>JASXTE010000017.1:8141997-9629497 GCA_030280995.1 Hemileia vastatrix | reverse complement strand
TGTCTTGCTTGATAATTTACTACATTTATATATAACCAATTCAGCTTTTTGTTCTTGTGTCTATTTTTTATCAATTCTTAGTTAAAACCTTAAATCAAAGCTCCGATCGTGTCTTACTACCCTGGGGTCAAAGGTCAAATTCTTCGTTGCTTCCCACACAGGATCGACATCGGGACCTTCAATATCTCCTGCTCCATCCCATCCCCAGCACCAAACTAAAGGTTCATGAATATTAAGTAGTGTTAATGCAGGGTAATGAATGTGTCCATAAATAAAGAATTCATGAAATGGTAAAAGAATGGGATAAAACAAATTAAAAAAGTCTGTTTGTAAAAAATGAAAATGATCTTGGACCTTTAGTAAACCATGGAACAAGAAAACATACCATAGGGTGGCTCTGGCTGCATTTCCACTTCTTCACTTTCTTCTTGGCGAAACAGTCTATCGTGAGGTCCAAACCAAGCTCGATCCTGAGGATCAGCAGTTGGGTCATCTGGAGTTCCACCTAGCCGAGTGTATCCTCTGATAACAGTAAGATTTCGTCTGGGTGGATGAATAATCTTCCAAACTTTCTGCAAGGTGAAAATAAAAAGTAAAAATGAACAAACACCAAGTGAAAAAAACCTTTCAGCCACTGCATAAACCTGAGATTCTTAACAGTGAAAACAAACATTATCGTAAGCCAACTTGACTCTAGGAACCATTACGATCCGACCATAACCAGCATTCCAGTAGTCGTTACAAATTAAACTACATTCTGAAGCACTGCATTCTCCTTCACTTAACTTAGCCATTCGAAACCGAACTCGAGGGTGAGCATACAAAGGAGCAGGATCAAGAATAGCGATTCCATTCCAGCATGACTGCACTTGAATAGGTAAGTGTCTTTCAAACCGATGCTGAGAAGGAGGATCTCTGAAGATTGACTCGAATGGTGCATTTTCAAGGGCTGTTCCGTTGATGTCTCTAGCTACCCAGTCTAACCAAAAATAAATAAATAAATAAATGTTGAATTAGGGGCTATACAGAAACAACAGAAAATATCAAAATTATGGACTTACTATCATAAAACACAGGTTGACTAATTTCTTCATGGAAAATATAATCAGCTCCACAAGTGATGCCTGCGTTTTGCCGTCTACTTTGCCAGATCAGCTCAAGAAGATCATCTGTGCAAGGAAGTACGTCGCTATATGACATGATAATGTTAGACCAATGAATCTTTTTTATTTGATTTTTCCCCCTTAAAGAAAACAACTTTTGATGCAAAAGAAACATAGAAAAAAAAAAACAAAAAAAAACACCAACTTCATGAAAATAACTGTATCAAACAATTCTCCTTCAGAATCTCTGAGTTCCTGTAAGGGTGCTAAGGCAGCATTCCTGACTTCAGCAAGATACTCAATCCTATGGTGAAAAGCTCCCCGTGTTCTCAAACTTGTTCTTATGACCACTCGCATTCCGACACTTCGGCTTAAAGCATCAAACAATCTCAATAATGCCTTGGTCTGATCTGAACTACCATTTTCATAAACAGACACAAATACATTTTGAAATCCTAAAATTGCTGAAACTTTAAACATGGTCGAGAAAAGATCGGGAATGATGTCGAATGAATTATAAAGATTAATAGCAAAGAAATACTTGTGACTATTGCCCTTTCTGATTTTCCCTTTTTCTTTCGAACTAGTGCCACTACCAGACTCGTCAGTCGACTCGCTATCAGAAACTGATCGACGGGCTTTTAGCTTCAGTTTTGACTTCCCCTTAAAGTCAGTGATTCCACGGACATCATCATCATGATCTTTGGAAAACCAATTAGAAAAAAAAGATGAGGAGGAATCGGGATGGTCATAACCAACAAGCGGTTCATAGCGCTCATAGACTTGACGGCGATAAGCTTTCTGAGAGTTGACAGTGCAAGAGCGAGTGTGGTGTCCAGTGAGTGTGGCAAGAAGTTCAAAAACTCTGAGACGTTGATCGATAGAGGGATTGGGGACGGTGAACTTGGGAGGTGCAGTCCGGGAGTGTGTCCAAGTAGGAACGCTGGATTGGCCCCGCCAAGGTTGAAAATTGGTGCGCTGCCTCCCACTGATGAGAAAAGCAAAACATAACCCAACGAGCACACCAACGGAAAGACTGATCAGAGCATGAGATTTCGACTTTAGATAGACAAACAAGTGGTGCGAAAGAGTCGATATATTCGAGGGAGTAGCGGGAGGAGAGCTGCCCATGGGTGGAGAGTGAGTGCGTGAATTAGGGTTTGAATGTCGTCGCCTTCTTACAGAGGAAGAGTCAGTGGAGTCAGACATGGATGGCAACAGGGGCAGCAAGTGTGCTCTTAATGAAGACAAGGAAGGCAAAGGTGTGATCACAGACAAGGAAAACGTCAAGACAACAATTTCGACATGGACACATGCATATTTCAACTACTTCAAGCTACTGCCACACCACCTGGGATCGTAGTTTATTCTGTAGCACGGTATCAGCCAACTGGACTCCGGAAAGAACCGGAGAACAGGAGGTATTGCTGCAACAGTATATCTACAATAATGACCAAGTACATAACATCCCCCCCACTTAGTCATTAAAACCAGTCCAAAACTACCACCATGATCCCCCCCCATTAACCATTCCTCCCAACAAAATAACCAACTCTGTAGGAAAGAGAAAAAAAAAGAGGTGAAATATAAAATAAAAATAAAATGAAATGAAATGAAAATTATGACTCTTCTTTTTTAATATTATAATCATATTTATTTACTTATTTTTATTTATTATTTATTTCTATTTCTATTGTTTTTTTGTTTTTTTTTTACCACACACAAACATCCTTCCTTCTTAGAGAAGTGAGAGATGGGCCCAGTGCCTTAATGAGAATATCAGCACGCATTTGAGAAGTAGGAACCCATTCTAAAGTAGCTTTTTGGAGGAAAAGTTGTTCATTTACAATGTAAAAAGATCTATCAACATGTCTTGTTCTTTTATTTCAAGGATTATCTTTTGCATTTGCAATTGCGCCCTTGCTGTCACAAAATATTTTGATTGGAGGAATTTCAGGGAAGATATCTTCGAGGAGATTTGAGATCCAGATAGCATCCTTCATACCCATTCCAAGTGAGACATATTTTCGGCTGGTGGTCTAGAAGAAGGAGAAAAAGAAGAAGAAAAGAAGAGGAAGATGGAGGAGAGAAATAAAAAGGAGTAATAAAATATAGAAAGAAATAAAAAATTAAAAGAAATAAAATAATTGATGAAAGAAGTGCAACGACAAATTTGTGAGAATTGACACGACAAGGAGTACTGGTTCAATGGGGATTATTGATCAAGTAAGTATTTGATTTCTGCTTAAATAACAATAACAATTACTAATAAACTTAAAGCAACCTATAGTAATTTATATAATATTTTTCTTAGACTTATAATGCCAAAAAAAAAATAGTAATAAAGTAATTGAATTATTGTAAGTATTGTAATGTAAGTGATGACTACCAAAGAGGAATTCCAAGGCCCCTTTATAGGCAAGGATACCTCTGAGGTGCCTCAAATGTATAAACAAAAGTAATATTAATGTGAAACAAAAGATTAAAGGAAATTAATTAAAACATACAATTTGAGGGGAAAAAGTGAAACAACAAATTAAACCCGTGAATAAGTAAATAACTTTCCCATCATAAAGTTTCAAAACAAGTAATTAGGGGGTATCAATGTTGACCGATCCGCAATTAAATTAATTGCGGAAAATAATCTGCATGCCCCAATTATCTTCCGCAATTATTTTTGCTAATAATTGGGTTATTAGACACTTTACGTGTCAATGTTCACCTCTTATCTGACATTTTTATCCTCAATATTTGATAACCACATCTTGGACAACTTTCTGGATATCCCAGCCTTCTACCTTGCTGCGCACTTCCATTCTCATCCCATCCTGTTCATTCTATCCGCTCAGAATTTCTCCCCATTTCATCTATTTGATTCTTCTCCTTTTCATCTCGCTATCTCATCTGCTTGTTTCTGCTCCTTTTCATCTTCATTTATAATAACATGCCTCGTCATCCTAGATCTTCTCAAAGGCAGCCATCACCCAGTTGTTCTTCAATTCCCACTACTTCCTCTTTCCCCCGCTCAGCCAAGAAATCAAAGACTGTTCAATTAAAAAAAGATGAACATCTCATTCTTATCAACTGGCTGAAAACCAAATCTAACTATGATTCTTGTTTTGGTACTGAGTATGCCACTAAAGTAGGACGGCCCCCCACATCAAAAGCTAATGGCTATCTTCTAATGGCAAATGAATTACGCAATAAGACCAAGGGAAGGATTGATCTTTTGCCTAAACAGATGTCTGAATGCTTCAAGCATTATCGAGCAAAATACAAGAAGGCAAAGGCTCTTTCATCTTCCACTGGTTTTGGGGTTACTGACATTGATATAACTAAGGGAATAAAATCCATAGACAATAAGCTTGATTCTTTATGTCCTTACTTTAAAGAGATGGATGCAATTTTTGGAGAGCGAGCCGATGTTAATCCTGTAAACATGTTGGATGGAGAAGATCCTATCTCCGAACATGATGTCGAAGCAAATCTTTTCCCATCCTCTTCCTCCACTCAAGCCTCCCCTCTTCTAAATTCTACGAATCTAGATAGCTTTGCTATTGATCCTATTGGCGATTTAACCCAACCCAATCTAACTCAGGTTTGTTTCTTTTATCTTATCAACTCTATTTTTTTATTTACTTATCTTTTTCTTATTTCTTAAAAGGCTGATGAACAAACCCAGGATCCTCAATCAACTGAGTCTGAAGCTAGTGACAATGATGAGGAGGAAAATGCTACATTGAACAAAAAGAGAAGGGCTTCAACTAGTCTAAATTTCCTCTCCCAAAGAAGACGAAAAAGTGATAATTCATCACAAACACCTTTTTCTTCGATGGAACAGTTTTTAGAGAAACGTGATGCTGGTAAGTGATATCATACCTCTTATTACTTTACTCTGCTTTTCTTCTACTTTATGTTAATTTTTATTCTCACTCTAGAACAAGTGGAAATTGCTAAAGAGACACTGAGCTTTGAAAAGAAGAAATACAAGCTCTCTTTAAGGAGGGATGACAGAGTACAAGATTTGGAAGAGAGGAAGTATGAGCTCTCCTTACGGAAGGATGATCGGATCCAAGATTTGGAGGAGAAGAAGTTTGAGCTCTCTTTACAGAAGGATGGTAGGGCCCAAGATTTGGAGGAGAAGAAGTTTGAGTTAACTCTTAGTATTGAAAAATCCAAAAATAAGGAAAAAACACTCGAGCATCAAAACTTAATGGAACAGATGAAGTATAAGCATGATCTCCAAGAAAGTTCTAAAAAGAAAGATTTCTTGATCGAATGCATTAAAGCAAACAAATCTGTTGAAGAAATAGAACGTTTAATGAAATTTTTTGTTGACTAGTTTCTTTTATTTCTTTCACACTTCACGTGTTCATATTTATTTGTACATAAATTTTACAATTATTTTCTGTATTTCTTGAAATATCGTATTTTAATGATAAATATTCTTTTTTTAAATAAAATTTTCAAGTCTCCTTTTAAAATTTGACAATCCCCCACCCCTGGATTTTTTTGAAGTAAGGGGTGGGTATCACAAAAATTCTTTCATGTCATGAATCTTGAAAGTTTTATATGAAAATTTGGCTTTACTACCCCCTGCATTTTACCGGTATCCTAAAAATTCTTACATGTCAAGAATTTCACAAGTCTTATAAAAAATTTTGGCACAACCCCCCATGGATTTTATTGAAGTAAGGGACGGGTATCACAAAAATATTTACAAGTCCAAAAAATTCTATATCTGTTTAAAAAAATTGGCAATACTCTCCCCTGCATTTTATTGAAGCAAGGGGTGGGTATCACCAAAATTTTTCTAAGTCATCAATTTCACATGTCAGATTTGAAAATTTGGCAATACCCCCCCCTGCATTTTATTGAAGTAAGGGGTGGAAGTCATCTAAATTTAATATAATTACATAAATTATTAAATAAATATCTAATATATATCAATTTCCCTAGTTTAAAGTAATGACAATCCCTCAAGCCAAAATGCAGACCAAGTCGAGAAACATAAGTTTGGGACTTTCTACAGGTATAGGAAAGAGGAACCCCATGAAACAAATAAATGTTATCATGATTACCTGTTATACAACACAAGGTCGATGGCTCATCACATTATTTGAGAAAATTGATATATAAAAAATATTTATTAAAAATTTATGGAAAAATATAAAATTTTCAATGACAACTCTAATCCCCATACTTTTTGGATCTAGATAAAGTTTTTTTAAATCAAATAACTTTACCTTCTTTCTTTACCTTATTGATTCTTTGTATCAACTTATTACTGATTTGAAATGAGCAACCGAAATGAGTGAAATCTTGACAGGATTTCAAACCAGGAGGAGCTTTGGTCGTTTGATGATTATCCTTAGAAGAATTCCAAATAGTTTCGATGATACCATTTCCCAAACCAAAATCAATGATGCACCGGTGGTCTGGAAAATATAAACCATGTCCTTTTATTTTAGCTGGAGATGGTATTGGGTGGCCAGTTATCAGATTGATATATGAGAATATTCCAAAAGTAAGAAAATTGGCATCATTCCTATCGATATGAATCCTATTGTGGAATCCAGAATGAGTGATAATAACATTAGAAAATAAAAGATATTCGTGGCTGATATCTTCCAATTCAGAGTCACACCAATTCGGTATTCCAACTTTGGTTGCAAGTTCATGATTTTTTTCAAATGCTTTATTACAGAGCTTGTTGAGTTGAAAAGCAAGAAAAGAGTCAAAGGAAGGTAGAGTGTCCCATAAGCGAAAATCTTCATCTTTTTGAGCTTTAGTGATATTCTTGACCAACAAATATATGCCTATATAATTGAAATGCCTAGATAATAATCATATAAGAGTTTCAGAATCCTTATCCTCTAAATATGCAATATAAAAATGTGAAATAAGACAAGTGAAATTTGGAAAAAAGGCTCAACTTCAAAGGTCAAAATCTCAGCAACCACTGAACCTAATTCAAACCTGTTTGTGGAAAATGAAAGATATGCTTTAGTAGAATCTTCAGTTAAAGGACATGCGATTTAAATAAACCTAACCCTAATTTGTTACATAAAAAAATGAAATAAAAATTTAAATTGGGAAAAAAAAGGCTCAACTTTAACGGTCAATATCTCAGCAACCACTGAATCAAATTCAAATCTGTTTGCAGGAAATGAAAGGTAGCCTTCATGAGAATCTTCAGTAAAAAGAACATTAGATTTGAATAAACCTAACCCTAATTCCGAGTCTGATTTTCAAAATTTTACAAAAACTTGAAAAGTGGTAATGAAGATGAGATCAAAAGGAGTTTTATAAGTTCACTGTTATCCAGATAAGAGTCATACATATATTTAAGTATGAAGTTTTCATAAAAGGAATGAGATATCATATAGGCATGAAAAAAAGGAGATGAAACTTACCTTGATTGAAAAGTAGGAAAAATAGAGTGAGAAAGATTGATGTTGGAATTGTGGGGAAATTGAATATGGAGTAAGTGAAATGCATAAAGAATGTGCAATGTATGTGTTTCAATGAAATGGAGCCAAAAAAAAGTGAAATAAGGGAAAGGGGGGATAATGACAATGCCAAGGAGGGATGAAGAGTAGGGTGATGGAGCTAAAAAATAAAGTAAAGAGGGAGAGAAAAAAAAGGTTAATTATACCATTGAAATCCAAAATAACCACTTACA
The DNA here is from genome assembly GCA_030280995.1 of Hemileia vastatrix. Taxonomy (NCBI): domain Eukaryota; kingdom Fungi; phylum Basidiomycota; class Pucciniomycetes; order Pucciniales; family Zaghouaniaceae; genus Hemileia; species Hemileia vastatrix. The sequence continues at coordinate 9,621,709 of JASXTE010000017.1, read as the reverse complement.
AAAAAAATTTAGATAAAAAAAATAAAATAAACAGAAAAAAACAAAAAAAATTATAATTAGTAATCAAAAAATCAAAAAAAAAGAATAAAATGACTTACCTGGAGAGATGAGATGACAAAATGAATGAAACCAAATTGTTTGAGGGATGTTGGAGGAGAATAGGAAAAGGATATGAGGGATGAATGAAAAAAAAAATCACTGACAAAATATGCAATTTCAGAAAATATGCAATTTCATGTTGAGCTGGTGAAAGAAAACCAATGAGCCATCCAAAAAAAAGATATTCACCATAAATTCAAAAAAAAAAAATGAATATGCAACAAACCAAAATACAAAACCAAGTGATTAAAGTACACAAAGAGGACATTTGGAAAGTATGAAAACATAAAAATTAAAAATTAAAAGGGTGAAGAGAAATGTTGGAGAGTAATTGCAGGCTTTTGACTCAAAGGGATGGTTGTGCCATCAACAAAACCTACACAGCCAGGGAAACCTTCAGCTTGCATTACTTGAGAGGATTCAAGTCGCTGTTCTGGAGTTGGCCAAGCAAGAGTTTGAGACTTGAGGGAAAGGATAGCAATCATACAGCGCTTGGTGTATAATATCACGGTACCATATCCTATGTTAAAGAGATTATCCAAACGTCTTACGGCAGCACCATTTCCATTTGAGCCAAAGCGACATAGAGCAACAGCAAGTTGGATGGCAGGATTATGCTGTTTGTTATGAGAATTGTTATGGAAGATAGGATGATCGGAGATGAGTTGATAAAGTTTGAAGAAAGAATCGGGAGAAGTTCTAAAAAGTTGTGTGAAGTTTAAATGAGGAATGTTGAGAATGGAGGCCAGATCATATCAGGGATCATGATAAAGATTTGGCCCCCTGGTGATGATGTAACGCTTTTTGGAAAGAAAACACATATAAGCTAAAGCATCTTCCAAATCAGAGTCAGATTTATAGTAAAGAACTAAAAGAAAAGTAATAGCATTCATTGTTGATTGAAGTAGCTTCCTAGTAGAGAGGTGTTTCATTGTTGCCGGTGGAAGGGTTAAGTGATGAGGGAAGTGGGAATTCACCGCCAAATGTGCAGTTGGGGTGTGTAGATAGAAAAAAAACTTAAGTGTTCGCCACCAAAATTAAGTAGCATAGAGTGAGGAAAGACTTAAGGATGGCATCAGCAATTATGAGTCATGTGACTTTCTTGCAAATCCATCATGGATGAGATGAGTTTGGGATCAGGAATTAGGAATGGAAATTGGGGTATAAGAGGCGGGATAATGCATTATCGTGGATTTCTTATCCACTAGCCCTGGGGCTAGTGGATAAGAATCTTCCACAATTAATAATGTCTGATCCCGGAAAAAAAAATTCCTGATCCCTGAACACTGAAACCCCTTAATGAGTATGAGACCATGAGAAATGTGAGGAAAAATATCCTGAACAAGTATTATAATAAGATGTAAAGGGTTTAATTAAAATAAATAAAATTATTTTCACATCAAAATTTATGTAATCAATTTAATTCAGTTATAAAGAGAAATTAATTAATTGTTTTAACTATTTTAAGTAATTAAATAATTAGTTTAATTGAAACAAATAATTAATGTAATTGTAACTAATTTAATGTGAGAATTTAATATTATAATATTAAATATGTGTTTTAAGTTATTTAGTAATTTTACTGACACATTTAAGGATCAAAAAAGCGCTCAATATTTATGGATAATAATATATGATAAGTTGTATTTAGTATATAAATTTTATTAATTAAATTGTAATTACATTATAATTTAAATTTATTATTAAACTTATAATATAATTTTATAATTAATTAATTTTTTAGAAATATTAAATACGTAAAAAAGCACCATGATTTTATAGAATATAATATTTTTTATGTGATAAAAAATTTACTTAATAATAAAAATAAATATAATAATTATTTTACTTATTCATAATATTTATATATAATTTTTATTATTCAATAAAATATTTTATTGTAACTACATAAAATGCATAATTTTATTCCCTTAAATGATTCCAATAAATTATTAAAAATTTACTGGGCTCCTGAGATTGCCTGGCTGACACAGATTCAGCTGTTATTAAGGAGTCACTAACTGTCAGTTGACACCTTGAGGTCCAAACAATGGGGCATGAATTTAGCAGAAGGAGAAGACCTGACTGAGCTCTAGAGAATTCTTTATTATTCCAGGTTGAATCAGAGAAGGAAACAAGTCCAAGGGGAAGATCACAATTAGGATGAATATGAAGTTGAAGTTTAGCAGTGTGTTGAAGATAACAAAGCAGATGATTGAGTGCTGTCCAGTGAGTAGAGGTAGGTTTGGAAGAGAATAGAGCTAGAAAGTTAACAGGGAAAGTAAGATCTGGACTTGTTGCCACTGCCACATAACTGAGAGCACCCAAGATAGATAGGTACTTAGTGGTATCAATAGCTTCATCTTCTTCATTGGCTGGTTCAATGACCATATTATTGGGAAGGGGGGAATAAGTAGTGAGGCCACAAGGATTGTGAGTCTTCAAGATCTTCTCAATGAGGTGGAAATTGTTAAGATAATAACCTTCAGGAACTTCCTTAATTTCTACTACCACTATTTCATCTACCTTATCACTCCACCTCACCTTCAAACTACCATCCAAACCATCCTCCAGTTCCTTCAGTGCCACCTCACTACTACCAGTCACAATTCCATCATCCACATGAATCCAAATTACACCCATCAAATCTTTCTTTCTGTGAATATAAAATGACTTATCATATTGGCTTGCTTGATATCCCAGAGCATCCAGCTTGCTGGCTATGTGAAGCCACCAGCATCTAGCAGCTTGCTTTGTGCCATACAGAGCTTTCTTGATACAGAAAGCACTATCTTTATCCTTCAGTTGATAACTCTCAGGGGGAGGTACCCAGATTGCTTCATCAATAGGACTGTGAAGGTAGGCTACAGTGACATCAAAAGACTGTATTTGTCACTGGTGATAAGCTGCAAGAGTAAGATGAATGCTCTTGGAGGCAAAAGTTGTAGTAGGAGCAAAAGTTTGAGTAAAATCAATGCCATATTTCTGAAGAAAACCTTTTGCTACATAGAAAACCTTGAATGTTGGAGATGGGGAAAAAGGATTTTTGATAGTGAAAACCCATTTGGAACTTGTGATCTTGGCACCTGCAGGGACTTTGTCTTCATAACACACATCCATGTCCTTCATGTTTTCCAATTCTCTTTTGCAAGCTTGTTTCCATTTTTGGCAATCAGGTAAAATCATGGCTTGCAAGTGTGTTCTTGGAATGACAGATGAGTGAGACATAACCTTTTTGATAGCATCAGAAATGTATTTTACTTAAGAAGGAAGAGTTTCTTCATCCTTGAAAGCACCAAGTTTTAAATTGTTGAGGATGTGATCAATAGAACCTTTGGATGGTGGATCAGGTGGTGGGGCTTGGAGAGAAAGATTGTGGGATGGGATATCTTCACCAGGAAATTTTGCCATTAAAGATTCAAAAAAGGTTTTTGCCTCTTCATTCCAAAAAAGCCAATCAGCATTTTTCAAGGAGTAGCCCACACACTTACAAATTAGATCTCTTTTATCAAGTTTTCATTGAGTTTCCTTGTGGATATGAACATAAGCAGTTTCACCAAGGATTTGAAAATTAGAGTAGTTGGGGTCACAGTTGTGAATCAGATGTAAGGGAGTTTTGTCACCAGTTTTGACATTGGGGAGTCAATTGTGAACATGAGCCGCCCATTTGTAAGCAAGTCCCCAGAAACATTCAGGTAGTTTGCTAGAAAGAAGAATTATATTTGCAATGTCACCAACAGTGTGGTTGAAACATTCAGCTGTGCCATTTTTCTCATGATGGTAAGGACATGAAATTTCATGAGTTGCTCCAATTTCAGCCAGTATTTGAGCCATCTGTTTACTATGCATTTTGCCTCCATCTGTCCTTAGAGCTTGAAGTTTCTTGCCAGTGACATTTTCCAACTTTTTATAAAAGGAAACAAAAGCTGAAGTAGCATCAGATTTGTCTTTGAGCAAGAGAACTTTTCCATATGAGATTGAACTTTCTCTAAACATAGCAGCCCATCTAGCACCATTGACTGTGGGATCCATAGGTCCAGCCAATTCACAAACAGTAAGACTAATTAAAGATTCAGGCTGTTTTTACCTTGTTGCTGATTCTGTTCTTGTACTCTTGGCAATCACATAATCTTCAAAATTGAGTGATCCAGGTGGAATTGACAAAGGAAGACCAGAATCTAAAGATTTAAGGATGACTTGTTTGAAATTTTTTTCACTTGCATGACCTAGTCACCGTTGCCAAATCATTGAGGGAACCTTTCATGGCAGGTGGACAACTAATAACTGAATTCTTTTTCACTGTTTGCAAAAATGAGGGGAGCAAGAAATAAATTTGAAAAGGGAGAAGAAAATACAGCCACACATTCACAATCTGAGGCTACATTAACAGTAATTAACTTGTTAGATTTTTATTCAACATTACACCTTTAAATCAATTCTCCCACAGACACATCCTCAAATTCCTCCAGTTTTGAGTTGATCCAATCAACACACTTTTTGATTTTCTCTATGTTTGAAGTTGCAATGTGGGATAAATGGATGTAGTTAAATTCATCAAGTAAGTAGTGGTACAATTGATATGGTTTCCAATCAGTGTGAATATTGAGTTGAATTTCTGAGGTAAAAATTTGATAAATGATGTTGAATGTCATCAGCTCAGCTTCTTGATCAGCTGGAATTTTTTGATTGAAAGCATAGTCAATGGTACCAACAATGCTTTTAACTAATGCAAAGATGCTTTTGTGCCAAACCTCTCAGTTGTCTAAGTATTTGTTGAGCTTAGGCATGTTTTCAGTAAGATAAAAAACTAATTTTATTGCCTCTAGATGTTGCTTCATTAACAGCAGACTATTTACACATTGAGTGGAGCAGGTAGATTCATAAGAGGGATCCAATGAGGTATTGGATGACAAAGACAATGGCATGATGTCACAATGATGAGTATAAGACAGGAGAGTGGAAGGGGGGAATTCCAAGACAAAGGGAGGTATTCTAAGACAGTAGGAGAGGGTTTGAGGGATAGGAGCAGGTTAAAAGGGAAGAGAGGGGTTTCTGATTAAGGGAGAGAAATTCCAAGAGAGAGGGAGGATTTCCGAGATGAATATCATGAATTAGATACATTGGGAAGTTTAAATTTTACCTGTGCTTAGGAGTAAGTCTTTTCAGACTGCACTGGGGGTCTTTTTCCGCTACTCACACTGCTTTTCTGCAAATGTAGTGGAGTCTTGGGTCACTGATAGCTACTTATGCCAATGCAGGACAGCCCATAACCTGTTGCACAGTATCAGCCAACTAGACTCCAGAAAGAACCAGAGAACAGGAGGTACCACTGTAACACTATATCTACAATAATGACTAAGTACATATTATTCCTAAGTACAAAACATATTCTAATGCCCTTAGAGCTTGTACATAAAATTGCACATCAATTTAGCACAATTATGAAGTTTTTTTGCATTAATTTTCCATTTTTGCTCCAATCATCACTTGCACTAATGTTCATCAAAAAATTATCTTTATAAATACAAATTGCATAATTGAAAATAATGGAGAGTAATTGAGCACCATATGATCTTAACACCACATGCCCTAAGGTTCTTATGTATTTAATTCTCAATTTTTTCTACTTTATGTCATTTTGTATCTATTTTTTCAGATTCAACATCTACCCTTCAACATGACATGTTTCACTTTTTTTTTCTCATAGACAATTTTTTGTCACATACCATTTCCTCCACTTTCATCTTCACCATATAAAATTTCTTTATCCTCTTCTTCCCTGCACCATTTTCTCATCCTTCACACTATTTTCCACCTTTATCTTTTGAAATGAGTCCAGACACCTCTACTGAGTTATCTCCTCTCACACCACCATCACCATCACTGAGTTACCCAGAAAAATCCCAAAAGCCTATATCAGCTAACTGGTCACCCCAAGAAGACCAGAAAATTGCTAAATATTGGCTTCATGTCATCCAAAAGCCTATTTTTAGTACAAATCAGACTGGTGACATGTTCTACCAGTCATTGATGGATGACTTCAATTTTTTTACTGTAGGAATCAAAAGAGATATGGATCAAATACAAAATTGGTATGCTTATTCAGGCCTCTATTTGATTTTATTTTATTATACTTATTTTTACTTAAAGTGGGATTATAATCAATACTGCAACTCAAAAATTCTCATCAATTTATAATTCCCTTGAAATAAATCCACCCAGTGGTTCAAATCCAATGATGTGGCTTCAAGAAGAAAAAGAGAAATATTGAAACCAATCAAAGGATGCTTCTTTTAAAATGGAGGATGAATGGGATGTTTTACGTCATACACAAAAATTGAATTCCAATCTTACTAGTCACCAAGAAACTTGTCACACTCCAAATCCTGAGATTGAAGCTGGAAACTCTGAAAAGTCTTCTTCTTCTCTTCCTTCCACCTCTTCTTTTGCTCATGTTACCAGATCAATTGGTACAAAACAGGCAATACAATTGAAATAAACTGGTCTCAATTTCAAAGAGGAACATCTAAATGTGGTTCAAGAAATTAATAGGATTGCTAATCAGAAAGGGACAATATGTCAAAAGACATTGAAATTTTATTACAGTCTGAGGAAGATTGCCCTGATGAGCTGGCTAAATTTGGATTGAGGCTTTTTAAAAAGAAAATTCTTAAGTGCTTGAGAAATGAGGATGAGGAATAGGATAAAATTGGACTAGATTTAGATAGGATTTCTTTAGACTTGGTGGTTTATTACATGTTACAAAAACTTGCAATATATAGTCATGAACATTTATCATCTATAATTGAAAATATGACCTTTTGGGAATAAAAAAAATAGATTTATCAAATGTGGAGCATTTTGACAGCAAAAACTTATTGAGTATGAAATCTCATATCCTTTAAAGATAATGTGAGCCTTATCTCCCCATTAAATTTACTTGGTTTGATGCAAAATTATGACAAACTTTGTTACTTTTAATTAAAAAATGGGATGATAGTAGGGCAACTCACATTAATTCAAAATAAGTTGCATAATGCTCCAGATAATTTTAATGATTTTACATGCAAACAATTATTCAATATTACAAGGAGATTAATTTGGCAACCTGAAAGTTGGAACTCCTTGTATTAATTATATCAAATCAAGTAAAATTAAAATATTAAATTAATCATGTAATTTAAATAGCCTTCTACAACTACAAGCCCTCAAACATCTCACCTTCTTCCAGCTATTTAATCCATTTCTACTCCTCAAATTTAGCTTTAGATATAATGGCCTTTTGATAATAGTATAAATTATCCTCATTTGAAGGATCCTTTGCCAAAATTTTACTTAAATTCTCAACAAGATAAGTAACTTTTTCTAAAACATTCATCTCTAAATACCCTGATATATCTGGTACAATTGTTTTGAGCTTTCTAAGGACTGAACATAACCTTTTAGTGACCTGAAAAGATGATCCCAACCTGGTGAAATTAAAATTTTTCATGCAAAAGGTTGTCTGATGAATCAAAGAATTCGAAGGCCATATCCCCACCCATAATCCATCAACTTTCTCCAAATCCAACATCCATCCAATATCAGGGAAAATAAATTGTCCCCCTTATTTCCTGGGATACTCTTAGTTCCATGTTTTCTCAGAAAGCTGCCCTGATAAGTTTGTTGGTATCCAAGCCTCAAGAGAAAGTTCTGCAGCATCTTTATCAGTATGAGGGCTATTTCTGAAGCCATCATTTGTCAAAGTTATATTTCCACCAAATGCTTCTTGATCCCCATGGGAAGGTAGTCCCAAATCACTACAAAAAAGATAATTCCTGGTCATAACATTTAGAGGAGAGTTCATGAAAAAAGAAAGCATATAATTTGTAGATAAATTCTAGATGTTGCTTCACTCCTTAAATAGTGATTTTCTCAATTGAGTAAAATCCTTAAAATATGATGAAATGATATTTAAAAATTGAATAAAATGTAAAGTGAAAGATAAATAATTCTTTTTAATAATGACATACCAACATTAAGGACAAGATCATATGCAGCCCTTTTATCTTCCCAAAACATCTTCCCATGACCACCTGCTTCCTTATGTGACCCATCAATAATTATTTTTTATTCCAGTGATTTGAAGTAGTTTCAGCGTAATCTGACATCATCTAGCTTTCCGGTGGAGTCCTTTATTTTATTATTATTTTATTATAAGTGCAGTCTGGCTTGGAGACCAGCGGGTGATGTTGCTGCTATCTGGAAGCAACATTTCTCACTTTTTTTATTGATTTTTTTATTTTTTTGTTTTTTATTTAATTTTAATTTTAATTTTTTTTTTTGGTCTCCCAGCCAGAGCAGTGTGGCCGGGAGACCTGTGTGAAATCTCACTTCTGTCTGGTAGCAACATTTCTTGGATTTATTTTTATTTTTATTTCTTTTTTATTATTTATTTATTTATTCATTTTTTATTTAATTTTTAAAAATAATTTTTATTTTTTTTGGTCTCCCTGCCAGAGAAGGATGGCTGGGAGACCTGCAAGTGATGTTGCTACTGTCTGGAAACAACATTGCTTGCATTTGTTTTTTTTTAAAAAAATTTATTTTTCTTATTTAAAAAACAAAAAAATAAAAAAACAAAAAAACAAAAAAAATAAAAAATAAAAAACAAAAAAATAAAAAAACAAAAAAAATCAAAAATCAAAAAAAAAAACAAAAAACAAAAAACAAAAAACAAAAAACAAAAAACAAAAAACAAAAAACAAAAATCAAAAATCAAAAATCAAAAATCAAAAATCAAAAATCAAAAATCAAAAATCAAAAATCAAAAATCAAAAATCAAAAATCAAAAATCAAAAATCAAAAATCAAAAATTAAAAATTAAAAACAAAAATCAAAACAAAACAAAATCAAAAATCAAAAATCAAAAAGAATCATAGTTTTAGTCAAAAAATTAAAATACACTTTTTCTTTACATAAATAGTATCTACCCAACATGTATGTTTATATTAATCATTCCTAATTCTATTTTATTGATTTCCCTCAGCAACACTCCCCTGGTTCGGAGATTCACAGGCAATTCAGCTTCCTTTATAGCAGTGGAAAAGTTTGTATATAATTTATCTTTGCTTCCCATTTATCTTCTTCAAACATCCAGAATCATATTAAAATAGAAACAAAAACTAAAAAAAAACTTGTGTTTATTTATTAAAAATAATAACTACTTTACACTACAAAAAAAGAGCAATAAACAACTTTGTTAAAAACAAACAAGCTAAAATTCAAAGAAACTCATAAGTTAATAAATGGCTAGGAGGATAAGGGATGAATAATAGTGAAAAAAGGATGTAAAAAAATAAGAAAACTAAGAATAGTAAAACTGATAATTTTAGAAACCAAAAAGAAAATAATACATAACATAAAAGTTTTCTTTCAAATTTGTCTTAGGATTGCAAGTATCTCCTCAACCAGTTGTAAATTTTCAAATCCTCCATGAGTTATACATGAAGTGCAGTATCCTGTAATGTGAAATTTATTGCTTAATATCTTTATTGTGTGAAAAAGCTCTTTGGATCATGAATTTCTGGAACAATATGAGCCAAATTTTCAGTGCTTTCTTCATTGCTTAATTAAAACCAGTTTTCATTACAATTCTCCTGTACAATAGTGTTGTGAAGAATGATTTCACAGGTCATAACATAATTAATATTTGATATGTGCCAGAAGCCAAATGGCTGAGAAATTATAACCCACTGTGCTTTGAGAGTACCAAAGGCACGTTCAAGATCTTTTCTGTAAGCAGTCTGGAGGTTCTGATAATTCCTACCAGCATCATCTTGAGGATGGTGAAGTGGCTTAACAAATGCAGGCCAATTTGGATAAATACCATAAACAATATAGTATGCATGAGTGTACTGATGGCCATTTATATTAAAATAAACTTTATCTTCTTTCCCTATAGATTCAATCATGAGAAAAGCTTGTATAATATTTCTCTACATGAAATTAAACACCATATATAAACTTTTAAAACAAATTACTATAATTCAACACATTAATATCATTGAGTGCACCAGGTGTTCCAAAAAATGAATGCCAAAACCATAAATTATTTTATGCCACAGCTTTCAGAACCATTGTTTTCATACCTTCCTTACCTTGATACTTGCCAGCCCAGGCAGAAGGACAGTTTTTCCATGTCCATTGTGTTCCATCCAAGCTTCTTTTACAGCCAGGGAAACCTCAATTCTCATTTTCCTTTAAATTCCTTTTTAGCTCTTCAGGGTTTGGAGATCAAAGAAATTCAGAACCATATATTGCCATCACATCTTTAACAAAAATCTTTAAACATTCCATTGCAGTGCTAGCACCAATTTAAATGTATTCATCAGTGATGTCAGCTGATACACCATATGCTATTTGTTGGAGGGCTGCTAAATTTTTTTGGTTTGTTGATAATCCCCAGGTTCTACAACAGTCCTGTCATTGAACCAAATAGATATTATGACCCTAAAAGTCATTGGATAATCTCAAAAATATTTTTTTATTTACTTGGAAGTGGTGGTTGAAACAGGACTCTGGGTACTTTGGGTTATCTCAAAGATAATCTGAGATGAGTCAATCATTTCCTTGAGCTTTTTAAAAATATATTTTCCTATGAGTAAAAGTAGTCTGATCATTTCCTAGAGGATATAGCTCATTAAAGTTTTGCACATTGTTGAGAAGAGTTGCAACTGTTTGGTTTCTCAAAGCATTGCACCAATTTATGTGTGTGATTGTAGGCAGAGAGAGGGGGGAACATAAAGATTCAATGATGCATGTAGATGAAGGGACATAAGGATTTAATGATGCATGTAGATGAAGGGACATAAGGATTTAATGATGCATGATTGTAGAACTCAAGCTTTATCAAACATTAGTGAACTTATATTGAATACTATTTTGAACAATTGCAGAAACAGGCCAATCAGCCTACTTTTTTAAAGTCATGCAAAATTTGCTAATTTAATTTTTCATGCATGATTGTACATACTCTTAAAGTATCAACACTTGTAGGTCTAATTAGCTTTGGTATGCATATTTTACTGAAAACAGCTGCTAAAATTCCACACTCACCTATTTTCAGTCTTTTGGTAAAGGCTCAAATCAGTAATTTTTTCAGTAAATCATGGATCTTTCCATGTATTATTGAATTATTTGCATATCTCATTTTCTGCCCTTCCTTTTTTTCAGTGATTCATCTTAATTACTCAACCTCACAATAGGGGGTGTCAGTTCTGGAAAATCCACACTTACAAATCTGCACTTATTTAAGTGAGGATTTCTGAAACACACTAGCCCCAACACTGGTGGATTTCAAAATGAAATAAGTAACTTATTTCACTCAAATCTGCACTCTCTCAACCAGAAGTGCTGATTTCACCATAATGTCCCATTTCACTGATTTTTCAGAATCATCCCATTCATACACAGCACTCTGCAACATAACACTTTATAACTCAAAACATTGTACATCATTTACATTTTTTTACCACATAATAGTCTTGCTTACTCACTCTCAAATCATGATAAGCTACATCAAGCAATGACTTTCATAGCTCTTGATCTCCTCTTGGACTCTGATTGAAATTCTGATTCTGATCTTGATAGAGTTTTTTTCTTTTATCAAAAATGGACAGGAAACATTACCTTCTTCCTAGAAAGCCTCAAGTACTTCATACCCCCAATTACCCCATTCAAACCCTTATTAACCTATATGTACCCAGCTTTAGACAGTTCAGGAATTCTCAGGAATATTTCTTTAAATTTATTGAGCTTATCTAAGACCACACTGTCTTTAAAAATAATTTTCAAAACCCAAAACATGATCCTTCAATTCAATTGTTCATCACACTATGCTGTTTGGGTTCCAATGGTAACAGAGATTTTTTGAAATGTTTGGAAAATTTCTTTGAGTTAGGGTGTGGCTCTGTTAAAACTTATAAAAAACAATGCATCACTGCTTTCAACTCCTCAGAATCTAAACTTCTTATCTGGCCAACTAAAGATGAGCGACTTGAATCATCTCAGGTTATGCAAGCAGAGGGCTTCCCAGGATTTATTGGTTTTGTTGATGGTACTACTATTCCTTTGAGTCAGAAACCTGCTCAAGGTGGAAAAAATTATTTTGAAAATAAAAAGAGGCAGCTTATTTTTAATTCCATTCTTTCTTTTTCACACTAACACAAGCAACTATATCTTCTCTATAGATATTCAATTTCCATTCAGCTTATATGTGATGCAAAAAAATTTATATTTTTCTTTTCTGGCTATCCTGGCTCATGTCATGACTCCCACATCTTTCAAAGAATGAAAATTTCAAAAGAACCTGAAAAACTCTTTGATGAAGATCAGTATCTTCTGGTCAATTCTGCTCATGTGAATGGAAAATATTTATGTGCCAATTTTTGTGGAGCAGCATCGGAAGACAGTCAAAATTACAAGTTCAAGAATCATTTGGCAAAGTCAAGAGAAAGGTGGTTTTTCAAGTTTAAGGTAATTAAGAATTTCTCTTAGAAATAAATCTAAAATTGAGGTAGTGATCGACTGGATTTTGTTTTGCACTATACTTCCTAACCTAGTCACTGACATCAAAGATCAATGGTTATAGTTGTATGAAGATGAAGAAGTTGAAACGCCTCCCACTATATCCAACACTTCTATTTCTCAAACCACTAGCATATGGGAAAAAATTCTTCCAATCACACTAGCACATTGGGAGATTTAGTGACTTTTTTTTAATTTATTACTAAATTTATTTTATTTTTATCTACTATTAATCTTACTTCCCACTGGGATATGCTCCATCATTATGCCAATAATACTCCAACTTTTCTCAACAAAACCCTCTTAAGTTTTTTTCATCCTCTTAAAATGATCAAGTTGTGTGTATTATTCTCTTGCTTTTGAAATTTTATTTTTCATATTGACTTTTATCTTGAATTTTCAGTGAAAGTCTTTTTTTCCCTGTCTCATTTATTTTGGTCACCACCTCAACATGAAATCACATATTTTCAGCTATCACATAATTTTTCAGTCTTTCTTTTTTTCTTTCATCCCTTATATCATTTTCCTCTTCTCCTCAAACATCCATCAAAAAATTTGATTTCATTTATTTTCTCATCTCATCTCTCCAGGCAAGTCATTTTATTCATTTTTTTTGATTTTTGGTTTGCTAATTATATCTTTTTTTTCTGTTTTCTGTTTTCTGTTTTCTGTTTTCTGTTTTCTATTTCTATTTTCTGTTTTTTTTTTCTTTTTTTTTTTTGTAAGTTGCTCTTTTTCTGGTTTTCAAGGCTAAATTAACTCTTTTTTTTGTTCATGCTATCCCTCTTTTCTCTTTTATTTACTCTCCATCATCCCCTCTTTATCCCTCCTTGTCCTGGCCATTATCCCACCTTTTGCTTCTCTTTGGCTGCCTCTACTCCCCTTTCCTTTCTTCTTGGTTTCCTCAAACCCTCCCTTTCCTCCCCCCTATAAATCCCTCAATCCCCCCTCAATCCCCCCTCAATCCCCCCTCAATCCCCCCTCAATCCCCCCTCAATCCCCCCTCAATCCCCCCTCAATCCCCCCTCAATCCCCCCTCAATCCCCCCTCAATCCCCCCTCAATCCCCCCTCAATCCCCCCTCAATCCCCCCTCAATCCCCCCTCAATCCCCCCTCAATCCCCCCTCAATCCCCCCTCAATCCCCCCTCAATCCCCCCTCAATCCCCCCTCAATCCCCCCTCAATCCCCCCTCAATCCCCCCTCAATCCCCCCTCAATCCCCCCCATATAACCCCCTCTAATCCCCCCTATAACCCCCTTAAACCCCCCCCTCAAACTTGCTTCAATCTCAGCCTTAGTTCCCCTCTTATTCCCTCCTAATGTTTTGTTAATGAACAATATTTATTGATTGTTTGTTGGTTAATGAACAATCTTCATTGATTTTTGTTAACTAATCAAATTATTACTGATTTGATTATTTAACAAAGGAGTAGCTGAGGGGGTAAGGGGGATTGGAGGGAGATATGAGGGGGACCAGGGGGGGAGGTTGAAGCAGGTCTAGGGGGGTTTAAGGGGGTTTGAGGAGGGGTTTTGGAGAGTGTTGGAAGGGGTGAAATGGGTGTAGGGGGGGATTGGGGTGATTTTGTAGAGGGTTTCAGGGGTTTTTTGGAGGTTTTTTTTTCAGGATATGACAGGATGGGAGGCAGTTTGGAGTGGGCTTTGGAGATGTTTTACAAGGGGAGAAAGGGGACCAATGAGGGAGCCATTAAAAAATTGACAGAAAAGTTTTATTAACATTTATATTTTTTCTTCCTCTTTTCTTTTTCTTTTTTGGGCAGAATTAACCAAAAAAAATCCTCAAATTCAAGTAAAGTAATAAGAAAATTTTTAAGGTCTTTTAATTTAAATTGTGTGAGTTTTTATTTAATTTAAAAAAAATTGATGTTTTTTTTACTAGTAAAAAAAATTTCAGAAAAAAAGAAAGTTGGTTTCTTCTGATTCAAGCCTTACACCTCTATCTTCATCTTCATCTTCCTTATCCTCTTCAAAATATACTTCATTTCAATCATCAAAAAAAATTTCAGAAAATTTTTCAAAAAAAAAATTCAGAAAAAAAAATCTTTTTCTTCTGATTCAAGCCTTACACTTCTATCTTCATCTTTACCTTTATTATCATCTTCTTTAATTTCTAATTCATTTCTGTCTTCTTCAACACCTTCAAAAATAAAAAATGATGATTGATCTTATCAAAATAAATGAATTATAAAAAATATACTTAAATATGTTATTTGGCCATATAGAAAACATCAAGTATTATAAAACTAAAGTCAATATAAAAAGTAAATATCCCAAAAATTTACCAGAAAATATCAAATATATAACCAAATTAGGAGGGGGTGAAGTTAAGGCTGTAAGCAGTAATACTTTTAAACCTCAATTTTTTTACAAAAATCATTCATTCAATTGAGTAAAAGATGAATACTTTATTCATCTATCCAATCTTTTTATGACACAATATCAAATGGCTTTGGTTTGCTTACAAATAAGGAATAAGAATTTGATGGGTGGTATCATGATTGGTTTTGGATGGAGACCAGATTTCTCAAAGTTTATTCTCTTGGTAAGTGTATTAATTCTTTTGATGATTAAAACATTACTCATTTTAATTATATAGGCATATATCCTTTACTCAAAATCTATCTAAAGCTGAAAAAGTTAATGATTTTAAAAAATGGAACACATTAGCTTCATTTAATTCTTTTATTGCTCTTTGGCTTAAAAAACTCCACATTAAAGCTTTTGAAGTCAATCATGAACTTGTTACTAGAATAGGAATACCAAATTGGACTGACTCAGAATGGGAAGAAATCAGAAATTAATATCTATTATTTTCAAATGTTATAATTACTCATTCTGGATATCATAACTCAACTCATACTTATTCAAATGATGCAAATTATCTTACTTTTGGGATCTTCTCTTATATAAATTCTTATACTGGACAACCTATTCCTTCACCTGCTAAAATCAAACGACATGGTTTATATTTCCCAGATCATACACCACAGAAAAAATGGGGGGGTATTGCTAGCAATACCCCTTGCTTGAACTCCGTTGAGCCACAAATCTATGCTTGAATTATGCACACATCATCACCATGTAGGAAATTGTTTGGCCTTACATTTAGTCAGAGATTTGTCACAAATTGAGCTCAAGATGAACCTACATTGATCACCGTTTGATCTTGTAAAATCCTAATTTGATCATCAGTTAAACTCCCTTTGATCTCACTTTGATCTAACATAAGCTTTTGCATATCCAATATGTCAACTATTCACTTTCAAAAAGATTCATAATGAATTTCACATGGAATATTAGAAACGAAACCAGTAATTTTCAGTAAATGTCTCATCAAAATGATTAATCTACAACAAAATACCATCAAAATTCAATCTGATTACTGAAAACTTTTGGTAAAATGACTAATAGATATTTAAATTGGAAAATAATATTCCATTTCTCAATTTCAAATTCAAAATATAAATCCTCGTTTGAAATGTGAATTTTGTAGATTCCTTGCCTTCCTATATTATGAGTAATATTTGAGGTATTTTACACCTTTGTAAATATGGTGTTGTGCTGCTAGAAATTATCTCTGTTTCAATTCAACTTTATTGAAGCTTGATTCCAGAATGATACATATTTTATAACTATTTTGAGAAAAAAGTCACTAGTAATGAATTTAGCCTTTTATCTGTCCTTTATTAAACCTCACTTAATCCTACTTAAATCCAAATTGACCCACAAAAACCTTATTTGGGATATTTTTTAGCCCAGGATGATTCAAGATTGGAGCAAAATATTATTTTAAATATCCAATATGCCTATTGATTAAATTTCTTCAAGCTTACTTTAAATTCACATTAACATTAACTTTCACAGGAAATATTAAACACAAATCTTGAAAATATAGTATTTAAAATCATAATAAATATAATATAATATGCTTACAACAAAATTTTCTTTCTGGATTAATTGAAACAAAAAATTGTTCATTTGTGAAAATAGAAAAAATACTATCCATCCTGAATTTAGAATTCATTTTTAAAAATTTAATGCCCCCTCACTTTCAAGTTTATCATGTATTTCGAAAATTATATTTTTAATAATTTTGTGAATAGTACACCTGAGATATAAACTTGGGGATATCAAAAACTAAAACATCAGCAAATTGAAATGTTTTTTATTGTTATGAATGGAAATAATGATTGAAAAACACCATTAGAGCAAGTTTGATTTTGAATAATAGGCATACTTTCTCATGTAAATTTCAATAAAAATAATTTTTATTCTTACTTAAGTTGCGGTGGATACATTTGAGCTCAAAAAGAATTAAAATTGACAAAAAAAGACTTCTATAATTCATATTCAAAAATGAAATCACCCTTCATTATCTACCTGTAAACTATTTTAAATTGAATAATTTCAAAGTCAGTATATACTGATGTTATTTTTTCTTCTAAAAAATTTATTATATAGATTAATAGTCATAAACAGTTGACCTAGATGTTAAATTTATATAAGCAATCTTTAATTCATAAAATGATAAAACTATCTTTTATGTAAAAAGTGATGAAGGAAAAAAATATTATTAAATTTTTGATGCACTATCAATAAAATTGAAGATAGAGCATATCAAAAGTTTAAACTTAATTTCAATTTTGATATCATCATTTTATTTTATTTTACTTGAGTAGAAAACAGATTTTAAATCTCAATATAATTTTAAATCCCATTAGTTTGTAGATTTCAACATTTGAAACTATGAAATAAATATTTATGAAAGAATTTTACAATATTTGCCCTTCTAAAAACTCATAAATCCAACTTCAAATCTTCTAACCTTCACAAGTAACCACAATGCATTCTGAAAATACTCTATATTTAAATAATTAAAGGTAAATAAAATTATGTTTTTTTTCTTTATTTCAATTTTTGATAAATAATATATATATATACATATATATATATATATAATTTCTTAAAAAGTCTAAGAGGGAACTTAATAGTGGTTTTGGCATTAGATATATAGATTCAACTTTCAAAAAATTTGTTTGGAATAAATTACAAAGACAAAAAGGATATATTTTGATGAAAGAATACTGATTTAGGTTCTCTTAAAATATTATTAACCATTTTTATGGAATATTAATCCATGGTTATCATTCTTTATGATATTATCATAGAATTTTTTCCTTTTTTAATATAATGATTTTCTATTGTGTGGTATGTAGGCTAAGATAAGTTTAAAAGATTTATTGAAGATATATATACCAGAAACAGTATAATCTGTAGATTTATAACTATAACTTACTTTTCTGATGTTTTACATCATTGATAAGTAGCTCATGCATTACACAAGTAAATAATTATAGTCTCTGGAAATAATTCCTTGTGAATTTCAAATTTTTTGTTATTCTCAAAATCATTACTCAAATAAACTAAAAATTTCTTCAAATATTGATTGAAAGAAGGAGTTACAAAATCTTATTTTGTAGTTATAAAAGTTTGAGTTATTTTTCATATTATCAAGTATAATGAACATTTGTAAATTTTAACTTGAAAACTAGTGATCATAGCAAAGTAATACCGGAAGAATCAGATAAAAAGGGTGGAATAAAGTCATAGCACAACAGGAAATGATACAAAATTGTTGATTTTTATCTCATAAAATTCAACTTATTTTTAACATATTTTACCACCTTTAGATAATGTTTAGTGGATTTTAACATTATTATAACAAGCAAACATAACAATGTTTTGATTTTTTTAACAAAAATAAATATTGTTAGATCATTTTTTTAAAAAATATGACTTATTTTTATGCTTTATCTACAATAGTTAGTAGTTTTTTTTGCAGAAATTACTTGTTTTGATATTCTATTTTTGAATTTTTTAAGAGACTTCATTGCATTAAAGTTTTGTAATAATTTTTCATTAAAGCATCATATTTTAAATCTAGAGAATTGGTTTTGAAATAATATATATTTTCATGTTAATTGACTCATTATTTTTGGATTGATAAATTATGTTAAAATTGGGATTGCTTATTTCTAGTGAGTGTACATCATAGTTTGTTTTCAAATCAAAGATTAATAAATGGTGAAATTTGGTAAAATTCTAAATATCTTTTAAACCTTTTTGATTTAAATAATGTTTAATGTTATATAATCATTCTATAAGTAGAACACAGTTAAAATCTGATAATGGTACATTGCTTTCAATTTCTAATACTAAAATTCTATTCTACTTGAAACAATGTAAACTAAAGCTTGGTATCTCATAAGAAACTCACAATTTTCAAAAATCATATTTCCAACTTTTTAAACATGATACACATTAAAATATATTTTTAGAATAATTTCCTAATTAGTTTCAAATACTAGAAAATAATGACCTCAATTTATTTTAATACTTAAACCATTCTGATGAGTGAATTTCACAATCCTCTAAGTAACATATGGTTACCATTTATACACATATGCATGATTTCTCCTTTTGTTTAATTTTAGCTGAATCTAAAAAGTAAAATCACATATTGAATATCATCTATAGATAAACTTCTTATATTAGAAGCTAATATTTCATATGAGAAATTTGTTATTGAGTTTGGGAAACATTAATAAGTGTTGGGTATTATAATTGAGCCATTTATTCAAGTAAATAAAAAAGGATGACCTTCTAAATATTTCATATATATATATATATATATATATAATAAAAATTAATTATATAGTAGCATTTAACCATGTTTTTATACTAATGTCATATAAAAAAAGGGATTGAACTAAAACTTTCAGTAAAGAAAATAAAAATAAGATAAGCTAATATTCTTGTTTATATTCTCATATTTTTGAAATGGCTTACTTAAGGGAGAAAATTATTTGGTTTTAGAGTACAAGAATTTCTAGATAAAAATCTTCACAATATAGTTTGACCCTCTCAAAAAGAAAATTCCTCAAATTTTACTATCACATTTTATATATTTGTTAAGTAATAGAAAATGGAGTTGTGTCTTTGACAATGAAGCTTTAGAAAATGAAATAAATGATTTAAATTTATAATATAATTTTTGAAACAATAAATCATGTATTCAAAAAAAATTATATATCTTACAATCAAGATAACAGTATTAATTAAGCAACTCTAACAACTTTGGAAAGAAAACAAGAAAAAAATAATTAGTAAAATGCATAAGTTATTTTTAGAATTTAAGGAAACTTAATAGCTCTACCTGTAAACTAGCCTTAAAGCAGGTTTGGATTTAACATGTGGAAATTCATACATAGTACCCTTCCATCATTAGAGCAGAATAAAATTTATGTAGTTTTTTTTTTAATTTATAATAGTATTTTTATTTTTGGCTTTTTCATTAGTATAACTATATATTTTTTACCTTTTTTGTTTTTCATAACATAAGTTCAAAGCTGCACATCACTACTTCAAGATGAAACTCCATATAATGTAATAAATGAATGATATATTATAATGAATTTTACTAGAGACTTTTCAAAAATGGTGATTAAGAATACTTATTATAATTTTTTAAATTTTTATTATTATTCTATCTCTTGAAAGGAGATGGCCATATCTCAATTTAATTAGTTTTTCCTCAGAAAAATTTATTCTTGATCTAAATAAAATTGCATCACTATTAACTAGATGTTATTATACAATTTTAACAATTTTTTTATCTGAACATAGTTGAAAGTATGTATAAATTAAAGTGTTTCCACATAGTCTTACTATTATCCCACCATTATTTTCACATTTAGATTTCATTATAACTGTAAAATAAGTTTTTCAATAATTTTAATAATACCTTAATATTTAATAATTTAGTTACATAGTAGATATTTTATCCTTTTTTTATATGAGGCTTATTATATAAACACTACTTTTAGATTTTATCCATTTTGATGTCTGATAATTTAAATTTTCATTTAACTACCCAAATTATATCAAAAAAAATTCAAAAGTATATTTTTTTAATGTACTCTTTTTGATAAACTTATCATTTCTTATAGGTTATTCTTCAACTATTTATTGTAATTAATTACCCACTCATTTATGGTCTGTTATTGTTGTTCATTACATACAGACAAAATAAGGATACTGTCATATTATCTTGGAGTTTTAAATTAAAAAGTAAATACTAGTGGCTGGTATTAAATATGAAGTTGTTATAACTAAGTTGAACATTAATTAATTATTAAATGGCATTTTATATTACAAATTTTATTGAATGTATATAAAAATATCACTCAAGAAATATATATAAGATATATATATAACCATTGTATATCAAAAAT
The DNA here is from genome assembly GCA_030280995.1 of Hemileia vastatrix. Lineage (NCBI taxonomy): Eukaryota > Fungi > Basidiomycota > Pucciniomycetes > Pucciniales > Zaghouaniaceae > Hemileia > Hemileia vastatrix. The sequence continues at coordinate 9,600,731 of JASXTE010000017.1, read as the reverse complement.
GAAGTACTTATCAACATGGTCTTTTTAAATGATTTTCAAATTTACTTAAAGAGACATTAATATTACCAATTCAAATTTTATATCAAATACAACAATATTATTATTTCATTTTTAATTATTTTACAAAAAATTTGAGTTTCAAAGTAATTTAATTCAGTATTTAATGAATGTTTTTGAAAAATATTTTTAAAAATAGAAATAACCCCTCACAAAAAAAAATATAATTTTTTTTACTTACAATTTGCACCATATTTCTACCCTTAAAATATTTGTATTCTTCTAACAAAAATATTTTTTAAATAAATTTAAAATTTTTTTCATTATTCAATTACAAAATGTCAAATTTATAATTTATTTTACCTTACTAAAAAATTTAGTTGAAAATTTAATTTTGTATTTCCAAAAAATAAACTTAAATGTCAAAAATTAAAAAAACAAAATTATAAATATAATTATGAGAAAGAGGTAGATTAAATTTATAATATTCATATAAAAAAAATTCATATATTTTATGGTGTTTGAATTTTAAATTTAATGTATTAAAAAATAATTATTAAATAACCAAGCCAAATGAAATTGGCTTGGATTTTTGCTATCACTAGAACTTATTTTTTTTCTTATACTCACATTTTAATTTTTAATTTTTTTTTTTTCTACATTTCTCATTTTTTTTTATGATTTTTAATGTTCTTAAGACCGAAGTTGCTTTCAAACAACTTCGGTCTAACGTTTCTCTCACTTTCCCACCAGATTGCACCTGGTAGGGAAAGTCGCTTCCATTTTAGAGACCAAAGTCCCTTGCAGGGACTTTGGTTTCTCTGTGTGCATTGCACAGCCAGAAAAAAACTGGCTGTGCAATGCACTGCATGCAGCACATGCAACACACATCGCTGCTGCAAGTAATGCGCATTGCATGCAGCACATGCAGCCTGCATTGCTGCTGCATGCAACGCGCATTTCTGCTGCATGCAGCGCGCATTGCACATGCTGCGCATATCTCATGCAGCTGACTTGATATCAGCTGCATGAAATATGGTAGCGATTGTGCAACGCGCGTTGCACACTGCTTTGGCCACCTCCCAGCCTAGTAAATTAGCTGGGAGGGTGGCAAACATTACAGCAAGCAATCGAAGTCGCTTTTAGCGACTTCGATTGCTTGAAAGAGACACTTCCAGCCAGGGGAAACCTGGCTGGAAGTACTAAATTGCAATGTAAGGGACCCAAGCCAATTTCAAAGGCTTGGGTCATAAATTAAGGTTTCTAAAAAGCAGCCAGTATAAATCTGGCTGCAATAAAAAGTAAATTTTTTAAATAAAATACATAAAAAAATAAAAATTTGTTCAAATAAAATATACAACACTCTTCAGCCAGTAAGAAACAGCCTTACATTGTTACACATAGAAACAAAATCAAATGTTTCTTTCATCAACATTGGCCATGTTTCAATATTTTGAACCAAGTAAGATCAGGAAAAAGGTCACGGCAAAAAAATTGCATAATTAAAAGTCTCCCAATTTAATATGGTGCGGAGGTTCATATTTTAGAAATAGGTGGTGCACATTATAGTTTCCTTTAAAAAAATTCAAAAATGAATTAATTTTGGTGCAATGTAAATTTAAATGTGATGAGTGTATGTTTTTTAGCTACGTGAAACATGGTAGCTAGAATTATGTGGCGTCAATTTTTTTTAGATGTGAAATTTAGTGTTCCACAAATGTGCATCTGTACAACATGCAGCCAAGTAAATTCTAGCTGGAATTAGTATATGCATAGGAAAAAATGATCATGCTGTGTACAGTGCCTTGGCAACATCATTCTTGGAATTTAGATGAAGTTTATCATATGACTTGGAGAGCTGCATTTTTTTGAAAATGTGATCAGTGAAAATTCATGATATATACATCTGTTTGCCACCCAATTTATTTTTCCTTTCTCTTTCTCACTTACCTTTTTCAAAAATTATCAATCATATTTTTGCTTTATCATTTTGAATTATTGGTACTATTTTCTTGACCTTATCTGATTACCGGTAAGCAAATTTTTCTTGCTATTGCATTTCATATCATTTTGGTTTGTTACACTTTTTTACACTTTTGACAAGTTAATCTAATGATTCTAATTCTGAATTTATTTTTATGGTATCTTTTACTGTACCCTTTCGATTCATTATAAAATAATTCTTTTTCAGTTAACTTAAAGTTTTTTTATTTGTTTGTCAATTTACTTTTCTTTATTCCTTATCAAAAATGTTCAATTTATTTATCTAACCATTTATTTTTTAAAACAGTGATTATAAAATAAACTTTATAATTAATTTTGATCAACCAGCTACAAATGGAAGAAGATTTTATAGACATGTAAGTTCATGTTTTGCTTATCATTTTTCTATATTTCTTTAATACTTTCTCAACCATTATATTATTAATATGAAAAGTAAAACATCATCTTGTACTTGCTGAAAGCATACAGGATAATGTTTTGCTTTTCATAATAATAATTAGATTGTTTGTACTTTACCTTTAATTTATTGATTTTTAAGTTGTTTCAAAGTCTCGTACTTGCTGAAAGCATACAGGACAATGGTACAATTTAAAAATTAATAATTTATTGAAGTATAACTTTCTAAGTCAATATATTGATCAGAGCAAGATTTTTCATTTTATATATGTGGATATCATAATTCCGTAAATTTTTTAATATTACTAGTGTATTGGAGTTATACTTTCATTATATTATTAATATTAAGTGTAGAGCCAAATCTCGTACTTGCTGAATGCATACAGGATAAAGCTATACTCTTTATATGTATAATTTAATAAAGTATACCTTTGAAACGCTTTCTTAATATTTGAAATAAAGAAAAAGTATATAAATTTACTAATATGTAGATATTCTAACTTTTGTATTTCTAATATTGAAGATATGATAAAGTTAAAGGTATGATTGACTGATAATTGAAATTATGTTACTATTTTCTAATTTTTGATTTTTTTCTATTTTAAATCAAAATTGAATTCTCTTAGGATTGAAACATCAATGAGTAACGATTTGAAAAAAAAAATGGCCAGGGAAGAACTCTAACAATAGGTGGGCAAAAGACATTGCTACTAGAATGAAACTTGTAAACGCTCTTGGAATGGATACAAACGGGAGGAAGCCACATTTCTATGCACGATCTTATGCAAATAATATGACAGATTGCAATAATTATTACAATTTTTTTCCTGGATGTAGTATTTATAAACCAAAAGGTGTCTTAATACCTAATGTTCTTGTGCAGACTTTTGAAATTCATGAGCTCAAAGAACTAGATATGTTAGAAGCTACGGTGCGATGCGTTAAGGATCTTTCTTACTGCGAACATGAAATTAAAAATAATGGTTATCATCAAAGAGCTGGTGGTTTTGGAAAAATGTTTGGTGGTGGCTTTATTTTAGATAGAAAGAAATCTTTACATATTCGTAAGTATAACTTTTTTTAATTTAAATACTGAATTTTTGAATGCTTTTCCTTGCAGATGAATACACTGATGATATTGTAAAAACGGATGAATATAAAAAACAAATGAAGAGGATTGAAATGTACTTTGAATATTTTTTTAAAAAAATATCATATGTAAAGTACAATGAGGCAACTAATCTTTGCGCAAAACTTGGTATTCCTGGATTTTCAAAAGTTTCTAGTGAAGAAGAGGGTGTACCGTTTGCTAGTAATTTAACTTGGACATCTGGAGGGAATGGTAATGGGTTCTCTAATGAGGTTCATCTCGATAAGGATGCAAGTGAGTATACTTTAGGAATATTTTTTCCTAAAGATACAGAAAAAAACACCATTCATATGAAGTATGATAAGACCCAACCACGACAAATAGGTGGAGAACTTATGTTTCCCGAAATTCAAAGTAAAATCAACTTTGAAGCAACTAATGGAATAACAGTGACATTATGGCCTGCCAATCAACTAAGGCATTTCACCTCAAGATGTCATGAAATTCCTGGCTTCACTAGGATAGGTTCTTCTATTCAAATCAGCACTAGACTTTTTCATGCTATAGAAAAGCTTAATGTTTTTGATATTGATATTTCAGAATACTTAGAAATTAAAAAAGAAAAATTTAGGTTAGAATATTTGATTAGTGCTTTGAGAGTTTTTTTGAAAAGAGATGACTTAATAGAGGAAGAAATAGAATCAGCAAAGTATTATTTATCTAATGTTAAGACAAATCTAAAAAATCTAGATATATAAATATTAAAAATTTATATTATATATACACAACTTAATGCAAATTTAAACATGATAAATACTGGGAGTAGCTGTAACATTTTCAGTTTTGATAATTATAGTATTATCTATTTTTTTTATTTGTGAAATAAAATAATTTTTTTTCATAATATTATAAGAAAATTTGATTTACTTTTGAGGAAATATATAAGTTGTGAAATCTTTAAATGTCATTTTTATTAAATTGGTAGCAAAGGTTCTAAAATAAAAAAAACTATAATAAAGAATTTGAAATATATTAGCCATAAAAATGTGCTTTTAATGCTACCAAATTAACTGTATAGTATTTTAGGTCAAACAGGCTTATTAATAAAAAAGTTAATAATAAAGAGTTGAAGAAAGAATTTTGAATCAATAATAGATTAAATTGTATTTTTTTAAGAATGTACTCATTTAATTATTTAAATTGTTCTACTTCTGATTAAAAATGTTACAATCAACGAAAATATTTGTAATAATTAATAGATTATATAATATTAAAGGTAAAGTAACAAAACTAGAGCAGTTATCATATTTTTATATAAACAATAAAATATTTAAGAATTTAATACAAGTATTTGAAATCATATAAGTAGATTTTAAAATCTTTGTTATTGCTGGACTTACAATAATTTTTTTTAATAATTAATTTAGAAAATCATGTCAAAGGTTACTTAATAAATTTCAAAGATGGTCACATTTTTGACGTATTTGAAGGAAAATAACTTGAATTATACAAGATATATCATATAGACAGAACTTTATCTATTTACATGTTGGAATATTAATTTATTGAAAGGCTATGTTTAGCAAAAAAAGGTGATACTGGCTGAATGGAGCTCCAGTGATTAAGAAAATCTGCAGAAATAGCCCTAGCAATTCCCGGAGGACTTGGGGTATCAAATTTTAAAGGAAATGGAACACACTTGCCTATAAAAGGTTTTATTAATGTTAAAATATAGTTATTTAAATTTTTCCAAATTATTTCTTCCATCAAATGATTTTTTTTTCATGTAAATTAAGAAACTTAACTTCTGATATTACCTCCAAGCAATCAGCTGCTGAAGCCAATCTATGATCTTGAGAGCTCAGAAATAAACCATGGACACCATCAATTATATAGAATGTGAAAGATTGATATCGGTGGTGGGAGTATTCAGAATTTATTTTGTTTAGTGCAGCCTTTTGTTTCTCTCTCATTATAGTCAGTTCAGTATTTTTGTTTTTCTCACTTGATTGTTGAGCTTCACTAGTCTTGCCACTTGATATTGTTGCAGCACAATATTTTGATTTAAGAATGATAATTGACATAATTATATCAATGATAATATTGCTGATTTGAAGAAGAGTTGACATTGATATATCACGGGTTTGAAGTGCAGTGGGACCAACTTCTAAGCCATCAGAAATCGGACTCTTCAGATTTGAAAGGTGAGCTAGAATCTGAAGACCACGTTCAATTGGACAATCTGAGTTAATGTTTTGATGTGATGGAAGCTGGCTGAATTCATGTGCGGTCAGATAAAGTGAAGATGATATAAGAGATACCCATGAAGAACGGCAGTGGTCACTTGGGATCATTAATCTCATGAGCATTTGGATAAGATTGGATTCAGGGTGATCCGTTTTCTTTGTTGAGGAAAGAATTTCAGTATTTAAACCATCAGGATCACATAAATCTTCCATTTTTTTGAAATCAATATTATCGAGTACCCATAGCTGTGAGCTATCAATCTCTAAAAAAATATTTGCTACAAAAGGAAAAAAAAATAAGTAAAAGAACAAAAGTCAAGACTAAAAATTATGGTAACTTACATAACTCAGTAAGTTTTGAAAGCCAATCTTCTCCACAAGATTTTTCCCAATGAAAAGTAAACATTGGAATATTTTACATGGGTTCTTGGGAAGAAGTAGAAGAGCGTAATTCGAGGAGAGTAACAATTTCCAACCACGACCTGAGGACCTTTGCCGTGCTGATTCTACCTTTATAAAAATTATGAATTTTACATAATTCCTCCTGAAAATCAGATTCTTTTAGAACTGAGGGTGAATAAGTTAGAGGTTTTTTGGATATCTTGATTGGAGTTGATTTCATTGGTAGAGAAGCTTTCAAAGAGGTCAAAGTAGGTAATTTAGGAGGTGATGGGTATTGCTTCTTAGAAATGAAGGAATTTGGTGATGAGCTGTTTGAATCATCATCTTTATCAAACATATCAACATGTCTTGAAGAAGATTTTAAACTTTGCTTTTTTTGATGAACAAGCATAGCTTCATATTCTGACAGTTGATCATTGCTATTTTCATTGCTCTTTTCATCATCTTCATCAGGGAGAGGGCGTTTATGGATGGAACAATCTACAGCAGGTGAGTTTCTGGTACAAAATATCAAAAGAAAGATAAAAAGTACAATATGTAAGCAATAAAAGAGATATATGATTGAATTTTAAAGATAAAAGAATAACAATAAAAAAAAAGGAAACAAGAATATACTCATTATCAAAACCTTTGCTTTTTTTTTGAGATTTATTATTTGATACATCAGAAAATTCATTAGCAGAAGCCGGTTTAATACGTCAAACAAAAGAGGAGCCTTGGGATAATCTCTTTTTCTTGGAGCGGATAACAGGTGTTTCAAGATTTTCCTTAGAAGTTGAAGCATGAGTTGAAGCTGATGGTTCATCTGTCTCATCATCATCCCTAATGACAATGACTTCATCAGGAGGAATCATACCCTCCTCATAAGCTACAAATATATATGAAGAAAAAAAAATATTAATAATCTTATCTACTAATTTAAAAGGAGACAAAAAAGGTGATGAACATACATTTTTCAAGGCTTTTCACATATTGGAGTAAGTCATTACAAGGGTTAGATAAATATGAAGGAGAAGGATTATTGTTAAGGATCTTGACAAGCTCTTCTGTTTTATCTCTAGCCAATTCAAGTAAATTGCGATACTGAACTCTTGTTATTTCCTGCCTCTCATTGCTAAGTACAGGAGGGTTAGGTGCCATGCCATGTGGCAGACATGGTGCAAGCTCAAAAGCTTCAAAGCGAGTATCAATCAGAGAGTGGGATGAAACACATTTGGGTGCTGGAAAATCAAATTTTTGAAAAAAAAAGATATAGAACATAAGTGAAATATATAAATTAAGAGAGAGGAACATGATATACATACAAAGTGGAGGTGTAGGATTTTGTATACTAGACATATTGATTAATGAATATTAAAAAAAAGTATTCGATATCAAAAAATTATGATGTAATATGATGAATAATTATAAGAAACTCTATTCTAGAAAATTGAAGTTGATAATTTAATAGGATAAAAATTGAATAAGATTAAAATTAAAGTGAGGATGAAAGAAAGAGAAAACATAAAGAGGGGGATTTTATATTATTTGAGCTTTTTTTAACATGTATTATTCATAGTGGGGTAAACTGAGTAACATGCTAAATCACAATCTGTTTATATTGAAGCAAAATTTGATGTAGCTAACAGAAAATACTAGTAATTCTTTGGGGACTTTTAGTGTGAAAAACAAATAATAACAAATTTATATCCCATATGCAAATTGCCACGGGTAAATACAAAATTTTTTAAATTAGAATTTACTCCTAAACAATGGAGATACACTTAATTAGTATATTATATGAAAAAAAAGGATAATCCTTTATGAATATTTGTTAAATTTACTTTCAGATGACAATGCGAGATTCACATATATACTGATATGCCTCATCAAACAAGAAATGAATTATAAATATAAAATTGGTAACATTAGAATTTAAGATAAGAATTTGTTTTTTAAGTGACAGGAGGAGTGTCAGGCTAGGGTGTGGGCACCGTGACCAAACCTTTGATAAACTTGGATACAACTAAGGGAAAAAAAAAATTGAATAGTTTTATTTTGCAATATATCTTAGTCTGCACAAGATATTGCATTGTTGTCCCTAACTATACCAAAATTGTTACTTTTCAAAAGTTATAGGACTACTAAGTTGATAAAATATTATTATGAATCACCCAATGAAATACCTTAAGCAACATTCAAAATTATTAAAATATTAATATTCAATTTGAGATTTGGATTAGCTAATTTTTCACAACTTACCACAGTTTTGATTAATATAATAAAACTTGAAAAAAATTGTTGAGATAACCTAGAAATGGGTGCAAGAAAATGATGAAACATATGACTTGAAACTTAACTCATACACTATTGATAAACTTCATGGATCCTGATTAATTTCTATTGAAATTAATTTTGAGACTAGCATATTGAATTTTAGCTATGACCAAGTACTGTAAGTGCCATGGTTTGTATTCAATATATTGGTGTTGAAATTAATTTTGATAGGAATCAACAAGTATCAGATGGCACCATGCATGAAACACTGACAGAAACCATCAAATTTATGAGGCAATGAACCTCATAATTTCGATGGAAATTAATATAGACCCCTGCATATTGAATACAAGCCATTTCACATGGACTACACAGACATAGATAAAATTCAACATGCATGGCTTAAAATTAATTTTGATCGAAATTAACCAAGGCATTAAAACATCAATTTTTATATGGTGTACTTGATCAAACCAGTTTATCTAACTGCTTAGCTTACCTATACTTATAGGAATTTTATGCATAGTCCATGTCCATATTAATTTCAATCGAAATTAATGTTGACTAATACATAATGAATACATGCTATGCCACTTACACTTGCCAGGCATAGCTACCATTAAATATGCCAGTATCAAAAATTAATTTCGATCGAAATTAATGAGCATGATAATCATGAATTTCTGGAGTCAACTGCTTATTTTTATGCATGGTGCCTTGCCAACATTAATTTTGATCGAAATTACTTTTGATACTGGCATATTGCATGTATATATGCCCTGAAAGTGTAAGTGGCATAGTGTGTATTCATTATGTATTGGTCAACATTAATTTTGATCAAATTTAATGTTGACATTTGCATATTGAACCCAAGCCAGAAAACAACCCAGAAGATTCTTCATAAAACTTCCCATTAATTTCGATCGAAATTAAGGCTGACCATATACATATTGAATGGTAGTTATATCTGGTCTGAGTAAGCAGAGATTACTTATATTCAATATGTATTGGTCAACATTAATTTTGATCAAAATTAATGAGCATTTTGATCATGAACTTTTTCAGTCAGTTAGTTGTTTCAATGCATAATGGCATGCCAACATTAATTTTGATCAAAATTAATGTTGAAATGATATAATGCTTTTTTGCATGACATGTAAAGGACGGCAAGTATTTTTAAGTATTGAAATTTACTATACATGTTGAGGGTAAATATAAAATTTACATATCCATATTAATTTCTATAAAAATTAATGTTGACCAATACATAATAAATAGTAGATATGCCTGGCTAGTGTAAGTGGCATAGCTTTTTTTCAATCTGCACTTGGCAACATTAATTTCGATCGAAATTAAGGTTCATGATTATCATCAATTTATTCAGTCAGTTGCTTACTGTTATGCATGGTAACATGTCAACATTAATTTTAATAAAAATTGAATTTGACATGCCACCAAGCATTTTTATGTAAGATGAAAAGTAGGGCACTCTATTCTTAAGTAAACACATTACAATGCATATTGAGCATGTAAATATCATTTACACATTAATATTAATTTCAATCAAAATTAATGTTGACCAATAAACATTGAACACAAGCTTTACAACTTACACACACCAGATATAACTACCATTCAATATGTATATGGTGCTCACTAATTTCAATCGAAATTAATGAGCAGTTTTATGAAGAATTTTTTGGGTCGTTTGCTGGTTTGGGTTCAATATGAAAATGTCAATATTAAATTCTATTGAAATTAATGTTGACCAATACGTAATGAATACACACTATGCCACTTACACTTTCCAGGAATAGACACCATGCAATATGCCAGTATCAAAAGTAATTTCGATCGAAATTAATGTTGGCAAGGCACCATGCATAAAAATAAGCAGTTGACTCCAGAAATTCATGATTATCATGCTCATTAATTTCGATCAAAATTAATTTTTGATACTGGCATATTTAATGGTAGCAATGCCTGGAAAGTATAAGTAGCATAGCGTGTATTCACTATGTATTGGTCAACATTAAATTCAATTGAAATTAATATGGATACATAAATGTGACATAAAGAGGTATGGACCATCAATTTGTTGAAAATACATTTTTATATCTCATACATTATTTGTTTTTCTTAAATAAAATGTTACTCTCTCTCAATATCACTTTATAACATTTACCAAGCTTCTTTGAAAAAAAACAGAATACATAAAATTCAATATAAGATAGCTATATTACACAGAAGATCACCGTTATACCTAAGTTATGATGATGTTGATGCTCTATTAATTGATTCCCGAATCTTTACCAGATCAATATCAGCTCCAACCCCAAGTGACTCACGTTCATTCACAGATAATCCTTGCAAAAATGTTGCTGAATAGCAATTCTTGGGGAGGTATTTGGGAAAATTGAATATACCATTTTGTGCAACTGTCCTTTCTGATGACCGTGAATATGTTTTTAATGCTGATTTTTTTTGAGCTGGTGTATGGGCTAAGTCCTTTGTCATCTTATCCATTTTTTAAACAAATCATTGAGTTCAGGATTTCGCCATCCAGGAATAGCTCGGATAGGTGCAGTTGGGGCTGGTGCTGGGCCTTCCTCGATATCAGAGATGCACCTAGTATCATGAAAAAGCACAACAAAACCTGGCACATCACTGCAGAGATCTCTTGCTAACTTGTAGCGTGCACTAGCAATCTGAATTCCAACTAAATCAGCTTCATAATAACAAAAAGCAAAGTAAAATAAAAAACTTACCTTGGTCCGATAACGTTTTACTTGTGCCCTTGCCCTCTTTTCAATCTTTTCTCTTGCTACCCTTTCCTCTTCTTGCCCAAACAACCTTATCATCTCCTTCCCCTTATTAACTACCCATTTCTCAATAACACATTGAGTGAACTGAAGCTTTGACTGATCGATTGTATTCAAGGTGGTGAGCCATCTGGTACAGTGGTCGCATACTATGCTTCCCATGACTTGATTCCAAGTTGATTCTGAAAAATCACGGCAAGTCCAATCAAACGCGAATTTCCGAAAACCTTTTTCTTGCAATTCACGCTCTAAGTTTCTTTTGACAGAAAGTGGGATCGGTGCTCCTCCTTTTAGTCCTCGAGGCTCAGGTGCTGGAAAAAATTCAGGTAGTCGAATTTTGGATCGCAAGAAGGCTATAGAATTGGTTATCAGAAATTGTCGATCAGCTGCAGAATTGGCACGGTTAGAAGATTGGACTTGGGTTAGGACAGTTTGAATGGTTTTTAGTTTGAATTGGCTCCAATCTTTCCAATTTTCAATCTCCAAAGGTGTTGGGCTCGCAGGATATTTTGATATTTGTGTTGGTCCCCCAAGACAATACTTCAGAAAGTGGTAAATATTTCTATTTAGACTGTCCGAGCTCCTGGGAACATCATTCCTTCTAACTAAGCCTCTTACAGCCCTTAACCCCCGTTCTCGCTCATGAGACTCTGCTGAATTGAGTCTGTGGTAATCACTGATACCCATAATGATTGAGGGATTCACTAACAATTCAAATAAGTTAATTAAATTGGTTATTTTTCAATAAAAGAATACACTACAAATTTGACTTACCTGCTCCACTTGTGCTTGCTCCTTGGTTAGGCTGAGCAGATGATGATTGGTCTCCAAAAAATTCCCTCAATACTTCACTAGCCCAATCTCTTCCTAGCTGATCAGCTTGCTGATTAGCACTTTCAGAAGCAGAAGGATGATTGGGATTAAAATTTCTCGGTTCTGAATGAGACTCTTGGCCTGGATTGGGATTAGGTGGTGGGTTAGGATTAGGTGGTACAGATTGAGATGCATCTGGAGGTGGATCAGCAGAGGGTGGTGGAGGAGTATTTCCAGTATTAGTATGTTGAGGCGGAAAACAATCAGAACCGGTTGGGTCAACAGACATCCCTTCAAAATTATCATCCATAATGAACTGTAATAAAATAAAATAAAATAAAAATAATCAGTTGTTAAATTTTATACCTATCAAAGCTAAAGTAAAAAAAGATACTATGTATATAGTCTTGTAAACATGTATGTTCTCTTGTCGAAAAATAAAGTGAATAATATATAGCTATCAGCTAAAGTTGGAAGGTCAAACTATTTATAGTAGATGAATGAGCAAGAAGATCATTCATTAAGTAAAAATTTTATCATATTTCTCATTATCATGATTTTATTTCTTTCATTCTTACATTTAAGATAAAAATGACTCATTGAAAGCATGGGTTCTCTCACAATAAAAGCAACCAAAGTAATTGTTCACTGATTTATGATAAGGTAAGTTGGATGCATTGCATTTTTTAATCGAGCATTGAATTATTTCTTTCACCATTTACAAATATCACCAATCCTACAAATTTCCCCAATCCCAAATTAACACAAAGATGTTAGTCAACAGAAAATAAATTTGATTAATTTTTTCACTCACTACTGTCTGCAGTCCAATGGCAGTGACAACCTTGTCTTTGATTCCAAACATTCCTTTTTTGTGCTCAACAGTAGCTGCATGTCCAATTATTGCATCTTTCTTAATCACAATTTGAGTTGCTTTGGCTACTCTTACTAACCGACAATGCACTTGTGGGAAAAGCTCATAGGGATCCTTTGATGTTTCTTCTGGACGGAGCTCTTTGAAAGGACTTACTATTAAATATATTTGATCAATCTCTTCCTTTGATCTGAAAAGATCATCAATTTGCCCAAACTGGCTATCTTTTCCATATTAGAATTCAATTGTTGAATTAGCAATGTGTCGATGGTAACTAGTAAACCTCTTTCCATGTATCAATATGCTTGCTACATTTTCAACTACCCAATCCCCACTTTTCTCCGATGGTGTCAAAGCCCGTCTTGAAGTTTCTTTTCCCATTCGTGCCCTTACCCATTTAGTAAATAATGCCGTACTTAGATGGATCCATTTGTTTTGTTTATCGAGATCAATATGGATTTTTTTAGTCTCACATTGATCATTATCTTCAGCTTCACCAAGATCTAATACCCTAGACTTCCGATACCAATGTTTGAGCATTGTTAGCGGTATCTCTCCTGTGGTAAATATTAATAAATTAGCACAGCTGAGTTTTTAAATCATTGCTTACAAAAATTACATACGTGGATGGTGATTGTTTGGAATTTCAGATAATATATGATTCACCCGCTCTCCAGACCAAGTAGCTGTACCTGATGGTGGACCAAGATGCTTTATCATTTCAGGATAATGTTGAGTGATATGCAGATTTGGCTTTGCATTAATATTCTTCCAACCCTCTTCAAGGCACTCACGATACTCTAACAGAAATTGATCTAGATCTTTAAGCTCATTAGTCTGTATATTTTTTAATGTCAAAAAATTGGTGATCGAGCATAATGTTACAAGTGACTTGAGAAGATAATATTCTCTTGGTTTATCAGCTGAGGAAGCTGAAGATTCATATTCTTTAAATTTTTCAAACCAAAGGGGTATAAGTGACAAAGGGAAGTAGAGAGTATACAGCATGTGCCATTCTGCTGCCTTGAGGGATCCTGCCTTTTTAGATCCTACTGATTTTGAAACTCGTGTTAGCCAGGAAGGTCTTCTTACTTGATCAATCATCTTCCATACAACCTGTAGCTCTGCTGCTTTGATTCGTGGATTACTACTACCTTCATTTTCTTTCTCCTTACCTTTCCTTTTATTTTCTTCATCTCTAGCTGTCTCATTTGATGAGTGAGATCCTTCACTCTGTGATATGCTAATGCTTCTTTGCCTTAAGTTATACAATGAATTCCTACTGTCACTGCTGTGAGACTGTATTGAGGCCACATCGCTATATGGAGGAATAAATTTGGAGCTGGATGACCTACTCTGGCTTCTTGATTGATTTGTTCCCAATCCTTCATTATCTATTCCATGATGACTTGATGACTGTCTTGAACTCATACGTCTTTGCCGCTTGTGCTGTCTCGTGTGTCCTGTATCATCATCATCATTATTTGTGGTGCTTAAGCTACTTCTACGTTTTTTCGAATGTTTGTGCAGTGAAGTATCAGAAAAGAAATCATCATCTTCTTCTCTTACATGCCAATTTTTATCCTTTTCCAGCTTTCTTTCTAGATCTTTTGCTGCATTTTGGATTTGAAAATAGCTTAGACTGTGATCTTTTAGGTTGCCAAGCATATGTGAATGCATAACATCAATTGAGCAATATTCAGTTGGACGCCAATATTCAAGGTTATTCAGCTCACTCCATTGTACCCCATGATTTTGAACAATTGATACACGTTCCCAATGTGACTTAGAATTTTTCCACTTTGTTGCCCAGCACATATGATCCTCATGATTCTGTAATGAAAAATTTCCCACATTCTTTTCACTAATTTCATCTTTAGAGATATTACAGAAAGAGCAAAACATTTTTGCAGAGTGACTCGAAAAGCCAGCCAATTTTTGTATTGCAGGAATGTCACCTATCAAAGAGAACAATGCAACTCTTAATTTCCGGCCTCGTGGATAAAGATGTGTCTTTTCAATCAATATACCATCCCATAGAGTTTGTAGATCATTAACCAGTGGTTTTAGAAGGTGATTAAGCTGTTCACTTGTGGGTTCTGTTGGTCCAGGTATAATAGCATACAAAAAAAGATTTTCCATTTTGTATCTATCTTCTTGAGGTAGGTTCATACACACCATCATAATATTGCCTACAGACTTCTGATGACCTCCAATCCTATTTCCACCAGGCCTAAACCAGTCGACATATAAAGTAAACATTAAGTTGCCTGAAGTTATCGTATATTCATCATCATTGCTATCCAGAGCTGGAGTGGTTATGGGAAAGTTTTTCCAAATTGAACCATCACAAACATCCTTCATCAAATCACACTCTACACGTTCTGCCACAGGGGTTTTCTTCTCAATCAGAAGCTCAAATTTGAACAGTTTGATCTTTTCCTTAAGCCAGTCGATAAAAGAATGGTGATGAAATGTTTTAAGAGATAAGTATTTTACATGTTCTTGATGTTCCTCCATCAAATACAGCCTTTCATCACATTTAACTGCAATTTTTCCTGCTCCAAACATTTTTAAATAGCGCTTTGATGATGAAAGAAACGGTTGATTGCAACATAGTATAGATGGTTGAGATTCAGAGTTATACTCATAAAGAGCAAAGCATTTAGGACAGCATGTTTTAGTGAAAAATGATTGATTGAGCTTTAATCGACTAAAAACTGTATCTATCGAGAGTGGGACCAGGCGGACAATGCTATCAGAATCCAGTATTCCACTATCACCTAGAAGTTTGAGCTTCTTAATTTCTTCATCCAAAAATTGAGTACAACCTTCTTTGCTCAAATGATGAATCAGAGAAAGCTTTGCTGCCTGCCACATAATTATTTGGCTATACCGTTCCCCAAGATTTGAGTTTCTAGAGACTGTTGAAGATACTTCTGCCCCTATGTAATAAATCATTGAAACATCATAAAGACTTTAATTCTCACATTGAACTATAGATATACAGCTTACTGTTTCTGTGGAGCAGGAACTTCCAATGTTAAGTGGATTGTTGAAAGAAATAACCATCTGGGCCTTCCTATTTCTTTCCTCTTGATGTTTTGCATAAGAATTAGAGCTTTTGAAAGCCATACCAACTTCAAAGGACCCATAAGAAGTTTGATACTTTCTATTGACACATCCAAGATCTTGACATTGACATACATGAAAAAATGGAGGCATTGTAATTGTGATAATTGTAGGAATAAGTTAGCTATTCGAAGTTACCGATTGAAGGTATTCCTTTTTTTGAAAGGCACTAGCTAATATAAGCTACATTTTTTTATCAAAAGAATATGATGGAATATGTGTTGAAATTATTTAAGTTTAAATGTTTAATTTTTAATCGGATAAATTATATATTAATTTAAAGTTATGCAGTCTACTTTTTTGTATTCTGTATACTCTCTGCATTTGTACAACAATGCATGCATGTTTATCAGAATATTTTCTATCATAGAAAAAATTCTGTTGTACGCACAAGCATCTTAATTATTTTTCTATCAAATGCCTTCTGAGTTATATCTAACTACCCTATAATTATTTGATTTTGATAAAAATTCTTAGTTATGGACTATAAGAAAAGTAATCCATATTTTTAACATAATTATTTAAAAAATTACCCCAAAAATCAAAGTTAAACCCAAAAATAAGTTTAATATTTTGTAAAAAACAATCACAAACATATTTCTTTCAATTTGAAAATTGGTCTGTACTAGGTAGAATTTTCTATAAAGAAAAAATCAAAAATACTCAAATAATAGATGCTACAAAAGTGTAAACCTTAAAGAATTACATAAAAGCTGAAACCTTGTATAACTTTTCATACATAAATGTGATGAAGTGACACTCTAGTCTATTTATTCAGGTTGAAAAAAATTACTCAATAGAATATGTATTACTATCATATTGGACCAAAAATAATTTTTTGGTAATCAAAAAATGAACATAGCCTCACATTTAACAAATTATTTTTGTGGAAGAATTTTTTGAAAAGAAAAAAAAATCCGTTTCTTAAATGAGTCTGCTTTTATCACATAATCATTCTCTTTATTTTATACCATTCCTTTTGAGTTCAAGTTGCATATAAAAATATAATTTATGCATATTATAATTCCATAAAGTCGAAATATTTCTTATTCTTAATTTTTGTGATATTTCTTCTTAAATCAACTTTGATCATAAAGTTTTGGAGCTCAACAATTTATCCTTCCTCTTTGTTTAATTTAATTGAACACTTTCTTAATCTAATTATTTATGAACCCTAGTAGCTCTTACTTTCCTCATGGAAACCTGCCCACAAACACAAGAACACTTAATAGAATTTTTAATGAGACTTTGCCTCCATTCAATTCTCACTTTTGTAGATCTATACACAATTTTTGTCGTTCACTTTTGGATATGTCACCAGAATCAAATGGATGGAAACAAAACCCTACTGAAGAGCAATTAGACAGATTTTCATCATTCGACATGAATTCTTGCAACATTGCCTTTGAACTACCTCATCCAGAATCAAATTCAGAGGTTTCAGAAAAGTTTCCACCAATTTTCCGTGAATCTTTTATTGAGCACCTTCGCATGTGTGGTTTCCCAGGATCAACTTTCGCTTGGAACCTAGATTGGTTTGACAAATGGAACCAGGTCTTGGCAAATATTCTCATTAAACACTGGGACAATGCCTTAAAAACCAATAATTTGATTGCATATCCAATTGACTCAACTCAAATTAGCTTCTCAAATCAAATAGGAGTTCTTCACCATTGGTTTTTAGGTCATGCTGATAGATTAAGACTTGGGAAGGATTCTCATAGCTCTCAAGAAATAATCAAAGTGAGAAAGCATAAATATAGAATAAAAAAAAAGTATGAAAATCCCTTTTTTTTCAACCGTTTTTATTTATGACCTTTATTTCAAATAACAAAGATTCTTAGAATTCAGTTAACCAAACTAAACTTCTTAAACAACTTCCACATTGTGAAACTTATCACAACCTTTTCACAAACATCAAGTGTTGTTCAGACACCGAAATTGATAATGATGGATCGTTAAGACGTATCTTAATGCAATGGAGGTCTGAAGATTTTTCTAAAGTTGCACAATATCTTGACCAACAACACTTTGATATTCGAGATAATTCAACCTACTCTGGAAGTGTGCTAAAGGACTTGGCCTTGTACAAAAGAATCAGTTTGGTTTCAACATTATCCCCTAACCTTAATCCTTCTCATTTCCCGCGGGGTTTGCCGAATGACTGTTATTCTCCCTTATATCTTGCATCTCTAAATCCTCAACAACTCAGACTTTTAAATCCTCAAAATCCCATAAATTTACCTGCTCTCCTTGAAATTCTTTCTTCCTCTAATGTGAGTGATTGACAAACTCCCTTAATAATAGGTTTGCACACTCATACTCCTCATTTCCACTGTTTGGGACACTTAGCCTTGAAAACAAAAACATAATTTTAATGATTACTATTATCATTAAAATTTATAGAAATGAAATTTGGCTTACATTGTTAGCTCCATTTTTTTCCTTTGAATCTTATACATGCTGAATTCTATACTTCCTTGTACAAAATAATTCAAAACATTTACTTCATTTTGCTGCCCCATTCTATACAGCCGATCAACAGCCTGTTGCTCAACTGCTGGATTCCAATTTGGCTCCTATTTCAACATTGAACATATAAAAAATTTAATATTTTTGTTCTTAATATGAAATAAAAGACATTGAGCTCACCATTATATATACATTTTGAGCACACCTGAGATCTATACCCACTCCTGCAGCCTGAATCGTTCCAACCAAAACTTGGCAATTTTTATTAAAATGGAATTCATGCATATTTTTGTCTCGCTTTGTCCAGCTGAGTTCACCCGTAAGCTGGGTATACCTAATATTGTGGTCATCTAAAGCCATTTTTATTCTATTTTGAAATATTAGAAAATTGTTTTTAATAAGCCAACACAATTTTGTAAAACAATTCATTATAGAATCACTTACATCTGCAAAAAGTCTGCAAAGTTGGAGAATATAACAGCTTTTGGAAAATTTATATCCCTTTCACCAGACAAAAAGTTTTTTAAGTGGCCTATAAGATGACAAATCTTTGCGGAATGCTGCCAGGTGAAATCAAAAGTTGGAGTTTCATCCAGATTTTTGTAGATTGGATGGTTGCAGAATTTTCTTAAAATCATCAGCTCTCTTAGAAAC
The DNA here is from genome assembly GCA_030280995.1 of Hemileia vastatrix. NCBI lineage: Eukaryota > Fungi > Basidiomycota > Pucciniomycetes > Pucciniales > Zaghouaniaceae > Hemileia > Hemileia vastatrix. Next base: position 9,581,573 of record JASXTE010000017.1, on the reverse strand, counting down.
TCAGATGAGTCCCAAGGGAATTCAGTGCTTCTGGAGGGCCCATATTGCTCAGTGAATCCTTCTTGAAGCACATCAAGTTTAGACCTCCATGGATCTGCTAATTGAACCGATATCCCCCTTTGAATCTTTTTTGGAAGAGACAAAATTGCATCCTTTGTTCTACGTAGGCTTATGACTTTCATTAAGTGATTGATTGATTTAATAGAATTAGCCTTTCCTTTTTGCAAACCTGGAAAAAGGAAATTCTTCCATAACCAGTCTTCTTGCCACTTTTCGATTCTAAGAAAAAATATGAGACTTTGAAGGTCAGTGGGCCTGTTCTGAAGTGGAGTTCCAGTCAAGCATAGTCAGTGTTGGGATTCCAAGTCAAATATTGTTTGAGCCCTCTGCGAGTAAGGATTTTTAATGTAACTAAAAGAATATTTATAAAATTTGATTATAAAAATTAAGTTTTAAGTTTTAGATATAGAAATGGGCACTAACTGAGCTTCATCTAAAACAACTCTATACCAAAAGAGCATTTGAGTCACCGGTATCTTTTTTTGGCTTTGATTTTTTGACATCGTTGGGCTAGCTATTTCATAGGTCATTAAAACAATAGCAGTGTCCTGTAGCTCATTGACATTAGTATTTTGACAATCCTTCCCATAAAGAACCTTGAAAGGAAGCGCATTATCTTCAAAGTGCACACTTATTTCATTGATCCAATTTGATAGTGTTGCCAGGGGGCATATAATCAGTGTGGCTGAACTCCGATTAATACCTTCTTGATTTTCTGATACCTGGAATTGTCTTGCTTCACCTTGAGTTGCACTTATAAGAGAAAGAGTTGAAAGTGTCTTTCCCAAACCCATATCATCAGCAAGTATTGACCCGTTTCCTTCAGGCGTTAATTGATTGTTAGGAAACCAATCTTTATAGTCATCGAATCCAGTTCTAAGCCAATGGTTGTCCTGGTGCCTCCACATGATATCCAACTTTTCCTTTAACATTCGTTCATTGTCAATCATAAAATTTATTGCTTGAATTTGATGTGTTTTGAGAACTGTTTTGATTCCTCGGATAAGTTGATCAGCTTTCCAATCTTGAGTACTCTGAGATATTTGGAAAGAGCCTTCAAAAATTACATGCGGGATATTAAAAAAGATAGTGGAGTCGTAGTTCAGGATTGGACATAAATCGATTTGTGCAGAAGAAAATGCTTCTTTAGCAAGACTGATTAGTGTACTTGAAGAAAAGAGGCATCCCCAAAGTTGATACTGATTACCAAAAACTGGAACCAAGTAAGCATGAAAATAGAAAGGCTTCATAGGATTCAAGGCACTTCTTTGGTTTAAATGGTGAGATCCAGAGCCAATGTCACCCAATAGTGGTCCAATGTGCTGACTCTGCACTTGAGAAAGATTACCGACAAGGGTTGGTTTTCTTTCTTCAAATAGTCCAAAAATATGAACATTCGAATGGCCTCGCTGTAAAATCGTGGGGGTCGGTGAGTTTTGAAATCTTGAAATTACATTCATATAAATTTGATCGATTGTTATTGAGAACTGTCCAACACATCTGAGACTTGACATATTAAGTAAGAATAGTATCTGAAGATAGTGGTTGTTAAAAGATGAATTGAAGCAAAAAATGAAGAATCAGTTTTGAATAAAACGACAAAATAACTTTTTAGCATATGCTATGCTAAGCTCATAATTCTTTCACATGTATTATTATTATCTTTTTAATAAATATTGGAAGTAAATCAATGATAACTGAAATGAATAATATGGCTTAAAAATAAATCTTGAGCCTATAGAGTAAATTTTGGTTTGTGGAGGAAGAAAAATTTTCTCAATAAAAATGTGCTTTATTGTTACATTATAATCACAAAATAGAATAATTTCACTCTTATTACACTTATTTATGTTTCTGTCTAATAGTAAAATGCTTTAGATGTCAGTTCAAAATCCAAATTGAAACTACTACCTAGAACGATGTCTTGATACTAACATACTTTTTGTAAGTCTTTGGAAAGACACTTATGGTGATCTCAATAATATTAAAATTGATTTGAATTGTATGTTTTATCAAATATCTATGTAGTCTAGTGTAATAATTGAGATACTACAGTTTAACCTTCTGTTACCAACTTGGCAAGAAAATATATGTAGATATTCTTAGAACGAATATCAAATTTTGCTTTCCACAAGATGGGAAAGTGAATATTATGATATGTTAAGTGATATGTTCAAGCTTTGCTCAATCTGTGCTCAGCTCAAAATCAAAGTAATCACCAAGCTCCAAGAAACCTGTGATTGAGTTTGGTTGAACCTAGGTCTAACTGATTACCAAATCTTTGTCCAATTAATTTAAATCTGGTTTCACAATGAACTCCCAACAGCCTTCCAACAGCTTTCCAACCACTTCCCAACATTTTTAAATGAGGGGTATTGCTAGCAATACCCCCCCAAATTTTCTGTGGTGATAGGTGTATAATTAATTTTGGATTAGGAAATGGAATCATTTAATCAGTTTGAAACTTTTCTCACAATAATCACCAGACAACAAAAGCTCCTCCAGGTTTGGAATCTTGTCACAACTTTACTCCTTTTGGCTGCTCCTTCCAAATAAGTCAAAAGCTAATCCAAAGGATACACAAGGTAAAAAATGAAGGTAAAATTAATAAATTTAATAAAAATTTAGGTAGATCAAAAAAGTTTGGAGATTTGTAAAGTCATCAAATATTTTTTATTCTTTCATACATTTTTAATAAATAAATCTGATTTTTCAATTTACTGAATTAAAGTAACGTTACAATAACCTTGTGTTGTATAAAAGGTAATCATGATAACATTAAATTGTTTCATGGGGTTCCTCTAGCCAATAGTTGTTTAAAGTCCCAAACTTAGTTTCTAGACATGTCTGAAATTCAGCTTGAGGAATTTTCATTACTTTAAGACTTGTGAATTTGACTTATCTTATTTGTTTCTTTATTAATTTATGCAATTATATTAAATTTTGGTGATTTTCACCCCTTACTTCAATAAAATGGAGGGGAGAGTATTGCCAAATTTTCAAATCTGACATGGAAAATTTTTCAAACAGATATAGAGTTTTGTTGACTTAGAGTTATTTAGAAATGTAAATTGGTGGGGATACAATAAAATTATTTTGGTGATGAAAAATTTTTTGCACAGGTTTCAGTATTATTTTACCATCTGGAATTTCAAAAGTGCAAAACTTTAGATTCCAGTAAGGAAAAATGGTCTTATCAGAATCTCATGATTTAACTATTTTTGATAAGATTGAAATTAATTATTAAAGTCATTCCCCAATCATTAACCAAATAAACAATTAATCAATTAAAAAAGTTAAGTAATTTTTTAATGTCCTCATAAGATTGGCCATTTTTTTATACATTCTGTAATAAATTCTTTTTTTTTTCAAATTTCTTTTTTTTTCCAAATCACAACTAGCTATTCTCTTTGAAGTTCATGATCTTTTATTTTCTCCAAGAAAAGGTGAGCTCCTTCCATCTCCTCTGCCTAAAATTTAGCCTTTTCAAAATTTGATTGAAGAAAAAAAACTGTTCCTCCAAATCTAAGGACTGTTAATCTTTCATTAGCATATGATCATTCTTCATCTTCTCAAAGTCAACAGCATTTTTTTCAATAGAGTATTTCTCTGATAAAATTGAATAGAACAAAAAAATATGTTATTAAAGAAGATATATAGTGACCCAATCTTACTTATATCTTTTTTCTCAAAATAATCATCAAGGGAGGACAAAGAGGTGGTTGAAGTACCACCACATTTTAAAAGATTTATCAAGTTCATTGAAGCTAAATCTCAACACTTTATTTTGGAGTTTGGGCTAGAGGGTTGAGGAAGTTCATATAAAGCAGCTTTCAAAGCAGGATTGTCATTGCGGGAATTGTTATTCTTTTTAGAAACTTGAGTTTGAGTAGGAGGAGACTAGAAAAGAAAGAATGAGAAATTTAGAAAAGAGTTGAAGAGAAAAGAGAAAGTAAACATACATTAAAATTTTGGGGCTCTGAAGACTCAGATCTTCTCCAAAATAATTTTTCTGCTTGATTTTTGGGATCATATTCAGGTGAAATATGGTTAGAAGCTGGAGGGGATCAATGTCCCTGAGTCTCAGGTGTGTTGGGAAGATAATTGGCTTGTTGAGATCCAGAGGGTATATCCTTAGTAGTATCATGCATAAACCAAGGGGTTAGAGCAATTTGTGAACTGAAAAGATTATACATTTCCTCATAGAAAGGAGACATGAAATTGAGCTTTTTGGAAACAGTTGTAATTTCAATCTCCAAATCATCATCATCAATACCAAAGCCAGTGGAAGAAGAAGCAGAATGAGCCTTTTTATATTTGGATTAATAACTTTTGAACCTCTCCTTCATTTGCTTAGGTTTGATGTCAATTCTCTCTTTTGTTTTTTTTACTTCGTTTTCCATCAAAAAGAAGCCATTGACCTTTGATGAAGGTGGACTTCTCACATCCAAAACATGCATCATAATTTTATTTAATTTTGAGGAAGTTGATGATGAGGAGATAATCTTCCTTTTTCTAGCTGTCCAGATTTTGATTTCTCAGGTGAGGGGCTTGCATTACAGGAAGTACTTTGTGATGTTCCACTTTTTTTAGTTGCCTTTTGAGTTTTGGATCTTCTGGGAGGAATTATGAAACTGTTATGTTACAAGAAAAGAGATTAAGAGGTTGAAAATATAAAAAAAGAAGGAAAAAAACATGCCTGGTTAAAATGTCACAATAAAATGTATCAAATCTCAGTGAGGATTGTGTGAAAAGGATTGATGAGGGTATGAAAGTCTGTGTGTCTCATGTGACAGGGACGGGGTGGGAAAGAAAGGGATGTTGTGGCCAAAATGTGGTTGTGAAAAAAAAAGTAAAAAAGTGCTGATTTGAGGTCATAACTAACACCCATTTTTGAAATAAGTGATTTTTTTGCAAAATTTAGGTGCTGATTTGGTTTGAAATCTGCACTTAAGTTAAGTGTGGGTTTTACAGAACTGAAACCCCCTATTAGGGGGTATCAATGTTAAGGGATCCACAATTAGGGATCAGGAATTTGTTTTTCCTGGATCTGACATTATTAATTTTGGAAGATTCTTATCCACTAACCCTTGGTCTAGAGTATAAAGAATGAACAATTATACATTATCCTACTTCTTATACCCCAATTTCTACTCCTAATTCCTGATTCCAAACTCATCACATCCATGATTGATTTGTAAGCAATTCACATGGTTTCAAATCAGGTCTCCTGAAATGAGGTCTTTCTGGAGCATAACACACCTAGATTTCTGTTCTTAAGCCCTAAAATAAAAAATTTATTTGCACACCTCACTAAAAGATTGATTGTAGTCACTTGCACCACTTGTAAATTTGCCTTATTCAATTTCAAAACTCAAACATTTGTCTGAGTAAATCTAACCACTTGGAGATTTTTCTAAGTCAATTTCAACACTTAAAAGTTTTTCTATTTCTGTCAAGGGGTTCTTTTGATCTAGAAGATTTTTTGGTGGTCCAATGGCAATGAAAGGTGAAGGAAGACTCAAGATTTCAAGATAGATACATATTTATTTCTTTATATGTTATTAATCAATGAAAATATAAAAAGATTATTATTATTATTACTTCAAAGTCTTAGAAATACACATATGTAAATACTAAGGTAGAAATAGTAATAATATATTGGGTTTGTATATATAATAGGGGGTATTAAAGCTAAAAATCTTCCATTTCAAAATATCCCTTTTTTCCACCAAATCAACCATGATTGTTTTTTAAAATATGCCATATTTTGCTCCCAAAACACCTCTTTATGGAAAATTAATGTCAAGTTTGTGGCTTCCTTTTTGTGTTGTGAAATACTTTTTAAATAATTTCAAATTTCAAACTTTGATACCCCCTAATATTTGATTGTAAAGTAAGTATGATATGAAATAAAACAGCTAGATTGAGAGGCCTTATATAGGCAAAAAGAAGAGAAACTATTGGACCACAAGTCTACATATGTGGGTATCAGAGAGAGAAAATTCCCACAGATAGAAATTTCCAATATTAAAGTGTATTCTATAAAGAATTTTCTCATATACAGAATTCATCTGTATATGTCAATTTTAATTTAAATTATTTGATGTATTTAAGTTTTCTGTATATTTCAAAGTAAAATAGAAATATTTGATTTTAATATTTAGTATTTTTATGGTTTAGTCTACTTTTCAGCTTTCATGAGGACTCTGTCAAGGAATAAAAAATATGAGGAAGCAATAGAATTATATCTTTACTTAATTTTACTAAGATATTAGTTAAATTTTTGTAAGTAATTTATTAAGTAAGTATAACTAATCAAATAAGAGATAAAGGCATAGCTCTACTCTAGTAAATAATTAATTATTTACTGGGTAATTCTAGTGGCCTGGCTGACACTCCCTCACTCTAAAAAAACAATAAAAAATTCTATGATTTTTTGTTTTTATATTTCCTTAGTAGAGCAGGAAGGTTAGATATCTCTCTCCCAGGAATCCAAGAATCATATTCAGAAGATTTATTCTTGAATCTCAATATGAATTCAGTACATTTTTCAGCAGTGAAAATTCTGTCATTTAGAATCTAATAAATTTCTGCTGTCTCAGTGATTCTCTTAGGAGTCTTCTTTGGTCTTCCTCTAATTTTTGGGAATAAATCACTATTGGATGTGTAAGGTTTCAGAAGAGATATTTGAAAAATAGGATGTTTCCTGTCATATGGAGAATACAGGATAACGTCAACTGCATTATCACCAACCATTCTTCTGACAACAAATGGACCTACAAATGGGTCTTTAAATTTGTTATTACCTTGTAAATTGAAATGGAATGTAGAAATCAGTATTTCATCACCCTTCTTAAAAGTGTATTCTTTATGTGATTTGTCCCACATTTTCTTCTCATATTCAAAAGATTTTTCAATACATTTTTGAGCATGACTTCTGCAAAGTTGTTGCATTTGAGGAAAAGATTTTACACCAGGATGTAAATTCAATTTATGTATTTTATTATTGAGAGTTTGGGCAGGGGTATTTGGAACATATCCAAGCCAGAGATCAAAAGGCTTTCTTTGAGTAAAAGAATGAACAGTGCTATTTTAAGCAAATTCCAGACCAGGAAGTAAGGTGACCCAATCATGAGTTAACCTGTCATTGTATTTATACTCAAGGACAAAGTCACAATACCTTCTTATTGTGTCCTCTAAGGTATGAATCATTCTTTCAGCTAAACCATCAGTCTGGGGGTGATGGGCAGTAGAAAGCTTCAGATCACAACCACATACATCCATCAGAGACATTCAAAATTCAGAAGTAAATTTATGGTCTCTGTCAGAGATTATGGCCTTTGGAAAATCAGCAGTATTAAACATATGCAACCACCACAAGAAAGCTAATTCTTTAGTGAAAACATCCTTGTGAGTAGTGATAAATTTACACATTTTTGTGAATCTGTCCACAATAACCCAGCAAGAGTTATAACTGTCTTTCCCAGAAATGGTTAATCCTGTTACAAAGTCCATGTTTATTATTTTCCATAGTGCATCAGGAGCTTCAATATTTTGCATTAATCCAGCTCTTTTTCCAGTTATTCTTTTTGATTTCTGGCAAGAATCACAGGATTCAACACATAATTTTGTGTCTTCAGACATATTAACCCACCAAGCAGTGTTCTTAATTCTGATAATTGGTTTCTCAAGATAAAAATGTCCAGCCAATATGTCATCATGAAATATTTTCTAGATGATCTCTTTCATAGAAGGAGGAATAACAATAACATTACTAAACTTTCTTCTATAATAGAGGTAGCCTTTATCAATTGAAAATTTTCCTTTTTCCAAAGCAGTCTGGTACTTTGGTGGGAGGGTTTTAATTAATGCTTGTATTGAAGCATTCTTTGGATCATTTAATATGGTAAATATTTTTTTAAGTAATTTTCCTTATCATATGAATCTAGAATAAGCTGTAATAGTTCTTTCTCCATATCAACCACATATATCCCATGAATGTGGATTATTTCATTATCAAGATCATATGCAGGATTTGAGTCATCATTTGGAAAAGTTAACCTTAATAAAATATCCACATTTGAGTGAAAAATACCAGCCCTATGGATTATTTTCATCCTCTCTCTGTATTCTTGTAAGCCTATTTGCCATCTGAACATATGTCTGTTAGGTGTCTTCAAGTTAAAGAGAGATTTAACTGCACTGAAGTCAGTGACAAGTTCAAATTTCTGGTCATCCAGATAATAATGTAGCTTCTCTAGAGCCCACACTACTGCTAAACACTCCAGTTGAGTGGCACCATATTTCAATTTACTATTTCTCAAGGTTCTTAAAATATAACAAATTACTACTTCTGATACTTTATCATTCATAGCTTGTTTTTGACGGAGAGCAGCACCAAGACTAATAAAACTGGGATCAGTCTATAAAACAAATGGTTGATTAAAGTCAGGTAAAGCAAGAAGTGGTGCTGATATCAAAAAATGTTTCATTGTGTCAAAAGCTCTTTGTCTTTCACTGTTCCAGAAAAAAGCAACATCTTTCCTAGTTAATTGGGTAAGGGGTAGTGATATGACCTTATAGCTTTTAATATACTGTCTATAGTATCCACAAATTTCCAAAAAACTTGGGAGCTCTCTAAGTGTGGTAGGAGCTTTGACCTGTTGTATGGCTTCCACTTTGTTCAGGTCAAAACATATCTGCAAACCTGAGACAACATGACCAAGCACTTTCAAGGAATGAAAACCAAATTTGCATTTTTTTCAAGGCAAGTGTCATATTTATCTCATCCATCTTATGGAACACTTTACACAGGTGGTTAAGAAGGTCCTCAAATGTTTTGGAGAATATGATGATATCATCAATGTAAACAATCAGCCATCCTTCAATTATTTCTTGATGGAATGTGTTATCCATAACTTTGTTAAAAACTGAAGGGGCATTTTTGGGGCCAAATGGCATCCTAATATACTTATAAATACCCATATTAGTGGCAATCATTAGAAATTCTGTGGGTTTAGCAGCTTTTTCAGGAAGTTTTTGTTGGTAGTTGGAGGGTTTCTCCACTAAAGGTCTTGGGAAGAATTTAATAGACTCATACCTGTTATTTAAAAGAACTTCATTACAAGTATTAATAAGGGAAGAAGGCTCCTTGGAGAATTCATTTCTTGCAATAATTAAGTCTCTCAAAGACATTGGCAATTTATGAAGGATCCTGTCCTTCCATAGTTCATAATCCATCTTTGGATCCATTGCTCTCAAGATTTTTACTAGTTTCATCAGGAGCTCAATAGGTTTTTCCATAGAGGATGAGCTATATCTAGACTCCTCATACTGCCTTTTCTGGGCTAACCTAAAATTTGAACCACCAAATTATGCTTTAATTAATTTTTTACAATCCTCCCAAGAGTAATCATTATTATCCAAAGGGACAGATTCATACCAAATGTAGGAAACATTGGAAAGCAAAGAGATTATATAGACATGATTTCTTCATCTACATTTGTTGTGGAATCAAGGGTAATTAAATGTAAGTTTATTATAATGTGATTATCATTTACTTCAAGTGTCTTACATGCTGATAATTCTTCCACAAAGACCCCCTTATCCTTTCCCTCAAATATTCTTGCAGAGAGCGCAACCTTCACTCCCAAGCACTGTCTTTTACCTGCACCTTTCCTGCACTATCCTTCACCTCACTAACCCTTATTTTTCCTCTACACTCCCTTTCCAGATAGCCACCACTCCCACATCAGAGGCACAGCCCTCTACTCATACGCCTCTGGTATTACTCATCAGATAGCCTTTTTTTTCCACTAGCGCTTCACGCATTTACTGCATCAATATCCATAGTGTTTGGGTCCCTGGCACTGGCCCCGCTTGATGAGGCATAGTTGTGCCACTCCAACCATCCATCTGCTGATATGTAAACTTGTTATCAATTTGGATGGCCAGCTCCATGAGCTCTTGGAGGGAGGTTGGAAAAGGGTGACTGATTAGGGTGTTTCTGATTTTTTGTGAGAGCCCATTTCTTAAGTGAAACATGAGTGCTTCTTCTCCCCATGTTGTAATGTAGCTGGCATGGCCCCAGAATTCTGACACATATTCAGCAACAGAGTGTTTCTGTTGCAACTGGTTGAGAGAATGCCCCAAGGTTGTATCCACAGTGGGGTTTCCAAAAGCCAGTTCAAAAGCCTCCATGAAGAGATGGAAAGTTGTTTCTAACTTGATATTTCCAAGGAGTTCCTTTGTATATGGCCTTGCCCAGCATGTTACCTCATCTGTGTGGTAAGAGATTTCAACCCCAATTTTTGATTGCTCATCTGGGAACTGATGATTGTTGAGCAGGACGTAAAGGTTTACCTGCAATGTGTACTGATCCACCCAGGGGCCTTGCTTTCCATCTATGATTTCTGGGACTTCAATCTTTGGGCCTTTAACCAGGGGTGCAGGTGTTGTAGGCCATGCCTGCACCTTGACTTCAGCAGCGTCCAGTTCTGCTTCCATGGGGCCACAATATGAGGGTGGTTCTTCTGCTAGATGTTCCATGAGTCTAGTTTTTTGTTCTTGCAAGTGTGCCATTTGTTCTTGTGTTGCAGCAAGGGTTGCTGTATCAGGTTGACCTGAGTAATTCATTGTTCTTCAGTAGTGCGCCAATTAAGATTGGACAAAATGTTAGGACTTAAGAAGGCAGACTACTACTAGCACTGATACTAGCCTGGGACAGGACTGACTTATGCTACTAAGCAGTGAGACTAACTAGACTGACTATGTTGGGGTTACCAACAGTGAGGTGGGACTGACTATGCTGATACAGCAGTGAGACTAAGAACTAACTGAATGACTATATAAGTTGTCCAATGAGGAATGCTCCACAGTGCTTGCCCCATATAACCCCCTTATGCAATATCCCCTCTCCCACTTCTCACAATGCATAGCCCCTATAGTGCTCCTCCTCCTCACCTCTCAACCAAATCCTAACAGTCTACAATGTTACACATCTACAACACCAAAAGTGGGATATACTCTATAGATATATTTGCTGGTTGGTTGGGCACATTCTAGGAGAGTGGACCATAAGCTTAGAATAAATTGTCTAATTGTTGCCAAAAAAATTACTTGAATTTCTTTCTCCCTGTAATGTCATGTTTCATGTTTCATCTTTTTTTTTTTTTTTTTTTTTTTTTTTTTTTAACAAAAATGTCTACTTTAATAAAATACACACAACCATGACATACATGTATCCAAAAAGAAAAGAAAAAAAAATTAAAATTAAAATTAAAATTTAAAAAAAAATAAAAAATAAAACAAAATAAAAAACAATGACAATTATGAATTACTGAAAATCTATTTTTGGTGACACAAAAAAGATTTTTTTTTTTCTTTTCTTTTCTTTTTTCATGTTTTATTTTATGTTATATTATTTCTTTATATATATGTTTGCTTGGATTTTATATATATATATATATATATATTTAGAAAAAATAATTTTTTTTTGTGAAGCTACATTTTTGTTTTTCAAGTAAAATCTCTTTTTTTTTTTTTTTTTTTTTTTTTTTTTTTTTTTTTTTTTTTTTGTAAAAAATCTTCTTTAATGTATATAAAAAAAAAACCTCTTTTAAGATTTTTTTTTCTTTAAAAAAAAAAATACAATTAAAAAAAAAAAACTTATGATTTGCTTTTTCCATGCTAACAAAAAAAAAAAAAAAAAAAAAAAATCTGCCCAAGATATTTTTTTAGAAAAAGTTTTTCAACATGTTTTTTTAAAGGAGAATTTTTATTTGGTAAAAAAAATGACAAATGTAGGGTGTATAAAAATGAAAATCAGATTAATATCATTTTTCCTATGCAACTAGACAAAATCCATCATAAGCTTATGTCCCCTTCCTCCCTAGAATATACCCAACCTTCCGGCAGATATACCTATAGGTTATATCACACTTTTGCCGTAGTGTAACGTTCTAGTGTCTTTTCATATACTACTAATATCTTATAATCCTCCTGTTTTAGCCTTCATAGTCCACACGCACCCCACTACCACGCAGCATCACCCGTCGCCATTCCAAGACGAGACGGAACATGTAGCTGGCCTGCACTTTCAGTTAGTCCACATCCACATCAACTTTCATTCAATACATGCAACTTACCATATCTTCTTTTCGCCAATGTTCTAGTGCCCATTGCTTACCATTGGTGGCAATCTTTTTGCCTAGTTGATCATGTGAAATTTGATTATTTGATCCTACAAAGAACCACATTACATCGTATAGGCTGCACCATGGTTCAAACTTCAACTTTTACGCTCTGGACATGCTTCGTATTTGAAAACTTACTCAGAATAATCAACCTTGATTGGAATATAGCTGTTCACAATATACTTTGTCAGTCAATCATTTTATCTCTTTTTCATTGATTCATCTTATGATGAACCTTTAAAAAATGGCACTTACTGAACCCATGGCTGAATCCGTGATGCATACCACTCTGGAAATATAGTGGACTTCAACACCGCTGATTTGGTTGACATCAAGCGATGGAACCGTCCAGACCACCCATTTCCGTCAACGTCTATTAAATACTTGTACTGTCATAAAGTTTGTTTATCAAACATAACTCACATACAAAATTAGCCAAGCACTTATTCACAACTTTTAAATGTTTTCTGCTACTTACCATGTAACTATCATCCAATCCCATGGTTGGTGCGAACTCTAAAGTCTTTTTCATAAAATCACATGTCTCAGGATCACATTGAACTGGCCCACCACTAAAACTTGTGTCCATCAGCTGATCATTCAGCTTCTTGACTTCAATTTCTTCTACATCCAATAATACTCTATCTTTATTTGCCTGGCTCTTCATTTTAGTTTTTTCTACTAAAATTTCTTTTTTACCAGAAGTTTGATGGGTCATTATATGTAATCTTGCGCGTTGACTATCTTGCCATTGAACGCCTTTTTCGAATTCAGCTCCAGTTGTGCTTCCCCTCCATAATAATTTTGCATACTTTTTCTCCTCCCATGGAACATCATTGCCAATATACGTGTCACTATATTGTTCCAGTGGTGTAGCCAATACATCACTTTGAGTGCTAGACTCACACGCACATATTCAAGTTTAAAGTGGTAGAAAAACAAGTGAATCAATCGGTCATATGTTGTCAAGGAAAATAAACATCATTCATATTATCAGTCTTTGTGCTTCATACAGAAGCGTTTAAAAAAAAAAAAAAAAAAAAAAAAAAAAAAAAAAAAACTTACGTCGTTTTGGCAAATGTGAAAAGTGGTACAAGTTCAACATTGTTGGTCCCATTAGCAGCAGTAAATCCATGAAGCTTCATACTTTCTGGATGAAGGCATATATCCATTGATTGACGATGATCGTAGATAAATGACTTGAAGGCTTGAGCAATATATGGATCTGCTGCTGCTGTAGAACCTGATTCGTTGAGGTAAAGTGGGCTTGTTGGACTGCAAGCGTTCGCCCAGTTTGATAACTTTGGATTGTCAGGTGCAATATAATCTGATGGCGAAAAAACTGCAGTATAAAAGCATGTATCTAGGTCAGTTCTTGCATAATTTGTTGGCTTGATAGAATCGTAATCTAGATTCTTTTTAAAATATGCCAATATGACATATTAAGAAAAAAAAATATATAGTGGATAGCGCTACTACTGACTTTCACCATAATCAGCAGCATTCAACATCTTTTGCTTTCTTCCCCAGGTCATCTGAACAGCAGGTTGATCATGTTTCGTAAAAGTCATGTTAAACTCTGCCCCTTCCAACGGGATCATATCCAAGAATCTCTCCAATAATTTAGCCAAATCCTTCGCCCTAGCTAGCCCGCCCTCAACTCCACTAATTCGAACCTTTCTGTTGACTATTGATAATGTAAACGTTTCTGGCCGTTCGTTAGCCATGACCCATGATCGATGCGTCAAATCTTCCATTTCCATTGCCAAAAACGGCTTGAGATCATGGTAAATTTGATCATATTCATCCTTTAAAATCACTTTATTCTTTTCAGCATACTCCCACCATTTTTCAAATCCGTAAGGGGGTGCTCGATTATATCGTCTTCGATATTCTTTGATACATTCAGCAAAAGTTTTAGAGTTCTTGGCAAGCTTTTCGGCCCACTTTTTTTCACCTCGTTGAATTAGAGTTAAGATTGGATGCTCTTGGAGTGAAGTTTGAGTGGTTGGTTGAGTTTGGTTTCTGGGATGTGGCATGAGCAAGTATCCATTAGAATGATACACGAGTCCTGATTTGGTTTTCTCCACGATTTTTGTGTCCTTCTGTGACCCACCTGATCCTCCAGCATGCGAAAGAGAATTCTTCAACCCGGATGGTAGTATATCAACACTTTTGCCAGTTTCATTCGAAACTATCAAGTCATTACTTTGATTGTTGGTTGAAGACGTTTTAAGACTCTCCTCTAGTCCGTCCACTTCCTTGAGCTTCCAATTGGACCACTTGAATCTTTCAGGAACCAGGCTGCTAAGTGATGGCCTCGATGGCAAAGCTTCAAGAGACTTATTGAGTAAGGTAGATGGCGAGAACTTGACGTTGCCCGAGCGCGGGTAAAGGAAAATTGTTGTCCCGACGATTGCAATGATTAGAAAGAGAACTCGTCGAGTTTGGAACCACGTCATATTACACTCAACTGTATGTACGAATGGTTGGTCACCGACGGATTCCCTTATTTTGTTGATTATGGTGATGTTGTAGTTTTAATCCTTTTATAGTGGTTGCGCCACACAGACAAAAACTGTCTAATTGAGGTTTAGAGACTTATACAATGCACCTATCAGCGTCCTGTAAGATATCGCAGAGGCCCTAACTTTTTTCTAATTTTTTGGATGATTAGAGTAATTGTAATAGGATCAATCAAATTGGACGGTCATAATAATAGATAGTAAAACATTCACATTAAAACTTGTACGCACAAACAACGTGCATAGATAACGCTACCTGTAATAGTGTATGGTTTCCCCATGCTCCGACACCAAATGCCTTAACAAGCTATTCGATTTCCCTTGGCAAGTTGTGGTAATCAATCGAGTTTGGGTTGAGACAGTAGTAAGACATCTTTCTTACAATATCCATTTCCTCTGTTGTATTCCTTCTCTTTCTCTCATCTATCTTTTCATTCAAGTTTCAAAATGCTCACCATTTTCCGGTATGTATCTTTTATATGATACATCTCACGGCGGAATCATTTACTTATTTATTTAAAATTTGGTTTTTGTATTTGTCTAATCTTGAAGAGTTACTGCAGAAAAAAAAAATAAAAAAATGATTTCAAAAACTTTGTGTTGCTATGTTTTGAGACTTCTATAGTTATTTTGCTCTTGCTCATGTTTTTAATGATCTAATCACAAAACTAATCATTGTTTTTTTTTTTTTCCTTTATCATCTAATATACTTTTTGGTACGACTAGAAATATACATTAGTATTCAGGTGAAAATAAAATAGAATGCGACAAATAAAATAAAAATTGTAAAGAAATGAATCGCATGTTAAATGAGAGGTTGATAGATAGTAAGTATCAGTTATGGTAAAGTATTCATGCCAGAATCTTATGATTGGCATACTCTATTGGTGGTATGAAGAAAATACCTTTAAACCTAAAAAAGTGTTTTATATAATATGATTTTAATAAAAGAGAATTCTCCTCTTCACCTTCCCCAATCTAAGCTTTCATATTTACCAGAAAATCATCCAATTACACATCACATAAAAAATATTTTCTATTTCTTTAATTTAGAAAACAAATATATGATTTGTTTATACTATCCTGTTTTTTTTTTTTTCTTTTTTTTTTTTTTGCTCTAGTTGGTACTAAATGCAATCTTTTTAGATGAAATACTTTGCCATTATGATTATTATGACTTGATATAATCAGAAAAATATTTGATTAAATCAATAATGAAACCAAAACCAGAGTCATAAGAATAATAGTAGGTATCAACACCAAGATTAGGATTTCGCAAAGGTGTGTTATGTTTCAGTTATAATTTTTGAAGAAATAGTGTAACTATGTATCCTGAAGTAATGAGTTTAAGGAAAGGATGAGAAACAGTGTTTAGATCTCAAGTTTAACCCAATCAATTTTTTAGGAAAATTTGGGTTAATTAATCATGAAATATTATTTTCAAACTAGATTTTTTTTTTTTTCGCAATATCTAACATAAAAATATTGCCACCTTTCACTTATAGTAAACGTAACCAATCTAATGAAAAGTTTTACAATTCGGTCAATTTGAAAGACGAAGAAGCTATTGTCTAGCTCTCTGAAAAAAAAAATAATAATAATAATAAAAAATTAGTCATTACTTATTCATAGATTCCTGAAAAACATTTTATCCAACAGTTCTCTTTATTTTCTATTTCTCAACTTAAACACCTTTTATTGTATGTGCTCTTCATACAAAAAATTTAGTTGGAGAAAAATCAAAATTTTATTATTATTATTCAAGTGGTATTGGAGAATCCGATTAAAAATGAAATTACTTCAAATATATAAATAACTATGGCAAAAAAAAAAAAAAAAAAAAGAAACGAAAAGAAAAGAAAAGAAAAGAAAAGAAAAAACACTTTAACAGGACTAGTGAAGTTCAATATTTGGAGAGAAACTAAATAAACTAAAATTGAAACAATTTAGAAAAGTGAAAGATTATATTCAAAATGTCTATTGGTTTAATAATGCTATGATATGGATGATTAAATATATCTTATTTTATTTATTTATTTGCAGTTGATGTCGTGTGGGGTGATTTATTGAAAGAGTTGATGATAGGGTAGA
This sequence comes from Hemileia vastatrix, assembly GCA_030280995.1. Lineage (NCBI taxonomy): Eukaryota > Fungi > Basidiomycota > Pucciniomycetes > Pucciniales > Zaghouaniaceae > Hemileia > Hemileia vastatrix. The sequence goes on along the minus strand of JASXTE010000017.1, from coordinate 9,564,700 downwards.
TAAATGTTCAAATTTCATTGCAAAGAGATTATGTCCATAAAAGTTACGTCCAGAGACATCATCAAAATGAATTATTGTTTAATTCAAAAAATAATGTTAATTGAAATATAGAGTTCTTGAAGACGCAGTCATCAAATAAATTACTGGTACCATTGTCCTCGTCCTTGATCGATACAGTCAGGTAGAGTTCCAACCTTCCATCCTGCATTAATGATACTTTTATAACTATACTTAAATGCCAGTATAGATTCTTCACTTAGTTCGTGTTCCAATGAAACGATTCCAAACGTTTGGTTTATGCGACCTGGTGTCTTAGCCCAATTAGATATTTTTTTTACTACATCTTCAACTCTTCTTGGGTCCCGGGAGGGATCAGGAGGATCAATATGATCACCGGTAGCATATTTTTGATTAAGTGCCCAATCCATAGAATCAAAATTCCACAGTACTGTGGTCAACCCGAAAACATTCTTTTCAAGTTGTATTATTGACAAATATCAAAAGTTGGTCAAAAATACTAAGGAAAATGTTGCAAGCTAGAATATTATATGAATTATAGCTCACTTCAGCAATATCTCGTACTCGGTTATCAATATTTCCGAAAGGGGGACGGTAGTATTTTGGAACTTTTCCAGTGATATCACTGATTATCTGGATTGTCCTACAGAGGGATCCCAAAAATTATTGATATTTATGCATGGCAAGTATATCAACATAAGTGTAATAATACTCACCATCCTAGTTCACCCAAGATTTGTACATCAGTGAGCGTGGTAAGATGACAATGTGACCTGTTCCAGAATGTGTGTTCAAGTTGATATGAAATAAAAGATGGGGATAGAACTGAAAAACAGAACTCATACCAAGTGTGAACGGCCAAATGATCATTCCTCTTAGCACCTTGAACAGCATAGTTCCAATATTTGAGAATGTTGCTCCCTATCTTGGAGATAAAAAAAAGACAAACGTTGGACATATCAATTTCCAACTAAGAGAGATTCTTATAGCATCAAAATATCTCTACCCAAAAACGTGTAGCTTTGACTTTGAGCTCATTTAACACATTGTTGAGTAAATTTGAAGGTGGTAAAGGACTAAAATTATAATTATTAGACCGATGGTCAATCTTAGAGTCTTTAGATCTTAATGAAACTGTGAAACGTACCCGTCGTCAAATGTTAATATCCATTTTCCCTTATTTGCATCTACAACATCTATCAGTCCATCCTTCGGCCCTGCACCTGGAAGTCTCAATGGGCTTCCCCTTTCCCAACTTGCAGCACCGCCTTCTTCGAGCCCAAGTTTTGTTCCAGGGGGATAAACTACAAGTCCATCTTTACCCAATTTTGCAATGGGAACGGTACGACAATAATCAAGTTTACCTTGACCAAATTCTAGAAGCCACGAGTAACGCTTTAACCATTGAATGCGAGGTCGTGGTCCTCGTTCGTTATAGAGGGGATAACGAGCAGCCCATTCACGAGTTCCTATAGCTGCGGTAGAGATTTGAGAAGATGAAAATTGACTGTTTGGATCATAAGGGACTCGAGGGACTTTCCAATCGATTTGAGGTTCAAGCGATGAAAGAGTGGTGAGCACTTTGGTAAGGACCTTGAATGGAGGGAATAAGACAATTATTTTCAAGGAATTGAATTTTAAAAGAAACAATAATTACAAACACTTGTTGAAAGAATAAGCAGGATGCTTGCAAGACAATATCCATAGCGCGAAAAGGTTGGAAGAAGGATCATTGATTTCAAGGCAGTTTTTATGCTTTGCTAAATCTAGTAATTATAAAATTCAAGTTGAAGCCAAAATAAAAAATAAAAGAAAAAAAAAAAAAAAAATGAATGAATGAAAAAGAAGAGAAAATATTTGACAAAATGATTTAAAGCAACTGCAAGAAAGGCAAAATTTTTTGGAAAATGTTTACTAATACAAGGGAAGCGCCAATCAGTGGAGGCTTATTCTTATATTTCATTGCCAGTGGTCACTGAAAATTTCAGCCCAAAGTAAACCACAGCAACACATACTTTCCCATCAAGTCCTTTCATTACAATAAAGTATAATCAAACATTTGTTCAGTCCTCCGCAATCTTCTTTATTAATAATTAGCAGTTCAATCATGGCTTGTATATTTTTAGTGGCGTAGATCTCCCTAATCGAATCAATCACCTTCAGAACTTTAAATCACCTCCTATCACCATCGATTTTCCACCAACAAGTATGTACATAAACATGAACAGGTTTTGAATCGCTGAGAACCGCAGCAGTGGCCTTTGGGTAGACTTTTACGCTCGTCAAAATCTTGGAGCATCAGTAACTTTTCACTACTTTACAAACATTTACTGCCACCCACGGACCTCTTTAGTTAACTGTACTGAAAATCCACTCAGTCGTGCCCAATAACTTACCCTAGTCATTTCTCCATCTCAATTCCGTCTAGTCGCAGGTTTTGGGTAACTACTCATTAAATCTCATTCTTTCACATGTTGCTCAGCAGTGTCTTTAATGAAATACATAATATGGGAAAAAGAAGAATATGTTTTTTTACTTCACTTTTGGACTCATCTTCTCACCCATGATCAATTTAATGTTGGCCTGTCTTAAATTGTTTAAACCTATACTGTCATTCAAACAGGGCTGGTGCCCAAACAAATCAAGACCAGCAGTCAAAAGAATAGAGCCGATCATCAAATTAAACAAAGATGCTCTTAAAATCGAGAAGACAAGCGAAACTTTTTCACTTTGTGCTTTATGTATGACTGAGAAACCATGCATATCTTTGCTTATTTCTTCTTTTGTACATCTTTACATACTTTTATTTTATTTTTATTTTTCGATTCAGAAAAACTTATAACATCAGTCCCTATTTCACAATGAAATGTAATGAATACAACACAGATGTTTTCCTTTTCTTTTTCTATGTATTTATTTTGTTACATTTTTTTATTTTTTATTTTTTTATTTTCACTTCTAACAAATAATTGAATTTCTTTGTAAGTATTTACATCTATATATGTATTAGAAACGGTTGGTTCAAAAAAATAATAAAAATAATAAAAATAATAAAGATAAAAATAAAAAAACAACCTCAAAACTTGTACAAAAACATCTGGAAGATTTGTCAGTAGTGCCAGTTCCTCTCGGATTTTGGCAACTCTGCCCACACTTTTTGTTTTTGCGCAAACCATTTCTAATCTGGCTGTAATGGTAATACATCAGCCTAGTTTATCTGAGTTTACAAAAATCAATAGCTAAAACCTCACATACATGCACATAAAAACACACACTCGCACACACACAAATACAAACAAACAAACTACATACACATTCCCCCGTTAAATCTCATTTTTATTTATTTCTCGCGGTTCACAGTGACAGACTTTCTACAACCCATATTGCCATTTAAATTTAAAACAAAAGAATTCTTTTACAATATTGCAAATGGTGAATTTTAAGACATTATGAGTAGCTCATTTCTGTTTATTCCTACTGCTGCATCAGTTAAGATCAAACGTATTCAGCGGTGTGAAGAGATGACGATAGTATTACATTCATAACATGCATATATATATATATATATATATATATATATATATGTTAATTTGATGAATACCATGCTTCCAGTTGTGTTATAAATTTTCTAAAAAGTCAGTTGCTACGAATATTTGCATAAATATTTAGCTGACATAACAAGAGATACATATATAGTGGTCAGATAGATAGATGAAATCAAAGACTGATAAGTGTAAACCTACCTTATGGGGATACCACCATTAAAAGGTCTGTTCAAACCTGATCACCAAGTCTTCTCAAACTGGAATCCATCAAAGTCTTATCATGTAAACCATCTTTAAATCCGGCAGCTGTTCCAAAGATATCACTTTTAAACAATGCCTTCTGGACGATTAAGTCAGGTAATATTGAGTAGAGTGAAGCGAGACGTTTGCGAGCGAGGTACATGAATATTTCATCGATAGGTTGTCCTTCATCAGTTGGGTAAAGTTCAGGACGTTTATTATCAAGAAGATCTAAAATTAATCGACGGCCTTTGCGAGAAAGAGCATATCCATGTCCACCTAATGGAAAGTAAGGTAAAAGAATATACGAAAATAGTTAAACACACAATATAAACAATTACATCCAAAGAAAAAATGGAAAATAAAAAATAAAAAAAAAGTTTATCAATTGGAATATGAGCACTCATAATAAAAATAGCTTTAGACATTATCTTACCTTGAGGTTCAACTGATGTCCAAATCAATGGATTAGTAGTGTGATTGGGGTGGCCACGTTTAGCTTCATTACCGAAATCTGTGTGACCAAAGAAGATTATATCCCATCCTTCCGGAACGTCTCTCAAAACCGTCCCAGCCAGATACCGAAATGCAGCTTCAATATCAACATCATCTTCCAAAATCAAGACAGACTCTTCATCAGCCTTCTCAGAGGCCTGAATAGCTAACCGATGGCTCATCCGACAAGCAACATGACCGATTTCAGCAACTCCTTTATCTGCTTTTGTTTTATTGCCCACTCTGGTAACAATTTCATGAACTCTAGGATCAGCGTATAAGATTGCATCCGTATACACAAAACCAAGCTTAAGGAACTGATCCAGACGCTTCATATGCTGACGACGATCAGAGCGGGAAGCCAGAGAGACGACACGAACGGAGGAGAAGAAAGGAAGGGAATGGGTTAAAGAACGCAACGAGGGCACTGACGGCGACGACGCAGAAAAGTGAGAATGTTTCGCATGGAAAGGAAAGGAATGGGAGAAAGAATAAGGGGACGGAAAGAGGGAAAACGAGAAGTGATTTTGAGATGAGGAATAAGTAGAAAAGTGAGTGTAAATGGAAAAGGAAAGCAAGCAAGAGATAACGATTGAAATGGCCAAGATGAAACCTGGACGAGGAATGTTGTGAGTTGTCTTATGAGGTCGTAAATGGAGCATGATGGATATAAGCCAGGATTTAATTGTGGCCAACGAAATGTTCAACCCAGACGAAAACGACGATCTACTTTATTCCCACCTTTCATCTTATACAGAACACCCAACAGCGTCCAAGTGCCCAATCCAGCCACAAATATCAAAACTTGCCCAACCGACAACTCCACCTCGCACCAGCAACTGACCCAAATGGGAAAGTCTGAAAATTTAATCATGATTCTGCCCCTCAGCTTGCCCCAAAAAATTATGTTTGATTCCGCCCTAATCTCTTGTTCCTCTTCAACTCAATCACATTCATAGCCATTACATCCTCATCAATCTTATACATTCCCATCTTGTCTATTCATTCTATCCATTTAAAACCCCTCCGTTTGTTTCTTCTCCTTTTCATCTTCAAATATCTCAACATGCCTTGTCATTATAGATCTTCTCAAAGGCAGCCTTCCCCCAGTTGTTCTTCAAATCCCATTACTCCCTTTTTCCCCTGCTCAACTGAGAAATCAAAGATTGTTCAACTAAAAAAAGATGATCATCTCATACTTATCAACTGGCCAAAAACTAAAACTAATTATGATTCTTGTTTTGGTACTGAGAATGCAACTAAATTAGGACAGCCCCCTGTATCAAACATCAATGGATATCTTCTAATGGCCAATGAATTACAAAAAAAAAGACAAAGGGAAGGATTGATGATTCTTTTGCCTAAACAGATTTCTGAATGTTTCAAGCACTATCATGCCAAATACAAGAAGGGTATGACTCTTTCATCTTCCACTGGTTTTGGTATTACTGACCTTGATATCAGTAAGGGAATCAAATCCATAAACAATAAACTTGATTCTTTATGTCCTTACTACAAAGAGATGGATTCCATATTTGAAGAGCAAGCCAACGTTAATCCTCCAAACATGTTGCATGGAGAAGATGATATCTCTGAACATGATGTCAAAATAAACCTTTTTCCTTCTTCTTCTACTCAAGCCTCTTCTCATTTTCCTTCGACCAATCAAGATATCTTTCCAATCGATCCTTATGGCAATGTAAACCAACCTGATCTCACTCCAGTGAGCTTTTATTTATTGTCTAGTTGTTTTATGTTTTTTATTCACATCTCTTTTTTTTATTTCTAAAAAGGATAATGAATGTCGGCCAATCGTCTAGAAGAAGGAAAGAAAAGGGGGAAGAAAAAGAGGAGGAAAGGAAAATAGGAAAGAAAGGTTTATAGGAGGTAAAAGAAATAGAGTAATAAAATAATTTATTTAAAGAGAGGCAACAACGAGTTACTTGAGGGATGACACAAAAATGAGGTCTTATTAAATGACAATATTATTTAAGGTAAGGGTTCTGCATGGAAAACACTATAATTACTACCAGACTTAAAGCAACCTGTAAATAGTTATATAGAATTTAAATTAGAAATTTAATACTAATAAAAATAATAATAAAACGTATTATATTGACAGTTTTTTCAGATTTTGTTTGTATAGTAAGTGATGAGGCTACAGGGGATTATCCAAGGCCTTTTTATAGGAAATGGGTCCTCTGAAGCGCTACTACATTTGTAAATACAAGAGCCATAATAAGATGAAACAAGAAAATAACAGAATAAGTGAAACATAACAATTTAGAGAAAAATATGAAACAAATAATTAAAACCCCAAATAAGAACCAAATTTCCCCACAACTAATTCCCAAATCAGTAAGTAAAAATAGTGAGTAACTAAACAAGCCTGAGACATAGGAACTATGAGAAAAAATAATTCAAAACAGATGGTACGGTATGCTTTAAGGGTTTTTAAGTGAAACAAGTAAAAATATTTTGACGCAACAAAATATGTAATCAATTTTAATTTAGTATAAAGAAATTAATTAATTGTTCCAACTATGTAATTAAATAATTAATTTAAATGAAACAAGTAATTAATTTATTACTAAATTAAGTTGAGAATTTTAATACTATTTTATAAAATAAGTATTATAATTTATTTAATTTTTTATTGACACAATTAAGGGTCCAAAAACAGTGGCAATAATTATGGATAATAGTATATGAAAAAGTATATTTTAATAATTAAATTTAATTAATTAAAATAATTACAATATAAGATAAACACTTGAATATAATTATCTTATAAGTTTTTAATTAATTAATTTATAATTATTAAATAAACAATGTGCCCTTTGTTATGGAATATAATTAAATGCTTTTAAATTATCTTATAATAAAATTAAAATAATATTTACTTTATTTATATAAATAAAATATTAATATAAATTTATTATGTAATATAATATTAATGTTAAATGCATACTCTGCAATTATTATGTCTTTATTTAATTCCAATAAATTGTATGTTTATTTACTGGGCTCCTGGAACAGCCTGGCTGATAATGAACAAAATGAGGATCCTCAAGCAAGAGAGTATGAAGCTAGCATCAACAATGAAGAGGAAAATTTTACCTCAAAAAAAAAAGAAAAGAAAAGACCATCAACTACTTTGAATTTCAACAGTCAAAAAAAAGCAAAACAGAGAAAGTTTTTCCCAAACCCCTTTTTCTTCCATTGATGATTTTTTTTGGAGAAACATTGTGGTAGCCTAAGAATTAGTAAGGCACTAAAGTGCATTAAAGTAAAATATTAGAAGACTTTTATAGAGATTGGGAAAGCCAATGTAATTTTATATAATTTTATTTTGAAAGGAATGGTGTTATAGGTGGTTTAAAAGGGTTAATTTTACAAGTCAAGATTAAACAAATATTTAATCATCAAGAAATGCAAGTATAGGCTTAAAATTTTGTGGAAATGAAATTCAGGAGTTACAAGAACCTTTGAGAATTTTTAGGGAATTTTTACTATTTTACTTCTATTTTTAATAATTTTATAAAGTATTTTTGGTTATTTTTGATTTTTCATAATTTACTTAACTTTGATGATTTTTAATTAAACAAATATGTCTGTGTGGACTACAAAAAATAAGTTGGGAACATAGAGAAGAAGTAGCTCTATCATCTGTAAAGTTTCTAGATTTTTTATTAAGGTTTTAAGGCTCTAATTGAGTGTGGAAGTCCATACAAGCTCCAGAATGCTCTGGATGAGCTCTGTCAAGGGGTCTTTTATGTCTAGAAGGTTTTTAATGGCCGTCCAACGGTGGTAACAGTGGAGATTTAGGATTTCAAAGTTTAGAGTACATTTGTATATCTTTTTATTTGTTTTACTCAAATATAAGAGGTAAGAATTTTATTTATTATTATAAATTAATGAGATAGTACTATGTAAATGTGATTACTAAAAGCAATAATGGATAGTAATAAAGAATCAGATAGAATAAGTGTTTGTTTAAATTAAGTAAGTAATTGGATCCCAAAACAACCAAAAGAGAGGCCTTATATAGGCAAAGGAGAGACAAAGCAGGGTAATAAAATTCTAAATGCAGGAGTATGAGTGAGGAAATAAATAATATTCCAGAAGGAATATTTTCAAATAATAAAGTTGTTCCAAAAAGAAGGCATCAAAAAAGTGTATTTAGAGAATATGACAGTAATAAATTAATTTATTTAATATTTACTGTAAAGGTCAATTCTAAATAAGAAATTTGAATTTTTTGTATATATTTATTTTTATTTGAATATTAAATTTTTATTTTAATATAAATTTTTATTTCTTTCAACCTGTCATTGAGCGCAGTGTTAGAAAATAAAAATATAAGAGGCATTTTAATATTAATTTTAATTATTCACTCACTTTACCATTTTGTAATTAGTTAATTTGTTATAGGTAAATTTAATGTAAATAAATTATAATTAATAAAATTAAAATAATAAGGTGTGGCTTCATCCCAGTAAATAATTAATTATTTTACTCAGTAAGTCTAGCAGCCTGGCTGACAAGCTCTGTACAAACTCTGTGATACTCTGGACAAGTTCTGGGATGCTCCAGGCAGGGAAAATATGGCACATGACCTAGCTATGTATATAAATATGTAGACTTGAAATTATATTAGACATCTAAAAATCATACTAACTCAACATACAACAAATATCTTACCATTTTACAACCAAAACACATAACAACAATTATTATTAGTAATACTCTTATAATTATAACACTTTTACATAACATTATATAAATATTATTTCAAAACACATTTAAATATAATTATAGGGTATCATTGTAAAGTTCTCAATTTCAGGGACTTGATTTTAACAACTTTTCATGAAAAAATAAACTTTATATAAATATATAAATATTTCAATCATTTAAATAACTTTGCTAGTACAACTTCACTGTTGTATTTACTTCACATAACAAAAAAAACATCAATTCTACATCTCAAAAAAATTATTATAAAAAATAGTCAACTAGTCTTTCTCTATCAAGTAGACTTTTTAGCTTAGTTAATTGTGAACTCTTATTTAACTTAAAGGGACAGGATTTTCTTAGGTTTATCCAACTCCCTTGGATTCTGCTTAAAAGAAAGGCAACTGTAAGTGTCAGACTAGGTATCCCCATAACTGATTGATTCTTATGTTTAAAATAGGATAAATTTAATTACATTAAGCTTATAACTTAAAAATAAGGTTACAATACTTATATATATGGTTATAATACTTATATATATAACTATTACACTATTATATGACTTATAGTAGTTTAAATAGCTTATCTGTAGCCTAATAATATTTATTAAGGTGTTAATGGAGTCATAATATACTTATCTTAAGTGATATTAAGTAATTATAGACATACATAAGCCTATAAGTATACATAAACCTCATATTCAGTGAAATATGTAGTTATATTATGTATATTTAGGACTATAAGTGGGTTTTAACCTCTTAATAGCCTATAAAATTTATTTTTCTGCTTATTTTAGGTCATATGGACATATCCAGTGGACTCACAATGCCTAAACAAGCATATACACCTTTTTAAGGCGCATATATCCAGTTTGGACAACTTAATCTGATTCCTTTGATAGAAATTCACAGAATTATGGGTTGGGATATGATTACTGGGTTAATATGGATGCTTAGGGATGTTATTGGGGGCTTGGAAAGTTAATTTTTTTCCTTTATATGCTTTGGGTTTCATTATATCCTCTTTGGATGAGTTATTTTACCTGTTTCTTTATGGTATCCGTATTTATCTGTTTATTCTATTTATGGTATGGGTCTGTGGTATCATTAATTGTGATGAAGGTTTCTTACTGGAGGTCTGAGTGTTGAAACTTCTGGAAGTGGAAGCCATGGGGAGGTGATGGGCCCTCACAGTGCTATAATTGCTGGGGATAGCAGTGACATCATCTGGATTGAAGGTCTGTGCACTCCAGTGGATTTTGGTATAAGTAAGGAAGGATTTGATGGGTTATTGGACATCACTTACTTACAACACATCAATAACTACTATAAAAAATTATTATCATATGTAAATATATTATAAAGCATTTATACATTGATATTATCTTTATATAAGCTATAACTATATTTTATTTATCTATTTTCCACCACTAGCACACATAAAATCCAAGTATTGTGAGTTTTTATTGAGAATAACTATTTTATTAGTCTTCCCATGAGGTTTAATGACTAAATCATTTATCAATAAGTAGTAGGACCATTAGTATTTACTATTAAATCATACTTAGATATTATCATACACTGACAGTAAGAGTCTTTCTACAACATTAATCTGCTAAGCGATAGCATACCTCTAAATAATTAAATGAGATTTTTTTTTTATTGTTAATATTCCTTTTCACTCTAGGTAAAGTTGAAGTTGCAAGAGATACTCTCAACTTTCAAAAGAAACAATAGGAGTTCTCTTTACACAGGGATGATAGAGCACAAGACTTGGAGGAGAAGAAATTCAAGCTCTCTTTTCAGAGGGAAGAGAGGGTAAAAGACTTGTAGGAGAAGAAATTTGAGCTCACTTTGAAGAGGGAAAAGAGGGTAAAAAATTGTAGGAGAAGAAATTTGAGCTTTCTTTACAGAGGGATGGGAGGGCACATGACTTGGAGGAGAAGAAATTAAAGATAAAGAAAGAGGAGAAGGCTCTTAAGTACAATTTCCTATTGGATCAAATGAAACTCAAGTATAAGCTTGAAGAAAGTTCAAAAAAGAAAGTTTTCTTTATTGAATGTATTAAAGCTAATAAATCTGTTGAGGAAATTTAATGCTTGGTAAAAATGTTTGATGTCAATTTTTTTTATTTTGTTCATATTTTATTCCAAATTTTTTTTAGCAAGTTTTCTTGATAGAATGCATTAAAGATAATAGATATTTTGAGAAAATTGACTGCTTAATGAAAATGTTTGATGACTAGTTTTTTTTTCATTCATATTTCATTCCAAATTTTTTCAACTCAAAAAATTTACACATCTTATTTAAAAATTTGGAAATACCCCCCCTGAAATTTACTATGGGAGGGGGTAAGGATTACAAAATTCTCATTTTATTTAATAAAAAATTAAGTAAATCAATTAAAAAAAGATAATAAACCAAGTAATGGAATCACAAATACTATCTGTCAATGATTTCATGAGCAAAGTCAAAGAAAAAATATGACAAGAATGGTATTATGAACTCATTCATAGAATAAAATTGAATGAACACCTTTATAAAGCACAAGGGCTCAATGGTGCAATACTTAATTTGATTGATTATCTTTAATAACTTATAAATTAAAAATTTAAGAAAAAATAATAATTTGGAAATCCTTTAATTACCGTATTTAGAACCCCTCCATAATGTTTTGGTAGCCATTAACCCTTCAACCCTTACCTTACTTTCCTAGTTAATCATGTTTTGATTGATCTGAAAAGAGCATCCAAAATGAGTAAAAATTTCCCAAGAATACAATCAAGGAGGTACCTTAATAGTTTAATAATTATCTCTTGAAAAATTCTAAACTGCTTCTACAATCCCGATTCCTAATTCAAATTCCATGATACATTTATGATTTGGATAGTATAGATCATGGCCTTTGATTTTAATAGGTGAAGGGATTGGTCTTCCAATAATGGGATTGATATAAAGGAAAAGCCAAAAAGTAAGCATATTAGAATTGGTTTTGTCAATGTGGCTCTGGTTATAAAATCCTTCATAGCTGATGATAACATTAGAATAAAAGATATTACTGGCGGGTTGTCTAGAAGATGAAGGAAAAGAGGGACAAAAATGGAAGTAGAAGGAAAATATAAAGAAGCAGTTTGTAATAAAATAAAAATTTAATATAATTGAGTTTATGGAGAGGAATACAATGACACTACAGTAGATTTAAATGGTATTTAATATTTTTAATAAGTTATATCTCAATGCATGGAAATAAATTATTGTTATTAATAAACTTATAGCAACCTTAGTATTATTTAAAATTTAAACTAGAACTGTAGTACTAATAAAAATAATATTAATTTGTATGATATTTAGAATATAATAAAGTATGAGTGTAAATTAAGAGATAAATAACAAAGAGGAATTACAAGATCCTTTTATAGGCAATGATACTTCTGAGGCACTTACAATGTATATACAAAAATAATAGTATGTGAAACAAAAAGACCAAAAGAACTTAATTAAAACATACATGTTGAGGGAAAAAATGAAACAACAAATTAAACCTGTGAATAAGTTAATAATTTTCCTGTCTTAAAGCTCCAAACAAGTAATTTATCTAATGAGTAACTAAATAAGTATGAGGCCATGAGAATTGTGAGAAAAAATATCCTAAACAAGTATTATAATAAGATGTAAAGGTTTTAATTAAAACAACTAGAATTATTTTCACACAAAAATTTATGTAATCAATTTATTTCAATTATAAAGAGAAATTAAATAATTGTTTTAACTACTTTCAGTAATTAATTTAATTGAAACAAATAATTAATTTAATTGTAACTTATTTAAAGTGAGAATTTAATATTAATATATTAAAGATGTATTTTAAATCATTTACTAATTCTATTGACACAGTTAAGGGTCAAAAAAGCACCCAATATTTATGGATAAAATTATATGATGAGTTGGATTTAATATCTAAGTTATATTAAATTAATTTTAATTCCATTATAAGTTAAATATAATTAAGCTCAAAATATTATAATTAATTTAATTATTTTTTTAGAAATATTAAATACATAGAAATGTGCCATGTTTTTATAGAATATAATATTTGTTTATGTAATAAAACTTATTTAATAACAAAATTAAATATAGTAATTATTTTATTTATTCATAAAATATTTATAATTTTATTATTTAATAAAATAATTTATTGTAACTAAATAGTGTTATTCCCTTACATGATTTCAGTAATTTATTATATAAATTACTGGGCTCCTGAGATAGCCTGGCTGACACTCCCTCACTCTAAAAAAACAATAAAAAAATGCTAAGATTTTTTCCTTCTATACTTTTTTAACAGAGTAGGAAGATTTGAAATTTCTTTTCCAAGTATCCATGCATCATGTTCAGATGAATTGTTTTTATATCTCAATAAATATTCAATACCTCTTTCAGAAGTGATAATTCTATCATTGAGAATTTTATCAATTTCTAGAGTTTTCATGACTTACTGAGGGTTTTTCTTAGGTCTTCCCCTTCTTTTGGGGAATAATTCACTGTTGGAAGTATAAGGTTTAAGCAAGGAAATGGGGAAAACAGGGTGTTTCCTATCATAAGGAGAATACAATACAACTTCTACTGCATTATCTCCAACCATTCTTTTAACAACAAATGGTCCCACAAAAGGATATTTTAATTTGTTAATGCCTTTTAAATTTAAATGGAAAGTAGATATCAACTCTTCATCACCCTTTTTAAATGTGCATTCTTTATGGGATTTATCCTATCTTTTCTTTTCATATTCAAATGCTTTATAAATTCAGCTTTGAGCATGTTTTCTGCATAACTGTTGCATTTGCATAAAAGATTTTACACCAGGGTGTAGTTCCAACTTAGGTAATTTATTATTGAGAATCTTAGCAGGAGTATTTGGGACATAACCTAACCAAAGCTCAAAAGGCTTTTTCTCAGTGACAGAATGAAAAGTGCTATTATATGCAAATTCAAGACCAGGCAATAGAGTGACCCAGTCATGAGTAAATCTGTCATTGTCTTTTTATTCTAATCCAAAGGCACAATACCTTCTAATCATCTCTTCTAGAGTTTGAATCATTCTTTCAGCTAAACCATCAGTCTGAGGATGGTGAGCTGTAGATAATTTTAACTCACAGCTACAAATATTCATCAAAGAGGTCCAAAACTCAGATGTAAATTTTGGATCTCTATCAGAGATAATGGCTTTCGGAAATCCAACAATATTAAACATGTAAAACCACCATAAGAAAGCTAATTATTTGGTGGATAAATCTTTGTGGGTTGGAATAAATTTACACATTTTGGTGAATCTATCCACTATTACCCAACAAGAGTTATAATTGTCTTTACCTTCTACAGGAAGACCAGTGACAAAATCCATGTTAATGATTTTCCAAGGAGCATCAGGTGCTTCAATATGTTGTAACAATCCTTCTCTCTTACCTGTAAATCTCTTAGATTTCTGACAAGAATCACAATATTTGTCAGTACAGTCTAGTATATAAGTATGATATAATAGTGTTATTTTATGGTCCTACTACTTATTAATAAATGATTTAGTGATTAAACCTCAGGGGAAGACTAATAGAATAGTTATACTCAAATTAAACTCACAATACTTGGATTTAAATGCGTGCTAGTGGTGGAAAATAGAAGAATAAAATATAGTTATAGCTTTTATAAAGATAATATCAATTTATAAGGGCTTTATAATATATTTCTGAATGTTAATAATTGTAGTGTAATGTTTGTTTGAAGTATAGTAATTGAATGATGATAATAAACCGTCAAAATCCCTTGTTACTTATACCCAAATCCACTGGAGTGCACAGACCTTCAATCCAGATGATTTCACTGCTATCCCCGGCAATTACAGCACTGTGAGGGCCCATCACCTCCCCATGGCGTCCACTTCAAGCAGTTTCAACACCCAGACCTCCAGTAAGGACCCTCCATCACTATTAATAATAACACAGAGTCATACCATAAATAGAAAACCCAGATAAAAGCGGATACCATAAAGAAACAGGTAAAATAAATGATCAAAAAGAGATTTAATGAAACTAAAAGTATATAAAGGAAACAAATAAAATGTCCAAGCCCCCAATAACATCCCCAAGCATCCACATTAACCCAAAAACATCCTTCCAACCCATAAATCCGTGAATAACCATCCAAGGAAGTAATTTTAGTTGTCCAAACTGGGTGTATGCGCCTGATATAGGTGTCTATGCTTCTGTAGGCGTTGTGAGTCCACTGATTTCGTCCATATGACCTAAAATAAGCAGAAAAACAAAGGTTATAGGCTATTAAGGGGCTAAAACCCACTTATATACCTAAATATACATAATATACTGCATATTTCACTGAATATGAGATTTATGTATACATATAAGCTTATGTATGTCAATAATTACTTCATATCACTTAAGATAAGTATATTATGACTCCATTAACACCTTAATAAGTATTATTAGGCCATGGATAAGCTATTTAAACTATTATAAATTATATAATAGAATAATAATTATATATATATATAATAAAATAATATATATTATTATTTTAACCTTATTTTTAAGATATAGGCTTAATCTAATTAAGGTTATCTTATTTTAAGCATAAGAAATACTCAGTCCTAAGGATATTTAGGCTGACAATATTCAACATACAATTTAGTGTCTTCAGACATATTAGCCCATCAAGCGGTGTTTTTAATTCTGATAATGGTTTTTTCAAGATCAAAATGTCCTGCTAATATGTAATCATGACATAGTTTTAAGATGGTTTCTTTCATGGAAGGAGGAATAAAAATGACATTGGCTAGTTTTCTCCTGTAGTAAATATAACCATCCTCAATGGAAAACTTTCCTTTACTCAAAGCACTCTGGTACTTTGGAGGAAGAGTTTTTATCAATGCTTGGATAGAAGCATTCTTTGGATCATTCAAGATTGTAACCAATTTATTTAAAATAGAATCTTTCTCATATGAATCCAGAATTAATTGTAACAGTTCCTCTTCCATATCCTCAATGTATATACCATGTATATGCACTGTATCATCTTCAGGTACATATGCTGGATTGGATACATCATTTTGAAGAGGAAATCTGGACAACATATTAACATTTGAATGAAAATTTCCAGCCCTGTGAATAATAGTCATTCTACCTCTGTATTCTTGAACAGCTAGTTGCCATCTAAACATATGTCTATTTGGTGTTTTCAAGTTTAAGAGGGATTTTAAAGCACTGCAATCAGTAACTAATTCAAATTTTTGATCATCTAAGTATTAATGAAGCTTTTCTAAAGCCCATAAAACTGCTAAGCACTCCAATTGAGTGGCACCATATTTCAATTCACTTTTTCTTAAGGTTCTTGAAATATAAAAAATTACTACTTCTGAAACTTTTTCATTCATAATTTAATTTTGATGAAGAGCAGCTCCAAGTTCAATAAAACTTGCATCTGTATAAAGAACAAAAGGCTTATTAAAATATGGAAGGGCAAGGATTGGTGCTGTCATTAAACACTTCTGTAAGGTATTAAAAGCTTTTTGGGCATCCTCATTCCAAATATAAGCCACATCTTTTCTTTTTAGTTTTGTAAGTGGTAAGGCTATGACTTGATAATTTTTTATATATTGTCTGTAGTAGCCACAAATTCCCAAGAAACTTTGTATTTCTTTTACAGAAGTTGGTGCTGACACATTTTGGATATCAGCAACTTTCCCTTGGTCTACACAGATCTGTAAGCCAGACACAACATGACCCAGGACTTTTAAGGATTGAAATACAAATTTACACTTTTTTAAGGATAAAGTCATGTTAATTTTGTCCATTTTCTGGAAGACTTTATTCAAGTGTTGTAAATGTTCATCAAAATTTTTAGAAAAAACTATGATTTCATCAATGTAAACCATTAACCAACCTTCAATTATTTTCTGATGAAATGTGTTATCCATCACTTTTTGGAATACAGAAGGGGCATTTTTAGGGCCAAAAGGCATTTTAACATATTTGTAAATTCCCATATGGGTTGCAATTAGCAAATAATTTTGGGAAGACTGTTCTACAGGTATTTGATGATAACCTTTATTACCATCCAGACAGCTGATGAATTTAGCACCTTGTAAGGTAGCATGTATAGAGCTTATTTTGGGTAATGGGTAAATATCATCCACAGTATAAGTATTCAAAGCTCTATAATCTCCACAAAGTCTAGCTTTATCTTTCTCATAAGAAATTAAAACTGGAGAGATGACACAATATTTGGGTGTAACATCCACTTTTTCAATAACATTCATACTTAGTAAAGTTGAGATATTATCTTCTATATCTTTTCTTTTTGTGGGAGAAGCAGGATGAGGTTTTTTCTTTAGGCTAGGAGGTATTTCATCCAATTTCAAAGATAAAGAAATTTTCATTTCATCTTTAACCAATCCTAACACATGGGAACCATGAGCAAAAGCCATTGGGAAAGATGTAATTAAGGCCACTATTGAATCCTTTTGGTTATCAGTCAAATGATTACCAAATGAAGCTATTTCAATTTCAGACAATAATACATTCATTTCCTCTGTTTTTCTACCTTTAAACTGGATCAAAGAATGACAAGATTTCAATAAGGGTGTAGAATGGTTTTTCAAAGAAGAAATTTTAAATTCTCTTTTCCCATTCATTCCCAAAGTAAAACAATTGTTTGAAAGATCCAATTTAATGCCAAACATGGTTAAAATATCATTTCCCATGATAAACCATTAGCTTAAATTGACATTTTTTCATCACAACAAATTCACAAATAGCTCTGACAAAACCACCATTATATTTAAAGAATAAAGTGGTTTTGTATTTGCCAATGGACATAAAACAGAACCATAACCTTTCCATTTTTCAGATGTTATAGGTAATAATTTGAATTGATAATCCTTATCTACAGAGGCCAGTGATTTTTCAGACACTACACTTCATCCAGCACCAGAGTCAAGGATAAATTCAACATTTTTACCATTAATAATAACAGGTGCTCTCAAAGGTGATATTAAAATAGAAATTTCAGTAATATCTCTAATTACTTCAGAATTTTATACACAAGATAACTCAATATCACAATTATCAGACCAATTATCCAAATATTGGATATCTTTTTCTAAAACCAGAACTTCCTGAGAAGACTCATGGTCATAAGAGATATTGCTATCACAGTCACTTGAGGAATCATCAAGATCAGCTTGAGTATTTTAAGATTCATCATTATGTTCAACAAGATGAATTTTCTTGTCACAAATTTGTCCTTTTTGCAATGGTTTGTTACATTTAAAACAAGTATTAGTTGCATATTTCTTTGGAGTAACTGGGGCAGAAGGTCTACCAGTTTTGTCTGGAAGTTTTATGGAGGGCTTTTTTTGGTCATGATAAGATTTAACAGGATAATTCCTTGGTTCATATCTATGATTTAGTAGGACTTCATTACAGATATTGATAAAGGAATAATTCTCTCTTACATGCTCAGTCCTTGCCCTAATCAAATCTCTCAGAGAATTTGGTAATTTATAGAGAATTTTATCTCTCCAAATATCATAATCCATTTTAGGATCTATAGCTCTAAGAATTTTTGTAATTTTCATAAGGAAAAAAATAGGTTTTTCAGGAGAGGAGGACGCATATTTAGCATTCTCATATAATCTCTGCTGGGCAAGCCTGAATTTGGAACCACCAAATTGATTTTCAATCAAGTTTTTCCACTCTTTCCAAGTATAATGTTGATAGTCCAGTAAAACAGATTCATACCACATTAAAGCTACATTGGAAAATAAAGAAATTAATTTAGAGACAATTTCTTCATCTGGAAATTTATAAGAGTTTTCAGATTATCAATTCTCTGAAAAAAGTGTTGCCAGTCAGATGAAGAGTAACCATCAAAAGTGGGATATTGATCCAGTTTGGGCCAATTTTTCTGGCTACTGGGATGGTCCATCTTTTGGTTTGAATTATTTAAAAAAAATAATTCTTGAAGTTTATCCAGGTTTTCAGAAATTTTATTATTTACAGAAAAAGCTGGTTCATGACCATTAAAAGATTTTTTTATAGTAGCAAAAGATTTTACAGACACATTGTCAGTTTGTTTAATGGCTGAAATATGGGGAAGAAAAGAATTTCTTTGTTCAGGCCCCTTTCCTTTATTTCTATGCAATTTATTGGCAGAATATTCATGTACACCATAATGATTGGCAGCTAAAGCTGAGAATTTTTCCTGTAGTTCAGACACAGAATTTCATATCCTTGGAATTTCAGACATCTGTTCATTTATTTTTTCAAGGGATAAAACATTTCTGTCCTCAAAAACTGTGTATTTGGTACTCAGTGCTTGGAAATCATTTTTCAGCTTTTTCAACTCATTGTGTAGAGACTTAATTTCATGTTTCAATGAATATTTCTCTTCAATAAGGGGCTTTAACTCACTCAAAGTTTTATGCAGATTAATATTTTTATCTGAGATAGCTCTATGATTACTTCTTATTTGTTTTTGTTGGCTAAGAAGAATATTCAAAGTTTCTTTGATTTTAAAATAGGCTGTATCTTGCACAGAAGAGCTCACTTTACAATTTAAGTGCAAATTATTCAATCTATCACTCTCAAGTACTAATACATCTCTTAAATTTTTGTCTTTTACAACATTAAAATCAAGTGTATCTTTTAATATATCCTCAGAGGTCTTCTCAAGCAAGGTATAAACTTCAGGGGAAGAAGAATCATTTTTAATTGCAAGAGAAGGATTAATTAAAGAAGTAGAGGTTAAATGTAAAGGTTCATCAAATGATAATTTACTAATTACATCATTAGGGCTACTCATTCAAGAAAGTTGTCTCTTTAAGGGTTTAATTGTTCTCTCACCATTATCCACAAGATTACCTGTGGGAGAAGATTTGTTATTATACATACAAACATGTTTATCAAACAGATTACTTACCATGGCAAGGGAGGAAATTTCCCCTGTGCCTTCTTTCTTCTGCCTCCCTGATAAAGATGGGCCTGAGGAGGTTGATGGAAGGTTTGTGTCCTGGATGGGACAGGGTGTTGAGCTACTGGCTGCTGAGCATTCTGTTGGTAATGGTTCATCAGGTAATCCCATTTCCACTGTTCCACTTGCAGAGTGCTTTGATTTTGCATGAAGGAGCTGGGTGCCTGATGGGGCTGAGGCTGAGAGGCTGGGAAAGGAGGAGGTTGAACCTGATTTTTATTTAAGAGATCCTGCATCTGTTGCCAGAGTGTGTCTACTATTGTCGTGTACTTCATGCTTTCTGTTTTCAGTTCTTTTATATGGCTGGAAAGATTGTTTAATTATTGCGTCAGAGGGATCTTTTTTATTTTTATACCCTTTAGAGGATTTTCCTGATTGATCTGAGGCTTTACTTCTTTCAGAGTAGTTTGGTGAGGGTAGTTTGCCACTTCTCCTGACATCTCTATGTCCTGAAGGGTATGAAGATTTAATGTTAACTGAAGAATTCTTGTAAGTTAATTTTGAAGAACCTACAGATTCATTATCTACATCCAAATCAATTTCATCCACATTAAGGTTATCCATGCTGTTTGCCAAACTACTGGACATTGAACTATGAATAAAAATTCAAATGTTATTTAATTATTCAAATTTATATTTCAAAAATAATATATGATTTCTTGAAAAAATTAAATAAAATAATTAACAATAAAAAATGTAATACAAAAATATGTAATTACAATTTATATTATTAAGAATTACAATTATTATTAAGGGACCAAACTAAAAAAGGTTTTAATAAGTCAACCAAAATAATTAATACCAAAAAAAATCTTGGTAATATTGGGACTAAGTACTGAGTACTATTATGGTCAACCAATTTAAATCAAAAAAAAAAAATTCAATAAAATTAAATTAATAATTTATTTTAAATATTTTATAATGATCTTCTAGGACTAAGAGTTATAACTCTATTATGGTCAACTAGGAAAAAATAATTTTTTTTGAACACTTACACTCAGTGAATCAGCAATTAAGCCACAATCACTGTTATTGCAAAAAAATTTAATAATATAAGTGAGAGGTGCAAAGGTTAACTTACTATAGTGATTGAGAAATCACTTCAAAAGTGTATATTATTTAATATATTATAAACCTAAGAGTTCAAACCCAAGTTCGAAACACGGTTGCGGCAAAATTTTGCTTTTTTGCTTAGGTGGTCTGTGCACAGTGTTGTTTGTCACAAAAGGGTGTATTGTTGTTGTCGTTTGGAAAGGCCCCATTTATTGGCGGGTCATCTAGAAGATGAAGGAAAAGAGGGACAAAAGAAGAAATAGAAGGGAAATATAAAGAAGCAGTTTGTGTTAAAATGAAAATTTAATATAATTGAGTTTATGGAGAGGAATACAACGACACTTTATGAGTAATGACACTACAGTAGATTTAAATGGTATTTAATATTTTTAATAAGTTATATCTCAATGTGTGGCAATCAATTATTGTTATTAATAAACTTATAGCAACCTTAGTATTATTTAAAATTTAAACTAGAACTGTAGTACTAATAAAAATAATATTAATATGTATGATATTTAGAATATAATAAAGTATGAGTGTAAATTAAGAGATAAATAACAAAGAGGAATTACAAGATCCTTTTATAGGCAATGATACTTCTGAGGCGCTTACAATGTATATACAAAAATAATAGTATGTGAAACAAAAAGACCAAAAGAACTTAATTAAAACATACACATTGAGGGAAAAAATGAAACAACAAATTAAACCTGTGAATAAGTTAATAATTTTACTGTCTTAAAGCTCCAAACAAGTAATTAATCTAATGAGTAACTAAATAAGTATGAGGCCATGAGAATCGTGAGAAAAGATATCCTAAACAAGTATTATAATAAGATGTAAAGGTTTTAATTAAAACAACTAGAATTATTTTCACACAAAAATTTATGTAATCAATTTATTTCAATTATAAAGAGAAATTAAATAATTGTTTTAACTACTTTCAGTAATTAATTTAATTGAAACAAATAATTAATTTAATTGTAACTTATTTAAAGTGAGAATTTGATATTAATATATTAAAGATGTATTTTAAATCATTTACTAATTCTATTGACACAGTTAAGGGTCAAAAAAGCACCCAATATTTATGGATAAAATTATATGATGAGTTGGATTTAATATCTAAGTTATATTAAATTAATTTTAATTCCATTATAAGTTAAATATAATTAAGCTCAAAATATTATAATTAATTTAATTAATTTTTTAGAAATATTAAATACATAGAAATGTGCCATGTTTTTATAGAATATAATATTTGTTTATGTAATAAAACTTATTTAATAATAAAATTAAATATAGTAATTATTTTATTTATTCATAAAATATTTATAATTTTATTATTTAATAAAATAATTTATTGTAACTACATAGTGTTATTCCCTTACATGATTCCAGTAATTTATTATATAAATTACTGGGCTCCTGAGATAGCCTGGCTGACAAACAACTTGGAGGGGAAAAAAAAATTTGAAAAAAATGAAAAAAATGAAAAAAAAATATTGGAAAAAAAAATACAATAAAAAATATAATAAAAGTGAGAAAAAAAAATTGAGAAACAAATAGAGAAAAAAAATTGAAAAAAAAAAAATCAATAAAAAAAAAAATACTAAAAAAACTGAGAAAAAAAAAGTGAGGAATAAATTGGTAAAAAAAATTGGAGGAAAAAAAAAAAAAAAAAAAAAAAAAAACTTAGAAAAAGACTTAGAAAAAAAAATTAAATAAATAAATAAATAAAAAAAATAAAAAAAAGGGGGAAAATAAAGAACAGCTCAATCAATAATCAAATCAAAACAGATTATTAAAAAAAAAGAATAAAAAAAGACATTTCAATCAGTCATTAAATGACAAAAAAAATGAGAATGTGACTTACCCAAAGAGCTGTGGAGGGAGAAGTATCAGAACCAACAATGAGGAATGTAAGTGAGAGATGAACAGAAGATGAGATATCATAGTGAAACAGAATCATAAAATCTTATGTAATTTCAAGGATGAGAGCTTAACCAAAATGAATGAAACCAGGAAACTGGGTAAAATTCACTTCAACATAAGTGAATGACAGTGGTGAAGATTAAGGGAAATTTCTTAAGTGCTGGTCAGTCACATATTTCACATTTATGAATAAGGCCTTAATGAATAGGTAACAAAAATAAAATAAGATGATGGTGTTTTTGCACCTAGTGCTGACTATTCATGGTTAAAAAAGGGAAGTGTTTTGATGACTTGTTTGACCCATAAGAAGGTGTCAAGGGGTTTTCCAAGTCTAGAAGGTTTTATAGGGAGGTCCAATGGCGGTAACAACAGTTTTTAAGGGATTCAAACTCAGGTACATATTTTCCTATCTTAAAGATTATTTACTCAATAATAAGAGGTAAAAGAGTTGGATTATTATTAAAATTAATGGATTAGAATTATGTTTAATGTAAATTATCGGCTAGTTGTCTAGAAGAGGGGGAAAAAGTAGAGGAAAAGGTAATATAAAAGGGAAATTAAATAAAGTAATAAAAATTGTATAGTTATTTTAAAGGAGAGGCAACAAGTAAATTTTTGGGACTTTTTACAACAGTGAGGTTTTAATAAATTTTAATATAATTATTTAACGAGTAGTTATTTTCAATGCGCGGAAAACACTTTCTATTACTAAAAGACTTAATGCAACCGTAAAATATTTATTTACTTTTAAATTTAGATTTTATAAGGCTAATAAAAAATAAAATAAATGTAATATAATTAAAATTGTATTGAGTTGAGTGTATATAATTAGTGATGCAGCTACAGGGGATTATCCAAAGCCTTTTATAGGCAAAGGACCCTCTGAAGCGTCACAAATGAGTACTTACAAAAGAGTAATAAAATGAAACAAGAATATAGAAGAATAGAACTAAACATAGAGATTGAGAGAAAAACATGAGACAATAAACTAAACCTGTGAGTAATTAACCATTTTTCCCACCATAACTTCCCAAAACAATTAATTAAAATAATTAGTAACCAAGTAAGTCTGAAACATGAGAACAGGTAGTAAAATAACCCAAAACAGTTATTACAGTGAGATGTAAAGGGTTTAAGTAAAACAAATAGAATTATTTTCACGCCAAAAATTCATGTAATCAATTCAATCCAGTTTAAAGCAATTTTAATTAATTTTTTTAAGTATGTAATTAATTCAATAATTAGTTTAAATGAAACATATAATTAATTTAATGATATTTGTAATTTAAAGTGGGGATTTTAATACTATATAATTAAATAAGTGTTATAATTTATTTAATAATTTTTCTCACACAATTAAGGGTCAAAAAAGCGCCCAATATTATTGTTTAATAATATATGAAAAGTTTTATTTAATATATAAATTTAATTAATTAATTTAATTACATTATAAGTCAATTTTACACATATAATTATAATAGATGTTTGTAATTAAATAATTATTAATTTATAATTATTAAATACATAAAAATGCGCCATTATTTGTAGAATATAAAATATATTATGCTTAGTTTAAATGTATAAATAATTTATATAACAATAGAATTAATATAACACTTATATTTAATAAGATACTTATATAATTTTATTATGCAATAAAATATTAATTTATATACATCAAATGCAATTCTTATGCCCTCTTTCAGCTCCAATAAATCAACATATCATTTACTGGGCTCCTGGTATAGCCTGGCTGACATAAATACTAAGGCAATAATAAATAGTAATAAAAGGATTGTAAATAGTTGTAATAAAATAAGTAAGTAATGAATGAATAAAAAACAACCAAAAGAGAGGCCTTATATAGGCAAAGGAGGGACAAACCACGGCAATGAAATTCTAAAAACAGTAGTATGAGAGAGAGAGAGAAAAAGAATATTCCAGAAGGAGTATTTTCAAATAACAAAGTTGTTCTAAAAAGAAGGCATCAAAAAGATGTATTTTAAAGATGTATTTACAGAGGATGTCAGAAATACATAAATTTATTTAATATTTTACTGTAGAAGTCAATTCTAAATAAGAAATTTGAATTTTTTTGTATATATTTATTTTTATTTGAATATTAAAATTTTATTTTAATTTAAAATCTATTTTTTAATATAAAATTTTATTTCTTCTTACCTGTCAATGAGCCTAGTGTTAGAGAATAAAAATATAAGGGACATTTTATATTTAATTTTAATTATTGATTTAATTTTACCATTCTGTAATTAGTTAATTTATTACAGGTAATTTTAATGTAACTAATTTAATTAAATAATTAAAATAATAAGGTGTGGCTTCATCCAGTAAATAATTAATTATTTTACTGGGTAAGTCTAGTAGCCTGGCTGACCGAAGGTGTGTTTTTGGGGGCAAACACATTAGGGGGTATCAAAGTTAGAAATTTTTAATTATTTAAAAAGGTATTTCACAGCACAACAAGAAGGCCACAAGCATGACATTAATTCTCAGTAAAAAGATGTTTTTGGGGGCACAAGATGGCATACCTTACAAAAAAAAAAAAAAAAAAAAAAAAAAAAAAAAATCATGGTTGATTTGGTGGAAAAAAAAAAGAGGTATTTTGAAATGGAAGATTTCTAACTTTGATACCCCCTATTGTTGAAATATACCTGTGCAGGAAAAGGTGTATTTCATTTTTGGATGGCTGATTTTTTAACATTTTTTGTGGCATGTTTTATTTGGTGTGTTTGGGAATGTTCAAGACCCCCTAATAGCATTCTTACACTCTATCACTAATACTTTCTAGCATCATAAACTTGATACACCTCAATTAGTCACACAATAAAATAAAAAACATTTTGTGTTCAAATTTCAATGTTATTCATACTTATTACAACAAGAGTTGACAATATCTATTGAGATTAAACTAACAAGGACCAACCAACTCAAAATCAAGTCGGACTCTTCACTCACATATCAAGGGGGGGGGGGGGGGGGGGGGTCGGTGATGTATTTTGAGATGCTATGGTAACCGACTGATCTGAAGGCTAAAAGTGACTTAGCAAAATAAGATGAAGTAAGGGCCCTCCCCCTTCCCCCCCCCCCCCTTCCTTAAAAAAAAAAAAAAAAAAAAAAAAAAAAAAGATGCAACTTGAAGGCAACCAAAGAGTCTTCCTCTTTCAACCATCACACCCCACACAAGGAGTGAGTCAAAGTTTCACATTTGGCAACATTTGGGTCAAACATTTAATTTCTATTCTACATCCACATAACGTGGGGGACATTGACAAGATCTGTTTGTCCAAGGTGTCTCAGACGGTTCAGAACAACCAACTGCTAATCGCAGGCCAACGTCTCAAGTTAAGGTCTACTTTTATTCATTGTAAATCATTTCCTTGTTTTTTACTCCCAATTTCCTTTAAATGCATCCACAAGCGTCAAGCTAAACCCCTCCACTTCTTAAGAAACTTCAATTCAGTCTTGCCAAGAAACGCGGCTAGACTGAATTGAAGTCACTTAAGTGAAGGAGTTTAGCTCGACGCTTGTGGATGGTCTAACTGAGTAAATGATTGGATATGGATGAAATGCATTTTTTTAATCCATGCAAAAATAAAATAAAATAGATTTCGTCCACATAGTGATTCACGACCCCTCAACCTAAAAAAAAGTAAAATAAATGACAAGAGCAAACTATCAACTATTCATGACAAATTAATAGGATATAATTGTGACGCTGATGCTAATCCAAACCATCATCTGGCCAAAATCATGAAGAAAGATAAGAGCTCTCTGAACAGAGGTCAAGCAGTGATTAAACAAATAAAAAGATTCAAGAGATTGTCAACGATGATTAAAAATCTTACTAAATTCGAAAATTGATGTTAGCCAAGAGCAATAATATCAAGTTGAAAGGTATACAAATCTACATCATAATAGAGTATAAATTGGATATATAAGAGGTAAAAAAGTTGGAATCATAATCGATGACCTGGGACACTAATGAAAATTGCGCAAAGTATAACTACAATTATTGTACTCAGTACCGTCACCCAAATGGCCCGACCTGACATTTAGTGGTCAAAAAAAAAAATCATGCAGTTAATAAAGGGGCTACGTGACCGTCAGTTTGAGACATTTTAGTACGCACCCCGCAAGATTTTTTGCACGTATCGTTCCTTTACCTTCAGCGTTCTAAAGGGCGTTGTTTCCGAACGATTGAAGAGCATCAATATGGGATCAAGATCATAAAAGTGAGCTACAATGCAAAGAACGGCAATCGAAAAAGGTAGGGCAATCTAAAAGGCTCCAACTCATTAGCAACAATCTGCCAAAACAATACATAATGCCAAATTCAGCCAGACTAACCCAAAATCGCACTGACTTCGGTTTGACGTCGAGAAAAATGAGTGAAAACGCGGTAGTAAAAGCAGCCCATAAAGAAACCAGCCCAATGGCAAGCCTCAGAAGCGCACTCAAAGGGGTTAAATTTCCAAAAGCTTTTGCTCTCAGGAACCGAGGAAAAGTATCTTGCTCCATACTGTAAACAAAATATCGCATTAGCCAAGACGCAGGAAAATCAATGGCAAGGATGATATACTGACCTTCTGTAAACATATTCTTTCTGTGCAACAAACAAATCCGGCACATCTGCCAAAAATTGACTTTCTTCTTCATAATCCGGGCTTCCTGCGTGGGGCAATACGGCGCTGTTTATAGGGAAATCATGAATCCGAAGGGAGGATGGAAGATAAATTTCTTTTTCGGCTCCAATCAGCAAATAGCGGTAATAGATCCGTTCAGCAGAAGCAATCAAGTCAGTCCTTGTGATGGCAGCTGAGCGGGCTGTGTATGCATAGATGAGTTGTGAAAAGGGTCAGTCATTGATGAGGAAATAAATGGAAAACCAAATTCATACGGATGATGGGTTGAGCTGGGGTATTTTGACGAGCGCCAGTTAATGATTTTCGACCTTTGGAGACTTCAGATTCGTTGGGCCCTTGAGTTTGAGGAAAGAGTGCACGGACCACGGCGGAAGTGTGCGGCCCGCGTTGGGTGGAGGTTGGTTCGCTCATGATTTCCAGCTGGTCATGTGACGCATGAGATAATCTTTGGGAAGGTCCTGGAGGAGCTGTTGTCAGTATAGAAAAAAAAAAAAAGAAAAAAGAAAAAAGAAAGGTCAATGATCATCGTCGAGTCAAAAGAAGGGAAAGAAAGACGTCAACTTACCGGACTTTTCATTGAGGATCTCTGCAGGCTGGGAGTTTTTACTGATGCCGTTGACTGATGAGAGATAAAAAAGGACATGTGTTTGGAAGGACACGACTATTGATTTAGATGTAGAACTAGGAATTGAAACAACATACCATGGTTGTAGACTGATCCACGTTTTCGTGCCCGTTCATAGTAAGCAGGCCACTCGTTTTGCAGATTGACGGCGCTCTTTCTGAGATCTTTGAAATACGCCCGACAGAGATTTTCGTGCTGCTGAGCGTCGAGCCAAAAGTCAAGAGCGTCTTCCGCTCTTTCACGCTGGAGATAAAGATAAAAGCAATATCTGAAATGGAGATGGAGAATGAGAACGGGATCAACGTCAAAGTTCACTATGTGACTGACAGGTCAACGGGAGGCCGCGTTTGACGGGCAAGGACTTCTTGGAGAGTGGGTAACCGGTTACGCGACATTTTCTTGGAGATATTATTAGGCGTCTGAGAATTATTTGACTGAACAGGCTGAATGGGTTGAGTTTGGGGGATGGGTTGACCAGCTTGAGCTTGTATATTCTGCTCATAAGTTTCCGCCATGATGACAAGTTTCGACAAGTTTGTTTGGCACCGATGCTCAGGATTTAAGCGATATGCGATATGTGAATGACAAGCGAGTGAGACGAGGAACAAAATAATGACAGTCCAAAGTTGCGCTGAGTCTGAGTTTGACAGATGAACTGGTGGGAAATGTTTAAAGTTTCAGCTCAATCCAGCCAGCCCCCATTGGTTGCATATTCATATGCATATGCATATGCATACTCATCCATCTATCCGTGCTAATGAACAGGGGACATCATAGGGCTTATTGTAGCTAGCTGAACGGTTGAATGTGGTGGGGTCATGAAAGCTAATCTTTAATCTAAAAAGCTCTTGATGGAACCAGAATTCATTCTCTGGTGCTACCAAAGCATCCCCCCTTACCATCACACAAATATGGCTGACAATCAATAGATTATCAGAAAACACCAATTTGTAAAGTCCATATAGTTACTTCCTTTTGAGGATGAGTGTGATTCACCCTGAATGTTATTCTCAATGTTGGGTTGCCCGAGTTGCCTGGCCGCTTTTTGTAAATTCAGATGTAAAACTGCGGAGACTTGGTTTTTGGAAACACAGGTACATACAACACCAGATGTCGCTGTTATGCTTTTTTATTTTATTTATTTATTTTGAGAACGCAGTTACTAAACTTTTTGCATCATTTTCTGACTGAGTTGCAAAAGAGTACTTTGATCCTTGATGTCGCCATAGATTTTTACCAACTTAGAGCATCTACCATCGTTTCAGTAAATCCCTTCGGTATGCATGCTTTAGCGAAAAACACGTGTCTTTCCCTACCACCGTTCCTCATTGACTCTTTCGGCAAATAAGTTTCATTAAGCCACACGCCATTTTTTCATCAACTCACTCTTGCTGAGCCTCGCGACTCTACACTTTTTATTTTTACTCATCAATCTTATAATTCAATTACACAAAAGTTATCTTATATTTTCATCTCATACAACTCTATTTTAATGAAAGCTACACAAGACACCTCTACTTCTTTAGAAACTATGAAAAAGTGCTCGCCAAGTTGAAGCCCTGCTGAAATTTACTAAATGAAATGGTGGTTTGTGGTTCTGTGTAAGTCCCATGTTGAATGATACAATGCATACAGTGTTGGTTGCCCTTATTTCTCAGTAGTTTTAAGTCGTGAGTCATATGCAATTAATTCTTATAGTTTAGTTGGAATGGTGGTAGATGCCCTTATGTATTACTACTACATTCACCACTTCAAAAGTGGGGGGGGGGGGGGGACTTGTTAGCAAGTCTCACCCAAATCCCATCCAATTTGGTGGTGACTGGCTAGCAAAGCCCTTTTTCTACATTACTGCTCCCACAATCCCCTTAAAGATATAATCCACTGGCAAAGGTGTATTTTATTTGACTTAAGTTAATGGTATCTCTCACTGATGGATGCTTTCCATTGATTTTAGTGTTAAATTTCTCTTGTAACTTTCCTGCTCTACAGGTTAGAGTTGGATCTCTATCATTTCCATACTGTTGATATTGGAAGTTAGGTTAAGAGTTAGAGTAATTATTTCTTCCTCTTCCTCTCCCTTGCACCATTGGTTTATCCTGCACAATATGCCCCCCCCCTATTTATCTTGCGAAATGAGTCCAGACACCTTTGTTTGACTTAGATAAGCAAGTTGCTATATCTTGGCTTCATGTCAGCCAAATTCCAATTTTTTTTTTTAGTTCTTAGCTTTAGTGATTCATTACATGTTGCAAACAAGGTGTCACCAGACAGCCTATGCACAAGGTCAAGGGTGTTCCTGAGTAAGTGAAATTTAAAAAGTAATTGAGGACTACTTCAAAGCACAGAGGATTACTTTGAGGTTGTGATTCAAAGATATGTCAAAGAGAAATTAATACTGCTTTGAGATAGGTTCAAGAGGAATATTATTGTATATTTAAAGTGACTCTAATTATTCCAGCTAATCTCGCAAAGAGTTGGAACTTAATAATCAAAGAAAGGTTTAGGAATTTAAGATTTTTTTTTAAAATTAATTATTACAAAGGGTAGGAAACATTAATAGTTTTATATAATTTTAACTACTATCACAACAATATTATAATTTAATTTTATGGAATGTCAAACCCATCCAACCAATTATATAGATAACTCCACCTCACATTGCCCTCTTTTA
Organism: Hemileia vastatrix; assembly: GCA_030280995.1. Classification (NCBI taxonomy): domain Eukaryota; kingdom Fungi; phylum Basidiomycota; class Pucciniomycetes; order Pucciniales; family Zaghouaniaceae; genus Hemileia; species Hemileia vastatrix. The sequence continues at coordinate 9,533,675 of JASXTE010000017.1, read as the reverse complement.
ATAAACCATCATTACCCTATCACAGACCTTCCAATATAGTCCATAGATCAATTAACTGTACTGCTACTCCTACTCACAGACCCTTAATTACCCTCAGATACATAATAACCCACATTTAGAATATTCTATTGACCATAGCACTAAGGTGCTGCACATTTGCTTAAGATTGAAAAGTATAAGCATATGATTGACTAATTTAGAATTTAAGATTTAGATAGCCTGGTCAAATCAAGGCACACAAAGGGAAATGCAGTTGCTATGTAGATGTTACTTCTATTAGATTTATAAAATAAAATACTTATATTTCAAATTACAAATAATAATAATAATATAATATATACACTTAATTTATATATATATATATAAACAAAAGGTACCAACTAACTATATATGTCAGCCAGGCTGCTAGACTTACCCAGTAAAATAATAAATTATTTACTGGATGAAGCCACACCTTATTATTTTAATTATAATTTATTTACATTAAAATTACCTATAATAAATTAACTAATTACAAAATGGTAAAGTTAATAAATAATTAAAATTAAATATTAAAATTTCCCTTATATTTTTATTTTTATTTTCTAACACCGTGCTCAATGACAGTTTGAAGGAAATAAAAATTTATAATAAAATAAAATTTTAAATTAAAATAAAATTTTAAATCAAAATAAAAATTTAATAATTGAATAAAAATAAATATTTAAAAAAAATTCAAATTTCTTATTTAGAATTGACCTTTACAGTAAATATTGAATACATTAATTAATTCCTGTCATATTCTGTAAATACACCTTTTTTTGATGCCTTCTTTTTAGAACAACTTTATTATTTGAAATATTCCTTTTTTTCTCTCTCTCATACTACTGTTTTTAGAATTTTATTGCCGGACTTTGTCTCTCCTTTGCCTATATAAGGCCTCTCGTTTTGGTTGTTCTTGATAATCAATTACTTACTTACATTTAACAAACATTTATTCCATTTAAATATTTATTGCTATCTATTATTGTTTTTAGTAATTACATTTGGGTAGTACTATCTCATTAATTTATAATCATAATAAAATTTCTTACCTCTTATATTTGAGTAAAACAAATAAAAAAGATATAAATACAAACCCTAAACTTTGAAATCCTAAATCTCCACTATTACCACCATTGGACTGCCATTAAAAACCTTCTAGACATAAAAGACCCCTTGACAATATACATCTACTCCTATCTTATTATATATTTCTACACTCATATGTCTATGTGCATGATGTTGTTCTTTTCCTCTAATACATTTCATTAAATAATAAGATAATAGGGGGTATCAAAGTTAGAAATTTGTAATTATTTAAAAAGTATTTCACAACACAAAAAAAAAGCCAAAAACTTGAGATTAATTATAAGTAAAAAGGTGTATTTGGGGTACAATATTCCATATATTAAATAATAATCATGGTTGATTTGGTGGAAAAAAGAGTTATTTTGAAATGGCAGATTTCTAACATTAATACCCCCTAATGTGGCTATTGGATCTTTAATCACAACATTTTCTCCTCTCATATTTTTGCTTTCTCTCTTTCCAATGTTTAGCACTTTTCTCTTAAGTAGTCTTTCCCCTATAAATGCCTATCTGACATGTATGTTATCTTTAAAATGTAAATACCTTCTTTCAACCTTTTCCCTTCTCTTCTTCTGATAGTTCCTAATGGCTTTCTGTAATATATAATGTTTTCCCTTTATTATTCCACACCACATTATCCCTTTTATATTTTTATCAATTATTTTTTCTATTCTTTTAATTAGTCTTTCTCTTTTGATTTGATTATCTTGGCTTGTCTTTTCTTTGTGGTTATTAGTAATGCAATTGAATTCAGTTGTTTTGTCATTGTGAGATGCTGTGTGGATACATGTGAGGTTTGCTTTTGCAATGTTAACAACTTCTGCACTTTGCATATGTATTTGTGTACTTGATTATGGACTAAAAGGTTTACTTTTACTTCAAGTGTCATGTGGTGCATGACACAAGGGCTCTTGACCATACCATGGCCATCATAGTAAAGGAGATTATTTGAGAATTACAAATTTTACTCATTCAATGTGCAGGGCTTTAAATACATTAAAAATGAATATGAAATCTCAAGTCCATTAAAAATAATGTGAGAAATAGAATCCCATTAAATTTCATTGGATCGATGAAATTTCATGTCAAAAATTGCTATTTTCCGTTAGAAAATGTGAATATAGTGGGGAGATTCTCATTAATTCAAAATAAATTACATAATAAAGCAAATTGTTTTGATTATTGTACATGAAAATAATTATTCATAATTACAAAAACATATAGGAAAAATGAAAATGAAATTTTCCTTCATATAGGGTTCTTAAGTCTAGTTCTTGGTTACTGTCATTATGATGAGGGAGAAGGGAAATATGAAATTAGGATATAGAATAATAAAAATCTGGGCTAGCTTGTGAAAACCTGCTACCTGATTTAATCAAAGAACCAGGAATATTGGAATTAAAAAAATAGTCAAGTAAAAAATTGGCCTATTGGGTGTAAAGTGAGGGGAAAAGAGAGGATGAAAACACTGATTCTAAGGCAGAAAAATCACTATTTTTACAGCAGAATTTTTTCTACTTTAAAGTAGTGACATTTTTATTTTCAAATAATTGATTTCACTATTTTTAAAGCAGAAATTTCACTAATTTAAAGTAGTGACATTGCTATTTTTAAAGCAGAAATTTTTCTAATTTAAAGTAGTTACATTGATATTATTAAATCAGTGATTTCACTATTTTTAAATCAGTAATGTCACTACTTGAAAAGCAGCAATATTAGTATTTTAAATTAGTGTGATTTTTACAAAAGTGGAATAAGGAGTTAATGATTCATGACTTTAAGACTTCAGTTTTAGTGCACATTAGCAAATTCATATCAAATAATATTTTGAACAATTGCAGAAACAGGCCAATTAGCCTAATTTTTAAATGTTGCATACCTTTTTCTAATTTAATCTTTCAAGCACAATTGTACATTCTCTAAGAGCTAGAGTTAGAGTTAGATTCAGAGGCAAGCTTAGAAGTTAATTTTTTAATTTTGGTAGCTGATTTTTGTTGTGTTTTGCCCCTGATTGCCAAACAGTGTTGTGGCCCAAAGTACATATACAGTCTGCACCTAGTCAGTGCCTTTTTTATACATTATGAAAATTGACCTCTTTGCTCATGTAAGAACCCACTTTCTTCCAAGTCTTCTAATTTTTCACTCTTAAATTTCTGTTTTTCTCAACCTATGACTTCAATCTCATTTCTGAAACATATTACCAATCACACATCCATTTCTTCCCTATAGAAAATTCAAACCAATGTGCTGCTTATAAGCTGAAAATAGATTTGTCATTTTGCCTGATTTAAGTAGTTTAATTGGCCTTCAACTCCAGTTTTTACTGGATTAAATGCTCTATCTTCTTTGAATTATAACTGAGTGGCTCAAGTAAGCAATCAAAGCTTGTAGTCATTCCACCATATTAGTATTCTTCAAATAATACCTCAAGAAAACTGGTGACTCATTGGACACTACCCTGTTCCCACTCAGTGGAATAGTATTGTAAGCCTAGGTATCCACAGGAATTATTATTTCTCATGTTTAAAATAAGATAACCTTAATTACATTAAGCTTATAAGCTAAATATATGGTTATGATACTTATATATATGATTATTATGTTTATATATATAGTTATTATACTATTATATGACTTATATCAGTTTAAAAAGTATATCCATAGCCCCATAATACATATTAAGGTGCTAGTGTATTTATTATATACTTATCTTAAGTAATATTAAGTAATTATAGACATAAATAAGCTTATATGTATGCATATACCTCATATTAAGTAAAATATGTAGTTATATTATGTATATATAGGTCTATATGTGGGTTTAACCCTCTAAATAGCCTATAAACTTTATTTTTTGCTTATTTTAGGTCATATGGACATATTAAATGGACTCACCACTCCTACAAAAGCATATACACCTTTTTCAGACACATATATCCAGTTTGGACAACTTAATCTGCTTCCTTTAATGGGTTTACATGGATTTATGGGTTATTGTATTTTTACTGGGTTAATGTGGATGCTTGGGGATGTTATTGGGGACTTGGACATTTAATTTTATTCCTTTATATGATTTAGATTTCATTTTATTCTCTTTGGATGAGTTGTTTCACTTGTTTCCTTATGGTATCTGCTTTTATTTGTTTTCTCTATTTATGGTATGGGTGTATGATATCATTAATTGTGATGGAGGGCTCTTAGTGGAGGTCTGGGTTTTGAAACTTCTTGAAGTGGATGCCATGGGGAGGTGATGAGCCCTCACAGTGCTTTACTTTTCAGAGATAGCAGTGACATCATCTGGATTGAAGGTATGTGCCCTCCATTGCATTTTGGTATAAGTAAACAAGGATTTGGTGGGTTATTGTACACCACTTACTTACTACACATCAAATAAACAATATTAGATAGTTATTAGCATAAAAAATATATTTTAAAGCCTTTATAAATTGATATTATCTTTATATTGGCTATAGCTATATTATATTAGCCTATTTTCCACCACTAGTCCACACCAATCCAAATATTAGAGGGTATCAATGTTGAGGGATCCACAATTAGGGATCATAAATTTTTTTTCCTGGATCAAAAATTATTAATTGAAAAAGATTCTTATTCACTAGCCTAAGGGCTAGTGGATAAGTAATGCAAAATAATACATTATCCCACTTCTTATACCCCAATTTCTATTCCTAATTCCTGATCCCAAACTCATCACATCTATGATTGATTTGTCAATAAGTCACATGGTTTCAAATCACAGATCCTTAAATTAGGTCTTTATGGAGCATAATACAACTAGATTTCTTTTCTTAAGCCCTAAAATAGAATTTATATCTGCACACCTTACTCAAAGATTGGTTGGAGTCACTTGCACCACTCATAAATTTGCACAAGTCAAACACAAAAATCAAAAATTTGTCTTAAGGACTGTTGATCTTTCATTACCATATTATCATTCTTCATCTTCTCAAAGTCAAGGGCATTTTTTTCAATAGAGGATTTTGCTGAGAAAATTGAATAGAACAAAAAAAATATGTTATTGAAGAAGATATATAGAGACCAAATCTTACTTATATCTTTTTTCTCAAAATAATCATAAAGGGAGGACAAAGAGGTGATTGAAGTACTACCACATTTTAAAAGATGGTTCAATTTCATTGAAGTTAAATCTCAACACTTTAGTTTGGAGTTTGGGCTAGAGGGTTGAGGAAGTTCATCTAAAGCAGCTTCCAAAGCAGTATTTTCATTGTGGGAAATGTTATCCTTTTTAGAAACTTGAGTTTGAGTAGGAGGAGACTAGAAGAGAAAAAATGAGCAATTTAGAAAAGACTAGAAGAGAAAAGAGAAAGTAAACATAAATTTAAATTTTGGGGCTCTGAGGACTCAGATCTACTCCAAAATAATTGTTCTGTTTGATTTTTGGGATCATCTTCAGGTGAACTATGGTAAGAAGATGGAGGGGATCAATGTCCTTGATTTTCAGGTGTTTTGTGAAGATAATGGGCTTTTTAAGATCCAGAGGGTATATCCTTAGTAGTATCATGTATAAACCAAGGGCTGAGATCAACTTGTGAACTGAAAAGATTATCCATTTCCTCATAGAAAGGACACATGACATTGTGCTTTTTCGAAACAGTTGTAATTCCAAACTCCAAATCATCATCATCAATACCAAAGCCAGTGGAAGAAGAAGAAGAAGAAGAAGAATGAGCCTTTTTATATTTGGATTAATAACTTTTGAACCTCTCCTTCATTTGATTAGGATTAATGTCAATTCTCCCTTTTGTTTTCTTTTTTACTTCATTTTCCATCAACAAGAAGCAATCAACCTTTGATGAAGGTGGACATTTGATTCAGGTGGACTTCTCACATCCAAAAAATGCATCATAATTTTATTTAATTTTGAGGAAGTTGATGATGAGGAGATAATCTTCCTTTTTTAGCTGTCCAGACTTTGATTTCTCAGGTGAGGGGCTTGCATTACAGGAAGAACTTTGTGTAGCATTTTTTTGAGTTGCCTTTTGAGTGTTGGATTTTCTGGGAGGCATTGTGAAACTGGTATGTTACAAGAAAAGAGATTAAGAGTTTGAAAATATAAAAAAAGAAGGAAAGAAACATGCCTGGTTAAAATGTCACAATAAAATATTTCAAATCTCAGTGAGGAGTGTGTGAAAAGCATTGATGGGGGGATAGAGGTCTGGGTGTCTCATGTGACAGGGACGGGGTGGGAAAGAAAGGGATGATGTGGCCAAAATGTGGTTGTGAAAAAAAAGGAAAAAAGTGCTGATTTGAGGTCATAGCTAACACCCATTTTTGAAATAAGTGACTTTTTTGCAAAATTTAAGTTCTGATTTGGTTTGAAATCTGCACTTGAGTTAAGTGTGAATTTTCCAGAACTGAAACCCCCTATTTAGGGGTATCAATGTTAAGGGATCGACAATTAGGGATCAGGAATTTTTTTTCCTGGATCTGACATTATTAATTGTGGAAGATTCTTATTCACTAGCCCTTGGGGTAGTGGATAAAGAATGCACAATAATACATTATCTTTCGGCCGGTGGTCTAGAAGAAGGAGGAAAGAAGGAAAAGGAAACAGAGAGGATGGAAAAGGTAATATAAAAGGGAATTGAATAAAACAATCAAGTGGAATAATTATTTTATAATAGAGGCAACAAGTAGACTATAGGGACTTTATACAATGGTGAGGTTTAATAGATTTTAATATAATTATTTAATAAGTAGTTAATTTCAATGCGCAGATAACAGTTATTATTATTATTAGACTTAAGCAACCTGGGATTATTTATTTTCTTTTAAAAATACTAATAAAAATAAGATAAATGTAATATATTTAAATATTGTAATTTTGTTAAGTGTATAGTAAATAATGCAGCTACAGGGGATAATCAAAAGCCTTTTATAGGCAAAGGACCCTCTGAAGCGTCACAATTTTGTAAGTACAAAAAAGGAATACAATGAAACTAGACATTAAAAGAATAGAACTAGAACATGGAGACTGAGAGAAAAACATGAGACAGTCAACTAAACCCGTGAGTAAGTAACTAATTTTCCCACCATAATTTCCCAAAAACACTTAATTAAAATAATTAGTAACCAAGTAAGTTTGAAAAATGAGAACAGTGAGTAAAATAATCCAAAACAGACATTATAGTGACATGTAAAGGGTTTAAGTAAAACAAATAGAATTATTTTCATGCCAAAAATTCATGTAATCAATTCAATTCAGTTTAAAGCAATTTTAATTAATTGTTTTAACTATTTAATTAATTCAATAATTAGTTTAAATGAAAAATACAATTAATTTAATGATATTTGTAATCTAAAGTGGGTATTTTTATACTATGTTATTAAATAAGTGTTATAATTTATTTAATAATTTTTCTGAAACAATTAAGGGTCAAAAAAGCGCCCAATATTATTGTTTAACAATATATGAAAAGTTTTTATTTAATATACACTACGCAATATAGGGGGTGGACTTGCTAGCAAGTCCTCAACCTGAACTCAGATGGAACTCAGATGGAACTCAGACTGAACTCAGACTGAACCCATACTGAACTCTACTTGAACACCCACCTAAAACTGTTCTGCTGAGTGGTGTTCATCCCTGATTGTATGGTTCCTTTATCAATAGCTCAATGTGTGTTCAATCTATGGTGAGTTTGGGTCCAAGGTTGCGGACTTGCTAGCAAGTCCGCCCCCCATATTGTGTGGTGATATAAATTTAATTAATTAATTTAATTACATTATAAGTCAATTTTACATATATAATTATAATATATGTTTTTAATTAATTAATTATTAATTTATAATTATTAAATACATAAAAATGCGCCATTATTTGTAGAATATAAAATATATTATGCTTAATTTAACTGTATAAATAATTTATATAAAAATAAAATTAATATAACACTTATATAATTTTATTATGCAATAAAATATTAATTTATATACATCAAATGCAATTTTTAAGCCCTCTTTCAGGTCCAATAAATCAACATATCATTTACTGGGCTCCTGGTATAGCTTGGCTGACACTCCCTCACTCTAAAAAAACAATAAAAAAAATGCTAAGATTTTTTCTTTTTGTACTTTTTTAACAGAGTAGGAAGATTTGAAATCTCCTTGCCAGGTATCCATGAATCATGTTTAGATGATTTGTTCTTATATCTCAATAAATATTTGGTACCTCTTTCAGAAGTGATAATTCTATCATTGAGAATTTTATCAATTTCTGCAGTTTCTGTGACTTCCTGAGGGTTTTTCTTAGGTCTTCCCCTTCTTTTGGGGAATAAGTCACTGTTGGAAGTATAAGGCTTAAGCAAAGAAATGGGCAAAACAGGATGTTTCCTATCATATGGAGAATACAATACAACTTCTACTGCATTATCTCCAACCATTCTTTTAACAACAAATGGTCCTACAAAAGGATCTTTTAATTTTTTGTTACCTTGTAAATTGAAATGGACATAGATATCAGCACTTCATCACCCTTGTTAAATGTGTATTCTTAATGGGATTTATCCAATCTTCTCTTTTCATATTCAAATGCTTTATCAATACAGATTTGAGCATGTTTTCTGCATAGCTTTTGCATTTGCATAAAAGATTTTACACCAGGGTGTAGTTCCAACTTAGGTAATTTATTATTGAGAATTTGAGCAGGAGTATTTGGGACATAACCTAACCAAAGCTCAAAAGGATTTTTCTCAGTGACAAAATGAACAGTGCTATTATATGCAAATTCAAGACCAGGAAATAGAGTGACCCAGTCATGAGTAAATCTGTCATTGTCTTTATATTCTAAACCAAAGGCAAAATACCTTCTAATCATATCTTCCAGAGTTTGAATCATTCTTTCAGCTAGACCATCAGTCTGAGGATGGTGAGCTGTAGACAACTTTAACTCACAGCCACAAATATCCATCAAAGAGGTCCAAAACCCAGAAGTAAATTTTGGATCTCTATCAGAGATAATGGCTTTTGGAAAACCAATAATATTAAACATGTAAGACCACCATAAGAAAGCTAATTCTTTTGTGGATACATCTTTTTGGGTAGGAATAAATTTGCATATTTTTGTGAATCTATCTACTATTACCCAACAAGAGCTATAACTGTCTTTACCTGCTACAGGAGGACCAGTGACAAAATCCATGTTAATTATTTGCCAAGGAGCATCAGGTGCTTCAATATGTTGTAATAACCCTTCTCTTTTACCTGTCAACCTTTTAGATTTCTGGCAGGAATCACAAGATTCAACATATAATTTTGTATCTTCAGACATATTAGCCCACCAAGCAGTGTTTTTGATTCTAATAAATGTTTTTTCAAGATCAAAATGACCAGCTAATATGTCATCATGACAAATTTTGAGGATAGTTTCTTTCATAGAAAGAGGAATTACAATTACTTTAATAAGCTTTCTTCTATAATATATATAATCATCTTCAATAGAAAACTTTCCTTTAATCAAAGAATTTTGATACTTTGCAGGAAGAGTTTTAATCAATGCTTGAATTGAAGCATTCTTAGGATCATTTAAGATAGTAACTAATTTATTTAAATCAGAATCCTTATCATAAGAATCCAGTATTAATTGTAATGACTCTTCTTCCATATCAACTATAAATATACCATAGATATGAACAGTATCATCTTCAGGTACATAAGCAGGATTGGAGTGATTATTTGGCAGAGGCAGTCTGGACAGCATATCAACATTGGAGTGAACATTTCCAGCCCTATGGATAATTGTCATCCGTCCTCTGTATTCTTGAACAGCAAGTTGCCACCTGAACATATGTCTATTAGGTGTTTTCAGGTTTAAGAGGGACTTCAAAGCACTACAGTCAGTTACCAATTTAAACTTTTGGTCATATAGATAGTAATGAAGCTTCTCAAGAGCCCAAACAACTGCTAAGCAATCTAATTGAGTGACACCATATTTCAATTCACTATTTCTCAAGGTTCTTGAAATATAACAAATTACAACCTCTGAGGATTTATCATTAATAATTTGTTTTTGGTGGAGGGCATCACCCAGACCAACAAAGCTAGCATCTGTATACAGGACAAATGGTTTGTTAAAATCTGGAAGAGCTAAGATAGGGGCTGTCATTAAGCAACATTTTAAAGTATCAAAAGCTTTTTTAAAGTCAATATTCCAGATGAATGCAACATCTTTCCTAGTTAGTTTGGTAAGAGGCAAGGCTATGACCTGATAATTTTTAATATATTGTCTATAATAGCCACACATACCCAAAAAACTTTAGATGTCTCTTACAGAAGTTGGTGCTTTCACATTTTGAATTGCAGCAACTTTTTTGTGTTCTACACAAATTTGTAGGCCTGACACAACATGGCCAAGGACTTTCAAAGATTGAAAACCAAATTTACACTTTTTCAAGGACAAAGTCATATTGATTTCATCCATTTTTTGAAAAACTTTATTTAAATGAATCATATGTTCATCAAAAGTTTTAGAAAAAACTATGATATCATCAATATACACCATGAGCCATCCTTCAATTATTTCCTGATGGAAAGTGTTATCCATGACTTTCTGGAAAACTGAAGGGGCATTTTTCAGGCCAAGTGGCATTCTAACATACTTATATATTCCCATATGAGTAGCAATAAGCAAAAAATTCTGAGAATTTTTCTCAACTGGAACTTGATGATACCCTTTATTACCATCCAGACAACTAATAAATTTTGCACCTTGCAAGGTAGCAAGTATTGAATTAATTCTGGGTAAAGGATAAATATCATCAAAAGTATAAGTGTTTAATGCTCTGTAATCTCCACATAATCTAGCCTTATCTTTTTCATAAGAAATCAAGACTGGGGAGATGACACAATATTTGAGGGTGACATCCACTTTCTCAATGATATTCATTTTTAATAATGTGGCAATATTATCTTCAATATCCTTTCTTTTTGTTGGAGAAGCAGGATATGGTTTTTTATTAAGACTAGGAGGAATATCACTCAAGTTACAGGATAAGGTAATTTTCATTTCTTCCTGAACACTTCCTAAGACATGAGAACCATGAGCAAAAGCCATAGGGAAAGAGGTAATTGAGGCAACAATAGAATCCTTTTGTTCACTAGTTAACTGATCACCAAAAGAAGCAGTATTTATTTCAGTTAATAAATCATCCATTTCAATTGTTGTTCTGCCTTTACACTGGATCAGTGAGTTACAAGACATTAACAGATGCCCAGAAGGTTTTCTAGGGGAGGAAATTTTGAATTTTCTTTTGCAATTCAATCCCAAGGTGAAACAATTATTTTCTGGGTCCAATTTCACACCAAACATGGTCAAAATATCATTACCCATAATAAACCAATTGCTTCAATTATCATTTTTCATGAAAAAGAACTCACAAATAGCTCTGGAAAAACCACCATTATATTTGAAGAATACAGAGGTTTTGTATTTGCCAATAGGAATTAAGGTAGAACCATACACTCTCCATTTTTCAGAAGTTATAGGTAATAATTTACTCAAATAATCCTTATCTACTGAAGCTAAAGCTCTTTCAGACACTTCACTTCCTCCAGCACCAGAGTCAAGAACTACATCAACATATTTACCATTAATGATAACAGGTGCTTTCAAAGGGGATATGGCTATAGAATTGTTAGTAATATCTTTAATTATCTCAGCATTTTCAACTGAAGATAAATCCAATACACATTCTTCAGATATATTATCTAAATAATGGACATCCTGTTCCAAAATTAAAACATCTTTAACAGAGTCATTGTCATAGGAGATATTACTTTCACAGTCACTAGAAGAATTATTGATATCAATTTCAGCCTCATCAGTGTCTTCATTTTGTTCAACAAGATGAATTTTCTTGTCACAAACATGACCCTTCTGCCACGGTTTTGTTACACTTATAACAAGTATTTGTTGCATATTTTTTAGGTGCAACTGGGGAAGAGGGTTTACCAGATTTTTCAGGGGGCTTTGTAGAGGGTTTATTTTGATCATGATAAGATTTACCAAGGTAATTTTTTGGTTCATATCTATGGTTGAGTAGTACCTCATTACAGATATTAATGAAAGAAGAATGTTCCTTCACATGCTCAGTTCTAGCTACAATTAAATCTCTAAGAGAATTTGGCAATTTATACTAGATTTTATCTCTCCAAATATCATAATCCATCTTTGGATCAACTCCTCTTAGGATTTTTGTTACTTTCATAAGAAAATCAATGGGTTTTTCAACAGAGGAGGATACATATCTAGTATTCTCATACAGTCTTTGCTGAGCCAACCTGAATTTTGAACCACCAAATTGATTCTCAATCAAGGATTTCCAATCATTCCATATATAATGGTTGTTATCTAATAGAAAAGATTCATACCAAATCAAGGCTGCATTGGAAAATAAAGAAATTAGCTTAGAAACAATTTCATCAGGTAGTTTATAAGATCTCTTTAAATTATCAATTCTTTGTATAAAGTGTTGCCAATCAGATGAAGAATCACCATCAAAGGTAGGATATTGATCCAACTTAGGCCAATTTTCCTGGCTACTGGGATGTTCCATCCTATGGTTTGAATTATTCAAGGTTATCATTTCTTGAAGTCTTGAAAGGTGTTCAGATATTTCATTATTCACAGAGGTAGCTGGCTCATTGTGAGCATTTAAATTATTTCTGTTTGATGTAACAGATTTTTCAGAATGAATTTCAGCTGGTAAAATTGGTACATTAAAAGGGAGAGAATAACTACTCTGTTCAGGCTGTTTATTATTATGATTAACAGCAGTTTGAGAAATATTTTGTAACTCATGATAATGAGTAGTCTGGACAGCCTGTAATGCAGAAATAGTTTCTCAAGATCAGATAATTTATTTCTCAAATCAGGAATATAAGATAGTTGATCATTAATCCTAGAAATAGATAGAACATTTCTGTCCTCATCTATATAGAATTTATTACTCAAATTCTGAGAATCAATTTTCAATTTTCTTAATTCACTATGCAGAAGCATATTGTCATTCTTTAAAGCAGTATTTTCATCTTTTAGATCATCAATAATTTTGTGTAGGTGACTATATTTATCTGAAAGTGATCTGTGATCAGATTTTATAGACTTTTGTTGAGCAAGGACATTATTTATTGTGTCTTTCAATTTGAAATAAGCAGTGTCTTAAACAGAAGAACTCACTTTTCAATGTAAATTCAAATTATTTAATCTATCACTCTCATGTATTAAAATATCTCTCAAATGTTTATCTTTCACAACATTAAAATCAAGTGTATCTTTCAATATTTCTTCAGAAGTTTTCTCAATTAAAGTATTGACTTCAGGGGAAACAGAATCATTCTTAATTGCAATAGAAGGATTAATTAAAGAAGTAGAAGTCAAATGTAAAGGCTCATCAAACGATAATTTGCTAATTACATCATTGGGGCTACTCATTAAAGGAAGTTGTCTTTTCAAGGGTTTAACTGTTATTTCACCAGGATCCACATTATTACCTGAAGAAGATTTGTTATTATACATACCAACATGTTTATCAAACAAATTACTTACCATGGAAAGGGAGGAAACTTCCCCTGTGCTTTCTTTCTTCTGCCTCCCTGATAAAGATGGGGCTGAGGAGATGGATTGTATGTTGGTGTCCTGGATGGGCCAGGGTGTTGAGCTGTTGTTTGCTGAACATTCTTTTGGTAATGGGTCATCAAGTAATCCCATTTCCACTGCTCCACTTGCAGAGTGCCTTGATTTTGGGTGAGGGAGCTGGGTGCCTGATTGGGCTGAGGTTGAGGCTGAGGCTGGGAGGCTGGGAAATGAGGAGGTTGAGCCTGTTTGGGATTTAATAACTCCTGCATCTGCTGCCAGAGTGTGTCTACCCTTGCCTTGTACTTCATGCTTTCTGCCTTCAGTTCTTTGATGTGGCTGGACAGATTGTTTACTTGTTGGGTTAGAGGTATCTTTTTTATTTTTATACCTTTGAGTTGATTGTCCTGATTTATTAGAGGTTTTACTTCTTTCAGAGGTGTTTGGTGAGGGGGGTTTGCCACTTCTCCTGCCATTTCCACATCTTGAAGGTTTTTTGTCAGCTGAACAATTTTTGTAAGTTAATTTAGAAGAACCTACAGATTCAGTTTCAACATCCACTTCAATCTCATCCACATGTAAGTTATCCATGCTGTTAGCCAAACTACTGGACATTTAAACTGTGAAAAGAGAATCAAAATTATTTAATGATTCAAATTGTTATTTCAAAATAAAATATAATTTATTGAATTTTTAACAAAACAACAAATTTTAAATTTTATCAAAAATCAATTAATTAAAAAAAATGTAATACAAATAAATGTAATTACAATTGTTTATTAAGAATTAACAATAATTAAAATGGTACCAACCAACAAAGGTTTTATTAGTCAACCAAAATAATGTATACCAAAAATTAATATAATGGTAATATTGGGACTAAGTACTGAGTACTATTATGGTCAACCAATAAACAAAAAAGATTTAATAGAATTAATTAAATAATTTATTAAAAATTTATTGTCTTCTAGGACTAAGAGTGTTACTCTATTATGGTCAATTAGGAAAAATAATAAAAAAAAATTAATATAAAGAAAACTTACACTCAGTGAGTCAGCAATTAAGCCACAAACACTGTTATTGCAGTAAAAATATAATAATATGAGTGAGAGGTGCAAAGGTGAACTTACTATAGTGATCGTAAAATCACTTCAAAATAATATATAATTTAATTTAATATAAACCAAATCTACCGAACCCAAGTTTGAAACACGGTCGCAGCAAAATTTCTCTTTTTTGGTCCGGGTGGTCCGTGCGCTATGTTGTTTGTCACAAGTATCACAGTCTTTGTCGTCGTTCGGAAAGGCTCTCAATTTTCAGCCGGTCGTCTAGAAGAAGGAGGAAAGAAGGAAAAGGAAACGGAGAGGATGGAAAAGGTAATATAAAAGGGAATTGAATAAAACAATAAAGTGGAATAATTATTTTATAATAGAGGCAACAAGTAGACTATAGGGAATTTATATGACGGTGAGGTTTCATAGATTTTAATAAAATTATTTAATAAGTAGTTAATTTCAATGTGCGGCAAACAGTTATTATTATTATTAGACTTAAGGCAACCTGGGATTATTTATTTACTTTTAAAAATTCTAATAAAAATAAGATAAATGTAATATATTTAAATATTTTAATTTTGTTTAGTGTATAGTAAATGATGCAGCTACATGGGATAATCCAAAGCCTTTTATAGGAAAAGGACCCTATGAAGCGTCACAATGTAGTAAGTACAAAAAAGGAATACAATGAAACTAGACATTAAAAGAATAGAACTAGAACATGGAGACTGAGAGAAAAACATGAGACAGTCAACTAAAACTATGAGTAAGTAACTAATTTTCCCACCATAATTTCCCAAAAACACTTAATTAAAATAATTAGTAACCAAGTAAGTTTGAAACATGAGAACAGTGAGTAAAATAATCCAAAACAGACATTATAGTGACATGTAAAGGGTTTAAGTAAAACAAATAGAATTATTTTCATGCCAAAAATTCATGTAATCAATTCAATCCAGTTTAAAGCAATTTTAATTAATTGTTTTAACTATGTAATTAATTCAATAATTAGTTTAAATGAAAAATATAATTAATTTAATGATATTTGTAATTTAAAGTGGGGATTTTAATACTATGTTATTCAATAAGTGTTATAATTTATTTGATAATTTTTCTAACACAATTAAGGGTCAAAAAAGCGCCCAATATTATTGTTTAAAAATATATGAAAAGTTTTTATTTAATATATAAATTTAATTAAATAATTTAATTACATTATAAGTCAATTTTACATATATAATTATAATATATGTTTTTAATTAATTAATTATTAATTTATAATTATTAAATACATAAAAATGCGCCATTATTTGTAGAATATAAAATATATTATTCTTAATTTAACTGTATAAATAATTTATATAACAATAAAATTAATATAACACTTATATTTAATAAGATACTTATATAATTTTATTATGCAATAAAATACTAATTTATATACATCAAATGCAATTTTCATGCCCTCTTTCAGGTCCAATAAATCAACATATCATTTACTGGGCTCCTGGTATAGCTTGGCTGACATTATCCCACTTCTTATACCCCGATTTCTATTCCTAATTCCTGATCCCAAACTCATCACAACCATGATTGTTTTTTAGAAAGTCACATGATTTCAGATCACAGATCCTGAAATTAGGTCTTTCTGGAGCATAAAACACCTAGATTTCTGTTCTTGAGCCCTAAAATAAATTATTTATCTGAACACCTCACTCAAAGATTGGTTGGAGTCACTTGCACCACTCATACGTTTACACAAGTCAATCACAAAACTCAAAAATTTGTCTGAGTAACTCTCACCACTCAGATATTTTTCTAAGTCAATTTCAACACTCAAATGTTTGTCTAATTCACTCTCACCACTTGGAGATTTGTCTGACTCACTCTCACCACTTGGGATGATTAAGAATTATTATTTTGGCGGTGGGGGGGCTATAAACTAATAAAACCTACTTAAAAGCCCATACAGACCTGAAGGAAGTACATTTGATTTGTGAATTTTTTAGTTAAATTGTTTTTGATTTCCTAGCTGAGCAGAGAAAAGGTAGAGTAGTTTGATTTGAAGAACAAGTGGGAGAAGGCTGAATTTGAGAAGATATGGGATAAGAAGGCATGTTAGGATACTTGATGATGAAAAGGAGAAGAAATGAGCAGATCAGATAGAGAGGGATCTGAATGGATAGAAGGAATAAACAGGATGGGATGAGGGTGGGAGTACACAGCAAGGTAGGGAGGGTGGAAAATCCAGAAAGTAATCCAAGATGTGGTTAGGAAAAATTGAGGATAAAAATTTCAGATAGAGTTTAAATTTGACATGTAAAATGTCTAATAACCCAATTTTTAGCAAAAAATAGTTGCAGAAAATAATTGGGGTATAAGGATTTTTATCTGCAATTAATTTGATTGCAGATAAGACAACGTTGATGCCCCCTATTGTGAGTTAACAATTGAGTATAACAGTTTTATTAGTCTTTAGCCAAGATTTAATCTATAAGTAACTTATCATTAAGTAGTATTACCATTGATATTTACTAAAAAATCATACTTAAGTACTAGAATATACTGACAAAAGGAGGTCTTTCCTAATTTATTACTTATTATTTTAGTATAACCTTAGGATGTGATTTTTACTCTATTATAGCTTGAACAAACTAAATATTTGGGTCTGAAGCACATTAGTGGGTTATCATAACTCATTTATTTTTGAAAAAAAACCTTATAATAATTAGATGATTGTTTAATAAATAAAAATTAGATATTTACAGTAGTAACTGTACCCAATATATACCCAATTTCACTTGGTATTTGGTCACCAATATAACACCCAATTGAATTGGTATTTGGTTAAAGCTTGGTAATCTAATTACTCACTATTATAAAGGTCTAGTTAAACTTATTATATAACTTTTAATAGATTTTTTTAAATTTTTATTATCTTTTATTTAAATAAATAAAAATATTAATTTAGGGTAAGCTTTAGTGTTTTTATTAGTATTTATATTACTAATATTTTTTTTCTACTGATTACCATACATGTTTTCCCTTTTGTAGGAATATTAAATAGTTATTTAAAAAATTATGAGTGCTCCACAGGACAATGTAGGGGTGATAAAACTTTTTTCAATACCAGGTCTAAAGCTAAAAGCAATGTACCAGGACATAACTATGAAGGACAGTCTTACCCTCAGCCAGAAAATTTAAGTGTAGAGGGAAAAGAAACCCTCCTAAAAAAGGTAACTATAAAGAAGACATCACCTCATCTTAAGGATAAACTTTCCCACTTTGCCAGACTTTTCCTGAAGCTGGAGGAATAAAAGTCTTCCATTATCAAGGAGGTGGAGAAGGTGCAGAAAAATTGCAGGTTAGGATTCCAGAAATTGAATCAAACACTGGCAGAATTGAATGGAGAACAATAAAACCAGAGACCCCCTACCCCAGGAGGATTAAATGAAAAGATTTTATAAGTTCAGGAGCATTAGAAAGGTTAATTTCTGGTTCCCAGGATGTTTTATTAGTATCATCGAGGTAGCCTTCCCATTCCACTAGATATTGAATTTTCCCTTCACGCCTTCTTGAATCAAGAATCTGGCTTACTTCCCACTCTAGATGATATTCTACTTTGACCGGTTCCAGAGGAGGATGGTTCTTGCATAGGTATATTTCTTGAGCCAGTTCCAAGAGAGATACATGAAAAACAGGATAAATTGATTGCCACTTTGGAGGTAGCTTGAGTCAAAATGCATTTTTTGAGACTTCCACATCAATTTCAAATGGACCCAAGATTTTTTCAGATAGTTTCCTAGATGGTTTAGTTGTTCAAATATTTTTTGCATCAAGCCATACTTTGTCACCTGTTTTAAAGAGTGGAGCAGATTTTCAATGTTTGTTGGCCTGTTCCTTATACCTTTGATTTGCAGCTTCCAGGTTAGATTGAAGTTTGCCTTGAATTCATGAAATTGTTAAAAGATAATTTTCAGCAGGATGATTTATTCCTACATGAATAAGATTGAATTGAGGGTGTTGTCCATAGATAGTTTTTGAAGGGAGATTTTTTTGTCAAAGAATGTGTCAAGTTGTTATATGCAAATTCTGCCAATGGTAACCATGTGGTCCAGTTGTCTTGTTGATAATTAACATACATTCGAAGGTATTCTTTAAGGATTTGATTGACTCTTTCCGCTTTCCCATTGGTTTCAGGATGATAAGCAGTAGAAAGATTCCTCATAATATTTAATTGTCAACATAATTGAGTCCAGAAATCAGAAACAAACAAAGAGCCTCTATCTGAAATAATATCATTGGGTAATTCATGTTTAGAAAATATGTGTTCTAAAAATAACTTTGCTAAATCCTTTGCTGTTGCAGTAGTAACAGTTTTAATAAAAATAGACATTTTACAAAATCTATCAACTATAACTAGTTTACTCTCAAAATTATCTGATGGAGGTAATTGAGAAATGAAATCCATTGAAATTGATTCTCAAGGTTTAGAGGGAACTGGAAGTGGTTGAAGTAACTCATACTTCCTGTGTTGAGGTACCTTGTTCCTATTACATTCATTACAGGCTTTAATATATAAGCCTTGATTTCTCTAGTCATTCCTGGCCAGAAGAAATACCTCGCTATTAACTGGTAGGTTTTATCAACCTCAAAGTGACCAGCTAACAGAGAATCATGTCTACTATTGAAAATCCATAATTTTATATCCTTATCATTGGGGATGACTATTCTACCTTCAAAGACTAATAGACCTGATTCAATACTGAATCTTTTGGCCCTTTTCCTCAAGAGTATTTTGTCTTTTACCCCTACACCATAATCATCTTTTGATTGAGCTTCTTGAATGTTGGATAGTGGATTTTGAATTGTTTGAGTTGTCATTGTATTGAGCTGATGAGTCGTTACCATTGATTCATTGAAAATTGATTTTAAATTTTCTGGTTTCTTGTTAGCAAATGCCTCCCCCTGCTCTGGGTAAACCTTGTCCCAATGTGACAATATGTCTGGGACTACACAATTTTTTCCAGGACAATAGGTAATAGTGAAAGAAAATTCAGATAAAAACTCAACCCATCTGGCTTGAAGCTGTGTCAAGACTTAGGAAGACATAAAGTATTTTAAAGCATTATGATCCATTAAAATTTGAAAAGAACTATTAAGCCTGAGAAGAAAAGCACACCATTTTTTAAAACAATGAATAATAGCAAGTAACTCTTTATCATGAATTTTGTAATTTGACTCTTCTGCAAGAAATTTGCATGATTTGAACGCAACAGGATGAAACAATTTTTTTTCAGGATTTAATTGGCATATAACCCCTGCAATAGCATAATCACTAGCATCTGTCTTGACAATTGTTGAAGCAGAAGGGTCAAAATGTTGAAGAATTGGAGCTGTGGTGAACGCAGACTTCAATGCTTCAAATTCCTTTCATGCTGTATCAGTGAAAACCAAGTGAATATCTTTTCTAATAAGAGAAGTGAGATTTTTAATAGTTTTAGAGTAATCTTAAATAGATCTTCTATAGAAATTTGCAAAACATAAAAACCCTTGTAAGGATTTTACAGATTTTGGCTCTGGCCATTCCAATATTTTTTTAACTTTTCTATCATCCATGACAAGGCCAACAGTGGATAATGTAAAACCTAAAAAGTCAATAGACTTTAGGTAGATTTTGCACTTAGTGTGCTTGGTGTAGAGACCATGCTCTCAAAGACAATTGAGAACCTGTCGGACATGTTCAATATGTTCTTCAAGGGTCTTTGAAAAATTTAAAATATCATCTAAATAGGCAACAACAAATTGTTTGACAACATTGTGAAATATTTCATTAAAAAATGTTTGAAAAGTTGAGGGAGCGTTACATAACCCAAAAGGCATAACCAAATATTCAAAACTATCAAAACTAGTGCGCATTGCTGTTAAGGGTTCATGGCCTTCAGCAATATGTATAATGTTGTAAGTGCCTCTTAAATAAATTTTAGAGAAGAAGTTAGCACCACTAAACAAAGTAAGAAGTAAAGACATAGGAGGAACTGGGTATGCATTCTTCTTAGTCACTGAATTGAGTTTTCTATAAGCAATGCACAACCTAAAACTTTCATCTTTTTTCTAAACAAAGAGAACTGGATAGCCGGTTGGGGCTTTACTGGCTCAAATGAAACCTTTTGCCACATTCTCTGAAATGTAGTCTTGAAGAGCTTGAGATTCATCCTTTGATAGGGAGTAGACAGGACCTACTAACTCTATTTGATGATCATAGGGTCAAGGAAGTGGTAGTTTGTTGGCCTTACAGACTGAAAATACATTGAGGAAGTCATGATAAACTTCTGGTAGAGTCAATTTAATAGCTTAAATATTGATTTGGTCATCCTCTTCATCCTTGAAGAAGTCTGTTGAGGGTAGACCTGAATTTAGAGAGCAAGGATTGTTTACCTCGAGGCTGTTGAAAACCTCTTCAAGTGAAGTAACCAAGCTAGAAAGGTTAGCCAAATGCTCATTTAGAGAAAAATAAGATGGTTGCAAATCATCTTTCAGAGATATGTCTTCTAGCAGGACATTTTCAGGCGGGTTGTTTAACTCCCTATTAACCTGCATTGAAGAATCAGAAATATACTTAGCGTGTGGGGTGATCAATCCCCGTGACCAATCAATTTCAGGATTCCAATGCGTTAAAAAGTCATGGCCAAGAATGGTATCATCCATTCTTGGGGCGTCCAAGACTGATAATTCCCACTCAAAGGGGGGAAAATTCGGAAAGTTGAAAACCCATAAAACTTTCTTACTTACCCAATATTTGGGTTCCTCTGATTCGACCAAATAAATTGGAGTTCCATTGATATCTGTGAATGTCAGCTTTAACTTCTCTGAAAAAGATAAACTGACAAAAGAAATTGAAGCTCCAGAGTCTATGAGACAACTGAAGGGGGTATCATCCTTAAAAAGAATGAATCTCAAGCGGTTTAAGGCAACACCAGTCCTTAAGACATGGAGGTTCTGTGCACTGGGAGAGATAAGATAGTTTGCTTTGCACACAAGTAGAATATCTACTAGTTTTTTGACCTTGAACTAGTACCTTCTCTTTCCTTCAACTTCACACAATCTTCTAGCTTGTGCTTACCCCCACAATACATACACAGCCCATTATCTGCTTGTCTCTTCCTCTCAGCTTCTTTAAGTTCCCCTTTTGGGTCCAATACCTTACTTATATTGCCTGGGGTCAAGCCTTTTGGTTGAGGTTTGTCCTTTCCCTTATTGGGTTTGGATTGAGTTGGCCGTGGGTGTGAAGAAGGTCCAAATTTAAAATTTAGGCCTTGAGATTTGTTGGCATATTGACGATGTTGTAGTCGTCCTTGGTAAACGCCATCAAGTTTGAGGGTTTGATCCATTAAATACATTAAGGTAGTCATCTTCTGACCATGAATATTTAATTGATCCAGAATCCTCAAAGAAAGTCCCTTTTTGAAATGATATTTGAGGGCAGCATCATTCCAACCTACTTGAGTTTGAAGTGCTCTGAAGTTTGAGATATATTCAGAGGCTTTACCATTATCACTCATGTGGAGGAAATTAAGTTCAATTTCCACCTTGTCAGTTTCATTAGGGTCACCAAACAACGTAAAAAGTTGGTCTTTGAACTTTTTCCAGTTATTGATAAGTAAGTGGGTTTCCGTCGAAGGGAGCATGAGAAGATAAGGTTCAAACCATCTGGCTGCTTCTCTGGCTAGGAATGAAGAAGCCTAAACAACCTTTGATTGGTCATTATGGAACAGGAGCTTGCAGGTTTGCAAGAAGGGGCGCAATCTGTCTGGGTGTTCTCCATCAAATTTGTCAGGATATTTCATGGAAGGAGTTTTGAATTTTGATCCCTCTGAAGATGTTGGATTTGAAAGTGTTTTCATGAAAAGTCTCATGAAGTCTTCTAGAGAATTAGATGGTCCAGGTTCCAAAGGTTGACCAGAAGGGTGAGTAGCAGGGGCAGATGGTGCCTCATGCATTGTATCCTCTCCTTCTTCTTCATTGCTAGAGTCATCAAAATCCTGGGGGATGTCTTCCACAGATTGGACTGAGTGTTCCCGTTCCATAATGTTGAGAGGTTCCAGAGAGTGAGTGTGGGAAACAGGCCGTGTGGCTGTTGGCCTGCCTCTGGCGCGAGCCCTAGTAGTAGCGCCCGTAGGAGGAGTGCATTGAACAGGTGCCATTTTTAAAGAATTTAAAAACACCTGAAAAAGGATGTAGTAGTACAAAGAATGAGAACTACAGAGAATTAAATTATACTGTTGCCAGATGACCTATGCACAAGGTTGAGGGTGTTCCTAGAAAGTGAGACGGAGGTAAGAGTTAGAGACTTCTTTGAAGTACAGAGGAAATGTTGGAGGAAGTGATTCGAAGACGAGTCAAAGGAAGAGTTGCTTCTTTGAGATCTGTTTGATAAGAATCTCAATATAATTTAAAGGATTCTTAGGATCTCACAAAGGGTTGTTAACTCAATAATCAAAGATTTAAGTTTTAGAAATGATTACTGAGAAAATAAGGAAATGTACAATAATAAAGATTTAACCTAAAGTTTTACCAATATTAACTATATATACGTTTTATAATTTAATTCTAAAGAATGTCAAACCAAAATCCAATCCCTTTTATATCCACTACTCCTCCTCACATTGACCTCATGCCCATCCATCATTCCGCACACCACAGACCTCTGAAAAACACCTGTTACACCTGAACCCTCCTCACTAACATCCGTTAACCCTTTGACCCTTCACTAACCATCCTGTCCATGCTCACTACCCCTGTTAATAACCCACAGACACTTAATAAACCTTTAGCGGAATATTGCATTGGCCGTTGCGCTGTGCGTCGCCTATCGAAGAAAAGACTAAACACACTATTGAGAGATTAACTAATTTAGATTAGTGCGGTTGAATAGTGAGTACACAAAGGAAAGTTGCAGTTGCTATGTAGAATCGCTTCTGCACTTTGAATATGGATTTAGACCTCTTTATTATTGATTTAATGAGCTGCTTTTGTCTTGAGTGTCACATGGCGTGTGACACACAATTACCCCTTTTGAAGATTGCCTTGTCTTTAGCGCTTGACTGGGCATACATTGCTTAAGTTTGAAAAGTGTAAGTGTCTTTATTTTTTTAAGATAATTTTAAAGTTTGAATAGCGCGACTAATTTGAGAACACAATAGAAGGTAATTGTTCCAAGATTGCTTTTTGTGTATTGCTAGGAGTTAGGCTTGAATAGTGGTGTAATTGAGACACTTTTGCTTTGAGTGTCATGTGGTGTGTGACACTCTAGCATTTGATAATCAAAGAAATGTTGGTGTGTCTTATAATGGTGACAAGTGTAACAGAGGTCCACAGGCTAGTTAAATGGGATAATACATGACAATAATTGAAAAATGTGTCTTGATGGTTTCAGGCTATTCAAAAGAAGAATTAAATTACATATGCATCATAGAATTAGGGTAAAGTGACTATAAGATGCATGACAAGTTTTCATTATGTATTTATAATGAATAAATAATCAATGGATATGAATAATGCATACTCAATATGGATGAGTTGCAGATATTTAATATGAGTTCATGATCTACTCTCAACATGGATGGATAATCCATATTCAATTTTAATGCATTAGAGCATCCCCAGCTGTGTCGGTAAAAGGGTTTGGTATGCATATTTTACTGACTTATTCCCCAATTGTTGCTCAATTAGACTCTAGTAACTAATTTATTCTGTAGTCATATAATCAAATGTGCAAAGTTGCTTGAGTAGCTTCTGTAATTGCCAAAACCTTGCGCCACTTTTTTTCAACTCAACCATTACCTACTGAAGCCAGATGTGCCTCATTAATTACTTATCCGTTTTTTCACCCTCACTTCACACAACAATAGTCACTACTATTCTATATTTGAATTAAATACTTCAGCCAGACCTTCTCATCTATAATAGCTCAATAATAACTCATTTATGTTGACTGAATCTAGGAAAAAAAGGTCTCCTAATTGACACCCCCAAGAAGAACAACTTGCTTTGTCATGGATAAGCATTAGCAAGCAACCCGAGTGCTTCACATTTGACTTACAGTCCTCTGTGTCCAATATACACATTATGTAGCTATATATTGTTAGAAATTTAAAGAAATAGAGTTTTCCCAATGAAAAAATGGTGGTGAAACATGGTTGAGTTGTAGGTACTATTTGTATTACAGTAGTCTTTCATCAGCTGGTGATGTCCATCAATGTGATTGCGATTAATAAATATTTTTTGTGGGCTTTATTACTTGAATTCATTGACTCTAAAAGCTCTCTAAATATGATTTCTTCTTCTTCAATAGATTGTAGAGTAACAAATGGCGCCAGTAAAATGCATGTAGCTACTGAATATTTGCTGAAACAGCTGCGGATGCTCTTAAGCATATTATATATTGGATAATGCATTATTATCAATGCATATTGCATATTGGATATTATATAACGAATAATGCCTAATGCATAATGCATACCATATTTCATATTTCATATTGCATATGCATACACAATATGATATGCAATATGAATGATTGATCAACATGTGTTCAATGTTGGTTCAAGGTGGGTTCAATCTGTGACTAATCTGAGAGTAAACCTACTTTCATTTGGGTTTCTAAATGTTTATAGAGTGTGACTAAGTAAAATATAAAAAATTGACACATTGGAGTTCAACTAAATGGGATTACTAGCAATACCTCCCTGTATTTCCTGTTGTGATTAACCTGTGAGTCACTGCTATAGTGATTAAATAATCTCTGAATCATTTCTTGTAAACTCCACTTGAGCACTTTTATATAAATCAGGGAGCTTAAAAGATGGTACATATCTTTAGAACCTCTCCTGATAAGTACTCATATGAGCAATAAGCAAAGGGAATTTTTAGAAAATCCCTAACCACTCTAGCTAATCAGGATAAACAGTCTACGTATGCAAAACTCTTAGCTACCACAAAAAAGAAGAAGAAGATGGGGACACTATCGTTTTCGCTCGTTAGCCAAAGTCAGCTTGAGTGATCCAAGTGGCCTCCAAGTGTCTGTTTGCTAGGACCATGGCCACCACCATTCCCCCGTTCCGCCGCAAAGCGCCATCGTCGATTTCGACTGTCGGACTTCCTGCTGGCCAATCTACGCGCGTTCTCATCCAGTTCAGACATGCGCATGACCATTCGCTCATCGGTCAAACCTTGTCGCTCCCCGCGAACACTCACACCGATGCTCTCCAGCTCCTGGTCAATCAGCTCAGTCAACAGGCCAATCCTTCGTCTGAAAATACTCTCCATCCGTGGTCTTTCTCCCTGTCAATCAAACACAAACCTCCCTCCCTTTCTCAGATCGCGGTCTCTGCGCAGGATCCTTTCCTCCAAACTGAAGCTGAAAAAATCGCTTCTCTCTCGCCAGATCTTCTCAATTTACCGATCGTCTCTTCCCTTGAACATGATCTCCTCCTTAAACATCCTCAGTTTGTATCTCCAGAAGACGTCTTGCTCATCGATTGTCATCCCCAAGCGGTCTTTCGTGTCCGTGAAGTCACTAGATGTTCTAGCACCATTTCAGGTTTTTTTTTTTTTTTCCCCTTTTCATTCTCTTTCCTTCAGTCTATCTTTTTTAATTCCCCTTTCTTTTTCTTCAATCAGGTCACTCTGCTCCTATTCTCTGCGCATCATTTTCTCCTTCAGGTGCATTACTTGCGACCGGTTCAGGTGACAACACCTGTCGTATATGGGACTTAAACACTGAAACTCCAAAGCACCAGCTCGTCGGTCATAACGGTTGGCTCCTATGCACAGAATGGGATGGTTGCGAGCGGTTTTTGGCAACAGGATCCATGGACAGTACCATTCGAATATGGAATCCCCACAATGGCAAACCTTTACGTGAACCTCTCAAGGGTCATTCAAAGTGGATCACAAGTCTGTCATGGGAGCCTATTCATCTCAACTTCTCTTCTACCAGGCTGGCTAGCTCTTCTAAAGATGGAACCGTTCGTGTTTGGAATATCAAGACCGGAAGACTAGACTTTATTCTTGGAGGTCACACGGCTAGTGTAAACAGCGTCCGATGGAGTGGTGAAGGGATTATTTATTCTGCCAGCAGTGATAGAACTGTAAAGTGCTGGGATGCTAAGGATGGAAAATTAATTAGAACACTCTCAGAGCACGCTCATTGGGTGAATACCTTGGCTCTTAACACGGACTACGTTCTCCGGACGGGTCCGTTTGATCATCTTGGAAAATGTCCTTCTGATGAGGCTGAAATCCAGAAAACGGCACTCGAACGCTATCAAGCCTTCACTTCCAAAATTCCTGAGCTGCTTATCTCAGGCTCAGATGATCATACATTGCTTTTATGGTCACCACTAAAATCGACCACTCCCAAAAAATCTATTGCAAGATTATGTGGTCATCAAAAGCAAGTCAATCATGTTGCTTTTAGTCCTGATGGCAGATGGCTTGCTAGTGCTGGGTTTGACAATCAAGTAAAACTTTGGGAAGGACAGACTGGAAAATTTGTTGCCACCCTCCGTGGGCATGTTGCTGCTGTTTATCGCTTGTCTTGGAGTTGTGATTCCAGACTATTGGTCAGTGCAAGTAAAGACTCAACTTTAAAAGTTAGTACCTATTCTTTACTGTTCATTTCTAATTTGGACAAATTTTCGTTGATCATCATATTCATGTTATTCTTTTCCTTTCCTTTCCTTTCCTTTCCTTTGATTTCATTCTTTACATTTTTTGAAAAGTTGTGGGATCTAAAAACTTATAAAATCAAGGTTGATCTACCTGGACATACGGATGAAGTATATTGTGTGGATTTTATAGCTGATAAAGTAGCAAGTGGAGGGCGTGACAAGGTTGTTAAAATGTAAGTTTTATTGGATATTCATACCTTGTTTAATTAAGTCAGATATCTTTGTACTAACAGATCTCTGAAATTTTATTTTGTATAATGGTCTTTGATTGGGCGGGGATTGGAATTGGTGTGAATTGGTGTATGATGTTTTGTTCTTTTTTATGAAGATGGAAAAATTAAAGTCCACCAAAACCAAAATAATGCTTAACATAAAATAAATATTGATATTTTTCCTGCCAATAAAATTATATGTTAGTATAATGAATTATTCAAACTTTAAAAGCAACAATTGAATCTTGATTGACTGGGATTGAATGAGGGTGCTGATTAAGGAAGGATATGAGGGGGGAAGAAAAGGAATGAGGCACTCAATTATAGTTATTAATTTTAAAGTTAGATAATGACTATAAGGAAGAATCCTTATAAGAGCTTGTACAATGCCCAGCAAGAAGTCCTTGCAATTTTTTATGCATAGATTCTTCCAGCAACCATCACTTTATTTCATTCTCCAGAACTATCATCTTTTCAAACCACTTGATAATCCTTGGAATATGACTAATTGACCTCTCATGTATAATATGCTGAAGTCCTTTTCACATTGCTCTCAAGCTTTATTGATTTAGATGCTGATAAAATTTGAGTTGTTTTTTCATTTTTTTTCTACAAATGGCAAAGGCTGTAAATGGGAAATAGGTCCACATTATCAAGATTGGCATGAAAAATAACGTTTTCCTGCATCTAAACTGAGAAATGAAGCTAACTATGACCCAATTATCCTTTCCCCAACCTATATATTGAACCTCAAAGTTGTCATGATTTCATGCCCACCTCCCCTGTCATTTTTTTTCTACCATGTAAAACAGCAACCAAAATGCACAAAAAATTGATTATTTTTAAAAGAAACACAATCAGATTGTTTCTAAATGTCCCTCTGAGGCTTTGATTTACAATATAGCCCACTCAAATGGCTAGCTTTTTTTTCTGATCACCCCTGCTGATTTTCAACCAAAAATTGATTTTTTCACCCCCCCCCATTTTCATTTTTTTTTATTTTGTCAGTTTATGGTCTCAGATCATCATTATATGTGTCTATCTTTCATTAGTCTAAGTTAGTCTTTACATTTATGGGATGTCTCATTCTTAATTTATTTTTTTTGCATTTTTCCAAAAAACTCAAATTTAAGACAAACTGTTTGAGTAATGCCATTTATGGCCTCATAAATAGAATCTAAAGGTATAGAAGTGCCTGAAAGAAAATTTAAATGTTGAGGGTGGACCATTATTTTGGTTGATTTTTAGAAAAATAAAATCATGAGAACTTTTTTCTGGGTACTTTACAATTGTCGATTAAATTAGCCCATATATGCTTTTTTTTTTTTGCCCCTTTTTTACTTTTATATCTGCTCTAATCATCACTTTTGATAATGTCCATCAAAATATTATCATTAGGGGGTGTCAGTTCTGGAAAATCCGCACTTACAAATCCGCACTTAAATAAGTGCGGATTTCCAAAACACACTAGCCCCAATACTGGTGGATTTCAAAATGAAATAAGTCACTTATTTCACTCAAATCCGCACTTTCTCAACCAAAAGTGCTGATTTCACCATCAAGTCCCATTTCACTGATTTGTCAGCATCATCCCATTCATACGCAGCACTCCGCAGCATAACACTTCATAACTCAAAACATCGTACATCACTTACATCTTCATATCAGATCATATAAGAGTCATGCCTTCCTCACTTTCAAATCGTGATAAATTACATAAAGCAAAGACTTTCATGGCGCTTGAACTGCTCTTGGACTCTGATTCCGATTCTGATCTAGAAGAAGATTTTGTCGTTTTATCAAAAATGGCCAGGAAACGTTACCTTCTTCCCAGAAAGCCTCAAGTACTTCATACCCCCAAGTACACCATCCAAACACTTCTTAGCCTATCTACACCCAGTTTTAGACAGCTGTTCAGGACTTCTCAGGAATGTTTCCTTAAATTGCTTGAGCTTATTCAGGATCATCCCATATTTCACAATAATTCTCAAAAAGAACAACGACATCCTTCAATTCAATTGGCCATCACACTATGTCGTTTGGGTTCAAATGGTAATGGAGCCGCTTTGAAACGTTTAGAAAATGTCTTTGATTTAGGGTATGGTTCAGTCAACACTTATACCAAACGATGTATCACTGCCATCAACTCCTTGGAATCTCAACTTCTCACCTGGCCAACAAAAGAAGAGCGACTTGAATCATCTCAGGTTATGCAAGCAGAGGGCTTTCCAGGATGTATTGGTTTTGTTGATGGTACTACTATTCCTTTGAGCCAGAAACCTGCTCAAGGTGGAAACAATTACTTTGACCGTAAAAAGAGGTAGATTATTTTTAACTCCTTTCATCCTCCTTGAAACTAACACAAACAAATATATCTTCTTTATAGATATTCAATTAACGTTCAGCTTATATGTGACGTAAACAAAAAATTTATATCATTCTTTGCTGGCTATCCTGGCTCATGTCATGACTCCTACGTCTTCCAAAAAATGCATATTTCAAATGAACCTGAAAAATTCTTTGATGAAAATCAGTATCTTCTTTCAGATTCTGCTTATGTGAATGGAAAGTATGTACTTCCTGCTTTTCGGGGAGCAGCTTCAGAAGACAGTCAAAATGCCAAATTCAACAATCATTTGGCAAAGTCAAGAGTCCGTATTGAACATTCTATTGGAATCTTGAAAGGCCGTTTTTCTAGTTTAAGGGAATTAAGAAGTCCTCTTAGAAATAAATCTGAAATGGAGGCGGTGATCAACTGGATTCTGTGTTGCACTATACTTCATAACCTACTTGCTGACCTCAAAGATCAATGGTTAGAGCTGTATGAAGATGAACAAATTGATTCACCTCCGACTATATCCAACACTTCTATTTCTCAATCAACTAGTATAAGGGCGAAAATCCTTCCAATAACACTCCAACATTTTTCAACGCAATTTTAATTTTTTTCTCTTTCTCTTCAAATTATCAATTTGCATGTATTATTCACTGAGAATGGTAAATTTTTTTGCATATTTTTTTGGTTTTTGAATTTGCTGTTAAAGTCTTATTTTTTTTTCTCTCTGTGTTTTCTTTCATCAACTCAACATGAAATCGCATATTTTCAGCAAACGCATATTTTTTCAGTCACTCAAAGGTTGGGAAAGAGTTGGAAGGGAAGATTAAGGGTTCCGAGGCATTTTAAATGAAGAAAAGGGTCTGGGAGAGGTTGAGAGGGGTGAAATGGGGATCAAAAGAGGATGGCATACAATGGGGCTGGGAGGATAGCGAAAGGCATGGGGAGGGAAGACAAGCATGTGTTGATAGAATTGAAAGGGATGGAGATTGGTGCAAACAGAGTGTGAAAATAGGAGGATGAACTCTGTTCTTCGGGCAAAGAACAGAGTTCACTTCCATAAAATATTAGCTGAAACATAGTTTTCAATTCTGTAAAAACAGTTGTAAGTCATAGAAAAAGTCACTGATTTTTTTTATATGTAATCCTTGCTTTACGAGGAGACTTTTGTGACAAAGCAGATTTTTGAGTTACCTTTAAAAGAGGATGGCATACAATGGGGCTGGGAGGATAGCGAAAGGCATGGGGAGGGAAGACAAGCATGTGTTGATAGAATTGAAAGGGATGGAGATTGGTGCAAACAGAATGTGAAAATAGGAGGATGAACTCTGTTCTTCGGGCGAAGAACAGAGTTCACTTCCATAAAATATTAGCTGAAACATAGTTTTCAATTCTGTAAAAACAGTTGTAAGTAATAGAGAAAGTCACTGATTTTTTTTATATGTAATCCTTGCTTTACGAGGAGACTTTTGTGACGAAGCAGATTTTTGAGTTACCCTTTGAGATTTGGAATGTCTGGGAGGCATTATGAAACTGGCACATAACAAGAAAAAAGATTAAAAAGTAGAAGAAATAAGTAAAAAAGAATGTAAACATGCCTGGTCAAAATATTGAAAATGTTGGAGATTGGTGCAAACAGAATGTGAAAATAGGAGGATGAACTCTGTTCTTCGGGCGAAGAACAGAGTTCACTTCCATAAAATATTAGCTGAAACATAGTTTTCAATTCTGTAAAAACAGTTGTAAGTAATAGAAAAAGTCACTGATTTTTTTTCTATGTAATCCTTGCTTTACGAGGAGACTTTTGTGACGAAGCAGATTTTTGAGTTACCTTTTGAGATTTGGAATGTCTGGGAGGCATTATGAAACTGGCACATAACAAGAAAAAAGATTAAAAAGTAGAAGAAATAAGTAAAAAAGAATGTAAACATGCCTGGTCAAAATATTGAAAATGTCAGGAAGGGGTGTGTGCCGAGGATTGATGGGTAAGTAGCGAGGAAGGTCAGTGTGTCACATGTGACAGGGATGGGGTAAGAAAGGAAGGGATGTTTTGTGGCCAAAATGTGGTTGTGAAAAAAAACGGGAAAAAAGTGCTGATTTGAGGTCATAACTGACACCCTTTTTTGAAATAAGTGACTTTTTTGCAAAATTTAAGTGCTGATTTGTAAGTGCTGATTTGGTTTGAAATCCGCACTTAATTTAAGTGCGGATTTGCCAGAACTGACACCCCCTATTATAAGTAAAAATTGCTTAATTGACAATAATGGGGGATAATTGAGCCCCATATGATTTCAACACTACTGGGCATAATGTTCTTATGTAATTTAATCCTCATCTTCTTTTTTTCTACTTTAGGGGTCATTTTATATCTATTTTGTCACATTCAACATCTACTCTTCAACATGACACATTTTGCTATGTTTTTCTCATAGTTTCTTTTGTCTCATATATTGTTTCTTCCACTTTTATTTTTCCCATATATTATTTCTTCCTCTTCCTCTCCCTTTCACCATTGTTTTATCCTGAGCAATATTTTTTTAATCCCTCCTTATCTTATGAAATGAGTCTAGACTCCTCTTTTGACTTAGAAAAAGAATCAAGCAACATATTGGCTTCATTTCAGCCAAAAGTCTTTATTTTTTTTTTTAGTTTTTAGTTTTTAGTTTTTAGCTTTAGTGATTCATTTTATGTTGAAAACAAAAATCCTCTTGATTGTATCTTAACCATGAGAGAAAATGAGATCATTGGAGAATCAGAAATTTTATTTGTTCAATGTGTAAGGCTTTGAATACAATAAAGATGAATATTTGATCTCAAGTTCATGAAAGATAATGTGAGTCATAGTGTTCTATTAAATTTAGTTGGATTGATGTGATTCCATGTCAACATTTTCTATTTTCTTTTATAAAATGTGATGATAGTAGATGAATTGTCATTAATTCAAAATAAATTTCATAATGAAGCACATGGCTTTGATTATTTTGTACATGCAATTATTTGTTTCATAATTATATATATACGAGCATACATGACCCATGCACAGCATGAGTTTTTAGTGGAATGAGTGGTTGTGAAGTGAGAATTGCTGGTGAAACTTCTGCATCTAGTGATGCACAGCCCTGAGTATTCAATGTGGAATCAGTTGGGGTCAGTTAGGTTAGCAGCCAAAGTTGCTA
The DNA here is from genome assembly GCA_030280995.1 of Hemileia vastatrix. NCBI lineage: Eukaryota > Fungi > Basidiomycota > Pucciniomycetes > Pucciniales > Zaghouaniaceae > Hemileia > Hemileia vastatrix. The sequence goes on along the minus strand of JASXTE010000017.1, from coordinate 9,500,440 downwards.
TTTTTATGAAGGTAGGGCACTAATTCTTATATATATATATAAGTAGGAAAAATGAAAGTGAACTTTTCATTCCTATAGGGTTGATAGGTCTATTTCTTGGTGACTGTCTTTATGATGAGGAAGAAGGGGGATAAAACATTAGGATATATAATAATAGAAAGCAAGTATAGATTGTGAAAACCTGGTACTTGATTTAATTAAAGAACCAGGAGTATTAGAATTAAAAAAATATTCAAGTGAAAAAATTGGACTAGTGGGTGTAAAGTGAGGGGAAAATTCAGGAATCAATCACTGATTTTAAGGCTGAAAAATCATTATTTTAAAAAGGAGACATGTCTCTACTTCAAAGAAGTGAAATTGTTTTTATATCAAAGCATCAATGTGACATTTTTCATAAAAATGATGACCCTATTTTTAAAGCAGAAATTTTATTATTTCAAATTAGCAATGAAACTTAAAACACAAGGATTTAATGATGCATGACTTTGGGACTGTAATTTTAGCACACATTTGTGAATTCATATTGAATACTATTTTGAACAATTTAAGAAACAGTCCAAGTAGCCTAGTTTTTTAATGTTGTGTAACATTCTCTAATTTAATTATTCAAGAATGATTTTATATTCTCTAATTTATGGTGTCAATCTTAGAAAACTAGCACTGAAAAATAAGTGATTCATTTTGACCACATTACTACTTCATTAATTTTTAATTTTTAAATGACATTGTTACCATCACTGATATATTTTAAAACTGGAATAAAATTTTTGTTTTTCATTCATAACACTCTTTCATCACAAAAAAAAAAAGGTTTTAATAATTTTACAAAAGTCCATTTATTTCAAAAAAAAAAAAAAAAAAAGAGAGAGAGAGAAAGAGAGGTGGTTATGAAATGGCTGGTTTATGTTGAAGCCAGAAATTTAGCTTAAGTACTATTGCTGATTTTTCAACTCTTTGACACCCTTTAATATGATGAGTGTAAGTTTCATTATAGAATAACCTTAGTGAAAGAGTAAAAAAGTTCAGTTAAGCCTTATATCAAAAGAGACAGGAAACAAATTGTGCATTAGACATCTAGATATCATGGAAAAAGTGGGGGGGGGCACTGGATATAAAATCACATCTCATGATTCTTGCAGGCACCCTTCATTCTGCCAAAGTTAAAAAATAAGTTAAACATCAGATATTTTCAGTTTTAAGTCAATTGTTAAGCCTAAACTGAACAGCATAGATTGATAAATAAAATATAGGATAGATTGAGCCTTCATTGATCAGAAATTCATTAATGGAAAAAAAGGTATGATGCTTCTGTTTTTGGTGGTATTTTCTTTCATGAAACACATGACATAGGATCTCACACTTTTTCACATTTCATTGTGAGAACATATCACTTAAAAGATTCCAACTTTTCACAATTTTTCCCATAGTGATTGATTGAAAATTGAACCAAATAATAAAAATGGAATATTCAACACAAACATGAAAAATTCATGCATCAGCATTTTTTGAAAGTAGGTAAGAGTATCAATTTAATCACATTCCCTTTTTTGTCAGCCTATATAAATGCTCACACTGCACTAAATTTTGCATAATAAAAATGTACCATCCTAGCTACAGCTAATGTAAAAAGCTTTCAGATTATTCAAAAAACAAAAAAATTGTTTTTTCCCCCACTCATCCCACACAATTCCCTTTTGCCCCCCCCATGTATGCACTTTTTCCCTACTACCTCTTTCAAACTTTTTTTTAAATCCAATCATTATCCCATGGCACTACACACCATGAAAGATATCCCTGACAGGGATATCCAGAATCAGTTGGGTATATTTTAGGGAGGAAAATAAGGTCAGACAAATATGTGTATTTAAAATATATAAAAAAAGAAAATGTGAGAAAAATAATTTTAAGAAAAATATGGTTGCAAGCCTGGCAAGTTTTGTTTTTTAAATTTTTTCCTATTTTTTTACAATTTTATTTTCTGAAAAAAAAAAAAAAATCTCATTGTTGAAAATGATTTTTCTTACACTTAATTTTATCAAACTTAATTTTCTTGCATTTATTTTTCATACATTTATTTTTCTCTGACTTTATCTCCCTCCCTCAAATATCCACAACTTGTACTGGATATCCCCATCAGGGATATCTTACTTGGTACACAGTGTGGTAAGCCCTCTTTTTTACCCATTTTAATTTTCACTGATCTCTTCATCTTATTATTTTATTGCAGTTTTGCAATCAATCATTCCTCTCCACTTTAATCTGACTGTAGCCTCACATTTATTAAATTACTGAACCTTCTTTCTCATGCACTTGGACAATTCATTACTGTTGAATACTCTACTGCGCCGCAGTACTATGTATATAAATAATATTGCTAATTAGTGAAATGAACTAAGGAATCTTTATCAAAAACAACCGTCTAGCCTGCACAACAGGTTATGGGCCTTTAAGCGCAACCAACTCCGTACAACAACTAATTGACTAACAAATTTTCCTTTTTCCTCTCTCATATTCTTCTTTTCCAGTTTCCCTTGGCACCTCTCCTTGTTTCTTTCCCTACGCCAGTTTCAGTTGGCCCCCCTTTTTTTTCCTTCTTTCCTTATCATTTTTTTTCTTCTATATTCTTCAGGGTTACCGGATTTGTTCTCTTACTAGAACCTATCTCAGTTTGACGGAGACGTCCCGAATATCCTTTAAATACTAAAAAAAATAAAAAAAGTCAAGCAACCCACCAGCAACCTCAACCCCCCGACCATCTCCTGTTCCCCCTACTACGCAACGACAATCATCCCACATCTCACAACCCCTACCATCCACACAAGATCGATATGAAGAAGAATACGATTCACCACCGGAAACGTATGACCAACATGCCAGAGAAGAAAGAAAAGAGACCGCGATGGCGATAGCCAATGTGAAAGCCGAACTAAAAGACTGGCCACACACATTAAAATCCGATGGCTCAAATTTCCGATCATGGCTTCAAGAAATAGAACTTTTATTAATCGACTATATTAATGACAAAGCTTTCTTTGAACAACGAAAACCTTCGAGATCCTCCAATTGCGAAAAGATAGGCCGTACAATTCTCCTCAACTCTGTCAGCTCCGATCTCCGAAAGCAAATCCTTGACAAGAGGCCGACTCCGATAGCTTTTGCGCACCTATGTGATCTTTTTAGTGCAGCATCAAGAGATGCCCAACTAAACCTTATTAACAAAATTTGGCAACTCAAGCTTAGCGTCCTAGGCGACCCAGCCATGCTTCATTCTAAACTACGTGCTATGCTAGATGAACTGAAAGACCAAGGCTACCAGTTAACCGAAGACGATTTCTTCTCCATAATGTTACATAATGCCGTCGACGAACCAACAAATATTAAAAGCGAAGTCTTGCCTGAAGCAGAAATAGACATGCATGTAGATGGAATACCCCCTACCAGCATCTCCATGAACCGAATTATTGCCACCACTGGGGAACGCATTTGGATCCATGGTGCTGAACCGCTAAACTACCCCTCCGTTCCTAAATTAGCCAATACTGCTGAACAGCACATTGAACACCCCCAACAGTTGTCATCATCTGCCATATCCACTCCTGAGGCTGATGCATTCAATCTTATCAAATGCTGGAACTGTAACTCAACAAGACATCTACGTAAAGATTGCCCCCACCCGCCACAACCTCAATACCAGCCCTGATTCACAAATGTCATTGACCCATACAGTCGTCATAACTCCTACATGGGTCAATATCCACCATCAACGAATTTCCAAATGTCTTTCCAGAATATCCCTCCCCTGCCTCCACATTTTCAATCTCGCCCCCCACTCAGACATACTGACCAACCAAGAATACCACAAAAAATGGACTCTTACCGTCCAATCTACCCTAGTCGTTTTCAGCCAAGAGACGCTCCCAAACCTTCAAATCCTGAACCTTGTTCTGCAAAAATCATTGAACTAGATGATTCGCACGAAGATGCTGCAGCTGACTTTGAAAAACTAACTATCACTCCTCAAGGAAACAACACAAATTTGCCGCCAGTCTATGACACAGGGGCTACCCACCATTTAACAGGTTCAAGATCTGAGTTAGTTGAATTTATAACACTTAATGATCCTATTCCTCTCAAGGTAGCTACTGACAACGGCCTTAACTTCATCACAGGGAAGGGAACCATGCGTTTTATTGGACTGGGTGGGACAATAGTGCTCATTAAAAACGTCTATTTTTGCGAAAAGGCGACATGTACGTTAATATCTCCAGCCTCTCTCATACGTGCAGGAGCTGACATGTCATTTGATCAACAGAACAACATCTTTATAACATTCAAAAATGAACAAATTCTGAAAGCCACTCTCACAAACCGTTGCTGGTTACTACCTTATGCAAAAACTAAAAAGACTGATACAATTAACTCAGACTCAACAACACAAAAAACTTTCATTTTTGACAACACAACTTTTAATGATCCTTCAATCTTATCTACCGCAAAAATTCCCCCCAAGTCTAATAATAAAAAACTCACACAAAAAGAAACCGATATTCTGTACTATTATCACCGCCTTTTTGGTCATGCGAGCATACGACAAATAAGAAAACTAATTGATTGCGGCATGGCGATTGGTCTACTGAAATCACTCCCCGAGGGTGACATATTGTGTGAAGTCTGCAAAATATCAAAAAGCACCAGATCAGCTTCACCAGTCTCTACAAATCGTGAATTCCTTCGCCTTGAACTACTCACCGCCGATCTCATAGGGCCGCTTGAAGAAACAACTTTTGATAATGGTCTGTATGCACTCACCATAAAAGATGTTGCAACTTCTTATACTGAATGTCATATCTTAAAACAGAAATCAGAAATGCCAAACAAGCCAATTGAAGTTATAACACGTCTGGAAAATCAATGCAACATGCGAGTAAAAATATTTTGTTCGGACAATGGCGGAGAATTTGTCAACAAAAAAATCAACGATTTCTTCACAACAAATGGTGCGGTCCACGAACTGTCCCTCCCATATTATCATGGACAAAATGGAAAAATAGAACGTCAGAACAGGTCAGTTTCTGATATGGGAAGAACAGTCTTACTAGACAGTAACTAACCAAAATTCTTCTGGGGTTTTGCTTACAAGTGGGCCTCATATATACTCAATCGACTTCCTAACAAAACTTGTCCCAATATGACACCCCATGAAGCACTTTTTGGCCAACCCCCTTCTGTACACATGATTAAACCATTTGGCACCACTGCTTTCGTTCACATACCACAAGAAACCAGGCAAAAATTAGATAACCGAGCAACTAAGTGCATCCTTATTGGCTTCCCACAAGGATCAAAAGGATGGATGTTCTGGAATCCCATCGCAAAAAAGGTAATCGTCTCAGCGTGGGCAGCATTTCCACCATCACCAACTCAGAACCCAAAAATTTCCATCCCTCACCTTGTCAATCAATCAACTGCCATCACCCCACCAGAAACAATAAAACTTGGCGACTTCACCGCAGAAAAAATCTTTGACGAACAAGAAGACTTAATCAATAATATTGAGAAAGCGGCAGCCTACCTTGCATCACCAGCCCCAAAAACCTACAAAGAAGCTACCAAATCACCTAATTTTGAAAAATGGCATCAAGCGTGCCTTGATGAACTCGACAACATGACCAGAATGGAAGTCTGGGAGCGACTCACACCACCGCCTGGCACCCGAATAACAGACGCAAAATGGGTTTTCACCGAAAAAACAGACAACAAAGGTGATGTCATCAAGAGAAAAGCGCGATACGTAGCGAAAGGTTTCAAAAAAATTGCGGGTATAGACTACAACGAGACGTTTGCACCTACATCCACTTTTACTTCTCAAAGACTAATATACACACTGGCCGCTGTCAAAAACTGGCCAGTACACTCGTTCGATGTAACCGCTGCATACCTTCACAGCAACATTGAGGAAGAAATATGGGTAAAGGATCCCCCGTGTTTCAAACAACAAGACGGAAAAGCCTTGAAGCTAAAGAAAGCACTGTACGGAACATGCCAAGAAGCAAGATGCTGGTGGCTACATATCTCAGGAAAACTACGAAAAAACGGTTACTCCCTATCTCCTTATGATGCAAGCCTATATGTCCTCCATTCTAATGATGAATCAACTATCATTTGGATCCATGTGGACAATGGATTAGTCACAGCGAATAACACCAAAACACTTGAATCTTCTCAAAAATTACTAAGCAGTGAACTGACAATAAAATGGCAAAATGGTCTGCAGTCAATTGTTGGAATTGAGATCTCAAGAGATACTAATGGATTCACGCTTTCCCAATCAAAACTCATAAACAAAATTCTAAATACACATAACCCTACAAAATCACAAAAAACAACACCTCTTCCTCACTCGACAAATCTAAACACTGCCCCTCACAATAGCAAGGCTGTTTAGCTGACTAAATATCTCTCTATTATCGGTTCACTCAGCTATGTGGCAAGTGGGACTAGACCAGACTTATCATTCAGCGTCAACTACTTAGCCCGCTTCTCAAAATGTCCAACTAACGAACATTGGACTTCCCTACATCATTTAGTGGCCTATCTTTAAAACACAAAAGATCTCCAACTAAAATTACACCCTGACAACCTACCACTAAATACTGAACCAAAACTCTTAGCCTATAGTGACTCAAACTGGGGAGGTCAGTATTCTAAGTCAACAGGCGGGTCGTTAGTAACTGTTCAAGGGTGTCCCATTTTCTGGTCATCCAAAAGACTCTTGTGCGTGGCCGGTTCAACTAGTCATGCCAAACTAATGGCGCTAAGTTCAACGACAAAAACGGGAATCTGGATAAAACATCTACTCGAAGATATGATCAGATTTAAGGGCAAATTGGAACTAAAATGTGACAACGAGTCCACAATCAAAATATCCGCAGATCAATAATCAAACAAGCGGACGCGACACATGGACAGAGAATTCTACTACGTCAACGAACAATTATACCATGGACTAGCATCCATCTCCTGGGTAAAATCAAATGACCAACTCACTGACATCTTCACCAAGCTTTTGACTCTGATACTACACCAGACATCTCTTTCTCACCTAAAATTATTCATCTAATTTTTTTTCTTCCTTCTTTTCTTTCCTATTTTCTTTCCTCCTTTTTTTCTTTTCTTCTATTTATCTCTTCCCATTAAATTTCAACTTATCAAACTTATAAATCACGGACATGAGAGTCCCGATTATAACCAAACACCAAATTTTTGAATAATAATAACACAAAAAAAACTTATTAATAGTAAAATAAATAAACTACATATAGAACAATAGCATCCCGTCCTGCGTCTTGTCGAGGGGCGGGTGTTGAATACTCTACTGCGCCACAGTACTATGTATATAAATAATATTGCTAATTAGTGAAATGAACTAAGGAATCTTTATCAAAAACAACAGTCTAGCCTGCACAACAATTACTGGGTTTATATCTTTTGAACTCTATTAGCTGGATTCTATTTATGCACACTTTCTTTTCTTCTCCATAATAGTAAGCAGCAGCTTGCCTATCTATACTGTGCCACCAATGTCTCACTTCCTCCTATCTATCATTTTAGGTCCAAAATGATCCAACCATCATAGTCCTCCAATTCATATGTTTTTTTTCAAGTTAGCTTTCATCTTTTTTGCAGTTTATTGCCTTTACTCCCTTTTTATAAAACTGGATTGTTTTTTTTCAAGTTTTCTCTCCAGCTCTCATTAAAATTTAATATACTTTTATTTCGATGTTAATTGTAGGTTTTACATGCTTGGTAAGCTTTTTTCTTCCTCTTGTGTTTCACTACGCAATATAGGGGGTAGACTTTATAGCAAGTCCCCAACCTGAACTCAGATGGAACTCAGACTGAACTCATACTGAACCCATACTGAACTCTACTTGAAAACCCACCTAAAAATGCTCTGCTGAGTGGTTTTCATCCCTGATTGTATGGTTTCTTTGTCAATAGCTCAATATGTGTTCAATATGTGGTGAGTTTGGGTCCAAGGTTGTGGAATTACTAGCAAGTCCACCCCCCATATTATGTGGTGTTTCATGTTGAAAATTACACTGGAAAACCTAAAAACAAGGTAAAGGGTGTTCCTGAGAAAGTGAGTTTGACTAAAGATAGTTGATAACTGTTCTGAGGAGCAGAGGAATACCTTGAAAGAATTGTTCAATGATATGTTGAAGGATAATATCATGATTCAAGATATGTTTGAGAGGAATATTAATATCAATTTAAAGTTGATACTAATATTCAAAGAAATATCACACAGGGTTGAAAGCTTAATAATCAAGCGAAATTATTTGAGGATATAGGATTAATTTAAAATGATTATTAATAAAAGGAATGAAATAATAATAGCTCAATATATATCACTATAATTTTACTACTATCACAACAAGATTATAATTTAATTCTAAGGAATGTCAAATAAAAACCAACACCATTTATATAGACAGCTCCACCTCAAATTTATACTTTTAATAAACATTAGTACCATACCACAGTCCCCTTAATATTGCCCCTGTTCCTACTCACAGACCCATTAACAACTCTCAGACACACAAAAATACACATTGAGAATATCACATTGACCATAGTGCTAAAAGTAAATTGATTTTCTTCAATTGAAGAACATAAGTGCATAATTTAAATTAACAAACTAATATAGAATTAGCATTTAAACAAAGTAAATGTGAATAAGCCATTCTAGATTGAGAACAAAAATGAAACAAAGTTGCTAAGGAAATGTTCCTTCTGAGCTTCCCATATATATATAATTGAGACAACTGTTCCATGGATTATGGACTTAGTGAGCTGCTATTACTTTGAGTGTCATGTCTCCCATGACAGAAAATTGATTGAAAACACTTTTTTTTCTATACAATAGTTTTCCCCACTAAAATGCAAATATCAATTACTCAAAAAAACAATCAACTCATCAGATCATTCAATCCTGGTGATGATACCATTGAAGCTTCACCTCTACCTTCAGATATAATTATTCAGAAAATCCATCAAAGGAACAATCTTCTAAAACAATCATATTGTTTTATTTTATATATTAAATTAATGTGCATACATGTAAAGCAAATATCTCTCACAAAATAAATTCAATAGAAAATTCAAATAATTCAAAGAGCAAGATAGTTTCTTCCATACATGAGAAGTTTAGCTCTGAATGAGACCTTAGAAATAAGAATTGTGACAAATTCAAGAATTGAGCCTTGATGAAAATTTAAGATAGTGAAGATGTAAACATACAAAATTTGTCTTAGAAGTGAAATTTTTTTTGTAGTATAACTTAGATTCTTTCTGTAAAAAATCACAGGTGGGGTTGGTATCATTGATAGAAAAGAAATTTGGTTTGTAATATAATTTTTGCATCAGTTAATCAAGTTTTTTAAAGTTTGAATCATGAAGCAAAATGTCACATGTCGTCTATTTCTAGTTCAAAAAGAACTAAAGTTATTTCTCAGGAAACTTTTATGTTTTTATTTTTCACCATTTTTATTTTTTATTGATTTTGATTATTTAAAAGAAAAAAATCTATTTAGCCAGCACAAGAAAACTCATCCATCCACTTGTTTTAGCAAGGACAGAAAAATGATATTTTTTCAAAATGAAAAATTGCATATTTTAGAAAGAAACATTATGGAATCTTAATAGAGATAGTGACTGCTCATAAACCACAGGAACATCTAACAAAATCCCAAAGGCACCTATTTATGCAAACCCACATAATCCAAATGATTTTTTAATCATAAATATGACTTAAACAGTAACATGGGCCAAGGCTATTTTATATTGATCCTTTTATAAAAATATTTGTTCATTAATATTTATTTATATTTATATTTTAATTTTAATTTTAATTTTAATTTTAATTTTAATTTTAATTTTAATTTTAATTTTAATTTTAATTTTAATTTTAATTTTAATTTTAATTTTAATTTTAATTTTAATTTTAATTTTAATTTTAATTTTAATTTTAATTTTAATTTTAATTTTAATTTTAATTTTAATTTTAATTTTAATTTTAATTTTAATTTTAATTTTAATTTTAATTTTAATTTTAATTTTAATTTTAATTTTAATTTTAATTTTAATTTTAATTTTAATTTTAATTTTAATTTTAATTTTAATTTTAATTTTAATTTTAATTTTAATTTTAATTTTAATTTTAATTTTAATTTTAATTTTAATTTTAATTTTAATTTTAATTTTAATTTTAATTTTAATTTTAGTTTTAATTTTAATTTTAATTTTAATTTTAATTTTAATTTTAAATTCAGGTATCCTGATCCCATAAGTATCAATCAAGATTTATTTGGAAGATTCATGTTCCTAAATATAATTACAATGATGAACTCTCCAAAATCACAGATCACAATCAGGTCAAGTAATGGGAACAGATTTAATAAATTTTTTAAGAAGATTCCAATTTGAAATGTTCTGAGCTATGCTGAAATTGATGTGCAAGACATAGATATTTTAAATGCATTATAATTTTTTTAAATATCTTGATTGATATAATTTAAGGAGTTCCCAATAATTCATTTAGTCCAAGCAGGAATTCCTCTAGGTCCTGCTAGGACTATGATAAATGAGTCACCTGATTTCAGTCAATATTTGATATTGAAGAAGAATGAAGATATATTAGATGACAGTTGATAAATTGAAAAAAAGATTCTTCACTCACTCATTTAGGAAAGATTAATATTAGTCATAAATTTAAAACAGAATTTATTTCAGGATAAGTTCAACTAAAGAGACACAATTTCCTAGAATATTTTAATGTTCCTGTGTGAATTGAGTTGTCCAATTGCAATAAATTAATTGAATATACTTCAATATAATGGTCTCAGTATTTTAGCTTCATATATTCAAAATGGTTTACAGCTTACAGTCATTAGAAAGATAGAACTAATGATTCAAAACAATATTTAAAAGACTTACAAGTTACTAATAAATATGATTTGTGATTTGTTGGTAATATATTTAAAAGGTGAAGTCAATAATTTAGAATAAAAGCCCATAAACCTTCGCCTTGTATACCTATAAATCCCTGGTGTTAACTTCTTGTTTCCAAGACCCCCTACACTGCTATCCCTGGCCATTTTAGAACTATTAGGGTGCTAATCTCCTCATGTCATCCACTTAAAGCAGTTTTACAGGCTTAGAAACCAAAAGAATTTTTCCTCAAAAAAAGAAACATATTACATACAAAAATACAATAATAAAACCAGATAATCTATCAAAATATAGCTACAACCCAAAAACAGAATATATGTGTGCTATTCTTTTAATAAATCATGGGTAATTCAATTAAGACACTAAATAAGCCCCTCTTTTCTATTTTATAGTGATTAGCTATATAGTTCATTTATCTTAGTGACTAATAAGCATGAAGTTACCAACTTTTTAATAAATGAGGATATGCATGTGGTATAAATGCAGGCAGAATAAGGCCAATACACATAAGCCAATCATTAGAAAATAAACATGGGCACCTGATAGCAAGTGCCAATCCCTATCTTTGACTCAACTCAATCTCAGCTTGGCTGTAATTCTTCTCAAAAGACTGTGCACTGAACAATGAGAACACTAGTTTGTGCGACATCAAATCATATTTACTCTTAAATCAAAACTGAATATAAGGATAGGAACTGCCACTTGTTTTTTTCAGTGAATTCTAGCATAAAAAAAATTAAATTTTAGAATTCTTATTTTAAGACTAAAAAGTAGCCAAATCAGTTGCACTACATAAGGCAAATTGATCTTTCAAAGTACACCTTGAAAATTATTAAATTTATAGTGCATATATACAGCTTTTAAGTGATTTAAAGTGCATTCATAAGTTATTTCACTATAATAAAAAAAAGGCAGCTTAAAATCACTTAATAGATTATGTAACATTAACTCCAAGGTACTTAACACTACCTCACATAAATCCCACTAAATATTAAGTACTCAAGACCTATAAAATGTGGGTATATGCATGTATAAAGGTATTTATTTGGCATATATTGTAGTATATGATTTTTTTTACTTATGTATACTTATTCTATATACTTTAAAGTTTTCCACATGCCTATTGCATGTGTCTAGAGTATTTTATATGCTTAGTTTACTCAGTAGTGGGTATAACCAGGCTGACAGTTTATGCTGCATATGGAAAAACTTATTGAGTTAGATCTGAGCCTATTATCACCATCAAGATTATAGTCATGAATTTTAATTATACAAATTTCATTAAGTGAGAAATTTACAATAAAAGTAACATTTTCAGATAAATTTTCTAAAGCTGAGATACATATGAATTTCAAAATAGTTAATGGCCATCCAAGTCAAAAAAAACAAATGTCAAAAATTAATGAGATTCCATATTCAAATCATATAAAAATGAGTTTAAGCTACACTAATGTATATAGCCAAATACACAGAAAATTTTTTGGGATAAAGAGTGTATAAAGAGTATCTTGACAAATGCTTCAACCAATTACCAATCATTAGGTCCACCATCCATCTTACCATACTTAGTAAGATTGGATTTAACTATAATGAAAACCTTATCAGTTAGGTTCAGTTAAGGAGAATAGGTGGGTAAGTAAGCTAGATTACAAACCTTAATTTATATAGTTTCCATAATTTTCACATTATGATGAATGGGTGCATTATCTAATACCAAAAACACTTGAGAGATCTAGAAAGGAATTTTTCATTGGAAGTTAATACATTAAATAGACAAAAGTTAGTAAATAGTACAACAAATTCATATAAATAATAGAAGAAGGACGCACCAAGATGTGTTCCCAGTATTATTGAAAACTAATAATCCTAAAGCTCATATTGAACCGTCACCACAACTAAACTTGAAAGTGAGATTTCAGAGATTATGTTAAAAAATGTGTAGCAAAATTCTGAAGAGTATGAAATGTGTGGGACACTATTTTATCCCAGCCATGGTTACACCTTACACAATAAAGAGAGATTCTATTTTCATCTACACAAATAAATGAAATTTCCCATATACAAAGATCCAAACTATTATGATAGCCATTTAATTTATAAAGTGAAAATATTTCTTAAATTGGCTTTTGTACAAATATATCTTTGTTTCTCAATTGATTTGAGTTTTTGAAGAACACAAATAAAACATTTCATATGGTTAAAGTATAGTTCAGAAAAAAAATCTATCTGCTAAAAAAATATAATCATAGTACTGGAAAAAGTTTTATTAATACATTTTTATTTCATTATCTTCATTTATTAGAAATTTCATGATAAGTGATATAGATTTGTGTTAAAGACGCTATTATAAATATATGATTTGCTGGTGATGTTCTCCGTTTATGATTATGTTTTTTGAAATAAATCAAAATATTTCATTTCTGTAGTTATAAAGCATAATTCACTCTTTAATTTAAATAAATTGACCAAAGAGAAAAAAAAATTAATCATGCTAATTTTTTATAATTTTTAGAAAATGTAACTCAGTTCATTCTTCAATCCTGTATCACTATATTTCACGCTTATAAATAAAATTTTAAAGATCAAACTGCATTTTTTTATTTTTTATATATAACATTACTCCAAAAGTGTGATATATACATTAGGACGCATTCATTTCAAACAGCCTAAAACATATGATCAGTTAGTTATATAGAAAATGTGATTTGTGTGAAAAATGAAGTCTAGGATTAAACGAAATATTACTTGCTCAAATTATCTTGTTATTGAAATGTTAATGGCAAATGAGTACTTTATTAAGGACACGGGACTATAAGGGCTGAGTACTTTATAAAGGACACGGTAATATAAGTACTGATTACTTTTGACTGAGGAACGGATGACTATGGACTAAAGAACGAGAATGATGGAACTAGGAATTGGAAGTTAGTAAGAGTGGCAAGCAGAAAAGATGAGGAATATGAGTTAATGATTTCACCTCTTATACTAGAGATTTGTAGGAACGGAAACTTAGAAGAGTATGTTCAATGGTAGATCAGTAAGATATAAGGAAAATACGGAAACTACGATTACTGCAACAGCACTGCTAAACCAGTTCAAGTAATGGGAGCTAATATGGAGACTAAATAGATTGTGAGTTAACACGGCTGTAGACTGATTATAACGGAAAAAGTAGAAATGACAGAGGAGATTTATTGTAATAGATCAATTAGACTAGTAAACGATAGAAAACTCATTTAACAGATGAGAGATTAGGTTTTGTAACCATCAAGTTTGACTAAATCTCAACAGTTATCGGTCATAAAACTAGTAGGATTTAAACTCTTTCAAGAGGATTTTTTTTTCTAAACTTAGTTTGTAAAGCGTTTTTCCTTTTTTTTGTTTTTTGTTTTTTTGTTTTTTTTTTCTTTTGAGAATTGTGAAGAAGAATCATTTGTTTATTTTTATAAATATTTCATTTCTTAAATTAATACTTTAATCCTTATCTAATTATTTATTATTAAGAAATAAATAGTTTTATCTATTTTCACTCACGAAATCATTATCAATCCCACAACAAGAAAAGTTAAACAATTATAGCTGATTTGAAAGTAAATCTGGTTGATTGTGAAGTAAAAATAAAATAAAAAAGTATTCAAATACTGTATGAAAGATATTACAAGCTCGATAAAGAAGTTAAGAAATAATTATATTGATATATTTAATCATCATTGTTTTATTATACTTAGATTACAATTGTCATTACAAAACCCATCATCGCTATAGACCATAGAACATCAGAGGGACTAAATTTTATTCCACCGCTATTTTTTGATTTGACTTGAGTTTGACTAGCTATTCCCGTATTGGAGTTACTAGAGGGTTTTTCCGCAAGTTGCATTGGCATTGGTGCTTGAGATATTCCATTAACCGAGTCTGCTAACTGCGCAAATCCAACCGACGGTGGTGAGGATCTAAAAATACTATAAACATTTTTCTGGGTGTACCAGAGTTAAAAACACGATATTATTTGTGAACACATGTACAAATTTATTGAAGAAGATAAGGCACACCAAAAACGCTGCTCCTAAAATCCATTCTGGGACACCGCCTCCTTCAGGGGCTTTTTGAATCACAAAAAATGCGGTTAAACATTGATTTGAAGCCGTAGAAACTCTACCTAATTTGAACTTTAAAAATCATTTATCTTTTGAGAAAATTTAATTTGATTATTACTGATTCTACATACATCACTTGGATCCAACTCATACGAATATTTTCCAAATTGCATGGCCATTCGTACTTTTGTGGCACAAGGTATAGACCAATAACTGTATTCGAAAACATATTTAGTCATTTACCATTTAAATAATGAGATAATTTTCACCCTTTAAAATCACCATTTGTTAGATAAAGGCTTCCAGGAATTAAACTAAATATTTGGGTCAGAGCTTCAATTGGAGCGCCTATCAATGAGGTACCTATACAGATTTCTCCAGTATCAGAAAATTCTTTCCAAAAATTTCCAACCATGGTTTTTTCAAATCGTAAAATTTACGTACCGGTATCAATGGCAACATCTGGCGAGCCAACATCCAAGATTTGACCTCCAACAATCACTGATCTTAGTGGAATCAGCCAGTATGAAGGGTTCTTTGAAAGGGGTATGAAGTTGATAGGACCTGAGTAAAGATCTGGCCGTGTACCTCCTAAGGTCATTATTCCGCCGGGGCCGGATGCTTATAAAAATTTGTGTTATTCATTATCTACAAACGAGACCAAAAAAATGACTGAACTTACTGACTCCCCTTTGTCTGTTTCTCTTTAGTGCAAAACTCATGACTGGGTAGTCGAATAGTTTTTGCTTGACAAGCGTTTGCCAAAAAGGCTGTGAACCACTACTCGATATTCCTTGCCACGCTAGTCCCATGATACCGCTAGCATCTAGTCCTGTTCTCAATATATTCTGTACAGAACTACAAACTCCTAAGGATTGAGAGAAAATTGTGTAGGATCCTATTGAGATTTTTTCTGTTCCCAAAACGCCAACTGCTGTCCCAGAACCATAGCTGACATTGAAAGGAGCTCCCGAGGATGTGAATGACGCTGAATCTTGGGCGCTAAATTTAGGGACTGAGGTGGGACACCCTGCAGACGCCGGACAGTCCTTTCCAGCAACCCAAAAGTCAGCAGAACCTGTATCCACTGATCAAACAAAATTGGTATCCATTGATTTGATTAATGTGAAGAAATAATTACGTACTTATAAACTTTAGGTATTCCAATAAATAAATAAAATAAAAATCAGAAATAAATAAATAAAGATAAAAACTCATAAAAATTAGTGGAACATTGGTGTCAAACCTAGCTCGACTATTCATGATAGCAGCAAAGATACGCACTCTAAATTTTTGAGGTGGAGTTCCTACCGCGACTTCACCTGTATATATCAAGTCTGAAAAGGAATTGATGAGTCCTACGGATGAAATCGCTCTTTTTCTTTCATATTTATGATTTGAGTCATTTCTAATTTCAGGAAGGCCCCGATACCGGAACTGAAGTTTTTCACCTGCTTGATGGGCCCAGAGTCCAAGACTCCGCAAGTCTCCCCTTTCCCCCAATTTTAAAGTAATAGGTATGCTTTGTGCAAGATCCACGTGTATAGGTTCAGATTGAGCCGATAAGAATATGATAAGATTTGAAAAAAGAAAGACAGAGAAAAGCAAAAAAATATAGTTGAGAGTTTTATTCATCAAAAAAGCTTTTTTAAAAAGAATACTGAAATGATAAATATTTAATGACAGAATAATGTATCTTAAATATGTCCAAAGAAAAAGAAAAAGATAAATATATATTTAATAAGTTAACAAAAAATTAAACAATGTAACGTGCCCCCTCTTAATGATGGTGATAAAAATTCAATTAGTTTTAAATTTTACACGAAACTAAAAATTGTGTTGGTTAGGCTCTGAAAAATGTTAGGAGTTTAGTCTCAGTAATTTTTAAAGGTGTTTAAAATGAAAATATTAAAATATGTTTACCTTTAGAAAAATTTACGAAAATATGTTATTATTTGTTTTTTTCCAAAAATACTATTCTATGATATGTTCGAGGATGTGAAGGACTGCCCGCAGCACGGCCAAAAAACTTGGAAAGCGAAAAAAAAATCAGAGAAAGAAACAAACCTTCAGTATTAATGATATTAAGACTTTAGAGCACAAGAAAAATATATCAAAACAATATCAACGTTTCTACTAAAGCGTCAACATTGTGAGTATAGCCGGATGTAGTAAACGTTCAACATTTTTCAATTAATCACAACAAGTATATATAATCATTTCCTGCTGTTGTTGTTGAGCTTCAGTATAATAAGATGATAATGTATCCTTGCTACCCACAGTAATGTATCTTAAAACATTCCTTGTCCATGACAGATCGCATACCACAAGAGTGTGCACTAGGTAAATTTTCTCCCACAATATGTGACCAGCACCGTGGTTTATAAGCTTGGACTTTCCAAGGTGGTGCCACGGCAAACATGATCATTTACGGCATATATATATATACATACAAAGATTCAGATTCTATATTCTTACCCTCTGAGGGCGTGAAACGATTGTATTACACTGTGGCTACGAGATATCTGTTTCCAACTTTTCTAAGATTGAGAGAACTAATGGCGTTAAGTGGCAGGAAGAAATTTGGAGGGAGTGCATTTCACCGCAGCTTTTCCATCTTACAGGTTGGCTTCGCACAAAAGTCAAATCTCTTTGCTGATTTCTCTGTTCTATGATTGACTTGCTGTATAGTCTGTGTCAAAGTCGCGCGGTATTCCACTCATATCTGTTTTCAGTAAGCCATTTAAGAGCAAGAAGGTGAGTACGTGATAGCTAGAAATAAAATCATTGACCGTTTGCCTACTCACCATATTACAATCAAATCAACAGTATTTCACACGGAAACCGTTTGTCAACAAAAAATCACGGCTAACTACACTTTTGTTTGCATGTCAGAGCTTACTGGTACAACCAGAAACCCATTCAACTGGTCATCTGCCTTACACTACATTAAAAAGAAGTCAAATAAAAAAAGCTCACATAAAGCATCGCATTGAGGGTAAAAAGAAAATCTCAATCTCTCATTAAACTGACTTATGTTATTAATTACATCCGAAAATTAGGCCTTCCAAGTCAGCCAAAAGGGTGTTCACCACTAAAGAATGTGAGTACAGAGCTGTCTTCTGCATAGTGTTCACTCATGCATTTATTCTTCTTGAAAGCATACAAAAACTAACTCACAACTCAATTACAAGGGCTATACTTTAAAACTCATTCTAGTTAAATATTATGTTTTCCTTGAGCTCATTGTTGTTTTACAACCGCCCATGTGTACAATGAGGGCAAATGTTCTGAACACATTTTATGCAAAAAAGATTTATACCATTTTTAACTTCCCCTTATACCACCATCATCATCGACAACACCCCCAAATCCCAAATCCCGTTTCTTGGTTCTTTGGATCCCACTTTTTCTTTTAGTAAGTTTTTTGTGCTTCCTACTAATGATTCATATACTTTTTTTTGATCAATTTTTTCATTTTTTTCCCCGACCCTTTTGACGCATAACATGCACTCTCACCTTCGCAAGAAGCATCTCGTGACCGTTCAAAGTGGCTTGGTTTCAGTAATGGTAGCTGGGGGTGCCACTGAAGCTCAGGTTGCAGCCCATCGTGGGATTAGATGCACCACTGTTTTTCGAATTTTCGCTAACTGTCACCAGATAGGCAGACTGGAGAATATGCCAAAAGTTAGTTGCCATTGCCAGACCACACCTAGGGACTTGTGATAAGTCACTTGAAGAATATTATTAAACTGTAAAAAAATCATAAATGAAATAGCCAATGATTCTATTTCAGATTTATCTCCGGTAAGGGTTCCACATGCAGATGACCCCAAGATAAAAAGTTTTTTTTTTTTTCAAAGTTTTTTTTGGTAGAATTTAATTATGAAAGAAGGGCTTGCAGATGGGTAAGGCCTCAATATTATGAGAGGATTTTTAAGGACGAAATCAACAGGTAGGTAAGGTCAAGTAATATGATTGACCAAGGCGAGGTCAAGTATATAATAAGATCTAGGAAAGGTCATAAAGGAAAAGTACTAATACGGCCAAGTAGGGATAAGGTCAGAGGTCAAAGTAAAGTAAAGAGGAAGAAAAGATGGATGCCGATATACGGGAGTAGACATCCATCTTTTATACTAGAGATATGCTTATAATAGGGGGTATCAAAGTTAAAAATTTGTAATTATTTAAAAGGTATTTAATAACACAAAAATATAGCTACAGAGTTGACAGTAATTCTTAGTAAAAAGGTGTTTTGGGGGCACAATATGGCATATTTTAAAAAATAATCATGGCTGATTTGGTTGAAAAAGGAGGTATTTTGAGATGAAAGATTTCTAACTTTGATACCCCCTAATTGGAGGAGTAGTTACAGAAACTAAGAAAGACCGGTAATGTACTCAAACCTGCTTAGTAGGTAAAATGTGTTTGTAGATAACCAATCTCAGATGTGTTCAAGTAGGTATAAATATGGTTTGAAGTTAGAGAAGAGAATGAGAAACAAATAACGAGTAATAAAATAATTAGAAGAACTAGATTCAGATAATAAAGTAGATTTACTTTAAGACAGTAATGTAAACGGATAATAATTACTAACTTTGACAAGTTTTGTCAGCCAGGCTACTAGAATTACCCAGTAAATAATTAATTATTTACTAGGATGGAGCCACGCCTTTATTCTTATTTTATTTATTATATTTACTTTATAACTTACTTACAATAATTTAACTAATGGGAATAAGTAAATTAAGTAAATATTTAAATTTGATGTCTCTCATATTTTTTATTCCCTAAAAATGTCCTCATCACAGGTGAGAGGCGAAATGAAAATTAATACTAAAATAAATAAATAAATAAAAAATTCAAATTATTTATTTAAAAGTGACATTTACAGAAACTTTGAAATAAATCAAATAATTTGACATATACAGTAAATACATTAGGGGGTATCAAAGTTAGAAATTTGTAATTATTTAAAAGGCATTTCACAACACAAATAGAAAGCCACAAATTTGACATTAATTCTCAGTAAAAAAGTGTTTTTTGAGGCACAATATGGCATATTTAAAAAAGTTAATCATGGTTGATTTGGTGGAAAAAAGAGGTATTTTGAAATGGAAGATTTCTAACTTTTATATCCCCTATTATTTTAATACACTCTTTATGGAACAACCTGAATATTTGCAATATTTTATTCTGGAATTTTCTTTTCTCTCATACTCCTGTATATAGGATTTTTTAGCTCCGTGGTTTCTCTCCCTTTGCCTATATAAGGCCTCCCATTTTGGTTGTTTTGAATCATCTTTTTATTTACACACATTTTTATTAATTACCAATAATAACACTTTTATTGCTTCTACTTATTGCTTTAGTACTTACATCTGCGTAATTCTAACCCACCTAAGTAATAATAATAATATAATTCTACCTTTCAATTGAGTAATAAATCATAAAGATAATCTTCTATGTACCTTTACTTTGAAATCCTTGAGTATCCACCTATCACCACCATTGGACCTCCATTAAACTTTTCTAGACCATTAGGACCACTTGACACTTGAGGGCCTTTCCAAATTGTCATTGACTCACCATTAACTTGAAGCTGGCAACCATGGGACCATTGACTACAAGGGCCAATAAGGACTGGTGGACGACTAAAAACAACAAACATCATCAGGCACGTGACTTACTTTTTTTTACGCGACTGGGAATCAAACCTCACTCCAAATCTAAGGTTTATATATTGGCAATTGTCATATATATTTATGGTGACTATAATGGTTACTATCTGTGGGTCTCACTTTGCATATTTCATAGTTTACAAAGATCTTTTTTACTCAGCACTCTGTAGTGGCATTAATTTGCTCACATTACAGGGGGAGGTGCCTAGTAAATAATAAATCTTTTTTCCTAGTTGACCAAGATAGAACTATTTTTTCTTAGTCCTAGAAGTAATATAAATTAAATTAATTAAATTATATATATTTTTTTAATTATTTCAGTTGACTTTTTGTCCTGACAATTAAAATATTATATTATTGTTTCAGTTGACAAATTTTCCTGACAGTAAATTAATAGATATATAAAATTAATTGAATTAATTATATTAAATTATTTCAGTTGACATTAAGTCCTGGTAATTAAATTTTTCAGTTGACTCTTAGTCCTGATAATTATCAACATATATATTAGTAATTAATTGAGAATTGTGTTAATTATTCCAGTTGACTCCTTGTCCTAATAATTAATAAATTATTTTATTATTTCAGTGTATTTATTTTAAATCCTGATAATAAAATATAAATATCTTAATTTAATAAATAAAAATTGTGATTATTATTTCAGTTGATTTTTTGTCCTGATAAACATTATATTTTCATTATTCCAGTTGATTAGCAAATCCTGATAATTGATTATATACTTGAAATATTTTCAATTTTTTCTCTTATTTTTTCAACAAAGTAATATAATAACTGATTAAATTTTAATATTTCTTTCTCTCAGTTCAGGTTATCTACAACAATGACTGATCAAAGTGCTTCTGCTGCCAGTGATGAGGAACTAGACATGATTGATTATGATGAGGCTTCTGTAAGTTCTCCTTTGACTAAAAAACTTGCTCAAATTAATAAATTGCTAGACCAATCAGGATGTAGAGCTGCAAGAAGTGGAAAAAACTGCTCTAAATCAAAAGCCTTCAGTGATCCCTCCAGAAGAGCTTCTAAGGGGATTCAAGGTAAAAAAGATGCCCTTGCAGCAGCAAGCCAGAAACCTCTCAACTCACATCAAGGAGTTTAGGGCAGAGAACCTCAAACTAAAATCAAAAGTAGAAATTCTAGAAGAAAAGGTAAGAAATGTAGAATCCTTTCTTCAAGAAAAGAGAAAACCTCCTCCAGCAACAAAAGAACTTCCACAATTGGCTCCTCAAATACAGGAAAAGGTGGAAGTTTCAAAATTGAAATGGGACTGGCTAAACACCCAGTGGAACTGTCAAGGTACGCTTTTGGTCTAGAAGATTTGGTATGAAGTTTTATGAGGATTTTAAGGGTTAAAATGGATTCTCAAGAATATGGTATGTATTTCTTAATCTAAGTGATTTAATTACTCAAATAAAAGAGGTAGGATTAAAATATTGATATAATTTATAGATTAGAGTTACGTTATTGTAAATACTAATGTTATAGAATATAAGAATAAGTTTGATTGTTTGTAATGGTAATAAAATAATGTAGTAATGGAATGGAGAAAAACAACCAAAAGAGAGGCCTTATATAGGCAAAGGAGGGACAAAGCACGGAAATCAAATTATGAAAACAGTAGTATGAGAGAGAGAGAGAAAAAGAATATTCTAGAAGGAGTATTTTCAAATAACAAAGTTGTTCTAAAAAGAAGGCGTCAAAAAGATGTATTTACAGAGTATGTCAGAAATACATCAATTTATTTAATATTTACTGTAGAAGTCAATTCTAAATAAGAAATTTGAATTTTTGTATATATTTAATATTATTTGAATATTAAAATCTTATTTTAATTTAAAATTTATTTTTTAATATAATTCTTTATTTCTTCCAACCTTTCAAATGAGCACGGTGTTAGAGAAAAAATATAAGGGACAATTTTATATTTAATTTTAATTATTTATTTAATTTTATCATTCTGTAATTAGTTAATTTATTATAAGTAATTTTAATGTAACTAATTAATTAAATAATTAAAATGATAAGATGCGGCTTCATCCAGTAAATAATTAATTATTTCACTGGGTAAGTCTAGTAGCCTGGCTGACAGGAACTACCTCTAGGCCCAACTACAACAGCAAGCACCTCAGGCAGGTCCTTAAAGGCCCCATCAGCTCAACCCAACACCTCACCCTTACCAAGGAGGAAGAAAGAGGAAGAACAATCAAATTAAATTTTTTCCAAAACCATGGTAAGCCCCTCTATTGAATCCCAAGTGCCCTTTCTTGTTACTGATTCAGGTGGATCAGGTAATTCTGGAAGAGGAGATGATACCTTGAGACCAGTAGAGGCTGACTGTAGTAGGCAGATTGCTAAATATTCTAATGTAACCAATCCTTTGGTATTTATTGCTACATCAATGATAAATCCTGATATGGTTATTATTTATGAAATAATTGATCCTGAATTTTATGAGAATCTGGAAATTTATTCTGTTTCCCTATTGAGAAATACTCCAGATTCAGCTAATATTAATGTTGAATATTTGAGAGAAATTATTTCCAAACAAAATCATATAATGAACAACATGCAATTGACTCAAAAATTTAATAGTTTGTTAACTGAACAGGGTTATCCATTAGTGAAAAGTGAATTACAGAGAATTTCTGATGATTTTTATAAGTACAAATTAGCTCACGAGAAGAAAGTTTCTTTGTGGAAAAAAATCAAGAATTATTAGTCTAAACTACAAGACACTGTGTCTATCTATTCCCTGGAACTAGAGGGACATAAGTTGAGCTTAAAGAAATTAAGTGACAATTTTTCATCTTTGAAAAATAAGAACCAATTATATTTTGCAACCATCAATGAGACTTTATCTAGTATTCCAAGAGTGAAGACTAGGCTAACAACCATTGAAGAGAAATTGAATTCATTTTTACATGACCAAAAGTATTATGAATTTTTTTTAAAAGAACCTTTTGCAGAGGATACTCCAATTGTACCTGTCCCTAGTTCATCTAAGGTAAAATTGGTTCCAGAAATGCCTGTAGATATTACTGAGTTTCCATCAAAAATTGATGATGTACCTTGTACATCTACAGAAGGGTTAAACAATGAGATTACTTCCCAATTGGAGAAGTTACAGCTTCTCACTCAAAAACAAGCTTGTAATAAGGAGACTGCTGCAAATCAAAGGAATTGGTCAAAACTTGACCAATTCCCAACATTTGATGGTGATTCTTCCTCTGATTGGCAACAATTTATTTGAAGAATTGATAACCTGAAGAATTCTTACAAACCGCCAGATGAAGAAATTGTTTCTAAATTGATTTCTTTATTTAACAATGTTTCCCTAATGTGGTATGAATCTGTCCTTTTAGATAAAAATGACAACTCATGGGAAGATTGGAAGAAATTAATTAAAGCAAAATTTGGTTGTTCCAAGCTTAGGTTAGCTCAGAAAAGGCAGTATGAGAAAGCTAGATATAGCTCTTCTTCTTCTGAAAAACCTATTGAGTTCCTGATGAAACTTGTGAAGATACTGAGGGCAATGGACCCAGATATGGATTTTGAATTATGGAAGGACAGGATCCTCTATAAATTGTCTATGTCTCTGAGAGACTTAATAGTTGCTAGGACTGAGCTCTCAAGAGAACCTTCTTCTTTTATTAATACTTGTAATGAGATCCTTCTAAACAACAAGTATGATGCTAGAAGATTCATTCCTAGAACTTCATTGGAGAAAGCCTCCAATTACCAACAAAAACCTCTGGAAAAGGTTGGTAAACCTTTTCCCCCCTTTTCAACTAAAAAGTATGCAAAAAAACACTTGCTTTATATGCAGCAAGCCTTGGCAGAAAGGCCATGTCTGTGACAAGAAAATAAATCTTGTTGAAAAAACAGAGGAACATACTGATGAAACAGTTGCACTGGATGATAATTCAAGTGATTGTGCCAGCAATATTTCATATGAATCTCACCATGAACTTTTAATTCTGGAAGAAGATATTCATTATTGAATAATATTAATATTGAGAATAATGCTTTATCTACAGTAGAGGATTATGAGATCATAAAAAACCTTGAGGACAGTTCAATTATTATTTTCCCTCTCAAGGCACCAGTCTTGATCAATGGAAATAACATTGAGGTTGTCTTAGATTCTGGAGCTGTAGGAAGTGTAGTATCTGAAAAAGCACTTGCTTCAGTGGACCAAATTTATAAATCAAAACTTATGCCTATCATTTCTGAGAATCGGAGAGGTTATGGCTCAGTTTTGTCCCCCATTGGTTAATACAAAGCCACAGTATTTTTCAAATATAATCATGGTTTTGTAAGAGCTATATGTGATTTTGTTGTCATGAAAAATGATAACTTGAGTAGTTGTTTCATTGTGGGAAATGACATTTTAACCAACTATGGCATAAAATTAGATCCTTCAAATCAATGTTTCCCAATGGGGATGAATGGGAAGAGAAAATTTACAATTTCCTCCCCCAAGAAATTATTAACACCAGGATTGAACAAATGTCATTCTGTAGTTCAACATAAAGGAAGATCTAAAAAAGAAATGCCTGCTCTTATGTCTGAAATTGAAAATACTTCTTTTGGAGAACAACTTTCTGTTGAAGAAAATAATTCTATCATTAAATTAATAAAAATTTTTCCTATGGCCTTTTCTAATGGGTCACATGAATTAGGATTGGTAAAAGAAGAAATTAAGCTTTCATTAGCTTTCCAATTAAATGAAATACCACCTTGTTTAAAGAAGAAGCCTTATCCTGCCTCTTCCATAAAGAGAAAAGATATTGAAGACAATATCTCTACCCTTTTAAAAATAAATATCATTGAAAAGGTAGTTGAAAAACCTAAATATTGTGTTATCTCACCTGTCCTAATTTCTTATAAGAAAGATAAATCCAGGTTATGTGGTGATTATAGAGAATTAAACACTTATACTGTAGATGATATCTACCCTTTACTAAGAAATAGCTCTATACGTGCTACCTTACAAGGTGCTAAATATATCAGCTGTTTAGATGCTAATAAAGGATATCACCAGGTACCTGTTGAGAAGAATTCCCAGAATTTTCTGATGATTTCTACTCATATGGGTATTTATAAGTATTTTAGGATTCCATTTGGCCCCAAAAATTCCACTTTAGTTATTCAAAAAGTTATGGATAACACATTCCATCAAGAAATAATTGAAGGATGGATGATGGTTTACATTGTTGATACCATAATATTCTTTAAAAAATTTGAGGACCATATTAACCACCTGTGTAAAGTGCTCCATAAGATGGATGAGATATATATGAAACTTGCCTTGAAAAAATTAAAATTTGGTTTTCATTCCTTGAAAGTGCTTGTTCATGTTGTCTCAGGTTTGAAGATATGTGTTGACCAGAATAAAGTGGAAGCCATACAACAGATGAAAGCTCCTACCACATTTAGAGAGCTCCAGAGTTTTTTGGGAATATGTGGATACTATAGACAGTATATTAAAAATTATCAGGTCATAGCACTACCCCATACCAAATGAACTAGGAAAGATGTTGCTTTTGTCTGAAAAAGTGAAAGACAAAGAGCTTTTGACACAATGAAACATTGTTTGATTTAAGCACCAATTCTTGCTTTGCCTGACTTTAATCAACCATTTTTTTTATACACTGATGCCAGGTTTATTGGTCTTGGTGCTTATCTCAATCAAAAACAAGTTATGAATGATAAAGTATCAGAAGTAGTAATTTGTTATATTTCAAGAACCTTGAGAAATAGTGAATTGAAATATGGTTCCACTCCACTAGAGTGTATAGCAGTATTGTGGGCTCTAGAAAAGCTACATTATTATCTGGATGACCAGAAATTTAAATTGTCACTGACTGCAGTGTAGTTAAATCTCTCTTGAACTTGAAGACACCTAACAGACATATGTTCAGATGGCAACTAGCTTTACAAGAATACAGAGGGAGGATGACAATAATACATAGGTCTGGTTTTGTTCACTCAAATGTGGATATGTTATCAAGGTTACCTTTTCCAAATGATGACTTAAATCCTGCATATGATCCTGATGATGAAATAATTCATATCCATGGGATTTATGTGGTTTATATGGAGAAAGAGCTATCACAGCTTATTCTGTATTCATATGATAAGGACACTGAATTAAAAAAGTTATTTACTATATTAAGTGATCCAAAGAATGCTTCAATACAAGAATTAATTAAAAACCTCCCACCAAAGTACAAGACTTCTTTGGAAAAAGAAAAAATTTTCAATTGATGAAGGCTACCTCTATTATAGAAGAAAATTGAGTAATGTTATTTTTATACCTCCTTCTATGAAAGAGATCATCTTGAAAATTTGTCATGATGAAATATTGGCTGGACATTTTGATCTTGAGAAAACAATGATCAGAATTAAAAACACTTCTTGGTGGGTTAATATGTCTGAAGACACAAAATTATATGTTGAATTCTGTGATTCTTGCCAGAAATCAAAAAGACTAACTGAAAAAAGAGCTGGATTAATGCAACATATTGAACCTCCTGATGCACCATGGCAGATAATAAACATGGACTTTGTAACAGGACTACCCATTTCTGGGAAAGAGTGTTATAATTCTTGTTGTGTTATTGTGGACAGATTCACAAAAATGTGTAAATTTATCCCTACTCACAAGGATGTTTCCACTAAAGAATCAGATTTCTTGTGGTGGTCTCATATTTTTAATACTGCTGGTTTCCCCCCTAAATTTACTTCTGAACTTTGGATGTCTATAATGGATGTATGTAGTTGTGATCTGAAGCTTTCTACTGCCCATCACCCCCAGACTGATGGTTTAGCTGAAAGAATGATTCAGACCTTAGAGGACATGATAAGAAGGTATTGTGCCTTTGGTCTCGAGTACAAAGACAACGACAGACTCACTCATGATTGGGTTACCTTACTTCCTGGTTTAGAGTTTGCTTATAAAAGCACTGTTCATTCTGTTACTCAGAGAAAGCCTTTTGAGCTCTGGCTTGGATATTTTCCAAATACTCCTGCCCAGATTCTCAAAAATAAGATACTTATATTGGATTTACATTCTAATGTAAAATATTTTATTCAAATGCAACAACTTTGAAAAAGTCATGCTCAAAAATGTATTGAAAAATCTTTTGAATATGAGAAGAAGAGATGGGACAAATCCCATAAAGAATAAACTTTTAAAAAGGGTGATGAAGTACTGATCTCTACAGTCCACTTCAATTTAAAGGGTAAAAACAAATTAAAAGACCCATTTGTAGGTCCATTTGTTGTCAGAAGGATGGTTTGTGATAATGCAGTTGAGGTTATCCTGTACTCTCCATATGACAGGAAACATCCTGTTTTTCCAATATCTTTTCTGAAATCTTACACATCCAATAGTGATTTATTTCCCAAAAGGAGGGGAAGACCAATGAAGACCCCAAATGAAATCACTGTGACAGCAGAAATTGATAAGATTATAAATGACAGAGTAGTCACTTCTGAAAAAGGTACTGAATACTTATTGATATTCAAGAATAAATCTTCTGTATATGATTCTTGGATACCTGGGAAAGAGATATCTAATCTTCTTGCTCTACTAAAGAAACATATAAAGAAAAAACCATAGAATTTTTTTATTGTTTTTTTAGAGTGAGGGAGTGTCAGCCAGGCTACTAGACTTACCCAGTAAATAATTAATTATTTACCAGGATAAAGCCACACCTTTATTTCTTATTTTATTAATTATATATACTTTATAATTTACTTGCAAAAATTTAAATAATTAGAATAATTAAAAAACCAAGTAAATATTTTAATTTAATGTCCCTCATATTTTTATCCTCTAGCAAAGTCCTCATGATAGTTTAGAGTTGAAATAAAATTATATTGATATTGAAAAAAAAATTATTTTATTTAAAAATTGACATTTACAGAAAATCTAAAATAAATCAAATAATTGGTACATACAGGAAATACATTTTATTGACAAATTCTTTATAGAACATTATTAATATTTTCAATATCTTATTCTGGAATTTTCTCTCTCTCATACTTCTGTATATAGAATTTTAGCTCCATGGTTTCTCTCCTTTTTGCCTATATAAGGCCTCTCATTTTGGTTGTTTTTGATCATTACATTCTCGCCTTACAAATTTATCATATTATACAATACACACCTATTAATACTATTACTACCTTAGAATTTACATTTACGTACATCTAAGCCTTCAAAGTAATAATAATAACTATCTTTTACCTTTTCATTGAGTATAAAAACTTATAAAGTTAAAAAATATGTGTACCTTTTTGAGATCATGAGTTTCCCACCTTCCACCACCATTGGACTACCACTAAGTCTTCTAGACCGAAAGCAACCCATTGACATATATTTCTTAAATTAAAAAAAAACCATTTTTATCCTATGAGGGTTCCATTTAAAATACACATATAAATCAAAGAAAAAATAATGTGAGGCTCTGAAGGATCTATATATTTTGTACTTAAAATAAAAACCTTTTTTTTGAAGTATTTTGAATATGAAACAAATATCTGATACCTTTTTTATATAGAATAGTTCTATAAAATTAATTCTAGGCTAGTTTCTTAATCTTTTATATAGAGAAAATAGTCATTTCATAATAAGAGAAAATCAACATACCACTATTTTCAATAAAATATTCTCTCAAAATTATTCATCATTTGTATTTATTTCCAGAAATGCAAATTATTTAATTTAAATCTTTTTAATAAAAAATATACATTTAATAAAACTTTTAAAAATTTATAAGTTTTCTCACAGTTTAACTTAGCTTGAACCACAATTTGAAACAGGATCTCATTGTGAGTTCCATCTAAGCTCCACCAAAATCAAGACATATAATTTTTCAAACATATATTTAATCATGGCAATGAAAAAAATATAGTAAAATAATGAACTCAATTTTTTTTACTTTTACATAATATATTATAGGAAAGATTTTTAGTAAGCTAACATGTTTCATTTTATTAAATTTTTAGCTATTATAGCTAATTTCTGTCAGCCTAGGTATCCCCAGGACTTAGTATTTCTTATGTTTAAAATAAGATAACCTTAATTACATTAGTCTTATAAGTAAAAATTATGGTTATAATACTTATAAATATGATTATTATGCCTATATATATATTTATTACACTATTAAATGGCTTATATAAGTTTAAATAGCTTATCAATAGCCCTATAATACTTTTTAAGGTGTTAATGGAGTCATAATATAATTATCTTAAGTGATATTAAGTAATTATAGACATACATAAACTTATATGTATACATAAATCTTATATTCAGTGAAATATGTAGTTATATTATGTATATATAGGTCTATAAGTGGATTTTAACCTCTAAATAGCCTATAAGCTTTATTTTTATGCTTATTTTAGGTCATATAAACATATTAAATAGACTCACAATGTGTAAACAAGCATATAATCCTTTTTCAGGCACATATATCCAGTTTGGACAACTTAATCTACTTCCTTTGATGGCTTTTCATGGATTTATGGGTTGAAATACGATTACTGGGTTAATATGGATGCTTGGGGATGTTATTGGGGGCTTGGAAAGTTGATTTGCCTCCTTTATATGCTTTGTGGTTTATTATATACTCTTTGGATGAGTTATTTTACCTCTTTCTTTATGGTATCCACTATTATCTGTTTTCTCTATTTATGGTATGGGTTTGCAATATCATTAATTGTGATGGAGGCTCCTTACTGGAGACCTATGTATTGAGACTTCTTAAAGTGGAAGCCATGGGGAGTTTATGGGCCCTCAAAGTTCTGTAACTTCTGGGGAGAGCAGTGACATCATCTAGATTGAAGGTCTGTGCACTCCAGTGGATTTTGGTATAAGTAAGGGAGGATTTGACGGGTTATTAAACACAAATAACTTAATACAATAAAAATAGAAATTATAAAAAATTATTAAAATATATATTTATATTATAAAGCATTTATAAATTGATATTATCTTTATATTAGCTATAACTATTATTTATTAACCTATTTTCCACCACTAGCATGCACCAATCCAAATATTGTGAGTTAAAACTGAGAATAACTATTTTATTAGTCTTCCCCTGAGGTTTAATCACTAAATCATTTATCAATAAGTAGTTGGAATATTAATATTTACTATTAAATCATACTTAGATACTAGCATACACAGACAATTAGGGGTCTTTCCTTAATTATTACTTATTATTTAGTATAAGCTTTAGGACATAATTTTTACTGTAGTATAGCTCATAAAAACAAAATATTGGGGTCTGTAGCACATTAGTGAGTCATGATAGCTCAGTGATTGTGGATAATAACCCTTAAAATAATTTTACTAATTTTTTAAAATAAAAATTAGGTATTTACTGTAGTAAATGTACCCAATATAAACCCAATTTCACTTGGTATTTGGTCACCAATATAGCACCCAATTTAATTGGTATTTAGTTAAAGATTGGTAAGCTAATAATTAACTCTTATAAAGTTCTATTTAAACTTTTAATTGAATTTTTAACAGATTTTTTCAAATTTTTATTATTCAAATAAATAAAGATATAAATTCAGGGTAAGCTCCAGCACTTTTATTAGTATTTATATTGCTAATATTTCTTGTCTACTGATTACCATAAAGGTTTTTCCTTTTGTGGGCATATAAAATAGTTATTTTAGAAGTAATAAGTACTCCACTGGACAATGTAAGTGATAAAACTGCTTTTAATACCAGGTCTCAAGCTGAAAACAATGTACCAGGACATCACTATGGAAGGTCAGTCTTACCCACAGCCAGAAAAAATGAGCATAGAAGAAAAGGACACCCTCTTAAAAAAGAGAAATATGAAGAAGACATCACCTCCTCTTCAGGATAAACTTTTCCACTTGGAAAAATAAGTTCTGAAGCTGGAGGAGTCAAAATCTTCTATCATAAAGAAGTGGAAAAGGTGCAAACCAACTGCAGGATAGGATTCAAGCAATTAAACCAAACTCTGGAAGAGCTGAAGGGATTTCAGCTAAAACAGCCACTCCCTATCCAAGGAGGATAAGGTCAGTCTCAAGAAAAGATCTTGGTGGAGAAATGGAAATGAAATTGGTTTCACCAACAGTGGGCCGGTCACAATTGCAACAAGGATCCACCCCCTTATCAGACAACTTCAACTCACCTCTACAAGCCAAATCAAAAGCACAAAAAACCAGGTCTTGCTTCTATCTCTTGGTAAGTATATTGCCTTCTCATATCACACACAATACTGATGATTGAATTTCAGGTAATATAATTGATGTGAAATCTGTTCAGAAAATTGAGGAGGACTCATGAAAATTAGGTTTTGATGTAGATACACCTGATTTATCCTTTATTAATAAATATAGTACTATTTATGATAATAATACAGTTAACCCTCAGTTTCCACCACTTATTAGTGAGTTAAGAGCTTCACAAAAACATGAAGAATATGAGAAGGAAGATGTTGAGTATTTAAACAAATATCCAACTGTCCATATAATTGTTTCAGCATTATGGAATAGAATGACTGAGTGTGAGGAACAGGCAATTAAGCTCAAAAGTGAAACAATTTTGTCCTTAACATTGAATATTTCTCAACTAGTTACAAAAAATAAAAAATTAGAGAAAGAACACTTGGATCTAACTTTTAAATATTATTCCTTAAGTAATAAATATAGTGACATTTCAAAAAAATTCTGTGAGTTAGAAAAATTGTATGAAGCACATTTATTGAAATATAAATCAAGAAGAAAGTTATCTTTTGCACAAACAAATCAAAGTGTCTCTGATTTTTTACAAAGATTAACTAAAGTTGAGATTGAAACTTCCAATCTACTAATGAACCAGGATAATCATAAGTATACACAGTATAATAATTATTTATTTATTTTCAAAAAGAATCTCAATCATTCCCATGTCACCAGACAATCTATGCACAGGGTTGAGGATGATACCAATGTAAGTGAGATAAGAAGGAAGAGATCAGTTAGAGCTTTGAAGCACTGAGGACTACTTCAAGGAAGTGATTCAATGATAGATCTAAGTGACTAATATTGATTTGAGATAATCTTCAAGGAATAATTAATGTATATGGTAAGGACACTAACTATTGTGATATATCTCACAAAGGATTAAAACTCAATAATCAAAAGGGAAAGATTTAAGTATTTAAGGATTTAAATGAAATTGATTGTTAAGTAAGAAAAGTAAAATTATGACAATACCCTAATAAGAATTCAACTACTACCACAAATATAATTTTATTATTATTTAATTCTAAGGAATGTCAAACCAAATCAACCCCCCTTTAAATATCCAATTCCTCCTTGCACTGACCCATTAATAGCCCAGCCATCATATACCCACAGGCCCAGTTTATCTACAGGAGTTCAAATTTACCAAAAATCTAACCTTATAACCCTTCTTCCCTGTTACTACTTCACAAACCTCTTAATTTACCCTCAGATCCGCAATTACCCCCTGTTCAAATATTACCTCAATCTTAGCACTAGATTATCTGCACACTGCCTATGATTGAAAAGTATAAGCATCTTTACCATTAGTGTTCTTTTAAGGTTTGGATAGTCAGGCTCATTCACAAACACAATAGAATGAAATCTACCCAAGGTCACTTTTCATGAATTTCCAGTAGAGTTAGAGCTTGAATGGTGGGGTAATTGAGATATATTTACTTTGAGTGTCAAGTGGCACATGACATATTCCCAGGTATAAAACGTGAGCTCCTTTGAGTGTGGGAAAACTTCATTACAAAGTTTTTTTACCATCATCTCTTATACCTTTCTTTTCTTTTTTTAAGAACACACCAACCCTACCCCTACTCCTCCTCACCCCCGAGCTGATGGGGGACTTCCTACTTGTCAATTCAAAACTCTGTGCACAGTCTGTGCTCCCATGGATTTATTTTGTGTGGAGAGTAAAGCATCATGAGGTCCTTGCAAGAAGTGCAAGTTTTGTTGATGGCATGGAGTAGTGTGTAATGCATTGGCTCTCAATTATAATGCAGATCCATTTACCTCTACTAAGTTTTGCTCAATCACCAACAAAAAGGCTGTCATTGAAGATATCTGGGAAGTTCCTATCACCAGTGATTTGGCCGTAGATGAATTGGAGGGTTTGAGTCAAGAGGAGAGGTTGGAAATCTCTGGTTGGGCTATGGATTTAGCTTCAGGGAAACAAAGGATGGTGGATGAAGAAGTAGAAAAGGTTGTCAAGGATGCTTCATAGAAAGAAGGGTATGAATACACCACTTCTAAAAAAAGAAAACAGATCATCAAGGATGACAAGGAAGATGAAGTAGAGGTTTTAGAGAAAAATCCCTTGTTCCTCAAAGTAGACCCTGATTTTGGAGTAAGTGGATAAATTTAACATTTTATTACTTTGACAGGTAACTGATTTTTATTTTTAGAGAGTTGAGACCATTGTGTAAAGTAGACTCCTACATTCACATTGCTGCAGGCAGAATCCAAGGGAGTTGGAAAAACCAAAAATAAATCCCTTTCCCTCTAAGTAAATGTAATATTCAATAAACTAAGCTTGAAAATCTGCTTAAAGATTTGGATGAGTTGAAATTCTGAGATTTAGACTTTAAATGTGTTGAAAACCTATAATAAAGACAAATCTAAGTGCAACCAATGGTTACACCAGCCAACAAAATACCTAGTACAAGATTACATAGATACCAGTCACATCAAATATTTGAAACAAGATGCAAAACTTTCCCCAGAGACTGAAAAGTACAGTAAAGTACTCCAGAAACTACCCTTGGAATAACCTGTTCAAAGGTGCCTTATTAAAGGACTTCCCAAGGTTTTTCCAGTTTCCTACCAAAATTAAAGGGTGTACTTTATTATATTTATATTTTATAAATTTTAAAAGAAAATTAATAAATTTTAGTCACCCCAGATGAGAGCTATCCAATGGTACCCTAAATGTTAATAATTTTTATTATAATTGTTATTTTTAAATATTGTTAATTATCAATGTATATGGTAAGGACCCTAACTATTGTAATATATCTCACAAAGGGTTACAACTTAATATTAAAAAGAAAAAAATTTAAGTATTTAAGGATTTTACTGAAATTGATTATTAAGTAAGAAAAGGAAAATTATAACAATATCCTAATAAGAATTTGACTACTATCACAAATATAATTTTTTATTATTTAATTCTAAGGAATTTCAAACCAAATCAACCCCCCTTTAAATATCCTATTCCTCCTTGCACTGACCCATTAATCACCCAGCCATCATATACACACAGACCCATTTAATCCACAGGAGTTTCCATTTACCAACAATCCAACCTTATAGCCTTTCTGCCCTTTTCCTACTTCACAGAATTCTTAATTTACCCTCAGATCCACAATTACCTGAGTTTAAATATTGCCTCAATCTTAGCCCTAAATTATGCGCTGTAGACAATCCTATAGTACTAGATATAGGCCTTGACCAAGGGATTTGGAGTAAAACTGGAGAGAAAAATCCCTGTCCCTTTGAGAAATACCAGGTGAGATTTATTTTCTACAGAAAATTAGAGACTGTTACTATACCCCTTCCAACACACTTCTTGACTGCTTAAAAAGTCAAGAAAGTAGCCTAGATTGACCACAGACCAAAGAGAACCTGAAATGCAGAAAGATCCACACCAGAAAAATGAAAAAATGTGCACTTTTTGCACAGAAAACAGCAATAATACTTGATGTAGGTTGCAAAGCTACACCAGAGAAACTAGTAGCCAAAGTTGAGTTAAATGAAGAACTAGCCTTGCAACAAACACAGCCAATTGTGGCCAAAAAACAGTGAGAATGAGTGAGAAACAATGATATAATTACCAGATGCTTGTATGATAATTAAGGTTGCCCCAAACTGTCTTCTTCAGTATGTACACACAGACCACCACCTAAAAATCCATGAAAAGCAACTAATTTGGCACTTTTGACAGCCAAATTGAATAAAAAACCTCTAGAAATTCTCCCCAGCCTTCTATAACAAAGGTGGGAAGGCTTCCCAACATTGGGCAGCTTGCCTAGAGGCATCCAGACCTCCCTCAAGCCAGAAAACCGCCAAAAACATCCAATAACACTCAAAATACTTAGAAAAATCTACCACAAATACTAAAACCCTTAAAACACAAAATTAAGCTATGACAGCATTGAGACACAAAATATAGAGCCAAATTAGCTCTACTTAATGGTACTAAGCACTTAACCCGAAGATTTAAGGTTAGTCAAAAAAACACAATAAACATAATTAAACAGCTATATTTTAGAAATTAAAAGTGAGTAAATGACCCCTTAAAACTTGGAATATGAAAAATATCAAAATTTCATCAAAGATAGAAAAACACCAGGGCTATCCAATGGTAGTACCCACATACCCATAGTCCCAATATTCACAGAATAAAAACCAAGATAACACCTAAATCTTTAACCAATGTCAATTAAGACATACAAAAACAGTGCCAAACCAACCAACAAAGGCCTCTGCCAATGCTGGAAGACCATAGTGAACATTGTCTATGATTGAAAAGTATAAGAGTCTTTACCATTAGTGTGCTTTTAAGGTTTGGATAGCGCAGCTGATTCAAGAACACAATAGAATGCAATTGCCCCAAGGTCACTTTTTGCGCCTTGCTAGTGGAGTTAGAGCTTGAATAGTGGGGTAAATGAGGTACTTTTGCTTTGAGTGTCACATGGCCTGTGACATCCTATTTTCTCCAAAAATAAAAACATCTGGTGAAAGTGTCAAATCTTAAAGAAAAAATTTAAGTCACAAATCAGTACAATAGGAAATACAAGACCATTTACCTAAAGTAAATGAGTTATTGAATTTTCCCAGGATTAGTGAGATTAAATCCAATGAGAGAAATTGGCTGAAAATTGAACAGCACCCAACTTATGATGGGGAAGCCAGCTCTTATTGGAAACCTTTTATTCAAATAATTGCCAATTTACAATTCTAATATAAGTTTCCAGATGAAGAAAAAAAATCAAAAAAATTTCATTATTTAAGGATGTTTCTCTATTATGGTTTGAAGCTGTATTAAGGGAGGGTAAAGATTACTCTTGGGCTGAATGGAAACACCTGATTGAAAAAAAATTTGGAGGTTCTAAATTCAGACTAACTCAGCAAAGATTATATAAGAAAACAAGGTATAATTTGTTGAATGGTGACAAACCTATGGTATTTTAATGAATTCAAATAAAATATTAAAATTAATTGAGCCTAACATGGATTTTAACTTATGGAAAGATAAAACAATATATAAACTAACTATATCTGTCAGAGAAATTGTTATAGCTAGAACAATAATTTTTAATGAATACTCTGAATTAATTAATATTTTTAATGAAATATTATTAAACCATAAGTATGAAGCAAGGTGCACCACTAATAAACAAAATAATGAACCTCTGAAAAATCAGAGTTCTAAAACCACTGCAGGAAAATCAAAAAAAACTTACTGAACCTGTAGTACCTAAAAATTATGAGACGAATACTTGTTATAAGGGTAATAAGCCTTAGATTAAAAGTAAAAAATGTGAGAAAAATATAAATATTGTTGAAAATAAGCAAGAATCTGAAAATGAAATAGAAAAAAGTTAAGATCCAAGTGATTATGACAGTAATTTCTCATATAGTGATGAAAATGATGTCTGTATGTTGGAAGATGATTTGTCCATCTTTGAAAATCCAATATTAAATATTGACTTAAATGTACAATCAAAGAGTTTTGAAGATTCTGAAATCATTAAGGATATACAAGCTGAAAACTTAAGAATGACACCTATCACAGTTCCAGTAAGAATTTCTGGAGAAACTGTAAATATAGTATTGGATACAGGAGCTTCTGGTTCTTTTGCTTCTGCATATACATCACAGAAAATTGATAGTGATTATAACTCAAAGCTTGAACCCCTTCAAAGTAAAGATTGGAGAGGTTTTGTATCAGTACTACACCCCATTGGTAGTTAAAGAGCTTCTGTTTTCTTTAAAAATCAATATGGTTATGTTAGAATAGCTTGTGAAATAGTAGTAATGGACAGTACTAATTGTAGTAGCTGTTTTATGATTGTTAATTACATTCTGACAAGGCTTGGTGTGAAATTAGACCCTCCTTATAATAATTTTAGAATTGGCATGAATGGTAAATCAAATTTAAAATAAATTCTTTTAACACAGTCTTACACATTGAGTCAGTATTAGATATTCCTTTCAAAGGAAGAGAATACAGTGAGATGAAACTTCTGGAAACAGAAATTTCAAAAGCATCATTTGGCACTCAGATAATTGAAACTGAAAAAAAAATATTTTGCACTTAATTAAAGCATTTCCAATGGCTTTTTCAAATGGGACCAATGAACTTGGCCTTGTAAAAGATCATGAAATGAAAATTAGTTTAACCTGTGAAATGGTTAACATTCCTGCTAGTCTTAAAAAGAAACCATACTCTGCTTCACCAATGAAAAGAAAATACATAGAGGATAATATTAGAATGTTGTTAAACATAAATTTTTTTGAAAAGGTGGAAGCTACATCAAAATATTGTGTGATATCACCAGTGCTAATTTCTTATGAAAAAGATAAATCAAGACTTTTTTGTGATTATAGAGCTCTAAATAAATTTACAGTAGATGATATTTACCCCTTTCCAAGAATCTCCTCTATACATGCTACCATTAAAGGTTCTAAATACATAAGTTACTTAGATGTAAATAAAGGGTACCATAAAATTCCTGTTGAAAAGAATTCACAAAACTTTTTGTTGATAACTACGCATATGAAAAATAGTTAGCATGGACTTTGTAACAGTTTTGCCAATAGCAGGGCATAAGATTTATAACTCCTGCTGGGTAATTGTAGATAGATTTACAAAAATGTGTAAATTTATTCCTACCCACAAAGATTTTTCTGCAAAAGACTTAGATTTTTTATGGTGGACACAAACGTTAAATATAGCAGGATTCCCCAAAGCAATAGTTTCAGACAGAGATCCAAAATTTACTTCTGAGTTCTGGACATCACTTATGGATGTTTCAGGTTTTCAACTAAAACCTTTGAAAGAACACCATCCACAAAATGATGGGCTATCATAAAGAATGATAAAAAACTTAGAAGATATGATAAGAAGATATTGTGCTTTTGGTCTTGACTTTAAAGACAATGTCAAATTCACTCATGATTGGGTAACCCTTATCCCAGGTTTAGAATTTGCATAAAATATTATAGTACATTCTGTCACTGGCAATAAGCAATTTGAGTTATTGTTGGGTTATGTACTTAATAGCCCTGAAAAAACTCCTAATAAATTAACTAGCTTGGATATCAATCCAGGTACAAAATCTTTTCTACAGATGCAACAATTGTGCAGAAAGAATGCTCAAGAATGTATAAATAAGGCATTTGGGTATGAGGAGAAAAGATGGGATAAAGCCCATAAAAAGCAAATTTTCAAAAAGGGTGATGAAGTCCTTATTTCTAAACTACATTTTAATTTAAATGGTAATGTTAAATTGAAAGATCCATTAATTTTACCATTTTTAATAAAAAAAATGGTTGGTAACAATGCTGTTGAAGCTATTCTATATGCACCTTGTGATAGAAAACATCCAGTATTTCCTATTTCTCTTATAAAACCATACCATTCTAATGATACTTCTCTATTTCCAAGAAGATCAGGAAGGCTTAAAGAGCAACCTGAAGAAATAGTTGAAAAATTAGAAATTGAAAAGATACTTAAAAAGAGACACCTTACAAAAGAAAAGGGAGTTGAGTATCTATTAAGGTTTAAAAATAAATCAAGTGAATATGAACAGTGGATTCCAGAAAATAAAATATCTGATCTTAAAACTCTCTTGAAAAATTCAAAACCAAGAAATACTGTAAAATTCACAATATGTATAATCAAAATTTTAAAAATTATTTTTCTATTTACTCCTTACTTATTAATAAAAATGTCTTAAATTTTTTTTATTGTTTTTTTGGGTGATAGAGTGTCAGACTAGGTATCCACAGGACTGAGTAATTCTTATTCTTAAAATATGATAAACTTAATTACATTAAGCTTATAAGTAAAAATTATGGCTATAATACTTATATTTATGGTTATTATGCTTATATATATATTAATTACACTATCAAATGACTTATATAAGTTTAAATAGCTTATCCATAGCCCTATAATATTCTTTAAGGTGTTAATGGAGTAATAATATAATTATCTTAAGTGATATTAAGTAATTATAGACATACATAAGCTTATATGTATACATAAATCTCATATTCAGTGAAATATGTAGTTATATTATGTATATATAGGTCTATAAGTGGGTTTTAACCTCTAAATAGCCTGTAAGCTTTATTTTTCGGCTTATTTTAGGTCATATAAACATATTCAATAGACTCACAATGTGTAAACAAGCATATACACCTTTTTCAGGCACATATATCCAGTTTGGACAACTTAATCTACTTCCTCTGATGGCTTTTCATGGATTTATGGGTTGGGATATGATTACTGGGTTAATATGCATGCTTGGGGATGTTAGTGAGGGATCGGAAAGTTGATTTGGCTCCTTTATATGCTTTGTGGTTCATTATATACTCTTTGGATGAGTTATTTTACCTGTTTCTTCATGGTATCCACTATTATCTGTTTTCTCTATTTATGGTATGGGTTGGTGATATCATTAATTGTGATGGAGGGTCCTTACTGGAGGTCTAGGTGTTAAAAATTCTTGAAGTGGACGCCATTGGGAGATGATGAGCCCTCACAGTTCTGTAATTGATGGGGAGAGCTGTGACATCATCTAACTTGAAGGTAAGTGCACTCCAGTGGATTTAGGTATAAGTAAGAAAGGATTTGATGAGTTATGGGACATAAATTACTTACTAAAATTGAAATAAAAATTATAACACAATTATTATCATATGAAAATATATTGTAAAGTATTTATATATTGATATTATCTTTATATTAGATATATTTAAATTATATGGTTAACTCAATTAATGCTAGAGTCATTTTTAAGAGTGCTGTGTAACTTCCACAAATATTATGAAGCTTGATTATATTCAATAATTCCAATTGAGACAATAAGAAAATATATATATTTTTCCAAATTTTAAAATATAGATTTTATGAAAAATACAAATTCAATAAATTTTTTTCATGAATAATTTCTTGTAATATTGGATTATTTTTCTACATATTCATAGGCAATTTTTTTTTCAAATTTCTAGAATATATTAAAGTTAAACTTATATGAGAAGTCAAATTTCTTAAAATAATGAAAGAATAACATAATCTTTTAAAATCTTATACACCTGACAGCCTGTTTTGGTTGTGGGATTAACTTATAATCATATTCCTTCAAAAATTCCAGTAATTCAAGCCTCAATACTTTTTGAACTTTTGATAACCTATGCTTCAATAAATGTTCAAAATTTATTCAATTTGTTTTCAAGAAAACCTCATTTTCTTTTCATAGTTGTTTCATCTCTGCATCAATTTTTGCTCAATTAAATACAAGTTTGAGTTCAAGGTTTCAGACTTGCTAGCAAGTTCACCCCCCCATATTGCATGGTGATAGCAGATAGAAGATTTTTTTTGAAAAAATTTTAGGGTCAATCAATTTAAGGAAAGCATTAATTAATTTTCATGTATCATATATATTTTCTCTTTCTCTTTTTTTTAACTTACTTACACTTCTAAAAGAAATTATTTTCCTATATTTTATTTATTAATTGGGTGTTGGGTACTTGCTGTGTGGGGGTTTTTATGGTAAATGTTAGGCTAGATTAGGTTACATGGTAATTTTGGTATATAGTGTGCCACAACTCAATCAAAAGTTCCTCATTGATACTGGAGAGTAAATTTGGCTACTGTCACAATAATGCTATGTGAAAATAAATATTTGTCTTTTAGGGCTTAATAAGGCAAGGCGACAATATGCAGACAAAAATATTTACTACTTGATTGAGATGAGTCAGCCAATCTTTACTGGGTTTTATCAAAATAAAGATGATTTCATTGTGATATTTTCATATTAGGGGGTATCAAATTTAGAAATCTTCCCTTTAAAAAAACCTCTTTTTTCACAAAATAAGCAATGATTATTCTTAAAAATATTCCATATTGTGCCCCAAAAACAAATTTTTACTGACAATTAATTTCAAGTTTGTGGCTTTTTTTAGTTTTGTGAAATAACTTATAAGTAATTACAAATCTCTAACTTTTATACCCCTTATTTTGAAAAGAATTAGAATCAAGGAATGAGTAAGGGAAGCTGGTACAAAAATAAATAAACTATTTGTTTGAATCACAAAAAAACATAAAAAATTGGAGAATAACAAAGAATTTTAAACAAGTTACAAATAAAAAATATTTAAAAAATATAAAAATAAGAAGACATACCCCTTTTAATGGTTAAAATATTTATTTCAGTCTTTGTCCGGCTTCTGAATTAAGAGAATAGCAGTTTGATAAATAAATAAAATACACCCAGGAAACCTTTTTTTCTGGTACAATATGAGAAATTTTGTCGGTCAGTTGTCTAGAAGAGAGAAGAAAAGAGGGAAGAAAGAGAGGAGGACAAGAAGGTAATGGTGATTTGAGAAATAAAAGAAATAAAGTCTAATGAAATTATTTAATTTATTGAAGAGAAAGCAACAACGAGTGATTTGAGAGGTGACACAGAATTGGGTTTTATTAATATTAATATTATTTCAAGTAAGGGTTCTGCGCGGCAGACACTTTAATTACTATCAGACTTAAGGCAACCTTTTAATTGTTATATAGAATTTTAAATTAGATTTTAATACTAATAAAAAATAATAATAAACGTGATAAAATTATCTTTAAGTTGTTGAGTGTATAGTAAGTGATGAGGCTACAGGGGATTATCCAAGGCCCTTTTATAGGCAATGGGTCCTCTGAAGCGCCACTATATTTGTAAATACAAGAATTATAATAGGATAAAACAAGTATATCAAAGAGTAAGTGAAACATAACAATGTAGAGAAAAATATGAAACAAATAATTAAAAAACCCAATTAAGAATACAATTTTCCCACCATTAATTCCCAAATCAGTAAGTAAAAATAGTGAATAACTAAACAAGCCTGTGACATAGGGAC
This sequence comes from Hemileia vastatrix, assembly GCA_030280995.1. Classification (NCBI taxonomy): domain Eukaryota; kingdom Fungi; phylum Basidiomycota; class Pucciniomycetes; order Pucciniales; family Zaghouaniaceae; genus Hemileia; species Hemileia vastatrix. The sequence continues at coordinate 9,457,434 of JASXTE010000017.1, read as the reverse complement.
TATGAGAAAAATAATTCAAAACAGATTGTACAGTCTGATTTAAGGATTTTTAAGTGAAACAAAGAATATTTTTACGCAACAAAATATGTAATTAATCTCAATTTTGTATAAATTAATTAATTGTTTTTCCTGACACAATTAAGGGTCAAAAGAAGCATCATTAATTATTTTTTAATATTATATGAAAGGTGTTATTTAATATATAAATTTAAATAATTAATTTAATTATATTATAAGTCAATTTTACACTTATAATTATAATATATATTTTTAATTAATTAAATATAAATTTATAATGATTAAATACATAAAAATGCGCCATTATTTGTAGAATATAAAATATATCATGTTTAATTTAAATGTATAAAGATTTATATAAACAATAAAATTAATATAACACTTATATGTAATAAGATACTTATATAATTTTATTATGCAATAAAATATTAATTTATATACATTAAATACAATTCTTACGCCCTCTTTCAGGTCTTATAAGTTAACATATCATTTACTGGACTCCTGGAATAGCCTGGCTGACAAATTTCAAGACACTCATTATGGTTTTAAAAAATGAGAAGTTTGGATATCAAAGATATGATTTCAGAAAGAAATAAGGCAATTTAAATACTAATTATACTAAATAACTCATAGAAATTTATAAAAAAGGGGTTGTCAAAAATTGACATGTAAAACATTCAAGAACATCCCAAAAAAGGTACCAAGAAAGTAATTTTGATTTAAATTACACCGTTTTAACTCAACAGCATTTTTTTCCCTTAACACACCATATTTTGGGTAAATCCAAGCCTTCCCAGAACTCCATACCTTAACTTTATTAGTCTGAATTAGGTACTCACATGCTCATACCTTAAAATTATTCTTTTCCAAATCCTTAGGGGATTATTTATGCACAAAAGTCACACTGTGAATCAAGTCTTAAGGCCCCCTAAAATCATACTTAAACCCTTAATTCCTCCCATCCTTGATTACTCCTACCCTCACTTCCCCCCAAAAAATAACATGAGCTCTTCACATTGTCAAAAACTTCAAGCAGCCACCAATGCTCTGGCCCTTGATCTTATGGTTGAGTATAATACAGATTCTGATGCCAAATTTAATTTATTCTATATGAGCCACATGGGAGAGAACCTCTACCTCACTTCCTAAACACCTTCAATTAAACATCAAACACAATATCCTATACACAAAATTCTTGAAATTCCTGAGCCTAGCTTTCAAAAAATGTTCTGAAATACACATCAAGGTTTTAAATGCCTACATTATATGATCAATGATAATTATATTTACCAGAAAAGCTCTTCTTTCCCACAAAAGGATCCAGCAATACAAATCTCTGTTGTGCTTTGCCAATTTGGTTCAAATGGGAATGGTGCTGCAATAAATTGTCTCAAGAACCTCTTCATTCTAATGGATGGAAATTTCTATCTTTACACTAAGAGAACAATCAAAGCCATCCAGTATCTTGATTCAAAAATCCTCACAAGGCCTACTAGTGAGTTTAGACTTAAAAACACTTAGTTTGTGCAAAAAAAGGATTCCCTGGCTGTATTGGATTTGTTGATAGAAAAACCATAACTTTGAGCCCAAAGCCTGCAAAGAATTTAAATAATTACTTTGATTGTAAAAAGAGGTTTTTCTATATCTTTCATGTTTTTATATCTATTAATAATTCTATCTTACTTTTGCTACGTTTAGTTATTCCATTGATCTACAATTGGTTTAAAATATAAATAACAAGTTTATCAATTTTCATGCTAGCTTTCCTGGTGTTTTCTATGACTCTTCTGTTTTTAAACAAAGGATTATTTCTCAAAAAAAAGAATCAATATGATAAAAATAAATATCTTCTTGCTTACTCTGCTTACACTGATGGTACATACATCATGGAAGTCTAAAGCTTAGCATGGCACTGAAGTTTATTAACAATGGATTCTTGGTGGATGATTACTGATATTGGAAAGGCCAAGCTAATTTTAAAATGGTTATATTAGATAAATTAAGTATTAAAAGTGGTTTAAAAGACTTTATTTTACAAGTCAAGATTTAAAAAATAATTATCAAACAATAAATGCAATTATAGGTTTGAAAGTGTGCGGAAATAAAATTTAGGAGTCTCAAGAATCTTTGGGAATTTTTCAGGAATTTCAACTATTTTTCCACTATTTTTATTAATTTTATAAAGTATTGTTGGTTATGTTTGATTTTTCATAATTTACTTAACTTTGATAATTATTTACTAGGTGAATAGGGCTTCCCAGACTACAAAAACTAAAATAGATTATAAAGAAGAAGTAGCTCTATTATTTATATTTTTTTTATATTTTTTTATTAGTATTTTAAGGGTGCTAATTGAGTCCAAAAGTCAGTACAAGCTCCAGACAAGCTCTGGAATGCTCTGGCTAGGTAAAGTAGGGCACATGACATAATATGCATATAAAGCCTGTAGACTTGAAATTAGAAATCATCAAGAATCATAACAATCATACAACAGCCAACCACAACAACACATATTTTATAACAATCATTAATTATTTTACAAAACAAATTATAAAACTGTAATACCCTTATAAATATAATACTCTTCAATAACAATTTATTAATTTCACTCATCAACACTAATATTAACTTATAGGGTACCACTTTAAAGTTCTAATAATCAGGGATCTGGTTTTAACAACTAAATCATTAGATAAAAGCTTCATAAAAATATATTATTCAATCATTTATATAACTTTTCTAAATACCGCTTCACTGTTGTTTTTCTACCTCATTATAAAGAGCAATGATTCTACATCTCAACACTGTTAATAAAAATAGTTTATTGGTCACTCTATATCAAGTAGAGGTTATAACTTAGATATTTGTGAGCTCTTTCTTTACTTAAAGGGACAGGTTTTCTTCTGTTTATCTAACTCCCTTAGATTCTACTTACAGCAAGGGGACTGTAAGAGTCTTTCTACAGTGGTGGTTCCCAACATGGGGTTTCAAACTCTCTAGCTTATAATTGATCTTACTTGGTATCTGGACTATCATAGCCTGCAAGAGGCTTATCTAACAAATGCCTATATTCCTTTAATGATTTAATCTTATATTTTTGGGATGTTCTCTACTATTAGATCAAATGTTTTAGCTGCTGGTGTACCTGTTAGGGAAACAGTAAGGATTGTATCTTTAGAGGGGCCCAAGCTTACTGGTGAGGATTTAGAAGGATTTTTATATTGGTATGAAACTACTGCTGAATTAGATAGAGCTTTACCTTTGGATATTGTAAAGCAGATTATGTTTTTTATGGGAGCCAGAGTGGTGGAAGAGGAGATTATTCCTATGGATGGCTGCAAAACTCAGAATTTGGAGAAGTTGAAGATGGGAATGGAAAAAATTTGGCCAAATGTTTATTCAATGGTGGATCTTAAGGATATTTCTTGGAGATGGGAATATAAAAGTGTTGTCAACTCTATTGGTCAGTATCATCAGTTTATGGTTGAACTCCAGGTGGCTTTGGATTGTTTTTTGGTTTATGAAATATTATATCATGAAAATGATTCAAATTATGTTTTTTGGGATGCTATGGGGAAAAAGGTTAAGAAAGACATTTTGATTGTGCTTATTAGTTCTAATTTGATGAATAATCTCCCAGATGGAGAAACTAGGATTCCTGGAATGGAGGTGCTAAAGAAGGTAATTATGGAACATCTGGATACTCAAAATACTGTTGATATGGACTCTGCAGAAGACACTTTGGTGACTCAAGAGGTAGAAGAGATAGCTAGTGTGGAAATTTTGGACTCAACTATACCTGAAGAATATGGCCAACCTGATGATTCTTTTGTGGAAGAAAGTTTTGATGGTGAAGTAGAGGTAGCATGTGTTAAAAAGTTGGATTTAGTTATTCCTGAAGAGCTTTCTCTATCTAAGGATATTGTTTTAGATGAAGAAGATGTTGGGTTAAAAGATGTTTCTGTTGGAAATGATTTTTATGAAACTAATTAAGAATATTTGGATTTTATGAAAGATTTTGGGATGGATGATTTGGAGTTGGATTCAGAGGATTATTCTCCTCAAGTCTTTACTTTAGAATCGGAGTCTGTCTGCAATAAAAAGCTGAATATGGCTAATGGATCTGGAATAGTGAAAGCAGTAGGCCATGGTGCTAGGGTGATTGAAGATGAAGATGTTATTATGGGGGGTGAATATGGAAATGTGGGTCCTCAAAAGGTGCCCAGGGCCAAGTTAATAAAATAAAACTTTAGCATATAAGGCCAGTAGAGGTTGGTAAGAGGATATGAAGGATAATGTTTTTCCCGCACTAATGGAGGGTGCAGAGGCGTTGATTGATGGGGTGAATGCCTTGGATTCACCTAAAACTTGGGAACAGGTGTGTGTTTCTTCTTGTCCTTAGGTAGGACAAATTCTGGTTATTTGTTTTTGTGGGTTTTGGAATATGTGGAAATGCCCTTGGGGAAAAATTTGTGGATTTCAACCAAGGGATCTCAAGAATTTGATTCCTCTGAAATGAGGATAAGCTAAATTCAAATCAGCAGAATTTTATTAATCTGTTATTTGTTTTATTTTAGATTCTTTATTCCCTTCAAGATTTTTATGAAGACACTCATTTTTTGGGGTAGCAAGGGCTGATTACTTCAATGTTGAAATCTCTCCTGAAGAAGAGATCCCAGACTTAAATAGGTCAGCTCACTTGGAGATAACTGAAGCTGGTTCTCAATTATTTTCTGTTTATATTTCATTGGAATGTCAATGTGTGTTAGATTTTTCTATATGTTTATTATCTTTATCAAACTATTCTATAAAATTTAAAAATGGTTCAAAGAGAAAGATTGGATATACTATTTTGAATAAATATTGGAAAGATAATTTGGTAAATTATAGTGGTATTAGTGGTGAATTATTTTATGGCCTCCAGCATGAGGATAAAGTGTATAATAAGGGACTCCAGCAAGAGGATAAACTGCAATTATCACATCAAAATCAACAAAAAATATTTGTATAATTAATTCACAAAAAAAATATTTGTGATGATTCTATTTCTTTCCTCCAGATAGAGGTTAAACTTCCAACCTTATTTACTGTTGATTTTATGGTAGAAGATGAAAGGGAAAAAGGTATTGGAAAATTATGGGATAAATTAGACAAAGGAAAATGATGTATTAGTGATAAAAATGAAATTTTTGAAAATAAATATTATATTTTAACTTACTCTATTTTTGATTCTGGTTCTGAAAATTAAGAAAATTATTATGACAAATTATATAATGGCAAAACTATAATGGATCAAGTATCTCAAGTAAAAGGGGACATTGACGCAGCAAATTATAAAAAGGTAGAAAGTAAAATTAGGCCTATTAAAAAACGTTTTCCAGCTGAATTAAATCCACCATTGAGAAGAACAAAATTATCAAGAGATCTATATGACTTTCCTTCAGTCATGAATCTGCCTGAATTTACTGAAACTTCATGAATCACTGTCAAGAGATTAGAGGTTGTCAATTTTGGACATGAAGAATGGATGTCAGGTGAAGAAAAAAGTTTGCCTTTGGATGTAATGGTTAAGAGGGAGAAGACCATTGCATTTGTAGAAGAGGAGAGAGTTGTGTTAAAGCAATTTTCTGGGGAGCCCTATAAGATTCCAGTGGTTTTTCATGAACCATGGCAACAGAAACCAATTCCTATACCCATCACTTTAAAGGAAGATTATATCAAAGTCATTAGAGAATGAATTTGAACTGGTTATATGAAAAGTAATCCTCAAGTTACTAAATTAAATTATTCTGTATTAAAAAACCTATTGGCAAGTTTAGGTAGTTCATGATTTAAGAGAACTAAATAGGGTTACAATAAATAATGCAGGAATACCATCTAGTTTGGAGGAGTTTGTAGAGATATTTACAGTGAGAGTGTGTTATGGTTTAGGAGATAAAATGCAGGGATATGATGAAAGAGAGTTACATCTGGACTCAAGACCACTTACAACTTTTGATACACCACTTGGACAATTAAAACTAAGAAGATTACCTCAAGGAGCAAGAAATTCAGTTACTATTTATCATGCTCAGATGGCATGGACTCTACAAGAGAAAGTTCCACAATACAGTGGTATATTTATTGATTATGGTGTAAAAAAAGACCTTCAACTGATTATGGTAATGAAGTATTGAAGGAGAATCCAGGAATACAAAAATTTATCTGGGAATATGCTGTTATTTTTAGAGAGGATTTTGTTTAGGAGAGAAGAGGCTGATTTAAATATTTATGGATCAAAGTTTTCTCATTGTGTTCCAGATTTGGAAATTCTAGGTCATGTAGTATGCAGAGAGGGTTGGATTGTTTCAAAGAATATAGTAAATAAAATTTTCTCTTGGCCAAGACCCAAGAATATGACTGAAGTCAGAGGATTTTTAGGCCTATGTATTTATTTTAGAATTTTAATCAAGGAAATTTCTTCATTGGATGCTCCATTGAGAAGGTTGAATAGGAAGTATTCTGGTTGGGAGTGGGATGAAGAGTGTGAAGCAGCATTTTTGAGGTTGAAGAAGGATGTTGGGGAAGATATTGTCCTGCATAAGTTGGAGTATGGAAAAGAAAAAGCCAGCATTTATTTAGCATTTGAATCAAGTATGATTACTTCTAGGGCCTTTCTGTCCCAAATAAATAAAGCTGGTTATATCATACAAGTCAGGTATGAATCTGTAGTTTTTACTGAGGTGGAATCAACATATTATCAGTAAAAATTGGATCTCTGTGGAGTGGAAATTTTTTTAAAGAAGCTTCTAAATATTTTATAGGGACAACACTTTGAATTAAAAGTGGAAACAAAATTTTTGATTCAAATGGTTAATTAACTGAGTCTACCAAATGCACCCATGACCAGATGGGTAGCTTTCATACAAAATTTTTCCTTTGATTTAGTTCAAAAGCCTGGAAAGATGTTCACTATTCCATATGGCTTATCAAAAATACCACCTACTGATGAGTATTCCAACTTATAAGAATTTGACAAAGATAAACCTGTTATCAAAGCCAGAAAACAAGGTGCTGAAGACTTTCCTTACCTCCCTCATGAGGTTAAACTGGATGGCTTAATAAGTGTAGATTATTATGACGTCTACCATTAGGATATACTGGATAATTGTAAAAATTTGATAAATGATGTTCTTTGTGTGTTTTGTGATGGTGTAGATAAATTTGGTAAAAAAAGAGATTGGAGATGTTTTGTTATATTTTGATGAAGATGGTGAAATTTGGTAGGATAGTAGCAAGTTGATTAATGTTTTATATGTTGTATTTATAGAGAATTTTACTAAAAATAGGCTGGGTATTTGTAAAAATTTGGTTAAAAGGAGTTTGAAAAAAGATGAGGTTAGTGATGTAAAAAAGGGTGAAAAAGTGAAACAAGAAAATTTGGTTATAAAAAGGTTGGAAGGTTCAAAAATGGATAGTTCAAAAACCTTTTATGATAAAAGGCAAATTCAAGGTTTAAAGTTATTGGCTCATTCATGTGCAAGGGATTTTGGTGATAGAGAAGTGCTAATAGATGTGATATCAATGGAATTTCAAGATGAATTCTAGGGACAGACAGAATTTTATCTTAAAATGGTTAACGATTTTTAAACTTTAGAAAGGCCAGATAGTTGTGATAATGATGAATGGGTGGATATCAAAAAGAAGGAACTGGAATTTTATTTATCTGGAAGAAGATTGATGAGGAGGAGGTGTACAGAGCCTCAATTAGTTATTACTTAGAGAAAAGGGCGGGAGTTGGTTATGAAATCACTTCATGAACATCTAGAACATAGAGAAGTTGATGAAACTTATAGATGAATTGCTGATAGATTTTGGTGGCCTTGTATGAAGCTGAATGTTAAAAAATGGTTTGAGTCATGTGAAGAATGTCAAAGAAGAATTTAATTAAGGCCAAAAGAAGTTGGAAATGCAACCAGTGAAAATACTCTTATTGATATGGTTAGTTTGGATGCTGTTCATATTAAGGAGAGGAGATGTAAATATATGATTGTAGACAGAGATATTTTGACTGGCTGGGTAGAGGAAGCGCCTCTTATTAATTTGAATTTTAGGAATGTGGCAGATTTTTTGATGAAAAACTGGGTATATAGGTATGGAGTGATGAAGTTGGTAACTGTAGATGGAGGTCCTGAATTTAAGTCAGAGTTTAGTCAAGCTATATCAAAAGTTGGATCAAAGTTTAGGGTAGCAACACCATATTATCCCAAAGCTGAAAAAAAGGTAGAAAGAGGGCATCAAGTTATTAAGGATGCTTTAGTTAAAATGTGTGGGACAAGTGCGGAAAAGTGGAGGCACTATTTACTATTAGTTTTTTTTGCTGAAAGCATCACTTCCAAAAAGACAACTGGATATTCATCATACAAACTATTTTTTGGTCAGAAAGCTGTTTTACAAGTTGATTTAAAGGCTGAATCATATCTTGGAGTATATTGGGATGTGGTAAAAACTACTGAGGAATTATTATGTGCAAGAATGGTTCAGTTAGAAAAGAAAGAAGAAACTCTAGAAAAAACATATTTGCAAATGATGAATATTAGGAATCAGTCAGTCAGATATTGGGATAATAGTTTGGCTCAAAGGTTATGGAATCTTTTGAAAACTGAAGATATGGTTTTGGTGTATAATAGGAGCTTGGAAATTCAGTGAGGAAGAATGTTTGTAGATAGGTGGAATGGACCATACAGAGTTAGAGAACACGTGTCTGGTGGCTCATATGTGTCAGTGTATCTAGTGTATAAGTATGATTTAATAGTATTTATTAATGGTCCTACTACTTATTTATAAATGATTTAGTTATTAAACCTCAGGGGAAGACTAATAAAAGAGTTATACTCAAATAAAACTCACAATACTTGGATTGAATTCAGGCCAGTGGTGGAAAATAGATAAATAGATAATAGTTATAGCTTATATAATGATAATAACAATTTATAAAGGCTTTATAATATATTTCTAAATGATAAGAGTTGTGTTTAAATGTTTAATTGAATTTTAGTAAGTAAGTGATGATCAATAACCTGTCAAATCCCTCCTTTACTTATACCAAAATCCACTGGAGTGCACAGACCTTCAATCCAGATGATGTCACTGCTATCCCCAGCAATTACAGCACTGTGAGGGCCCATCACCTCCCCATGGATTCCATTTCAAGCAGATTCAACACCCAGACCTTCAGTAAGGACCCTCCATCAAAATTAATGATAACACTGACCCATACCATAAATAGAAAATCAAGATAAAAGCAGATACCATAAAGAAACAGGTAAAATAACTAGTCCAAAGGAATAAAATGAAACCCAAAGCATTTAAAGGAAAAAAATTAAATTTCCAAGCCCCCAATAACATCCCCAAGCATCTATATTAACCCATCAATGACCTCCCAAAGCATAAATCCATGAATATCCATCTAAGGAAACAGATTAAGTTGTCCAAACTGAGTACCTGTGCCTGAAATAGATGTGTATGCTTCTGTAGGCATTGTGAATCCACTTAATACGTCCATATGACATAAAATAAGCAAAAAAACAAAGGTTATAGGCTATTAAGAGGCTAAAACCCACTTTTAGACCTAAATATACACAATATACTGCATATTTCACTGAATATGAGATTTATGTATACATATAAACTTATGTATGTCAATAATTACTTAATATCACTTAAGATAAGTATATTATGACTCCTTTAACACCTTAATAAGTATTATTGTCACCGGACAACCTACGCACAAGGTCGAGGATGTTCCTGAAAGTGAGATGAGGGATTTATAAACTTCTTCGAAGCACAGAGGAATGATTTGAGGAAATGATTCGAAGGTCACTCAAAGTAAGAGCTACAGGTTTGAGGTATTTTCGAGAAGAATTATAAGATAGTTTCAAAGGTAATAGGAATTCTTAAGATCTCACGAAGGGTTGGAAACTCAATAATCAAAGGTTTAGGATTTAGAAATGATTTATTGAGAAAATAAAAGAAAGATACAATAACAATGATTTAACTTAAAGATTTACCACTATTAAATGTAAATACGTTTTATAATTTAATTTTAAGGAATATCGAACCAAATACCCAACCCTTTTATATCCTTTATTCCTCCTCGCATTGACCTCCCTCTCATCGCACCATTCCCATACCATTGACCATTACTAACATACACTTAGACCCTCTTCGCTAAATATCTGTCCATGCTCAATTTACCCCTTTTTATTAATTAACAAAACTTTTTAATGAAAACTACTACTGTACTATTACGTTGATCCTAGCGCTGTGCGTTGCTTATTGAAAATGAGACTAAGGCACCCTATTGGGAGATTGACTAATTTAGATTTAGAGTTTAGGTTAGCGCAGTTAAATAGTAAGTACACAAAGGGGAATCACAGTTGCTATGGAGAATTGCTTTCTGCGCTTTGAGTATAGATTTAGGACTCGATATTATTGATTTAAAGAGCTGCTTTTTCCTCGAGTGTCATGTGGCGCATGACAGATGCCCGGGTATAAGAATCGCGAGCTCCGTTGAGCTTGATCCATCTTCTCACACTAGTTTCCCTTCATCTATATATATATTTTCTTCCTTATTTATTAATTTCCCTGTAATGAATTGTCCTACTACCACACCTACGCCTCCACACCCTAAAGCAGATGGGGGAATGATTACGCGACAGTTTTCCCAAGCTTGCACGGCTTGTGAAAGTATGGAATACTTCTGTGTCAAAAGTACAGCAACTCGAGGCCCTTGCCAGAAATGCGAGTTTTGCCGTTGGCGACGAGTGGCGTGCGATGCATTGACGAAGAATGCAGAGATCGAACAACGGTTTACCAAGACCAAGTTTTGGGTGATCCCTAAAACAAAAGAGGTGGTCAAAGACATTTGTGATGTCTCGGTTGGAGATGATCAATCGGTGGGGGAGAATGATAAGGAGATCAACAACGAGATCACAACCTGGGTAACCCAGGCCACAAGTTTGAAGCGGGGTGTCAAAGAAGAAGTCGACAAATCGGTGGAGGAAGATGAAGATGAAGTCCCTGTTCCAGGGCGGGCACCCAAGAAACGACGGGTGGTCATTGAAGATGACAAGGAGGAAAGAGAAGCAGAGGTAGAGGTAGAGGTGGCGCCAAGGTTATTCTTAGAACCTGACCCCATCTTCGAAGTAAGCTTTTCGTTGTTGTTTTTTAAGGATGAGGTTACTGATGAGTTTTGTTTAGACATCGAATATCATTGAAGACCCGATTGGGGAGCCTGCATCGCTTTTACCAACTGAGGCAAACCCTCTGGTCACGGGTGGAAACGAAGAACCTGAAGACACTCTGGACCAGGTGTGGTCGAAGAAACCTCGTCAGGGTCGACGAGTAAGGTTCGCAGAAGAAATGTGTGGGGAGGTCGATACAATTATTGACGCTTCTTCCTTCGACGTGGCAGAGGAGCTCTTGGAGATTGGAGAGGTGGTTCCGGTAGGAGAGGAGGAGGTATTTGAGAAATGCAGGAAGGAGATAAGGGTAGTTTTGGAGAAGATGAAAAGATTGGTTCAAGAAAAATTAAAAGAGAAAAATTTTAAATGAAAAGGAGAGATGTAAAGAAGTAGAAAAATAGAATTGTATTTTAGTTTTATTTTATTTTATTTTATTTTATTTTATTTTTATTATTGTAGGTGAATATTATTATTTTTATAAGATTTGGGAGAGAGAGAAAAAAAAAAGAAGTTTTAAATAAAATTTTGCTTTAAGATTTGAAAGAAGAAATTTAAATAAGAAAGAAAGAAGTTATTTAATTGAAGGAAGTTCTAAGTTTTTAAAAGAAAAATTTATGTAAGAGAAGAGAGAAAAGAAAAAAAAAACGGTTGGTGATTGAGATGAGTTTGTTGAATTGAGAATTTAATGAAAGAAGAATTTGTTTTTTTGCGAAAAGTTGTTGATTGATTTTTTAAGAAATTTTAGTTGAAAAGAGAGGAAGAAGAAAGAAAAGAAAAAAAAACAGAATTTAGAATTTAAAGAGAATTTGAAAAGAAGAATCATTTGTTTGAAGAATTTTTATAGGGAGATTTAGAGGTTGAATTTAAGTTCGAAGAAATGGTCGTGTCGTACAAGATTTGATGATTCGAAGGAAAGAAAGTTTTTAAAGAGAAAATAAATTTTTAGAAAAGAAATTTTTAAAGAGAATTTTAAATTTAAGAAAAGAATGTATTTAGAGAATTGAAAAAGAAAAGAAAGAAAATATTTAGAGAGATTTAAGAGTTTTTTATTTTATTTTATTATTTATGTTTATTCTATTTATTTTATTTTATTTTATTTTTATTTTATTATTTATGTTTATTCTATTTATTTTATTTTATTTTATTTTTATTTTAATTTTAATTTTGATTTTACTTTTAGTTGGTTTTGGAGAAAATTTTATAGAAGGAGAAGAAAGAAAAAGAAGAGGAAAAAAAAAGAAAACAAGGCTAAGAAATTTAAGAGGTGTTTTAGATTTTTTACGAGAAAAAGAAAGAACAAAAAAGAAAAAGAAAATTTAAAATAAAAGAAATTTTAAGGTTTTGGTTTTAAAGGATATTTCAAATGAAAAGATTTTAGGAGTTCAGGGGCGTTAGAAACATTAATGGCTGGTTCCCAGGATGTTTTGTCTGAGTCATTGAGGAAGCCTTCCCATTCCAAGAGGTATTGAAGTTTCCCCTTGCATATTCTTGAATCAAGGATACGACTTACTTCCCACTCTAGATGATCTTCTACTTCGACCGGTTCCGGAGGGGGTTGGTTCTTACCCAGGTATATTTCTCGAGCCGATTCCAGGAGAGATACATGGAAAACAGGGTGAATTGCCTGCCATTTAGGAGGTAACTTGAGTCGAAATGCAGTTTTAGAGACTTCAGAGTCGATTTCGAATGGTCCCAAGCGCTTTTCAGCCAGTTTCTTTGATGGTTGTGTTGTTCAAATGTTTCGTGCGTCGAGCTATACTTTGTCGCCTGTTTTAAAGGAAGGATCAGATTGTCGATGTTTGTTGGCCTGTTCCTTGTATCTTCGAATTGCTGATTCCAAATTTGTTTTAAGTTCTTCCTGGAGTCGTGATATAGTTCAAAGATAATGTTCTGCAGGATGATTAGTTCCTACATGGATTGAGTTGAATCGAGGATGTCGTCCATAAATGGTTTTGAAGGGAGATTGTCGTGTCAAAGAATGACTCGACTTATAATAAGCAAATTCGGCCAATGGTAACTATGTGGTCCAATCGTCTTGTTGGTAACTGACATAAATTCGAAGATATTTTTCGAGGATTTGGTTAACTCTTTCTGTTTGACCATCGGTTTCAGGGTGATAGGCCGTGGAGAGGTTCCTCGTAATATTGAGTTGTCAACACAGTTGGGTCCAGAATGTGGATACAAACAATGAGCCTCTATCTGAAATAATATCATTTGGTAAGCCGTGTTTGGAGAATACATATTCTAGGAACAATTTTGACAAATCTTCTGCTGTAGCAGTAGTAGTGGTTTTAATGAAAATAGACATTTTTGAAAATCTATCTACTATTACTAAAATAGCATCAAAATCATTAGAAAAAGGAATTTGAGAAATGAAATCCATCGATAAAGATTCCCAAGGTTTAGAGGGAATAGGAAGTGGTTGAAGCAACCCATGCTTCCGGTGACGGGGAGCCTTATTCCTATTACATTCGTAACAAGCTTTTATATAGGCCTTGATTTCCCTGGTCATACCTGGCCAGAAGAAATCCCTCGCTATTAACTGGTAGGTTTTATCAACCCCAAAATGACCAGCTAATGGAGAATCATGTCGACTGTTGAAAATCCATAATTTTATCTCATTGTTGTCGGGTATGACTACTCTACCTTCGAAGACTAATAGACCTGATTCAATACTAAATCTTTTGGCCCCTTTCTTCGAGAGTATTTTGTCTTTTAACCCTAAAAAATATTCCTCCTTCGACTGAGCTTCAAGGATGTTGGATAGTGGATTTCGAAAAGATTGAATTGTCATCAAATTAAGTTGATGAGTCGTTAACATTGATTCGTTGAAGATTGATTCCACATTTGCTGGGTTCTTGTCAGAAAATGCGTCCCCCTGCTGTGGGTAAACGTCGTCCCGACGTGACAAGATATCTGGGACAATGCAGTTTTTACCTGGGCGATAGGAAATAGAGAAGGAAAATTCAGACAAAAATTCAGCCCACCTGGCTTGACGCCTGGTTAACACTTTGGAAGACATGAAGTATTTTAAAGCATTATGATCTGTTAAAATTTGAAAAGGACTATCTAGGCTGAGAAGAAAAGAACACCATTTTTTAAGACAATGGATAATAGCTAAAAGCTCTTTGTCATGAATTTCATAATTTAATTCTGCTGCAATGAGTTTGCGTGACTCAAAAGCAACAGGATGAAACAATTTTGTTTCAGGATTAAATTGGGAGATGACCCCTGCAATAGCATAATCGCTTGCATCTGTCTCAACTATTGTCGAAACCAGAAGGATCAAAATGTCGAAGAATTGGGGCTGTGGTGAACACCGTTTTTACTGCTTCGAATTCCTTTCGTGATGTAGAAGTAAAAACAAAAGGAATGTCTTTTCTAAGAAGAGAAGTAATATTGGAAATAGTTTTAGAGTAATCTTTAATAAATCTTCTATAGAAGTTTGCAAAACCCAAAAATCCTTGGAGTGATTTAATGTTTTTGGGCTCAGGCTATTCCAGGATTTTCTGGACTTTTTTTTCATCCATGACTAAACCGTCAGTGGAAAAGGTAAAACCCAAAAAATCAATTGATTTGAGGTGGAATTCACATTTATTATGCTTGGCATAGAGACCATGATCTCGAAGACAATTTAGGACATGTCAAACATGATGAATATGTTCATCCAGTGTCTTTGAGAAAATAAAAATATCATCTAAATAGACGACTACAAATTTTTCAACAACATCTTGAAAGATGTCATTAACAAAAGTTTGAAAAGTTGAAGGTGCGTTACATAATCCAAAAGGTATAACGAAATATTCAAAACTACCAAATCTAGTGCGCATTGCAGTCAGTGGTTCATGACCTTCTGCAATGCAAATCAGATTGTAAGCGCCTCTAAGATCAATTTTAGAAAAGAAATTAGCACCATTGAAAAGGGTAAGAAGTAATGACATAGGAGGAACAGGATATGCATTCTTCTTAGTGACTGTGTTGAGCTTTCTATAGTCAACACACAACCTAAGACTACCGTCCTTCTTTTTTAAAAAGAGGACAGAGGAGCCGGTTGGAGATTTACTGGCTCTGATGAAACCTTTGGCTACATTCTCTGCAATGTAGTCTCGAAGAACTTGAGATTCGTCCTTCGACAAAGAATAGACGGGACCTGCCGGAGGTACTGGGCCTATTAACTCTATTTGATGGTCGTAGGGTTGATGAGGTGGTAACTTATCGGCCTTGCGGATTGAGAAACATTGAGGAAATTGTGATAGATTTCTGGTAGAGTTGATTTAATGGCTTCAACATTGATTTGGTCGTCCTCTTCATCTTCGAGAGAATCTGTCGAGGGGATACCTGTATTGAGAGAGCAGAATTTGATTACTTCGAGGCAATTTAAATCCTCTTCGAGTGAAGTCATCGAGCTAGAAGGGTTAGCCAATTGCTCATTTAGAGAAAGATCAGATGCTTGCAAGTCATCTGGCAGAGACTTGTCATCTAACAGGACATTATCAGGCGGTTTGTTTAACTCCCTATTGACCTGCATTGAAGAATCAGAAATATACTTAGAGCGTGGGGTGATCAATCCCTTAGTCCAATCAATTTTGTGATTCCAATGTGTTAAAAAGTCATGGCCAAGAATGGTATTGTCCATCCTTGGGGCGTCCAAGACTGATAATTCCCACTTGAAGGGGGGAAAGTTCGGAAAGTTGAAAACCCATAAAACTTTCTTACTTACCCAATATTTGGGTTCCTCTGATTCGAACAAATAGATTTCTGTAAATGTTAGTTGAAGCTTCTCGGCAAAAGATAAACTAACAAAAGAAATTGAAGCTCCAGAGTCTATAAGACAACTGAAGGGGATATCCTCCTTAAAAAGAATGAATCTCAAGCGGTTTAAGGCAACTCCAGTCCTTAAGACATGGAGGTTCTGTGCACTGGGAGAGATAATATAGTTTTCTTTGCACACAAGTAAACTATCTACTAGTTTTTTGACTTCAAACTAGTACCTTCTCTTTCCTTCAACTTTACACAGTCTTCCAACTTGTGCTTACCCCCACAATACATACATAACCCATTATCTTCTCGTCTCTTCCTCTCAGCTTCTTTAAGTTCCCCTTTAGGATCCAGTACTTTGCTGATATTGCCTGGGGTCGAGGTTTATCCTTTCCCTTATTGGGTTTGGATTGAGTCGAGGAGGATTGATTTGGTCGTGGGTATGAAGAAGGTCCCGATTTAAAATTTAGGCCTTGAGATTTGTTGGCATATCGACGATGTTGAAGTCGTCCTTGATAAACGCCGTCAAGTTTGAGGGTTCGATCCATTAAATCCGTTAAAGTATTCATCTTCTGACCGTGAAGATTTAATTGATCTAGAATCCTTGAAGGAAGTCCTTTCTTGAAATGATACTTAAGGGCAGCATCATTCCAACCTACTTGAGTTTGAAGTGCTCTGAAGTTTGAGATATATTCAGAGGCTTTACCATTATCACTCATGCGAAGAAAATCAAGTTCAATTTCTGCATTGTCAGTTTTCTTAGGGTCCCCAAACAACGTAAAAAGTTGGTCTTTGAATTTTTCCCAATTATTGATAAGTAAGTGGGTTTCTGTCGAAGAAAGCATGAGCAGATAAGGTTTGAACCATCTTGCTGCTTTCCCGGCTAGGAATGAAGAAGCGTAAATGACCTTTGATCGGTCGCTATTAAAGGTTCGAGGGTCATTATGGAACAGTAGCTTGCAGGTTTGCAAGAAGGGTCGCAATCTGTTGGGGTGATCTCCGTCGAATTTGTCAGGAGATTTCATAGAAGGAGTTTTGAACTTAGTTCCCCTTGAAGACATTGGATTTGAAAGGGTTTTCATGAAAAGTCTCATGAAATCTTCCAGAGAGTTAGATGTTCCAGGTTCTGAGGATTGACCAGAAGGGTGATTGGCTGGGGCTGATGGTGCCTCGTGCATTGTATCCTCTCCTTATTCTTCATCACTAGAATCCTCAAAATCTTGTGGGATGTCTTCTACAGATTGAACTGAATGTTGCCGTTCCCTAAGGTCGAGTGGTTCCAAAGAGTGAGTGCGGGAAACAGACCTTGTGGCTGTTGGCCTGCCCCTAGCGCGAGGTCTAGTAGTAGCGCCCGGAGGAGGAGTGCGTTGAAAAGGTGCCATTTTAAAACTTTAAAAACACCTAAAAGGACGTAGTAGTGCAAAGAATGAGAACTATGGAGAATTAAATTATACTGTCACCGGACGACCTACGCACAAGGTCAAGGATGTTCGTGAAAGTGAGATGAGGGATTTATAAACTTCTTCGAAGCACAGAGGAATGATTCCAGGAAATGATTCGAAGGTCACTCGAAGTAAGAGCTACAGGTTTGAGGTATGTTCGAGAAGAATTATAAGATAGTTTCAAAGGTAATAGGAATTCTTAAGATCTCAAGAAGGGTTGGAAACTCAATAATCAAAGGTTTAGGATTTAGAAATGATTTATTGAGAAAATAAAAGAAAGATACAATAAAAATGATTTAACTTAAAGATTTACCACTATTAAATGTAAATACGTTTTATAATTTAATTTTAAGGAATATCGAACCAAATACCCAACCCTTTTATATCCTTTATTCCTCCTCGCATTGACCTCCCTCTCATTGCACCATTCCCATACCATTGACCATTACTAACATACACTTAGACCCTCTTCGCTAAATATCCGTCCATGCTCAATTTACCCCTTTTTATTAATTAACAAAACTTTTTAATGAAAACTACTACTGTACTATTACGTTGATCCTAGCGCTGTGCGTTGCTTATTGAAAATGAGACTAAGGCACCCTATTGGGAGATTGACTAATTTAGATTTAGAGTTTAGTTTAGCGCAGTTAAATAGTAAGTACACAAAGGGGAATCACAGTTGCTATGGAGAATTGCTTTCTGCGCTTTGAGTATAGATTTAGGACTCGATATTATTGATTTAATGAGCTGCTTTTGCCTTGAGTGTCACATGGCACGTGACAATTATTAGGCTATGAATAAGCTATTTAAACTACTATAAGTTATATAATAGTGTAATAATTATATATATATGTATTATAAACATATATATAAGTATTTTAACCTTATTTTTAAGATATAAGCTTAATGTATTTAAGTTTATCTTATTTTAAACATTAGAATTACTCAGTCCTTGAGATACCTAGGCTGACACTCCCTCACCCCAAAAAAATAAATAAAAAAAATGTTAAGACATTTTAATTAAAAGTAAGGAGTGAATAGAAAAAACTTTAAATTTTCTATAATACATATACTGAATAAAAAGTATTATTTTGATTTAAATATTTTCAAGAGATTTTTAAGATCAGAGATTTTATTTTCTGGAATCCACTGGTCATATTCACTTGATTTATTTTTTAATCTTAATAGATACTCAACTCCCTTTTCTTTAGTAAGGTGTCTCTTTTTAAGTATCTTTTCAATTTCTGCCTTTTCAACTATTTATTCAGGTTGCTGTTTATGCCTTCCTGATCTTCTTGGAAATAAAACAGTATCATTAGAATGCTGTGGTTTTATAAGAGAAATAGGAAATACTGGATGTTTTCTATCATATGGTGCATATAGAATAACCTCAACAGCATTGTTACCAACCATCTTTTTAACTACAAATGGTCCAATGAATGGATCCTTCAATTTAACATTACCATTTAAATTGAAATTTAGTGTAGAAATAAGGACTTCATCACCCTCTTTGAACATTTTTTCTTTATGGGATTTATCCCATCTTTTCTTCTCATACTCAAATGCCTTATTTATACATTCTTGAGCATGTTTTCTGCATAATTCTTGCATCTGAAGAAAAGACTTAGTAACTCAATGGATATCCAATCTAGGTAATTTATTAAGAGTTTTAGCAGGGGTATTAGGTACATAACCCAACCATAACTCAAATAGCTTTTTGCCAGTGACAGAATGTACTGTACTATTGTATGCAAATTCTAAATCTGGGATAAGGGTTACCCAATCATGCCTGAATTTGTCATTGTCTTTAAAATTAAGACCAAAAGCACAATATCTTCTTATCATATCTTCTAAAGTCTGTATCATTCTTTCTGCTATCCCATCAGTTTGTGGATGGTGTGCTGTAGAAAGTTTTAATTGACACCCTGAAACATCCATAAGTGATGTCCAGAACTCAGAAGTAAGTTTAGGATCTTTTTCTGAGACTATTGCTTTGGGAAAACCTGCTATATTTAACATTTGTGTCCACCATAAAAAATCTAAGTCCTTTGCAGAAACCTCTTTGTGGGTAGGAATAAATTTACACATTTTTGTAAATATATCTACAATTGCCCAGCAGGAGTTATAACTCTTATTCCCTGCTATTTTAAAACCTTTTACAAAGTCCATGTTAATTATTTCCCATGGAGCTTTTGGTTTCTCAATTTGTTGTAATAAACCAGCTATTTTGCCTGTTAATCTTTTAGATTTTTAACAAGAATCACACGTCTCAACATATTTTTGAACATCCTCAGACATTTTATGGTAAGGTAAACTCTTACAGTTGCCTTGCTGTAAGCAGAATCTGGAGGAGATGTGTGGATTTAGTGGAAAACCCCGTCCTTCCAATAAAAATAATAAATGGGAATTCTAAATCACTAAGCTAACCAGTCTACTTGGATCTGATTGATAAAAATATTGAAACTCTGAAATAATTAACGCTTATTGAGATTTAAATAAAAGTGGCTGTTGAGAAAAGAAATACTGATAACAACAATTAAGGTGTACCAGTGAAAGATCTGAAAAGATTGACTTTTATGTTTTTATAATAATTTAAATTTTTATGAGACAGCAATAATCAAGTCCCAGTGATGAAGACCTTTCTAAAGATACCCTGTATGAAGTGTGATTTAAATTGTTGAGTAGTATTTCTAAAATGTTATATATAAAATATAAAGTTATAAGGGTATTACAAATTTATTTAATTTGTTGAGTAATAAAAAAATGAGACCGTGGAAGTTAAAGATTAAGCTGTATGTTGTCTGATGATTATAAGATGATGATATGATGATGCCCAATTTCGAGTCTGAGAGACTCTTAAGTATACCTAGTCACGTGCCTAAATTTCCCCTCCAGAGCTCACCCAGATTCAATACGGAGCCCGTACGGAGCCCGTATGGAGTCCAAACGGAGTCCATCCGGACCTCCGGACTCAATTAGAACCTTTAAACCTATAATAAAAAATCTAGAAAAATTACGCATGATAGATCCACTTCCCCTTTACATTCCCAACTAATCTTTGTAGCCTGCGCAGCTCTAATCACCCCGTCAAAATTCATCAAAGTTAAGTATTTTCTAAAAAACGTAAATATTTCTATAAATCTTTAAAATTCATTTAAAAATATAAGAAAAATAGTAAAAATTCTGGAAAAATTTCCCAAGGTTCTTGAGTGACTCGAATTGATACTTATAAACTTTTAAGACTGTAAAAATAAGTTTTCTTTGAAAAATAAATTGTTTCCGTGTAGGCATTTGCTTTTAACCAATTTCTTCATATTTAAAACTCAAACAAATTAAATAAAACCCTTTTATAAAAAATAATAACGCCAATCTTGCACGCCGTAATAACTCCATTTACGTACTTAGGTGCCATACTAAACTTTAGGCTACCACATCCTCCCTCCAATTGAGAATGTCCCCATTCTTAAAACTTTGCATAAGTGGTCAAACAAAATATTCATCTTTTAACCTTCAACCACCATCTTCTTTAATCAACTTTAAAATTCATCTTCATCAATATGTCTTTCAAAGAACTTGTCGCTCCATGTGAACTCTGTGCTTGCTACCAGGTACCTTGTTTAATGTCCAACCCTAATCTTCCTGGTAGGACTGCTTGCGACTTATGCCGTGTGAAAAAAGTCAAATGTAACCAGCCAATAGTTCCTTCTAAAACAAATGTATATTTAGGACCAGAAGCTCTCCCTGATCCCACAACTTCTAAAAAGTGATCTAAAATTCCTGTCTTCTTAAAACAAATAAGATCAAAAACAGCTTCAACATCAAAAGTTCAATCTTCATCAGCAGATCCCGGCCTAATTTTGCCTTCACAAGATCCTAATCCTATAACGCCAGTGCCCCCAACCAACTTTGCTGAGACTATGTCTCCTGGCTCTAAATGTAAGACCCTATTATCTTACTAAAAAAAAAAAAACTTTTAATCAAAATTGACTAAACCTATAACTTAATAACATATTTGAACTTCTAGCTGTCAAAATAAGCAACACTGATGACGTTGGCAAAGTGAAGACGGACTATATCAATCATTATCCAAATTTTCATTGCTATCTTTTTCTTGACTTTACAAATGAGTTGAAACCAAAAATGCTGGCCTATTTTCAAGAAACTCCAGCTAATAACCATGAAGACCTCATGAAAAGAAGAATTTTAATGCAAAGCTTTGATAATGATGTTGAACAATTTCAAAGAAATTATCTTTTCTAACAGTATAACTTGATAAAATTTTGTTTTTGCTTGGTCTTCTTTAACTTTAAAATAAATGTTGTTTTCTTTCTTCTCTGGCTTAACATAACATAAAATAATAAATAATATAAATCTTGTGATGATTCCACTACTGAGAGCAAGGTTTGAATCCCTTCAGACTCCCATATACCAGTCTTCCTTCTTGTCACAGCATTGAGAGAGTGGATCTTCCTATGAGCCGAATACTCCTGATTCCAACCTTATAGGGCCCCCCACTGAGCCGAATTCTATGATTCCAATCTCGTCATAAGGTCCTCCAAGCTTCACACCAAAAATGGCCTAATACTGAGGAACTAAAAATCATTCCCTAAAATCCAACTACCATCCTAACTTCTGATTCCTTCATCACAATTTTCAAACTTTGCTATACAGCAAACCCATAAAATACTTTTTCCAGGCTTCCAATAATAATATTAACTTTAGACCATGTTAAAGCGCCACAAATTTCACCTAATTAACCATTATGCTTTCCTTAGCATCATCACCACCTAAAATTTTAACCTCCTAAAGCTTATCAGCACCCAATTCCAGAAATGATTGAATAACCAGTTTAGAGTCTTAGTGGACAGTGATAAATTAAAAGATTGAATTGAGTTATCCAAACAAGATTGACATTCCAGTTTAAAGTCTTGGTGGACCAAACATATAATCGATTGCCAGTTTATGGTCTTGGTGTACCAAAGATTGTTTAAGTGCATAAATAACTTGAAATATTCCTAAATAAGGCCTAGGCTTGACCAAAGATTGAATAAACTTGATAATCCAGTTTAATGTCATAGTGGACCAAACATTTGATTGACAAGTAATCCAGTATAAGGCCATAGTGGACCAATGAATGTTGAATTATCCTGCAGATATTAATTTTCCAGTTTAAAGTCATAGTGGACTAAACAATGAATGAACTACCAGTTTAAAGTCATGGTGGACCAAACATTTGATTGATAAGAAATCCAGTTTAAGGTCATGGTGGACCCAACAGCTTGATAATAGTCCAGTTTAGGGTCTTGGTGGACCTAACAACTTCTCTATCCTTGAACCCTTCTCCAAAAATGTCCATAAAATATTGAACGTCCTTGTATTTCAGTTTAAAGTCTTGAAGGACTAACAGCTCCAATATAAAATCTTTAATGACAGTCTTGAAAATTAGCCAGTTTAAAGTCTTGGAGGACTAACAGCCCCAAAATTTGTATAAAACCCTTAAGGAAAGTCTTGAACAGTAGCCAGTTTAAAGTCTTGGAGGACTAACAGATCCAAAAAACGTATAAAAAACCTTAAAGAACGTCTTGAACAGTAGCCAGTTTAAAGTCTTGGAGGACTAACAGCTGTCTTGAAGTAAAATCCCATAGGTATTGAGTTCCCCTAGACCCTGTTTCCTGTCTAAACTAAATGAATAAACTAAAAAGAATGAAGACCGAAAAATAAACTAAGAAATATAATAATAATTTTGATTTAATTATTTAATTTTTTAATTTTATTATTTTTTATTTATTTATTTTTATTTTATTTTTAATTTTTAATTTTTTAATTTTTTATTTTAATTTAATTTAATTTATTTTATTTTAATTTGTTTTTAATTTAAAATAAAACTTAAAATTTAATTATTAAAGAAAGATAAAAAAAGTAATAATAATAAAAAATTTCAAAATAAAATTTTTAAAAGATGCCCCCTGGCCATTTGATGAGCCGTACCCTTGACATCATACCCACATCCAAGTGCAACTTGATGTGGTTACACAATTTTGAGAAATTGAAAAGAAAAGAAAATAAATGAAAGTTTTTAGAAGATAATTTTTATAATGATGATCACTGGGTGGGCTCCCTCCAATTTATAAAAATGATTAGAGACCACCAGTGAGCATCACCTTTATAATAATTCATAATATATATTAAAGAAAAGAAATCACAATCTAACATAAAAAAATCAAAAACAAAATAAAATAAAAAGAATCTTGAGTCCGGCGTTGAGAGCGGTGTCTCTTGATTCGTTCCAGTTTATAGTCTTAGTGGACTTCCTATAATTAAAAGACAAAGCCAGGATTCAACTAGAAACAGGGAAAATTTTGGAAACAAACATTATGGGGTAATTTTGTATAGAGCAGCCAGCCCATCAATTACCCCCACACTTGCCAATATTTAAATTAAGAAGGTTCCCCTGTGAACACATCTTCCAATAAATTTTTAAAATTTTCCAAAACTATCTTCACCCATATTTTAAGAATTCTAAATTTTGAAAAATTAAAAGAAGGTTTTCTTGCATTTCGTTAAGTTTCATCACAGTTTCGTCGCCCATATGCAGTGTAATGACAGTAAAGTATTTTTGATAAAAGGAAGATAGTTTATCCTCGTTGCAGAGGTTAATAAGATTTTTATAAACATCATAGTTTATCCTCATTGCGGAGGAATCCATAAAATTTGTTGATATTATAGTTTATCCTCATTGCGGAAGAATCCATAAAATTTTGTTGATATCATAGTTTATCCTCATTGCGGAGGTAGACTTCGGCACTCCTGGTGTCTCTAGGATAGAACCGTTTCAATTGATTGGCCGCTACCCTCTTCTTCAATTCAACTCCATCCAACTCTTCTAACACATATGAACCACCGGAAACTTGCTCCTTGATTTTATACGGTCCATTCCACCTATCTGCAAACATCTTTCCCCACTGACTTTCCAAACTCCTATTATACACCAAGACCATATCTCCTGAGTTCAAAGGTTTCCTTAATCAATGTGCCAACCGCTCATCCCAATATCTAACTGATTGATTTCAGATCTTCATCATCCGCGAATATGCCTTTTCTAAATATTCTTCTTTCTTTTCTAGCTGCATCATTCTTGCACACAATTATTCATCAGTAGTTTTGACTGTGTCCCAGTCAACTCCAAGATATGATTCAGCTTCTAAATCAACCAGTAAAACTGCTTTCTGACCAAAAACAAGTTCATAAGGTGAAAATCCAGTCGTCCTTTTGGCAGTGATTCGATCAGCAAATAAAACTAAAGGTAAATAGTGCCTCCACTTTTCCGCACTTGTCCCACACATTTTAACTAAAGCATCCTTAATAACTTGATGCCCTCTTTCAACCATGCCTTCAGCTTCAGGATAATATGGGTTTGCTACCCTAACCTTTGATCCAACTTTCAATACGGCCTCTTTAAACTCTGTCCCAAATTCAGGACCTCCATCTACCGTTACCAACTTCATAACCCCATACCTATATACCCAATTATTCAACAAAAATTCTGCCACATTTTTTGCAGTTAAATTAATAAGAGGCACTGCCTCTACCCAACCAGATAAATCATCTCTGGCCACAATTAAATATTTATACCGTCCCTCTTTTATATGAACGGCATCTAAACTAACTCTCCCAAAGAGTGTATATTCACCGGTCCCGCGTCCAGTCTCTTTTGGCCTTAAATAACTTCGTCTTTGACATTCTTCGCATGACTGAACCCACTTTCTAACAGCCATCTTCATGCCAGGCCACCAAAATTGATCAGAAATTCTTCTAAACGTTTCTCCAACGCCTCTATGCCCAAGATCTTCATGCAGTGATTTCAAAACTAATTCTTGCCCCTTCTGTTGAGTTATAACTACTTGATGATTTGGATACCTTCTCCTCATTAAACGTCGACCAGATAGGTAAAACGTAGATGACTTCCTCTTGATAGCCACCCATTCATCGTCTTTGCAATCTTCTGGCCTCACTAAAGTCAATAAATATTTGACTAACAAAAAATAAAAACCAGTCTGACCCCAGACTTCATCTTGAAAATCAATTAATATAACATCAATAGGGACTTCTCTATCACCAATATCACCTGCACATGAATGAGCCAATAATCGTTGACCCCTAAATAAATATTTAATCGAGCTATGTCAACGTTTTTCTTCTGAACCTTTGGATCCTTCGTAAACCGTATTTGAAAATACCTCTTTCTCTTTATCCACCTTTTTATTTAAATTCTCTAATTCTCCAACATATACACCATTCCTTAGCTTACTACTATACCACACTACCAATCCATCTTCCTCTACATACACCACATCTACTTCTACCTCCTTTCTACCAAATTTATCTACACCTTTTCCAACACCTTTATTAACATAAAAACTATTTTCCAGTTTATCCTCTTGGTGGAGGTCATAATCACCATAATCTAAACACAATAATCCTGCCAGTTTAACCTCATGGGTGAGGTATGGAAAGTCTTCAGCTTCTTTAGTGCTGGCTTTGATAATAGGTAAATCTTCATCGAACTCTTCTGAGTCTGAATCTTCTTCAGTGGGTGGTCTCCTTGATAAACCATCTGGCATAGTAAAAGTTTTGCCAGGCTTATGAACTAAATCAAACAAAAAATGTTGAATAAAAGCTACCCATCTTGTCATGGGTGCATTTGGTAAACTTGGGGAATTAATCATCTGGATTAACGATTTTGCATCCACTAGCAACTCAAAATGTTGCCCCCACAAAATATGCTGAAGTTTCTTCAGTATTTTTGCCACACCACATAATTCCAATTTTGGTTGAGAATATCTTGATTCGACCTCAGTAAATACTACAGATTCATACCTAACTGGCTTGATTTAACCAGCTTTATCCATCTGAGACAAAACCGCCCCATCTGCAACCTGACTTGAATCAACTGCTAAATAAATTCTGCCAGCATCTTTTCCATAATCCAACTTGTGCAGGAATAAATCCTTCCCTACAACCTCCTTCAACTTCACAAACACCTTCTCACACTCTTCATCCCACTCCCAGTCTGCATCCTTTCTCGTTAACCGTCTCAATGGAGCTGCTAATGAAGAAAAGTCCTTAATAAACATTCTAACATATACGCAAACGCCTAAAAACCCTCTGACTTTGGTCTTATTCTTGGGTCTTGGCCAGGACTGAATTTTGTTAACTTTCTTCTTGGACATAATCATACCCTCTCTACATACCACATGGCCTAATATTTCTAAGGCTGGCACACAACATGAAAATTTTGAACCTGAAATAGTTAAACCAGCCTCTTCAATTCGAAACAAGATTCTTTCTAATGTAATTGCGAATTCCCAAATGAATTTGCGTATCCCGGGATTCTCTTCCAACACCTGGTTATCATAGTCGGTTGTTGGTCCCTTAATTCCTCCATCATCTATAAAGATTCCAGCATATTGTGGAATTTCGTCTTGAAGGATCCAAGCCATCTGAGCTTGATAAACTGCAACTGAATTTGTTGCTCCTTGAGGTAATCTTGTTAACTGTAAACGTCCTAGTGGCATATCAAATGTAGTGAGAGGCCTTGAGTCTGGATGTAACTCTCTCTCATCATATCCACCCATAATATCTCCCAAACCATAACACACTCTCCCTGCAAACGCTTCAACAAACTCCTCAGCACTAGGCGGTATCCCAGCATCCTTTATTGTAACCCTATTTAATTCACTAAGATCATGAACAACTCTAAGCTTGCCATTTGGTTTCTTGATACAAAATACTGGACTAGAATAACTTGACGTTGATTGCTCATACAGTCCAGTGCGTATCCGCTCTCTGACAACTTCAATATAGGCTTCTTTTAATGCAGCCGGAATAGGAATTGGTTTCTGCTGCCACAGGAATCTTGTAAGGCTCCCCATAGGAATGCTTCAACACACCCCTCTCCTCTTCTACAAAAGCAATGGCCTTCTCTCGCTTGACCATCACATCCAACAACAACTTCTTCTCTTCACCAGACAACCAACCATCAGGTCCAAAATTTACAACACCCAGTCTCTCAAAAGTGATTCTTGACGTCTCAGAAAATTCAGGTGGATTCTTTACCAAGGGACTTTCATAAGGATTTCTTGATAACCTTGGTCTTCTCAAGGGTGGATTTAATTTGGCAGGTAGCGGTTCATTAATACGGGGTGTCAGTTCTGGCAAATCTGCACTTACAAATCCGCACTTAAATAAGTGCGGATTTCCAAAACACACTAGCCCCAATACTGGTGGATTTCAAAATGAAATAAGTCACTTATTTCACTCAAATCCGCACTTTCTCAACCAAAAGAGCTGATTTCACCATCAAGTCCCATTTCACTGATTTGTCAGCATCATCCCATTCATACGCAGCCCTCCGCAGCATAACACTTCATAACTCAAAACATCGTACATCACTTACATCTTCATATCATATCATATAAGAGTTATGCCTTCCTCACTTTCAAATCGTGATAAATAACATAAAGCAATGACTTTAATGGCTCTTGAACTGCTCTTGGACTCTGATTGCGATTCTGATTCTGATCTAGAAGAAGATTTTGTCTTTTTATCAAAAATGGCCACAAAACATTACCTTCTTCCCAGAAAGCCTCAAGTACTTCATACCCCCAAGTACACCATCCAAACACTTCTTAAACTATCTACACCCAGTTTTAGACAGCTGTTCAGGACTTCTCAGGAATGTTTCCTTAAATTGCTTGAGCTTATTCAGGATCATCCCATATTTCACAATAATTCTCAAAAAGAACAACAACATCCTTCAATTCAATTGGCCATCACACTATGTCATTTGTGTTCAAATGGTAATGGAGCCGCTTTGAAACTTTTAGAAAATGTCTTTGATTTAGGGTATGGTTCTTTTCACCAAAATATTTACAAGTCAAAAAAATTCTATATCTGTTTTAAAAAATTGGCAATACTCTCCCCTGCATTTTATTGAAGCAAGGGGTGGATATCACCAAAAAATTTTTAAGTCATCAATTTCACATGTCAGATTTGAAAATTTGGCAATACCCCCCCCTGCATTTTATTGAAGTAAGTGATGGAAGTCATCTAAATTTAATATAATTACGTAAATTATTAAATAAATATCTAATATATATCACTTTTCCTAGTTTAAAATTCCTAGATAATAATTATATAAGAGTTTCAGAATCCTTATCCTCTAAATATGCAATATAAAATGTGAAATAAGACAAGTGAAATTTGGAAAAAAGGCTCAACTTCAAAGGCCAAAATCTCAGCAACCACTTAACCTAATTCAAACCAGTTTGAGGGAAATGAAAGATATGCTTTAGTAGAATCTTCAGTTAAAGGACATGTGATTTAAATAAACCTAACCCTAATTTGTTACATAAAAAAATGAAATAAAAATTTAAATTGGGAAAAAAAAGGCTCAACTTTAACGGTCAATATCTCAGCAACCACTGAATCAAATTCAAATCTGTTTGCAGGAAATGAAAGGTAGCCTTCAGGAGAATCTTCAGTAAAAAGAACATTAGATTTGAATAAACCTAACCCTAATTCCAAGTCTGATTTTCAAAATTTTACAAAAACTTGAAAAGTGGTAATGAAGATGAGATCAGAAGGAGTTTTATAAGGTCACTGTTATCCAGATAAGAGTCATACATATATTTAAGTATGAAGTTTTCATAAAAGGAATGAGATATCATATAGGCATGGAAAAAAGGAGATGAAACTTACCTTGATTGAAAAGAAGGAAAAATAGAGTGAGAAAGATTGATGTTGGAATTGTGGGGAAATTGAATATGGAGTAAGTGAAATGCATAAAGAATGTGCAATGTATGTGTTTCAATGAAATGGAGCCAAAAAAAAGTGAAATAAGGGAAAGAAGGGATAATGACCATGCCAAGGAGGGATGAAGAGTAGGGTGATGGAGCTAAAAAAGAAAGTAAAGAGGGAGAGAAAAAAAGGTTAATTATACCATTGAAATCCAAAATAACCACTTACAAAAAAATTTAGATAAAAAAAATAAAATAAACAGAAAAAAATAAAAAAAATTATAATTAGTAATCAAAAAATCAAAAAAAAAGAATAAAGTGACTTACCTGGAGAGATGAGATGACAAAATGAATGAAACCAAATTGTTTGAGGGATGTTGGAGGAGAATAGGAAAAGGATATGAGGGATGAATGAAAAAAAAAATCATTGACAAAATATGCGATTTCAGAAAATATGCAATTTCATATTGAGCTGGTGAAAGAAAACCAATGAGCCATCCAAAAAAAAAATTTTCACTGTAAATTCCAAAAAAAATGAATATGCAACAAACCAAAATACCAACCCAAGTGAATGAAGTACACAAAGAGGACATTTGGAGAGTACAAAATGGTATGGGAAAGAAAGGGATGATGTGGCCAACATGTGGTTTTGAAAAACAAATCACAAAAAAAGTGCTGATTTGAGGTCAGAACTGACACCCATAGAAAAAAGATTAAGAAGTAGAAGAAATAAGTAAAAAAGAATGTAAACATGCCTGGTCAAAATATTGAAAATGTCAGGAAGGGGTGTGTGCCGAGGATTGATGAGTAGGTAGCGAGGAAGGTCAGTGTGTCACATGTGACAGGGATGGGGTAAGAAAGGAAGGGATGTTTTGTGACCAAAATGTGGTTGTGAAAAAAAACGGGAAAAAAGTGCTGATTTGAGGTCATAACTGAAACCCTTTTTTGAAATAAGTGACTTTTTTGCAAAATTTAAGTGCTGATTTGGTTTGAAATCCGCACTTAATTTAAGTGCGGATTTGCCAGAACTGACACCCCCTAATAGGTCGAACTTTATTTGCTACTTTCTTATATTTGGCTGCGTCCACATCTAAATAAACTTGAGGTAAAACATTTACTTTTGTATTGCCATTAAAAATTTCATCAAATAAATCTTCTTCATTGTCAGAATCGGAATAAGAAAAATTAGAAAAATATTTTATTTCATTTTTAAATTTTACCCTTTTTCCTTTCCCTCGTCTAATTTATAAACAGATTTTCCAACAAATTTGCTTCCTTTATCCAACAGTAAATCACCCGTAAAGAAAGTTGGCAGTTTAACCTCTTGCCGGAGAACCGGAATTGAATTTTCACAAAAATTATTTTTTTGTGTTTTAATTATACTGAGATTTTTTATTGGATTTTGATAAGATTTTTGCAGTTTACCCTCTTGCTGGAGGTCCAAAATAGAAGGAGATACTTGCAGTTTAACCTCTTGCTGGAGGTCCAGAATAACATTTTCACATAAATTATTTTTTTGTGTTTTAATTATACTGAGATTTTTAATTGTATTTTGATGTGATATTTGCAGTTTACCCTCTTGCTAAAGGTCAATAATAGAAGGAGATACTTGCAGTTTAACCTCTTTTTGGAGGTCCAGAAACATACCCTTCCAATTTTTATCCAACCTAATTTGGCCCATTTTGCCTTTTTCACCATTTTTAAATTTAATAGAAAAACAGGGTAAATCCAATAAACATATAGAAAAGTCCAAAACGTATTTGCACCCCAAAGTAATATTAACAGAAAATAATTGAGAATCCACTTGAATTATCTCCAAGTGAGCTGACCTATTGAAATCCAGGATCTCATCCTGAGGAGAGATTACAACATTAGAGTGATCAGCCACTGCTACCACAAAAAATGAGGGCATTCATCCCTTTCCAACAAACATAATTCTCCAGAAGCTGTCCGTTTTATACACCGCTTCTTGGTGCAAACACAACACTGGCACAGAGTAGTAATCCCTGGCCGTGTTTCCCAACCTTCATCTCCAGGAGGCGCTAACCGCATATTTAACCTCCGCATATCTTCACCAGTGATTTCTAAACTAATCCTCATGCCAGCTTGATACCCTATCCTGGCCTCAAAATCCATCAAAAAAGGACGACCAAGAGCAGTTTTTACTGCTCCTATGGCCACATAAAAGTGAACCTTACCAACAGATCCACCAATGCCTAACCTGACATGCTCAGCTGTACCCATCAGCTCTGTTGCATGCCCTCCAATGCCTCTGAGGTTTCCCCCAGTTCCACTTTTAATTGGCAAGCCTATACTCGTCGCTTGCTCCAATGAAATTAAATTAATTTGAGACCCTGAATCAACCAAGGCCTTTACTTCTTTTCCATTAAGAGTTACCACCAGGTAACCCAGGGGAGCGGAAAAATGTGTATCTACATCTTCCCCAAACTTTTCAGCATTTTCACAAATATATTCCACCTCTCCAGTGCAAACCCGACGCCTTTTCAAATGCTTCTTTTGCTTTTCAGAAAGCGCCAGACTAATTGTAAATAACTCCCCCAAAGATAAGGGAATCTGCAGTTGATTCACCCTATTCAAAACTACGTCCATCGCATTAGCTTGACCAGAAACTACTGGCCGCTCATACTGGACCTTTGATTTAACAACCTTGTCCCTGGGTACCTCTTGAGGTCCAACCGAGCCATCTTCACTTTCTATAACCCTAACTCCATCACCAGCTTCTTGCACTAATCCTGATCCATTGCTAGTCCTTCTTACACCTTCCATTGGGATGGGACCGCTAAAACTTGGTCTGGGTAGAGATGCCAACGGTACGTCCTCCTCAGAATCCGAATCATCCTCTGGCATAGGCTCACCATTTAAATCAAACTTGCCATAACTAGGGGGCCCCATATCAGCAATCCCCTTCTGCATTTTATATAATTCGTCCTTAGAGTAAGGGTTCAATTTGTTGGCGGCAGTTTGAGCACTAGAATTTTTGTCCTTAGAGTAAGGGTTCACTTTGTTATTCGCCTTGCCAGGATTAGCCTTCAATTGGCTCTGAATGCTACTCTTTGCCATAGTAGCAGCTGCTCTTCTAGCAGCATTAACATCGTATTCGCGGGCCATACCACTACCCTCCACTTGGGCAACCGTTGCCAGCTCTAAACCTTTAAAAGAAGTAGAAAATGTGGCTTTACTGACCTCTTTCTCCTTGCCCTTGTCAGCTTTACCACCATTGCCATTACCATTTTTGCCACCCTTGGCATTAACATCTTCATCCGTCACCTCTTCAAATCTGGCTCTCCTTTCAGCCGTTAAACTTCTTCTGACCAAATCAGAAGGAGACTGTCTATCACTGGGCTTGATGAACAAACCATCAGGAAATTTATAAACTTTACCATCAAATAAAACTCGCCCAGCATCCATATCCTTATCAAGAGCAAAACAAACTGTTGCTCTGTGCCCCCTCCTATTACAATAGGAGCACACCTTTGGCTCATCATAGCCACCTCTATAACTACTACCACCATTCCCACAATTTTTCCCATTTCCTGGGAAGCGGTTACCGTTGTTATTGCCATTATAATTTTAACCTTCATACCCTCTAGACTGATAAGAAGTTGACGTCGAGGAAGAAGCGATTGGGGCCTTGTTAGCCTTCTGTGTCTCTTGAACAAATATTTTTAACTGTTTAGTTAAATCGGCCATATGATCGACCATCTTATTATCCACATTACCCTCAACTTTTGCAGTGGGTAGTCCCATTTGAGCCTTCTTGGCCTCCTGAGCTTTGACCATGATATCGTTATTCTCAGCCAAAACTTCACTAACCTTGCTAACATATTGAGCGCATGTCTCTTGATATTTGTCCAACGCCAATAACTTTAGATGGGCTTGAATGTTGTCCTTTATAACCTCCAAAGCCGGCAATTTCTGCTCACCATTAGGCAGTTCCTTCATCAATTCTTTTCTTGAAAGATCCTTCAAGACGTCCATACAAATATCCCTGCTGCATGCTGACCAAAACAAATCTTTTGCCTGGTTCTCATGCACTAACTTGTCCACCAGTATGAGATATTCCACCACTTTATCAAACTGAACACAGAGATTTTTGAAGTCAGCCATAGAAGAAACACCACCTTTTGCTTGCCAGTCTCCAACAATTTTATTGAGGTCCATCATAGTAAACCTAACACCCCATCTATCAACCATAGCTTTAAAAAGCTTAACCCAATCCTTGTCCTTAAATACCTGCCTAGAAATAACCTCTTTTTCCACCTCCCTATAAGCAATAAAAAACCTAACTTGCTTCACCATATCCACATGAGAAGCACCATCAACAGCAGCAGCAGCTTCATACCTGCTAATGAACCATTTAACCTCCTCCCCATCAAACTTTGGGCCATCCCAAGAAAAAATTCTAACTGAGGGAGTAAGAAGGTTAGAAGATCCAGAAGCAACAGCAGAAGACATCCCAATAAGTAATGAAAAGCGTTAACAATCTATAAAATAACAAGCATCTTGCAGGCCAATAACAAAAATCCAATTAGAGTTCCAAAGAATAAGCCTCTTGCAGGCTATTAACAAAGACCTTGACCCAAAAAAGTCCTAGAAAAAGCTAGAGATTTCGAACCCCACGTTGGGCTCCAACTATGGTAAGGTAAACTCTTACAGTCGCCTTGCTGTAAGCAGAATCTGGAGGAGATGTGTGGATTTAGTGGAAAACCCCGTCCTTCCAATAAAAATAATAAATGGGAATTCTAAATCACTAAGCTAACCAGTCTACTTGGATCTGATTGATAAAAATATTGAAACTCTGAAATAATTAACGCTTATTGAGATTTAAATAAAAGTGGCTGTTGAGAAAAGAAATACTGATAACAACAATTAAGGTGTACCAGTGAAAGATCTGAAAAGATTGACTTTTATGTTTTTATAATAATTTAAATTTTTATGAGACAGCAATAATCAAGTCCCAGTGATGAAGACCTTTCTAAAGATACCCTGTATGAAGTGTGATTTAAATTGTTGAGTAGTATTTCTAAAATGTTATATATAAAATATAAAGTTATAAGGGTATTACAAATTTATTTAATTTGTTGAGTAATAAAAAAATGAGACCGTGGAAGTTAAAGATTAAGCTGTATGATGTCTGTCTGATGTATGATGATTGTAGGATGATCCTTAATTTCGAGTCTGAGAGACTCTTAAGTATACCTAGTCACGTGCCTAAGTTTCCCCTCCAGAGCTCAGCCAGAGCCTATCCAGAGCCCGTATGGAGCTCGTATCAAGTCTGTCCGGACCTCCGGACTCAATTAGAACCTTTAAAACTATAATAAAAAAATCTAGAAAAATTACACATGATAGAGCCACTTCCCCTTTACATTCCCAACTAATTTTCGTAGCCTGCGCAGCTCTAATCACCCCGTGAAAATTCATCAAAAATAAGTATTTTCTAAAAACGTAAATATTTCTATAAAACTTTAAAATTCATTTAAAAATATAAGAAAAATAGTAAAAATTCTGGGAAAATTTCCCAAGGTTCTTGAGTGACTGACCTTGATAATTATAAACTTTTCAGACCGTAAAAATAAGTTTTCTTTTTAAAATAAATTGTTTCCACGTAGGCATTTGCTTTTAACCAATTTCTTCATATTTAAAACTCAAACAAATTAAATAAAACCCTTTTATAAAAAATAATAACGCCAATCTTGCACGCCGTAATAACTCCATTTACGTACTTAGGTGCCATACCAAACTTTAGGCGACCACAACGTTAATCCACCAAGCTGTTTTTTTTACTCTGGTTAATGTTTTATGGTAGTCAAAATGACCTGCTAAGATATCATCATGACATATAATTAACATTAACTCCTTCATTGAAGGGTATATTAAAATTACATTACTGAATTTTTTACTGTAATATATAAAACCATCCTCAATTGAAAATTTTCCTTTTTCTAATGCCTCTTTATACTTATTTGGTAATGTTTTTATTATAACATTCATTGAAGCATTAGATAAATCATTTAATAGTGTAGTGAGTTTACTCATGTTAGGATCTGAAGCATACGTGTCAAGAATTGATTGCATAAATTCATCCTCAAGATCTACAAAATAAATGCCATAATTTTTAATAATCTCTGACTCAGGAACATAAGCAGGATTATCATCATTATTAGGCAGAGGTACTCTAGATAACAAATCTACATTAGATTTAATGTTCTTGCTCTATGTGTAATAGTCATCCGTCCTCTGTATTCTTGTACAGCTAATTTCCATCTAAACATGTGTCTATTAAGAGTTTTCATGTTTAAGAGTTACTTAACTGCACTACAGTCAGTTATTAACTCAAATTTTTGGTCTTCAAGGTAATACTGTAGCTTCTCAAAAGCCCATACTACTGCCAAACATTCAAGTTGAGTAGCACCATATTTCAATTCACTACTTCTTAGAGTACATGAAATATAGCAAATTACTACTTCTGACATTTTTCTTTCAATAAGTTGTTTTTGATGCAAAGCAGTGCCCAGACCAATAAAACTTGCATCTGTAAATAATACAAGAGGCAATTGGAAATCTGTCAATCCCAAGATAGGAGCTGTCATCAATCATTCTTTCAACTTATCAAAAGCCTGTTGTCTTTCATTATTCCAAATAAAGCTTCTGATTTATTTATCAGTGTGGTCAATGGTGCAGAAATTAATTGGTAGTTTTTAACATATTGTCTATAATAACCACACATACCAAGAAAAGATTGTACATCCTTTAAATTTTGAGGAATGCCAATATTCTTGATTGCAGCCTCCTTATTTTGGTCTACACATATTTGTAAGCCAGATACTCTATGACCAAGCACTTTTAAAGACTCAAACCCGAATTTAAATTTTTTCAATTCAAGGGTCATTTTTATTTCATCCATTTTCTGAAATACCTTCCTTAAATGGATTAAGTGTTCACCATATGTTCTAGAGAACACTATGATGTCATCAATTTATACCATTAACCATCCCTCAATCATTTCATTATGGAATTTTATATCCATTAACTTCTGAAATACTGATGGAGCATTTTTTGGTCCAAATGGCATCCTGACATATTTATAAATTACCATGTGTGTTGTTATCAAAAAAAAGTTCTGTGAATCATTTTCAACAGGAATTTGATGGTAACCTTTATTTCCATCTAAGCAACTTATATACTTAGCACCTTTAAGGGTCACATGTATAGAGGCAATCCTTGGCAAGGGATAAATATCATCTACTGTAAATGTATTTGATGCTCTATAATCACTGCACAGTCTTTCTTTATCTTGTTCACAAGAAATTAGCACTGGTGATATTACACAATATTTTGGTGTAGTTTCAACCTTCTCAAGAATGTTCATTTTTAATAAAATATTAATATTATCCTCTATGTCTTTCCTCTTCATTGGTGATGCAGGGTATGGTTTCTTTTTAAGAATAGCAGGAACATTATCCATATCACAGGTTAAACTAATTTTCATCTCATGATCTTTTACAAGGCCAAGTTCATTTTTACCATGTGCAAAAGCCATTGGAAATGCTTTAATTAAGTCCAAAATATTATTTTTCTCAGCTTCACTTATCTGCGTGCCAAATGATGCTTTAGAAATTTCTGTTTCCAGAAGTTCTATCTCATTGGATTCTCTTCCTTTGCACAGAATATTTGTTACTGACTCAATAGGGGGTATCAATGTTCAGGGATCCACAATTAGGGATCAGGAATTTTTTTTCCCAGGATCAGACATTATTAATTGCAGAAGATTCTTATCCACTAGCCCCAGGGCTAGTGGATAAGAAATCCACGATAATGCATTATCCCGCCTCTTATACCCCAATTTCCATTCCTAATTCCTGATCCCAAACTCATCTCATCCATGATGGATTTTTAAGAAAGTCACATGACTTATAATTGCTGATGCCATCCTTAAGTATTTCCTCACTCTATGCTACTTAATTTTGGGGGCAAACGCTTAAGTTTTTTTTCTATCTACACACCCCAACTGCACATTTGGCGATGAATTCCCACTTCCCTCATCACATAACCCTTCCACCAGCAACAATGAAACACCTCTCTACTAGGAAGCTACTTCACTCAACAATGAATGCTATCACTTTTCTTTTAGTTCTTTACTATAAATCTGACTCTGATTTGGAAGATGCTTTAGCTTATATGTGTTTTCTTTCCAAAAAGCGTTACATCATCACCAGGGGGCCAAATCTTTATCATGATCCCCAATATGATCTGGCCTCCATTCTCAACATTCCTCATTTAAACTTCACAAAACTTTTTAGAACTTCTCCCGATTCTT
Organism: Hemileia vastatrix; assembly: GCA_030280995.1. NCBI lineage: Eukaryota > Fungi > Basidiomycota > Pucciniomycetes > Pucciniales > Zaghouaniaceae > Hemileia > Hemileia vastatrix. The sequence continues at coordinate 9,419,849 of JASXTE010000017.1, read as the reverse complement.
TCTTCAAACTTTATCAACTCATCTCCGATCATCCTATCTTCCATAACAATTCTCATAACAAACAGCGTAATCCTGCCATCCAACTTGCTGTTGCTCTATGTCGCTTTGGCTCAAATGGAAATGGTGCTGCCGTAAGACGTTTGGATAATCTCTTTAACATAGGATATGGTACCGTGATATTATACACCAAGCACTGTATGATTGCTATCCTTTCCCTCAAGTCTCAAACTCTTGCTTGGCCAACTCCAGAACAGCGACTTGAATCCTCTCAAGTAATGCAAGCTGAAGGTTTCCCTGGCTGTATAGGTTTTGTTGATGGCACAACCATCCCTTTGAGTCAAAAGCCTGCTCATGATGGCAACCATTATTTTGATCGCAAAAAAAGGTTTCTTCAAAATCTCCTCCAAGTTCTCATCTTTCACAATCTAACTTTTTATCTTCTTTCTAGATACTCTATTGCTGTTCAACTTGTATGCGATGTCAATAAAAAATTTATTGCTTTTCACAGTGGCTGCCCTGGATCATGTCATGACTCTTCCGTCTTCCAAAGAATGAGGATTTCTCAATCCCCTGACTCATACTTTGATGAATCTCAGTACCTCCTTGCAGACTCAGCATATGCAAGTGGAAAGTACATTATACCTGCTTTCCGTGGTGCAAATTCAGAAAATGACCCCAAAACTAAATTTAATTATCACCTTGCACAATCAAGAGTATGAATTGAACATGCTATAGGTATTTTAAAGGGACGATTTTCTAGTCTTTGGGAGCTCAGAATCCAATTTCAAAAAAAATTGAAGATCAAAACTGCAAATCATTGGATCTTGACTTGCGTAATACTCCACAATATTCTAGCTGATTTAAAGGATGAGTGGAATGATCTTTATGAAGAAGATGATCCTGAACCACCACTGGCACTCCCCTCCCTTGATTCACAAATCATTCAATCAACCGGTATACTCCCCATTATAATGCCAATTTCTCTCCAACATTTCTCTTCACCCTTTTAATTTTTTATTTTTATGTTTTCATACTTTCCAAATGTCCTCTTTGTGTACTTTAATCACTTGGTTTTGTATTTTGGTTTGTTGCATATTCATTTTTTTTTTTGAGTTTACGGTGAATATCTTTTTTTTGGATGGCTGATTGGTTTTTTTTCACCAGCTCAACATGAAATCGCATATTTTCTGAAATTGCATATTTTGTCAGTGATTTTTTTTTCATTCATCCCTCATATCCTTTTCCTATTCTCCTCCAACATCCCTCAAACAATTTGGTTTCATTCATTTTGTCATCTCATCTCTCCAGGTAAGTCATTTTATTCTTTTTTTTTGATTTTTTGATTACTAATTATAATTTTTTTTGTTTTTTTCTGTTTATTTTATTTTTTTTATCTAAATTTTTTTTGTAAGTGGTTATTTTGGATTTCAATGGTATAATTAACCTTTTTTTCTCTCCCTCTTTACTTTCTATTTTAGCTCCATCACCCTACTCTTCATCCCTCCTTGGCATTGTCATTATCCCCCCTTTCCCTTATTTCACTTTTTTTTGGCTCCATTTCATTGAAACACATACATTGCACATTCTTTATGCATTTCACTTACTCCATATTCAATTTCCCCACAATTCCAACATCAATCTTTCTCACTCTATTTTTCCTACTTTTCAATCAAGGTAAGTTTCATCTCCTTTTTTTCATGCCTATATGATATCTCATTCCTTTTATGAAAACTTCATACTTAAATATATGTATGACTCTTATCTGGATAACAGTGAACTTATAAAACTCCTTTTGATCTCATCTTCATTACCACTTTTCAAGTTTTTGTAAAATTTTGAAAATCAGACTCGGAATTAGGGTTAGGTCTATTCAAATCTAATTTTCTTTTTACTGAAGATTCTCCTGAAGGCTACCTTTCATTTCCTGCAAACAGATTTGAATTTGATTCAGTGGTTGCTGAGATATTGACCGTTAAAGTTGAGCCTTTTTTTTCCCAATTTAAATTTTTATTTCATTTTTTTATGTAACAAATTAGGGTTAGGTTTATTTAAATCACATGTCCTTTAACTGAAGATTCTACTAAAGCACATCTTTCATTTCCCACAAACAGGTTTGAATTAGGTTCAGTGGTTGCTGAGATTTTGGCCTTTGAAGTTGAGCCTTTTTTCCAAATTTCACTTGTCTTATTTCACATTTTTATATTGCATATTTAGAGGATAAGGATTCTGAAACTCTTATATGATTATTATCTAGGCATTTCAATCATATAAGCATATATTCGTTGGTCAAGAATATCACTAAAGCTCAAAAAGATGAAGATTTTCGCTTATGGGACATTCTACCTTCCTTTGACTCTTTTCTTGCTTTTCGACTCAACAAGCTCTGTAATAAGGCATTTGAAAAAAATCATGAACTTGCAACCAAAGTTGGAATACCGAATTGGTGTGACTCCGAATGGGAAGATATCAGCCACGAATATCTTTTATTTTCTAATGTTATTATCACTCATTCTGGATTCCACAATAGGATTCATATTGATAGGAATGATGCCAATTTTCTTACTTTTGGAATATTCTCATATATCAATCCGATAACTGGCCACCCAATACCATCTCCAGCTAAAATCAAAGGACATGATTTATATTTTCCAGACCACCAGTGCATCATTGATTTTGGTTTGGGAAATGGTATCATTGAAACTATTTGGAATTCTTCTAAGGATAATCATCAAACAACCAAAGCTCCTCCTGGTTTGGAATCCTGTCAAGATTTCACTCATTTCGGTTGCTCATTTCAAATCAGTAATAAGTTGATACAAAGAATCAAAAAGGTAAAGAAAGAAGGTAAAGTTATTCGATTTAAAAAAACTTTATCTAGATCCAAAAAGTATGGGGATTAGAGTTGTCATCGAAAATTTTATATTTTTTCATAAATTTTTAATAAATATTTTTATATATCAATTTTCTCAAGTAATGTGATGAGCCATCGACCTTGTGTTGTATAACAGGTAATCATGATAACATTTATTTGTTTCATGGGGTTCCTCTTGCCTATACCTGTGGAAAGTCCCAAACTTTTGTTTCTCGACTTGGTCTGCATTTTGGCTTGAGGGATTGTCATTACTTTAAACTAGGGAAATTGATATATATTAGATATTTATTTAATAATTTATGTAATTATATTAAATTTAGATGACTTCCACCCCTTACTTCAATAAAATGCAGGGGGGGGTATTGCCAAATTTTCAAATCTTACATGTGAAGTTGATGACTTAGAAAATTTTTGGTGATACCCACCCCTTGCTTCAATAAAATGCAGGGGAGAGTATTGCCAATTTTTTTAAACAGATATAGAATTTTTTTGACTTGTAAATATTTTTGTGATACCCGTCCCTTACTTCAATAAAATCCATGGGGGGTTGTGCCAAAATTTCTTATAAGACTTGTGAAATTCTTGACATGTAAGAATTTTTGTGATACCGGTAAAATGCAGGGGGTAGTAAAGCCAAATTTTCATATAAAACTTTCAAGATTCATGACATGAAAGAATTTTTGTGATACCCACCCCTTACTTCAAAAAAATCCAGGGGTGGGGGATTGTCAAATTTTCAAAGGAGACTTGAAAATTTTATTTAAAAAAAGAATATTTAACATTAAAATACGATATTTCAAGAAATACAGAAAATAATTGTAAAATTTATGTACAAATAAATATGAACACATGAAGTGTGAAAGAAATAAAAGAAACTAGTCAACAAAAAATTTCATTAAACGTTCTATTTCTTCAACAGATTTGTTTGCTTTAATGCATTCGATCAAGAAATCTTTCTTTTTAGAACTTTCTTGGAGATCATGCTTATACTTCATCTGTTCCATTAAGTTTTGATGCTCGAGTGTTTTTTCCTTATTTTTGGATTTTTCAATACTAAGAGTTAACTCAAACTTCTTCTCCTCCAAATCTTGGGCCCTACCATCCTTCTGTAAAGAGAGCTCAAACTTCTTCTCCTCCAAATCTTGGATCCAATCATCCTTCCGTAAGGAGAGCTCATACTTCCTCTCTTCCAAATCTTGTACTCTGTCATCCCTCCTTAAAGAGAGCTCGTATTTCTTCTTTTCAAAGCTCAGTGTCTCTTTAGCAATTTCTACTTGTTCTAGAGTGAGAATAAAAATTAACATAAAGTAGAAGAAAATCAGAGTAAAGTAATAAGAGGTATGATATCACTTACCAGCATCACGTTTCTCTAAAAACTGTTCCATCGAAGAAAAAGGTGTTTGTGATGAAGTATCACTTTTTCGTCTTCTTTGGGAGAGGAAATTTAGACTAGTTGAAGCCCTTCTCTTTTTGTTCAACGTAGCATTTTCCTCCTCATCATTGTCACTAGCTTCAGACTCAGTTGATTGAGGATCCTGGGTTTGTTCATCAGCCTTTTAAGAAATAAGAAAAAGATAAGTAAATAAAAAATAGAATTGATAAGATAAAAGAAAAAAGAAACAGACCTGAGTTAGATTTGGTTGGGTTAAATCACCTATAGGATCTACAGAAAAGCTATTTAGATATGTCTCATTCAAATGAGGGGAGGCTTGAGTGGAGGAAGAGGATGGGAAAAGATTTGCTTCGACATCATGTTTGGAGATAGGATCTTCTCCATCCAACATGTTTACAGGATTAACATCAGCTCGCTCTCCAAAAATTGCATCCATCTCTTTAAAGTAAGGACATAAAGAATCAAGTTTATCGTCTATGGATTTTATGCCCTTAGTTATATCATTGTCCGTAATCCCAAAACCAGTGGAAGATGAAAGAGCCTTTGCCTTCTTGTATTTTGCTCGGTAATTCTTGAAGCGTTCAGACATCTGTTTAGGCAAAAGATCAATCCTTCCCTTGGTCTTATTGCGTAATTCATTTGCCATTAGAAGATAGCCATTAACTTTTGATGCGGGGGGCCGTCCTACTTTAGTGGCATACTCAGTACCAAAACAAGAATCATAGTTAGATTTGGTTTTCAGCCAGTTGATAAGAATGAGATGTTCATCTTTTTTTAATTGAACGGTCTTTGATTTCTCAGCTGAGCGGGGGAAAGAGGAAGTAGTGGGAATTGAAGAACAACTGGGTGATGGCTGCCTTTGAGAAGATCTAGGATGACGAGGCATGTTATTATAAATGAAGATGAAAAGGAGCAGAAACAAGCAGATGAGATAGCGAGATGAAAAGGAGAAGAATCAAATAGATGAAATGGGGAGAAATTCTGAGCGGATAGAATGAACAGGATGGGATAAGAATGGAAGTGCGCAGCAAGGTAGAAGGCTGGGATATCCAGAAAGTTGTCCAAGATGTGGTTATGGAAAATTGAGTAAAAAAATGTCGGATAAGAGGTGAACATTGACACGTAAAGTGTCTAATAACCCAATTATTAGCAAAAATAATTGCGGAAGATAATTGGGGTATTCAGATTATTTTCCGCAATTAATTTAATTGTGGATTGGTCAACATTGATACCCCCTAATGTGTAAGACTGTGTTAAAAGAATTTATTTTAAATTTCCTTTTACCATTCATGCCAATTGTAAAATTGTTATTAGTAGGGTATAATTTCACGCCAAACTTAGTCAGAATATCATTTCCAATGATAAAACAGTTACTACAGTTAGTATTATCCATTACTACAAAGTCACAAGTTAATTTTACATAACCATGTTGATGTCTAGAGAAAAAAGCAGCTTTGTATCTACAAATGGGGTGTAGTACTGATCCAAAACCTCTCCAATTTTTAATTTGAAGGGGTTCAAGCTTAGACTTATATTCACTATCAATTTTTTGTAATGTATTAGTAGAAAAAACAGAGCCAGCAGCTCCTGTGTCCAAAACTATATTAACATTTTCACCAGAAATGATAGCTGGAACCGTGATAGGTGTAATTCTTTAGCTATCAGCTTGTATATTTTTAATGATTTCAGCATCCTCAAAATTTATTAAAGACTCATTTGAGTCCATATTTAATATTTGATTGTCAAAGATGGACAAATCATCTTCCAACATACAGACTTTTATTTCATCACTATATGAGATATTACTTTCATAATCACTTGAATCTTTACTTTTCTCTGTTTCAATTTCAGATTCATGTTGAATTTAAACAATATTTATATTCTTCTCACATTTGTGACTTTTCACCCAAGATTTGTTACACTTATAACAAGTATTAGTTTCATAATTTTTAGGTACTACAGGTGCAGCAGGTTTTTTCTGCTTCTCCTGAAGTATTTTTGAATTCTTATTCTTAACAGGTTCAATATTTTTTTATAAGTGGAATACCTTGCTTCATACTTATGGTTTAAAAATATTTCATTACAAATATTAATAAAGTCAGAATATTCAGTAACATCAATTTTTCTAGCTACAACAATGTCTCTGACAGATATAGGTAATTTATATATTATCTTATCTTTCCATAAGTTAAAATATATTTTAGGCCCAATGGCTTTTAATATTTTATTTAAATTCATTAAAAATACCATAGGTTTGTCACCATTCAATGGACTGTACCTAGTTTTCTCATAAAGTCTCTGCTGAGTGAGTCTGAATTTAGAACCTCCAAATTATTTTTCAATTAGTTTTTTTCATTCAGCCCAAGAGTAATATTTACCCTCATTCAAAACAGCTTCAAAACATAATAAAGCAACATATTTAAACAAAGAAATTAATTTTGATGTTATTTCTTCATCTGGTAACTTATATGAGAATTTCAAGTTGTCAATTCTTTGGATAAAATGTTGCCAATCAGAGCTGGATTCCCCATCATAAGTTGGGTACTGATCTATCTTAAGCCAGTTCTTCTGATTGGATTTTATTTCACTAATATTAGGCAAATTCAATAACTTGTTTACTCTTGATAAATGGTCTTGTATTTCCTCCTGTACGGATTTGTGACTTACAATTTCAGATTTGACACCACCAACAGATGGTTTTAGTTGTGGTGGTATAGGGAAGGAATGAGATTCACTTTTGCCAATGAAAGGATTATTATTATACTGAGTATACTTATGATTATCCTGGTTCATCAGTATATTGGCAGTTTCAATCTCAACTTTAGTCAATCTTTGTAGTTGCTCAGAGACACTTTGATTTGTCTGGGCAAAAGATAACTTAGTTCTTGATTCACTTTTCAATAAGTCTGCTTCATACAACTTTTCTAATTTGCAGAATTTGTTTGAAAGATCACTATATTTACTACTCAATGAATCATACTTAAGAGTTAGAGAAAGATGTTCATTCTCTAATTTTTGATTTTGTGTTGCCAGTTGAGAGATTTTCAATGTTAAGGATGAAATTGTATCACTTGTGAGCTTAACTGTCTGTTCCTCACAATCAGTCATTCTATTCCACAATGCTGAAATATTTCTATGGAAAGTTGAATTATTGTTAAAATACTCCATGTCTTCCTTCTCAATTCTCTCACTATCTTGTGAACTTCTCATCTCACTAGTAAGTGGTGGCAACTGAGGATTAACTGTATTATTATTATGAATAGTACTGTTGTTATTGACAAAAGACAATTCAGGTGTATCTACATCAAAACCTAATTTTCTTAAGTCCTCCTCAATTCTCTGTACAGATTTGACATCAATAATATTAACTATATAGTAATCATCAGTATTATGTTCAATCTGAGAGGGTAATCTACTTACCACAGGATTTGTGCCAGTCCTAATTTTTGGCACTTTTTTTTTCCTTTGTAGGGGTGAACTGAGGAATTCTGATGAGGAGGAGGATCCCTGTTGCAGCTGTGACTGGACCATTGTTGATGGAACCAATCCCACTTCCATTTTTCTACCAGAATTTTCTCCTGGGAGTGATTTGACCCTCCTGGGCTAGGGGGTTGCTGACTTGGCTGGACTCCATTTAGCTCTGCCAAGGTTTGGTTCATCTTTTGGAATCCTACCTTGCAATTTTTCTGCAATTGCTCTACTTCCTTCAGCATGAGAGACTTTGACTTCTTTAAATTCAGGACCTGTTTTGCAAGATTGGACAGTTGATCCTGCAGAGGAGGAGACGTCTTTTTTATTGTAATCTTTTTAAAGAGGGTGTCTTTTCTTCTATACTCATTTGCTCTGGATGGGGGTATGATTGACCCTCCATGGTTATGTCCTGGAGCAATGTTTTTATTAGCTTTAGACCTGGTATTATAAGCAGGATTTTCACTTAAATTGTACTGGGGAGCACTCATAATTATAAGAATAAAAATATTTTACGTCTATAAAAGAGAAAATCTATATGTTAATTATTAGGCAAGAATTATTAGCAATACAATTAATAATAAAAGCTCTGGAGTTTACCCTGAATTTATATCTTTATTTATTTAAATAAAATATAAGAAAAATTCAAGAAAAATCTGTTAAAAATAAAATAATAAGTTCAACTAGACCTTTATAAGGTTGAATAAATATCTTACCAAGATTTAACCAAATACCAATTTAATTGGATGTTATGTTGGTGAACAAATACTAAGTGAAATTGGGTTTATATTGGGTACAGTTACTACTGTAAATACCTATTTTTTATTATAAAAAATTAGTAAAATTATTATAAGGGTTCTTTTCCTCAATAACTGAGTTATGGTGACCCACTAATGTGCGGCAGACCGAAATATTGGGTTTGTTTGAGCTATACTAAAGTAAAAATCATGTCCCAAGGCTTATACTTGATAATCTATAATAATCAAGGAAAGACCCCCAATTGTCAGTGTATCTAGTATATAAGTATAATTTAATAGCATTTATTAATTTTCCTACTACTTATTTAAAAATGGTTTAGTGATTAAACCTCAGGAGAAGACTAATAAAATAGTTATACTCAAATAAAACTCACAATACTTGGATTAAATGTGTGCTAGTGGTGGAAAATAGATAAATAGAATATAGTTATAGCTTATATAATGATAATATAAATTTATAAAGGCTTTATAATATATTTCTGAATGATAATAATTGTGTTTAAATGTTTAATTTAATTTTAGTAAGTAAGTGATGATCAATAACCCATCAAATCCCTCCTTTACTTATACCAGAATCCACTGGAGTGCACAGACCTTCAATCCAGATGATGTCACTGCTATCCCCGGCAATTACAGCACTTTGAGGGCCCATCACCTCCCCATGGCATCCACTTCAAGCATATTCAACACCCAGACCTCCAGTAAGACCCTCCATCACAATTAATGATAACAAAGACCCATACCATAAATAGAAAATCCAGATAAAAGCGGATACCATAAAGAAGCAGGTAAAATAATTGATCCAAAAGGAATAAAATGAAACCAAAAGCATATAAAGGAAAAAAAAATAAATTTGAAAGACCTTAATAACATCCCCAAGCATCTATATTAAACCAGCAATGACCTCCCAATGCATAAATCCATGAATATCCATCCAAGGAAACAGATTAAGTTGTCCAAACTGAGTACATGCGCCTGAAATAGATGTGTATGCTTCTGTAGGCGTTGTGAATCTACTGAATACGTCCATATGACCTAAAATAAGCAGAAAAACAAAGTTTATAGGCTATTAAGAGGCTAAAACCCACTTTTAGACCTAAATATACACAATATACTGTATATTTCACTGAATATGAGATTTATGTATACATATAAACTTATGTATGTCAATAATTACTTAATATTACTTAAAATAAGTATATTATGACTCCATTAACACCTTAATAAGTATTATTAGGTTATTGATAAGCTATTTAAACTACTATAAGTTACATAATAGTGTAATAATTATATATATATGTATTATAAACATATATATAAGTATTTTAACCTTATTTTTAAGATATAAGCTTAATGTATTTAAGGTTATCTTATTTTAAACATAAGAATTACAGAGTCCTGGAGATACCTAGGCTGAAAATATGTTTTAGAAGTGTTGGATGGAGTTTTTTTGAAAAATTGGATAGTTGCCGATCAAGTTAAGCAGTTCTATCCTAGGGGCACTAGGTGTGCCAAAGTCTAACTCTGAAATAAGGTTAAGCTAATTACTATTTTTACAAGGAACAAATCCAAAATGAGGATAAACTACCAACTATTGTTTAGAAGACTTTCTCAAAAATCAGGATAAACTACTTTACTATTTCTTGAAGAAGATTTACTCTGCAAAAGAAAATAAACTAAAACTATCATTAAAATTATCAATCATTAAATTTGAAAGTTAAAAGTTTGTGGTGAAGAATTATGTTGGATTGTAATTACTATTAGTAGAAGCGCTCACAGGGAAACCTTCTAAATTTAATATTGGTAACTTTGGGGGTAATTGATGGGCTGGCTGCTCTATACACAATTACCCCACAATTTTTGTTACCACAGTTTCCCTGTTTCTGGTTGAGTTATGGATTTGTGTTTGTTATATAGGAGGTCCACAAGACTACAAACTGAAACAACACAATGTTAAAACAGTTACACTCATTTGAAGCTGTATTTGAGAATTTTTTTATGATTTATTTTTAATTTATGAAATTTTATTTTTGAATTTTTTTATGTTAGAATTTTATTTTATTTTCATATAAAATTTATTAAAAATAATTAAGAGGTATCAAAGTTAGAAATTTTTAATTAATTTAAAGTTATTTTGCAACATAAAAAGGAAGCCACAAACTTGACATCAATTCTCAGTAAGAAGCTGTTTTGGGGGCACAAAATGGCATATTTTTAAAAATAATTATGGTTAATTTGGGGGAAAAAAGAGGTATTTTGAAATGGAATATTTCTAACTTTGATACCCCCTATTTTTTCAAAGATAATAATCACTAGTGGTCTCCTATCATTTTTACAAAATGAATGGAGCCCACCCAGTGATAATTTCCATTTTTTTATTATTATGTTTTAAAAATTTTCAAAAATAATTTATATTTGTTTTCAATTTCTTTTCTTGTGTATCCCACATGAAGTTGCACTTGGATGTGGGTATTATTTCAGGGGTACGGCTAATCAAATGGCTGGGGGGCATCTTTTAAATATTTATTTAATTTTAATTTTTAAATTTTAGGACATTATATATATATATATATATATACATTAATTTTTTATTTTGAATTTAAAAATTTTTAAAAAAGAGAAAAAAAGATATTAAAATAAAATAATAATAATGATAATAATAATAATAAAATAAAATAATAAAATAAGTAGTATGTAGTTTTTAGGATTTTATATATATAGTTTTTTAATTTAGTTTCTTAAAAGTTTTTTAGCAGGAGCTTGAAGAATTACTGGAGTTTCTCTTTTGATGAAGATGGCACAGTTAAAGTTCCAGGAGAGGCTCTATGAAATCTTTCAATTTCTTCAAAATTAAGACTTTGTTTATGGTCAGCCAAGCGGCTAATTAAAAGAAAAATTTCAAAACTTTCTCTCTGGAAAATACTTCTGCACAATACTTTGGCAGATAATCTTTATAATGTGCCAAGTTGATGTTGAAAATGGAATATATTTGTTGAGAAACCTTATTAAATTTCAACATAGTTGAAGTGGGCTCTTGATCAGTTATTAAATGAGCAGTGTAGACAATCCTATAGTACTAGCTGTAGGCCTTGACCAAGGGAGTTGGAGTAAAACTGGAGAGAAAAACCCCTGTCTCTTTGAGAAATACCAGGTGAGATTTATTTTCTACAGCAAAATAGAGACTGTTACTATACCCCTTCCAAAACACATCTTGACTGCTTAACAAGTCAAGACAGTAGCCAATAGCAGACCACTGAGAACCAAATAACCAGAAACCTAAAATGAAGAAAGACCCACACCAGAAAAACAAAACACTGTGCCCTTGTTGCACAGAAAACAGCAATAATAATTGATGCAGGTTGAAAAACTACACCAGAGAAATCAGTTGCCAAAGTTGAGTTAAATGAAGAACTAGCCTTGCAACAAACACAGCCAATTGTAGCCAAAAAACAGTGAAAACTGAGTTAGAAACAATGATATCACCTCCAGATGGTTGTAAGATAATTAAAGTTGCCCCAAGCTGTCTTATTCAGTATGTACACACAGACCACTATCTAAAAGCCCATGCACACCAACAAATTTAGCGTTCTTGAGTGCCAAATTGCATAAAAACCCTCTAGAAACGCTTCCCAGCCTTCTGGCACCAAGGCGGGCAGCCCTCCTAAAAGTGGCCAGACCTCCCTGAAGTCAGAAAACCACCGAAAACCTCCAAAAAAAGCCCAAAATACTTAGAAAAATCCACCACAACTACTTAAACCTTTAAAACACATAATTAGACTATAACAACATTGTGACATAAATTGTAGAGAGAAATTAGCTCATTCTAACAGAACTAAGCACTTAACACTAAGACTTAAGTTTAGCCTGTAAAACACAAAAAAAGTAAACAATTATGTTTTAGAAGTTTAAAATGAGGAAATGACCTCTTAAAACTTAAAATATGAAAAGTGCCATCAAGAAATAAAATATAGAGAAAAACAGTGGCTATCTAATGGTAGTACCCACATCCTCACAGCAACAAGATTTGCTGAATAAAACAAGAAAAAAACCCATTTATTTAACCAATGTCAATTAAGACATACCAAAACAGCGCCAAACAGCCCAACAAAGGCCTCTGCCAATGTTGGAAGACCACATCCTCCCTCCTATTGAGAATTTCCGCATTCTCCTTCACCAAAACACCATGTTCACACATTTTTCAAAATCAATCTCTGAAATGGGTCCCTGTCAATACTGTATTGACCATAACATCATCTGCACCATATCACCACCAATTCATCTATACAGAACTGATTGTGATGCCTGCTATTACAGAAGGAAATCTTGCTCCAGACCTGCTCCATTGTCATCTGCAACAGATTCACCTCCCCCTCAACCTGGCCTTCTTCCAGCAAAACCAAAAGATCTAGGCCTTCCATCTTGACACCCAGATTAATAAACAAGTTACACCCTACCAAAAAGAGTGCCAACACCACTACAACCACTAGCTCAGCCATACCTTGTCCTTCTGATGGTAAAACCAATGCTTCTCCACACTGAAATAAAAGTTGATGAATTTCCAGTTCATTCCCATACAGACAGTGATGATGACAATGTGGGAACCATTGAAACACCACCACCCAATCAATTACCCACTATAAAGGACAAACTCTGACAAAAATCATCTCAAAAAAAACATCTCATTCTAAACTACTTCCAATCCACTTCTGCCAAAGATCCACAGGAAATTGAGAAAAGAAGATACCTCATCCACCAGTTCAAGACTAATGCTGAAAACTTTGTTTCATCTCTTGATTATCTTCTGTAATTTATTCTTTCCTGAAACTCTTGCTTTAGAAATAAAAAAATAATTTTTTTTCCTCAGTTTAAAGTCTTTGGGGACTCATCCTCAGTTTTAAGTCTTAAGGGACTAACAGCCCTCATTTTATAGTCTTGGGGGACTCAAAAACCCTCAGTTTATAGTCTTGGGGGACTTAAAACCTAAATCATAAAGACAGAACCAGAGATCAAACCATTAAATACCAAATAAAAAAAATTAACATTCTGGGGTAACTGTTCTGCAGAGCAGCCAGCTCATCAGTTACCCCCACACTTTCTTTAACAAAATTCGGAGACTCCCCCTTTGGTTGCCCTCTTCCAGAAATACATGAATATCACATTATCAGTTTATAGTCCTGAAGGACTCAACCATCAAACCATCCTCAGTTTATAGTCTTGGGGGACTATACCATTCTTCAGTTTACAGTCTTTATGTACTGAACACAGTGTTCAGTTTAAAGTCTTGACAGACTTTCCACATTTTGCATAAAAGGAAGGAGCCAATTCCATGAAAAATACTCTGCAACCGCCCTACTGAACTTCCACTTTCTCTTCATCATCTACACATCACTGATAAAAAAATTTTCTTTTCTCTCTTTTCTCTTCATTGTTGTCCCATCACAGATAATAGAAAGATCCCCAGATTTTGACACATCAGACCTTCCTTGTTTCACTGCTTCCAAGGAATATTCTTGCAGACAGTGAATCACTCTTCCAGCTCCTGAAGCCAAACTCTACAACAAGGCCTGTGATTCTTGCAACTCCAAAAAGAAAAAATATGTTAGAGACCCCAATTATCCTGTACCTGTTCCTCACCTTCACTGTAACACAAATACATCTCAAGATCTCCCACCAGATCCCCAGAACTAGGTCCTGCTTCCTCTTCTCTATCTTCATCTCCATCCAGAAGATCATGCCGCTCTGTCTCCAGAACTCTCCCCAAAAGACCTGCTTTATCATCGCAAGAATCAGCATTTTTATCAGAAAATCTGGCTAAAACAGCTTCATAATCAGCTCCCAGGCTTCTAGACTTTGTCCAGAAAGCCCACCTGCCTTGCCAGAAGGCAAAAATCAGGCTCAAAACTCCCAAATTCAGCCAGATAACAGACAAAATCCACCATTAAACACCAAAAACTCTACGCAACAACCTCCTAGTGCTCCCAGAGCAATGCGTACACACACAATTTTTTCATCAGACAACATCAAAAATTCACACATCTATAGAAGACCTGCCAGAGGACCTCCTGAAAACACCAGAGCACGCAACACTGCTTCCAAATAAAAATCTCCTGTCCCACCAAGAAGAACTAACTACACCTCTCCTCTAGCCACCAATTATTCCACTGATAGTTCCCTTTCTTCTAGATCTTCATCTAGCAGATCACAATCAGCTTCCAGGCCACCTTCTCCTGTTCCTTCCTTCAACCAAGCTGGCACCCCTCCACCAGTATCTAACCCACCTGAACCAAGCAATAATATAAACAGCAACAACAGCAACAGCAGTCCTGCTACTCCACCCAAGCCACAGGAACCTCCTTCTTCTTTTCCATCTTCCCAACAACATTTAGAGAATGATCATGAGAATCCATACCTCCATCTGGTTGATCCTCCTTCAACATCCATTCAACACTCTTCAACAGTCCAGATTCTGGCTGCATACAAATTTGATGAGCTTCCAATCTGTAAGTACTAAATTAATAAATCCAATTTCTTTAACAGAGAAAATTACTGATCCAATTCTTCTGTTTAGTTGGATCCCGGCCTCCTGAAACTACAATTGGGATTGTCCAACCTCTTGAAACTACCTTAACGCTGGATTACACCGACATGAAACAACACCTAAGCATGATATGTTCTAACATGCTTAACGCTTTTGCTCTTCATGTTCCATTGAATGAATTTGAAAATAATTTGATGAAACAGCTCCTTGATGACCACTGGAAGATATCTAGAATGATCAAGCACACCTTCCAATGTTCTATCCCCGCTTCTTCCACTTCTTCCCAAAAACTAACTTCTAATACAGTTCATGACCATTACAATCAATATACTCTTTCCAGACGCCTAAACCACAAAAAACACAGTTCTTCCTCCAATCCTAACAGAAAGCAAAAACTCCACCATAATCCAGACCAACTGCCAGAGGCTTCTTCTTCCAGACATTAAAAAATAAAAAAGAAATTAATAATTCACTAACATGAAAGACCAATAATAATTAGCAGATATATATAAAATTATTTTATTTTTATTTTTATTTTTATTTTTATTTTTATTTTTATTTTTATTTTTATTTTTATTTTTATTTTTATTTTTATTTTTATTTTTATTTTTATTTTTATTTTTATTTTTATTTTTATTTTTATTTTTATTTTTATTTTTATTTTTATTTTTATTTTTATTTTTATTTTTATTTTTATTTTTATTTTTATTTTTATTTTTATTTTTATTTTTATTTTTATTTTTATTTTTATTTTTATTTTTATTTTTATTTTTATTTTTATTTTTATTTTTATTTTTATTTTTATTTTTATTTTTATTTTTATTTTTATTTTTATTTTTATTTTTATTTTTATTTTTATTTTTATTTTTATTTTTATTTTTATTTTTATTTTTATTTTTATTTTTATTTTTATTTTTATTTTTATTTTTATTTTTATTTTTATTTTTATTTTTATTTTTATTTTTATTTTTATTTTTATTTTTATTTTTATTTTTATTTTTATTTTTATTTTTATTTTTATTTTTATTTTTATTTTTATTTTTATTTTTATTTTTATTTTTATTTTTATTTTTATTTTTATTTTTATTTTTATTTTTATTTTTATTTTTATTTTTATTTTTATTTTTATTTTTATTTTTATTTTTATTTTTATTTTTATTTTTATTTTTATTTTTATTTTTATTTTTATTTTTATTTTTATTTTTATTTTTATTTTTATTTTTATTTTTATTTTTATTTTTATTTTTATTTTTATTTTTATTTTTATTTTTATTTTTATTTTTATTTTTATTTTTATTTTTATTTTTATTTTTATTTTTATTTTTATTTTTATTTTTATTTTTATTTTTATTTTTATTTTTATTTTTATTTTTATTTTTATTTTTATTTTTATTTTTATTTTTATTTAAACTAGTAACATACTAAAAAAACTTAAAAATAATTAAACAAAATTACATAAAAATTATGAGATCTGAGAAATTAAAATGAAGTTAATAACAATAATAAAATGAGATAAATAATAAATACAAATAGTATCCCCCAGACAATTGATGAGCTTATCCCCTGATACCTTACCCACATCCAAGTGCACCTTGATGTGGATACACCTTCAAATAATTTGTAAATGAATTTAGATAAAAAATATTTTTAGAAAAATAATATCAATAAAGAAAAAGATGAAATAAATAGAAATTGAGAAACTAATAAAAAATGAGATAGAAATAAAAAAGAAAATAGAATTGCCTGGCCAAATTATGAGCCTATCCCCACCAATGCTTGCCCACATCCAGGTGACCCTGATATGATGACACCATATAATATAATTTTGTGATTTTTCCCCTCTTTATATCCTAATAACCCCCATAAAAAAGGTAAAAGAAAAAAAAAGAGAAAAAAGAAAAAATCTAAAACTTCTATAAGTTTTACCACTATTAATTATATATACGTTTTATAATTTAATTCTAAAGAAATATTGAACCAAAATACAACCCCTTTTATATCCATTACTCTCCTTGCATTGACCTCATACCCATCCATCATTCTGCACACCACAGACCTCCGAAAATACATCCATTACACCTGGACCCTCCTCACTAAAATCTGTTAACCCTTTAATCCTCCACTAACCATCCTGTCCATGCTCACTACCCCTGTTAATAAGCCACAGATACTTAATAAAACTTTTAGCAGAATATTGCATTAACTATTGCACTGTGCCTTGCTTATCAAATAAAAGACTAAACACACTATTGAGAGATTGGCTAATTTAGATTTAAAGTTAAGATTAGCCCGGTTGAATAGTGAGTACACAAAGGAAAGTTGCAGTTGCTATGTAGAATTGTTTTCTATTATGGATTTAGACCTCTGTATTATTGATTTAATGAGCTGCTTTTTCCTCGAGTGTCACGTGGTGCGTGACAGTCCAATCCATTCAATATTGGTCAAATTTTTTATTCCTTATTTCATTGCTAGTTCATGATTAGATTCAAAAGCACAAATAAATTAATTTTTAATCAATTGGCCAAAAAAATATTGAAGTATTACAAGCCTTTCCATCTTTCTAAATTATCCTTCTAATTGCTAGAGCTTACATTTTTAAGTAAAGAATAAATACCTAGTATTGGAGTAAGAAAATATATTTCATCAATTTAAATCAAAAAAAACTTTTGCCAAGTTATATTCCATTTTCATAACCAGGTCTTTATCCAAGTCCAATCATAATAGCTCCTAGCATATTTTTATTTTTAAAGGATTTCAAACTAAATCCATCTGATATAAAGCTGAAATAAGATCTGATAATTTCTTGAAAACTTCATCTGCCTCCATTAAATGAATGAAATGCTAAAATTAATTGAGGTTTGAAACCATTACTCACAAAAGAAACAATAATATCCTTTCCACTACTAGTTAAGCATGTGATTTTTATGTGTAATAATTTGATATAACTTTTTTTCTTACATATCATAGTTTTATAAAAATTCAGATTTTATAAATGGCCAAAGTATGCTTGAGAACATTGTTCAATTTAAAATAATTTATCTTTTTGTTATGAAACTCTATTCTCCTGAGAAATAGATTTTGATTCATTTGAGTATTTAATAGAAGAAAGATATAAAAGTGAGAAAGAGCACAAATTCTTAGAAGAGTTAATTGAGAAGAGAAATTTAAAGATGAGAGAGATGAAGAGGACATGGCAAAATGATTCTGAAAAGAAAAAAAAAGTCAGTAAAAGTCTTGGAAAAATTTCCAAAGCATTTCCCAGGTAAAAAAAACTTACCAATATGCTTGGAAACATGTCAGAAACGTTTCTGAAGTGTTTCCGAATTGTTTTGGAAAACAAAACATAAAAAATAAAATAAAAAACTCACCTAAAACACTAGGAAACAGTCAGGAATAATCCTCAAACTTTTTCCTAAGAAATTAAAGAAAAAAAACTTTTTTTTGTAAACTTCTTGGAAATGACTTTTTAAAATTTAGGAATTTTTTCCAAGCCAAAAAAAAGAAAAAACCTCACCTAAAACACTCAGAAACAGTCAGGAAACTTCCTGGGACTGTTTCCAAAGAAATTCAATGAAAAAAGGAAAAAAAAATTAGTTGAACACTTAAAAACTTCTTGGAAATGTTTCAGAGACAAAAAAAGAAAAAAAAACTCACCTATAACTCACAGAAACAGTCTGGAAAGTCTTGGGGCCATTTCTAAAGCATATAAAAGATAAAAATATTTCACTAAAATACTTGGAAATGTGTCCAAGCCAGAAAAAAGAAGAAAAAACTCACCTTAAACACTCATAGACAGTCAGCAAACATCCTGGGACCTTTTTCAAAGTGATTGGAGGAAAAAATAGGAAAAAAAAATAAACAAAAGAAATAAAATTTATTAAGAGTATGCAAAGTTAAAGGAAATATTATTAAGTACTAACCAGGAATAAGTGTAAGATGGACCTAAGAATAAAGAAGAATAAAAGAAGCAAGAAAAAAAAGTTAGCAAGGGTGAAAAAAGAAACAAGAGTAAAGAAAGAAAAAAAGGGACAGATAATGTTAGAAATGATAAGGGTGAAGAAATGAAAAGATGTGAAGAATGAGAAAAGTATGAAAATTGTAATAAGAATAAAAAACACACACCTTGGTAAAATGGCAGCAAAAAAATTGAAGAGAAATATATTTTAAGAAATATGAAAGGAGAATTGCATCATGAATGCACTATGATATGTGCTATGGAATGTGTTTTGAAATATGTTCTGAAATTTGTTATGAAAAGTGTTAATAAATGCAATATTAAATGTGATATAGACAATTTCCAAGGGAATTTGGTAAGGCATTTTCCCACTGTAAAACTTAATACATATAGATTTCATATCAAACACTAAAGAAAAAAGGAATCACAAGATAAAAATATTGAATAACTCAACAATTTGGAAAGCAAGGTTTTATGTATGAGTTTTTCTAATTTTTTCCAAAAAACAAACTACTTAATCAAGAACTTTTCAAAGTAAGTATATAAGAAATTATCACCAAAAAGATATATAGTTAATACAATAAATTAAGCAAATGCTTAATTTCAATTTTTTGATTTTCCCATATTCAAAATGCTAACATCAAGTTTTGTCTGCCAGTTTTATCTTCAATTTTTTCTTTTGATTCAATTCATACACCACACAATATGAGAAGTATACTTTCTAGAAATTCCACAACCTTGAACCATAAATTATATCTAATTGAGCACACTATAAGGCAGTGATGAAACAATCACGCAGAAATAGTGAATTTTCTTTGAAAGAATCCTGAAACTAATTTGAACCTTCATTGAACCATATTTGATTAATAGTTCAAAAAATATTTATACTTAAACTTGAGGACTTGTTGAAGGGGTAAAAAAATAAATGAGCCCCACTATCAATCTAGCCTTTCAGCTTCATAATATTTTAAAAAATTATATGGGTTTTTCATTTTTTTAATCTAATGAAACTCTCATATAGTTTAAATTAAAAGAGATTTCACAAAAAATTATAAGATATTCACCTTATGAATATAGAGATTAAACATCAAATACTCTAATAAATTATTCATTAAGAAATATTTATTGAATTTACATATTTAATCAAATTTTTATCAGGAAAAAATTAAGAAATAAATGACTTTTCTCTTTATGTCAATCAATATTATTAGTTATTTATCCATTTTCAAAAAATTTCTCAAATTTGAAAAACTCTTTAAAGTAATTTAACAGTAAATTTAGTCAATAGAACAATTTTTTAGATTAATTTTCATCCCATATTTATATAAGTTAAAACAGGATATGGGCCCAATTTTATTTGTTCCATGCCATTATGATTTCCAAGTCTCATAATATGTTATATAATTTTTGTGCTTACATTGTTTCAAAATGGTCCTTACAAGTACTATCCTCCCTTAAGTTTCACATCTCATTCATCTCCCATCTTAAATTTTCTCTCTCTTACATCTTATTTAAGTCTACCAAGAACTCTCCCATTCCAAACCCTCATTCCCCCTTCTCCACCCCTCCTCACTTATTTTTCTCTCCTTAACACCCTATTTAATCTCCTCTTCACCACATTCTACCCCAACTTTCTTGATATC
This sequence comes from Hemileia vastatrix, assembly GCA_030280995.1. NCBI lineage: Eukaryota > Fungi > Basidiomycota > Pucciniomycetes > Pucciniales > Zaghouaniaceae > Hemileia > Hemileia vastatrix. The sequence goes on along the minus strand of JASXTE010000017.1, from coordinate 9,399,222 downwards.
ACTCTTTTGCTCTCCTACTAACCCCTTTTACTCTATAGGAAAAAAAGGGGTGATTTTAATAACCATAGGGGTGGGATGAAAATTGAAAGAGTGGATTGGGATGGGGTGACGAGTGAAAAAAGGGGGTTCAAAGCAAATACATTGTAATCAGTTTTAAAAGGAGTGGGTTGGAGCTGAGTCAAAAATAGATAGGGTCAGGTTTAAAGGGATGGGGTAGGGGAGGGAGAGGTAAGAAAAAGATGGTGAGGGATGAGGATGGTAGCAAAAGGAGTGGAGCTGTGCTAAAAGTTAAAATAGAGTGAAGGGGAGTAGTGAGGAGGGCTTAAACTTAGATTTTGAAGCTTAGAGGGTGTAGAAAATGTATCAGGAGGGCAAAAAAAGGGTGGGGGCTGTTAAAGAATTTAAAGAAATGACAAGGCAGAAAAATTTGTGTGGAGAGATTGAGAGGTTGTTCATTGAGGTAGTGAAAAATGGAGAGTGAACTCTATTCCTCAGGGAAACATCAGAGTCCACCCCCTCAATCTACAGCTCTATTTTGCCAATATAAAAAATGATTGATAATTAATTTTATTAATTTTTTTGAACTCAAATCTATGTTTTATAAATCTTCATTTTATATTCTTGACTTACAATTCACTATAAGACTAAGAAAGGAGTATAGTAAAATAATTGGTAATGAAATACTATTTTGCTTTCTTACACAATAATTTACAGTATGCTTCTGTTAAATATACATGATATAAATAAATAATATAATAGGAAAAGTGTAGCAGAAAGTTGAGAGCTAAAAAAACATTTAAAGATATTTTAAAGTATTAAAATTATGTATTTTGTGAGTTTATTGTATTTATTTCAAATGTAATTGGAAAATGTGTTGGTTAGATTAAAAATAGCTTTGAATTAAATTAACTAACTCAAGTAAAGGTTGAATAAGAGATTTATTTACATATATTACCATTTAACTTGATTTTTTTATTTTTTGACTAATATATATAATAGGATAATTGACTGTAATAACTGAAATTTTAAGAAATTTTAATATGTTATCTGCCTCAATATATATACAATAATCTATTCAGTAACAGAAGTAAATTTCTGAGTCCTTTCTTTTACTAATTTTTTTCATTTCAATGACTATATACATTTTCAAAAAATTCATTTATCATGTTTTTGGTGGAACTAAGATTGAACTCTCAATGCAATATTTTTCCAAGTGTGGTTCAAGCTAATTCAAGACATGAAGAAATTTATACTTTTTTAGAAGTTTTATTAAGTATTTTTAAATATTAAAAGAATTGTATTTTTATATCAAAATAATTTTATTAAATACTTTGAAGTTCTGAAAATAAGTAAAAATTGAAAATAATTTTAAGAAACTATTATACTAAAAATAGTTTTAAATTGATTATATTTTATTAAGATATGAGTTTTTTCCATATGAAAGTTTGAGAAAATAACTAAAAAATTAATTTTTTACAACTATATTATATTAAAAAGGTATCATCTCTTATTCTTAGATTTGAAATACTTCTAAAAATTTTTTTTGCTTTAGTTACACATTATATAGAGTCTTCAGAGAATCATATTAATTTTTTATACTTATATTTGTAAGTTGAAGGGAAGACTCACAGGATAAAATTGGTTTTTTTGTAATAAAAAATAAGTAAATATCTTTTAAATAAATATATATATTCATAAAAAGTCAAATTTTAATATTTATTTTATGTTTTAAATCTGTAATAAAAATTTGAAATTTTTCTATTTAAATTAATTTTTATAGCAATATACTCATTTCAGTATTGCTTTGTGATAAGGCCAATTTCTAGAAGATTTATAAGTTCTTCTGTTTAAATAAAATATCAAAGGGATTTTTTTCATAAACTTAGAAATTTAATTGAAACATCATATAAGATCTACCAATCAGCATGAATATCATAATTCCAATAAATAATTGATAAATCAGATACCATAAATTTAGTTTTAGAATTGCGTGTAATTATTCAGTTGTGAATCACTCCTATAAAAAATTATATTTTAAAGACTAAAAAAGTGTACCTGCAACATTTCACTTCATTTATTTTTCAACAAAATAGAATTGAAATATTTTTTCTATTCATTTTAAATATGGAATAATATTATCTTTAATTAAAATATGATTGATTATACAGATAATTTTCTACATGGGTATAATCTAAAGTACCTATTGTGTTTTTTTTACAAAATAAATATCATATAATATTTTTTCAATATGAAACTTATAAAATTATGGAAAATTACCACTTCTACCTAATTAATTCAGTTCTTGAACAATAATAAAATCAAAATTTATACTTGAAGAACATTTTTTTAGCATGAGAACACTTTGCAAAATATATGGTGCTTGTTCCCAGGTTGACACTGATATTATCCCACAATACAGCATTGAAGAAAAATGAAGAACTAAAGTTAAAGCTTAAATAAATTTATACTAATTTGTTTTTATTATCTTTAAAGTTTTACATCTAGCTTGAATTTCAGTTTTTCATATGGAAAATTTACTGAGTACTGATTAATTAATTTAAATCATGAGACTACTCTACCAAATAACCATATTTACATGGAATTCTGATGAAATACATCATGAAGAGTTCCAGAGTATCATATATGTATTATATTGAATAAATTTATCTTGCATAAATTCATAGTAGATGAATATTTAATAGAACAAAAAAAAGAGCAAAAATATATATTTTTAATTTTAATCATCATCTAGCATATAAAAATGTAAAAAACTGGATTAAAATCCACTGGTATGAGAATTATACTTCTTTCTTGACATATAATCAAATAATTTATCAATTATTATTGCTTATTGTAAAGAAGCTATGAGAGGACTTCATTGAAACAAAAATTAGGAAAAAATATATTTTATATCTTTTATTTTTTTAATTTTAAGTATTTTCACAGTATTCTAGATTAAAATACTTGAGAGTTTCAATGTTTCAATATGTTTCTTTAATAAATCCATTGAATTGAAAATAATTATATTGCATAATCAGAAATAATAAAAATACAAAAAAAATCAGGTAATATGGTTTAAAATAAAAAATGAAAGCTTCAAATTCTTGGTCAAAAGGATTTATCAATAAAAAGAGAGACTAATCTTATTTTATGTTTTTTTCAAAAAAAAACTAATAAAATCATTAAAGAGGTTAAAAGTGATTCTTTGAAATAAATAGTATAATTTTTAGTCTTTTAATGATCAATTTAAATTCAAAATGAAAAATTAAATTGTATTTTATGAAAACATTCTGTGAATGGATCATATTCTTAATATGCCCTTGTCATTATTTCTATAAATTACTTGTTAAGCTTTAAATATTATTCCAGAACAGAATCATTCATTTCTGGTTATAAGCTCAAGATGAATTAAAATTAAAGTTCAGTATCAGTTAATTATAAGTTCAGTCCGGGTTCCATATGAGTTCCATCTAAGTTCAAGTTGAGGACTTGCTAGCAATTCCACCTCAAATATTGTGTAGTGATAATTTTGGAACTTTAATTTGTCTTTTTCCAGTTGGAGTGATGATCATGGAAATTTCAATTCTCTTCTCTTTGAAACTTTAAACTCTCCATTTATATATTTAAATGATCTTTCTTGATTTGAAAAGAATCTCCATTCTTTTTGAGTTAGTGAAAGAATTTTTTTTATCCAGGCCATAACCTTGGTTTTCAGACTTCTCTTGAGACTCCAATTTCAAAATTTCTATCTTATCTTGTTCTTCTTCCCTAACAAGTATTACTTAAAAGCCAAGAAGAAATAAAAAAAAAAATATAGAAATTAAACAAATCAAAAAGCCTTATTATTTTCAATTTTTTTCACATTTTTACCATAAGAATAAGACACATTTTGAAATTGATTGATGGCATATAAAATGTGTATAAGCACTTCTTTTGCATCTTTTTGGTGTTCTAATAGGCTCATCTTCTACACAGATTTCCACATCAAAATCTTTATTAAAAGTATCAATTACTTGACCTTGAGTATGGTTGATGATTGTTATAAAAGATATTACATGTAAATATAAAAAAACATATTGAAATTTGAGGGAAATTTTTCAGACAAATAATTCAAGCTCACAAATAAAGCATTATCTTGCTCAGCATCAGAATTTTTTGGGAGCTTTCTCTAAATCTTGTGTATTGATAATTGTATCAATTGACTTGTCTAAATCATAGTTAATGGTGGAACCCCATATTTGAGAATCCTCAGTTTGTAGAGGATTTACATTGGCTCTTTTCCCAAAGAGATCATAAATCTGTGGATATAGTGGGCACATTGAATTGAGTTTTTCAGAGACTGAGATGATTTCATTTTGGAAATCTTCTTCTGATTATCCAAGATCAGTAGAAGAAGAAGCCATTTTTTCCTTCTTGTATTTCTCTTAAGAATCTTTGAATCTCTCATTTATTTTCTTGGTTGTTAAGCTCATTTTACCTTTTTTTTTATAAGCTCAAATGCCATTTTTTCAATACCCACTAATTTTTGAGGCAGTTGGGAATCCCACACATGCAGATTTTTCACAGACAAAACAAGTAATCTAGTTTAATTTTTTTTGAAACCAATTTATCACAATATGAAGACCATTCTTTGAAAGTTGAGTATAATTTTTTGTGCTGATTTTTAGGGAGGCATAATATAATTAAAAATAGGGAGAAAAAATATTAGTGCATGATAAACTTTTATGGATAAGAAATTGAAATCCTAAAAAATATTTGGTGAGATAAGACAAACTAAAATAGAAGAGAGAAGAAAAAAAATAGCCTGATAGGGTGTGTATGAAATAAATGAAAATGAAAAACTTACAGTGATGACAAATATATAAATTTGAGTGGGTGATCTAAATGAGGAAAAAAATAAACAGGGTAAAGTGGGGTTGGGGGCAACTGGATCTGATTTTCAGTGGTTTAGGGGATGTGTGTATTGATGGGCTGAATTATGGTTGCAAAAATGGTGCAATAATTGGAAGTATTTGATGAAGTATTTGACCTAATTTGTGACATTTCTAGCCACAAGAAAGCCATTTATGATGTTTTCTTTGAATGGAATTTTAAAACTGGAGTCTTCCAGGAGGAAAAGTTAATTTTTGACACCTACTAAGAATGAAAAAAGTGAAATAAAAGTGATATATTAATAAAATATTCAGGTTATTACATACTATCAATTTTTTGACTCTTAAACACATAATTTAATTAAAGTAAAAAAATTTAATAGATGGGTAATTTTTTCAGGTTTTTCATAAAGAGTTTTTTGTAAGAACCAATAGGAAGAGTCAAACATGACAATATGCAACATTCAAGAATACCCAAAAAACTTACTAAGTAACTCATTTTAATTTTAAGTTCACCTACTATTCACAGGCGTACTTTAACAGCATGGTTCCCCCTTAAAAAATTATGTGGTATGTACATTCAAGCCTTTCAAGCACTCCATCCCTTTAGCTTTATCAGTCAGAATCAGGTACACACACACCCATATCTTATTCTTTTTCTTCCCCTGAACTTTAGTGGGTAAGAGCCTCTCTAGCCATGTTTGTAAACTGGATTTGTGTGCATATTTTTCAGACTTATTCCTCATCCATTTCTCAATTAGACTCCAGTAACTAATTGTTTTTGCATTAATTTATTCAAATTAGAAAATTTGGTGTAGTCTATACAACCTACTTCTGTAAGTTGCAAATTCTCACACCACTTTTTTCTACTGAACCCAGCTGTGTTTCATTACTTATCCATTCCAGGAAATGTACATACAGCTAGCGCAAATTTTTTTGAAAAGTTCATGCCTCTTATGCCCCACTGAAATCTACCTGGAGTCATGTTTTTGATAGTGTATGGGAGATACAAAACCTGAAAACTTTTCTGCATTAGCTTTTTATAAAATGAAATGTCCAAAATTCCACAAAAATTTCCCCATTACCCCAACCTAACACTTATTAAATGTGGAAATAACAGTGATTTATATTTGGTGTAACTTTTATTTAGTTAATATTTTTTCATATGGGTGATGAATATTTAAAGCAAAAAAGAAACAGGATGATATGAGGTTGAGGAAAAGGGATCTTCTGTACAGTGGATTGAGGAGATGTGTGTATTTATAAGGCTGAGATCAAGTAAAGAGATGTGAATAGCTTGATTAGTCAGTTGTTTAGAAGATTTTAATGGTCCTATATGAATACTTTAGTAAAAATACAATAATTACTAAAATATAACTCAATATAAAGGTCTCAGTAATTTTAATCTCACTAATTATATATGGGTTAAAATCTTATAGTTGGTAGAAAAATAGAGAATATAATTTAAACACTATTCAATGATTTTAAAAGTACTAATGAAATTTATTGTAATTTTAAGAGTCATATTTTTTAATTGTAATGATAAAGACACCTTAAAAAAATAAGTGGCACCTGCTAGCAGGTTCCCATCACTATATTCAGTTTTGATTTAAGAGTAAATTTGATTTGATTTTGCATGAGCCAGTGTGCTCATTTTTTAACGAGCAATATTTCTAGAAGAATTACAACTGTGCTTAAATTGAGTTAAGTAAAGATAGGGACTAGCACCTGCTATCAGGTTCTCATGTTATTTTTCTGGTGAGAATATAGAAAATAAGACCAAACCTCCCTCTTTTTATACCCAATAATTCTCCAACGTACTTCCTTGATTTACCAGTATAATAGAAGGCCAATTTTGCCACTTTCTAGCTAATACAACTTTCCAACAACATAAGAAATTACCAATAACAAAATTTGAATGATATCACGCGCCAAAATCCCGAAATAATAGGGATAGTCTATCAAAATAAAAGAATAAGTAAAAAAGAGAGTATATGCATGTAATACCTTAAAATAAAAGACTAAAAAAGGAACAATAAAACTAAATATTACAAAATATTGAGGGTCATTAACAGTATAAATTATGGGTCTAATCATGACAAAATACTACATGAAATTCCCATCCAAAAATAACCAATATTGACTGAGAAACCACTAAGAAACCCAAAAAAGGATGGGAGATATGGGGTAACTACATGCAGTCCTTTTCAGGCACTTGCATGGGTAAATCCTTGACTAATTTAGGCAAATTTAAGCATGGTAGTGAATTAAAGCGCCAAGAATGATGTTATTAATGAAATTAGTGCATATAAAGAGGGTCAATGCATTTATAATTAAGCTAGGACACAAAATATGCGCCTGCCACCTATTTTATTGTTTTTCCCCACAATGGGTGTAGATTTTGTGGTAATTATGGTTTGAAAAATCTAACTTTGCTAAAAATGAATCTATTCACACAGGAAAAATGCAGGCAGTATGTGGCCAGAACACAGAAGCCATTCCTGGCATAAAAAACACCAAATTTGAAAATTATTATTTTTATACATTAAAATAGCCAAAAAAGTAGTCCTAACTAAGACAAATCAATCTTTCAAGGTTTATTTTTAATATTATTAAATTTATAGTGCATATATTCAACTTTTAAGTGACTTAAAGCACATTTCTTGTTTTTCACATAAAACAATGATAACAACAGCTTTAAGTCTACTTAAAAATTATGTAGCATTAAACTTAAGGTTTTTAAAATTACACTATCATATTTTAGCTTAATATTAAGTACATAAGACTTAAAAAAGGTGGATATATGCATGTATATAAGGTGTTATAATGGCATATATTGTATTTTATCCTAAATTTCATTTATATATACACCTTGTGTACCTTTATTTATTGTTCCCATGTATAGTCCATGTGTTGAAAATAATTTATAAGTAATTTTTACTCATTCCTGTGGATATCCAGGCTGACGGTATTGGTGGGCTGAATTGTGGTTGTTGAAATGGCACAAGAATAGGAAGTAATATATCTCATGTTTCAAATCTCTTACCACAAGTCAGCTATTTATAATGACATCTTGAAATAAATTTTTAAGACTGAAGTCCACCAGGTATATATGGTAATTTTTTATTCCCCCTAATATCACTTAAAGGGTTCCTTCCCATTTTTGAAATAAAAAACAAAAAAATATAAAAATTAAATTTTTAACATAGCAAAAAGTAGTTTCCTCAAGATTTAAATTTAACTTATTAAATTTAGGCATGTAGATTAGATCTCATTTGTAAAAAATAAAATATAAAGAAAATTTTTATTATTATTTATTTGACTCATTACAAAATAATAGAGATAAGTACCAGAATATGCACAGAACAATTAAAATTGAAATAAAAAGAATTTAATTTGAAACTCAATATTTAAAACAAATTTATTTTGTTAAAGTTTAAGAGCAGTGTTGGCCAACACTGTTGCAACATGGAATAAACCTGACTTTTACCAAGTTTTGAGTCATCTTGGGAAAAAAACCAAAAAATTAAATTATAATATATTCAATTTTATTAATGTACTATTTCATTCAATTTCAATGTACAGATATTAATATTTTGAAAAAAAATATGTTTTTTTAAGGATAATTTTAAAGCTTATTTTTGTTAAATTAGAATTTTTATACTTCTAAAAGTATAATTCAATCAAAAAAAATAAAAAACATTTTGAAAGAATATTTTGTAAAATGAATTACATTACATTTTATTAATTTTTAATTAGTCAATACGAGTGAAAAGTAGCTTCCTAAGTATTTAAAACTTATGGCATACTTTTGAAGTAAAATTATTTCTTAAATTAAGCTGATTATATCTTATTACATAGTTTTTGAGTATAAAAAACCTCTTAAATATATGAAAAAATTGAAGGTATTGTTAATTTATTTAATTTATTGTATATTATATTAGATTTAATTAGATTTTTGTCTTTTTATTTTTATTTTTTTAGATTAAATTAATTAAAAAAATGGAACCTACAAGTAGGTTTCACTCCCTGACTGAAATATGGTAGTTCAATTGGGGGAGGAACCTTTTGGCAATTTCCAAATTTTTCTCCTAAAGAATTTCTTTGTCAATCATGAATTTACAAATATTCTGTTCTTCAATATTTATTTTATATCCCTAGATACTCTAAATTATTTTCCCTCCTAAAAACTTGCTTATTTGTGGTAGCATATAAATGATAAGTATTATTGTACTTATCAGTGACATTGCACCATGAATAAGATATTAAATTGAGTGGATTAATGGATCTTCTATGCATATAATTTCATTTATTCAATAATAATATAAGTAATTATTGAAAGCAACATTTGAAAAGTATATTGCATGCTTCATGCTGCATTAAAGCTTACAAGTACAGCATACTTAAGACAATCTTAATACCTACCTAAGTTAAACAAATAAAAAATATGATGCTTTTTATAATATTTATTTTAAGTAGAAAATGAAAATAATTTTAGTTTATGGAAAAATAATGTATTTATAGCTGATCAAAATATTTGATATACACAAGGCAAGGTTTAATCAAAGTGCCCTCAGATAGTGCTGAGTTACAGATAAATATTTGGGATTAAGTATTCCCTGACTCTCAATTTAAGATTGAGTAGGGCTTCAGGAAAGGGTACAACTGAGAAATGTTTAAAGGATAAGGATTATATTAGACAATAAACAGAGATAACTACAACAAGTGTCCCTCCAAATTTCACATGGTGATTTAAATTAAATTTTAGTTGAAAAATTTTAGAACTATTAGAAAGAAGTATTAAAAATAAAGCTAAATAATAGGGGGTATCATTGTTGACCAATCTGCAATTATATTAATTGCGGATAAAAGCCCTTATACCCCAATTATCTTCCACAATTATTTTTGCTAATAATTGGTTTATTAGACACTTTACATGTCAATGTTCACCTCTTATCCAAAAATTTTCTACTAAATTTTTCATAACCACATCTTGGACAACTTTCTGTCATAACCACATGTTGCACAACTTTCTACTATAACCACATCTTGGACTACTCTTTGGATATGCCTCATGGATGTGATGAGTTTAGGATCAGGAATTAGAAATAGAAATTGGGGTATAAGAGGCGGGATAAGGCATTATCATGGATTCCTTATCCACTAGCCCCGGGGCTAGTGGATAAGAATCTTCTGCAATTAATAATGTCTGATCCTGGAAAAAAAATTCCTGATCCCTAATTGCGGATCCCTGAACATTGTTACCCCCTAATATGTTTAAGTATGATAAACACAGTGTCATTAGTTTTATAAAAATATCAGTTTCAGAAATTTTAAAAATATGATATGAATTAGAGTGTCCAAAGAATACTTCCTATTTCAGTGAGAAAATATGATTTTTTGATAAGTATTTAATTGTAACTGGTACTGGAAGAGGTATATGAGGGAGTTTAGTTTTCTAAAAAGTCCTTTAGACCATTTATTTATCCACTCATTAGGGGGTATTAGATTTAGAAATCTTCCATTTCAAAATAATTCTTTTTTGTACCAAATCAACCACTTTAGAAAGACTCTTACAGTTGCCTTTCTGTAAGCAGAATCCAAGGGAGTTGAATAAAAAAAAGAAGTTACTGTCCCTCTAAGTAAAATAAGAGCTCTCAATAATATAAGCTATAATATCTACTTGATAAAGAGAAGACTTTTTGACAAGTTATTATTGATGCTTGTGAGATGCTTTGAATATGTGTTTTTAGGAAAATATATGAAATAAAACAAATAGTTGCACAAGGGAAAAGATATTTTAAATGATTTTATTTATATATTTTTAGAAAGCTTATATTTTATGAAAATAATACTTTTTTAAGCTCTTTATGTTGAGACCTTTCTAATGGTACACTACAGGTATAAATTTATGAAGTGTTGTGTAAAATATTTGATGTTAAAAGTAAAATTTAATATTTATAAGGGTACTAATGAATCTTTTAATAATACATTAATTTAGTTGTTAATATGTATTATTGGTTGTTAATTGTTAAGATTTATCTCTATTCCCCTCTATAAAGTTTAGTTTTCAGCCAAGTATATGAATAAACTATTCACATGTCCCAATTTTTCTTTCCAGACATGTTAAGGTACACATATTTCAGCAAGGCATCAAGGTCTCATTTCACAGCAAGTGCAACAAAGTATTTGTTATCAAGGATGGTTAAAAAAGCGCAAAAAAAGGGTGTTAAAAAATTCAGATAAAGTAGACTCTCTGCGCATAGTTTTTTATGGATATACATGCTGCAGCAAGTAGAAGCTAGAGAAAATTGCATACTAGACTATAGGTAGAGATCACAGTATGTATTTAAGGAAATCATTGATAGTTCTAAAGGCATAGTATAGATTTAGGGAGAAGTGTCAAGTGATGGTACAGGTTTTACCCTAAGATAGGTGAAATGGTACATAAAGGTAGTCCACAGGTATCTTTCATTGGTATACTAGGAGACATGTGAGGATGATCAAACACAGTGCTAGAAAAATAAGCAATTAAAAAACAAGCCAAATATGCAGCACTCAATGATAAGATAGTAAAGGTAAGACTCTATATAGGGAAGGGTACTTACTCAGCACTGAGGGTTTTATGATCAGTGGATACTCACATGGCAAGCACATCTTTCCATAGTAAGTAAAGAAGGGTGAATAGTACTTATTATGTATCTGGGGATCTCAAGAAGCATAGGGCATGTAAAAATAGGCTCTAATAGTTGATTTTTTATATATAATTCAGAAGCTATTATAATAGACTTATGCCAATGCTTTACTTTGAATACTGAGATAACTAGATTAGTGCTGAACTTGTGTAGGAAAGCCAGTAGGGAAAGAGAGAAAAGGGGAAGAGTGCTAAACATACAGGGTATACAAAAGAGAACTCACTCTTAAAAAAAGAGAAAGAGAATTGATAGATATAGAATAATTAAATTAAAGAAAAATGAACATATATATATTATTTTTGTGTGAATAAGGGGTGTACATAGCCAGAAGTAGCACTGTAGAGCTACTTTATTTATACAGTAAGGATAGTATTAGAGTGAGTGCTTAAAATTATGAGTGACTGAGAATACTAGAAATTACAGAGAATAAGTGTAGCCAGCAGTATTATTACTTTTATTAAAATATAATATTATTTCATTTTTTAGTGTCTTATATAAAATTATTTCTACTCTTTGTTTCTCTCACCACACTTACATACTTTTTATCACTGTCTTTATAAATTATAGTGGCAGGTGCTTCTTTTTTTAAATTATTTTTTTAGAGAGGAGAACCAACCCATCTCAGATTTTGTCTATAGCTTAGTATTATAGAAATCTCTTTCTACAACTTTCTGGAGCTCATTCAAGCTTCCAGACCCAATTAAAAACCTAAAAATACTCTAAAAATCTACAGAAATTAAAAATGATAGCTACACCTCTGAAAGACATTTCATGGCACTTTTTGTAGCCTGTGTATCCCTATTCATCAAACTATAAATTAGCAATGTTAAGAAAAATAAAAAAAATCAAAATTCAATAAAATTATTAAAGATATTAGAGAAATTATAAATAATAATAAAAAATCTAGAGGGCTCTTTGTCACCTGGAATTTTTTTTCTCATACACTTTCAACCTCTTGAAAAATATTTTTGACTGTAAGATTAATTTTCAAAATTAAGAATTTAAATAAATTTTTTTTTCACAATAACCAGCCAATTCTCACCATTATAAACCCTTCATAAACATCAAATAAACTCAGGAAATTACTAAATGACTTTCAAAAAAAATTCCATACTTTTAAAGTTCTATACTAATATTCTGACTACCATACTGATTTTTTTTTAATATATGGCATATTGTACCCCAAAAAAACCTTTTTACTGAGAATTAATGCCAAGTTTGTGGCTTGATTTTTGTGTTGTGAAATAACTTTGAGATAATTATAAAATTCTAACTTTTGTACCCCCTATTGAGCCCAGTCTTATCCTCGTTGTGCACAAATACACACAAAAGCAAAAATGATATTTTAACTGCTCAAAAAAGGCTACACAAGGGGACTTTATATCAGTTTCACCTGTTTTTCCCTTGGTATATAGTTCTTGAAGCTTTTTTTGAAAGAATTTTGAGAAATTTCAAAAAAAAATTCATAGCCTTAAATAAAAGCTGTAAGTTTATATAATTATTATTTTTCCAAATTTGTTAATATTTTATTGAAATATATTCCTCAATCTTTACTTGCATCATATTAAACACATTTTTACAAATGATTTTGGTAAGAAAGGCGAGTATAAAATGAACATGAAAGACATTAATGAGATATACAATCAGCCAGGAAATATATATATATAATTTGAAGTGGAATGGCAGAAAAAAACACCTATCAATTTTTGAGCTGTCTCCCTAAAAAAATGCTTTCTAATTTTAAAATTACTGGAAAGATGATTATCATTATTTAAGCATACAATATCAGCTTGAGAGACTATCCCAGTGGCTAAACTAAGGCTCCTTTTATTTACATAAGGTAGAAAAACCATTTAGCTGGCTTTTTTTTTTCAGTCAAAGACCTGTTTGAAAAGAAGAAGATAAAAGTCAAGTGATTTTATTTATGGGGAAGAAATTCAATAAAACCTTTACTCTTTCAAGGGACAGACAAAAAATAAAAATAATGAAAATCCTGAAGGGTAAAAAAATGAAAACACACACAAAGAAAAACTAAGAGCTCGGAGATGATTGTTTCCAAATTGTTATTCTTAGAAGAAGTGGAAAATTAAAAATGGAACTCAACCTGTGATTCAATCTTCTTTTGTGTGTAAAGGAAAAAATTGTTGATGATGATAATTTCCTTGGGCCTACCCCCTATTAAAAATCACCAGAAAAAAAATCTGGCTCCTGCTAGCAGGTACCAAAATTTTTTTCCTGGTAAATGTTCCTTTCAAAAATTGTACCTAGTCCAATTAGTAAACCATATACTACATTAATAACACTGCTCCCCATCATCTAGTGAATGTTAACCTGTACATAGCACCATTGATAGTAGCTTCATACCCTTAGGGAGAGTGATCCTACAAAAAAAATAAAACAAGTTTACCTTGATTGGGTTGGATTCAGGGAGATAAAATAAGGGGTGTTAAACATGGAAACTGTAGAAACACATTAAATTCATTTCTAGTCACGAAAAAATAGGAATCCCATCTATATTAGGTAATCAAAAAAAGGATATTTAACAGTATAAATCAATATGGTTGAAAATTTATAAGCTATTTTTTTAATGAAAAAAATGAGATTTTATAATGGCTGACTTGCAATGTTTAACACCCCCTAATAAGATATTATCAACCTTTTTAGTGCTAAGGATATCGAAACAAAAAAAATTGATGCACTACTATGTGAATTCCCCTTGAATTAACTATAAATTAAGTATAAATTGAATAAACAAACACAGAGTTATTAGAAAAAAAAGACTAAAAGAGGCCATAGCCATAGCCTTGGTTTTAAATATGAGACAAACTAGCATATTTCCCGCACCCATTTTAGATAGAAATAGAAATTTAGCTATGGCATCTATCTTATCAATAATCTCAGATAAATACCATTTTAATAATCTAAAAGTGAAAAGTTACTTAAACATTTCACATATTTATGTTACATGGTATCAGCACTCAGAGATCCAGAAAGAACCAGAAAGAATGGATTTTTCTGCAACAGGTCATATACAAAAATAACTAAGTGCATAGTGGATCAAGTATATAGCAATTTTTCGTACTCTAAAAGACTGAAAACAAACCTTATTTTTAGAAAAAAATTATTCAGTGTTCCCTGATGGATTAATTAGCGTTCTCTGTTACATGCTTTTAATTTAAAAATGGTGGGCATGACGAAATCTTGATATATACACCAGGAAAAAAATGTTGGTACCTGCTAGCAGGTGCCAGATTTTTATTTCTGGTGATATAGCCTATCAATTTTTAAAAAAAAGAATTTGATATTGTATTCTGACTTTATTGGCCAAGATAGACAGTAACCAACAGACCCATGACGATTGGAGTAATGAATTTGAGAACTATTGTTGATCAGGAAAAAAAAAAGATGAAAAGTTATTGCAGGAAATTATAAGTTTAACATTTGAAATGATAGAAATGGAAAAGCTTTTAATTAATTTTGACATGCAAAAAAAGGTTTTATGGCACGACAGAGTTGTAAACTATTAATATATGAGATAAGCACTTAGCCTGTTCTTTTAGCTAATTAAGATGTAAATACAATCGTCTGTTAAATTAACATATCTTAGTCGGGTTTTCCAAGAAATGAGGCCGGATTCTACTTAAATCTGAGAACTTAACAAACGATTGTACACAAATGCTCTGACACAATTTATAAAACATTCGATCTTTAAGGTGAGAGAGTCTAGAGGTGAAGGTTGCGGTGGTTAATTGTTTTAGGCCTAATCTAGAAAGTTCTAAGATATTTTGTTTTGTTGTGACATTTAACTTTACGTGATGGCTTTATCTAGAAAGTGTTCCTTGTTATGGGCACTTGCATATACTTATTATTAGCGTTCAGTTACTAGAGATATGTCATATTTATGGGTCTCTTCTTTTAATAATGAAATAAAATAAAATAAACCATTTTTGATAGGCTGCCAATAGTCTAAGGCAACCTTCCAATTGAAATGTTTAAATGGCTGATGAAATGAATTTAAAAGGTAGTGGTGCATGTTTCGATAATAAACCTAATGTCCAGCACGCAATTCTTTCTGGCTTGTTGCTTGGAATCATGACTCAGTTATGATTCACTGGTGGGTTTTCATCGGGAATCAAAAAAATTTTATGCACTCCAGGAAAAGAAAGAAAGTCTCTTGCCCCGTCCGTGACTAAAATTTTTAAGAATTCGGTTTGTTTTCTTAAAAACTTTTTTTTCTTCAACTTTTGATTGTGTCTTACAACATTAGTAGTTCCTGGAATATAACAACTTGTACTACACTAGGAGGAACTGATGAAGATTTAGTTTGAAACTGTCGAAAAGATAAGTGCAACATTTTGACTAGAAATTTATGACCATGTTTTTTTCATTACTGAGTATATATATAATAATACATACTTTAAATATTGGTCAGATTTTAATTATATCTTTTTTAAATTTTCTCTAACTCATCACCACCATGATCTCTGTATTTTTATATTGAACAAAATTATTTTTTTATTTTTTTCACTTATTTTGAAAGTACTTGTTAAGTTAGCATGTGACGAATTTTGTTTTGTGACCTTCACTGAATCTGAAGTTTTCTCTGAATGTTTTTTGCTACCTTTGAATTCTCACTAAGACTTCTAAAAACTTGTTTTATTTCTTTATCTTTAGACTCAGTTCACCATCATAATGATTTTCGAACACAGCTGCTCCTTCTGCATCAATTTGATAATATTTTTTTTATTCTTTACTTTATCCGACAACTCAATCATAGCCTCGAACACTTTAGTTTCCTTAGAAAAGGGAAAATTTGTAGAGCATGAAGATATAAAAGTGGGGTTTTTCAAAAAATACCAAGATGATGTATACCTTTATAGAATATCGGCCCACAACGATCATCAACGCTTACACTGCGTGGTTTATGTTTTCGATGAAATTAATGGGGAAATTACTAGATTTTTTCTTAAGCCGGCACAAGTAGAAGTAAAACGTATACTGTTTAAAGATGAACTATCAGACAGACTTTCATTCTGTCGAGATATATATAACGAAAATGAATGGTTAGTGATCGGATGATAATTCTATTCTTCAGAATTAAAAATTCAACCCTTTAATTGGTACTTGCAGGAAAGAATTGCCTGGAAATCCGCACATGAAGCAAATAACATTGGAGGATGAAGCTGAGGACTAAGAGGCATCGGAAGTGGATCATATTAAACTGAAGGGGAATTTCGATGGTTTTAATCGTTAATAAACCTTGATGGAAGAAAAAAAGAGAATTGAATAAAATATTATACAGATACTAGATGATATTAACACTCAATGGTAATCCAAGCTTGTCATTGCTTCATGAATTGGTGGAGTAAGAATTAATTTTGAGATAAAGAGTGAAGTTGTTAAAATTAAAATTACCAACATTAGGCGGTATCAAAGTGAGAAATTATTCATTTCAAAATACCTCTTTTTTCCACCAAATCAACCATGATTATTTTTCAAAATATGCCATATTGTGCCCCCAAAATAACTTTTTACTGAGAATCAATTTCAAGTTTGGGGATTTCTTTTTGTGTTGTAAAATACCTTTTAAATAATTAAAAATTTCTAACTTTGATACCCCCTATTAAAAGGAAAAAAATGAAAAAGAAAAGAGCATATATCCTCTTTTCAAGCATCAACAAATTTTTAAATTTTTAGTCAAGTATTTCAAAGCAATGCAATAACTTCAAAAGTACGTCAAATAATAAGAAAAAATAGACATAGAGCAAAATATATAGGTGTGTATGTATGTATATATCAAAATGGAACAATGATACAGCAAACATGAGTATACAAAACTCATGATAAAACTCTCCAATACAAATTTGAAAACTACTTTTCTGATACTTTTAGTAACTCATCCTCAGCTGGAAAAATTGATCATAGGAATAAAGAGACTATCATAGCAAAACATTATTGTATTTAATGCTTAATATATACATATATTTTTAATTAAATTTTTTAAGCAATAAAATAAAGATGAAAAAGAATCAGTAAAAACATCAATATAAGTATTACTTCTTTCTCAAGGAATTTGATAAGCAAAGCTAAACTTAAAAAAACACCAGATTAAAAAAAAGGCAACTTAAGGTCAAGCTGTTTTTCAGGTATGTTGGTGAGGACATGTCACACACCACATGACACTCAAATAAAAAGTCAATCTTTTAAACCATATGTTAGTACACAAATCCATACTCAAAGCGCAGAAAGCAACATCTAGCTAGCAACTTCTTTTCTCCATTGTTGTCTTGATTCAAACATAGTAGAAACTGCACTATCTAAAACTTAAATCTAAATTAGTCAATCATCTGCTTATACTTTTCAACTTTAAGCAAATGTGTGGTGAATTAGTGCTCAGATAAAAAGTATAGTTTTTAATGTTGGGTTATTGTGTGATTTAGGTAAATTAAAGGTCTGTGAATGGGAATAGGAGTAAGATTAAAGGATCTGCAGGCTATAGTGGAGGGTCAGTGGTAAATTAAGGGTGGATAATTAAAAGTCTCAATGTGAGGTAGAGTTGTCTATATAATTGGGGGGATTTGGTTTGCCATTCCTTAAAATTAAATTAGAATATCATCATGATAGTAGTTACATTTATATAGAACTATTATCATTTTCTACCTTTCTTAATAATCAATTTATATTCAAAACTTCTAAAACTCCTAAATTACTTTTAGTTATTAAGTTACAACCCTTCATGAGATTCCTTGAATTTTAGTGTTACTATAACATACATTGTTATTCATCTCAAAAGTTCCTTGAAGCAGATAATTTATCTTCCATGTATCTTTCACGCGCCATGTGACACTCAAGGCAAAAGAAGTTCATTAAATCAATAAAAAGGAGGTCTAAATCCATACTCAAAGCGCAGAAACCAATTCTACATAGCAACTGTGACTTTCCTTTGTGTACTCACTATTCAACTGCACTAGTCTAAACTCTAAATCTAAATTAGTCGATCTCTCAATAGTGTGTCTTAATCTTTTCCTCAATAAGCAATGCACAGCGCGATAGTCAATATAATAGTCCGCTAAAAAGGTTTATTAAAATATCTGTGGCTTATTAAAAAGGGGTAGTGAGCATGGACGGAATGGTTAGTGGAGGATTAAAGGGTTAACAGATGTTAGTGAGGAGGGTCCAGGTGTAACGGGTGTAATTTTGGTGGTTTGTGGTGTGTGGAATGAGGGATGGGTATGAGGTCGATACAAGGAGGAGTAAAGGATATAAAAGGGGTTGGATTTTGGTTTGACATTCTTTAGAATTAAATTATAAAAACATATATATACTTAATAGTGGTAAGGCTTCAGGTTAAATCATTATTATTGTATCTTTCCTTATTTTCACAGTAATCATTTCTAAATCCTAAATATTTGATTATTGAGTTTCTAACCCTTTGTGAGATCTTAAGAATATTAATATTACCTTTAAATTATATTAGAATTCTAATCGAACATATCTCTAAGCAGTAGTTCTTCCTTTGAGTCATCTTCAAATCACTTCCTCGAACATTTCCTCTGTGCTTTGAAGAAGTTCCTAAACTACTCTCCTCATCTCACTTCCAGGAACACCCTCTACCTTGTGCATAGGTCGTCCGGTGACAGTATAATTTAATTCTCTGTAGTTCTCATTCTTTTGCACTACTACGTCCCTTTTCAGGTGTTTTAAAATTTTTAAATGGCACCTGTTCAACACACTCCTCCTACAGGCACTACTACTAGGGCTCGCGCCAGAGGCAGGCCAACAGCTACACGGCCTGTTTCCCGCACTCACTCCTTGGAACCTCTTGACCTTAGGGAACGGGGACATTCAGTCCAATCTTTAGAAGACATCCCCCAGGATTTTGATGATTCTAGTGAGGAAAAAGAAGGAGGGGATATGATGCATGAGGCACCATCCGCCCATGCTACTCACCCTTCTTGTCAACCTTCGGAACCTGGACCATCTAATTCGCTGGAAGACTTCATGAGACTTTTCATGAAAACCCTTTCCAATCCAATGTTGTGGTCTTCCAACATTGGCAGGGGCCTTTGTTGTGTGATTTGGCGCTGTTTGCGCATGTCTTAATTGACATCTGTTAAGGAATTGGGTATTTTTCTGGTTTTATTCCGTGGATATTGGGTCTGTGGGTATGTGGGTACTATCATTGGATAGCCCTGGTTTTTCTCTATATTTTATGTCTTGTAGACATTTTTCATATTCTGAGTTTTAAGGGGTCATTTCCTCATTTTTCATTTATTAAAGATTGCTGTTTAATTTTGTTTTTCGTTTTTTACGGGCTAACCTTAAGTCTTAGGGTTAAGTGCTTAGTACCATTGGATAGAGCTAATTTTTCTCTATATTTCATGTCACAATGTTGTTATAGTGAAATTCCGTGTTTTAAAGGTTTTAGTAGTTGTAGCTAATTTTTCAAAGTAGATTAGTTGTTTTTATTGGTTTTCTGGCTTCAGGGAGGCTGGGGCGCTTCAGGCGGCATCTCCGACGTCGGGCGGCCCCCCTGCCTCTGTTTTAGGAGGTTGAGGAGCGCTCCAGGAGGGTTTTTTATGCAATTTGGCGGGTACAGGCGCCAGATTGGTGGGTGCGCATGGGCTCTTAGTTAGTGGTCTGTGTGTACATAGTGAATAAAACAGTTTGGGGCAACCTTAATCATCATACAACCATCCGGAGGTGATATCATTGTTCCTCACTCAGTTTTCACTGTTTTCTGGCCACAATTGGCTGTGTTTGTTGCAAGTAAGTTCTTCATTTAACTTAACTTTGGCAACTGTTTTCTCTGTTATAGTCTTGCAAGCTATAGCAAGTATTATTGCTGTCTCTGGTGTGGATTTGCAGCCTACATCAAGTATCTTTGGTGTCTCTGGTGTGGACTTTGTTCTACATTTCAGTTCTTTGGTCTGGTAGTCTAACTTGCTAGTTCTTTGGAATCTCTGTTTTCTTTGGTTGTCTCTTTTTGGTGTTTTGGTCAGGAGGAATGGCTTCTGGTTCTGCTATTCCTGTGGTGACTGTCAGTGGGGGGATGGTCCTCCTTCTGTGATGGTTAGGGAGTGTGTGAGAATTAAGACTTGGGATGGTACCAAGTTTAATGGGGAGGATGTCAAGTGGTTTCTAGAGAAGTATGAAACTGCTGCTGGAGTGGATGGTGCTTCCTACCTGGACATGGTGAAGCAGATTATCTTCTTCATTGGTGATAGGTCAGTGGAGAAGGAGATTGTGGCCATGTCTGGCAACAAGAAGAGGGATTGGAAATTTTGGTGTAGGGAGATGGTGGATAGATGGGGTGTCAGGTTCACTATGGTGGATCTGAACAAGGTTGTCAGTGAATGGCAATCTTATGGTGGTGTTGGTAACTTACATAGTTACAGGAAGTTTCTGCTACAGTTTGATCCTGTGGTTGAATATTTGGTGGAAGTGGAGGAGCTGGCACATGAAAATGCTGCCAAGGATGTTTTTTGGTCTGCCCTGGCTAGAGATGTCTGTATGGATGTGTTGAAGGAGTTGTCAAGAAAGGAATTAATGAAGACTCTTTCTAATGAGGACCAGAAGTTGCCTGCCTTGGATAAGGTGAAGGAGGCTGTTGAGGCCCATTTGAAGTTATTGGCTGTGGACACCTATCAGGAGGGGTGTGCCAAGTATGTCAGCAAAGTCAGTGAGGCTTTGGCTGAAGAGGAAGTTAGGGAGAAGAAGGAGGAGAAGAATTTGGTGCAGGTTCCCAAACAGGAGAGGGACCCAATGGTGGAGCAGTTTGCTGATCTTACAAAAAAGCTGCACATTTTTGTTCAGGAGGCCAAGAAGGTTAATAAGGCACCTTCTCAGCCTAGAGATTTTGAAAGGAGGGCTGGTAGGAGTGATCCTTGGGTTTGCTCTTATTGCAGTAGGAGGGGGCACAGGTCCAATGATTGTTGGGCACTGAACAGAGATGTGTCTGAAGGAAAAGTGGAGTTTGATGGCAGGGTTTTTAAGCTCCCTGACGGTTCTTTTGTGAAGCCCAGTGAGGGGCAGGCTCCTGTTGATTTGGTCAGGAGAAGGGGTGGTCTCAATCAAAGGAGGCCAAGGTTTGAGGAGATTCCTGATCAAGGGAAGTCTTCTGTTAAGGTAGATGAGGACGTCAAGGAAAAGGGGAAGGAGGTCAATAAGGTCTCTTTTTCTACTTCCTTTGGTGGTTTGGAGTTGTATTCTTGTGGTGGACAGTCAAGTGGTGAATGCATAGCTAATGTTTATGATGTGGAAGCAGGCAAGGTGGAAAGGCCTAAGAGCAGTTCTCAGGCCCAACCAAAGCCAAATGCTTCAAAGGTGGATCCTAAGCTGAGTGCAGCTAGGAAGAGGTACAGAAAAGAGGAGCTGTACAAGATGCAGAAGGGTATGGCTGATATGGGCGCCCCTAGTTTTGGTGCATTGGATGTGAATGGTGAGCCAATGCTAATGGAGGTGGATTCTGACTCTGAGGAGGATGTCCCTTTTGCTTCATTGCCAAAGCCGGTTGGAGTCAGAGGTTCTGGTGAGGGATCTGGTTTGGTTCCTGTTAATGGTAAATCTGTTGGTGGTGCTGGTCCTCAAGAAGCTTCTAGGACCAAGGTGGTGAAGCAAAGAGCTCACTTTGAGAGGCCAGTAGTGTCTGGTCAAGTTAATGTTATGGACTCTGTCCTGGAAAGGATGAATCAGGGTCAGGTTTCCCTATCTTATGGGGAATTGTATGCTATCAGTCCAGGGTTGGCTGATAGGCAGCAAAAGTTGTTTACCAGGAGAAGAGTTTCTTCTGGGGAGGTGGAATACATCTGTGATTCTGCTGAAAAGTTTGGTGAGGGTTTGGAAACTCATTTTTCTGCTCCTCTGGGATATGTCAATGTCACTTTGAATGGCAGGAAGGCAAGGGCATTGGTGTATTCAGTTCTCAGATAAACCTGATTTCTTTGATTGAGGCAACTCATATGGGCCTCCCCATCAAAACTGGTATTGGTGGGAATTTGAGAGGGATCAGTGGCCATGTCACTGAATCGGTTGGAACTTCAGAGTTTGTGAAGTTAGATGTTGGTGGAGCCTCAGGGAAGGTTCATTTTTACATTGCTAAAGGTAATGTAAAAGCAGTTTTGGGTGGGCCATACTTGATGGATTTTCAGGCAAGAATTGGTTATCAATTTGATTTGGGAATCAGTTTGGATTTGACTGGTGAAGATGAAAGGACACTTCACATGAGGTTGTCATCCCCTGGAGAGGATGGTTGGGAGACTAGGCCTGGTTTATCTTTAATGTGCCAGTGCATGGACTGCTGCAGGAGAAGGAAGGAATTGGGTGCTGCCTCTGGTTTTTTGGAGTGCGGCTCAGGCTCTATTGAGTGTCTGTCTTTTTTAGAGTAATAAGGGCTGATCACCCTAGTGCTACAACATCTCCCCAAGATGAGGAAATCTAAGGTTGTAGTAGGTCAGCTCCCTTGGAGATATACCAAGAGTATTTTCACCTTTCTCTTTTTAATGTTTCTCTTCTTTGCAAGTATTCATCAAGTTTTTTATCAAGTCTCTGTTCTCTCTCAAGATTCTTAATTATTTTTAATTCAAGTTCAAGGAAGAAGATTGGTTATATATCTTTATTGAAAGATATACGGAAAAGCTTTGGGGCGGTGATATTGGGGTCTAAAAGTAAGTCCTCCCAATAGTGCACCGCTAGGGTTTCTTCTACACCTTTCAAAAACATTACCTGGGCCACACCTGTGAGCATTGGGGAAACTCCTGGTTATTTTTGTAGGTCAGAAGAAAACTCAAGAAAAGAAGATAAAAATTTCAAGATAATTCAAGAAAATCAAGAAAAAAATCTGAAGATAATGAAGAAAGAAGATGCAAAATATTTTTATGAAGATCGTCAAGATCTATTTTTGGGCCTCCAGCATGAGGTTAAACTGCAGAAAATTTTGAAAAGTGAAGATCATCAAGATCGATTTTTGGGCCTCCAGCATGAGGATAAACTGCACAATTTTAAAAGATGTGATTCAAAATATGAATCAAGATTTGAAGATTTGGAAGTTGGAAGTGAGGATGAAGATGAGGAATTGCGAAAAAGTTTTGGAGTGGTGAAATTGGGGTGTAAAATTAAGTCCTCCCAATTGTGCACCGTTGGGTTTCTTCTACACCTTTCAAAAACATTACCTTGGCCACACATGTGAGAAATGGGGAAACCCTTGGTTTTTGTTCCAGGTCTGGTGATGAAGAATTTCTGAAGATCCCTCAAGTTGAAGGTGGAGCGGCAAAGTATAAGAAGGTTGCGCAGAAGATTAGGCCTGTCAATGAGCTTATGCCTGTGGGTTTGAATCCGCCCTTGAAGAAACCTCCTTTGTCGAGAGATCCGTACTGTACTCCTTTGGTGAAGAATCATCCAGAATTTGTAGAGATGGCTAGGGTGACTGTTGAAAGATTGAAAGTTGTTAATTTTGGTCCTGATGGGTGGTTGTCTGAAGAAGAAAAGAAGTTGTTGTTGCACGTTATTGTGCTAAGGGAAAAAGCTGTGGCGTTTGTTGAGGAGGAAAGGGGTGTATTGAAGCACTCTTATGGGGAACCTTACTTGATTGCTGTAATTTGCCATGAACCTTGGCAAATCAAACCTATTCCGATTCCAGCTGCTATTAGAGAGGATTTTTTAGAGATTGTTAGGGAAAGAGTCAGGACTGGGTTATACAAACAATTGACTTCCAGCTACTCAAGTCCGGTTTTCTGTGTAAAAAAGCAGAATGGAAAGTTGAGGGTGGTTCATGATCTTAGAGCCTTGAATAGAGTCACTATCAAGGACGCTGGTGTGCCACCAAGTGCAGAGGATTTTGTTGAAGCTTTTGCTGGAAGGGTGTTTCATGGATTGGGCGATATTATGGGTGGTTATGATTAGAGAGAACTCCATACAGATTCAAGGCCTCTCACAACTTTTGAGACTCCTTCAGGAAGATTTCAGCTCAATAGGTTGCCTCAAGGAGCAACTAATTCAGTGGCAGTTTATCAAGCACAGATGGCTTGGATCTTGCAGGATGAGGTTCCTACTCATGCTGGTATTTTTATTGATGATGGTGGAATTAAAGGACCATCCACTGATTATGGTAATGAGGTGTTAGCAGAGAGCCCTGGCATAAGGAGGTTTGATGGGAATATTCAATAACTCTAGAGAGAGTGTTGTTCAGGATTGAAGAGGCTGGTTTGACCATTTCAGGGTCAAAATTCTGTTGTTGTGTTCCTGCTTTGGAAATTCTGGGTCACGTGGTATGTAAAGAGGGAAGGATTATGGCAAAGAAGAAGATTAATAAAATCCAGTCATGGCCAAGGCCTAAAAATACTACTGAAGTCAGGGTATTTTTGGGTGTATGTGTATATTTCAGGATTTTTATTAAGGATTTTTCTTTGTTGGCTTCACCTTTAAGGAGGTTGACCAGAAAAGATGCCGATTGGGAATGGACTGAAGAGTGTGAAGAGGCTTTTCAGAAGTTGAAAAAGGTTGTTGGTGAAGATATTGTTCTTCACAAGTTGGATTATGGTGTTGGTGATGGAAAAATTTATCTGGCAGTGGACTCAAGTTATATTTCTGCTGGTGCTGTTTTGTCTCAGGAGGATAAGACTGGGAGGGTCAGTCCAGTAAGGTATGAGTCTTTGGTGTTTCATGAGGTGGAATCTAGGTATTCTCAACCTAAGTTGGAATTGTGTGGCGTAGCTAAAATCTTAAAGAAGCTACAGACGGTTTTGTGGGGGCAGCATTTTGAGCTGCAGGTGGATGCAAAATCTTTGGTTCAGATGATCAATACCCCTAGTCTTCCAAATACTCCAATGACTAGGTGGGTGGCATTTATTCACCATTTTTCTTTTGACCTGGTACAAAAACCAGGTAAAACCTTTACTATGCCTGATGGATTATCAAGGAGGCCACCTACAGAAAAGGATTCTTATTCTGAAGAGTTTGATGAGGATGTTCCAGTGGTTAGGGCCAGCAAAAAGGGTGCTGAATATTTTTCTTTCCTCCCCCATGAGGCTAAACTGGCTGGATCTGATCTTGATTCTGGTGATCAGGATGTTTTTGTTGATGAAGATGGAGTTGTTGTTTGGGACAGCTCAAAATTGGAAAAGGGTGTTTTTTTAGTAAACTGGATTCTCATAAGGTTAAGTGGAAAGAGAAGGACGTGCCGAAATTTAAGGATTGGTGTCCTGGTTGGGCTGCTCAATTAGCTCATGTTCATACTGGTGATTTTGGTGACAGAATTGTACCCTTGGATGTTGTTTTGTTGTATTTTGAAGATGAGACCTGGGGTCAGTCTGGGTTTTATTTTATTTTGATGGAATATCTGTTGACCTTGGAGAGGCCAGATAGTTGTGATGATGATACTTGGTTAGCAATCAAGAAGAAGAGTCCTGGATTTTATGTGTCAGGAAGGCAGTTGATGAGGAGGAGACATCCAAATCCTCAAGTGGTGGTGACTCAGAAGAAGGGTCAAGAATTGGTTTTGAAGTCTTTGCATGAAGACCTTGGTCATAGAGGCTTTAGGCAGACTTATAGAAGAGTAGAAGACAGATTTTGGTGGCCAGGTATGAAGTTGGCTTTGCAGGGTTGGGTTCAATCTTGAGAAGAATGTCAAAGAAGAAGTCACTTGAAACCTAAAGAGGTGGGCCGTGCTACTGGTGAATCAACTGCTTTTGGAAGAGTCAGTCTGGATTCTGTCCATATAAAAGAGGGCAGGTATAAATACTTGATTGTTGCTAGGGATGATTTGTCTGGTTGGGTTGAGGCAGTGCCTCTGGTTAATTTGACTGCCAAGAATGTGGCAGAGGTTTTGAAGAAGGAGTGGATTTAGAGGTATGGGTTAATGAAGTTGGTGACTGTTGATGGCGGGCCAGAGTTTGGTTCCAAATTTAAAGAAGCTGTGGCTAGTGTTGGCTCTAAAGTTAGAGTGGCTACACCGTATTATCCTGAAGCTGAAGGCATGGTTGAAAGAGGCCATCAAGTTATAAAGAATGCTTTGGTGAAGATGTGTGGAGATAGTGCTGAAAAGTGGAGGCATTATTTACCCTTGGTGTTATTTGCTGATAGGGTCACTGTGAAGAGGACAACTGGCTATTCTCCTTATGAGTTAATTTTTGGTCAGAAAGCGGTTCTACCAGTGGACTTGGAAGCTGTCTCTTATCTTGGAATTGATTGGGATGACGTGTGCTCAACAGAAGAATTGCTCTGTGTCAGGATGCAACAGTTGGAATGTAGAGAGGAATTTCAAGAGAAGGCATACTCTAGAATGATGAAGATTAGGAATCAATCAGTCAGGTACTGGGACAAGAAGTTGGCTAATAGACTCAGGAATCCCTTGAAACCTGGTTGTTTGGTTTTGGAGTATAATAGAAGTTTGGAGAGTCAGTGGGGGAAAATTTTTGCTGACAGATTGAATGGACCTTACAGAGTCAGATCACAGGCGTCTGGAGGTTCTTATGTTTTGGAAGCTTTGGATGGTGCAGTCTTGAAAAATAGGGTGGCTGCAGACCAAGTGAAGAAGTTTTACCCCAGAGGCACTAGGCATGAAGAAGATTGACTCCGCAATGAGGATAAACTACGGACCATTCTTTAATCTTGTTTTTTTTGTGGTGATGCTATGCATCTGTTTGTTGGAAACTTTTGTTAGAGGGTACCCATGGGAGGGGCCTCTAGATTTTGTCTTGACAAGTGTGGGGGTGACTGATGGGCTGGCTGCTCTATCAACAGTTACCCCAGATTGTCTGTTTCCAACTCTTTCTCTTAATTTGGTTGAACCCTAGTATTGGTTTCTTTTCACAGGTTTTAGTCCTCTATGACTTAAAACTTGAAATTCCTTTGGTTTTCAAGTGCCGGACTCTTCACTTTTATTGGTTTTGCTTTATTGTGTTGGATTTTGTGTTTTTTTTTGGTTAGAAGATACCCAGGGGGGGCTTCTAGATTTTTTTGTGGCAAGTGTGGGGGTAACTGATGAGCTGGCTGCTCTGTAGAACAGTTACCCCAGAATGTCTGTCTCAAGTCTTTTGTTTTGCCTAGTTGAATTCTAGTTCTGTTGTTTATTATTCAGGTTTCAAGTCCGCTATGACTTTAAACTGATTTGGGACTGGCTTCTTTATCTTTGGTTCTTTCAGATTGGTGGTGGATCACTGGTGGTCTCCCATCATTTTTTAATTATTGGAGGGAGCCCACACAGTGATCATTTCTATGGATCGGACTTTCCCTTATTGGACAATCTATGGAGCTGGACTGTCTTTGATTTTGCAGTTATGTTTTTTCTAGATAGCAGTTTTAGATTATTATTTTTTTCTCTTTTTTTCTTTTAGTTTTTTTATGGGGGTTGTTTAAAATTATAAAATTAAAAATATAGGGTGTTACCACATCAGGGTCACCCGGATGTGGGCAGGCATTGGTGAGGAAAGGCTCATCAATTAACTGGGCAATGCTATTTTCTTTTTTTATTTATTATTTATTTCATGTGTTTCTGTGTTTCATTATTTTTATTATATTCTGAATTTCTAAATTTTTTGAATTTTGTTTTCTGTTAACCATTTTAAAGAATTAATTGTGTATTCACTTCAAGGTGCACTTGGATGTGGGTAAGGTATCTGGGGATCAGCTCATCAATTGGCTGGGGGATACCATTTCTATTATTTTTTTTATATTATATCTTATTTCATTAATTTTATTTCATTTTATTTATCAATTTTTAATTTTAGTATATTAGTAGAGTAAAAAAAAAAAAAAAAAAAAAAAAAAAAAGAAAAAAAAAAAAAAAAAATTCTGAAAATATTTTAATTAATTGTTTTATATTATTATTATGTTTCTAATCTTTTTGCAGGAGCTCATTTTCTGGATGATGAAGCTTCTGGAGGCTGGTCTGGATTGTGATAACGTTTTTGTTTTTTGTTGGGATTGTGTGTAGCACTGTGTTCTTTGAAGTGCATCCTGCTGAAGAGATGATAGGGATTGTAATGGTCAGGAATTGAATTAGAGGGAAGTTCAGAGGATGAAGAAGAAGAGGCAGGAATGGAGTGCTGGAGGGTGTATTTAATGATCCTAGACATTTTCCAGTGGTCGTCCAGTAGTCGCTTTCTCAGGGATTTTTCAAAGTCATTCAAAGGTCCATGGAGGGCAAAGGCTTTTAGCATGTTGGAACACATGGTGCTTAGGTGTTTCTTTATGTCTCCATAATCCAGGGTCAAAGAAGTTTCAAGAGGTTGGCCAACTCCAATAATAGATTCAGGAGGAGGGGTGCCAACTAGACAAGAAGAATTGGATCAGTAATTATTTTTTTTGAAGAAATGGAATAATTAATTTGGTACTTACAGATTGGAAGCTCATCAAATTTGTAAGCAGCCAGAATTTGGATCTCTGAAGATTTTGGAATGGTCATAGTGGGTGGATCAATCAGGGAAAGATATGGATTCTCTTGTTCTTCATTTGAAAGGTTTTGAGAAGGTGAACTAGGAGGCTGATGTTCCTGGGGCCTAGTTGGAGCAGCAGGATTTTTGTTGTTGTTGTGATTGTTATTTCTGTTGGATTCAGCTAGAGGAGGTGCTGGTGATTGAGTACCAGGGTTGTTAAAAGATGGAGCAGAAGAGGGTGATTTGGAAGCATATTGATCTCTTCTGGATGGAACAGTCAGAAGAAAAGTTGGCTGACAGAGGAGAGGTGTAGTTTTGTTGTCTTAACTGGGGACAAAGTTGTTGCTTTGGTGCAGTGTTGGGTGCTCTGGTTTCTTCTTGGGGTCCTCTGACAGGTTTCCTAGAAGTTTAAGAAAATTTGGAGTTTTTGGACCTTGGAAGGGTTGGCTGCATTGCTCTGGGAGCAGTTGGAGGTGATTGTGTAGTTTTTTTTTTTTTGATTGATTGAATTTGGCTGTTTTCCGGTTGTTTTTGGAGGTTTTGAGCCTGATTTTCACTGTCTAATGAGGCAGGTGGGCTGCCCAACGTGGGCCGGGCTGCCTGGACGCTGTCTAGAAGCCTAGGAGCTGATTTTGAAGCTTTTGGAGCTAATTTAGCAGAGATAAAAACAGTTTCTTGGGAAGCTAAGGCTGGTCTTTTGGGAAGAGTTCTGAAAGCTGAGCTTCTGGATCTTGTGGAAGGTGCTGAAGATAAAGAGGAAGAAGAAGGACCAAGCTCTGGGGATCTGGTAGGGGATCTGGAGATGTATTTATGAGAAGGTGAAGGAGGAGGAATAGGGTAGTTGGAATCTCTTTCACATTTTTTCTTTTTTCAGTAGCAAGAATCACAAGCCCTGTTGTAGAATTTGGCTTCAGGAGTTGGAAGAGTGAATGAGCAAGGTCTGCACATGTGGATGCACTGTTTGCAGGCATAGTCCTTGGGAGCAGTGAAGCAAGGAAGATTAGAAGGGTTAACATCAGGAGATCCAGCCATGATCTGTGGTGAGAAAAGATGATGAAAAGGGATAGGAGGAGATTTTTGCCAGTGATGGGTAGATGATGAAGTGAAGGTGGAAGCTCAGCAGGTTGGCTGTAGAGGTGTGCTGCATGATATTGGCTGCGTCTATTTTATGCAAAAATCAAGACAGTCCATCAAGACTCTAAACTGAAAAAGCTATGGTATGAAGGCAGTCCATCAAGACTTTAAACTGAAATCTGGTTTCTGTTAGTCCTCCAAGACTTTAAACTGGCTGGTTTCAATATTTTATCAAGACTAGTCCGTCAAGACTTTAAACTGAACACTGTTTTAGTCCCCCAAGACTTTAAACTGAGGATTGTAAGTCCCCCAAGACTATAAACTGAGGGAAAAGTTTTTGTTGTTGGAGTTGGTTTTGAAAGATTGGTGGAGGG
Organism: Hemileia vastatrix; assembly: GCA_030280995.1. NCBI lineage: Eukaryota > Fungi > Basidiomycota > Pucciniomycetes > Pucciniales > Zaghouaniaceae > Hemileia > Hemileia vastatrix. Next base: position 9,368,836 of record JASXTE010000017.1, on the reverse strand, counting down.
TATCCACAGGGGGAGCCTCCGAATTCAGCAAAGGCAAGTTTGGGGGTAATTGATAGGCTGGCAGCTCTATTTACAATTACCCCAGAATTTTAGTTTTTTCTCTGTGTCTTAATGTGGTTGATCTCTGGTTCTGGGTTTATGATTTAGGTTTTTGAGTCCCCCAAGAAATTAAACTGAAGGTTTTTGAGTCCCCCAAGACTATAAAATGAGGATGGTCCCCCAAGACTTAAAACTGAGGGTTGTTTGTGGTTACATCCTATAGAGGGTGTGGTCAATTTTTCTTTTCTGAATCAAACTCAAGTACTAGTGGAATTACAGAGGGAATCAAGAGATGAAATGAAGTGTTCAGAATTAGCCTTGAACTGGTGAATGAGGTGTCTTCTGTTCTCAATGTCCTGTGGATCTCTAGCAGGAGTGGATTGGAAGTATTGAAGCAGAAGTTGTTTCTGTTGAGATGTGTGTTGTTGGAACTTGGCCTTGATAGTGGGCAAGTGCGTTGGTGTTGGTGGTGCAATGGATCCTACATTGTTATCATCACTATCAGAAGAGGGAGGAACTGAGAAGTTATCAGTTTTAAAGTTGAAGGAAGAAATGAATGTTCTTTACCATCAGATGGACCAGGGATGGGGGAACTAGTTATTTTATGGGTTGTGGCACTCTTCTGTGAAGGGTGGAGCCTTTTGATTAATCTGGGTATCAGGATGGATGGCCTAGATCTTTTGGTGCTGGCAGAAGAAGGACCAGGTAGAGGTGGAGGTGAATCTGTTGTGGAAGAAAGTGGACCAGGTCTGTGGCAGGTCTTCTTTCTGGATTGGAAGACATCGCAGGACATTCTGTATGGATGGACAGGTGGTGTCATGGCGCAGATTAAATTATTGTCGATGCAGTATTGGCAGGGGCCCATTTCAGAGGCAGATTTGTGAAGGAGGTTAAACATGGTGGTTGGATGAAGAAAGAATGTGGACATTCTCAATTGGAGGGAGGATGTGGTCTTCCAACATTGGCAGGGGCCTTTGTTGTGTGATTTGGCACTGTTTGTGCATGTCTTAATTGACATCTGTTATAGAATTGGGTATTTTTCTGGTTTTATTCCTTGGATATTGGGTCTGTGGGTATGTGGGTACTATCATTGGATAGCCCTGGTTTTTCTCTAAATTTTATGACTTGAAGACATTTTTCATATTCTGAGTTTTAAGGGGTAATTTCCTCATTTTTCATTTATAAAAGATTGCTGTTTAATTTTGTTTTTCATGTTTTACGGGCTAACCTTAAGTCTTAGGGTTAAGTGCTTAGTACCATTGGATAGAGCTAATTTTTCTCTATATTTCATGTCACAATGTTGTTATAGTGAAATTCCGTGTTTTAAAGGTTTTAGTAGTTGTAGCTATTTTTTCTAAGTAGATTAGTTGTTTTTATTGGTTTTCTGGCTTCAGGGAGGCTGGGCCGCTTCAGGCGGCATCTCCGACGTTGGGTGGCCCGCCTGCCTCTGTTTTAGGAGGTTGGGGAGCGCTCCAGGAGGGTTTTTTATGCAATTTGGCTGGTACAGGCGCCAGATTGGTGGGTGCGCATGGGCTCTTAGTTAGTGGTCTGTATGTGCATAGTGAATAAGACAGTTTGGGGCAACCTTAATCATCATACAACCATCCAGAGGTGATATCATTGTTCCTCACTCAGTTTTCACTGTTGTCTGGCCACAATTGGCTGTGTTTGTTGCAAGTAAGTTCTTCATTTAACTTAACTTTGGCAACTTTTTTCTCTGTTATAGTCTTGCAAGCTATAACAAGTATTATTGCTGTCTCTGGTGTGGATTTGCAGCCTACATCAAGTATCTTTGCTGTCTCTGGTGTGGACTTTGTTTTACATTTCAGTTCTTTGGTCTGGTAGTCTATCTGGTGACTAATTTCTTGGCTCATCAAGCAGTCAAGTTTGTTGAAAAGGAGCTTTAGAAAAACAGGAACCAACTTACTTTAGCAAGTAAATCTCACTCTATTTTTCTAAAGGGACAGGGGATTTTCTCTCTGGGTTTTCTCCAACTCCCTTGGTCAAGGCCTATAGCTAGTACTATAGGATTGTCTACAATGTCTTCGGAGGGATCTAAATTTGAAACTCCTTCCATGAAATCTCCTGATAAATTTGATGGAGAACATCCAGACAGATTGCACCCTTTCTTGCAAACCTGAAAGCTCCTGTTCCATAAAAACCCTTGAACCTTCAATAACGACTGATCAAAGGTTGTTTATGCTTCTTCATTCCTAGGCAGAAAAGCAGAAAGATGGTTCAAACCTTATCTTCTCATGCTCTCTTCAACAGAAACCCATTTACTTATTAATAACTGTGAAAAGTTTGAAGACCAACTCTTTATGTTCATTGGTGACCCTAATGAAACTGATAACGCAGAAATTGAGTTGGATTTCCTTCGCATGAGTGATAATGGTAAAGCCTCTGAATATATCTCAAATTTCAGAGCACTTCAAACTCAAGTAGGTTTGAATGATGCTGCCCTCAAGTATCATTTCAAAAAGGGACTTCCTTTGAGGATTCTGGATCAATTAAATCTTCATGGTCAGAAAATGACTACTTTAACAGATTTAATGGATCGAACCCTTGAACTCAACGGCATTTACCAAGGACAACTACAACATTGTTGATAAGCCAACAAATTTCAAGGCCCAAATTTTAAATCTGGACCTTCTTCACACCCACGGACAACTCAATCTTCCTCGACTCAATTCAAACCCAATAAGGGAAAGGACAAACCTCGACCAAAAGGCTCGACCCCAGGCGATATCAGCAAAGTACTGGATTCAAAAGGGGAACTTAAAGAAGCTGAGAGGAAGAGGCAAGCAGATAATGGGTTATGTATGTATTGTGGGGGTAAGCACAAGCTAGAAGATTGTGTAAAATTGAAGGAAATAGAAGGTACTTTTTCAAGGTCAAAAAACTAGTAGATAGTTTACTTGTGTGCAAATCAAACTATCTTATCTCTCCCAGTGCACATAACCTCCATGTCTTAAGGACTGGAGTTGACTTAAATGGCTTTAGATTCATTCTTTTCAAGGAGGATACCCCCTTCATTTGTCTTAAAGACTCTGGAGCTTCAATTTCTTTTGTCAGTTTATCTTTTGCCGAGAAGTTAAATCTGACATTCACAGATATTAATTGAACTCCAATTTATTTTGTCGAATCAGAGGAACCCAAATATTGGGTAAGTAAGAAAGTTTTATGGGTTTTCAACTTTCCGATTTTTCCCCCCATTCGAGTGGGAATTATCAGCATTGAACTCCCCATGAATGGAAGATACCATCCTTGGCCATGACTTTTTAACGCATTGGAATCCTGAAATTGATTGGTCATGGGGATTGATCACCCCATGCACTAAGTATATTTCTAATTCTTCAATGCAGGTCGATAGGGAGTTAAACAACCCGCCTGACAATGTCCTGCTAGAAGAAAAATCTCTGCCAGATGACTTGCAAGCATCTGATCTTTCTCTAAATGAGCAATTGGCTAACTCTTCTAGCTTGATCACTTCACTCAAAGAGGATTTAAATTGCCTCGAAGTAGTTGAATTATGCTCTCTAAATTTGGGTCTTCCCTCAACAGATTCTCTCGAAGATGATGAGGACAACCAAATAAATGTTGAGGCCATTAAATCCACTCTACTGGAAATCTATCATGATTTCCTTGATGTTTTCTCACTCTGCAAGGCCGATAGGTTACCACCTCATTGACCCTACAACCATCAAATATAGTTAATGGGTCCAGTACCTCAGTCAGGTCCTGTCTATTCTTTGTCAAAGGACGAATCTCAAGTTCTTCGAGACTACATTGCAGAGAATGTAGCCAAAGGTTTCATCAGAGCCAGTAAATCTCCAACCGGCTCCCCTGTTCTTTTCGTAAAGAAAAAAGATAGTAGCCTTAGGTTGTGTGTTGACTAAAGAAAGCTCAACACAGTTACAAAGAAGAATGCATATACTGTTCCTCCTATGTCATTGCTTCTTACCCTTTTTAATGGTGCTAATTTATTTTCTAAAATTGACCTTAGAGGCGCTTATAATCTTATTTACATTGCCGAAGGTCATGAACCACTAACTGCAACGCACACTATATTTGGTAGTTTTGAATATTTAGTAATGCCTTTTGGATTATGTAACGCACCATCTACTTTTAAAACTTTTGTTAATGACATCTTTCAAGATGTTTTCAAACAATTTGTTGTCGTCTACTTAGACGATATTTTAAATTTCTCGAATACACTGGATGAACATATTCATCATGTTTGAAAGGTTCTAAATCGCCTTTGAGATCAGGGTCTCTAAGCCAAGCACAATAAATGCAAATTCCATCTTAAATCTATTGATTTTTTGGGTTTTATGTTATCCACTGATGGTTTAGTCATGGATTAAAAAAAGGTACAAAAAGTCCTGGAATGGTCTGAGCCCAAAACCGTTAAATCCCTTCAAGGATTTTTGGGTTTTGCCAATTTCTATAGAAGATTTATTAAAGATTACTCTAAAACTATTTCCAATATTACTTCTCTTCTTAAAAAAGTTATTCCTTTTGTTTTTACTTCTACAGCATGAAAGGAATTTGAAGCATTGAAGACTGCATTTACCACAGCTCCAATTGTTTGACACTTTTATCCTTCTGCTTCAATAATAGTCGAAATAGACGCTAGACATTATGCTATTTCTGGGGTCATTTCTAAATTCAATCCTGAAACAAAATTGATTCATCCTGTTGCTTTCAAGTCATGCAAACTCATTTCAGCAGAATTAAATTATGAAATTCATGACAAGGAGCTTTTAGCTATTATTCATTGTCTTAAAAAATGGCGCTCTTTTCTTCTCAGCCTAGATAGTCCTTTTCAAATCTTGACTGACCATAATGCTTTGAAATACTTTATTTCTTCCAAAGTCTTAAAAAGGTGTCAAGTCAGGTGGGCTGAATTTTTGTCTGAATTTCTTTTTTCTATTTCCCATTGCCCAGGTAAGAACTGCATTGTCCCAGATATCCTGTCATGTCAGGATGACATTTATCCACAGCGGGGGGGAAACATTTGCTGACAAGAACCCAGCAAATGTGAAATCAATTTTCAACAAATCAATGTTAAAAACTGATCAACTTAATTCAATGACAATTCAATCTTTACAAAATCCACTATCCAACATCCTCGAAGCTCAGTCAAAGGACAATTATTTTTTAGGGTTAAAAGACAAAATACTCTCAAAGAAAGGGGCCAAAATATTTAGTATTAAATCAGGTCTATTAGTTTTCAAAGGTAGAGTAGTCATACCCAATAAAAATGAAATAAAATTATGGATTTTCAGTATTCAACATGATTCTCCATTAGCTGGTCATTTTGGGGTTGATAAAACCTACCAGTTAATTGCAAGGGATTTCTTCTGGCCAGGAATGACCAGAGAAATCAAGGCCTATATAAGATCTTGTTATGAATGTAATAAGAATAAGGCTCCCCCCTATTCCCTCGAGACCTTGAGAATCTTTATTGATGTATTTTATTTCTCAACTTCCACTTTCTAATAATTTTGATGCTATATTAGTAATAGTAGATAGATTTTCAAAGATGTCTATTTTAATTAAAACCACTACTACTGCTATAGCAGAAGATTTGTCAAAATTGTTTCTAGAATATGTTTTTTCCAAACATGGCTTACCAAATGATATTATCTCAGATAGAGGCTCATTGTTTGTATCCACATTCTGGACTCAATTATGTCAAAAACTCAATATCACGAAGAATTTCTCCATGGCCTATCATCCTGAAATCGATGGGCAAACAGAAAGGGTCAACCAAATCCTCAAACAATACCTTTGAATGTATGTCAGTTACCAACAAGACAATTAGAACACATGGTTACCATTGGCAGAATTTGCTTATAATAACTTGACTCATTCTTCAACACGACAATCTCCCTTCAAAACTGTTTATGTAAGACATCCTCGATTCAACTCAATCCATGTAGGAACTAGTCATCCTACAGAACATTATCTTTGAACCATATCACGACTCCAAGAAGAACTTAAATCAAATTTGGAATTAGCAATTCAAAGGAACAAGGAACAGGCCAACAAAAATTGACAATCTGCACCTTCTTTTAAACCAGGCGACAAAGTATGGCTCAACGCACAAAACATTCAAACAACTCGAACATCAAATAAACTGGCTGAAAAAAGCTTGGGACCATTTGAAATCGACTCTGAAGTCTCTAAAACTGCATTTCAACTCAAACTACCTCCTAAATGGAAGGCTATTCACCCTGTTTTCCACGTATCTCTCCTGGAACTGGCACCAGAAACATACCCGGGCAGGAACCAGCCTCCTCCGGAACCGGTCAAAGTAGAAGACCATCTAGAGTGGGAAGTAAGCCGTATCCTTAATTCAAGAATGCGCAAGGGGAAACTTCAATACCTCATGGAATGGAAAGGCTTCCTCAATGACTCAGACAAAACATCCTGGTAACCAGCCATCAATGTTTCTAACTCCCCTGAACTCCTAAAATCTTTTCATCTTAAATATCTTTTAAAACCAAAACCTTAGAACTCTCTTTTATTTTTTCTCTTCTTTCTCTTTTCTTTTTCTTTCCTTAAAATTCTAAAACTTCTTCTCTTCTAAAATCCTTACTCTGTTTTTTCTTTTCTTCTTTCTTCATCTCAAAATCTTTTTTCAATCTTCTTTAAAAATAAATAAAATAAAATAAAATTAAATTAAATTAAAAAAGTAAAATAAAATAATAAAATTAAAATCTTAAAATTCATTCAAATAAAATCTTAAAAATCAACAATTCCTTTAATTTTCTTTCTTTTCTCTTTTCAAAATTTTCTTCTTTTTCCTTTTTTCTTTTTATTTGAACTATCAAAATTTTTTATGAACTCAATACGACAATCTTTCTCAAACTTCACTTCAACCTTTAAATCTCACTTTTAAAATTCTTCAAACAAACTACTTCTCTTTTTCAAATTCTTTTTTTTCAAAAAACTACTTTTCTTCTTTCTTTTCAAATAACCAAAATTCCTCAAAAAACTTCAATATATAAACTTTTAAGAATAACAATTTTTTTCTTTCATTAAATTTTCATTTCAAACAAAATTGTTTCAATCAACTATTTTTTTTCTTACTTAAATTTTTTTAAAAACCTAAACTAAAATTCCTTCAGTTAAACATTCTTTATTTTCTTCTTTCAAAATTTAAAACAAAATTTTATTCAAACTTTTCTTTCTTCATCTTTTCTTTTCTTTTCTTTTCTCAAAACCTTATAAAATATATATCAACATTTTCAATTAAAACAACAAAATAAAAAGATAAATAAATAAATACACAAATTACTTTCTACTTTTTTCCTTCCTCTTCCTTTCTTTTCTTTCTCCTGTATTTTCTCCCAAACCAACTTCTTCATTTTCTACAAAACCACCCTTATTTCCTTCCTACATTTCTCAAATACCTCCTCCTCTCCTACTGGTACCAATTCCCCAATTTCTAGTAATTTTTTGGACACGTCATAGGAGGCAGCATCAACAATATTATCAACCTCACCGCTTAAATCTTTGATGAATTGAGTTTGTCAACCTCACCGAGGTTTCTTTGACCATATCTGGTTGATAGTCTCTATGTTGTCCTCCCTTGAATCAATCACTGGTTGATTTGCCTCAACTGGAAGCAATGGCGCAGCTTCCACGATTGGAGACTCTGCGATGACATCTAATTCTAAAACATAGGTCATCAGTAACAAAATTTTTTTAAATAAAAGAAGAACAGTCTTACTTCAAACAATGGGTCAGCTTCTAAGAATAACTTTGGGGTGACTTCTGCTGTCACTTCCTTCTCCTCTTTGTCATCCTTGATGACCATCCACCGCTTCTTCGGTGTCCGTCTCAAAATAGGGATTTCATCCTCATCCTCTTCAACTAACTCATCTATCTCTTCTTCAACCCCTTGTTTTTTACTTGTGGCCTGGGTTACCCAGGTCGCCATGGTATCTTTAACCTCCTCCTCAGTCTCTCCCACCAACTGATTGTCCCTGATTGATACATCCCAAATATCTTTGACCACCTCTTTGGTCTTCGGTATTACCCAATATTTGGTTTTTGTAAATTGACGCTTGATGTCCGTATTTTTCAACAAGGAATCACAAGCCACCCGTCTCCAGCAGCAAAACTCGCATTTCTGGCAAGGAAATTGTGTCACCTTTCTTTCAACGCAGAAGCACTCCATTGATTCGCAGGTTGTGCATGCTTGGGAATACTGCTGGGTAATAATTCCACCATCTGCTTTAGGGTGTGGAGGTGGGGGAGTTGGGGTAGGAAAAGTTGACATAATAAAGTATAAAATAATTAAAAGCAAGAGGGAGAAAAAGTAGTGTGGGAAAGTATGTCTCATGCTCAATGGAGCTCGCTTTTTTATACCCAGGCATCTGTCACGCTGTGGTAGCCTAAAGTTTAGTACGGCACCTGAGTATGTAAATGAAGTTATCACGGCATGCAAGATTGGCGTTATTATTTTTATAAAAGGGTTTTATTTAATTTATTGGAGTTTAAAATATGAAGAAATTGGTCACGAGCAAATGCCTACATGAAAACAATTTATTTTACGGAGAAAACTTATTTTTACGGTCTGAAAAATTTATAAGTATTAAGTCGAGTCACTCAAGAACCTTGGGAAATTTTCCCAGAATTTTTACTATTTTTCTTATATTTTTAAATGAATTTTAAAGTTTTATAGGAATATTTACGTTTTCAAAAATTACTTAACTTTGATGAATTTTCACGGAGTAATTAGAGCTGCGCAGACTACGAAAATTAGTTTGGTAGGTAAAGGGGAAGTGGCTCTATTATGTGTAATTTTTCTAGATTTTTTATTATGGTTTTAAGGTTCTAAATTGAGTCCGGAAGTCCGGACGGACTCCGTTTCGACTCCGTACGGACTCCGTACGGACTCCGCTTTGACTCCGTACGGACTCCGTACGGGCTCCGGATTGACTCTGGAAGAGCTCTGGAGGGGAAAACTTAGGCACGTGACTAGGAATACTTAAGCGATTCTCAACTCGAAATTGAGAGGGGGAACGGAACATACAGCTTAATCATTAACTACCACAGTCTCATTTTTTATTACTCAACAAATTAAATAAATTCGTAATACCCTTATAACTTTATATTTTATATATAACATTTTAGAAATACTACTCAACAATTAAAATAACACTTCATATAGGGTATCTTTAGAAAGGTCTTCATCACTGGGACTTGATTATTGCTGTCTCATAAAAATTTAAATTATTATAAAAACATAAAAGTCAATCTTTTCAGATCTTTCACTGGTACACCTTAATTGTTGTTATCAGTATTTCTTTCTCAACAGCCACTTTCATTAAATCTCAATAAGCGTTAATTATTTTAGAGTTTCATTATTTTCATCAATCAGATCCAAGTAGATTGGTTAGCTTAGTGATTTAGAATTCCCATTTTGTTATTTTTATTGGAAGGACGGGGTTTTCAGCTAAATCCACATATCTCCTCCGGATTCTGCTTACAGCAAGGCGACTGTAAGAGTTTACCTTACCATAGTTGGCGCCCAACGTGGGGTTTCGAATTCTCTAGCTTTCTTTAAAGACTTACTTGGATCTAGGACTTTCTTAGCCTGCAAGAGGCTTATTCTCTGGAACTCTAATTGGATCTTTGTTATTGGCCTGCAAGAGGCTTGTTATTTTAACGGTTGTTAACGCTTTTCTTATGTTTTGGGATGTCTTCTACTAGTGGAACTGCTGTGTTGGCTGCTGGTGTACCTGTTAGGGCATCAGTAAGGATTGTATCTTGGGTTGGGCCCAAGTTTTCTGGAGATGATTTAGAAGGATTTTTACATAGGTATGAAACTGCAGCTGCGATTGATGGTGCTTTACCTTTGGATATGGTGAAGCAGATTAGGTTCTTTATTTTGGACAGAGAGGTGGAAAAGGAGGTTATTTCTATGGATGGTTATAAAGATCAAGATTGGAGAAAGCTCAAGATGGAAATGGAAAAAAGGTGGCCAAAAGTTTATTCATTGGAGGATCTAAAGGATATATCTAGGAAATGGGAATCAAAAGGTGGTGTAACATCTCTGCATCAGTATCATCAGTTTATGGTTGAATTTCAGGTGGTTCTGGATTATTTGTTGGAGTATGAAATTTTATTTCATGATAATGCATCAAAGTATATTTTTTGGGATGCTATGGGGGAAAAGGTTAAGAAAGATGTTTTGATGGTGCTTATTAATGGGAATTTAATGAAGGATCTCCCAGATGGAGAAACTAGGATTCCTGGTATGGAGGTGCTAAAGAAGGTTATTTTGGAACATCTGGATACTCATAACTCTGTTGATTTGGACTCTGGAGAAGACACTGAGGTCGCTCAAGAGATAGAAGAGGATGGTTTAAAAGAACTAGTTTCTGATGAAATTTTGGATTCAGCCATTCCTGAAGATTTTGTCCAGCCTGAAGATATTATTTTTGTTGACTCTTCTGTTTGGAAAGAAGAGATTTTTGAAGATGAAGATATTGTTGTCATTAATGACAAAATTTTGGATGATGGGGATAATTTTGTGTTGAATGATTTGGAATTGGATTTAGAGGATTTTTCGCCTCAGTTTTTGTCTTCAGAAGCAGAGACTGTCTGCAATGAAGATATGGATATGGTGGATTTGTTACAATCTCAGGGAGAGATTGTTAAGGAGGATATGGTTTTCCCTGCACTAATAAAGAGTGTAGTGGTATTTGATAATAGAGTGCATAAATTGGATGCACTCATATTGTGGAAAAGGGTTGTTTATTTTTTATGTCCAATGGTAGGACAAATTATGGGGGTTTATTTTTGGGTTTTATGGAATCGGTGGATAAGCCCTTGGGGCAAAATTATGGATTATCTCCAGGGGATATCAAGAATTTAATTCCTCCGAAATGAGGATAAACTACCTAAACTCGGCTGAAATTTTTTTTATTGTTATGTCTTCAATTTATTCAGGATTCAAATTATTATGGATGCCCTCATTTTTTTGGGGTAGCGGGGCTGATCGCTCTAATGTTGTAATCTCTCCTCAGGATGGATCCCGGATTGCAATAGGTCAGCTCACTTGGAGATAATTCAAGTGGATTCTCAATTATTTTCTGTTAATATTACTTTGGAGTGCAAATACGTTTTGGACTTTTCTATATGTTTATTGGATTTACCCGGTTTTTCTATTAAATTTAAAAACGGCGAAAAAGGCAAAATGGGCCAAATTAGGTTGGATAAAAATTGGAAGGGTATGTTTTATGACCTCCAGCAAGAGGTTAAACTGCAATTATCTCCTTCTATTTTGGACCTCCAGCAAGAGGGTAAACTGCAAAAATTACATCAAAACTCGATTAAAAATCTCAGTATAAGGAAAACACAAAAAAATAATTTTTGTGAAAATGTTATTTCGGACCTCCAGCAAGAGGTTAAACTGCAATTATCTCCTTCTATCACGGACCTCCAGCAAGAGGGTAAACTGCAAAAATCACATCAAAATCAAATAAAAAATCTCGGTATAATTAAAACACAAAAAAATAATTTTTGTGAAAATTCAATTCCGGACCTCCAGCAAGAGGTTAAACTGCAATTATCTCATCAAAATCCAATTAAAAATCTCGGTATAATTAAAACACAAAAAAATAATTTTTGTGAAAATTCAATTCCAGTCCTCCAGCAAGAGGTTAAACTGCCAACTTTCTTTACGGGTGATTTACTGTTGGATAAGGGAAGCAAAGGTGTTGGAAAATCTGTTTATAAATTAGACGAGGGAAATGAGAAAAGGGTAAAATTTAAAAATGAAATAAAATATTTTTCTAATTTTTCTTATTCTGATTCTGGCGATGAAGAAGATTCATTTGATGAAAGTTTTAATGGCGATACAAAAGTAAATGATTTACCTCAAGTTTATTTAGATGTGGACGCAGCCAAATATAAGAAAGTAGCAAATAAAGTTCGACCTATTAATGAACCGCTACCTGCTGAATTAAATCCACCCTTGAGAAGACCAAGGTTATCAAGAGATCCTTATGAAAGTCCCTTGGTAAAGAATCCGCCTGAATTTTCTGAGACGTCAAGAATCACTTTTGAGAGACTGGGTGTTGTTAATTTTGGACCTGATGGTTGGTTGTCTGGAGAAGAGAAGAAGTTGTTGTTGGATGTGATGGTCAAGCGAGAGAAGGCCATTGCTTTTGAAGAAGAGGAGAGGGGTGTGTTGAAGCATTCCTATGGGGAGCCTTACAAGATTCCTGTGGTATGTCATGAACCGTGGCAGCAGAAACCGATTCCTATTCCGGCTGCATTAAAAGAAGCCTATATTGAAGTTGTCAGAGAACGGATACGCACTGGACTGTATGAGCAATCAACATCAAGTTATTCTAGTCCGGTATTTTGTATCAAGAAACCGAATGGCAAGCTTAGAGTTGTTCATGATCTTAGGGAATTAAATAGGGTTACAATAAAGGATGCTGGGATACCACCTAGTGCTGAGGAGTTTGTTGAAGCGTTTGCAGGGAGAGTGTGCTATGGTTTGGGAGATATTATGGGTGGATATGATGAGAGAGAGTTACATCCGGACTCAAGGCCTCTCACTACATTCGATACGCCACTTGGACATTTACAGTTAACAAGATTACCTCAAGGAGCAACAAATTCGGTTGCAGTTTATCAAGCTCAGATGGCTTGGATCCTTCAAGATGAAATTCCACAATATGCTGGAATCTTTATAGATGATGGAGGAATTAAGGGACCAACAACCGACTATGATAACCAGGTGTTGGAAGAGAATCCCGGGATACGCAAATTCATTTGGGAGTTTGCAATTACTTTAGAAAGAATCTTGTTTCGAATTGAAGAGGCTGGTTTAACTATTTCAGGTTCAAAATTTTCCTGTTGTGTGCCAGCCTTAGAAATATTAGGCCATGTGGTATGTAGAGAGGGTAGGATTATGTCCAAGAAGAAAGTTAACAAAATTCAGTCCTGGCCAAGACCCAAGAATACGACCGAAGTTAGAGGGTTTTTAGGCGTTTGTGTATATGTTAGAATGTTTATCAAGGACTTTTCTTCATTGGCAGCTCCATTGAGGCGGTTAACGAGAAAGGATGCAGACTGGGAGTGGGATGAAGAGTGTGAGAAGGCGTTTGTGAAGTTGAAGGAGGTTGTAGGGAAGGATTTAGTCCTGCACAAGTTGGATTATGGAAAAGATGCTGGTAGAATTTATTTAGCAGTTGATTCAAGTCAGGTTGCAGCTGGGGCGGTTTTGTCTCAGATGGATAAAGCTGGTTACATCAGGCCAGTTAGGTATGAATCGGTAGTATTTACTGAGGTCGAATCAAGATATTCTCAACCAAAATTGGAATTATGTGGTGTGGCGAAAATACTGAAGAAACTTCAGCATATTTTGTGGGGGCAACATTTTGAGTTGCAAGTGGATGCGAAATCGTTAATCCAGATGATTAATTCCCCAAGTTTACCGAATGCACCCATGACGAGATGGGTAGCTTTTATTCAACATTTTTCGTTTGATTTAGTTCATAAGCCTGGCAAAACTTTTACTATGCCAGATGGTTTATCAAGGAGACCACCCACTGAAGAAGATTCAGACTCAGAAGAGTTCGATGAAGATATACCTATTATCAAAGCCAGCACTAAAGGAGCTGAAGACTTTCCATACCTCCCCCATGAGGTTAAACTGGCAGGACTATTGTGTTTAGATTATGATGATGATGACCTCCACCAAGAGGATAAACTGGAAAATAGTTTTTATGTTAATAAAGGTGTTGGAAAAGGTGTAGATAAATTCGGCAGAGAGGAGGTAGAAGAAGATGTGGTGTATGTAGAGGAAAATGGATTGGTAGTGTGGGATAGTAGTAAATTAAGGAATGGTGTATATGTTGGAGAATTAGAGAATTTAAATAAAAAGGTGGATAAAGAGAAAGAGGTATTTTCAAATACGGTTTTCGAAGGATCCAAAGGTTCAGAAGAAAAACGTCGACATAGCTCGATTAAAAATTTATTTAGGGGTCAACGATTATTGGCTCATTCATGTGCAGGTGATATTGGTGATAGAGAAGTCCCTATTGATGTTATATTAATCGATTTTCAAGATGAAGTCTGGGGTCAGACTGGTTTTTATTTTTTGTTAGTCAAATATTTGTTGACTTTAGAGAGGCCAGAAGATTGTGAAGACGATGAATGGGTGGCTATCAAGAGGAAGTCATCTACGTTTTACCTATCTGGTCGACGTTTAATGAGGAGGAGGTATCCAAATCCTCAAGTAGTTATAACTCAACAGAAGGGGCAAGAATTAGTTTTGAAATCACTGCATGAAGATCTCGGGCATAGAGGCGTTGGAGAAACATTTAGAAGAATTTCTGATCGATTTTGGTGGCCTGGCATGAAGATGGCTGTTAAACAGTGGGTTCAGTCATGCGAAGAATGTCAAAGACGAAGTTATTTAAGGCCAAAAGAACCTGGACGCGCGACCGGTGAATATACGCTCTTTGGAAGAGTTAGTTTAGATGCCGTTCATATAAAAGAGGGACGGTATAAATATTTAATTGTGGCCAGAGATGATTTATCTGGTTGGGTAGAGGCAGCGCCTCTTATTAATTTAACTGCCAAAAATGTGGCAGAATTCTTTTTGAATAATTGGGTATATAGGTATGGGGTGATGAAGTTGGTGACGGTAGATGGAGGTCCTGAATTTGGGACAGAGTTTAAAGAGGCCGTATTGAAAGTTGGATCAAAGGTTAGGGTAGCAACCCCATATTATCCTGAAGCTGAAGGCATGGTTGAAAGAGGGCATCAAGTTATTAAGGATGCTTTAGTTAAAATGTGTGGGACAAGTGCCGAAAAGTGGAGGCACTATTTACCTTTAGTTTTATTTGCTGATCGAATCACTGCCAAAAGGACGACCGGATTTTCACCTTATGAACTTGTTTTTGGACAGAAAGCAGTTTTACCGGTTGATTTAGAAGCTGAATCATATCTTGGAGTTGACTGGGACACGGTCAAAACTACTGAAGAATTATTGTGTGCAAGAATGATGCAGCTAGAAAAGAAAGAAGAATATTTAGAAAAGGCATATTCGCGGATGATGAAGATCCAAAATCAATCAGTTAGATATTGGGATGAGCGGTTGGCACATCGATTAAGGAAACCTTTGAACCCAGGTGATATGGTCCTGGTGTATAATAGGAGTTTGGAAAGTCAGTGGGGAAAGATGTTTGCAGATAGGTGGAATGGACCGTATAAAATCAAGGAGCAAGTTTCCGGCGGTTCATATGTGCTAGAAGAGTTGGATGGAGTAGTATTGAAGAAGAGGGTAGCGGCCGATCAAGTGAAACGGTTCTATCCTAGAGGCACCAGGAGTGCCGAAGTCTTCCTCCGCAATGAGGATAAACTATGATATTGATGAAATTTTACGGATTCCTCCGCAATGAGGATAAACTATGACATTTATCAAATTTTATGGATCCTCCGCAATGAGGATAAACTATGATATTGATGAAATTTTACGGATAACTCCGAAATGAGGATAAACTACAATTTTAAATGACATTTATCAAATTTTATACCTCCGCAACGAGGATAAACTATCTTTTTTTTTATATAAAAATACTCTACTTTCATTACACTGCATATGGGCGACGAAACTGTGATGAAACATAACGAAATGCGAGAAAACCATCTTTGAAATTTTCAAAAACTTAAAATTCTTAAAATATGGGTGAAGATAGTGTTGGAAAACTTTTAAAATTTATTGGAAGAAGTGTTCACAGGGGAACCTTCTTAATTTAATATTGGCAAGTGTGGGGGTAATTGATGGGCTGGCTGCTCTATACACAATTACCCCATAATGTTCGTTTCCAAAATTTTCCCTGTTTCTAGTTGAATCCTGGCTTTGTCTTTTAATTTTAGGAAGTCCACCAAGACTATAAACTGGAACGAATCAAGAGACACCGCTCTCAACGCCGGATTCAAGATTTTTTTTATTTTGTTTTTGATTTTTTATGTTAGATTGTGATTTCTTTTCTTTAATATATATTATGAATTAATGTAAAGGTGATGCTCACTGGTGGTCTCTAATCATTTTTATAAATTGGAGGGAGCCCACCCAGTGATCATCATTATAAAAATTATCTTCTAAAAACTTTCATTTATTTTCTTTTCTTTTCAATTTCTCAAAATTGTGTAACCACATCAAGTTGCACTTGGATGTGGGTATGATGTCGAGGGTACGGCTCATCAAATGGCCGGGGGGCATCTTTTAAAAATTTTATTTTGAAATTTTTTTATTATTATTACTTTTTTTATCTTTTTTTAAAAAAATTAAAATTTAAATTTTATTTCAAAACTATCTTTTCTAAAATCTTTTATTTTAAATTTAAAAAAAAAAAAAAAAAAATATTAAATTAAATTAAAAAATAAAAAATAAAAAATAAAAATAAAAATAAAAATAAATAAATAAAAAAAAAATAATAATAAGTAAAAGAAAAAATAAAAAATAAAATAATTAAATAAAATAAAAATAAAATAAAATTATAAAAAAAAAAAAAAAAAAAAAAAAATGAAAAAATTAATTAATTAAATCAAAAATTTTTATTATATTTCTTAGTTTTATTTTTCAGTCTTCCTTCTTTTTTAGTTTATTCATATAGTTTAGACAGGAAACAGGGTCTAGGGAAACTCAATACCTATGGGATTTTACTTCAAGACAGCTGTTAGTCCTCCAAGACTTTAAACTGGCTACTTTTAACGACTTTCCTTAAGGTTTTTTATACCTATTTTGGATCTGTTAGTCCTCCAAGACTTTAAACTGGCTACTTTTCAAGACGTTCTTTAAGGTTTTTTTTATATACGTATTTTGGATCTGTTAGTCCTCCAAGACTTTAAACTGGCTACTGTTCAAGACTTTCCTTAAGGGTTTTATACGAATTATGGAGCTGTTAGTCCTCCAAGACTTTAAACTGGCTAATTTTCAAGAATTTCATTAAAGATTTTATATGGAGCTGTTAGTCCTCCAAGACTTTAAACTGGCTAATTTTCAAGACTATCGTTAAAATTTTTTATTGGATTTGTTAGGTCCACCAAGACCTTAAACTGGACTATTATCATGTGCTGGGTCCACCATGACCTTAAACTGGATTTCTTATCGATTAAATGTTTGGTCCACCATGACTTTAAACTGGTAGTTCATTCATTGTTTAGTCCACTATGACTTTAAACTGGAAAATTAATATCTGCAGGATAATTCAACATTCATTGGACCACTATGGCCTTATACTGGATTACTTGTTGATCAAATGTTTGGTCCACTATGACATTAAACTGGATTATCAAATTTATTCAATCTTTGGTCAAGCCTAGGCCTTACTTAGGAATATATCAAGATATTTATGCACTTAAACGATCTTTGGTCCACCAAGACCATAAACTGGCAATCGATTATATGTTTGGTCTACCAAGACTTTAAATTGGAAAGTCAATCTTGTTTGGATAACTCAATTCAATCTTTTAATTTATCACTGTCCACTAAGACTTTAAACTGGTTATTCAATTATTTCTGGAATTGGGTGCTGATAAGCTTTAGGAGGTTAAAATTTTAGGTGGTGATGATGCTATGGAAAGCATAATGGTTAATTAGGTGAAATTTGTGGCGCTTTAACATGGTCTAAAGTTAAAATTATTATTGGAAGCCTGGCAAAAGTATTTTATGGGTTTGCTGTAAAGCAAAGTTTGAAAATTGTGATGAAGGAATCAGAAGTTAGGATGGTAGTTGGATTTTAGGGAATGATTTTTTTTAGTGCCTCATAGTTAGGCCATTTTTTTTGGTGTGAAGCTTGGAGGACCTTATGGCGAGATTGGAATCATAGAATTCGGCTCAGTGGGGGGCCCTATGAGGTTGGAATCAGGAGTATTCGGCTCATAGGAAGATCCACTCTCTCAATGCTGTGACAAGAAGGAAGACTGGTATATGGGAGTCTGAAGGGATTCAAACCTTGCTCTCAGTAGTGGAATCATCACAAGATTTATATTATTTTATTTTATGTTATATCAAGCCAGAGAAGAAGAAAGAACGTTTTTTTTATTATAAAGATTTATAAGAAGACCAGCTAAAACAAATTTATCAAATTATTTTATTAGACAAGATAATTCTTTTGGAATTTCTCAACCACTTATGCAAAGTTATAAGAATGGGGACATTCTCGATTGGAGGGAGGATGTGGTAGCCTAAAGTTTAGTACGGCACCTGAGTATGTAAATGAAGTTATCACGGCATGCAAGATTGGCGTTATTATTTTTATAAAAGGGTTTTATTTAATTTATTGGAGTTTAAAATATGAAGAAATTGGTCACGAGCAAATGCCTACATGAAAACAATTTATTTTACGGAGAAAACTTATTTTTACGGTCTGAAAAATTTATAAGTATTAAGTCGAGTCACTCAAGAACCTTGGGAAATTTTCCCAGAATTTTTACTATTTTTCTTATATTTTTAAATGAATTTTAAAGTTTTATAGGAATATTTACGTTTTCAAAAATTACTTAACTTTGATGAATTTTCACGGAGTAATTAGAGCTGCGCAGACTACGAAAATTAGTTTGGTAGGTAAAGGGGAAGTGGCTCTATTATGTGTAATTTTTCTAGATTTTTTATTATGGTTTTAAGGTTCTAAATTGAGTCCGGAAGTCCGGACGGACTCCGTTTCGACTCCGTACGGACTCCGTACGGACTCCGCTTTGACTCCGTACGGACTCCGTACGGGCTCCGGATTGACTCTGGAAGAGCTCTGGAGGGGAAAACTTAGGCACGTGACTAGGAATACTTAAGCGATTCTCAACTCGAAATTGAGAGGGGGAACGGAACATACAGCTTAATCATTAACTACCACAGTCTCATTTTTTATTACTCAACAAATTAAATAAATTCGTAATACCCTTATAACTTTATATTTTATATATAACATTTTAGAAATACTACTCAACAATTAAAATAACACTTCATATAGGGTATCTTTAGAAAGGTCTTCATCACTGGGACTTGATTATTGCTGTCTCATAAAAATTTAAATTATTATAAAAACATAAAAGTCAATCTTTTCAGATCTTTCACTGGTACACCTTAATTGTTGTTATCAGTATTTCTTTCTCAACAGCCACTTTCATTAAATCTCAATAAGCGTTAATTATTTTAGAGTTTCATTATTTTCATCAATCAGATCCAAGTAGATTGGTTAGCTTAGTGATTTAGAATTCCCATTTTGTTATTTTTATTGGAAGGACGGGGTTTTCAGCTAAATCCACATATCTCCTCCGGATTCTGCTTACAGCAAGGCGACTGTAAGAGTTTACCTTACCATAACGCGCCACATGACACTCGAGGCAAAAGCAGCTCATTAAATCAATAAAACAGAGGTCTAAATCCATACTCAAAGCGCAGAAACCAATTCTACGTAGCAACTGCGACTTTCCTTTGTGAACTCACTATTCAACTGCACTAGTCTAAACTCTAAATCTAAATTAGTCAATCTCTCAATAGTGTGTCTTAATCATTTCCTCAATAAGCGATGCACAGCGCAATAGTCAATGTAATAGTCCGCTAAAAAGGTTTATTAAAATATCTTTGGGTTATTAAAAAGGGGTAGTGAGCATGGACGGAATGGTTAGTGGAGGATTAAAGGGTTAACGGATGTTAGTGAGGAGGGTCCAGGTGTAACGGGTGTAATTTTGGTGGTCTGTGGTGTGCGGAATGAGGGATGGGTATGAGGTCAATGCGAGGAGGAGTAAAGGATATAAAAGGGGTTGGATTTCGGTTTGACATTCTTTAGAATTAAATTATAAAAACTTATATATAGTTAATAGTGGTAAAGCTTCAGGTTAAATCATTATTATTGTATCTTTCCTTATTTTCTCAGTAATCATTTCTAAATCCTAAATCTTTGATTATTGAGTTTCTAAACCTGTGTGAGATCTTAAGAATATTAATATTACCTTTAAATTATATTAGAATTCTTCTCAAACATATCTCGAAGCAGTAGTTCTTCCTTCAAGTCATCTTCGAATCAATTCCTTGAAAATTTCCTCTGTGCTTTGAAGAAGTTCCTAAACTACTCTCCTCATCTCACTTCCAGGAACACCCTCGACCTTGTGCGTAGGTTGTCCGGTGACAGTATATTTGAATCAATTCCTTGAAGTAATCCTCTGTACCTTGAAGTAAACCACAACTACTCTTACTAGTCTCACTTACTCAAAAACACTCTCAACCTTCTGTGTAGGCTGTCCAGTGACAGTATTCTTTAATTCTCCATAGTTCTCATTTTTGACTTGCACTACTATGTATTTTAGGTGCTAAGTTAAAATGGCACACATTAAGCCAACTCCTCCTATGGGCCCTACTACTAAAGTTTGTGCCAGGGAAAGGCCAACAGTTTCTTGACCTATTTTCTGCACTCGCTCCCTTGAAAATCTCAAATTAAAGTAACAGGAACATTCAATTTAATCTGTAGAGGACATCTGTTGTACACAATCCTATAGTACTAGGTATAGGCCTTGACCAAGGGAGTTGGAGAAAACCAGAGAGAAAACCCCCTGTCCCTTTAGAAAAATTGAGTGAGATTTACTTGCTAAAGTAAGTTGGTTCCTGTTAGATAAAGCCCATTTTTCAACACACTTGACTGTTTGATGAGCCAAGAAAGTAGTCCCCAGACAGACTACCAGACCAAAGAACTGAAATGTAGACCAATGTCCACACCAGAGAAAGCAAAGATACTTGATGTAGGCTGTAAATACACACCAGAGAGAGCAATAATACTTGATATAGCTTTCAAGACTATACCAAAGAACCTGTTGCTAAAGTTGAGTTAAATGAAGAACTAAACTTGCAACAAACACAGCCAATTGTGGCAAAAAACAGTGAAAACTGAGTGAGGAACAAGTATATCACCTCCAGATGGTTGCATGATAATTAAAGTTGCCCCAAAACTGTCTTATTCAGTATGTACACACAGACCACTATCTAAGAGCCCATGCACACCAACGAATTTGACACCTGTACCAGCCAAATTGAATAAAAAAACTCCAGAAGCGCTCCCCAACCTTCTAAAACAAAGGCGGGCGGGCCGCCCAATATTGGAGGTGCTGCCTGAAGCGGCCCGGCCTCCCTGAAGCCAGAAAACCAATAAAAAACCTAATCGACTTAGAAAAATTTGCTACAACTACTAAAACCCTTAAAACACCAAATTACACTATAACAACATTGTGACATGAAATATAGAGCTAAATTAGCCCTATCTAATGGTACTAAGCACTTAACCCTAAGACTTAAGGTTAGCCCATAAAACACGAAAAACAAAATTAAATAGATATCTTTTGTAACTGAAAAATGAGGAAATGACCCCTTAAAACTTAGAATATGAAAAATATCATCAGGACATGAAATTTAGAGATAAACTGGGGCTATCCAATGATAGTACCCACATACCTGCAGTCCCAATGTTCGCGGAATAAAACCAGAAAATCACCCAATTCTTCAACAGATGCCACTTAAGACATGCACAAACAGTGCCAAACAACACAACAAAGGCCCCTTCCAATGTTGGAAGACCACACTGTCAGCATAGTTATCCCCAGGACTGAGTATTTCTTATACTTAAAATAAGATAACTTTAATTATATTAAGCTTATAATATTTATATATATGGTTATTATGCTTATATATATAGATATTACACTATTAAATGACTTATATAGGTTTAAATAGCTTATCCATAGCCCTATAACACTTTTAAAGGTGATAATAAAGCTTTAATATACTTATCTTAAGTGATATTAAGTAATTATAGACATACACAAGCTTATATGTATGCATAAACCTCATATTAAGTGAAATATGTAGTTATATTATGTATATATAGGTCTATTATTTGGGTTTTTAGCTCTAAATAGCTTATAAGATTTATTTTTCTTCTTATTTTAGGTCATATGGACGTCATCAATGGACTGGAAATGCCTACACAAGCATATACACCTTTTTCAGGCACATATATACAGTTTGGGCAACTTAATCTGCTTCCTTCAATGGTTTTTCACAGATTTTTGGGTTGGGATATGATTACTGGGTTAATATGGATGCTTGGTGATGTTATTATGGGCTTGGAAAGTTTTTTTGGTTCCTTTATATGTGTTGGGTTTCATTTTATACTCTTTGGATGAGTTATTTTACCTGATTCTTTATGGTATCCACCTATATCTGTTTTCTCTATTTATGGTAGGGGTTTATGATATCACTAATTAGGATGGAGGGTCCTTACTGAATGTATAGGTTTTTAAAATTCTTGAAGTGAAAGCCATAGGGAGTTTATGGGCTCTCACAGTGATGTAATTTCCAGGGAGAGAAGTGACATCATCTGGATTGAAGGTCAGTGCACTCCAGTGGATTTTGGTATTAGTAAGGGAGGATTTGATGAGTTATTGGAAATCACTTAATTAATACAATTCAAATAAACATTATAACACAATTATTATCATATAGAAATATATTATAAATAATTTATAAATTGATATTATCTTTATATTAGCTTAACTATATTTTATTAACCTATTTTCCACCACTAGCACGCACCAATCCAAATATTGTGAGTTAACACTGAGCATAACTATTTTATTAGTCTTCCCCTGAGTTTTAATTACTAAATATTTTATAAATAAGTAGTTGGACCATTTATATTTACTATTGAATCATACTAAGATACTAGCATACACTGACAATTGGGGGTCTTTTCTTAATTATTACTTATTATTTAGTATAAGCCTTAGGATGTGATTTTTACTCTAGTATAGCTCATAAAAACCAAATATTTGGGTCTGAAAAATATTAGGGGGTCATAATAACTAATTGATTGCGGAAAAGAACCCTTAAACTAATCATAATAATTTTTAAATAAAAAGTAGGTATATACAGTAGTAACTGTACCCAATATAACCCCAATTTCACTTGGTATTTGGTCACCAATATAACACCCAATTGAATTGGTATTTTTTCAAATCTTGGTAAGCTAATTATTCAGCCTTATAAAGGCTTAGTTAAACTTATTGGTTATTTTTTAACATTTTTTTTAATATTTTATTTAAATAAATAAAAATATAAATTCAGGGTACGCTCCAGCACTTTTATTTGTATTTATATTGCTAATATTTTTATGTACTGATTACCATATATTTTTTTCATTTTTTAGGCCTAAAAATTATTATTTTAGACATAATGAGTGCTCCACTGGACAATGTAAGTGATAAAGCTGCTTTTAATACCAGTTCTAAAGCTAAAATTAATGTACCAGGACATCACTATGAAAGGTCAGTCCTACCCACAGACAGAAAAAATGAGCATAGAGGAAAAGAATGCACTTTTAAAAAATATAACTAAAAAGAAGACATAACCTCCTCTTCAGGATCAACTGTCCCACTAGGAAAAAATAAGTTCTGAATCTAAATGAGTCAAAATATCTATCATAAAGGAAGTGGAAAAGGTGGAAACCAACTTCAGGATGGGATTCCAGCAATTAAACCAAACTCTGGCAAAGCTGAAGGGAGTACGGCTAAACCAGCCACCCCCTATCCAAGGAGGATCAGGTCAGTCTCAGGAAAAGATCTTGGTAGAGAAATGTAAATTGGATTGGTTTCACCAACAGTGCACCAGTCACAACTGCAACAAGGATCCATCCCCTCATCAGACCACTTCAACTCACCCTTACAAGCCAAAGCAAAAGTGCCAAAAATCAGGGCTTTCTCCTAACCCTTGATAAGTATATTTCCTTCTCATATTGCACACAATACTGATGATTTCACTTCAGGTAATATAATTGATGTGAAATCTGTTCATAAAATTGAGGAGGACTTAAGACAATTAGGTTTTGATGTAGATACACCTGATTTATCTTTTGTTAATATCAATAGTACTGTTTATGATAATAATACAATTAACTCTCAGTTTCCACCACTTATAAGCAAGTTGAGAGCTTCACAAAATATAGAATAATTTGAGAAGGAAGATGTTTAGCATTTTTATAAAAATCAAACTGTCCATATAATTGTTTCAGCATTATGGAATAGAATTACTGAGTGTGAGGAACAGGCAATTAAGCTCAAAAGTGGCACAATTTTGTCCTTAAAATTGAATATTTCTCAACTGGATACAAGAAATAAAGAATTAGAGAAAGAACACTTGGCTCTAACTCATAAATATGATTCCTTAAGTAATAAATATAGTGACCTTCCAAAAAAATTCTGTAAGTTAGTGAAATTCTATGAAGCACATTTATTGAAGTATGAATCAAGAACAAAGTTATCTTTTGCACAAACAAATCAAACTGTCTCTGATTTTTTATAGAGATTAACTAAGGTTGAGATCAAAATTTCTAATCTCCTAATGAATCAGGATAATCATAAGTATATATAGTATAATAATAATCCATTCATTTAAAAAAATGAATCTCAATCATTCCCATTGCCACCAAAAATAAAAACATCTGGTGGAAGTGTCAAATATGTAAGAAAAAATGTAAGTCACAAATCAGTACAAGAGGAAATTCATGAGCATTTATCTAAATTAAATGAGTTATTTAATTTGCCCATAATTAGTGAGATCAAATCCAATCAGAATAATTGGCCAAAAATTGACCATTACCCAACTTATAATGGGGAAGCCAGCTCTGATTAGAAACATTTTTTTCAAATAATTGACCATTTACCATTCTCATATATGGTACCAGAACAATTAATAACATCAAAAATAATTTCATTATTTAAGTATTTCGCTTTATTATGGTTTGAAGCTGTATTAAGTGAGGGTAAAGATTAATCTTGGGCTGAATGGAAACACCAAATTGAAAAACAATTTGGAGGTTCTAAATTCAGACTAACTCAGAAAAGATTACATGTGAAAGCAAGTTATAATCTGTTGAATGGTGACAAACCTATGGTAATTTTAATGAATTTAAATAAAATATCAAAAGCCATTGAGCCAAATATGGATTTCAACTTATGGAAAGATAAAATAATATATAAATTACCTATATCTGTCAGAGACATTGTTGTAGCTAGAAAAATAATGGTTAATTAATACTCTGTATTAATTAATATTTGTAATGAAATTTTATTAAACCATAAGTATGAAGCAAGTTACACCACTTATAAAAATAATGAACCTGTGAAAAATCAGAATTCAAAACCACTTCAGGAAAAGCAGATAAAACTTACTGCACCTGTATTACCTAAGAAGTATGAGACTATTACTTGTTATAAGTGTAATAAGACTTGGGTTAAAGGTCACAAATGTGAGAAAAAAATAAATATTGTTGAAAATCAGCAAGAATCTGAAAATGAAACAGAAAAAAGTTAAGATTCAAGTGATTATAAAAGTTATATCTCATATAGTGATGAAAATGAGGTCTGTATGCTGGAAGATGAAATTTCTGTCTTTGAATATCCAATATTAAATATGGACTCAAATGCATAATTAATTATGAAGATGCTGAAATTATTATGGATATACAAGCTTAAAATTTAAGAATAAAACCTATCACAGTTCCAGCAACAATTTCTGGAGAAACTGTAAATATAGTATTGGATACAGGAGCTTCTGGCTCTTTTGTTTCTGCATATACATTACAGAAAATTGATAGTGATTATAAGTCAAAGCATGAACCCCTTCAAAGTAAAAATTGGAGAGGTTTTAAATTAGTACTACACCCCATTGGTAGTTACAGAGCTGCTTTTTTTTAAACAGCAACATGGTTATGTTAGAATATCTTGTGACTTTGTAGTAATGGACAATACTAATTCTAGTAGCTGTTTTATCATTGGTAATGACATTCTGACAAGGCTAAGTGTGGAATTAGACCCTTCTGATAATAATTTTACAATTTTCATGAATGGTAAAAAAAATTTAAAATAAATTATTTTAACACAGTTTTACACATTGAGTCATTAATAGATATTCCTTGAAAAGGAAGAGAATCCAGTGAGATGGAACTTCTTGAAACAGAAATTTCAAAAGAATCATTTGGCACTCAGATAAGGGTTACTCAGAAAAAAATATTTTGGACTTAATTAAAGCATTTCCAATGACTTTTGCACATGAGAACAATGAACTTAGCCTTGTAAACAATCAGGAGATAAAAGTTAATTTTACCTGTGAATTGGATAATATTCCCGCTAGTTTTAAAAAGAAACCATACCCTGCTTCACCAATTAAAAGAAAAGACATAGAGGATAATATTAAAATGTTTTTAAACATGAAAATTATTAAAAAGGTTGAAAATACACCAAAATATTGTGTGATATCACCAGTTCTAATTTTCTATGAATAAGATAAAGCAAGAATGTGCCGTGATTATAGAGCATTAAATACATTTAAAGTAGATGATATTTACCCCTTTCCAAGGATTGCTTCTACACAGGCTACCCTTAAAGGTTTTAAATGCATAAGTTACCTGGATTAAAAAAAGGGTACCATCAAAATTCATGTTGAAAAGAATTCACAGAACTTTTAGTTGATAAAAACACATATGGGATTATGTAAATATGTAAGGATGCCATTTGGACCTAAAAATTCTTCTTAAGTATTTCAGAAGTTAATGGATATAATATTCCATAACGAAATGATTAAAGGATGGTTAATGGTATACATTGATGACATCATAGTGCTCTCTAAGATATATGATGAACACTTTATCCATTTGAAAAAGGTATTTAAGAAGATAGATAAAATGAAAATGAACCTTGAATTGAAAAAATGTAAATTTGGGTTTGAGTCTTTAAAAGTGTTTGGTCATATTGTATCTGGCTTAAAAATATGTGTAGACCAAAATAAGGTGGCTGCAATCATGAATATTGGAATTCCTCAAAATCTAAAGGATGTAAAATCTTTTCTTGGTATGTGTGGTTATTAAAAACAATTTATAAAGAACTACCAATTAATTGCTTCACCATTGACTACACTTATAAAGAAATCAGAATCTTTTGTATGGAGTAATGAAAGACAAAAGGCTTTTGATAAGATGAAAGAATTTTTAATAACAGCCCCCATCTTGGGATTACTAGATTTCCAATTACCTTTTGTCTTGTATACTGATGTAAGTTTAATTATTTTAGGTGATGCTTTGCATCAAAAACAACTTATTGAAGGAAAAATCTCAGGAGTAGTAATTTGCTATATTTCACGTACTCTAAGAAGTAGTGAATTGAAATATGATGCTACTAAACTTGAATAATTGGAAGTAGTATGAGCTCTTGAGAAGCTTCATTATTACCTTGAAGATCAAAAATTTTATTTAATAACTGACTGTGGTGAAGTTAATTCACTCTTAAATATGAAAACCCCTAATAGGCATATGTTTAGATGGCAATCGGCTGTACAAGAATATAGATGATGGATGACAATTACACACATAGAAGGAAATTTACACTCTAATCTAGATCTTTTATCTAGATTACCTCTATCTAATAATGATGATAATACTGCTTATGTTCTTGAAACAGAGATGATTAACATTTATTGCATTTATATTGTAGATCTTGAGGATGAATTTATGCAATCAAATCTTGATAATTATGCTTCAATTCCTTATGTGAGTGAATGTACTACAATATTAAATGATCCATCTAATGCTTCAATGAGTGTTTTCATAAAAACATTACCACAAAAATATAGGGAAGCATTAAAAATGGAAAATTTTCCATTGAAGATGGTTTTATATATTACAGGAAAAAATTAAGTAATGTATTTGTGATTTCCCCTTCAAAGAAGGAGTTAATGTTAAGTATTTTTCATTATGATATACTAGCAGGTCATTTTGACTTCCATAAAACATTAACCAGAGTAAAAAATACAGTTTGGTGGATTAAATTTTCTGATGATATTCAAAAATATGTTGAGACATGTGATTCTTGTCAAAAATCTAAAAGATTGACAAGAAAAAGAGCTGGTTTGTTACAGCAAATTGAGAAAACAAAAGCTTCATGTGAAATAGTTAACATGGACTTTAAAACAGGTTTAACTATAGCAGGGTATAAGAGTTAAAACTCCTGCTGGGTAATTGTAGATAGATTTACAAAAATTTGTAAATTAATTCCTGCCCACAAAGAGGTTTTTGCAAAGGACTTAGCTTTTTTATGGTGGACACAAATTTTATATATAGCAGTATTCCCCAAAGCAAATTTTTCAGACAGAGATCCAAAATATTCTCCTGAGTTGTGGACATCACTTATAGATGTTTCAGGTTGTCAATTAAAACATTCTGAAGCACATCATCCACAAACTGATGGGATAGCAGAAAGAATGATAAAAACCTTGGAAGATATGATAAGAAGATATTGGGCTTTTGGTCTTGACTTTTAAAAAAATGAAGAATTCAATCATGATTAGGTAACTCTTATCCCAGGTTTAAACTTTGCATACAATATTACAGTACATTCTGTTTCTGGAAAAAAGCCATTTGAGTTATAGTTGGGTTATCTACCTAATACCCCTGCAAAAACTCCTAATAAATTACCTAAATTAGATATCCATCCAGGTACAAAATCATTTCTTCAAATTCAGAAATTATGCAGAAACCATGCTCAATATTGTATAAATAAGTCACTTAAGTATGAGAAGAAAAGATGGGAGAAAGCCCATAAAGAGCAAATGATCAAAGAGGGTGATGAAGTCCTTATTTCTAAACTAAATTTCAATTTAAATGGTATTGTTAAATTGAAAGAGCCATTCATTGGACTATTTTTAGTAAAAAAGATGGTTGTTAAAAATGATGTTGAAGTTATTCTATATGCACCACATGATAGAAAACATCCAGTATTCCCTATTTCTCTTATAATAACATACCATTCTAATGATACTGTTCTATTTCCAAGAAGATAAGGAAGGCAAAAAAAGAAACCTGAATAAATAGTTGAAAAAACAGAAATCAAAAAGATATCGAAAAGAGAAACCTTACAAAAGAAAAGGGAGTTGAGTATCTATTAAGGTTTAAAAATATATCAAGTGAATATGACCAGTGGATTTCAGAAAATGAAATCTCTGATCTTAAAATCTCTTGAAAAGATTTTAAACCAAATAATACTGTTAAAATTCAGTATATGTATATTAGAAATTTTAAAAGTTATTTTTCTATTAACTCATTACTAATTAATTAAAATGTCTTATAAATTTTTTTATTGTTTTTTTTGGGTGAGGGAGTGCCAGCTAAGGTATCCTCAGAACTGAGTTCTTCTTATGCTTAAAAATAAACTTAATTACATTAAGCTTATAAGTAAAAATTATGGTTATAATACTTATATATATGTTTATTATGGTTATATAAATATTTATTACACAATTAAATAACTTATATAAGTTTAAATAGATAATCCATAGCCCTATAATACTTATAAAGGTGCTAATGAAGTAATACTATACTTATCTTAAGTGATATTAAGTAATTATAGACATAAATAAGCTTATATGTATGCATAAACCTCATATTCAGTGAAATATGTAGTTACATTATCTATATATAGGTCTATAAGTAAGTTTTTATCTCTAAATAGCCTATAAGCTTTATTTTTCTACTTATTTTAGGTCATATGGACACATTCAATAGACTCATAACTTTTAAACAAGCCTATACACCTTTTTCAGGCACTTTTATCTAGTTTGGACCACTTAATCTGCCTTTTTTGATGGATTTTCACAGATTTATGGGTTGGGATATGATTACTGGGTTAATATGGACATGCAATTTTTTGCGGGGACTTGCTAGTAAGTCCTCACGTTGAGCTTAAATAGAACTCATATGGAACTCAGACTGAACTTTACTTTGAACTCATCATGAGCTCTTAACCAATAATGGATGAGTCTGTGTTTTAATAATAGTGAAATTTTAATGAATAATTTATAGAAATATTGACAAGGGCAGAGTAAGAATATGATCCATTCTCATAATTTTTTTTAAAACACAATTTAATTTTAATTTTGAACTTTACTCGATCATTAAAAAGACTGAAGATTATACTATTTATTTAAAAAGCATCACTTTTAATCTCTCTAATGATTTTATTAGTTTTTTTTTTGAAAAAATATATAATAAGATAAGTGGTTCTTTTCATTTATAACTCCTTTAACCAAGAGTTTGAAGCTTTCATTTTTTAATTTAAACCATATTACCTAATTTTTTTGTATTTTTATTATTTCTGATTATGCAATATAAATATTTTCAGTTCAATGGAATTATTTAACAAATATATTG
The DNA here is from genome assembly GCA_030280995.1 of Hemileia vastatrix. Taxonomy (NCBI): domain Eukaryota; kingdom Fungi; phylum Basidiomycota; class Pucciniomycetes; order Pucciniales; family Zaghouaniaceae; genus Hemileia; species Hemileia vastatrix. The sequence goes on along the minus strand of JASXTE010000017.1, from coordinate 9,338,510 downwards.
AACCATCAAAATTCTCAAGTATTTTATTCAATAATACTGTGAAAAGATGCATAATTAAAAAAATAAAAGATAGCAATATGTTTTCCTAATTTCTGTTTCAATTAATTCCTCTCATAGTTTCTTTACACTAAGCACTAAAAATTAATAAATTATTTTTTTATAAGTTTAGAAAGAAGTATAATTCTTATACCAGTGAATTATAATCAATTTTTTACATTTTTATATGCAAGAAGATGATTCAAATTAAAAGAAAATATTTTTTTGCTCTTTTTTTTTCTATTGAATATTCAACTACTAAGAAAATTTGCAATATACATTTATTCAATGTAATACATATATGATATTCTGGAACTTTTCATGATCTATTTCATCAAAATTTCATGTAAATATGGTTATATGGTAGAGTAATCTCATGAGTTGAAATAAGAATTCACTACTCAGTAAAGTTCCATATATAAAAACTGAAATTCAAGATATATGTAAAACTTTAAAGATAATAAAAACAAAGTATTATAAATTCATTTATTTTTATATATTCATGCTAAATTTTTCTTCAATTCTGTATATTGGGATAATTTCAGTGTCAACTTGGGAATAAGCACCATATATTTTGAAAAGTTTTATGATGCTAAAAAATGTGCTTCTGATAAAAATTTTGATTTTAGTTTTTTTCATGTCTGCCAGTGGTCTAGAAGGAAGGAAAAGAAGAAGAAGAAGAAGAAGAAAAAGGAGGAGGAAAAGAATAAGACAAGAGTAAATAAAAGGGAACAACTAAGGACAAAAAATTGTTAACTAAGGGACTTGATGTGGGTGTAAAATTATTTTAATATTTTGTAAGTATTTTATTTCTCTGCTTAACAGCATAATTACATAATACTAAAAGAAGTCTCTTAAAGAAACCTTATAACTATATAGTACTTTTAATTCTTATAGAGGTAGTTACCACAATAAAATTATTAAGTAAATATAAGTTATATTTATTTATTTAAAAATAAAGTATAATGTATTAATGATAAAATAAGTGATGGGCTGAAAGAGATTAACCAAGACCATTTTATAGGAAAGGGGTCCTCTGAAGCACCACTAGACTGTATATAAAAAGTGATAATAAAGTGAAACAATAAAGTAAAAGAAAATAAGTGAAACCTGGATATTGAGAGAAAAAAATGAAACAAGTAATTAAACCAATGAGTAAGAAACTAATTTTCCTATCCTCTATTCTCAAACCAGTTAATTAAAAAAGTGAGTAACTAAAGAATTTTGTATCATGAGAAACTGTGAGTAATATATCTAAAACATGTATTACAATGAGTTTTATGGGTTTTTAATTGAACCAATGAAATCATGGCATTTTGATGTAAAAATTTATGTAATCAATTCAATCCTAGTATAAAACAGAAATAAGTAATTTGTTTTAACTATTTAATTAGAGAAATAACTAATTTGAATGAGAAAATTAACTAATTTAAAGTAATTATTTTAATATGCTTTATTAAGTAAGTGTTTTAACTTATTTAATAATAATTTTTCTGACCCAATTAAGGGTCAAAAAAGCGCCCAATATTTGTGGATTATAACATATGAAAATTTTTATTTAATATATAAGTTTAATTAATTTAGTTTAAATTACATTATAACTTTATTTTAAAATCGTAATTATAATATATTTTTGTAATTAATTAATTATTAATTTATGAATATTAAATACATAAAATTGCATCATGATTTATAGAAGATAATATATATTATGTTTTATGTAAGTGTATAAATAGTTTATTTAATAATAAAATTAATTTAATACTTGTTTTACTTATTTTTAATAAAATATTTATATAATTTTATTATGCAATAAAATAATTTTTTAAATACCTAAAATACATAAATATATTCCGTTGTAGACAATCCTATAGTACTAGCTATAGGCCTTGACCAAGAGAGTTGGAGAAAAACCAGAGAGAAAATCCCCTGTCCATTTAAAAAAATAGAGTGAGATTTACTTTCTAAAGTAAGTTGGTTCCTGTTTTGCTAAACCCCTTTTTCAACACATTTGACTGCTTGATGAGCCAAGAAAGTATAAACCAGACAGACTACCAGACCAAAGAACTTAAATGTAGAGCAATGTCCACACCAGAGACAGCAAAGATACTTGATGTAGGCTGAAAATCCACACCAGAGACAGCAATAATACTTGCTATAGATTGCAAGACTATAACAGAGAAACAGTTGCCAAAGTTAAGTTAAATGAAGAACTCACTTGCAACAAACAAAGCCAAATTGTGGCCAGACAACAGTGAAAACTGAGTGAGGAACAAGGATATCACCTCCGGATGGTTGTATGATAATTAAGGTTGCCCCAAACTGTCTTCTTCACTATGTACACACAGACCACTATCTAAGAGCCCATGCACACCCAACAATCTGGCGCCTGTACCCACCAAATTGAATAAAAAACCCTCCTGAAGCGCTCCCCAACCTTCTAAAACAGAGGCGGGCGGGCTGCCTGACATTGGGGGTGCCGCCTGAAGCAGCCCAGTGTGGTACGCGCCTCGCAGGAAGCGTGATTTTAGACCAATCATCGGGCGTAGTCCAGGAAAAACAAAGGGGAGCTAGCGCAGCAGGAAATGTTAAAATATAATATGTATTTGCGTGTTTCAAGGAACAAAGGAAATGGAAGCGCCAAAAAGATTGAGGGTCTGTGCGCTCGGATTTTGTAGCAAAATGTGCCTCACAATGGGGAATTGTGTGTTATTGATTTAGGACCATAAAGCGCTAAACAATATGGATTTGGGCTTTCCAAAAAGTATGTGTTATGCATTAAGAAGAAAGTCATGGATTAAGGACAACTCAAGTGCATGGTATGCTGTACCGCGGCCAGTTGGGAAACTTACTGAGACAAGTAATAAAGAAGGCTAACTAGTAAAGCAAGCTGTCAGAACTACGAACCTAGTATTAAAGCAAAGAGAGTGGGGACTCAATCGTAAAACTACCCAAGAGTTAAGGCAACTAGACGCAACGTTAGGATAAGTCAAAACTGGAACTAGCGCTGAAACAAAACTAGGTATAGTTAAAAGCGCATATGTGTAGAATCAGTGAAACAAGTTAATACTAGTGTTAGTAATTATAGGGTCTGATTTAGGCGCTGTAGTTGTTGCAAGCAGTGTAAGTAGCATACTAATAAATTAGTTATTGTTTTACTAATGTGGCGCTAGAGTCAGCACTGGAGATCCATTCGGGAACTGTGTCTTGAGCGCCAGAAGAATATAAAAGGAGGACTATTAGATAGGGACAAGAGTAGAACTGGTCGATCTATCTATTTAGTTAATAAAATAAGAAAAATCGCATTAGTTGTCATTTTAAATAAAGCAGATCATAGAAAAATCAATATAGAGATATACGTGTAGCTATAGTCATAGTACCCAGTATAAGATATTAGATCTTTTGTGATTAATTGTTGGAGAAAATATTAAAAGGTATTTTCTGAGTCTTTAGAGTTTGTGCGTCTGTGTGTGTATTTCATATAGTATAGTGAAAGAGCGCAACATAGAGAGAATATATAGATTCAGTGGGATTAACTATTATTAGAGATATTTTATTACTATAATAAGGCATATTCAAACAGAGAGCTTCAAGAGAAAGTAGCTGCAGATAATAGCGCTTGTTAAGAATAGAAATATCCAGATAGTAGTGGTTGTTTCCTTATCTTTAACTCATCTCAACTTATAAACTTTATAGTCAAATATTAGTGTTACACATTATTACACTGTCTTTAAAAATAAGAGTGGCAGGCGCTTCTTTTTATAAATTTAAAAGGAGAACCAACCCATCTCACATTGTGTCTACTGCTTAGTAATTTAGAACTGTCTACACCAGCCTCCCTGAAGCCAGAAAACCAATAAAAACAACTAATCTACTTAGAAAAATTAGCTACAACTACTATAACCTTTAAAACATGTAATTTCACTATAAAAAACTTTGAGACATGAAATATAGAGAAAAAATAGCTCTATCCAATGGTACTAAGCACTTAACCCTAAAACTTAAGGTTAGCCCGTAAAACACAAAAAACAAAATTAAACAGCTATCTTTTATAAATGAAAAATGAGGAAATGACCCCTTAAAACTTAGAATATGAAAAGTGTCTAGAAGACATAAAATATAGAGAAAAGCTGGGGCTATCCAATGATAGTACCCACATACCCGCAGACCCAATATCCACGGAATAAAACCAGAAAAATACCCATTTCCTTAACAGATGTCAATTAAGACACACACAAACAGCGCCAAATCACACAACAAAGGCCCCTGCCAATTTTGGAAGACCATATCCTCCCTCCAATTAAGAATGTCCACATTCTTTCTTCATCAAACCACCATGTTCAACCTTCTTTGCAAATCTGCCTTTGAAATGGGTCCTTGCCAATACATTGACAATAATCTAATCTGCACCATCACACCTCCAGTCCATCCATACAGAACGTCCTGTGATGTCTGCCAATTCAGAAAGAAGACCTGCTACAGACCTGGTCCCTTATCTTCTGCAACAGATTCACCTCCACCTCAACCTGGTCCATCTTCTACCAGCACCAAAAAATCTAGGCCACCCATCTTGGTACCCAGATTAATCAAAAAGCTTCACCCTTCCCAGAAGAGTGCCACAACCCTTAAAACAACAAGTTACACCATCCCTTGTCCATCTGATGGTAAAGAACTTTCATTTCTTCCTTCAACTTTAAAACTGATGACTTCTCAGTTCCTCCATCTTCTGATAGTGATGATAACAATGTAGGATCTATTGCACCACCAACACCAAACCACTTGCCCACTATCAAGGCCAAATTCCAACAACACACATCTCAACAGAAACAACTTCTGCTTCAATACTTCCAATCCACTCCTGCTAGAGATCCACAGGACATTGAGAACAGAAGACACCTCATTCACCAGTTCAAGACTAATTCTGAACACTTCATTTCATCTCTTTCTTCCCTCTGTAATTTCACTAGTACTTGAGTTTGATTCAGATAAGAAAAATTGACCACACCCTCTATAGGATGTAACCACAAACAACCCTCAGTTTTAAGTCTTGGGGGACCAATCTCATTTTATAATCTTGGGGGACTCAAAAACCCTCAGTTTAAAGTCTTGGGGGACTCAAAAACCTAAATAATAAACCCAGAACCAGAGATCAACCACATTAAGACACAGAGAAAAAACTAACATTCTGGGGTAATTGTAAATAGAGCTTCCAGCCCATCAATTACCCCCAAACTTTCCTTTGCTAAATTTGGAGGCTCCCCCTGTGGATACCCTCCACCAATCTTTCAAAACCAACTCCAACAACAAAACCCATTCCTCAGTTTATAGTCTTGGGGGACTCAACCAACAACAATACTCAGTTTAAAGTCTTGGGGGCTAACACAGTGTTCAGTTTTAAGTCTTGACGGACTAATCTTGAAACCAGCCAGTTTAAAGTTTTGGAGGACTTACAGAAACCAGATTTCAGTTTAAAGTCTTGATGGACTCATCTTGATACCATAGATTTTTCAGTTTAGAGTCTTGATGGACTAATCTTGATACCATAGATTTTTCAGTTTAGAGTCTTGATGGACTACCAGAATTTTGCATAAAATAGATGCAGCCGATTTCATACAGAACACCTCTACAGCCAACCTGCTGAACTTCCACCTTCACCTCATCATCTACCCATCACTTTCAAAAAATCTCCTTCCTATCTCTTTCCATCATCTTTTCTCACCACAGATCATGGCTGGATCTCCTGATGTTAACCCTTCTACTCTTCCTTGCTTCACTGCTCCCAAGGACTATGCCTGCAAACAGTGCATCCACATGTGCAGACCTTGCACATTCACTCTTCCAACTCCTGAAGCCAAATTCTACAACAGGGCTTGTGATTCTTGCTACTGAAAAAAGAAAAAATGTGAAAGAGATTCCAACTACCCTATTCCTCCTCCTTCACCTTCTCATAAATACATCTCCAGATCCCCTACCAGATCCCCAGAGCTTGGTCCTTCTTCTTCCTCTTTATCTTCAGCACCTTCCAGAAGATCCAGAAGCTCAGCTTTCAGAACTCTTCCCAAAAGACCAGCCTTAGATTCCCAAGAAACTGTTAAATTAGCTCCTAGGCTTCTAGACCACGTCCAGGCAGCCTGGCCCACGTTGGGCGGCCCACCTTCCTCATTAGACAGTGAAAATCAGGCTCAAAACCTCCAAAAACAACCGGAAAACAGCCAAATTCAATCAATCAACAAAAAAAACTCTACACAATCACCTCCAACTGCTCCCAGAGCAATGCAGCCAACCCTTATAAGGTCCAAAAACTCCAAATTTTCTTAAACTTCTAGGAGACCTGTCAGAGGACCCCAAGAAGAAACCAGAGCACACAACACTGCACCAAAGCAACAACTTTGTCCCCAGTTAAGACAACAAAACTACACCTCTCCTCTGTAAGCCAACTATTCTTCTGACATTTCCATCCCTTCAATAGCTCCATCCACTTCCAAATCACCCTCTCCTGCTCCATCTTTTAACAACCCTGGTACTCGATCACCAGCACCTCCTCTATCTGAATCCAACAGAAATAACAATCACAACAACAACAACAATCCTGCTGCTCCAACTAGGCCCCAGGAACATCAGCCTCCTAGTTCACCTTTTCAAAACCTTTCAAATGAAGAACAAGAGAATCCATATCTTTACCTGATTGATCCACCCACTATGACCATTCCTAAATCTTCAGAGATCCAAATTCTGGCTGCTTACAAATTTGATGAGCTTTCAATCTGTAAGTACCAAATTAATTATCCCATTTCTTCAACAAAAATAATTACTGATCCAATTCTTCTTGTCTAGTTGGCACCCCTCCTCCTGAATCTACTATTGGAGTTTGCCAACCTCTAGAAACTTCTTTGACCCTGGATTATGGAGACATGAAAAAACACCTAAGCACCATGTGTTCCAACATGCTAAAAGCCTTTGCCCTCCATGGACCTTTGAATGACTTTGAAAAATACCTGAGAAAGCGCCTTTTGTAAAACCACTGGAAGATGTCTAGGATCCTTAAGCACACCTTCCAGCACTCCATTCCCGCCTCTTCTTCTTTCTCCTCTGAATTTCCCTCTAATCCAATTCCTGCCCGTTACAATCCATATAATCTCTCAAGCAGGATGCACTTCAAAGAACACAGTGCTTCCCACAATCCCAACAAAAAACAAAAACGACAACAAAATCCGGACCAGCCTCCAGAAGCTTCATCATCCAGACAATGAGCTCCTGCAAAAAGATTAGAAAAATAATAATAATATAAAACAATTAATAAAAATAATTTAAGAATTTTTTGTTATTTTTTATTTTTATTTATTTATTTTTTTTAAATGACTCATATACTAAAATTAAAAATTGATAAATAAATAAAAATAAAAATAAATGAAATAAAATAAAATATATATAAAAGATACAAATGGTATCCCCCAGCCAATTAATGAGCAGATCCCCTGATACCTTGCCCACATCCAAGTGCACCTTGATGTGGATATACCTTAAAACATTTTAAAAACTTGAAATAAGAAACATAAATTAAGGTTAAAAATGAGAATAAATAGAAAAAAATGAAAAATTAAATTAAAGAAAATAAAAATAAAATAAACTAAAATGATAAAATAGCATTGCCCTGCCAATTGATGAGCCTTTCCCCACCAATGCTTGCCCACATCCAGGTGACCCTGATGTGGTAACACCCTATATTTTTGATTTTATAATTTTAAAGAACCCCCATAAAAAAATTAAAAGAAAAAAAAAAGGAAATAATCTAAAACTACTATCTAGCAAAAATATAACTGCAAAATCAAAGACAGTCCAGCTCCATAGATGGTCCAAAAAGAGAAAGTCCGGTCCATAGAAATGATCACTGGGTGGGCTCCATCCAATAATTAAAATTGATGGGAGACCACCAGTGATCCACTGCCAATCCAAAAAAAACCAAAGATAAAGAGGCAAGTCCCAAACCAGTTTAAAGTCATAGTGGACTTGAAACTTGAATAATAAACAACAGAGCTAGAATTCAACTAGGAAAAACAAAAGACTTGAGACAGAAATTCTGGGGTAACTGTTCTACAGAGCAGCCAGATCATCAGTTACCCCCACACTTGCCAAAATAAAATCTAGAAGCCCCCCCCTGGGTACCTTTTAACAAAAACACAACATCCAACACAATAAACCCAAACCAGTAAGAGTGAAGAGTCCAGCACTTTAAAACCAAAGGAAATTCCAGTTTAAAGTCATAGAGAACTAAAACCTATGAAAAGAAACCAATACTAGGGTTCAACCAAATTAAGAGAAAGGGTTAAAAACAGACAATCTGTGGTAACTGTTCTACAGAGAAGCCAGCCCTTCAGTTACCCCTACACTTTCCAAGATCAAATCTAGAAGCCCCACCCATGGGTACCTTCTAACAAAAAGTTTCCAACACAATAGTTGCTTTGAAACACCAAAAAGAAATTCCAAAACATAAAGAACGTTCCATAGTTTATCCTCATTGCAAAGTCAATCTTCTACATGCCTAGTACTTCTGAGATAGAACCTCTTCACCTGGTCTGCAGCCACTCTCTTTTTGAAGACTGCACCATCTAACTCTTCCAAAACATAAGAACCTCCAGACACCTGAGATCTGACTCTGTAAGGTCCACTCCATCTGTCAGCAAAAATTTTTCCCCACTGACTCTCCAAATTTCTATTATACTCCAAAACCAAACAACCAGGTTTCAAGGGATTCCTGAGTCTATGAGCCAACTTCTTGTCCCAGTATCTGACTGATTGATTCCTAATCTTCATCATTCTAGAGTATGCCTTCTCTTGACATTCCTCTCTACATTCCAACTGTTGCATCCTGGCACAGAGCAATTCTTCTGTTGAGTGCACTTCACCCCAATCAATTCCAAGATAAGAGACAGCTTCCAAGTCCACAGGTAGAACAGCTTTCTGACCAAACATTAACTCATAAGGAGAATAGCCAGTTGTCCTCTTCACAGTGACCTTATCAGCAAAGAACACCAAGGGTAAATAATGCCTCCACTTTTCAGCACTATCTCCACACATCTTCACCAAAGCATTCTTGATAGCTTGATGGCCTCTTTCAACCATTCCTTCAGCTTCAGGATAATATGGTGTAGCTACTCTAACTTTAGAACCAATACTAGCCACAGCTTCTTTAAATTTGGCACCAAACTCTGGCCCGCTATCACCAGTCACCAACTTCATCAACCCATACCTATAACTCCACTCCTTCAAAAACTCTGTCACATTCTTGGCAGTCAAATTAACCAGAGGCACTACCTCAACCCAACCAGACAAATCATCCCTAGCAACAATCAAGTATTTATACCTGCCCTATTTTATATGGACAGCATCCAGACTGACTCTTCCAAAAACAGTTGATTCACCAGTAGCACAGCCCACCTCTTTAGGTTTCAAGTGACTTCTTCTTTGACATCCTTCACAAGATTGAACCCAACCCTGCACAGCCAACTTCATACCTGGCCACCAAAATCTGTCAGCTACTCTTCTATAAGTCTCCCCAAAGCCTCTATGACCAAGGTCTTCATGCAAAGACTTCCAAACAAGTTCTTGACCCTTTATCTGAGTCATCACCACTTGATGATTAGGATGCCTTCTCCTCATCAACCTTCTTCCTGACACATAAAATCCAGGACTCTTCTTCTTGATTTCCAACCAAGTATCATCATCACAACTATCTGGCCACTCCAAGGTCAACAGATATTGCACCAAAATAAAATAAAACCCAGACTGACCCCAGGTATCATCTTCAAAATCCAAAAAAACAACATCCAAGGGTACAATTCTATCATCAAAATCACCAGTGTGAACATGAGCTAATTGAGCAGCTCAACCAGGACACCAATCCTTAAATTTTGGCACGTCCTTCTCTTTCCACTGAACCTTGTGAGAATCCAGTTCACTAAAAAAACACCCTTTACAAATTTGAGCTGTCCCAAACAACAACTCCATCTTCATCAACAAAAACATCCTGATCACCAGAATCAAGATCAGATCCAGCCATTTTAGCCTCATGGGGGAGGAAAGAAAAATCTTCAGCACCCTTTGTGCTGGCCCTAACCACTGGAACATCCTCATCAAACTCTTCAGAATCAGAATCGTCATCTGTAGGTGGCCTCCTTGATAATCCATCAGGCATAGTAAAAGTTTTGCCTGGTTTGTGTACCAGGTCAAGAGAAAAATGTTGAATAAATGCCACCCACCTAGTCATTGGAGTATTTGGAAGACTAGGCATATTGATCATCTGAACCAAAGATTTTGCATCCACCTGCAGCTCAAAATGCTGCCCCCACAAAACTGCCTGTAGCTTCTTTAAAATTTTTGCTACACCACACAATTCCAACTTAGGTTGAGAATACCAAGATTCCACCTCATTAATCACCACAGACTCATATCTTACTGGCCTGACCCTCCCAGTCTTATCCTCCTGAGACAAAACAGCACCAGCAGCAATATAACTTGAGTCCACTGCCAGATAAATTTTTCCAGCACCAACAACATAATCCAACTTGTGAAGAACAATATCTTCACCAACAACCTTTTTCAACTTCTGAAAAGCCTCTTCACACTCTTCAGTACATTCCCAGTCTGCATCTTTTAGGGTCAACTTCCTTAAAGGTGAAGCCAACAACAAAAAATACTTAATAAAAATCCTGAAATATACACATACACCAAAAAATCCCCGGACTTCAGTAGTATTTTTAGGCCTTGGTCATTACTGAATTTTATTAATCTTTTTCTTTTCCATAATCCTTCCCTCTTTACATACCACATGACCCAGAATTTCCAAAGTAGGAACACAACAACATAATTTTGACCCTGAAATGGTCAAACCAGCCTCTTCAATCCTAAACAACACTCTCTCTAGATTTATTGCATAATTCCACACAAACCTCCTTATGCCAGGGTTCTCTGCTAACACCTTATTACCATAATCAGTGGATGGTCCTTTAATTCCACCATCATCAATAAAAATACCAGCATGAGTAGGAACCTCATCCTGCAAAATCCAAGCCATCTGTGCTTGATATACCACCACTGAATTAGTTGCTCCCTGAGGCAACCTAGTGAGCTAAAATCTTCCCAAAGGAGTCTCAAAAGTTGTGAGAGGCCTTGAATCCGTATGGAGTTCCCCCTCATCATAACCACCCATAATATAACCCAAATCATAACACACCCTTCCAGCAAAAGCTTCAACAAAATCCTCTGCACTTGGTGGCATACCAGCGTCCTTGATAGTGACTCTATTCAAGGCTCTAAGATCATGAACCACCCTCAAATTCCCATTCTGCTTCTTTACACAGAAATCTGGACTTGATTAGCTGGATTTTGATTGTTTGTATAACCCGGTCCTGACTCTTTCCCTAACGATCTCCACAAAATCCTCTCTAATAGTGGCTGAAATGGTAATAGGTTTGATTTACCAAGGTTCATGACAAACCACAGGAATCAAGTAAGGTTCCCCATAAGAGTGCTTCAATACACCCCTTTCCTCATCAACAAACGCCACAGCCTTTTCCCTTAGCACAATAACGTGCAAAAACAACTTCTTTTCTTCTTCAGACAACCACCCATCAGGACCAAAATTAACAAATTTCAACCTTTCCACGGTCACCCTAGCTGTCTCTACAAATTCTGAAGGATTCTTCACCAAAGGAGTACAGTACGGATCTCTTGAAAAAGGAGTTTTCTTCAAGGGCGGATTCAAACCCACAGGCATAGGCTCATTGACAGGCCTAATCTTCTGTGCTACCTTCTTATACTTTGCCACTCCACCTTCAACTTGAGGGATCTTCAGGAAATCTTCACCACCAGACCTGGAACAAAAACCAAGGTTTTCCCCATTGCTCAAATGTGTGGCCAAGGTAATGTTTTTGTAAGGTGTAGAAGAAACCCTAGCGGTGCACAATTGGGAGGACTTACTTTTACACCCCAATCTCACCACTCCAAAACTTTTCCGCAATTCTAAATCTTCATCTTCACTTCTGTCTTCCAAATCTTCAAATCTTGATTCATCTTCACAATCAACTCTTTTAAAATTTTGCACTTTAACCTCATGTTGGAGGCCTGAAAATTGATCTTGATGATCTACTTTCTTCCTTATTTTCTGCAGTTTAACCTCATGCTGGAGGCTTAAAAATTGATCTTGACGATCTTCACAAAAATATTTTGAATCTTCTTTCTTCATTATCTTCAGATTTTTTTCTTGATTTTCTTGAATTATCTTGAAATTTTTATCTTCTTTTCTTGAGTTTTCTTCTGACCTACAAAAATAAACAGGGGTTTCACCCATGCTCACAGGTGTGGCCCAGGTAATGTTTTTGAAAGGTGTAGAAGAAACCCTAGCGGTGCACAATTGGGGGGACTTACTTTTAGACCCCAATCTCACCGCCCCAGAACTTTTCTGCATATCTTTCAATAAAGATATATAACCAATCTTTCTCCTTGAGCTTGAATTAAAAATAATTAAGAATCTTGAGAGAGAACAGAGACTTGAAAAAAAACTTGATGAATACTTGCAGAGAAGAGAAACATTAAAAAGAGAAAGTTTAAAATCCACTTGGTATATCTCCAAGGGAGCTGACCTACTACAACCTGGGGTTTCCTCATCTTCGGGAGAGGTTGTAGCACTAGGGTAATCAGCCCTCATTACTCCAAAAAAGACATACTCTCAATAGAGCCTGAGCCACACTCCAAAAAACCAGAGGCAGCACCCACTTCCTTATTTCTCCTGCAGCAATCCATGCACTGGCACATTTAAGATAAACCAGGCCTGGTCTCCCAACCATCCTCTCCAGGGGATGATAACCTCATGTGAAGTGTCCTTTCATCTTCACCAGTCAACTCCAAACTGATTCCCAAATCAAATTGATAACCAATTCTTGCCTGAAAATCCATCAAGAATGGCCCACCCAAAACTGCTTTTAAATTACATTTAGCAATTTAAAAATATACCTCCCCTGAGGCTCCGTCAACATCTAACTTCAAAAACTCCAAAGTTCCAACAAATTCAGTGACATAACCATCGATCCCTCTCAAATTCCCACCAATATCAGTTTTGATGGGGAGGCCCAAATGAGTTGCCTCAAACAAAGAAATCAGGTTTATCTGAGAACCTGAATACACCAAGGCCCTTGCCTCCCTTCCATTCAGAGTGACATTGACATATCCCAGAGGAGCAGAAAAATGAGTTTCCAACCCCTCACCAAACTTTTCAGCAGAATCACAAATGTATTCCACCTCCCCAGAAGAAACTCTTCTCCTGGTCAACAACTTTTTCTGTCTATCAGCCAACCCTGGACTGATAGCATACAATTCCCCATAAGATAGGGAAACCTGACCCTGATTCATCCTTTCCAGGACAGAGTCCATAAAATTAACTTTACCAGAAACTACTGGCCTCTCAAAGTGAGCCCTTGGCTTCACCACCTTGGTCCTAGAAGATTCTTGAGGACCAGCACCACCAACAGATTTACCATTAACAGGAACCAAACCAGATCCCTCACCAGAACCTATAACTCCAGCAGGCTTTGGAAATGAAGCCAAAGGGACATCCTCCTCAGAGTCAGAATCAACCTTCATTGGCATTGGCTAACCATTCATTTCCAATGCACCAAAACTAGGGGGGCCCATGTCAGCCATAACCTTCTGCATCTTGTACAGCTCCTCTTTGCTGTACCTCATCCTAGCTGCACTCAGCTTAGGATCCAACTTTGAAGCATTTGGCTTTGCTTGGGCCTGAGATCTGCTCTTAGGCCTTCCCACCTTTCCTGCTTCCACATCATAAATACCAGTCAAGAATTCTCCACTTGACTGTCCACCACGGGAATACAACTCCAAGCCACCAAAGGAAGTAGAAAAAGTGACCTTATTGACCTCTTTCCCCTTTCCCTTGACATCATCATCTTCCTTACCAGAAGACTTCCCCTGATTAGGAATCTCCTCAAACCTTGGGCTCCTTTTATTGAGACCACCCTTCTCCTGATAAAATCAACAGGAGCCTGCCCCTCACTGGGCTTTGCAAATGAACCATCAGGGAACTTGAAAACCCTGCCATCAAATTCCACCTTTCCTTCAGACACATCCCTGTTCAATGCCCAACAATCATTGGACCTGTGCCCCCTCCTGCTGCAATAAGAGCAGACCCAAGGATCACTCCTACCAACCCTCCTATCAAAATATCTATGCTAAGAAGGTGCCTTATTGACCTTCTTAGCCTCCTGAACAAAAATATGCAGCTGCTTTGTAAGATCAGCCAACTGCTCCACCGTTGGGTGCATCTCTTGTTTGGGAACCTGCATCAAATTCTTCTCCTACTTCTTCTCCCTAACTTCCTCTTCAGCCAAAATCTCACTGACTTTGCTGACATACTTGGCACACCCCTCCTGATAGGTGTCCACAGCCAATAACTTCAAATGGGCCTCAACAGCCTCCTTCACCTTATCCAAGGCAGGCAACTTCTGGTCCCCATTAGAAAGAGTCTTCATCAATTACTTTCTTAACAACTCCTTCAAAACATCCATACTGACAACTCTATCCAGGGGTGACCAAAAAACATCCTTGGCAGCATTTTCATGTGCCAGCTCCTCCACTTCCACCAAATATTCAACCACAGGATCAAACTGTAGCAGAAACTTCCTGTAACTATGCAAGTTACTAACACAACCATAAGATTGCCATTCACTGACAAACTTGTTCAGATCCACCATAGTGAACCTGACACCCCATCTATCCACCATCTACCTACACAACAACTTCCAATCCCTCTTCCTGTAGCCAGACATAGCCACCATCTCCTTCTCCACTGCCCTATCACCAATGAAGAAGTTTATCTGCTTCACCATGTCCAGGTAGGAAGCACCATCCACTCCAGCAGCAGTTTCATATTTCTCCAGAAACCACTTGACATCCTCCCCATAGAACTTGGTACCATCCCAAGTTTTAATCCTTACATACTCCCTAACCATCACAGAAGGAGTACCATCTCCCCCACTGACAGTCACCACAGGAATAGAGGAACCAGAAGCCATTCCTCCAGACCAAAACACCAAAAAGAGCCAACCAAAGAAAACAGAGATTCCAAAGAACTAGCAAGTTCACCCCACTTTGGGCGCCAGAAAGGTAGACAATCCTATAGTACTAGCTATAGGCCTTGACCAAGGGAGTTGAAGAAAAACCAGAGAGAAAATCCCCTGTGCCTTTAGAAAAATAGATTGAGATTTACTTGATAAAGTAAGTTGGTTCCTGTTTTGCTAAACCCCTTTTTCAACACACTTGACTGCTTGATGAGCCAAGAAAGTATTCACCAGACAGACTACCAGACCAAAGAACTGAAATGTAGAACAATGTCCACACCAGAGACAGAAAAGATACTTAATGTAGGCTGCAAATCCACACCAGAGACAGCAATAATACTTGCTATAGCTTGCAAGACTATAACAGAGAAACAGTTGCCAAATTTAAGTTAAATGAAGAACTCACTTGCAACAAAAACAGCCAAATTGTGGCCAGAAAACAGTGAAAACTGAGTGAGGAACAAGGATATCACCTCCGGATGGTTGTATGATAATTAAGGTTGCCCCAAACTGTCTTCTTCACTAATTACACACAGACCACTATCTAAGAGCCCATGCACACCCACCAATCTGGCACCTGTACCCGCCAAATTGAATAAAAAATCCTCCTGAAGCGCTCCCCAACCTTCTAAAACAGAGGCGGGCGGGCCGCCCAATGTCGGAGGTGCCACCTGAAGCCAGAAAACCAATAAAAACAACTAATCTACTTAGAAAAATTAGCTACAACTACTATAACCTTTAAAACATGTAATTTCACTATAAAAAACTTTGAGACATGAAATATAGAGAAAAAATAGCTCTATCCAATGGTACTAAGCACTTAACCCTAAAACTTAAGTTTAGCCCGTAAAACACAAAAAACAAAAATAAACAGCTATCTTTTATAAATGAAAAATGAGGAAATGACCCCTTAAAACTTAGAATATGAAAAATTTCTCCAAGACATAAAATATAGAGAAAAACTGGGGCTATCCAATGATAGTACCCATATACTTGCAGACCCAATATCCACGGAATAAAACCAGAAAAATACCCAGTTCCTTAACAGATGTCAATTAAGACATGCACAAACAGTGCCAAATCACACAACAAAGGCCCCTTCCAATGTTGGAAGACCACCCCGTCAAATGGTTCCAATAAAGTATTATAAATATTTTCTGGGCTCCTGAGACAGCCTGGCTCACACTCCCTCACTCTAAAAAAACAATAAAAAAAATGCTAAGATATTTTCTTTTTATTCTTTTTTAAGAGAGTAGGAAGGTCAGAAATTTCATTTTCATATATCCATGCATAATGTTCAGATAACTTATTTTTATATCTCAATAAATTTTCAATCCCTTATTCAGAAGTGATAATTCTATCATTTAGAATTTTATCAATTTATGCAGTTTCTGTGACCTCCTGAGAAGTTTTCTTAGGTCTTCCCCTTTTGTTGGGAAATAAGTAACTGTTAGAAGTATAAGCTTTAAGAAAGGAAATGGTGAAAAGAGAATTTTTTCTATCATATGGAGAATACAATAAAACTTCTGCTGAATTATTTTCAACCATTTTTTAACGAAAATTGTCAAGGGGTCCTTTTGGGTCTAGAAGTTTATTCGAGGTTTAAACAAGGAAAATTGGGGATTTAATGAACTCTCAAAGTAAAGTACTTATTTTCTTAATCAAATTGATTTATTTACTCAAGTATAAGAGGGAGGTTTTAAATATTAGTATAATTTATAGATTAGAATTACGCTGTTGTAAATGCTAATCTTATAAAATATAGAAATAAGTATTGTATTGTTATTGTAATAATAAGTAATTGATGAAGGAATGTTCTGAAAAGCACAAAGTAAGAGGCCTTTTATAGGAAAAACATGAGGGAATAAAATATACGGAATTTACACTATATACTGTAAGAATGTGAGAAAAAGAACGACTAAAAGGAGTACATATATGACATAAGAAATAATTAAACTGGTACGTCAACAAGGGCATCAAACTTATTAGCAATAAAGTTTGAGTTCCTTGGACTGTCACAATTAATTACACAATAATTAATTAATTATATTACTTTCATGGGATTCCAGATCTCTCACTGAGGTAATATAATTGTTTTAAAGTTTTTTTATTATAATTTTATTATTAAATTCTATTCCCATTGACTTATACTATTGAGCACGGTGTTAGGGAGTAAGATTGTGGTGGACATTTTATTTACACTAATTAATTATACTACTTATTGTACTTAACAAGTAAATTGTAAGTAATACTTAAGTAGATAATTAATTTTTAGTAAGAAGAAGGGGTGTGGCTTCAACTCAGTAAAATAATTAATTATTTTACTGAATAAGTCTAGTAGCCTGGCTGACCAAAATGTTCCCAAAAACAGTGTGGTCTTCCAACATTGGCAGAGCCCTTTGTTGGTCTATTTGGCGTTGTTTTGATATGTTTTAAATGGCATTTTTTAATAATCAGGTGTTTTTCTGGATTTATTCAGCAAAAAATTGGGACTGCAGGGATGTGAGTACTACCATTGGATAGTCCCATTGTGGTCTTCCAACATTGGCAGGGGCCTTTGTTGTGCTGTTTGGCGCTCTTTGTGCATGTCTTAATTGACATCTGTTGAAGAATTGGGTGTTTTTCTGAATTTATTCCATGAATATTCGGACTGCAGGTATGTGGGTACTATAATTGGATAGCCCCAGATTTTCTCTATATTTCATGTCTTCATGATATTTTTCATATTCTAAGTTTTAAGGGGTCATTTTCTCATTTTTCAGTTACAAAAGATAGCTGTTTAATTTTGTTTTTTGCGTTTACGGGTTAACCTTAGGTCTTAGGGTTAATTGCTTAGTACCATTAGATAGGCCTAATTTAGCTCTATATTTGATGTCACAATGTTTTTATAGCATAATTTTGTGTTTTAAGGGTTTTAGTAGTTGTAGTGAATTTTTATAAGTAGATTAGATGTTTTTATTGGTTTTCTGGCTTCAGGGAAGCCGGGCTGCTTCAGGCTGCACCTCTGACGTTGGGCCGCCTTCCCGCCTCTATTTTAGAAGGTTGGGGAGTGCTTCTGGAGGGTTTTTATTCAATTTGGCTGGTACAGGTGCCAAATTTGTTGCTGTGCATGGATCTTAGAGGGGTGGTCTGTGTGTACATACTGAATAAGACAGTTTGGGGCAACTTTAATTATCATAAAACCATCTGGTGATTAGATATTGTTTCTCACTCAGTTTTCACTGTTTTTGGGCCAAAATTGTCTGTGTTGGTTGCAAGGTTAGTTCTTCATTTAACTCAACTTTAGCAACAGGTTCTTAGTTATAGTCTTGCAAGCTATATCAAGTATTATTTCTGTCTCTGGTGTGGATTTGCAGCCTACATCAAGTATCTTTTCTTTCTCTGGTGTGGACATTGGTTTACATTTCAGTTCTTTGGTCTGGTCTTCTGTCTGGGGTCTACTTTCTTGGCTCATCAAGTAGTCAAGTGTGTTGAAAAAGGGGCTTTAGCAAAACAGGAAACAACTTACTTTATTGAGTAAATCTCAATCTATTTTTCTAAAGGCACAGGGGATTTTCTCTCTGGTTTTTCTTCAACTCCCTTGGTCAAGGCCTATAGCTAATACTATAGGATTGTCTACCTTTCTGGCGCCCAAAGTGGGGTGAACTTGCTAGTTCTTTGGAATCTCTGTTTTCTTTGGTTGGCTCTTTTTGGTGTTTTGGTCTGGAGGAATGGCTTCTGGTTCCTCTATTCCTGTGGTGACTGTCAGTGGGGGAGATGGTCCTCCTGCTGTGATTGTCAGGGAGTGTGTTAGGATTAAAACTTGGGATGGTACCAAGTTTAATGGAGAGGATGCCAAGTGGTTTCTAAAGAAGTATAAAACTGCTGCTGGAGTAGATGGTTTTTCTTTCCTGGACATGGTGAAGCAGATTATCTTCTTCATTGGTGATAGGGAAGTGGAGAAGGAAGTTGTGGCCATGCCTGGCTACAAGAAGAGTGATTGGAAGTTATTGTGTAGGGAGATGGTAGATAGATGGGGTTTCAGGTTCACTATGGTGGATCTGAACAAGGTTGTCAGTGAATGGCAATCTTATGGTTGTGTTAGTAACTTGCATAGTTACAGGAAGTTTCTGCTACAGTTTGATCCTGTGGTGGAATATTTGGTGGAAGTGGAGGAGCTGGCACATGAAAATTCTGCCAAGGATGTTTTTTGGTCTGCCCTGGTTAGAGATGTCAGGATGGATATGTTGAAGGAGCTGTCAAGGAAGGACTTTCTGAAGACTCTTTCTAATGGGGACCAGAATTTTCCTGCCTTGGATAAGGTGAAGGAGGCTTTTGAGGCCCATTTGAAGTTATTGGCTGTGGACACCTATCAGGAGGGGTGTGCCAAGTATGTCAGCAAAGTCAGTGAGACTTTGGCTGAAGAGGAAGTTAGGGAGAAGAAGTAGGAGAAGAATATGGTACAGGTTCCCAAACAGTAGAGGGAACCAGAGGTGGAGCAGTTAGCTGATCTCACAAAGCAGCTGCATATTTTTGTTCAGGAGGCCAAGAAGGTCAATAAGGCACCTTCTCAGCCTAGAGATTTTGATAGGAGGGTTGGTAGAAGTGATCCTTGGGTCTGCTCTTATTGCAGCAGGAGGGGGCACAGGTCCCATGATTGTTGGGAATTGAACAGGGATGTGTCTGAAGGAAAGGTGGAATTTGATGGCAGGGTTTTCAAGTTCCCTGATGGTGCATTTGTGAAGCCCAGTGAAGGGCAGGCTCCTGTTGATTTGATCAGGAGAAGGGTGCTCTCAATAAAAGGAGCCCAAGGTTTGAGGAGATTCCTGATCAGGGGAAGTCTTCTGGTAAGGAAGATGATGATGTCAAGGGAAATGGGAAAGAGGTCAATAAGGTCTCTTTTTCTACTTCCTTTGGTGGTTTGGAGTTGTATTCCCGTGGTGGACAGTCAAGTGGAGAATGCTTGGCTGGTGTTTATGATGTGGAAGTAGGGAAGGTGGGAAGGCCCAAGAGCAGTTCTCAGGCCTAACCAAAGCCAAAGGCTTCAAAGTTGGATCCTAAGCTGAGTGCAGCTATGAAGAGGTACAGCAAAGAGGAGCTGTTCAATATGAAGAAGGGTATTGCTGAAATGGGCCCCCCTAGTTTTGGTGCATTGGAAATGAATGGTGATCCAATGCCAATGAAGGTTGATTCTGACTCTCAGGAGGATGTCCCTTTGGCTTCATTGCCAAATCCTGCTGGAGTTAGAGGTTCTGGTGAGGGATCTGGTTTGGTTCCTGTTGATGGTAAATCTGTTGGTGGTTCTGGTCCTCAAGAAGCTTCTAGGACCAAGGTAGTGAAGCCAAGGGCTAACTTTGAGAAGCCAGTAGTTTCTGGTCAAGTTAATGTTATGGACTCTGTCCTGGAAAGGATGAATCAGGGTCAGGTTTCCCTATCTTATGGGGAATTGTATGCTATCAGTCCAGGGTTGGCTGATAGACAAAAAAAGTTGTTGACCAGGAGAAGAGTTTCTTCTGGGGAGGTGGAATACATTTGTGATTCTTCTGAAAAGTTTGGTGAGGGTTTGGAAACTCATTTTTCTGCTCCTCTGGGATATGTCAATGTCACTCTGAATGGCAGGGAGGCAAGGGCATTGGTGGATTCAGGTTCTCAGATAAACCTGATTTCTTTGTTTGAGGCAACTCATATGGGCCTCCCCATCAAAACTGGTATTGGTGGGAATTTGAGAGGGATCAGGGGCCATGTCACTGAATTGGTTGGAACTTCAGAGTTTGTGAAGTTAGATGTTGGAGGAGCCTCAGGGAAGATTCATTTTTACATTTCTAAAGGTAATTTAAAAGCAGTTTTGGGTGGGCCATTCTTGATGGATTTTCAGGCAAGAATTGGTTATCAATTTGATTTGGGAATCAGTTTCGAGTTGACTGGTGAAGAGGAAAGGAGGCTTCAAATGAGGTTATCTTCCCCTGGAGAGGATGGTTGGGAGACTAGGCCTGGTTTATCTTCAATGTTCCAGTGCATGGACTGCTGCAGGAGAAGGAAGGAAGTGGGTGCTGCCTCTGGTTTTTGGAGTGCGGCTCAGGCTCTATTAAGAGTCTGTCTTTT
This sequence comes from Hemileia vastatrix, assembly GCA_030280995.1. Lineage (NCBI taxonomy): Eukaryota > Fungi > Basidiomycota > Pucciniomycetes > Pucciniales > Zaghouaniaceae > Hemileia > Hemileia vastatrix. The sequence continues at coordinate 9,317,265 of JASXTE010000017.1, read as the reverse complement.
TTAGAGTAATGAGGGCTGATCACCCTAGTGCTACAACCTCTCCCCAAGATTAGGAAATCCCAGGTTGTAGTAGGTCAGCTCCCTTGGAGATATACCAAGTGGATTTTCAACTTTCTCTTTTTAATGTTTCCCTTCTCTTCAAGTATTCAACAAGTTTTTGTTCACATCTCCGTTCTCTCTCAAGATTCTCAATTTTTTTTAATTCAAGCTCATAGAAGAAGATTGGTTACATATCTTTATTGAGAGATATGCAAAAAAGTTTTGGAGTGGTGAGATTGGGGTCTAAAAGTAGGTCCTCCCAATTGTGCAACGCTAGGATTTCTTCTACACCTTTCAAAAACATTACCTGAACCGCACCTGTGAGCATTGGGGAAACCCCTGGTTATTTTTGTAGGTCAGAAGAAAACTTAAGAGAAGAAGATAAAAATTTCAAGATAATTCAAGAAAATCAAAAAAAATCTGAAGATAATGAAGAAAGAAGATTCAAAATATTTTTGTGAAGATTTTCAAGATAAATTTTTGGGCCTCCAGCATGAGGTTAAACTGCAGAAAATTATGAAGAAAGAAGATCATCAAGATCAATTTTTGGGCCTCTAGAATGAGGTTAAACTGCAGAAAATTATGAAGAAAGAAGATCATTAAGATCAATTTCTGGGTCTTCAGCATGAGGTTAAACTGCAGAAAATTATGAAGAAAGAATATCATCAAGATCAATTTTTGGGCCTCCAGCATGAGGATAAACTGCAAAATTTTAAAAGATTTGCTTCTGAAGATGAATCAAGATTTGAAGATTTGGAAGACAGAAGTGAAGATGAAGATTTGGAATTGTGGAAAAGTTTTGGAGTGATGAGATTGGGGTCTAAAAGTAAGTCCTCCCAATTGTGCACCGCTTGGGTTTCTTCGACACCTTTCAAAAACATTACCTTGGCCACACATGTGAGAAATGGGGAAACCCTTGGTTTTTGTTCCAGGTCTGGTGGTGAAGATTTCCTGAAGATCCCTCAAGTTGAAGGTGGAGCGGCAAAGTATAAGAAGGTAGCACAGAAGATTATGCCTGTCAATGAGCCTATTCCTGTGGATTTGAATCCACCCTTGAAGAGACCTCCTTTGTCAAGAGATCTGTACTGTACTCCTTTGGTGAATAATCCTCCAGAATTTGTAGAGACAGCTAGGTTAACTGTGGAAAGGTTGAAAGTTGTTAATTTTGGTCCTGATGGGTGGTTGTCTGAAGAAAAAATGAAGTTGTTTTTGCATGTTATTGTGCTAAGTAAAAAAGCTGTGGTTTCTGTTGAGGAGGAAAGGGGTGTGTTGAAGCACTCTTATGGGGAACCTTACTTGATTCCTGTGGTTTGTCATGAACCTTGGCCAATCAAACCTATTCTGATTCCAGCTACTATCAGAGAGTATTTTGTTGAGATTTTTAGGGAAAGAGTCAGCACTGGGTTATACAAACACTCAACATCCAGTTACTCAAGTCCGGTTTTCTATGTAAAGAAGAAGAATGGAAAGTTGAGGGTGGTTCATGATATTAGAGCCTTTAATAGAGTCACTATCAAGGACACTGGTATGCCACCAAGTGCAGAGGATTTTGTTGAAGCTTTTGCTGGAAGGGTGTGTTATGGTTTGGATGATATTATGGGTGATTATGATGAGAGGGAACTTCATACAGATTCAAGGCCTCTCACATCTTTTGAGACTCCTTTGGGAATATTTCAGCTCACTTGGTTGCCTCAAGGACTAACTAACTCAGTGGCAGTATATCAAGCACAAATGGCTTGGATTTTGCAGGATGAGGTTCCTACTCATGCTGGTATTTTTATTGATGATGGTGGAGTTAAAGGGCCATCCACTGATTATGGTAATGAGGTGTTAAACTAGAACCCTGGGATAAAGAGGCTTTTTTGGGAATATGCAATAACTCTAGAGAGAGTATTGTTTAGGACTGAAGAGGCTGGTTTGAACATTTTAGGGTCAAAATTCTATTGTTGTGTTCCTGCTTTAGAAATTCTGGGTCATGTGGTATGTAAAGAGGGAAGGATTATGGAAAAGAAAAAGATTAATAAAATTCAGTCATGGCCAAGGACTAAAAATACTACTGAAGTCAGGGGATTATTGGGTGTTTATGTGTATGTCAGAATTTTTATTAAAGATTTTCATTTGTTGGATTCATCTGTAAGGAGGCTGAAAAGGAAAGATGCAGAGTGGTTATGCACTGAAGAGTGTTAAGAGGCTTTACAGAAGTTGAAGGTGGTAGGTGAAGATATTTTTCTTCAAAAGTTGGATTATGATGTGGGAGCTCAAAAAATTTATATGACAGTAGACTCAAGTTATTTTGCTACTGGTGCTGTTTTGTCTCAGGAACATAAGACTGGGAGGGTCAGGCCAGTAAGGTATGAGTCCGTGATATTTAATGAGGTTTAATCTAGATATTCTCAACCTAAGTTGGAATTGTGTGGTGTAGCAAAATTTTAAAGAAGCTAAAAACTGTTTTGTGGGGGCAGCATTTTGAGCTGCAGGTGGATGCAAAATCTTTAGTTCAGATGATCAATACACCTAGTCTTCCAAATGCTCCAATGACTAGGTGGGTGCCATTTATTCAACATTTTTATTTTGACCTGATACACAAACCAGGCAAAACTTTTACAATGCCTGATGGATTTTCAAGGAGGCCACCTACAGATGAAGATTCTGAGGCTGAAGTGTTTGATGAAGATGCTCCAGTGGTTAGGGCCAGCACAAAAAGTTCTGAAGAATTTTCTGACCTTTCCCAATAGGCTAAACTGGCTGGATCTGATCTTGATTCTGGTGATCAGGATTTTTTTGTTGATGAAGATGGAGTTTTTGTTTGGGACAGCTCAAATTTGTAAAAATGGTGTTTTTGCTAGTGAACTGGATTCTCACAAGATTCAGTGGAAAGAGAAGGACATGCCAAAATTTAAGGATTGATATCCTGGTTGGGCTGGTCAATTGGCTCATGTTCACATTGGTGATTTTGATGACAGATTTGTACCCTTGTCTGTTGTTTTGTTGGATTTTGAAGATGAGACCTAGGGTCAGTCTGGGTTTTATTTAATTTTGGTGCAATATCTGTTGACCTTGGAGAGGCCAGAAAGTTGTGATGATGATACTTGGTTGGCAATCAAGAAGAAGTGTCCTGGATTTTATGTGGCAGGAAGAAGGATGATGAGGAGAAGGCATCCTAATAATCAAGCTGTGGTGACTCAGAAGAAGGTTCAAGAAGTTGTGTTAAAGTCTTTGCATGAAGACCTTGGTCATAGAGGCTTTGGGGAGACTTATAGAAGAGTAGCTGACATATTTTGGTGGCCAGGTATGAAGTTGGCTCTGAAGGGTTGGGTTCAATCTTGTGAAGAATGTCAAAGAAGAAGTCACTTGAAACCTAAAGAGGTGGTCTGTGCTACTGGTGAATCAACTGTTTTTGGAAGAGTCAGTCTGGATGCTGTCCATATAAAAGAGGGCAGGTATAAATACTTGATTGTTGCCAGGGATGATTTGTCTGGTTGAGTTGAGGCATTGCCTCTGGTTAATTTGACTTTCAAGAATGTGGCAGAGTTTTTGAAGGAGTGGATTTATAGGTATGGGTTGATTAAGTTGGTGACTGTTGATGGCAGGCCAGAGTTTGGTGCCGAATTTAAAGAAGCTGTGCTAGTGTTGGTTGTAAAGTTAAAGTGGCTACAACTTATTATCCTAAAGCTGAAGGCATGGTTGACAGAGGCCATCAAGTTATTAAGAATGCTTTGGTGAAGATGTGTGGAGATAGTGCTGAAAAGTGGAGGCATTATTTACCCTTGGTGTTATTTGCTGATAGGGTCACTGTGAAGAGGACAACTGGATATTCTCCTTTTTAGTTAATGTTTGGTCAGAAATATGTTCTACCTGTGGACTTGGAAGCTGTCTATTATCTTGGAATCGATTGAAATGATGTGCACTCAACAGAAGAAGTTCTCTTTGCCAAGATGCAACAGTTGGAATGTAGAGAGGAATGTCAAGAGAAGGCATACTCTAGAATGATGAAGATTAGGAATCAATCAGTCAGATACTGGGACAAGAAGTTGGCTCATAGACTCAAGAATCCCTTGAAGCCTGGTTGTTTGGTTTTGGTTTATAATAGAAGTTTGGAGAGTCAGTGGGGAAAAATGTTTGCTGACAGATGGAATGGACCTTACAGAGTCAGATCTCAAGTGTCTGGAGGTTCTTATGTTTTGGAAGAGTTTGATGGTGCAGTCTTAAAGAAGAGAGTGGCTGTAGTCCAGGTGAAGAGATTATATTCCAGAGTCACTAGACATGAAGAAGATTGACTCTTCAATGAGGATAAACTATGGAACTTTCTTTAAATTTTAAAATTTTTGGTGTTACAAAGCAACTTTTGTGTTGGAAACTTTTTGTTAGAAGGTACCCATGGGTGGGGCTTCTAGATTTGATCTTGGAAAGTGTAGTGGTAACTGATGGTCTGGCTGCTCTGTAGAACAGTTACCCCGGATTGTCTATTTCCAACCTTTTCTCTTAATTTGGTTGAACTCTAGTATTGGATTTTTTCACAGTTTTAAGTCCTCTATGACTTTAAACTGGAATTTCCTTTGGTTTGAAAGGGCTGGACTCCTCACTTTTATTGGTTTTGGTTTATTGTGTTGGATGTTGTGTTTTTGTTAGAATGTACCCAGGGGGGGCTTCTAGATTTTATTTTGGCAAGTGTGGGGGGAACTGATGAGCTGGCTGCTCTGCAGAACAGTTACCCCAGAATTTCTTTCTCAAGTATTTTGTTTTTCCTAGTTCAATTGTAGCTCTGTTGTTTATTATTCAGGTTTCAAGTCCACTATGACTTTAAACTGGTTTGGGACTGGCTTCTTTATCTTTGGTTTTTTTGGGTTGGTGGTGGTACACTGGTGGTCTCCCATCAATTTTACTTATTGGAGGGAGCCCACCCAGTGATCATTTCTATGGACCGGACTTTCTCTTATTGGACCATCTATGGAGCTGGACTGTCTTTGATTTTTTAGTTATGATTTTGCTAGATAGTAGTTTCAGATTATTTTCTTTTTTCTCTTTTTTCTTTTAATTTTTTATGGGGGTTGTTAAAATTATAAAATCAAAAAATATGGCGTGTTACCACATCACGGTCACCTGGATGTGGGCAAGCATTTGTGGGGAAAGGCTCATCAATTGGCCAGGCAACACTATTTTATCATTTTATTTTATTTTATTTTTATTTTCATTAATGTCATTTTTTATTTTTTATTCTCATTATTATCCTTAATTTATGTTTCTTATTTCAAATCATTTAAATTATTTAAGGTGTATCCACATCAAGGTGCACTTGGATGTTGGCAATGTATCAGGGGATCAGCTCATCAATAGGCTGGGGGATACCATTTGTATTATTTTTTTATCGTTTATCTTATTTCATTTATTTAATATTTTACTTATCAATTTTTAATTTTAGTATGTTAGTAGACTGTTAAAAAAAATTAGAATTTATAGTTTTTTATTCTTTTTTATTTGATTTATTATTATTTTTTTAATCTTTTTTCAGGAGCTTAATGTCTGGATGATGAAGTTTCTGCAGGCTGGTCCGGATTATGATGTCCTTTTTGTTTTTTGTTGGGGTTGTGGGAAGCACTGTGTTCTTTGAATTGCATCCTGCTGGAGAGATTATATGGATTATAATGGGCAATAATGGGTTTGGATAGAAGTTCAGAAGAGGAAGAAGAAGAGGCAGGAATTTAGTGTTGGAAGGTGTGCTTAATTATCCTAGACATCTTCCAGTGGTCGTCCAATAGCTGTTTCCTCAAGGTTTTCTCAAAGTCATTCAAAGGTCCATGGAGGGCAAAGGCTTTTAGCATGTTTGAACACATGGTGCTGAGGTGTTGTTTCATGTCTCCATAATCCAGGGTCAAGGAAGTTTCTAGAGGTTGGCCAACTCCAATAGTAGATTCAGGAGGAGGGGTGCCAACTAGACAAGAAGAATTGGATCAGTAATTATTTTTGTTGAAGAAATTGGATGAATTAATGTGGTACTTACAGATTGGAAGCCCATCAAATTTGTAAGTAGCCAGAATTTGGACTTCTGATGATTTTGGAATTGTGATAGTAGGTGGATCAATCAGGGAAAGATATGGATTCACTTGGTCTTCATTTGAAAGGTTTTGAGAAGGTGAACTAGGAGGCTGATGTTCCTTGGGCCTAGTTGTTGCAGAAGACCTGTTGTTGCTGTTGTTAATATTTCTTCTTGATTCAGTTGGATGAGGTGCTGGTGATGGAGTACCAGGGTTGTTATAAGATGGGGCAGGAGAGGGTGATTTGGAAGTGGATTGATCTCTTCTGGATGGAGCTCTTGAATGAATGGAACTGTCAGAAGAATAGTTGGCTGGAAGAGGAGAGGTGTAGTTGTGTTGCCTTAACTGGGGGTAAAGCTGTTGTTTTCATGCAGTGTTAGGTGTTCTGGTGTCTTCCTGGGGTCCTCTGGAAGGTCTCCTAGAGGTTTGGGAAATTTTGGAGTTTTTGGACCTTAGAAAGGTTTGCTGCATTGCTCTGGGAGCAGTGGGAGGTGGATGTGTGGAGTTGTTTTTGTTGATTGGAGGAATTTGGCTGTTTTCTGGTTGTTTTTAGAAGTTTTGAGCCTGATTTTTACTGTCTAGTGAGGCAGGCGGGCCGCCCAAAGTCAGCTGGGCTGCCTGGACGCCGTCTAGAAGCCTAGGAGCTGTTTTGAAGCTTTTGGAGGTAAATTAGCAGAGATAAAAGCTGTTTCTACAGGAGTTAAAGAAGGCCTTTTGGGGAAAGTTCTGGAAACTGAGTTACAGTATCTTCTGGATGGTGCTGAGGATAAAGATGAAGAGGCTGGACTAAGCTCTTGGGATCTGGTAGGGTATCTGGAGAGGTATTTATGAGAAGGTGAAGGAGGAGGAATAGGGTAGTTGGCATCTCTGTCACATTTCTTCTTCTTTTAGTAGCAAGAATCAAAGGCCCTGTTGTAGAATTCAGCTTCAAGAGTTGAAAGAGTGAATGTGCAAGGTCTGCACATGTGGATGCACTGTTTGCAGGCATAGCCCTTGGGAGCAGTGAAGCAAGGAAGATTGGAGGGGTCAAAATCAGGGGATCCAGCCATGATCTGTGGTGAGAAAAGATGATGGAAAGAGATAAGAAGGAGATTTTTGTCAGTGATGGGTAGATGATGAAGTGAAGGTGGAAGTTCAGCAGGTTGGCTGTAGGTGTATTCTGCATGAAATTGGCTGGGTCTATTTTATGCAAAATTCTGACAGTCCATCAAGACTTTAAACTGAAATCTGGTTTCTGGTAGTCCTCCAAGACTTAAAACTGGCTGGTTTTCAAGAATTTGTCTTAGGTTTTTTGGATGTTTAGTCCTTCAAGAATTTAAACTGAAAAATCATTTGTTTCAAGAGTTTATTTTTACTACTGTGGAGCTGGTAGTCCTTGAAGACTTTAAACTGGCTGGTTTCAAGGAGTTTCAAGAATAGTCCATCAATACTTTAAACTGAACACTGTGTTAGTGCCCCAAGACTTTAAACTGAGGATTTTTTGATGTTGTAGTCCCCCAAGACTATAGACTGAGGAATGGGTTTTTGTTGTTGGAATGGGTTTGAAAGATTGGCAAAGGGTATCCACTGGGGGAGCCTCTAAATTTAGAAAAGGCAAGTTTGGGGGTATTTGATTGGCTGGAAGCTCTATTCACAATTACCCCAGAGTGTTAGGTTTTTCTCTGTGTCTTAATGTGGTTGATCTTTGGTTCTGGGTTTATGATTTAGTTTTTGAGTCCCCCAAGACTTTAAACTGAGGGTTTTTGAGTCCCCCAAGACTATAAAATGAGGATGGTCCCCCAAGACTTAAAACTGAGGGTTGTTTGTGGTTACATCCTATAGAGGGTGTGGTAAATTTTTCTTTTCTGAATCAAGCTCAAGTACCAGTTGAATTACAGAGGGAATCAAGAGATGAAATGAAGTGTTCAGAATTAGCCTTGAACTGGTGAATGAGGTGTCTTCTTTTCTCAATGTCCTGTGGATCTCTAGCAGGTGTGGACTGAAAGTAGTTTAGCAAAAGGTGTTTCTGTTGAGATGTGTGTTGTTGGAACTTGGCCTTAATTGCGGGCAAGTGGTTTGGTGTTGGCGGTTCAATGGATCCTAAATTGTTATCATCACTTTCAGAAGATGGAGGAACTGAGAAGACGTCATTTTTATAAAGTGGAAGGAAGAAATGGAAGCTTTTACCATCAGATGGAACAGGTATGGTGAAACTTGTCGTTTTAGTGGTTTTGGAACTCTTCTGGGAAGGTTTTAGCTTTTTGATTAATCTGGGAATCAAGATGGATGGCCTAGATCTTTTGGTGCTGGTAGAAGATGGACCAGGTTGAGGTGGAGGTGAAGCTGTTTCAGAAGATCATGGACCAGGTCTGTAGCAGGTCTACTTTCTGGAGTTGCAGACATCACAGGACATTCTGTATGGATAGACAGGGGGTGTGATGGTGCAGAATAGATTATTGTCAATGCAGTGTTGGAAAGGACCCATTTCAGCGGCAGATTTGGGAAGAAGGTTGAACATGTGATTTGATTAAAAAAGAATGTTGAAATTATTAAATGAAGGGGGTATGTGGTCTTCCAACATTGGCAGGGGTCTTTGTTGTGTTTTTTGGTGCTGTTTGTGCATGTCTTAATTGACATCTGTTGAAGAATTGGGTGTTTTTCTGGATTTATTCCGTGAATATTAAGACTGTGGGTATGTGGGTACTATCATTGGATAGCCCTGGTTTTTCTCTATATTTCATGTCCTGTGATATTTTTCATATTCTAAGTTTTATAGGGTCTTTTCCTCATTTTTCAGGTACAAAAGATAGCTGTTTAATTTTGTTTTTTGCGGATTATTAAGTCTTAGGGTTAAGTGCTTAGTACCATTAGATGGGCCTAATTTAACTCTATATTTCATGTCTCAATGTTTTTATAGCATAATTTTGTGTTTTAAGGGTTTTAGTAGTTGTAGTGAATTTTTATAAGTAGATTAGATGTTTTTATTGGTTTCCTGGCTTTAGGGAGGCCAGGAGGCTTCAGGCGGCACCTCTGACGTTCGGCGGCCCGCCCGCCTCTGTTTTAGAAGGTTGGGGAGCACTTCTGAAGTGTTTTTATTCAATTTGGCTGGTACAGGTGCCAAATTTGTTGCTGTGCATGGATCTTAGAGGGGTGGTCTCTGTGTACATACTGAATAAGACAGTTTGGGGCAACTTTAATTATCATACAACCATCTGGTGATTAGATATTGTTTCTCACTCAGTTTTCACTGTTTTTGGGCCACAATTGGCTTTGTTGGTTGCAAGGTTAGTTCTTCATTTAACTCAACTTTAGCAACAGGTTCTCTGGTATAGTCTTTCAAGCTATATCAAGTATTTTTTATGTCTCTGGTGTGCATTTTCAGCCTACATCAAGTATCTTTGCCTTCTCTGGTGCGGACATTGGTCTACATTGCAGCTCTTTGGTTTGGTAGTCTGTCTGGAGACTACTTTCTTGGCTGATCAGGCAGTCAAGTGTGTTGGAAAAAAGGCTTTAACAAACAGGAACCAATTTACTGTAGCAGGTAAATCTCACTTTATTTTTCTAAAAGGATAGAGGATTTTTTCTCTGGGTTTTCTCAAACTCCCTTGGTCAAGGCCTATAGCTAGTTCTATAGGATTGTCTACACCGTGTTTTCTATATATTTTATATCTTGATGAAATTTCTCAGATTTTAAGTATTAAGTGGATAATTTCTCATTTTTAATTGAAAAAGATAGCTGTTTAATATTGTTTTTGTGTTTTACAGGCTAACATTAATTCTTAGGCTTAAGTGCTTAGTACCATTAGAATGAGCAAATTTTTCTCTACATTTTATGTCTCAATGTTGTTATATCCTAATTATGTGTTTTAAAGTTTTTAGTAGTTGTAGTAGATTTTTCTAAGTATTTTGGGTATTTTTGGAGGTTTTTGATTGTCTCTGGCTTCAGGGTGGTGTGGCTGCCTCAGGTGGGCCTCCTGATGTCAGGCTGCCCATCCGCCTTGGTGCTAGAAGGCTGGGAAGCATTTCTAGAGGGGATTTATGCAATTTGGCACTCAAGAATGTCAAATTCGTTGGTGTGCATGGGCTTTTAGATAGTGGTCTGTGTGTACATAGTGAATAAGAGAGTTTGGGGCACTTTTAATTATCATACAACCATCCGGAGATGATATCATTTTTCCTCACTCAGTGTTCACTGTTTATGGTCAAAATTGGCTGTGTTTGTTGCAAGTTTAGTTCTTCATTTAACTCAACTTTAGCAACAGGTTCTCTGGTATGGTCTTGCAAGCTATATCAAGTATTATTGCTGTCTCTGGTGTGGATTTTCAACCTACATCAAGTATCATTTCTTTCTCTGGTGTGGACATTGGTCTAAATTTCAGTTCTTTGGTTTGGTAGTCTGTCTGGAGACTACTTTCTTGGCTAATCAGGCAGTCAAATGTATTGGAAAAGGGGCTTTAACAAACAGGAACCAATTTACTGTAGCAGGTAAATCTCACTTTATTTTTCTAAAAGGATAGGGGATTTTTTCTCTGGGTTTTCTCCAACTCCCTTGGTCAAGGCCTATAGCTAGTTCTATAGGATTGTCTACAATGGATCTTTTAATTTGTTTTTGCCCTGTAAATTGAAATGGAAAGTAGATATAATAATTTTTTCACCCTTGATAAATGTGTATTCTTTCTGGGATTTATCCAATCTTTTCTTCTCATATTCAAACGCCTTATAAATACAGCTTTGAGAATTCTTTCTGCATAGACGTTGTATTTGAATAAAAGTTTTTAAGCCAGGGTGTAGTTTTAGCTTTGGTAATTTATTATTGGAAATTTGAGCAGGAGTGTTTGGGACATAACTTAGCTAAAGCTCAAAAGGCTTTTTCTCATTGACAGAGTGAACAGTGCTATTATAAGAAAATTCAAGAACTGGTAATAGAGTAACCCAGTCATGAGTAAATCTGTCATTGTCTTTATATTCTAAGCCAAAGGCACAATACCTTCTAATATAATCTTCCAGAGTTTGAATCATTCTTTCAGCTAGACCATAATTTTGGGGATGGTAAGCTGTAGATAATTTCAAATCACAGACACATATATCCATCAATAACATCCAAAGTTCAGATGTAAATTTAGGGTCTGTGTGAGAGATAATAGATTTTGTAAATCCAACAATATTTAAAATGTTTGACCAGCATAAGAAAGATAATTCTTTTGTGAATACATCTTTGTGGGTGGGAATAAATTTGCACATTTTTCTGAATCTATCCACTATTACCCAACAAGAGTTATAACTGTCTTTATCTGCTACAGGAAAACCAGTGACAAAATAAATGTTAACAATTTTCCAAAGAGCAACAGATTCTTCAATATTTCACAATAATCCTGCTCTTTTACCTGTTAATCTTTTAGATTTTTGGCAATAATCACAGGATTCAACATATAATTTTGTGTCCTCAGACATATAAGCCCACCATGCAGTGTTTTTTATTGTGACAATTGTTCTTTCTGGATCAAAATGACCAGCTGATATGTCATCATGATAATGTTTCTAGATATTTTCTTTCATTGTAAGAGGAATTACAATGAAATTTTTAAGTTGTCTCCTGTAATACATATAACCATCCTAAATAGAAAATTTTCCTTTATTAAAAGCATTTTTATAATTTGGAGGAAGATTTTTTATCAATACTTGGATTGAAGCATTCTTAGGATCATTTAAGATTTTAATTAATTTTTTAAAATTATAATAATTCTTATATGAATGCAGAATTAATTGAAATAATTCTTCTTCCATATCAAAAATATATATACCATGTATATGAACTGTATCATCTTCTGGCACATAGGCAGGATTTGAATCATTATTTGGTAAAGGAAATCTTGAAAACATATCCACATTTAAATGAAAATTATCAGCTCTGTAAATAATTTTCATTCTACCCCTATACTCCTGAACAGCAAGTTGAAACTTAAACATATGTCTGTTTGGTGTTTTTAAGTTTAAGAGGGACTTCACTGCACTAAATTCAGTAACCAATTAAAATTTCTGGTAATCCAGGTAGTAATAAAGTTTTTCTAGGGCCCATAAAATTTCTAAACACTTCAATTGGGTGGCATCATATTTCAATTCACTGTTTATTAAGGTTCTTTAAATATGAAAAACTACTACTTCTGAACATTTATCATTTATACTTTGTTTCTGGTGGAGAGTAGCTCCTAGTACAACAAAACTGGCATCTGTGTAGAAGAAAAAAGGTTTATTGAAATCTGGGAGAGCCAGGTTTGGGGAAGTCATTAAAAATTTCTTCAATGTATTAAAGGTTTTTTGTGTTTCCACATTACAGATAAAAGCTACATTTTTTCTGGTCAATTTTTTATGAGGCAAGGCTATGACTTGGCGATTTTTGATATATAGTCTATAATAGCCACACATTCCCAAAAAACTTTGGATTTCTTTTAAGTAAGTTGGTGCTTTCAAATTTCGGATTGAAGCAACTTTATTTTGGTCCACAGAGATTTGTAAGCCTGACACAACATGACCCAGGACTTTCAAGGATTGAAAATCAAATTTACACTTTTTCAAAGGTAGTGTCATGTTAATTTCATCCATTTTTTGGAAGACTCAATTTAAATGGGAGATGTGTTCATCAAAAGTCTTGGGAAAAATTATAATTTCATCAAAATATACCATTAACCATCCTTCAATAATTTCCTGATGAAATGTATTATCCATTACTTTCTGAAAGAATGAAGGGGAATTCTTAGGGCCAAATGGCATCCTCACATACTTATATATTCCCATATGAGCTGAAATTAGGAAGAAATTATGTGAATTCTTCTCAACAGGGATTTACTGATAACCTTTATTACCATCTAGGCAACTTATATACTTTGCACCCTGTAAGGTTGCATGTATAGAGTTTATCCTTGGTAAAGAGTAAATATCATCTACTGTGTAAGTATTTAAGGCTTTATAGCCTTATCTTTCTCATAAGAGATCAAGACTAGAGAGATGAAACAATATTTTGGGTTAACATCTACTTTTTCAATAATATTCATTTTCAATAAGGTAGAAATATTATCTTCAATGTCTTTACTCTTAGAGAGGGAAGCAGGATAATGTTTTTTCTTCTGACTAAGAGGAATATCACTCAAATTAAATGATAAAGAAATTTTCATTTCTTCTTTAACAACTCCCAATTCATGGGAGCCATGAGCCAAAGCCATAGGAGAAGAAGTAACTTAGCAAATTATAGAATCTTTCTGGTTACCAAATGAAGCATTATTAATTTCAGAAACAAATCTTCCTTTCCCTCTGTTGGTTTTCCTTTACACTGAATCAATAAATTACAAAACTTTAGCAGGTGTGAAGAATGTTTTTTGGAAGGTGAAGTTTTAAATTTTTTTTTTCCATTCATTCCCAATGTAAATTTTTTTTTCTGGATACAATTTAATACCACACATGGTTAAAATGTCATTACCCGTAATAAACCAATTTCTTAAGTTATAATTTTTCATTATAAAAAATTTACCCACAGCTCTGAAAAAGCCACCATTATATTTGAAGAATACAGTAGTTTTGTACTTGCCCATGGGACATAAGACAGAACCATAACCTATTCATTTTTCAGATGATATAGGTAACAATTTACTATGGTAATTACTATCTATTGAAGCAAGTGACTTTTCAGACACTACACTACCACCAGCACCAGAGTCAAGAACAACCTCAACATTTTTACCATTAATTATAGCTGGTGCTGTCAAAGAGGAGATAAATATGGAACTGTCAGTAATATCTTTTATAATTTCAGCATTTTCTACTGAATATAAATCCAAGTTACAAGTTTCAGATAAATTATCCAAATATTGTACATCATTTTCTAGCATTAAAACATCATTGATTGAATTATTCTCATAAGAGATATTAATATCACAGTCACTTGAAGATTCATCAAGGTCAAATGTTGCATCTTCAGGATCTTCATTTTGTTCAACAAGATGAATTTTCTTGTCAAAAACATATCCTTTTAGCCATGATTGGTTACATTTAAAACAAGTATTAGTTGCACATTTCTTTTGTGCAACTGGAGTAGAGGGCTTACTAGGCTTCTCTGGAAGCTTGGGTGAAGGTTTCATTTGATCATGGGAAGGCTTTAAAGGATAATTCCTTTGTTCATATCTGTGTTTGAGTAAAACCTCATTACAGTTATTAAAAGAAGTATTTTACCTCACATGCTCAGTCTTGGCTACAATCAAATCCATCAGTGAGTTTGGCAATTTATAGAAAATTTTGTCTCTCCAAATATCTTAATCCATCTTTGGATCCATAGCTCTAAGAATTTTTGTTTTTTTCATGAGGAGACTGATAGGTCTCTCAGAAGAAGAGGATGTATATTCAGCATTCTAATATAATCTTTGTTGTGCTAATCTGAACTTTGAACCACCAAATTGATTCTCAATTAATGTTTTCTACTCAGCCCAAGTATAGTGATGACTGTCCAGAAAGACAGACTCATACCACATCAGGGCAACACTGAAGAAAAAAAAATCAGCTTAGAGACTAATTCTTCCTCTGGAATTTTATAATAATATTTTAAATTATCAATTCTTTGAATAAAATGCTTCCAGTCAGAGAAAGAATCACCATCAACAGTGGGATATTGATCAATGTTAGGCCAATATTAATAGCTACTTGTCTGGTCAACTCTAGAACTATTCATGATAATCAATTCTTGAAGCCTTGATAGGTGTTCAGAAATTTTATTATTGACAGAAACAGCTGGCTCATGATGAGTATTCACAAACCTTTTGTAGTCCACAGAAGAAGTAATACACACATTTTCAGGCTGTTTACTGGAAACCCTTAAAGGGGGGTAAGAACTACTTTTCTCAGGTTTCTTACCCTTATTCTTAAAGGACTTATGAGTAATAGTGTTAATTTGACACTCAAGTTCATGAGGAATAAGAAGTAAGGTAGAGAATTTCCTCTCAAGATTAGACAAATAATTTCTCAACCTAGGAGTTTTAGATAGTTGATCATTATTTTTTGTAATAGACAAAACATTTTGGTTTTGATATACTGAGAATTTACTACTCAAAGCTCTAAAATCAATTTTCAATGTTTTTATTTCCTTATGTAAGGATGAATTTTCATCTCTTAATGTAGAATTTTCATTTACAAGGGGTTTTAAATCATTAATAATTTTGTGCAAATTAGAAAAATTATCGAAAAGCACTTTATGATCATTTTTCGATTGTTTTTTATGAGTAATAACACTATTAAAGGTGTATTTCAATTTAAAATAAGCAGTATATTGAGCAGAAAAACTCACTTTACAATGTAAGTGCAGATTATTTAATCTTCCATTCTCATGTTTCAGCAAATCTCTCAGTAGTCTATCTTTGATAACACCAAAATCAGGAGAATCTTTTAATCTTTCCACAGAAATTTTCTCAAGAAAGACAAAAACCTCAGGGGCAACAGAATCATTTTTAATTTCAAGAGAAAGATAAATTAAAGAAGTTGAAGTTAAGTGTAAAGGTTCATCAAATGACACTTTACTAATTACATCATTTGGGCTACTTATAACAGGAAGTTGTCTCTTAATATCTTTAAAAGCTCATTCACTATGATAAAAATTATTACCTGTAAAAGAAGATTTATAATTATAAATACCAAAATTTTTATCAAAAAAATTTCTCACCATGGCAGGGGAGGAAACTCCCCCTGTGCTTAGTTTTTTCTGCCTCCCTGATAAGGATGTTCCTGAGAAGATTGATGGTAATTTTGTGTCCTGAATGGGCCAGGCTGATTATCTGGTTGATGCTGTACATTCTTCTGGTAGTGGCTCATGAGATAGTCCCACTTCCACTGCTCCACTTCCAGAATATTTTGATTGTGTTGGGAAGAGCTGGGGGTTTTATGGGATGGTAGCTGAGTCTTCTTGGTCTGTAAGGGAGAAGGATGTGCCTGTCTTTGAGTCAAGAGCTCCAGAATTTGGCCCCAGAGGGTTTCCACATTTGCTTTGTAGGTCATATTGTCTGCCTTTAGTGCTTTTATGTGACCTGATGAATTGTTTACCTGCTGTGACAGTAAAATCTTTTTTATCTTTATTCCCTTTAAAGGATTTTCCAGATTTATTAGAGGTTTGAGTTCTATCAGAGTTGATTGGGGATGGGGGTTTACCACTTCTCCTGAAATTTCCACTTCCTGAAGAATTTGATTTATATTTGTCAGTAGAAGAATTTTTGTAAGTCAATTTAGAGGAACTAACAGAGTCAACTTCACATTATACCTCAATTTCATCCACATTTAAGTTATCTATTCTCTCAGTTAAGTTACTAGACATGATATCTAAACAAATCAATTATTTGTTTACAAGAGTGAACTGATTTTTTCAAAAAGTGGTTTCAATATTTTAAAACAATTAGAATATTAATATTAAGATATAATTTGAGTTAACATAAATTTATATTAAGAAATT
This sequence comes from Hemileia vastatrix, assembly GCA_030280995.1. Classification (NCBI taxonomy): domain Eukaryota; kingdom Fungi; phylum Basidiomycota; class Pucciniomycetes; order Pucciniales; family Zaghouaniaceae; genus Hemileia; species Hemileia vastatrix. The sequence goes on along the minus strand of JASXTE010000017.1, from coordinate 9,300,738 downwards.
TAGTAATATTATTATTTATAAAATAGAAATAACAAACAAAAAAATATTTATTATTTATTCAAGTTTATGTGATTTTATTTATAATATAAAATAATAAACACTAATTATTAAAATGGGACAAATACCAAAGTATAAATTTCAATTAATACTGATAATACCAAAATTTAATGGCAATAATTGGGACTAAGAACAGAGTACTATGATTGTCAAGAAATATTATCAAAATTTAATGAAAAATTAATTTATGAATTTAATCAAAAAATTAATGATCTTCTAGGACTAAGAGGGTTGCTCTATTATTTTCAACTAGGAAAAAAAACCTTATATAAATTGATAACCTACACTCAGTGTCTCAGAAAAAAATCTAAGGCACTGTTTTTGCAATAAAAAATTAGTATTGAAATTTTGAGGTGCAAAAGGAAACTTACTAAAGTGATTGAAAAATCACTATTTTTCTATATGAATAATAATACTATATAAGCCGTAAAAATATGACCTTGGTTCAATTCACAGTTGCATCAAAATTTGGTTTTGCATGGGAAAGGTGGTCTGTGCATCAAGTCATTTATCCGAAAATTGTTTTAATTGTTTCGAAAGGCCTCCAATTGTTGGCTGGTTGTCTAGAAGGAAGGAGAAGAAGTAGAAGAAGAAGGAGAAAAAGGAGGAGGAAAAGTAGAAGAAGACAAAAAGAAATAAAAGGGAACAACTAAGGACAACAAATGGCTAACTAAGGGACTTGATTTGGGTGTAATATTACACTAATTTTTTGTAAGTATTTTATTTCTCTTCTTGACAACATAATTAGATAATACTAAAATAAGTCTCTTAAATCAAACTTATAACTATATAGTACTTTTAATTCTTATAGAGGTAGTTACCACAATAAAATAATTAAGTATAATATAAGTCTTATTTATTTATTTAAAAATAAAGTGTAATGTATAAATGATAAAATAAGTGATGGGCTGAAGGGGATTACCCAAGACCATTTTATAGGAGAGGGTTCCTCTGAAGCATCACAAGATTGTATATAAAAATTGATAAGAAAGTGAAACAAGAAAGTAAAAGAATATAAGTGGAACCTGGATATTGAGAGAAAAATATGAAACAGCTAATTAAACCCATGAGAAAGAAACTAATTTTCCTATCTTCTATTTCCAAACAAGTTAATTAAAATAGTGAGTAACTAAAAAATTTTGTAACATGAGAAACTGTGATTAATAAATCTATAACATGTATTACAATAAGTTTTAAGTTTTTACAATTGAACCAATAAAATCATGCCATTTTGATGCAAAAATTTATGTAACCAATTTATTCCTAGTATAAAACAGATATAAGTACTTTTTTTTAGCTATTTTATTAGAGTGATAACTAATTTGAGTGAAAACAGCTAACTATTTTAATGAATTACTAATTTAAAATAATTATTTTAATATGTTTTAATAAGTAAGTGTTTTAATTTATTCAATAATAATTTTTCTGACACAATTAAAGGTCAAAAAAGCGCCCAAGATTTATGGATTATAACATATGAAAAGTTTTATTTAATATATAAATTTAATTAATTTAGTTTTAATTAAATTATAAGTTAATTTTACAATTGTAATTATAATATATGTTTATAATTAATTAATTATTAATTTATGAATTAAAAATACATAAAAATTTGCCATTATTTATAGAATATAATATATATTATGTTTTATGTAAGTGTATAAATAATTTATTTGATAATAAAATTAATATAATACTTATTTTACTTATTTATAATAAAATATTTATATAATTTATTATGCAATAAAATATTTTTTTAAATACATAAAATACATAAATTTATCCTCTCTTATGGTTCCAATAAAGTATTATAACTTTTTTATGGGATCCTGAGACAGCCTGGCTGACAGTTCAAGAACTGAATTAAATAGGTAGATGTGGTACTTCTTCATAATTCTATAAGTTTCAAAATGAAAAACTACTATATGATATTTATTTTTTAAAAAATAGCCAATAGGTACTTAAAATTATGTCCACATAGCAAAGCAGCTGAAAAGACAATCATAATTTGATTAAAAATAATGATATTTGATATTTAAAATGAATAGAAAAAATATTTCAATTCTATCACCACACAATATGGGGGGCAAACTTGCTAGCAAGTCCGCAACCTTGAACCCTAAATCATATCTTTTTGATCCCACATTGAATTAGTGATGAAAGCACCAAGAAAAAATATTGAAATTCTGGTTAACTAAATATGAATACAACTTGAACATTGAATGAAGCATAGGCAATAATACTTTGAACAAATCTTGAGATATGAAGAATGAGATTTTTTTTATAGAAATTTTAATACAGTGCAGACCACACCCAAATTATTCTGAAAAATTTATATTTTAAACTATTTAAGCAGTTTCTTAGCAATTTTTTAAAAAAAGAACACCAATGTATAGATCTGGCAAGATACCATCTGACCTTATTATATAAGTTTCTTTGGCCAGAAATACATGGAGAAACTATAATTTGAAATATGTCAATTTTTTCATGAAAGTTTATTTTGTGCATTTATATTATTTATTGTATTATTTTCAAGAATTGAAAAAATTATATACTTATTTTATGACTAGATAATATTGAATATTATAATCATTAAAATATCTAAAGAAGGTGCAAAAATCTTAAAAATGATGTTGCAAAGACTTTACTTAGACATATAATTTTCTTATTCGATTGACATACTATATTTTACTAGTAAATAAAAAAAATTCATACTAATATTTATTAAAATTTATTTCCCTTCTTCTTCAAAATTTTCAAAATATTAAAATGTAGATTTTTATTTGATTTAAGTAAATGAAGAAAATAACAGTATAGGAGTTTTGTATTTTTAGGATTCAAGGAATTTCTGTGCCCACTCTTTGTAACATATTTTCTATATTTTATTTTTTTTGTATATTTATTTTGTATTACTATCTTCTTTTATCGTCTTTTTTTACTCCCTCTCAAGAATACCCCACTATTTTCCCTTTGAAATATTCCTTTATCCTCACCTCATCTTTTTCCCCAACCTTTTCACTCCCTTTGTTATCATTTTCAACCCCTATCCACCCCTCTCTACCCCTCTCCAATTCTCTCCTTCCAGTTTTCTTACCTCCCCATTCCTCCCTAACATTTTATTTTTATATACAGAAATAGGAACTGAGTTGACAGGGAGGAAATAGGGGTTCAAGGATTGTGGAGGAGAGGTAAAGGGGAGGAATGGGGCTACAAGGTTTGTGGAGGCTGGAGAGAGGGGTGAAAAGGGTATATGGGGTAGCAAAAAGGTTGGGAAAGAGTTGGAAGGGAAGATTAAGGGTTCTTAGGCGTTTTGAATGAAGAAAGGGGTGTGGGAGAGGTTGAGAGGGGTGAAATGGGGATCAAAAGAGGATGTCATAAAGTGGGGATGAGAGAATAGCAAAAGGGGTGGGGAAGGAAGACAAGCATGTGTTGATAGAATTGAAAGGGATGTGGATTGGTGAAAATACAAGGATGAACTCTTTTCTTTGGGCAAAGAACAGAGTTCACTGCCATAAAATATTAGCTGAAACCTAGTTTACAATTCTGTAAAAACAGTTGTAGGTAATAGAAAAAGTCACTTATTTTTTTTATATGTAACCTAAAAGTTTTTAATAAAAACATTGTATTTAAGAATTGTGATATTGTCAATCAATTTTTATTGATCAACTTAATTTAATAAAGTATTATTTAAATAAATTTCATCAAAAAATACTGTGCATTGAGTAGAATCATGGAATGATTTTTTATGGATTCCATTCACTTATCCTCACACTTTCACTATGTTTTATATATAGATCTATTATTATTTGGGTGATACTTCAAGTGAAAGTTCAGTATTACTTCAGTCTGAGTTCCCTCTGATTTCCATCTGACTTCAAGTTGAGGACTTGCTAGCAAGTCTCCCCCAAATATTCTGTAGTGTATGGTGCTGAAAAATAAATCAACTGAAGCTATTCAGGTAAACTTTTTAAGTCTTTAGAATAAACATTTTGATAGTAGTAATTCACAAGTGAGAGCTTACACACAATTCTAAAATTAAATATATGGGTTCAGGATCTACAATGATTTATTGGAGTGATGATATTCATGGTAATTGGTACATCTTATATGATGTTTCTATTCAATTTATATGTGTATGAAAAACAATCCCTTTGATATTTTATTTAAACAGAAGAAATTATAAATCTTCTTGAAATTGGCCTTATCACAAAGCAATACTGGAATGAGTATATTCTTATAAAAATTAATTTAAATACACTTATTTCAAATCTTTATTACATATTTAAAGCAGAAAAAAATATTAAAATTTTACTTTTTATAGAAATATATATTGATTTGAAAGATATTTATATATTTTTTTTTACAAAACCACCATTTTATCCTGTGAAGCTTCCTTTCAAAAGGTTACTTTGGTCTAGAAGGATGTTCAATGGTCCAAAGGCAGAGTTAGGTGAAGGAAAACTCAAGATTTCAAAATAGTGTACGTATTTATATCTTTATAATATATTACTCAAGTAAGAGGTAAAAAGAGTTATTATTATTATTTTCAAGCCTTTGAAATACGCAGATGTAAATACTAAGATAGTAAATAGTATTAATTAGTTGATTTGTTGTATATAACATATGATTTGTAAAGTAAGAATGGAATTAATTAAAATATCCAGATTGAGAGGCCTCATATAAGCAAAAAGGAGAGAACTATGGAACCACAATTCTATATACATGAGTATGAGAGAAAGAAAAATTTCACTAATAGAAATTTCAAATAATAAAGGTTGTTCTATAAAGAATGTACTCATATACAGTATTTAACTGTGTATTTAAATTTTAATTATAAATTATTTGATTTTTAAGTTTCTGTAAATGTCAAAGTAAAATAAAATATATTTGATTTTAATATGTAGTATTTCTATAGTTTAGTTTCACTTTCAGCTTTCATGAGGAAGCTGTCAAGGAATAAAAAATCAGGGACATTAAATTAAAATAATTACTTGATTTTACTTATTTTAATTAGTTAAATTATTATAAGTAAATTAAATAGTAAGTATAATTAAAAAAAAAGAAATAAAGGTTTGGCTCTATTCTAGTAAATAATTAATTATTTACTGGGTAAGTCTAGTAGCCTTGCTGACACTTCCTTTCAATTTACAAATATAAATCTAAAAATTAATATGATGCTCTGAAGACTTAATATGATGTGTACCTAGAGAAAAATAATTCTTTTTGAAGTACTTCAAATCTAAGAAAAAGAGCTGATACCTTTTTTATATAATATAGTTGTATAAAATTAATTTTAAGTTATTTTCTTAATCAGCCATAGGGAAAGAACTCATATAATAATAATATATGATCAACTTAAAACTATTTTTAATATGATATTTTATCAAAATTATTCTAAATTTGTACTTATTTTCAGATCTTCAAAGTATTTAATAGAAATATTTTGATATAAAATTTTTTTTTATATTTAAAAATACTTAATAAAACTTCTAAAAAAGTATATATTTTTTCATGGCTTAACTTAGCTTGAACCACACTTGGAAACAGGATTACATTGAGAGTCCAATCTAATTTCAACCAAAAACATAATAAATAATTTTTTTTAAAATGTGTATAGTCATTACAATGAAAGAAATTAGAAAAAAAATGGACTCAGAATATTTTTCCTGTTACTGAATAGATTATCATAAATATATTGAGGCAGATAACTTATTAAAATTTCTTAAATTTGAAGTTATTACAGTCAATTATCCCATTGTAGATAATCCTATAGTACTAGCTATAGGCCTTGAACAAGGGAGTTGGAGTAAAACTGGACATAAAAACCCCTGTCCCTTTGAGAAAAACCAGGTGAGATTAATTTGCTACAGAAAATTAGATACTTTTAGAATTCCCCCTTCCAAACAACTCCTTGACTACTTTTCAAGTCAAAAAAGTAGCTAATAGCAGACCACTGAGAAAAAAAGAACCAGAAAACCAGAAATGCAGAGTAATCCACACCAGAAATCAAAGACACAGTGCACCTGTTGCACAAACACAGAAAAAATACTTGATGTAGGTTGCAAAGCTAAAACAGAGAAATCAGTTTCAAAAGTTAAGTTAAATGAATAGCTAACCTTGCAAAAAACACAGCCAATTGTGGCCAAAAATAGTGAAAACTGAGTGAGAAAGAATGATATAACTACTGGATGGTTGTCTGATAATTAAAGTTCCCCCAAACTGTCTTCCTCAGTATGTAGTACACACTGACCACCACCTAAAAAATCCATGCACAGCAACAAATTTGGTGCTTTGACAGCCAAATTGAATAAAAACCCTCTATAAACACTCCCCAGCCTTCTATTACTGAGGCGGGCGGACCTCCCTGAAGCCAAAACACCACTGAAAAACATCTAAAAAATGTCTTAAATACTTAAAAAAATCCACTACAACTACTAAAACCCTTAAAACACAAAATTCAGCTATGAAAAAATCAAAACATAAAAAAAAGAGCCAAATTAGCTCTACTTAATAGTACTAAGAACTTGACCCTTAGAATTAAGGTTAACCCATACTATAAAAAACAAAATTAAACAGCTCTCTTTTAGAAATGAAAAATGGGGAAATGACCCCTCAAAAATTAGAATATGAAAAATGTCATAAAGATATAAAATATAGAGAGAAACCAGGGCTATCCAATTGTAGTACCCACATAACCATAGTCCCAATATTTAGTTAATAAAGACAAAAAAATACCTAATTCTTTGACCAATGTCAATTAAGACATACACAAACAGCACCAAACAGCCCAAAAAAGGCCTCTGCCAATGTTGGAAGACCACACCATAATATATAGTAATCACAAAACAAAAAATCAATCTAAATAGTTATATATGTAAATAAATATTTTCTTCAAACTTTACTTTAGTAATTTAATTTAATTCAAAGATATTTTTAATCTAACCAACATATTTTACTATTACATTTAAAAATAAATATAATAAACTTATAAGATACAAAAGTTCAATTGTTTAAAATTTCTTTAAATGTTTCATTTTAGTTTTCAACTTTTTGCTACAATTTTCCTATTATATTATTATTTATATCATGCATAATTATCAGAAGCATACTGTCAATTCTTGTGTAAAGAAGCAAAATAGTATTTTGTTACCAATTATTTTATTACATTACTTTCTTAGTCTTAAAGTGCATTGTAAATGAAAAATATTAAATAAAGATGTATAAACTATAGTTTTAAGTTCAAGAATATCAGTAAAAGATAATTATAAATCATTTTACATATTTGAATAATAGAGCTGTAGATTTAGGGGGTGGACTCTGATGTTTATCTGAAGAATAGAGTACACTCTCCATTTTTGTTACCTCAATTGACAACCTTGCAATCTCTCCACACAGATTTCTCTTCCTTTTCATTTTTGTTAATTCTATTACCACCCCCATCCTTTTATTGCCCTCCTGATACATTTGCTCTACCCTCTCAGCTTCAAAATCCAAGTTTATTCCCTCCTCACTATTTCACTCTACCCTATTTTCACTTTTAACACAACTCAACTCCTTTTTCTACCATCATTATCCCTCACCACTCCTTTCTTGCCTCTCCCTACCCTACCCCACCCCTTTCAAACCTACCCTATATATTTTTGCCTCAACTCCACCCCACTCCTTTTATAACTAATTAAAATGCTTTTGCTTTCAACCCCCATTTTTTAACCCTTCACCCCAAACATTCTCCACCCCACCCCAGTCCATCCTCTCAATTTTCATCCAACCCCTATGGCTTTCAAAATCACCCACTTTTCTGCCTATAGAGTAAAAGGGGTTAGAAGGGGAGCAAATAGACTGATATCAAGAAAGTTGCAGTGTAAAGTGGTGAAGAGGGGAATAAATAGGGTTTTAAGGGGAGCAAAATAAGTGAGAAGGGGTGTAATGGGATGATTAGGGGGTGAGAAGGGGGAATAGGGGTTTGGGATGGGACAGTTCTTGGTAGATTTAAATAAAATGTAAGAGGGAAAAATTCTAGATGGGAGACAAATGCAATTTGATGTTTGAGTGATGAAAGTACTTGTAAGGAACATTTTGAAACATTGTAAGCACAAAAATTATATAATTTATTTTGAGAATTCAAAATCATAATGGCATGAAACATCCCAAGAAAAACTCAAAAATATGTTTTAATATTTATTAACCATAGATTTTATTCTCATAAAAATTGTATTTTTTATTCTTTTGATATAATGAAGATCATGACAAGCTATATTTTTAATAGAATTGGGATCATTTCATGTTTTGATTTACATAAATATGGGATGTGAATCAATCTTAAAAATTTTTCTATTGACTAAATTTAATGTTAAATTATTTTAAAGATTGTTTCAAATTCCACAAATATTTTTAAAATGGGTAAATAAAAAATAATATTGATTGACATAATGAGAAAAGGAATTTATTCCTCAATTTTTTACTGATAAAAATTTAATAAATTATATAAATTCAAGAAATATTTCTTAATAAATAATTTCTTAGAATATTGGATGTTTTATCTATATACTCATAGGGTGAAAACCCTATAAAGTTTAGTGAAATCTCTTATAATTCAAAGTATTTGAGAGTTTAATTAGATTCAAAAAATAAAAAAAATTATGATTTTTCAAAATCTTATGAAGCCACAAGGCTAGATTGATAGTGGGGCTCATTTATTTTTTTATCCCTTCAACAAATCCTCTTATTCAAGTATAAATTTTTTTTTGACCTATTAATCATTTGTGGTTCAATGAAGGTTCAAATTAGTTTCAAGGTGTTTTCAAAGTAAATTCACTATTTCTTAATTATTGTTTCATAACTGCCTCAATGTGCACTCAATTAGATATAAATTAGGGATCAAGTTTGCGGATTTGCTAGCAAGTCTGCCCCCCATATTTTGTGGTGTATAGATGCTTGGAGATGTTAATGGGGGCTTGGAGAGATGATTTTGTTCTTTTATATGCTTTTAGTTTCATTTTATACTCCTTGGAGGAGTTATTTTACCTGTTTCTTTATGACATTGGCTTTTATCTGTTTTCCCTATTTATGGTATGGGTTTATGATATCATTAATTGTGATTGAGGGTCTTTACTGGAGGTCTAGGTGTTGTAACTGCTTGAAGTGGATGACACGGGGAGGTTATGGGTCCTCAAAGTGCTTAAATTTCCAGGGAGATCAGTGACATTATCTGGATTGATGGTCTGTGCACTCCAGTAGATTTTGGTATAAGTAATGAGGATTTGACAGGTAATTAGACATCACTTACTTACCAAAATTCAAATATAAATTAAAACACAACTATTATCATATATAAATATATTATAAAGCATTTATAAATTAATATTATCTTTATATTAGCTATAACTATATTCTATAAACTTATTTTCCACCACCAGCACACACCAATTCAAATTTTGTGAGTAAAAACTGAGAATAAATATTTTATTACTCCCCCCCTGAGGTTAAATCAGTAAATAATTTATCAATAATCAGTTGGAAAATTAATATTTACTATTAAATTATACTTAGATACTAGCATACTATGACAGGTTTCTTGAAAATATATTAAAAAATTTTTCTTCATGTCATCACAAAAATAAAGAAAGAGATATCCATGAAACTTTGTATAATGACTCATGTAATTACTCTGCACCCTTCTATCATCATCTGTATTGGTGATTTCAATAGCTTAGGAGAATAATTTAGAAGCTGGAAGAGAACTTGTGGTTGGATGTAGAATAAGTAGGAGGATTAGTAAAATTAAAACAAAGGAATAACTGTTTGAGCCAGGAAATAAGGTTTCTGAAAAGCTGAAAAGTGTTACTTTCAGGATAGGGTTAGGATCATGAGAAGTAGGTGAAAGCTCAGTTTTAGATGTTTTGGAGAAGGTAGTTGTTTTGGCTTTAATAATTTGAGAGAAGGTGGGTATTTTGGGTAGCCTCTTTTTAGGGAATGTTGGATCAGGAAGGACAGCTGGTACAGTATAAAAATTAGAACTAAAAGGAATAATTGGACAATTACACTTTTTTTCTTAATCCTTAAAAGATAACAGGCAGTTCTTCCAGGGAAGACAAGGGTTAGAGATCAGACAACGTACCTGGTATTTGGTGCAAAGTTCACATGGGACAGAAAGGTCTTTTGATGACATGTTGAAGATGATGTTGATAATAATATGTAGTGATAGGCTTTCATGAGTTAATTGGAGTGTTAGGAAAAAGTGGTTGAATTGGATGAAGAGTAGATGAATATGAGGTTGATAAAATATGCAAGATTTAAGAATGGAGACATTCTTTATTGGAGAAAGGATGTGGAAGTATAAAGATGATTACAGCACTTAAAAATATTTTTTAATAAATGAGGATTGTTATATTAAAGATTGGAAAGGCCAATCTAATTTTATATACTTTATATTATAAAAAGAAAGGATGGTTTCATGCAAAATGGTTTGTCAGCAAGGCTATACCAGGAGCCCAGTAAATTATATGTTGCTTTATTGGACTTGAAAGAGGGCGTAAGAATTGAATTTGATGTATATAAATTAATATTTTATTGCATAATAAAATTATATAAGTATCTTATTAAATATAAGTCTTATATTAGGGGGTGTCAGTTCTGGCAAATCCGCACTTAAATTAAGTGCGGATTTCAAACCAAATCAGCACTTACAAATCAGCACTTAAATTTTGCAAAAAAGTCACTTATTTCAAAAAAGGGTGTCAGTTATGACCTCAAATCAGCACTTTTTTCCCGTTTTTTTTCACAACCACATTTTGGCCACAAAACATCCCTTCCTTTCTTACCCCATCCCTGTCACATGTGAAACACTGACCTTCCTCGCTACCTACCCATCAATCCTCGGCACACACCCCTTCCTGACATTTTCAATATTTTGACCAGGCATGTTTACATTCTTTTTTACTTATTTCTTCTACTTTTTAATCTTTTTTCTTGTTATGTGCCAGTTTCATAATGCCTCCCAGTTATTCTAAATCTCAAAAGGTAACTCAAAAATCTGCTTCGTCACAAAAGTCTCCTCGTAAAGCAAGCCCTACACCTGAAAAATCAAAGGCAAGTTCAGGTCAGCTTAAAAAGGATGATTATCTCATCATAATCAACTTCCTTAAAATAAAATCAAATTTTGAAGCATGTTTTGGATGTGAAAAGTCCACTCGTATTGGACGTACACCTTCTTCAAAGGTTAATGGCTACTTGTTGATGGCCAATGAAGTAAGGAAGAAAACAAGGGGGAGAATCGATATCAATCCTAAACAAATGAAGGAGAGATTTAAGAGTTACCATTCAAAATATAAAAAGACTCATCATGCTGTAAATGAAACTGGCTTGGGTATTGACGATGATGATTTGGAGATTGGAATTACTACTGTTTCCGAAAAGCTCAATGTCATGTGTCCTTTCTATGAGGAAATGGATAATCTTTTTGGCACCCGAGTTGATGTAAACCCTTGGTTTCTACACGATACTACTAAGCATATACCCTCTGGATCCAAACCTTCCTATAATCCTCACAACACACCTTTACTTGAAGAAGATCAATCCCCTCCACCTTCTAACCATAGTTCAGCTGAAGATGATCCCAACTATCAAGCAGAACAATTATATTGCAGAAGATCTGAATCCTCAGAGGCCCAAAATTTAAATGTATGTTTACTTTTTGTTTTTTCTTCAATTCTTCTCTGAATTTCTCTTTCTTTCTAGTCTCCTCCTACTCAAACTCAATCTCCATTAAATAATCTCAATTCTGGAAATGTGAATACCTCTTTAGAAGCTGCTTTAGAAGAACTTCCTGAAGCCTCTTGTTCAAACTCCAAACTAAAGCGTCGAGCCTCAACTTCAATGAACTTGAACCATCTATTAAAACGTGGTAATACTTCAACAAGCTCATTTGGCTCCCTTGAGGATTATTTTGAAAAAAAAGATATAAGTAAGTTTTGTTTACTATATATCTTAATCATTAACTCATTTATTTATTTATTTCAATTTAATTTTCTCAGCGAAATCAACTATTGCAAATAATGCCCTTGACTTTGAGAAGATGAAGTTTGATCATATGCTAAGGAAAGATCAGCAAGCCTTAGATTTGGAAGAAAAAAAATTTGAGGTAGAGCAGATGGAAAGAGTAAATGACCGTCAATTTCAAAGAGAAATGGCTACTTGTGAATTGGAAAAACAAGAGAGTTTTAAAAAAAAAGATTTCATTATGGAATGTGTTAAAAATGGCCAATCTTATGAGGACATTAAAAAATTACTTGACCTTTTCAATTGATAAATTGTTTTTCTAGTTAATTTAATTTTGGTAATATTTTCTTATATGCTGACTTATAAAAGGAAAAGAATATAGTACGTTATTTTTGACAAAAATTTGAATGTATAATAAAAATTTTCTATCTTTACTTTCTAGTCAATAAGTTTGCTTATCTAAATTTTTCTAAGTCATCAATTTCACATGTCAGATTTAAAAAATTGGCAATGCCCTCCCCTGCATTTTATTGAAACAAGGGGTGGGTACCACCAAATTTTTCTAAGTCATCAATTTCACATGTCAGATTTAAAAAATTGGCAATACCCTCCCCTGCATTTTATTGAAGTAAAGGGTGAAATTCATCAAAATTTAATATAATTACATAAATTAATTAATATATAAATAAGATATGTCAAGTATACTACTTTTAAAGTAATGACAATTCCTTAAGCCAAAATGCAGATCAAGTCTAGAAACTAGGTTTGGGACTTTCCACAGGTATAGGCTAGAGGAACCCCATGAAACAAATTAATGTTATCATGATTACCATTTATACAACACAAGGTCGTGGGCCCATTACTTTAATTTCATAAATTGAAATATCATATTTATTTATTAAAAATTTATGGAAGAATATTAAATATTTGGTTATTTTTTTGTATATATTACTTGATTGAGTTACTAAGAGGGGCAATAATGCTCTAACAACATGCTCGCTGCATTAGAACTCAATCATGTAATAATACAAAAAATTTTAAAGAATTTTCTTTGATGGAAAAACAATAATTTTACATTTTCAGCTAATATTTTATGGAAGTGAGCTCTGTTCTTCGCCCGAAGAACAGAGTTCATCCTCCTATTTTCACACTCTGTTTAAAAAGAATAAAATGACTTACCTGGAGAGATGAGTTGAGAAAAAAGAAATATAAGTGAATGGAAGTGAACTCTGTTCTTCGCCCGAAGAACAGAGTTCATCCTCCTATTTTCACACTCTGTTTAAAAAGAATAAAATGACTTACCTGGAGAGATGAGTTGAGAAAAAAGAAATATAAGTGAATGGAAGTGAACTCTGTTCTTCGCCCGAAGAACAGAGTTCATCCTCCTATTTTCACACTCTGTTTAAAAAGAATAAAATGACTTACCTGGAGAGATGAGTTGAGAAAAAAGAAATATAAGTGAATGGAAGTGAACTCTGTTCTTTGCCCGAAGAACAGAGTTCATCCTCCTATTTTCACACTCTGTTTAAAAAGAATAAAATGACTTACCTGGAGAGATGAGTTGAGAAAAAAGAAATATAAGTGAAATTGATTGAGTGATGTAGGAAGAGAGGAGAAAACGGATATGAGTGAAGAAAAAAAAGAGAGTGACTGAAAAAATATGCGTTTGCTGAAAATATGCGATTTCATTTTTGTTGGCCAGGTGAGAAGTTGAGATTCCAAGGAGTTGATGGCAGTGATACATCGTTTGGTATAAGTGTTAACTGAACCATACCCTAAATCAAAGACATTTTCTAAACGTTTCAAAGCGGCTCCATTACCATTTGAACCCAAACGACATAGTGTGATGGCCAATTGAATTGAAGGATGTCGTTGTTCTTTTTGAGAATTATTGTGAAATATGGGATGATCCTGAATAAGCTCAAGCAATTTAAGGAAACATTCCTGAGAAGTCCTGAACAGCTGTCTAAAACTGGGTGTAGATAGGTTAAGAAGTGTTTGGATGGTGTACTTGGGGGTATGAAGTACTTGAGGCTTTCTGGGAAGAAGGTAACGTTTCGTGGCCATTTTTGATAAAAAGACAAAATCTTCTTCTAGATCAGAATCAGAATCGCAATCAGAGTCCAAGAGCAGTTCAAGAGCCATGAAAGTCATTGCTTTATGTAATTTATCACGATTTGAAAGTGAGGAAGGCATAACTCTTATATGATATGATATGAAGATGTAAGTGATGTATGATGTTTTGAGTTATGAAGTGTTATTCTGCGGAGTGCTGCGTATGAATGGGATGATGCTGACAAATCAGTGAAATGGGACTTGATGGTGAAATCAGCACTTTTGGTTGAGAAAGTGCCGATTTGAGTGAAATAAGTGACTTATTTCATTTTGAAATCCACCAGTATTGGGGCTAGTGTGTTTTGGAAATCCGCACTTATTTAAGTGCGGATTTGGTCAAATTTAAGTGCGGATTTGTAAGTGCGGATTTGCCAGAACTGACACCCCCTATTAATTTTATTGTTATATAAATTATTTATACATTTAAATTAAGCATAATATATTTTATATTCTACAAATAATGGCGCATCTTTATGTACTTTATAATTATAAATTAATAATTAATTAATTACAAAAATATATTATAATTATATGTATAAAATTGACCTATAATGTAATTAAGTTAATTAATTAAATTTATATATTAAATAAAACTTTTCATATATTATTAAGGAATAATATTGGGCGCTTTTTTGACCCTTAATTGTGTCAGAAAAATTATTAAATAAATTATAACACTTATTTAATAACATAGTATTAAAATCCCCACTTTAAATTACAAATATCATTAAATTAATTATATGTTTCATTTAAACTAATTATTGAATTAATTACATATTTAAATCAATTAATTAAAATTACTTTAAACTGGATTGAATTGATTACATGAATTTTTGGTGTGAAAATAATTCTATTTGTTTTACTTAAACCCTTTACATGTCACTATAATGTCTGTTTTGGATTATTTTACTCACTGTTCTCATGTTTCAAACATACTTGGTTACTAATTATTTTAATTAAGTGTTTTTAAGAAATTATGGTGGAAAAATTTGTTACTTACTCAGGGTTTAGTTGAATGTCTCATTTTTTTCTCTCAGTCTCCATATTTTAGTTCTATTCTTTTTAATGTCTAGTTTCATGTTATTCCTTTTTGTAATTACTATATGGTGACGCTCCAGAGGGTCCTTTTTGTATAAAAGGCTTTGGACTATCCCCTGTAGCTGCATCACTTATTATACACTCAAACTTGAATATATTTTTTAATATAATACATTTCTTATTATTTTTTATTAGTTAAAATTCTAATTTAAATTTTATATAAATAACTACAGGTTTCAATAAGTCTAATAGTAATAATAGTGTTTACCCCACATTAAAAATAATTCTTATTTAAATAAATATATTATAATGTAAATAAACCTCACTACTGTATCAAGTCCCAAGGAACCTTGTTGCCTCTCTCTATCCCAGAATAATTTTTTTCTTATTATTTTTATTATTTCTTTATCTTTCATAATCTTTGCCCCATATTTCCTCCTCCTCTTCTCTTTCTTCTAGACAACCAGCCGATAATTGGAGGCCTTTCCAAATAATGACAATGATACACCACCTTGCGACAAACAACATTGCGCACAGACCACCCAAGCCAAAAAGTAAATTTTTTGCCACAACTGTGTTTCGGACTTGGTCTCAATCATTTAGGTTTATATTAAATTAAATCATATATTTTTGATTTTAGATCACTATAGTAAGTTAAACTTTGCACCTCTCACTCATATTATTATATTTTTACTGCAATAACAGTGTTTGTGGCTTAATTTCTGATTCACTTAGTGTAAGTGTTCATTATTTTTTAATTTTTTTTCCTAGTTGACCATAATAGAGTAAAACTCTTACTCCTAGAAGACAATTAATTTTAATAAATTATTAAATTAATTTTATTATTATTTTTTGTTTATTGTTTGACCATAATTTTCACCCAGGCTACTAGACTGACCCAGTGAAATAATTAATTATTTACTGAATGAAGCCGCACCTTATCATTTTAATTATTTAATTAATTAGTTACATTAAAATTACTTATAATAAATTAACTAATTACAGAATGATAAAATTAAATAAATAATTAAAATTAAATATAAAATTGTCCCTTATATTTTTTCTCTAACACCGTGCTCATTTGACAGGTTGGAAGAAATAAAGAATTATATTAAAAAATAGATTTTAAATTAAAATAAGATTTTAATATTCAAATATGATTAAATACATACAAAAATTTAAATTTCTTATTTAGAATTGACTTCTACACTAAATATTAAATAAATTGATGTATTTCTGACATACTCTGTAAATACATCTTTTTGACGCCTTCTTTTTAGAACAACTTTATTATTTGAAAATACTCCTTCTGGAATATTCTTTTTCTCTCTCTCTCATAATACTGTTTTCATAATTTGATTGCTGTGCTTTGTCCCTCCTTTACCTATATAAGGCCTCTCTTTTGGTTGTTTTTTCTTCATTCCATTACTACATTATTTTATTTCCATTACAAACAATCAAACTTATTCTTATATTCTATAACATTAGTATTGACAATAACGTAACTCTAATCTATAAATTATATCAATATTTTAATCCTACCTCTTTTATTTGAGTAATTAAATCACTTAGATTAAGAAATACATACCATATTGTTGAGAATCCATTTTAACCCTTAAAATCCTCGTAAAACTTCATACCAAATCTTCTAGACCAAAAGTGTACCTTGACAATTGGGAACCTTTCCAAAATATTGACGGCACAACGTTAATCGAGGCGTAATCAAAGGGACCATTGGTGTACAAGTACCTGTAAAGGACGAGAGAAGGCGAGAAAAATACAAACGACGTTTGTCACGTGACAAAAGTTTTTGCTGTGAACGGGAATCAAACTGCGCTCCAAAACTTAGGTTCATATACTGACTAAACATCGTATATATCGTGGTAATTATTGATCTTACTATTTGTGGGTTACTCTTCACTCTTCATTTGCTACGTATTTCCTTTTACTCAGCACTCTGTAAGTGGCATTAATTTACTCATTTTACAGGGGGAGGTGTCTGGTAATTTGGAATCTATTTTTATTATTATATTTTTTTTATTTTTCCTGGTTGACCATAATAGAGCAATAAGTGTTCTTAGTCCCAGAAGTAATAAAATAATTATATTATAATATTAATTATTATAATTTTTCAGTTGACATTTGTCCTGATTAATTTAAATTTTAATTGTTCCAGTTGACAAATTGTCCTGAAAATAATATTTTTTTATTAATAAAATAATTATATTTTAATATTAATTATTATAATTTTTCAGTTGACATTTGTCCTGATTAATTTAAATTTTAATTGTTCCAGTTGACAAATTGTCCTGACAATAATATTTTTTTTATTAATAAAATAATTACATTTTAATATTAATTATTATAATTTCTCAGTTGACATTTGTCCTGATTAATTTAAATTTTAATTGTTCCAGTTGACAAATTGTCCTGACAATAATATTTTTTTTATTAATAAATAATTCATATTTAATTACTTCAGTTGACTTTGAGTCCTGGTAGTTCAATAAATTTTTTTAATTAATAAAACTCATATTTAATTACTTCAGTTGACATTAAGTCCTGGTAGTTAAGTGATCAGTTTAATAAAATTTTAAAATAAAACTTCATATTTAATTACTTCAGTTGACATTAAGTCCTGGTAGTTAAGTGATCAGTATTTGATTACTTCAGCTGACAATAAGTCCTGGTAATAAATTAGTTAATTTAAATCCTGAAAATAAATAATTAAAAATTATTAATAAAAATTCTAATTTATTTCTACAGTTGATTATATTATAATCCTGGTTTTAAATTTTTTTTTAATATTAAATAAATTTTATTTAAGTTTATTTTTATCCTAAAAAGATTTTCGTTATTATATTTATTTTATTTCTATTAAATTAAAATTAAAAATAAAAAGAATAATTAATCTTATTGTCTCCTTTTTTTCATTTCAGTTAAATCTTAAAATGACTGACCAAAGTGGTTTTTCTGCACGTGAAAAAGAACTAGACTAAATTGATTATGATGAGCCTACTTCTGTAAGTTCTCCTTTAACAAGAAGAATTTCTCAAACTAATAAATCCTTGCCCCAAACAGGATGTAGAGATGGAAGAAGTAGAAATCCTAGTGGACACAACTCAGGATCAGAAGCCCATGATAAACCCACCAGAAGAGCTTCCAAAAGGCTTCAGGATAAAAAAGATGCCATTGTCTCAGCAGGTAAAGAATCTGTCTACTCACATAAAGGAGTTAAGGACAGAAAGCTTGAGACTAAAGGTAAGGGTAGATTCCTTGTAAGAAAAGGTGAGAAGAACAGATACTTTTCTCCAAGAGAAGAAAAAACCTCTTCCTCCCAGGGATCAACAATAATTGGCTCCCCAGTCCCAAGAGAAGGTGGAAGTGTCCAAGTGGCAGTGGGACTGGCTAAACACTCAGTGGGACTACCTGGCTCAAAACCAGCATCAGTTACCTCAAGTAGGTCCATCAAGGCCCACCCAGGTCAACCCCACTCCTCCCCAACCTTATCAAGGAGGCAAAAGAAGAAGGAAGCCCAATATGGTGATACCCAGTAAACCCTGGTACGTCCCTCTATTGATTCTCAAGTGCCTTTTCTTGTGGCTGACTCTGTTACTTCAGGTAAATCTGGAAGGGAGGATGAAACTTTGAGACCTATAGAGGCTGGGAATAGTAGACAGATATCTCATGTATCTAATCCATTACTTTTAATTGCTACCTCAATGATTAATCCTGATATGGCTGTGATTGATGAAACTCTTGACCCTGAGTTCTATGAGAGTCTGGAAAGTTACTCAGTTTCCTTTTTGAGAAACACTCCAGATGTAGCAAGAATTAATGATGAGCACTTGAGAGATATTATTGCCAAGCAAAATCATATAATGAACAATATGCAATTGACTCAGAGATATAATAGTTTGTTAACTGATCAGGGTTATCAAGCATTAAGAAGTGAAGCACAGTGAGTCTCTGATGAATTGTCTCATTAAAAAGCAACCCATGAAAAGAAAGTTGCTTTATGGCAAAATATAAAAAATGATTTGTCTAAACTAAAAGATACTGTATCCACCTGTTGCCAGGAGGTAGAGATAGATAAGATAAATCTGAAAAGATTGAATGACCATTTGTCATCTTTTCAACATAAAAATCAATTATCTTTTGCAACTATCAATGAGAGTTTATCTAGTCTTCCAAGAATGAAAACAAGACTAACAACCATTGAAGAAAAATTGAACTCATTGTTAAATGACCAAAAATATTCTGACATTTCTGTGAAGGAACATATAGTGCAGGATGCTCAAATAGTACCTGTGGCTAGTTCATCTAAGGTAAAAATAGCTCCAGAAATACCTGTTGATAACACTGAGTTTCCATCAAAAACTGATGATGCACCAGGATCTGCAACAGAAGGATTAAACAATGAGATTTCAGCACAATTAGAGAAATTACAGCTTCTTCTTACTCAGAAACAGGCTAGTACTAAGGATACTCCTTCAAATCAAAAGAATTGGCCAAAACTTGACCAGTACCCAACATTTGATGGTGACTCTTCCTCTGATTGGCAACAATTTATTTGCAGAATTGATAACTTAAAAAATTCTTACAAACTCCCAGATGAGGAAATTGTGTCCAAGTTAATTTCTTTGTTCACTAATGTTGCCCTGATGTGGTATGAATCTGTTCTCCTGGATGGGAATGACTACTCATGGGAGGATTGGAAGAAATTAATTAAAGCACAATTTGGTGGCTCCAAGTTCAGAATGGCTCAACAAAGGCAGTATGAGGAAACTAGATATAGCTCTTCTACTGATAAACCTATTGAGTTTTTAATGAAACTTGTAAAAATCTTAAGGGCAATGGACCCAAATATGGAGTTTGATTTATGGAAGGACAGGATCCTCTATAAATTACCAATGTCTCTGAGAGACTTGATAGTGGCTAGGACTGATTTCTCCAAAGAACCCTCTTCTTTCATTAATACTTGCAATGAGATACTTCTAAACAATGAGTATGATGCCAGAAGATTCATTCCTAGGACCCCTTTGGAGAAACCCTCCACTTACCAACAGAAACCTCTGGAAAAGGTTGGTAAACCTTCTGCCCCTGTTGCGCCAAAAAAGTATGCAACAAACACTTGCTTCAAGTGCAACAAGCCTTGGCAGAAAGGCCATGTTTGTGACAAGAAGATAAATCTTGTGGAACAAAAAGAGGAGCATGCTGATGACACAGTGGCACTGGATGATACATCAAGTGATTGTGCCAGCAATATTTCATATGAATCTCAACAAGAAATCTTGATGCTGGAAGAGGATATCCATTATTTAAATACTATTGACATTGATAATAATTATTTATCTACAGTTGAAGATGCTGAAATCATAAAGAACATTGAGGATAGCTCAATTATTATAGCCCCTCTTAAGGCACCAGTCTTGATCAATGGAACCAGCATTGAAGTTCTTCTGGATTCTGGAGCTGGAGGAAGTGTAGTATCTGAAAGAGCACTTGCTTCAGTAGATCAAGACTATAAATCTAAACTGATGCCTATCATTTCTGAAAATTGGAGAGGGTATGGCTCTGTTATGTCCCCCATTGGTAAATACAAAGCCACAGTGTTTTTTAAATATAACCATGGTTTTGTAAGAGCTATTTGTGATTTTGTTGTCATGAAAAATGATAACTTGAGCAATTTGTTTATTGTAGGGAATGATATTTTAACCAAGTATGGCATTAAATTGGATCCTTCAAACCAATGTTTCACAATGGGGCTGAATGGGAAGAGAAAATTTAAGATTTCCTCCCCTAAAAAATTATTAAAACCAGAATTGAACACATGTAATTCTGTGGTTAAATATAAAGAAAGATCTACAAAAGAAATGCATGCCCTTATGTCTGAAATTGAAAATGCTTCTTTTGGAGAACAACTTTCAGGTGAGGATAAAGATTCCATCATTAACTTGATAAAATCTTTTCCTATGGCCTTTGCTCATGGGTCACATGAACTGGGATTAGTTAAAGAGGAAATGAAACTTTCATTGTCTTGCCCATTAACTGATATACCACCTAGTTTAAAGAAGAAGCCTTCTCCTGCTTCTCCCACAAAGAGAAAAGATATTGAAGACAATATCTCTACCCTTTTAAAAATGAATATTATTGAAAAGGTAGTTGAAACATCTAAATATTGTGTTATATCACCTGTCCTAATTTCTTATGAGAAAGATAAAGCCAGGTTATGTGATGATTATAGATCACTAAACACTTATACTGTTGATGATATCTACCCTTTACCTAGAATAAGCTCTATACATGCTACTTTACAGGGTGCTAAATATATCAGCTGTTTGGATGGTAATAAAGGATATCACCAGGTACCTATTGAGAAAAACTCTCAGAACTTTCTGTTGATTGCCACTCATATGGGTATTTATAAGTATATTAGGATTCCATTTGGCCCTAAAAATGCCCCTTCAGTTTTCCAAAAAGTAATGGATAACACATTCCATCAAGAGATAATTGAAGGATGGCTGATGGCTTATATTGATGATATCATTATATTCTCAAAAACATTTGAGGACCATCTTAAACACCTGTGTAAAGTATTCCAGAAAATGGATGAAATAAATATGACACTTGCTTTGAAGAAATGTAAATTTGGTTTCCATTCTTTAAAAGTTCTTGGTCATGTTTTTTCAGGCTTACAGATATGTGTTGACCAGAACAAAGTGGCAGCCATACAACAGGTGAAGGCTCCTACAACAGTGAGAGAGCTCCAAAGTTTTTTGGGAATGTGTGGATACTATAGACAGTATATTAAAAATTACCAAGTCATAGCTTTACCCCTTACCCAATTAACTAGAAAGGATGTTGCTTTTGTCTGGAATAGTGAAAGACAAAGAGCCTTTGACACTATGAAACACTGTTTGATGTCAGCACCAATTCTTCCTTTACCTGACTTTAATCAACCATTTGTTTTGTACACTGATACCAGTTTCATCGGTCTTGGTGCTGCCCTCCATCAAAAACAAGAGATAAATAATAAAGTTTCAGAAGTAGTAATTTGTTATATTTCAAGAACCTTGAGAAATAGTGAATTGAAATATGTTGCTACTCAATTAGAGTGTTTAGCTGTAGTATGGGCTCTAGAAAAGCTTCATTATTACCTAGATGACCAGAAATTTGAACTTGTCACTGACTGCAGTGCAGTTAAATCCCTTTTAAACTTGAAAACACCTAACAGACATATGTTCAGATGGCAGCTGGATGTTCAAGAGTACAGAGGGAGAATGACAATTATTCATAGGGCTGGTATTGTTCACTCAAATGTGGACATGTTATCAAGGTTACCTTTACAAAATGATGACTCTAATCCTGCTTATGATCCTGAGGATGAAATTATTCATACTCATGGGATATATGTGGTTGATATGGAGGAAGAGCTATTAAAGCTTATTCTGGAATCATATGATAAGGACACTGACTTGAAAAAGTTATGCACCATATTAAATGATCCAAAGAATGTTTCAATACAAGCATTAATTAAAACCCTTCCACCAAAGTACCAAAAAGCTTTGGAAAAAGGTAAATTTTCAATTGATGAAGGATATCTATATTATAGAAGAAAGTTGAGTAATGTTATTGTTATTCCTCCTTCTATGAAAGAAATCATCTTGAAAATTTGTCATGATGACATATTAGCTGGACATTTTGATCTTGACAAAACAATGATCAGAATTAAGAACACTGCTTGGTGGGCTAATATGTCTGAAGACACAAAATTATATGTTGAATCTTGTGATTCTTGCCAAAAATCAAAAAGATTAACTGGTAAAAGAGCAGGATTAATGCAACATATTGAACCTCCCGATGCTCCATGGCAAATAATAAACATGGATTTTGTAACAGGATTACCTATTGCTGGTAAAGACAGTTATAACTCTTGTTGGGTTATTGTGGACAGATTCACAAAAATGTGTAAATTTATCCCTGCCCACAAGGATGTTTCCACTAAAGAATTAGCTTTCTTATGGTGGTCTCATATGTTTTATACTGCTGGTTTTCCTAAAGCCATAATCTCTGACAGAGACCCTAAATTTACTTCTGAATTTTGGATGTCTCTGATGGATGTTTGTGGTTGTGATCTGAAACTTTCTACTGCCCATCACCCTCAGACTGATGGTTTAGCTGAAAGAATGATTCAGACTTTAGAGGACATGATAAGAAGATATTGTGCCTTTGGCCTTGAGTATAAAGATAATGACAGATTCACTCATGATTGGGTTACCTTACTTCCTGGGTTAGAATTTGCTTATAATAGCACTGTTCATTCTGTTACTCAAAGAATGCCTTTTGAGCTCTGGCTTGGATATGTTCCTAATACTCCTGCCCAAATTCTCAATAACAAAATACCTAAATTGGATATACATCCTGGTGTAAAATCTTTTCTTCAAATTCAACAATTATGTAGAAATCATGCTCAAAAATGTATTGAAAAATCATTTGAATATGAGAAGAAAAGATGGGACAAATCCCATAAAGAATACACTTATAAAAAGGGTGATGAAGTGTTGATTTCTACAGTCCACTTCAACTTACAAGGTAATAACAAATTGAAAGATACATTTGTTGGTCCATTTGTTGTCAGAAGAATGATTGGAGATAAAGCAGTTGAAGTTATTCTGTTTTCCCCATATGACAGAAAACATCCTGTTTTTCCAATATCTCTTTTGAAACCTTACACATCCAATAGTGATTTATTTCCAAAAAGGAGGGGTAGACCAAATAAAACCCCAAATGAAATCACTGAAACAGCAGAAATTGAAAAAATTCTAAATGACAGAATAGTCACTGCTGAAAAAGGTACAGAATACTTATTGAGATTCAAGAATAAATCATCTGAATATGATTCTTGGATACCTGGGAAGGAGATATCTAATCTGCCTACTCTACTAAAAAAGTATAAAAAGAAAAAATCATAGCATTTTTTTATTGTTTTTTTTAGAGTGAGGGAGTGTCAGCCAGGCTACTAGACTTACCCAGTGAAATAATTAATTATTTACTGGATGAAGCCACACCTTATCATTTTAATTATTTAATTGATTAGTTAAATTAAAATTACTTATAATAAATTAACTAATTACAGAATGATAAAATTAAATAAATAATTAAAATTAAATATAAAATTGTCCCTTATATTTTTTCTCTAACACCGTGCTCATTTGACAGGTTGGAAGAAATAAAGAATTATATTAAAAAATAGATTTTATATTAAAATAAGATTTTAATATTGAAATAATATTAAATATATACAAAAATTCAAATTTCTTATTTAGAATTGACTTCTACAGTAAATATTAAATAAATTGATGTATTTCTGACATACTCTGTAAATACATCTTTTTGACACCTTCTTTTAAGAACAACTTTATTATTTGGAAATCCTCCTTCTTGAATATTCTTTTTCTCTCTCTCTCATACTACTGTTTTCATAATTTGATTGCTGTGCTTTGTCCCTCCTTTGCCTATATAAGGCCTCTCTTTTAGTTGTTTTTTCTTCATTCCATTACTACATTATTTTATTTCCATTACAAACAATCAAACTTATTCTTATATTCTATAACATTAGTATTGACAATAACGTAACTCTAATCTATAAATTATATCAATATTTTAATCCTACCTCTTTTATTTGAGTAATTAAATCACTTAGATTAAGAAATACATACCATATTGTTGAGAATCCATTTTAACCCTTAAAATCCTTGTAAAACTTCATACCAAATCTTCTAGACCAAAAGCGTACCTTGACAATAATAGTACTCAGTACTTAGTCCCAATATTGCCAATATATTAATTTTGGTATTAATTATTTTGGTTGACTTATAAGCCTTTGTTGGTTGGTCTCATTATAATTATTGTTTTTTCTTAATAAACAATCTTATTTACATATATTTGTATTACATTTTTTTTAATTAATTAATTTTGAATAAAAATTTAAAATTTTTGTTTTTTTAAAAATTCAATTATTTTTATTTAATTTTTAAAATAAAAATTTGAATCATTAAATTAATTTTGATTCTTTGTTCACAGTTTCAATGTCCAGTAGTTTGGCTAACAGCATGGATAACTTACATGTGGATGATATTGAAGTGGATGTTGACACTGAATCTGTAGGTTCTTCTAAATTAACTTACAAAAATTATTCAGCTGACAAAAAACCTTCAGGACATGGAAATGGCAGGAGAAGTAGCAAACCCCCCTCACCAAAAACCTCTGAAAGAAGTAAAACCTCTAATAAATCAGGAAAATCAACTCAAAGGTATAAAAATAAAAAAGATACCACTGACTCAACAAGTAAACAACCTGTCCAGTCACATCAAGAGCTGAGAGCAGAAAGTATGAAGTAAAAGGCAAAAGTAGACACAGTCTGGAAGCAGATGCAGGAGTTATTAAGTCCCAAACAGGCTCAAACTCCTCATTTCCCAGATTCCCAGCCTCAGCCTGAAACTCAACCCAATCAAGTACCCAGCTCCTTCAAGCAAAATCAAAGCACTTTGCAGGTGGAGAAGTGGAAATGGGATTACTTGATGAGCCATTACCAACAGAATGTTCAGCAACCAACAACTCAATACCCTGGCCAATCCAGGACACCAACCTTCCATTCGTCTCCTCAGCCCCATCCTTATCAGGGAGGCAGAAGAAAGAAGGCACAGGGGAAGTTTCCTCCTTTTCCATGGTGAGTAATTTTTTTTGATAAACATTTTGGTATGTATAATAACAAATCTTCTTCAGGTAATATTGTGGATCCTGGTGAAAGAACAGTTGAACCCTTAAAAAGACAACTTCCTTTAATGAGTAGCCCCAATGATGTAATTAGCAAATTATCATTTTATGAACCTTTACCTTTGAATTCTACTTCTTTAATTAATCCTTCTCTTGAAATTAAGAATGATTCTGTTTCCCCTGAAGTCTACACTTTAATTGAGAAAACTTCTGAAGAAATATTGAATAATACCCTTGATTTTAATTTTGTAAAAGACACAAATTTCAAAGGTGTGTTAATACATGAGAGTGATAGATTAAATAATTTGCACTTGCATTGTAAAGTAAGTTCTTCTGTACAAGATACAGCTTATTTTAAAATCAAAGAAACCTTGAATATTGTTCTTAGCCAACAAAAACAAATAAGGACTGACAATAGATCTAACTCAGATAAGAATATCAATCTACAAAAAACCTTGAGTGAATTGAAACCCCATATTGAGGAAAATTATTCATTAAAAAGTGAAATTAAATTTCTACAAAATGAGTTTAAAAAGCTAAGAAATGATTTACATGCACTAAGTGCCAAACACACAGTTTCTGAAAACAGAAATGTTTTATCCCTTGCAAAAGTAAATGACCAGATGTCTGAAATTCTAAAGATAAGAAACTATGTGGCTGACATGCATGAAAAATTTTTCAACATTTACCATCAATAATTATGGCATAAATGAGAATTCTGCCCATTAGCTGCATAAAAATAAAGGAAAAGAACCTGAACAGAGTTCCTCTTTTCTTCCTCATATTACAGCCATTAAAAAAAACTAAAAATGAGTCTGTAAAATCTTTTGTTACTAGCAAAAAATCTTGTGATGGTCATGTACCAGCTGTTTCTGTGAAAAATGAAATTTCTGAACACCTGACTAAACTTCAGGAATTATTAATGATAAATAATTCAACCCAAAGGATGGAACATCCCAGTAGTCAGAAAAATTGGCCTAAATTGGACCAATATCCTACCTTTGATGGTGATTCTTCATCTGATTGGCAACACTTTATCCAAATAATTGATAATTTAAAGAGATTGTATAAACTACCTGATGAGGAAATTGTTTCTAAGCTAATTTCTTTATTTTCCAAGGTAGCCTTGATGTGGTATGAATCTTTTGTATTAGATAACAACCATTATACATGGAATGATTGGATATCCTTGATTGAGAATCAATTTGGTGATTCAAAATTCAGGTTGGCTCGGCAAAGACTGTATGAGAATACTAGATATGTATCCTCATCTATTGAAAAACCCATTGTTTTTCTTATGAAAGTAACAAAAATTCTAAGAGAAGTTGATCCAAAGATGGATTATGATATTTGGAGAGATAAAATCTTTTATAAATTGCCAAATTCTCTTAGAGATTTAATTGTAGCTAGAACTGAGCATGTGAGGGAACACTCTTCTTTCATTAACATCTGTAATGAAGTACTGCTCAACCATAGATATGAACCAAAGAATTACCTTAGTAAGTTTTATCATGATCAAAATAAACCCTCTAAAAAGCCCCTAGAAAAATCTGGTAAACCCTCTGCCCCAGTTACACCTAAAATATATGCAACAAATACTTGTTATAGATGTAACAAATCATGGAAAAAGGGTCATGTTTGTGACAATAAAATTCATCTTGTTGAACAAAATAAAGACACTGATGAGGCTGAAATTGATATCAATAATTCTTCTAGTGACTGTGAAAGTAATATCTCCTATGACAATGAATCTGTTAAAGATGTTTTAATGTTGGAACAGGATGTCCATTATTTAGATAATATATCTGAAGAATGTGTATTGGATTTATCTTCAGTGGAAAATTCTGAAATAATTAAAGATATTACTAACAGTTCTATGGCCATATCCCCTTTGAAAGCACCTGTTATTATTAATGGTAAAAATGTTGATTTAGTTCTTGACTCTGGTGCTGGAGGAAGTGTAGTGTCTGAAAGAGCCTTAGCTTCAGTAGATAAGGATTATTTGGGTAAATTGTTACCTATGACTTCTGAAAAATGGAGTTGGTATAGTTCTACCTTGTGTCCCATTGGCCAATACAAAACCTCTGTATTCTTCAAATATAATGGTGGTTTTTTCAGAGATATTTTTGAATTTGTTGTCATGAAAAATGATAATTTAAGCAATTGGTTTATTATGGGTAATGATATTTTAACCATTTTTGGTGTGAAATTGGACCCAGAAAATAATTGCTTCACCTTGGGATTGAATGGCAAAAGAAAATTCAAAATTTCTTCCCCTAGAAAACCTTCTGGGCATCTGTTAATGTCTTGTAACTCAATGATCCAGTGTAAAGGTAGAACAACTATTGAAATGGATGATTTATTAAATGAAATAAATACTGCATCTTTTGGTGATCAGTTAACTAGTGAACAAAAGGATTCTATTATTGCCTCAATTACCTCTCTCTCTATGGCTTTTTCTCATGGTTCTCATGTCTTAGCAAGTGTTCAGGAAGAAATTAAAATTACCTTATCCTGTAACTTGAGTGATATTCCTCCTAGTCTTAAGAAAAAACAATATCCTTCTTCTCCAACAAAAAGAAACGATATTGAAGATAATATTGCCACATTATTAAAAATGAATATCATTGAGAAAGTGGATGTCACCCCCAAATATTGTGTCATCTCTCCAGTCTTAATTTCTTATGAAAAAGATAAGGCTAGATTATTTAGAGATTACATATCATTAGACACTTATACTGTTGATGATATTTATCCTTTACCCAGAATTAATTCAATACATGCTACATTGCAAGGTGCAAAATTTATTAGTTGTCTGGATGGTAATAAATGGTATCATCAAGTTCCAGTTGAGAAAAATTCTCAGAATTTTTTGCTTATTGCTACTCATATGGGAATATATAAGTATGTTAGAATGCCATTTGGCCCTAAAAATGCACCTTCAGTTTTCCAAAAAGTCATGTATAATACTTTCCATCAGTAAATAATTGAAGGATGGCTTATGGTGTATATTTATGATATCATAGTTTTTTCTAAAACTTTTGATGAACATATGATTCATTTAAATAGAGTTTTACAAAAAATGGATGAAATCAATATGACCTTGTCCTTGAAAAAGTGTAAATTTGGTTTTCAATATTTGAAAGTCCTTGGCCATGTTGTGTCAGGCCTACAAATTTGTGTAGACCACAACAAAGTTGCTGCAATTCAAAATATGAAAGCACCAACTTCTGTAAGAGAAATCCAAAGTTTTTTGGGTATGTGTGGCTATTATAGACAATATATTAAAAATCATCAGGTCATAGCCTTGCCTCTTACCAAACTAACTAGGAAAGATGTTGCATTAATCTGGAATATTGACTGTCAAAAAGCTTTTGATACATTAAAATGTTGCTTAATGACAGCCCCTATCTTAGCTCTTCCAGATTTTAACAAACCGTTTGTCCTGTATACAGATGCTAGCTTTGTTGGTCTGGGTGCTGCCCTCCACCAGAGACAAATTATTAATGATAAATCCTCAGAGGTTTTAATTTGTTTTATTTCAAGAACCTTGAGAAATAGGGATTTGAAATATGGTTCCACCAAATTAGAGTTCTTAGCAGTTGTTTGGGCTCTTGAGAAACTTCATTACTATCTAGCACCACAGGAAATCTGGGGGTGAACTGCTAGCAGTTCCCTCTATTTGAAACTATCAGGAATTTGTCAGGAAACTTTTGGGAAACCATCCTGAAACTGTCAGAAATATGCTTTTAAGTCTGATGAAAAAAAATTGAAAAAATAAACTGTCACAGATTGAATCCAGAATAATCCCTCCTTGAGCAGAGCTTAGGAACCACATTGAACATCTGTTAATCTTAGGTTTGAAAAAAGGTTGAACAACATCACTTAGCATACCTTAATATTCAAATATTAAACTTGAATATATGTTGCGTGTATGATATAGATGCATATGCATTTGAATTTGCATGGTGGATATTTATTGCATGTTAAAAATTGATGTGAAATGCCTATCTAAAGTGTATGCATAATGACTATGAAGAATAAATATGCATATAAAATATGCATAAAAATATGCATATGAATATCCATAAATATGCATAATAATTGAAAAATGCAAAAAAATGATGCTTAACAAGTATATTTTATGCATAAATAGAAATATGCAATATGAATTCATATTGCATACAGATAAAACTGGCAAACCAACTTGACCAAAACTCATACTAAATTTTCATTCTGAACTAAAGGTGTGAGGGAAGGAAGAAAAACAGTCCGAAGTTAGAAAAATGCTACATGCACTCATTTTGTAGCAGAGCAAATGAGAATTGCTGAATTATGGTTGGTGCCCATAATTTAGTATAATATCATAATTTTATTTAATTGTTTTCAATATTGAAAAGACTTTAGGTCGGTTGGTATGGATCTAGCTGTTCCAGGGTCTAATCTAATTAGTTTAACAATTTCTTAATAATTAATGGGTTTTAATACAAAAACAGGTTGTATTTTTTGTGGGATATTGGATATGATAAGGTCTTTTGTAAAAAAAACTTAAATTGTTTAAAAATATTCCTGAACCAGATGTGGGATAATCACTACAAAAAATTGTAGTACTGTGGGCAATAAAATATATGCACAAGCAGTAAAGAAAGGACTGAGTGAACCCTTTTTGTGCAGTGGGAATCATTAGAGTGGAATTGTGGATGAAAAATATAATTCATTAATACTATTTTATTTAATCAAAAAATTTATAATATTAAAAAGAACTATTGATTAATTGGTATTTGACCTATGTGCCTCACTCATATTTATCATTTGATTGATTTTTTGTCACCATTATGTTATTAATATTATAAGTATAGCAAAAACTCGTGTGCCCAACGCATACCGGGTGATGTTACACCTTTTATAATATTATTAAATAAATATAAAAAAATATGAAAATGATTTGTTTTACAAAAAATAAATTTATATCCAAAAGCAATATGAGGGATAAAAAGGTAAAATTTAAGGGATCAAATATGTAATAAAAAATTAAAGTAAAATTCCTACCATCAAGAGCAAGTAGACATGATGGGGTGAACGCCCACCAGTGGCACTAAACTTGGACTATATTTTCTTTTTTTATAAAAATAAAAAAAAATCCACTTGAGCTTTACCAAAACTTCAGGATGACAATTTTGCCATATGAAACAACTTGTAGTGCAATTATTGAAGAAAAATTCATTTTCATTGCAATAGAGAAAATTAATCACATCAGACTGCATGTGACAAAAAGTGTCCAGCACAAGTTTTGCCGAACTTGTGCTGGACACTTTTAAAATGGAGAGTAGCTAGGGTGGAATTTTTCTTCAGTTCATCTGGTATTTCTTATAAACATGTCCACTGGTATTTGATCTTTGTGCCTCACTCAAATTTATCATTTGATTGATTTTTTTTCACCATTATGTTATCAATATTATAAGTATAGCAAAAACTCGTGTGCCCAACGCATACCGGGTGATGTTACACCTTTTATAATATTATTAAATAAAGGTAAAAAAATATGAAAATGATTTGTTTTACGAAAAATAAATTGATATACAAAAGCTATATGAGGGATGAAAAGGTAAAATTAAAGGAAGAAAATATGAAATAAAAAATTAAAATAAAATTACTGCCATCAAGAGCAAGTAGACATGTTGGGGTGAACGCTCACCAGTGGCACTAAACTAGGACTATAATTGCTTTTTTGAAAGACAAAAAAGTTCAAATCTGAGGTTTAACAAAAATTCAGCAGAACCATTTAGCCATATCAAACAACTTCTAGTGCAATGATTGAGAGAGAATCGATCACACCAGACTGCATGTAACCAAAAGTGTCTAGCACAAGTTTGGCCGAACTTGTGCTGGACACATTTATTAAGGAGAGTAGCTAGGGTAGAATTTTTCTTCAGCTAATCTGGTATTCCTTAGTAACATGTCCATTGGTACTTGATCTTTGTGCCTCACTCATATACATCATTTGATTAATTTATTGTCACCATTATATTATTAATATTGTAAGTATAGAAAAAACTCATGTGCCAAATGCATACAAGGTGATGTTACACCTTTTATACTATTATGAAATAAAAGAAAAAAAATATGAAAATGATTAGCTTTACAATAATTTAAATAGATATTAAAAAAAGAGAAATAAAAAAGTAAAATTAATCTCAAAGAGATCAATTATGAAAAACAAAATACTAGTAAAAATCTTGCTCTCAAGAGCCAGTAGAAATGTTGAAACAAATTGAAGCCATCAGGGCTATATTTTAATAAGTGACATTTTTTTATAAAGATAAAAAATTATACACCTGAGGTTGGGAAGAATGACAGGTGGATGATTCAGCTAAACAAAACTACTTGTAGCGAAGTTTAATAAAAAAATGTTTTTTTGTTTCCATAGAGAGAATTGATCCCATCTGACTGCATGTGACCAAAAGTGTCCAGCACAAGTTTGGCTGAACTTGTGCTGGACACTTTTATGATGGAGAGTAGCTTGGGTGGAAATTTCCGTCAGTTCCTTCATCTTGTATTTCTCATAAAAATGTCTACTGGTATTTGATCCATCTGTATCTTTCATATTTATCATCCGATTAATATTTTATCACCATTATATTATTAATGTTATTAGTATAGCAAAAACTTGTGTGCCAAATGCATACCATGTGAAGTTATACATTCAATAATTTTTTAAAATAGACGTAAATAAATATGGAAAGGATTAGTTTTACAAAAATTAAATAGAAATTTAAAAGTAAAAAGAGGAATAAAAGAGTAAAATAAAAGTCAAAGAGTTCAAATATGAAAAAAATACTAGTAAAATTCCTGCTATCAAGAGCCAGTAGAGGTGTTAAAGCAAATGGGAGCCATCAGGGCTTAATTGTAATAAGTGACCTTTTCTTTAAAGATAAAAAATTATACACCTGATATTGGTCAGAACAGCAGGTGGATGATCCAGCTAAACCAAACTACTTCTAGTGAAATTCAATAAAAAAAATTTTTTGTTGCCATACAGAGAATTGATCCCATCTGACTGCACATGACCAAAAGTGCCCAGCACAAGTTCGGCCGAGCTTGTGCTGGACACTTCTATGATGGAGAGTGGCTGGGTTAGAATTTTTCTTCAGTTCATCTGGTATTTCTTACAAACATGTCTACTGGTATTTTATCTTTGTGCCTCACTCATACATATTGTTTGATTAATATTTTGTCTTAATTATATTATTGATTATATAAGTATAGCAAAAAATTGTGTGCCAAATGCATACTGATTGATGTTACACCTTTTATAATATTATTAAATAAATGTATAAAAATATTAAAATAATTTATTTTCAAAATTATTAATTGATATCCAAAAGCAATATGAGGAATAAAAAATTAAGTTAAAGGCATCAAATATGAAAAAAGAAATCCAAGTATTATTCCTAATATCAAAGGCCAGTAGAGATGTTTAAGCAAATGAGAGCCATCAGGAATAAATTGTACTAAACTGACTGTTTTTTAAAGATAAAAAATTGTGTACCTGTGGTTTGGATGAACTCTAGGTGGATAATTCAGCTATATCAAACTACATCTAGTCAATTTTCTTATCAAATAACTTTTTTCATTGCCATAGAGAGAATTGATCCCATCTGACTGCACCTGACCAAAAGTGTCCAGCACAAGTTCGGCCGAACTTGTGCTGGACACTTTTATGATGGAGAGTAGCTAGGGTGCAGGTCTTCTTCAGTGCAACTGTTATTTTTTTAAAACATGTCAACTGGTATTTGATCTTTCTGTGTTATTCATATTTTATTATCTGATTAATTTTTTGAAATTTGAATATTATTAACTTTATTAGTATAGAAAAAACTTGTGCGTCAAATGCATGCCATGTTATATTACACCTTTTATAATATTATTAAAAAATGTTAAAAAAATATGAAAATGATTTTTTTTCCAAAATTATAAATTAATATCCAAATGTAAAATGAGTGATAAAAAAGTAAAGTAAAAGAGATCAAATATGAAAAAGAAAAATTTAAGGAAAATTCCTGCCTTCAAGAGCCAGTAGAGGTGTTGAAACAAATGGGTGCCATCAGGGCTAAATTTGATAAAATTTAATTTTTTTTAAAGATAAAAAATTTTTCACCTGAGGTTTGGAAAAACTCAAGGTGGATAATTCAGCCATACCAAACTACTTCTAATGTAATTATTTAGCATTTTTTTAAATTTATTTTCCACAGAGAGAATTGATCCCATCTGACTGCACCTGAACAAAAGTGTCCAGCACAATTTTGGCCGAACTTGTGCTGGACACTTTTATGATGGAGAGTAGCTAGGGTGGAAGTGTTTCTCAGCACATCAGTTTTTTGTTTTTCACATTTCTATTGGTTTTTTAACTTTTTTTTATCATTCATATTTATCTTATAATTAATTTTTTGTCACCATATATATTATTAATGTTTCTAGTATAGCAAAAACCTGCATGCCAAATGGAAAATTGGTGATGTTACACCTTTAATAATATTATTATATAAAGGTAAAAAAATATGAATATGTTTAGTTTTTAAAAAATAAATTGATATTTAAAATTAAAAAGAGTAATGGAAAAGTAAAATGAAAATTAATGGGATCAAATATGAAATAAAAAATACAAGTAAAATTTTACTATCGAGAGCCAGAAGTGATGTTGGGACAGTTGGGGACCCCTAGGTCAAGACTTTGTCTAAACTTACTTTTATGTATAGCTAAAAAATTTTGTGCTGAGGTTTGGACAGACTTCCAGGCAACAATTTTACAATATTAAACATTCTTTACTTCAATTATTGAGTGAAATATCATTTTCATTTCCATAGCGAGAATTTATCTCATATGACTTCATGCAACCAAAAGTGTCCAGCACAAGTTTGGCCAAACTTTTTCTGGACACTTTTAAAATTGAGAGTAGGCATACAGCAAATTTTCTTAAACTCAAAAGGGATTTCTTATAAACATTTCCACTGGTATTTGATCTTTCTGTGTCATTTAAATTTAGCATTTGGTTAATTTTTTGTCATCATTATATTATTAACATTATTACTATAGTAATAACTTGTGTGAAAATGCATTCCAGGTGGTGCTCCACCTTTAATCATATATTATTAAATAAAGGTATAAGAGTATGAAAATTATTTTTATTTTAAATTAAAAATTGATATCCAAAGCAATATGAGCAATAAAAAAGTTAAATAAAAGGGATAAAATAAGAAAAAAAATCTAAAGAAAACTCCCACTATCAATAACATGTAGAGGTGTTAGATCAAATGTGCACCACCAGGGCTAAACTTGGACTATATTTTCTTTTTTGTTAAACCAAAGAAAGTGTCCTGATAAGTTTTGAAAAATCATCAGGAGGACATTTTGGCAATATCAAACTACTTATTGTGCAATGATTGAGCAAAATGTCATTTTCATTTCCATAGAGTAAATTTATCCCATCTGACTGCATGCAACCAAAAGTGTCCAGCACAAGTTCGGCCAAACTTATGCTGGACACTTTTATGACGGTGAGTATCTAGGGTGCAGGTATTCTTCAGCTCATCAGGTATTCCTTATAAACAAATTCACTTGTATATGATCTTTCTGTGTCATTCATATTTATCATTTGATTCATTGTTTTTCACCATTTTACTATTAATGTTATTAGTATTGAAAAAATTATAAGCCAAATGCATACTGGGAGATGCTACATCTTTAATAATCTTATTAAATAAATGTAAAAAAAAATGAAAAGTATTATTTTTACAATAAATAAATTGATATTTGAAAGCAAAAAGAGGAATAAAAAAGTAAAATAAAAGTGATTAAATATGAAATTAAACATTCAAATAAAATTTCTGCCATCAAAGAAAATTTGAGTTTTCAGACCAAAATTGCACCACCAGTTCTAGATTTGTAATATATTTTCATTTGTTTTAAATTAATAAAAGTGTCCACCTGAGGTTTTCAAAAAAATCAGGAGTATGGTATAGCAGTATAAAACTACTTCTTGTGCAACTATTGAGCAAAAATTCATTTTAACTTCCATTGAGTAAATTTATCCCATCTGACTGCATGCAACCAAAATTGTCCAGCAAAAACTCAGCTGAAC
Source organism: Hemileia vastatrix (assembly GCA_030280995.1). NCBI lineage: Eukaryota > Fungi > Basidiomycota > Pucciniomycetes > Pucciniales > Zaghouaniaceae > Hemileia > Hemileia vastatrix. The sequence goes on along the minus strand of JASXTE010000017.1, from coordinate 9,264,614 downwards.
TTGTGCTGGACACTTTTATGATGGAGAGTAGCTAGGGTGCAAGTCTTCTTCAGTTAATCTTATATTCATTTTAAAAATGTCTATGGGTATTTGATCTTTCTGTGTCATCCATATTTATTATTTGATTATTTTTTAGTCACCATTATATTATTAATGTTTTTAGTATAGAAAAAACATGTTTACTGAATGTACACTGTGTGATTTTACAACTTTAATACTATTATATAATGAATGTAAAAAATTGTGAAATTTATCAGTTTTACCAAAATAAAATTGATATATAAAAGCTAAAGGATAAATAAAAGGGCAAAATTAAAACTAAAGAGATCAAACATGAAATAAAGATATTAAGTAAAATTTCGGCTATCATGAGCCAGTAGAGGCTTCTGAAAAAATGGGCACCATCATAGATTAACATGGATCAAATTTACTTTTTACCAAAGTAAAAAATTGTCTACCTTAGGTTTGGACAAACTTCCGGAGGACAATTTGTCCATATAAAACTACTTTCAGTGCAATGATGGAGTGATCATTCAGTCTCATTTCCATAAAAAGAATTGATTGCATCTGACAGCATGCAACCAAAAGTGTCCAGCACAAGTTTGGCCAAACTTGTGCTGGAAAATTTTATCATGGAGAGTAGCCAGGGTGCAAATCATTTTAAATCATCTGGAATTTCTTATAAACATGTCCACTGTTATTAAATCTTTGTTCCTCACTCATATTTATCAATTGATTAATTTTTGTCACCATTATATTATTAATATTATCAGTATAGCAAAAACTTGTGTGCCAAATGAATACTGGGTGATGCTACACCTCTTATAATATTATTAAATAAAGGTAAAAAATATGAAAATGATTTGTTTTACAAAAAATAGACTTCTATCCAAAAGCAATATGAGAGGAATTAAGTAAAATAAAAGAAATCAAAGATGAAAATTAAAATCCAAGTTAAATTCCTGCCATAAAGAGAAAAAAGAGATGTTGAATCAAATTAGCACAATCAGGGCTAAACTTGCACTAAATTTATTTTTTTTGTAAAAATAAAAAAAAAATCCACTTGAGCTTTACCAAAACTTCAGCATGAAAATTTTTTAATATCAAACAACTTCTAGTGTAATTTTTTATCAAAAATTTATCTTCATTTCCATAGAGAGAATTGCTCCCATCTGACCCCACCTGACCATAAGTCTCCAGCACAAGTTCGGCCAAACTTGTGCTGGACACTTTTATGATGGAGAGTAGCTAGGGTAGAATTTTTCTTCAGTTCATATAGTATTTCTTACAAACATGTCTACTGGTATTTTATCTTTGTTCCTCACCCATAAATATCATTTGATTAATTTTTGGTCGCCATTATATTATTAATTTTATAAGTATAGAAAAAACTCATGTGCCAAATGCATACCAGGTGATTTTATGCCATTTATAATATTATTAAATAAATGTATAAAAATATTAAAATAATTTATTTTCAAAATTATTAATTGATATCCAAAAGCAATATGAGGAATAAAAAATTAATTTAAAGGGATCAAATATGAAAAAAGAAATCCAAGTAATATTCCTACTATCAAAGGCCAGTAGAGATGTTGAAGCAAATGAGAGCCATCAGGGATAAATTGTACTAAATTGACTTTTTTTTACAGATAAAAAATTGTGCACCTGTGGTTTGGATGAACTCTAGGTAGAGAATTTGGCTATGTAAAACTACTTCTAGTGAAGTTTTTTATCAAATAAGTTTTTTCATTGCCATAGCAAGAATTGATCTCATATGACTGCACCAGACCAAAAGTGTCCAGCACAAGCTCGGCCAAACTTGTGCTGGACACTTTTTTGATGTTGAGTATCTAGGGTGCAGCTCTTCTTCAGTGCAACTGGTAATTTTTTAAAACATATCCACTGGTATTTGATCTTTCTGTTTTATTAATATTTTATCATTTGATCAATTTTTTGTCACCAGTATGTTATTATTTTTATTAGTATAGCAAAAAAACATGTGCCAAATCCTTACAGGGTGATGGTAAACCTTTAATACTTTTATTAAATACAGGTAGAAAGTTATGAAAATGATTTGTTTTACAAAAAATTAATTGATATCTAAATGAAAAAAAGTTATAAAAAGAAATAGGTTGAATAATAGGGATTTTATATGAAATTAAAAATTCAAGTCAAATGCCTACTTTCAAGGCTCAAAAGAGGTGTTGGGTAAAATGGGCATCATCAGGAATAAAATTGTACTTAAATTGATTTTTTGAAAATCTAAATGAAGTTTTCAACTGATTTTTTTCCAATATTTAGTTGGATACTTTGTCTATATCAGATTACTTCTGGTACCATGATTGACCAAATTAAATCCTCATCTCCATATGCAGAATTGATCCTATATGGCTGGACCAGGCCAAAGGTGTCAACCACAAGTTTGAGAATTCTTCTGGTGGACACTTTTATGATGGACAGTAGTAGGGTGCAAGTCTTCTTTAGTTAATCTTGTATTCCTCATAAACATTTCCAACTTATTTTTGGCCAAAAATCAGGTGGAAAGTTTGTCCATATCAAATTACTTCTAATGCCATGATTGACTAAAAATTGATTCTCATTGCCATATAGAGAGTTGATCCCATATGACTGGATCTGGCAAAAGTGTCACCACAATTTTTGATAAAATTAAGTTTGAAAATTTTATGATGGAAAGTAATTGCAAGTCTTCTTCATTTCATCAAGTAATCCTCATAAAAATTACCACCTGTATTTTGGCCAAACTTCAGGTTGACACTTTGGCCATATTAAATTAATTCTAGTTCCATGTTGATAAAAAACTGATACTTATTGTCATATATAGATATTAAACCCATCAGACTGTGCTTTCCAAAAGTGTCTACCTGAATTATGGCTTAACCTCAGTTGGACACTTTTATGATGCAGATGTCACCGGACGACCTACGCACAAGGTCGAGGATGTTCCTGAAAGTGAGATGAGGGATTTAGAAACTTCTTCGAAGCACAGAGGAATGATTTGAGGAAATGGTTCGAAGGTCACTCAAAGTAAGAGCTACAGGTTCGAGGTTTGTTCGAGAAGAATTATAAACTAGTTTCAAAGGTAATAGGAATTCTTAAGATCTCACAAAGGGTTGGAAACTCAATAATCAAAGATTTAGGATTTAGAAATGAATATTGAGAAAATGAAAGAAAGATACAATAACAATGATTTAACTTTAAAGGTTTACCACTATTAATGTAAATACGATTTTATAATTTAATTCTGAGGAATATCGAACCAAATACCCAACCCCTTTTATATCCTTTGTTCCTCCTCGCATTGACCTCCCTTCCATCGCACCATTCCCATTCCATTGACCATTACTAACATACACTTAGACCCTCTTTGCTAAATATCCGTCCATGCTCAATTTACCCCTTTTTAATTAATTAACAAAACTTTAATGAAAACTACTACTGTACTATTTTGTTGAACCTAGCGCTGTGCATCGCTTATTGAAAAGGACTAAGGCACCCTATTGGGAGATTGACTAATTTAGATTTAGAGTTTAGGCTAGCGCAGTTAAATAGTAAGTACACAAAGGAAAAATCGCAGTTGCTAGGGAGAATTGCTTTTTGCGCTTCAAGTATAGATTTAGGACTCGATATTATTGATTTAATGATCTGCTTTTGCCTCGAGTGTCACGTGGCGCGTGACAGATGCCCGGGTATAAGAATTGTGAACTCCGTTGAGCTTGAGCCATCTTCCCACACTAGTTTCCCTTCTTCTAATAATTTTTTTCTCACTTATTAATTTCTCTTTTTTATAATGAACTGCCCCACTCCCACACCTACGCCTCCAGACCCTAAAGCGGATGGGGGAATGATCACGCGACAGTTTTCACAAACTTGCACGACTTTTGAAAGCATGGAGTATTTCTGTGTCGAAAGTACGGCGACTCAAGGCCCTTGCCAGAAATGCGAGTTTTGCCGTTGGCGACGAGTGGCGTGCGATGCGTTGACAAAGAACGCAGAGATTGAAAAGCGATTCACCAAGACCAAGTTTTGGGTAATCCCTAAAACCAAAGAGGTGGTCAAAGACATTTGGGATGTCTCGATTGAAGATGAACAATTGGTGGGGGAAAATGATAAGGAATTAAATAACGAGATCTCAACCTGGGTAACCCAGGCCACGAGTTCGAAGGGAGGTGTCGAGGAAGAGGTCGACAAGTTGGTGGAGGAAGATGAAGATGAAGTCCCTGTTCCAGGGCGGGCACTCAAGAAACGACGGGTGGTCATCGAAGACGACGAGGAGGAGAGAGAGGCAGAGGTCGAAGTGGCGCCAAGGTTATTTTTAGAGCCTGACCCCATCTTTGAGGTAAGTTTTAATTGTTATTTTTTAAGGATGAAGTTACTGATGAGTTATGTTTAGTCATCAAATACTCTTGAAGAGCCAATTGGGGAGCCTGCGCCGGTTATACCAACTGAGGGAAACCCTCTGGCCACGGAAGTAGTTGAAGAACCTGAAGACACCCTGAACCAGGTGTGGTCAAAGAAACCTCGTCAAGGTCGACAAGTAAGCTTCGCGGAAGAATTATGTGGGGAGGTTGACACAATTATCGACACTGCTTCCTTCGACGTGGCAGAGGAGCTCTTGGAGATGGGAGAGGTGGTTCCGGTAGGAGAGGAGGAGGTATTTGAGAAATGCAGGAAGGAGATAAGGGTAGTTTTGGAGAAAATGAAAAGATTGGTTCGAGAGAAATTAAAAAAAAAGATTTGAAATGAAAAAGAGATGTAAAGAAGTAAAAAAAAGAATTTGTATTTTAGTTTTATTTTATTTTATTTTATTTTATTTTATTTTTTTACTGTAGGTGAATATTATTAATTTTATAAGATTTGGGGGAGAGAGAAAAAGAAAGAAGAAGTTTAAAATAAAAAATTTTTAGAATTTGAAAGAAGAAATTTTAAGGAAGAAAAAGGTTGTTTAATTGAAGGAAGTTTTAATGTTTTTTTTTTTTTTTTTAAAAAAAGAAATTTTAGTTGAAAGAAGAAAGAAAAGAAAGAAAAAAAAACAGAATTTAGAATTTAAGAGAATTTGGAAAGAAGAATTATTTGTTTCGAAGAATTATTATAGGGAGATTTAGAGGTTGAAGTTAAGTTCGAGGAAATGGTCGTGTCGTACAAGATTTGATGATTCGAAGGAAAGAAAGTTTTTTTTTTTTTTTAAAGAGAGAATAAATTTTTTAAAGAGAATTTTAAATTTAAGAAAAGAATGTATTTAGAGAATTGAAAAGAAAAGAAAGAAAATATTTAGAGAGATTTAAGAGTTTTTTATTTTATTTTATTCTTTTATGTTTATTTTATTTTATTTTATTTTTTTATTTTATTGTTTATGTTTATTCTATTTATTTTATTTTATTTTATTTTATTTTAATTTTGATTTTACTTTTAGTTGGTTTTGGAGAAAATTGTATAGAAGGAGAAGAATGAAAAAAGAAGAGAGAAAAAAGAAAACAAAGCTAAGAAATTTAAGAGGTGTTTTAGATTTTAAAGAAAGAAAGAAAAAGAAAAGAAAATTTTTAATAAAAGAAATTTTATGGTTTTGGTTTTAAAGGGTATTTAAGATGAAAAGATTTTAGGAGTTCAGGGGTGTTAGAAACATTGATGTCTGGTTCCCAGGATGTTTTGTCTGAGTCATTGAGGAAGCCTTCCCATTCCACGAGGTACTGAAGTTTCCACTTGCGTATTCTTGAATCAAGGATACGGCTTACTTCCCACTCTAGATGATCTTCTACTTCGACCGGTTCCGGAGGGGGTTGGTTCTTGCCCGGGTATATTTCTCGAGCCAGTTCCAGGAGAAATACATGGAAAACAGGGTGAATCGCCTGCCATTTAGGAGGTAACTTGAGTCAAAATGCAGTTTTAGAGACTTCAGAGTCAATTTCTAATGATCCCAAGCGCTTTTCAGCCAGTTTCTTTGATGGTCTTGTTGTTCGAATGTTTCGTGCGTTGAGCCATACTTTGTCGCCTGGTTTAAAGGAAGGAGCAGATTGTCGATGTTTGTCGGCCTGTTCCTTGTATCTTCGAATCGCTGATTCCAAACTTGTTTTAAGTTCTTCTTGGAGTTGTGATATAGTTCGAAGATAATGTTCCGCAGGATGATTAGTTCCTACATGGATTGAGTTGAATCAAGGATGTCGTCCATAAATGGTTTTGAAGGGAGATTGTTGTGTCGAAGAATGAGTTGAGTTATTATAAGCAAATTTGGCCAATGGTAACCATGTGGTCCAATCGTCTTGTTGGTAACTGACATACATTCGAAGATATTGTTCGAGGATTTGGTTAACTATTTCTGTTTGACCATCGGTTTCAGGGTGATAGGCCGTGGAGAGATTCCTCGTGATATTGAGTTGTCTACACAGTTGGGTCCAGAATGTGGATACAAACAATGAGCCTCTATCTGAAATAATATCATTTGGTAAGCCCTGTTTAGAAAATACATATTCTAGAAACAATTTTGACAAATCTTCTGCTGTAGCAGTAGTAGTGGTTTTAATAAAAATAGACATTTTTGAAAATCTATCTACTATTACTAATATAGCATCAAAATCATTAGAAATAGGAAGTTGAGAAATGAAATCCATCGATAAAGATTCCCAAGGTTTAGAGGGAATAGGAAGTGGTTGAAGCAACCCATGCTTCCGGTGACAGGGAGCCTTATTCCTATTACATTCGTAAAAAGCTTTTATATAGGCCTTGATTTCCCTGGTCATACCTGGCCAGAAGAAATCCCTCTCTATTAACTGGTAGGTTTTATCAACCCCAAAGTGACTAGCTAATGGAGAATCATGTTGTGGTAGCCTAAAGTTTAGTACGGCACCCAAGTATGTAAATGGAGTTATCATGGCATGCAAGATTGGCATTATTATTTTTTATAAAAGGGTTTTATTTAATTTATTGGAGTTTAAAATATGAAGAAATTGGTCACGAGTGAATGCCTACACAAAACAATTTATTTTACGGAGAAAACTTATTTTTACGGTCTAAAAAATTTATAAGTATTAAGTCGAGTTACTCAAGAACCTTGGGAAATTTTCCCAGAATTTTTACTATTTTTCTTAAATTTTTAAATGAATTTTAAAGTTTTATAGAAATATTTACGTTTTCAAAAATTACTTAACTTTGATGAATTTTCACGGGGTAATTAGAGCTGCGCAGACTACGAAAATTAGTTTGGTATGTAAAGGGGAAGTAGCTCTATTATGTGTAATTTTTCTAGATTTTTTATTATGGTTTTAAGGTTCTAAATTGAGTCCGGAAGTCCGGACAGACTCCGTTTCGACTCCGTACGGACTCCGTACGGGCTCCGGATTGACTCTGGAAGAGCTCTGGAGGGGAAAACTCAGGCACGTGACTAGGAATACTTAAGCGCTTCTCAAACTCAAAATTGAGAGGGGGGAACACATCATACAGCTTAATCATTGACCACCACGGTCTCATTTTTTTTATTACTCAACAAATTAAAATAAATTGTAATACCCTTATAACTTTATATTTTATATATAACATTTTAGAAATACTACTCAACAATTAAAATCACACTTCATACAGGGTATCTTTAGAAAGGTCTTCGTCGCTGGGACTTGATTATTGCTGTCTCATAAAAATTCAAATTATTATAAAAACATAAAAGTCATTTTTTTCAGATCTTTCACTGGTACACCTTAATTGTTGTTATCAGTATTTCTTTTTCAACAGCCACTTTCTTTAAATCTCAATAAGCGTTAAATATTTTAGAGTTTCATTATTCTCATCAATCGGATCCAAGTAGATTGGTTAGCTTAGTGATTTAGAATTCCCATTTTGTTATTTTTATTGGAAGGACGGGGTTTTCAGCTAAATCCACATATCTCCTCCGGATTCTGCTTACAGCAAGGCGACTGTAAGAGTTTACCTTACCATAGTTGGCGCCCAACGTGGGGTTCGATTTCTCTAGCTTTCTTTAAAAGACTTACTTGGATCAAGAACGTTCTTAGCCTGCAAGAGGCTTATTTTCTGGAACTCTAATTGGATTTTTGTTATTGGCCTGCAAGAGGCTTGTTATTTTATCGATTTTTAACGCTTTTCATTACTTATTTGGATGTCTTCTTCTGCTGTTGCTTCTGGATCTTCTAACCCTCTTACTCCCTCAGTTAGAATTGTTTCTTGGGATGGCCCAAAGTTTGATGGGGAGGAGGTTAAATGGTTCATTAGCAGGTATGAAGCTGCTGCTGCTGTTGATGGTGCTTCCCATGTGGATATGGTGAAGCAAGTTAGATTTTTTATTGCCGATAGGGAGGTGGAAAAAGAGGTTATTGCTATGCAGGCATTCAAGGACAAGGATTGGGTTAAGCTTTCTGAAGCTATGGTTGATAGATGGGGTGTTAGGTTTACTATGATGGACCTCAATAAAATTGTTGGAGACTGGCAAGCAAAAGGTGGTGTTTCTTCTATGGCTGACTTCAAAAAGCTCTGTGTTCAGTTTGATGAAGTGGTGGAATATCTCATACTGGTGGACGAGTTAGTGCATGAGAACCAAGCAAAAGATTTGTTTTGGTCAGCATGCAGAAGGGATATTCGTATGGACGTCTTGAAGGATCTTTCAAGAAAAGATTTGATGAAGGAACTGCCTAATGGTGAGCAGAAACTGCCGGCTCTGGAGGTTATCAAAGAGAACATTCAGGCCCATCTCAAGTTATTGGCGTTGGACAAATATCAAGAGTCATGCACTCAATATGTTAGCAAGGTTAGCGAAGTTTTGGCCGAAAACAATGATATTATGGTCAAAGCCCAGGAGGCCAAGAAGGAACAAATGGGATTACCGGCTGCTAAAGTTGAGGGCAATGTAGACAATAAGATGGTCGATCACTTGGCCGATTTAACGAAACAATTAAAAATATTTGTTCAAGAGACTCAGAAGGCCAATAAGGCCCCAATCGCTTCTTCGTCGACGTCGACTTCTTATCAGTCTAGAGGTTATGAACGTCGAAATTATAATGGCAATAACAACGGTAACCGCTTCCCAGGAAATGGGAGAAATGGTGGGAATGGTGGTAGTAATGGATATAGAGGTGGCTACGATGAGCCAAAGGTGTGCTCCTATTGTAATAGGAGGGGTCATAGAGCAACAGTTTGTTTTGCTCTTGATAAGGATATGGATTCTGGGCGAGTTTTATTCGATGGTAAAGTTTATAAATTTCCCGATGGTTCGTTCATCAAGCCCAGTGATGGACAGTCTCCTTCTGATTTGGTCAGAAGAAGTTTAACGGCTGAAAGGAGAGCAAGATTTGAAGAGGTGACGGATGAAGATGTTGATGCCAAGAGTGGCAAAAATGGTAATGGTAATGGTGGTAAAGCTGACAAGGGCAAGGAGAAAGAGGTCAGTAAAGCCACATTTTCTACTTCTTTTGGTGGTTTAGAGCTGGCGACGGTTGCCCAGGTGGAGGGTAGCTGTATGGCTGGCGAATACGATGTTAATGCTGCTAGAAGAGCAGCTGCTACTAAGGCGAAAAGTAGCATTCAGAGCCAATTGAGGGCTAATCCTGGCAAGGCCAATAACAAAGTGAACCCTTACTCTAAGGACAAGAATTCTAGTGCTCAAACTGCCGCCAACAAATTGAACCCTTACTCTAAGGACGAATTATATAAAATGCAGAAGGGGATTGCTGATATGGGGCCCCCTAGTTATGGCAAGTTTGATTTAAATGGTGAGCCTATGCCAGAGGATGATTCGGATTCTGAGGAGGACGTACTGTTGGCGTCTCTACCCAGACCAAGTTTTAGCGGTCCCATCCCAATGGAGGGTGTAAGAAGGACTAGCGATGGATCAGGATTAGTGCAAGAAGCTGGTGACGGAGTTAGGGTTATAGAAAGTGAAGATGTTATAATGGGGGGTGAAGATGGCTCGGTTGGACCTCAAGAGGTACCCAGGGCCAAGGTTGTTAAATCAAAGGTCCAGTATGAGCGGCCAGTAGTTTCTGGTCAAGCTAATGCGATGGACGCAGTTATGAATAGGGTGAATCAACTTCAGATTCCCTTATCTTTGGGGGAGTTATTTACGATTAGTCCGGCGCTTGCTGAAAAGCAAAAGAAGCATTTGACGAGGCGTCGGGTTTCCACTGGAGAGGTGGAATATATTTGCAAAAATGCTGAAAAGTTTGGGGAAGATGTAGATACACATTTTTCCGCTCCCCTGGGTTACCTGGTGGTAACTCTTAATGGTAAAGAAGTAAAGGCCTTGGTCGATTCAGGGTCTCAAATTAATTTAATTTCATTGGAGCAAGCGACGAGTATAGGCTTGCCAATTAAAAGTGGAACTGGGGGAAACCTCAGAGGTATTGGAGGGCATGCAACAGAGCTGATGGGTACAGCTGAGCATGTCAGGTTAGGCATTGGTGGATCTGTTGGTAAGGTTCACTTTTATGTGGCCAGAGGAGCAGTCAAAACTGTTCTTGGTGGTCCTTTTTTGATGGATTTTGAGGCCAGGATAGGGTATCAAGCTGGCATGGGGATTAGTTTGGAGATCACTGGTGAAGATATGCGGAGGTTACATATGCGGTTAGCGCCTCCTGGAGATGAAGGTTGGGAAACACGGCCAGGGATTACTACTCTGTGCCAGTGTTGTGTTTGCACCAAGAAGCGGCATATAAAACGGACAGCTTCTGGTGAATTATGTTTGTTGGAAAAGGATGGATGCCCTCATTTTTTGGGGTAGCAGGGGCTGATCACTCTAATGTTGTAATCTCTCCTCAGGATGAGATCCCGGATTGCAATAGGTCAGCTCACTTGGACATAATTCAAGTGGATTCTCAATTATTTTCTGTTAATATTACTTTGGAGTGCAAATACGTTTTGGACTTTTCTATATGTTTATTGGATTTACCCGGTTTTTCTATTAAATTTAAAAATGGTGAAAAAGGCAAAATGGGCCAAATTAGGTTGGATAAAAATTGGAAGGGTATGTTTTCGCGCCTCCAGCAAGAGGTTAAACTGCAATTATCTCCTTCTATTTTGGACCTCCAGCAAGAGGGTAAACTGCGAAAATCTCATCAAAATCCGATTAAAAATCTTGGTATAATTAAAACACAAAAAAATAATTTATGTGAAAATGTTATTCTGGACCTCCAGCAAGAGGGTAAACTGCAATTAACTCGTCAAAACTAAATAAAAAATCTCAGTATAAGTAAAACTCAAAAAAATAATTTTTGTGAAAATTCAATTCCGGTTCTCCAGCAAGAGGTTAAACTGCCAACTTTCTTTACGGGTGATTTACTGTTGGATAAGGGAAGAAAAGGTGTTGGAAAATCTGTTTATAAATTAGAAGAGGGAAAGGAGAAAAGGGTAAAATTTAAAAATGAAATAAAATATTTTTCTAATTTTTCTTATTCTGATTCTGGCGATGAAGAAGATTCATTTGATGAAAGTTTTAATGGCAATACAAAAGTAAATAATTTACCTCAAGCTTATTTAGATGTGGACGCAGCCAAATATAAGAAGGTAGCAAATAAAGTTCGACCTATTAATGAACCGCTACCTGCTGAATTAAATCCACCCTTGAGAAGACCAAGGTTATCAAGAGATCCTTATGAAAGTCCCTTGGTAAAGAATCCGCCTGAATTTTCTGAGACGTCAAGAATCACTTTTGAGAGACTGGTTGTTGTTAATTTTGGACCTGATGGTTGGTTGTCTGGAGAAGAGAAGAAGTTGTTGTTGGATGTGATGGTCAAGCGAGAGAAGGCCATTGCTTTTGAAGAAGAGGAGAGGGGTGTGTTGAAGCATTCCTATGGGGAGCCTTACAAGATTCCTGTGGTATGTCATGAACCGTGGCAGCAGAAACCGATTCCTATTCCAGCTGCATTAAAAGAAGCCTATATTGAAGTTGTCAGAGAACGGATACGCACTGGACTGTATGAGCAATCAACGTCAAGTTATTCTAGTCCTGTATTTTGTATCAAGAAACCGAATGGCAAGCTTAGAGTTGTTCATGATCTTAGGGAATTAAATAGGGTTACAATAAAGGATGCTGGGATACCACCTAGTGCTGAGGAGTTTGTTGAAGCGTTTGCAGGGAGAGTGTGTTATGGTTTGGGAGATATTATGGGTGGATATGATGAGAGAGAGTTACATCCGGACTCAAGGCCTCTCACTACATTCGATACGCCACTTGGACGTTTACAGTTAACAAGATTACCTCAAGGAGCAACAAATTCGGTTGCAGTTTATCAAGCTCAGATGGCTTGGATCCTTCAAGATGAAATTCCACAATATGCTGGAATCTTTATAGATGATGGAAGAATTAAGGGACCAACAACCAACTATGATAACCAGGTGTTGGAAGAGAATCCCGGGATACGCAAATTCATTTGGGAGTTTGCAATTACTTTAGAAAGAATCTTGTTTTGAATTGAAGAGGCTGGTTTAACTATTTCAGGTTCAAAATTTTCATGTTGTGTGCCAGCCTTAGAAATATTAGGCCATGTGGTATGTAGAGAGGGTAGGATTATGTCCAAGAAGAAAGTTAACAAAATTCAGTCCTGGCCAAGACCCAAGAATACGACCGAAGTTAGAGGGTTTTTAGGCGTTTGCGTATATGTTAGAATGTTTATTAAGGACTTTTCTTCATTGGCAGCTCCATTGAGACGGTTAACGAGAAAGGATGCAGACTGGGAGTGGGATGAAGAGTGTGAGAAGGCGTTTGTGAAGTTGAAGGAGGTTGTGGGGAAGGATTTAGTCCTGCACAAGTTAGATTATGGAAAAGATGCTGGTAGAATTTATTTAGCAGTTGATTCAAGTCAGGTTGCAGCTGGGGCGGTTCTGTCTCAGATGGATAAAGCTGGTTACATCAGGCCAGTTAGGTATGAATCTGTAGTATTTACTGAGGTTGAATCAAGATATTCTCAACCAAAATTGGAATTATGTGGTGTGGCAAAAATACTGAAGAAACTTCAGCATATTTTGTGGGGGCAACATTTTGAGTTGCAAGTGGATGCGAAATCGTTAATCCAGATGATTAATTCCCCAAGTTTACTGAACGCACCCATGACGAGATGGGTAGCTTTTATTCAACATTTTTCGTTTGATTTAGTTCATAAGCCTGGCAAAACTTTTACTATGCCAGATGGTTTATCAAGGAGACCACCCACTGAAGAAGATTCAGACTCAGAAGAGTTCGATGAAGATATACCTATTATCAAAGCCAGCACTAAAGGAGCTGAAGACTTTCCATACCTCCCCCATGAGGTTAAACTGGCAGGACTATTGTGTTTAGATTATGATGATGATGACCTCCACCAAGAGGATAAACTGGAAAATAGTTTTTATGTTAATAAAGGTGTTGGAAAAGGTGTAGATAAATTCGGCAGAGAGGAGGTAGAAGAAGATGTGGTGTATGTAGAGGAAAATGCATTAATAGTGTGGGATAGTAGTAAATTAAGGAATGGTGTATATGTTGGAGAATTAGAGAATTTAAATAAAAAGGTGGATAAAGAGAAAGAGGTATTTTTGAATACGGTTTTCGAAGGATCCAAAGGTTCAGAAGAAAAACGTCGACATAGCTCAATTAAAGATTTATTTAGGGGTCAACGATTATTGGCTCATTCATGTGCAGGTGATATTGGTGATAGAGAAGTCCCTATTGATGTTATATTAATTGATTTTCAAGATGAAGTCTGGGGTCAGACTGGTTTTTATTTTTTGTTAGTCAAATATTTGTTGACTTTAGAGAGGCCAGAAGATTGTGAAGACGATGAATGGGTGGCTATCAAGAGGAAGTCATCTAAGTTTTACCTATCTGGTCGACGTTTAATGAGGAGGAGGTATCCAAATCCTCAAGTAGTTATAACTCAACAGAAGGGACAAGAATTAGTTTTGAAATCACTGCATGAAGATCTCGGGCATAGAGGCGTTGGAGAAACGTTTAGAAGAATTTCTGATCGATTTTGGTGGCCTGGCATGAAGATGGCTGTTAAACAGTGGGTTCAGTCATGCGAAGAATGTCAAAGACAAAGTTATTTAAGGCCAAAAGAACCTGGATGCGCGACTGGTGAATATACGCTCTTTGGAAGAGTTAGTTTAGATGCCGTTCATATAAAATAGGGACGGTATAAATATTTAATTGTGGCCAGAGATGATCTATCTGGTTGGGTAGAGGCAGTGCCTCTTATTAATTTAACTGCCAAAAATGTGGCAGAATTCTTTTTGAATAATTGGGTATATAGGTATGGGGTGATGAAGTTGGTGACGGTAGATGGAGGTCCTGAATTTGGGACAGAGTTTAAAGAGGATGTATTGAAAGTTGGATCAAAGGTTAGGGTAGCAACCCCATATTATCCTGAAGCTGAAGGCATGGTTGAAAGAGGGCATCAAGTTATCAAGGATGCTTTAGTTAAAATGTGTGGGACAAGTGCCGAAAAGTGGAGGCACTATTTACCTTTAGTTTTATTTGCTGATCGAATCACTGCCAAAAGGACGACCGGATTTTCACCTTATGAACTTGTTTTTGGACAGAAAGCAGTTTTACCGGTTGATTTAGAAGCTGAATCATATCTTGGAGTTGACTGGGACACGGTCAAAACTACTGAAGAATTATTGTGTGCAAGAATGATGCAGCTAGAAAAGAAAGAAGAATATTTAGAAAAGGCATATTCGCGGATGATGAAGATCCGAAATCAATCAGTCAGATATTGGGATGAGCGGTTGGCACATCGATTAAGGAAACCTTTGAACCCAGGAGATATGGTCCTGGTGTATAATAGGAGTTTGAAAAGTCAGTGGGGAAAAATGTTTGCAGATAGGTGGAATGGACCGTATAAAATCAAGGAGCAAGTTTCCGGCGGTTCATATGTGCTAGAAGAGTTGGATGGAGTAGTATTGAAGAAGAGGGTAGCGGCCGATCAAGTGAAACGGTTCTATCCTAGAGGCACCAGGAGTGCCAAAGTCTTCCTCTGTAATGAGGATAAACTATGAAACTTCTTAAATTTTATGGATTCCTCCGCAATGAGGATAAACTATGACATTTATGAAATTATATGGACGAACTCCGAAATGAGGATAAACTACAAATTTAATGACTTTTATTAAATTTATACCTCCGCAACGAGTATAAACTATCTTCTTATTTTTATCAAAAATACTTTACTATCATTACACTGCATATGGGCGATGAAACTGTGATGAAACATAACGAAATTCAAGAAGAACTTCTTTGAAATTTTCAAAAACTTAAAATACTTAAAATATGGGTGAAGATAGTGTTGGAAAATTTTTTAAAATTTATTGGAAGAAGTGTTCACAGGGGAACCTTCTTAATTTAATATTGGCAAGTGTGGGGGTAATTGATGGGCTGGCTGCTCTATACACAATTACCCCATAATGAAGTCCACTAAGACTATAAACTGGAACGAATCAAGAGACACCGCTCTCAACGCCGGATTCAAGATTTTTTTTATTTTGTTTTTGATTTTTTATGTTAGATTGTGATTTCTTTTCTTTAATATATATTATGAATTATTGTAAAGGTGATGCTCACTGGTGGTCTCTAATCATTTTTATAAATTGGAGGGAGCCCACCCAGTGATCATCATTATAAAAATTATCTTCTAAAAACTTTCATTTATTTTCTTTTCTTTTCAATTTCTTAAAATTGTGTAACCACATCAAGTTGCACTTGGATGTGGGTATGATGTCGAGGGTACGGCTCATCAAATGGCCGGGGGGCATCTTTTAAAATTTTATTTTGAAATTTTTTTACCTTTTATCTTTCTTTTCACATTTGTTTATCTTTCTTTAAAAATTAAATTTTAACTTTTATTTCCAAACTATTTTTTTTAAAAATCTTTTATTTTAAATTAAAAAAAAAAAATAAAAATAAAAAAAAAATAAAAAAAAAAATAAAAAAAAAATAAATAAAAAATAAAATAAAATAATAAAAAAATAAATAAGTAAAAAATAATAAATAAAATAAAATAATAAAAAAAAACAAAAAAATAAAAAAAAAAAATATTAATTAATTAAATCAAAATTATTATTATATTTCTAAGATTTATTTTTCAGTCACTATTCTTTTTAGTTTATTCATATAGTTTAGACAGGAAACAGGGTCTAGGGGAACTCAATACCTATGGGATTTTACTTCAAGACATCTGTTAGTCCTCCAAGACTTTAAACTGGCTACTGCTCAAGACTTTCCTTAAGGTTTTATACGAATTTTGGAGCTGTTAGTCCTCCAAGACTTTAAACTGGCTACTGTTCAAGACTTTCCTTAAGGTTTTTATACGAATTTTGGAGCTGTTAGTCCTCCAAGACTTTAAACTGGCTACTGTTCAAGACGTTCTTTAAGGTTTTTTATACATATTTTGGATCTTTTAGTCCTCCAAGACTTTAAACTGGCTAATTTTCAAGACTATCGTTAAAATTTTTTATTGGATTTGTTAGGTCCACCAAGACCTTAAACTGGACTATTATCAAGTGTTGGGTCCACCATGACCTTAAACTGGATTTCTTATCGATTATATGTTTGGTCCACCATGACTTTAAACTGGTAGTTCATTCATTGTTTAGTCCACTATGACTTTAAACTGGAAAATTAATATCTGCAGGATAATTCAACATTCATTGGACCACTATGGCCTTATACTGGATTACTTGTCGATCAAATGTTTGGTCCACTATGACATTAAACTGGATTATCAAATTTATTCAATCTTTGGTCAAGCCTAGGCCTTACTTAGGAATATATCAAGATATTTATGCACTTAAACGATCTTTGGTCCACCAAGACCATAAACTGGCAATCGATTATATTTTTGGTCCACCAAGACTTTAAACTGGAATGTCAATCTTGTTTGGATAATTCAATTCAATCTTTTAATTTATCACTGTCCACTATGACTCTAAACTGGTTATTCAATTATTTCTGGAATTGGGTGCTGATAGCTTTAGGAGGTTAAAACTTTAGGTGGTGATGATGCTAAAGAAAGCATAATGGTTAATTAGGTGAAATTTGTGGCGCTTTAACCTGGTCTAAAGTTAAAATTATTATTGGAAGCCTGGCAAAAGTATTTTATGGGTTTGCTGTATAGCAAAGTTTGAAAATTGTGATGAAGGAATCAGAAGTTAGGATGGTAGTTGGATTTTAGGGAATGATTTTTTTTAGTGCCTCATAGTTAGGCCATTTTTTTGGTGTGAAGCTTGGAGGACCTTATGGCGAGATTGGAATCATAGAATTCGGCTCAGTGGGGGGCCCTATGAGGTTGGAATCAGGAGTATTCGGCTCATAGGAAGATCCACTCTCTCAATGCTGTGACAAGAAGGAAGACTGGTATATGGGAGTCTGAAGGGATTCAAACCTTTCTCTGGTAGTGGAATCATCACAAGATTTATATTATTTTATTTTATGTTATATCAAGCCAGAGAAGAGAGAAAACAACATTTATGTTGAAAGTTAAAGAAGACCAGCTAAAACAAATTTATCAAATTATTTTATTAGAAAAGATAATTCTTTTGGAATTGCTCAACCACTTATTCAAAGTTATAAGAATGGGGACATTCTCGATTGGAGGGAGGATGTGGTAGCCTAAAGTTTAGTACGGCACCCAAGTATGTAAATGGAGTTATCACGGCATGCAAGATTGGCGTTATTATTTTTTATAAAAGGGTTTTATTTAATTTATTGGAGTTTAAAATATGAAGAAATTGGTCACGAGTGAATGCCTACACAAAACAATTTATTTTACGGAGAAAACTTATTTTTACGGTCTAAAAAATTTATAAGTATTAAGTCGAGTTACTCAAGAACCTTGGGAAATTTTCCCAGAATTTTTACTATTTTTCTTAAATTTTTAAATGAATTTTAAAGTTTTATAGAAATATTTACGTTTTCAAAAATTACTTAACTTTGATGAATTTTCACGGGGTAATTAGAGCTGCGCAGACTACGAAAATTAGTTTGGTATGTAAAGGGGAAGTAGCTCTATTATGTGTAATTTTTCTAGATTTTTTATTATGGTTTTAAGGTTCTAAATTGAGTCCGGAAGTCCGGACAGACTCCGTTTCGACTCCGTACGGACTCCGTACGGGCTCCGGATTGACTCTGGAAGAGCTCTGGAGGGGAAAACTCAGGCACGTGACTAGGAATACTTAAGCGCTTCTCAAACTCAAAATTGAGAGGGGGGAACACATCATACAGCTTAATCATTGACCACCACGGTCTCATTTTTTTTATTACTCAACAAATTAAAATAAATTGTAATACCCTTATAACTTTATATTTTATATATAACATTTTAGAAATACTACTCAACAATTAAAATCACACTTCATACAGGGTATCTTTAGAAAGGTCTTCGTCGCTGGGACTTGATTATTGCTGTCTCATAAAAATTCAAATTATTATAAAAACATAAAAGTCAATCTTTTCAGATCTTTCACTGGTACACCTTAATTGTTGTTATCAGTATTTCTTTTTCAACAGCCACTTTCTTTAAATCTCAATAAGCGTTAAATATTTTAGAGTTTCATTATTCTCATCAATCGGATCCAAGTAGATTGGTTAGCTTAGTGATTTAGAATTCCCATTTTGTTATTTTTATTGGAAGGACGGGGTTTTCAGCTAAATCCACATATCTCCTCCGGATTCTGCTTACAGCAAGGCGACTGTAAGAGTTTACCTTACCATAATGTGGACTGTTGAAAATCCATAATTTTATCTCATTGTTGTTGGGTATGACTACTCTACCTTCAAAGACTAATAGACATGATTCAATAATAAATCTTTTGGCCCCTTGCTTCGAGAGTATTTTGTCTTTTAACCCTAAACAATATTCGTCCTTTGACTGAGCTTCGAGGATGTTGGATAGTGGATTACGAAATGATTGAGTTGTCATCAAATTAAGTTGATGAGTCGTTAACATTGATTTGTTGAAGATTGATTGCACATTTGCTGGGTTCTTGTCAGCAAATGCGTCCCCCCGCTGTGGGTAAACGTCGTCCCAACGTGACAAGATATCTGGAACAATGCAGTTTTTTCCTGGGCGATAGGAAATAGAGAAAGAAAATTCAGACAAAAATTCAGCCCACCTGGCTTGACGCCTGGTTAACACTTTAGAAGACATGAAGTATTTCAAAGCATTATGATCTGTTAAGATTTGAAAAGGACTATCTAGGCTGAGAAGAAAAAAACGCCATTTTTTAAGACAATGGATAATAGCTAAAAGCTCTTTGTCATGAATTTCATAATTTAATTCTGCGGCTATGAGTTTGCGTGACTCAAAAGCAACAGGATGAAACAAATTTGTTTCAGGATTTAATTGGGAGATGACCCCTGCAATAGCATAATCGCTCACATCTGTCTCAACTATTGTCGAGGCAGAAGGATCAAAATGTCAAAGGATTGGGGCTGTGGTGAAAGCCTTTTTTAGTTCTTCAAATTCCTTTTGTGCTGTGGAAGTAAAAACAAAAGGGATGTCTTTTCTAAGAAGAGAAGTAAGATTGGAAATAGTTTTAGAGTAATCTTTAATAAATCTCCTATAGAAGTTTGCAAAACCCAAAAATCCTTGGAGCAATTTAATGTTTTTGGGCTCAGGCCATTCCAGGATTTTCTGGACTTTGTTGTTATCCATGACTAAATTATCAGTGGATAACGTAAAACCCAAAAAATCAATTGATTTGAGGTGGAATTCGCATTTATTATGCTTGGCGTAGAGACCATGATCTCGAAGATGATTTAGGACCTGTCAAACATGATGAATATGTTCATCTAGTGTTTTCGAGAATATTAAATTATCATCTAAATAGACGACTACAAGTTGTTCAACAACATCTTGAAAGATATCATTAACAAAAGTTTGAAAAGTTGAAGGTGCATTACATAATCCAAAAGGCATAACTAAATATTCAAAACTACCAAATCTAGTGCGCATTGCAGTCAGTGGTTCATGACCTTCTGCAATGCGAATCAGATTGTAAGTGCCTGTAAGATCAATTTTAGAAAAGAAATTAGCACCATTAAAAAGGGTAAGAAGTAATGACATAGAAGGAACAGGATATGCATTTTTCTTTGTGACTGGGTTGAGCTTTCTATAGTCAACACACAACCTAAGACTACCGTCCTTCTTTTTTACAAAGAGGACAGGGGAGCCGGTTGGAGATTTACTGGCTCTGATGAAACCTTTGGCTACATTCTCTGCAATGTAGTCTCGAAGAACTTGAGATTCGTCCTTCGATAAAGAATAGACAGGACCTGACGGAGGTACTGGGCCTATTAACTCTATTTGATGGTCGTAGGGTCGATGAGGTGGTAACTTATCGGCCTTGCGGATTGAGAAAACATCGAGGAAATTGTGGTTGATTTCTGGTAGAGTTGATTTAATGGCTTCAACGTTGATTTGGTCGTCCTCTTCATCTTTGAGAGAATCTGTCGAGGGGATACCTGTATTGAGAGAGCAGAATTCGATTACTTCGAGGCAATTTACATCTTCTTCGAGTGAAGTCATCGAGCGAGAAGGGTTAGCCAATTGCTCATTTAGAGAAGGATCAGATGCTTTCAAGTCATCTGGCAGAGACTTGTCCTCTAGCAGGACGTTTTCAGGCGGGTTGTTTAACTCCCTATTGACCAGCATTGAAGAATCATAAATATACTTAGATTGTGGGGTGATCAATCCCTTAGTCCAATCAATTTCGGGATTCCAATGCGTTAAAAAGTCATGGCCAAGAATGGTATCGTCCATCCTTGGGGCGTCCAAGACTGATAATTCCCACTCGAAGGGGGGAAAGTTCGGAAAGTTGAAAACCCATAAAACTTTCTTACTTACCCAATATTTGGGTTCCTCTGATTCGACCAAATAGATTGGAGTTCGATCGATATCTGTAAATGTTAGTTGAAGCTTCTCGGTAAAAGATAAACTAACAAAAGAAATTGAAGCTCCAGAGTCTATAAGACAACTGAAGGGGATATCCTCCTTAAAAAGAATGAATCTCAAGTGGTTTAAGGCAACTCCAGTCCTTAAGACATGGAGGCTCTGTGCACTGGGAGAGATAAGATAGTTTTCTTTGCACACAAGTAAACTATCTACTAGTTTTTTGACTTCGAACTAGTACCTTCTCTTTCCTTCATCTTTACACAGTCTTCCAACTTGTGCTTACCCCCACAATACATACATAACCCATTATCTGCTCGTCTCTTCCTCTCAGCTTCTTTAAGTTCCCCTTTAAGATCCAGTACTTTGCTGATATCGCCTGGGGTATAGCCTTTTGGTTGAGGTTTATCCTTCCCCTTATTGGGTTTGGATTGAGTCGAGGAGGATTGATTTGTTCGTGGGTGTGAAGAAGGTCCCAATTTAAAATTTAGGCCCTGAGATTTGTTGGCATATCGACGATGTTGAAGTTGTCCTTGATAAACGCCGTCAAGTTTGAGGGTTTGATCCATTAAATCCGTTAAAGTAGCCATCTTCTGACCGTGAAGATTTAATTGATCTAGAATCCTCAAAGGAAGTCCTTTCTTGAAATGATACTTAAGGGCAGCATCATTCCAACCTACTCGAGTTTGAAGTGCTCTGAAGTTTGAGATATATTCAGAGGCTTTACCATTATCACTCATGCGAAGAAAATCAAGTTCAATTTCCGTGTTGTCCGTTTCATTAGGGTCCCCAAACAACGTAAAAAGTTGGTCTTCGAACTTTTAACAATTATTGATAAGTAAGTGGGTTTCTGTCAAAGAAAGCATGAGTAGATAAGGTTCAAACCATCTTGCTGCTTTCCCGGCTAGGAATGAAGAAGCATAAACAACCTTTGATCGGTTGCTTTTAAAGGTTCAAGGGTCATTATGGAACAGTAGCTTGCAAGTTTGCAAAAAGGGTCGCAATCTGTCGGGGTGATCTCTGTCGAATTTGTCAGGAGATTTCATAGAAGGAGTTTTGAACTTAGATCCCTCTGAAGACGTTGGATTTGAAAGGGTTTTCATGAAAAGTCTCATGAAATCTTCCAGAGAGTTAGATGGTCCAGGTTCTGAGGATTGGCCAGAAGGGTGATTGGCAGGGGCGAATGGTGCCTCGTGCATGGTATCCTCTCCTTCTTCTTCGTCACTAGAATCCTCAAAATCTTGTGGGATGTCTTCTACAGATTGAAATGAATGTTGCCGTTCCCTAAGGTCGAGTGGTTCCAAAGAGTGAGTGCGGGAAACAGACCTTGTGGCTGTTAGCCTGCCTCTAGCGGGAGCTCTAGTAGTAGCGCCCGTAGGAGAAGTGCGTTGAACAGGTGCCATTTAAAATTTTAGAAACACCTAAAAGGACGTAGTAGTGCAAAGAATGAGAACTATGGAGAATTAAATTATACTGTCACCGGAAGACCTACGCACAAGGTCGAGGATGTTCCTGAAAGTGAGATGAGGGATTTAGAAACTTCTTCGAAGCACAGAGGAATGATTTGAGGAAATGGTTCGAAGGTCACTCGAAGTAAGAGCTACAGGTTCGAGGTTCTTTCGAGAAGAATTATAAACTAGTTTCAAAGGTAATAGGAATTCTTAAGATCTCATGAAGGGTTGGAAACTCAATAATCAAAGATTTAGGATTTAGAAATGAATATTGAGAAAATGAAAGAAAGATACAATAACAATGATTTAACTTTAAAGGTTTACCACTATTAATGTAAATACAATTTTATAATTTAATTCTGAGGAATATCGAACCAAATATTCAACCCCTTTTATATCCTTTGTTCCTCCTCGCATTGACCTCCCTTCCATTGCACCATTCCCATTCCATTGACCATTACTAACATACACTTAGACCCTCTTTGCTAAATATCCGTCCATGCTCAATTTACCCCTTTTTAATTAATTAACAAAACTTTAATGAAAACTACTACTGTACTATTTCGTTGAGCCTAGCGCTATGCGTCGCTTATTGAAAAGGACTTAGGCACCCTATTGGGAGATTGACTAATTTAGATTTAGATTTTAGGCTAGCGCAGTTAAATAGTAAGTACACAAAGGAAAAATCGCAGTTTCTAGGGAGAATTGCTTTCTGAGCTTTGAGTATAGATTTAGGACTCAATATTATTGATTTAATGAGCTTCTTTCGCCTCGAGTGTCACGTGGCGCGTGACAGCAGAGTAGCTAAGGCAAAAGTATTCTTCAGTTAATTTTGTATTCATAATAAATTTATCCTCCTGAACTATAGCCTAACTTCAGGTGGACAATTTCGGAAAGCACCAGTTAGTCACTATCCATCAAAAAAGTGTTTACCAAAATTTTGGCTAAACTTGTGGTGGACCCCTTTGATTAGCCACAGTCAGATGAGATAAACTATTTATATTGAAATGAGTATGATGTTTTGCTCAATCATGGAAATAGAAGTAGTTTGATGTGGCCAAATTACCCCCCTGAAGGTCAGACAAACCTCACAAGGACACTTTTTAGCAGGGAGTAACTGAGAATAATCCATTTATCAGAAGGAAAATCTTTTATTTGATAGATGCCAAGGTTTCATACTTGTGTATTATGGTCAGTATTAATTTTGAAAGTGTCTGTCCAAGCAATTTCATTGCCCATCATGACACATTTTGTTTTAAATGTTTCAAACTGCGTGATACAGTATTAAGGTGTCACATAGTATAATTAAGTTCTATTAAGTGCCCTCCTATGATGCCTTAATTTATAATTTAATATCTTACATAATATTTTTTTTATATAAATTCATCAATATTTTATTTTATTATCAAATTTAATAGAGCAAGTATCCTTAATTATTATATATGCATAAGCTTAGGTTAGATCAATTTGTTCTCAATTTGTGCTCAACAGAGGACCAAAATCAAGTTCTGGAGGATCAACTTGTGCATAATTTGGAATCAGTTGATATTCTGTCTATAATCAATCTGAGAATAAATGTAAATCTAACTCTAATTTACTTATGTTTATAAAGTATTCATAAACCTGCCATAATTAAGGGACACTCTAAATTTAAAGAGAGGGGATTGCTAGCAATTCACCCCTAGATTTCCCGTGGTGTAGATGACCAAAAGTTTGAATTGGTAACTGACTGTAGTGCTGTGAAGTCCCTCTTAAACCTTAAAACACCTAATAGACATATGTTCAGGTGGCAACTTGCTGTTCAAGAATACAGAGGATGGATGTCAATTATCCATAGGGCTGGAAATGTTCACTCCAATGTTGATATGCTGTCCAGATTGCCTCTGCCAAATAATGACTCAAATCCTGCTTATGTACCTGAAGATGATAATGTTCATATCCATGGAATATTTATAGTTGATATGGAAGAAGAGTTATTACAATTAATACTGAATTCATATGATAAGGATTATGATTTAAATAAATTAGTTACTATCTTAAATGATCCTATGAATGCTTCAATTCAAGTATTGATTAAAACTCTTCCTGAAAAGTATCAAAATGCTTTGCTTAAAGAAAGTTTTCTATTGAAGATGTTTATATATATTATAGAAGAAATCTTACTAATGTAATTGTAATTCCTCCTTCTATGAAAGAAAATATCCTAAAACTTTGTCATGATAACATATTAGCTGGTCATTTTGATCTTGAAAAGACATTAATTAGGATCAAAAACAATGCTTGGTGGAATAATATGTCTGAAGATACAAAATTATATGTTGAATCTTGTGATTCCTGCCAAAAGTCTAAAAGGTTGACAGGTAAAACAGCAGGGTTATTACAACATATTGAAGCATCTGATGCTCCTTGTAAAATCATTAACATGGATTTTGTCACTGGTATTCTTGTAGCAGGTAAAGACAGTTATAACTCTTGTTTGGTAATAGTGGATAGATTCACAAAAATGTGCAAATTTATTCCCACTTACAAAGATGTATCCACAAAGGAATTAGCTTTCTTATGGTGGAATTACATGTTCAATATTGTTTTTTTCCAAAAGCCATTATCTCTGATAGAGATCCAAAATTCACTACTGAGTTTTGGACCTCTTTGATGGATATTCGTGGCTGTGAGTAAAATTTGTCTACATCTCATTATCCTCAGACTGATGGTCTAACTAATAGAATGATTCAAACTCTGGAAGATATGATTAGAAGTTATTGTGCCTTTTGATTAGAATATAAATAAAATGACAGATTTACTCATGAGTGGGTCACTCTATTTCCTGGTCTTGAATTTGCATATAATAGCACTGTTCATTCTGTCACTGAGAAAAAGCCTTTTGAGCTTTGGTTAGGTTATGTCCCAAACACTCCTGCGCAGATTCTCAACAATAAATTACCTATATTGGAACTACACCCTGGTGTAAAATCTTTTATGAAAATGCAACAGCTATTCAGAACAAATTCTCAAAGCTGTATTGATAAAGCATTTGAATATGAAAAGAAAAGAATGTATAAATCCCATAAAGAATACACATTTAACAAGGGTGATGAAGTGTTGATATCGACTGTCCATTTCAATTCATAAAGTATCAACAAATTAAAAGATCCTTTTGTAGGACCATTTTTTGTTAAAAGAATGGTTGGAGATAATGCAGTAGAAGTTGTATTGTATTCTCCATATGATAGGAAACATCCTGTTTTTTGCATTTCTTTGCTTAAGCCTTATACTTCCAATAGTGACTTATTTCCCAAAAGAAGGGGAAGACCTAAGAAAGACCTTAAGAAAGTCACAGAAACTTCAGGAATTGAAAAAATTCTCAATGATAGAATTATCACTTCAGAAAGAGGTACTGAATATTTATTGAGATATAAGAACAAATAATCTGAACATGATGCATAGATACCTGGCAAGGATATTTCAAATCTTCCTATGCTGTTGAAAAAGTAAAAAAAGAAAAAATCTTAGGATTTTTTTTATTGTTTTTTTTAGAGTGAGGTAGTGTCAGCCAGGCTATACCAGGAGCCCAGTAAATGATATGTTGATCTATTGGACCTGAAAGAGGGCCTAAGATTTGCATTTGATGTATATAAATTAATATTTTATTGCATATTAAAATTATATAAGTATCTTATTAAATACAAGTATTATATTAATTTTATTGTTATATAAATTATTTATACATTTAAATTAAGCATAATAAATTTAACATTCTAAAAATAATGGCGCATTTTTATGCATTTAATAATTATAAATTAATAATTAATTAATTACAAACATATATTATAATTATATGTGTAAAATTGACTTATAGTGTAATTAAATTAATTAATAAAATTTACATATTAAATAAAACTTTTCATATATTATTAAACAATAATATTGGGCGCTTTTTAGACCCTTAATGGTGTCAGAAAAAATATTAAATAAATTATAACACTTATTTAATAACATAGTATCAAAACCCCCACTTTAAATTACAAATATCATTAAATTAATTATATGTTTCATTTAAACTAATTATTGAATTAATTACATATTTAAATCAATTAATTAAAATTACTTTAAACTGGATTGAATTGATTACATGAATTTTTGGTGTGAAAATAATTCTATTTGTTTTACTCAAACACTTTACATGTCACTATAATGTCTGTTTTGGATTATTTTACTCACTGTTGACATGTTTCAAACATACTTGGTTACTAATAATTTTAATTAAGTGTTTTTGGGAAATTATGGTGGGAAAATTAGTTACTTACTCATGGTTTTAGTTAAATGTCTTATGTTTTTCTCTCAGTCTCCATATTTTAGTTCTATTCTTTTTAATTTCTAGTTTCATGTTATTCCTTTTTGTAATTACTATATGGTGATGCTTCAGAGGGTCCTTTGCCTATAGAAGGCTTTGGATATTGGCCAGTTGTCTAGAAGAAGGAGGAAAAAGATAAAGAATGGAGAACAGGAGGAGGAGATAGGGAAGGAAATAAAATAATAAAATGAGTTTTAATTATCTTAAGAGAAAAAAGTCAACAAGGACTACTTGGGACTTGAGATAATACTGAGGGTTATTTTAAATTAAATTATATTTATTTAAGTTAGAAGTTATTTCAATGCGCGGAAAACACTATTAACTATTATTAGATCTATTGCAACCTTAGTTAGTTATATAGAATTTTCATTAGAATTTATAGTACTAATAAAAATAATAATAAACGTAATATATTTAAAAAATATATTTAAATGATGAGTGTATAATAAGTGATGAAGGTACAGGGGATTATCCAAAGCCTTTTATAGGCAAAAGACCCTCTGAAGCGTCACAAATGAGTATTTATAAAAGAGAATTTAAATGAGACAAGAATATAAAAGAATAGAACTAAACATTGAGATTGAGAGAAAAACATGAGACAATAAAATAAACCCGTGAGTAAGTAACTATATTTTCCACCATAAATTCCCAAAACACTTAATTAAAATAATTAGTAACCAAATAAGTTTGAAACATGAGAACAGGGAGTAAAATAATCCAAAACAGACATTATAGTGACATGTAAAGGGTTTTAGTAAAACAAATAGGATTATTTTTACACCAAAAATTCATGTAATCAATTCAATCCAGTTTAAAGCAATTTTAATAAATTGTTTTAACTATGTAATTAATTCAATAATTAGTTTGAATGAAACATATAATTTTTTTAATGATATTTGTTATTTGAAATGGTTATTTTAAATACTATATTATTAAATAAGTGTTATAATTTATTTAATAATTTTTCTGACTCAATTAATGGTCAAACAAGCGCCCAATATTATTGTTTAATAATATATGAAAAGTTTTATTTAATATATAAATTTAATTAATTAATTTAATTACATTATAATTCAATTTTACACATATAATTATAATATATGTTTGTAATTAATTAATTATTAGTTTATAATTATTAAATAGATAAAAATGCGCCATTATTTGTAGAATATAAAATATATTATGCTTAATTTAAATGTATAAATAATTTATATAACAATTAAATTAATATAATACTTATATTTAATAAGATACTTATATAATTTTATTATGCAATAAAATATTACTTTATATACATCAAATACAATTCTTACGCCCTCTTTCAGGTCCAATAAATCAAGATATCATTTACTGGGCTCCTGGTATAGCCTGGCTGACACTCCGTCACTCTAACAAAAACAAAAAAAAATGCTAAGATTTTTTCTTTTTGTACTTTTTCAACAGAGTAGGAAGATTCAAAATCTCCTTGCCAGGTATCCATGAAACTTGTTTAGATGATTTGCTCTTATATCTCAATAAATATTCAGTACCTCTTTCAGAAGTTATAATTCTATCATTGAGAATTTTATCAATTTCTGCAGTCTCTTTCTTATAAATTCCTGACGTTTCTGTGACTTCCTGAGGATTTTTCTTAGGTCTTCCCCTTCTTTTGGGAAATAAGTCACTTTTGGAAGTATAAGGCTTAAGCAAAGAAATGCAAAAAACAGTATGTTTCCTATCATATGGAGAATACAATACAACTTCTACTGCATTATTTCCAAACATTCTTTTAAAAAAAATGGTCCTACAAAAGGATCTTTTAATTTGTTGTTACCTTATAAATTGAAATGTACAGTAGATATAAACACTTATTTCCCCTTGTTAAATGTGTATTCTTTATGGGATTTATACATTCTTTTCTTTTCATATTCAAATGCTTTATCAATACAGCTTTGAGCATTTTTTCTGAATAGCTGTTGCATTTGCATAAAAGATTTTACACCAGGGTGTAGTTCCACTTAGTTAATTTATTATTGAGAATCTGAGCAGGATTGTTTGGGACATAAACTAACCAGAGCTCAAAAGGCTTTTTCTCAGTGACAGAATGAACAGTGCCATTATATGCAAATTCAAGACCAGAAAATGGAGTGACCCAGTAATGAGTTAATCTGTCATTGTATTTATATTCTAATCCAAAGGCACAATACCTTCTAATAATATCTTCCAACGTTTGAATCATTCTCTCAGCTAGAACATCAGTCTGAGGATGGTGAGCTGTAGACAACTTTAACTCACAGCCACAAATATCAATCAAAGAGGTCCAAAACTCAGAAGTAAATTTTGGATCTCTTTCAGAGATAATAGCTTTTGGAAAACCAACAATATTGAACATGTAAGACGACCATAAGAAAGCTAATTCATTTGTGGATACATCTTTGTAGGTAGAAATTAATTGCAAATTTTCGTGAATCTATCTACTATTACCCGACAAGATTTATAACTTTCTTTACCTGCTACAAGAATATCAGTGACAAAATCCATGTTAATGATTTACCAAGTGGCATCAGATGCTTCAATATTTTGTAATAACCCTGCTCTTTTACCTGTCAGCGTTTTAGATTTTTGGCAGGAATCACAGGATTCAACATATAATTTTGTATCTTCAGACATATTATCCCACCAAGCATTGTTTTTGATCCTAATTAATGTCTTTTCAAGATCAACATGACCAGCTAATTTGTTATCATGACAATGTTTTAGGGTAGTTTCTTTCATAGAAAGAGGAAATACAATTACATTAGTGAGCTTTCTTCTATAATATATATAACCATCTTCAATAGAAAACTTTCTTTAAGAAAAGCATTTTGATACTTTGCAGGAAGAGTTTTAATCAATACTTGAATTGAAGCATTCTTAGGGTCATTTAAGATAGTAACTAATCTATTTAAATCATAATCCTTATCATATGAATTCAGTATTAATTGTAAAAACACTTCTTTTATAATAACTATAAATATACCATGGATATGAACAGTATCATCTTCAGGTAAATAAGCAGCATTTGAGTCATTATTTGGCAGTGGAAATCTGGACAACATATCAACATTGGAGTGAACATTTCCAGCCCTATGGATAATTGAAATCTGTCCTCTGTATTTTTGAACAGCAAGTTTCCACCTGAACATATGTCTATTAGGTGTTTTCAGGTTTATAAGGGACTTCACAGCACTACAGTCAGTTAACAACTCAAACTTTTGATCATCTAGATAGTAATGAAGTTTCTCAAGAGCACAAACAACTTCTAAGAACTCTAATTTAGTGGCACCATATTTCAATTCCCTATTTCTCAAGGTTCTTGAAATAAAAAAAATTGAAACCTCTGAGGATTTATCATTAATAATTTGTCTCTGGTGGAGGGCAGCACCCAGACCAACAAAGCTAGCATCTGTATACAGGACAAATGGTTTTTTAAAATCTGGAAGAGCTAAGATAGGGGCTGTCATTAAGCAACATTTTAATGTATCAAAAGCTTTTTGACAGTCAATATTCCAGATGAATACAACATCTTTCTTGGTTAGTTTGGTAAGAGTCAAGGCTATGACTTGATAAATTTTAATATATTGTCTATAATAGCCACACATACCCAAAAAAACTTCGGATTCCTGTTACAGAGGTTGGTGCTTTCACATTTTGAATTTCAGAAACTTTTTTGTGGTCTACACAAATTTGTAGGCCTGACACAACATGGCCAAGGACTTTCAAAGATTGAAAACCAAATTTACACTTTTTCAAGGACAAGGTCATATTTATTTCATCCATTTTTTGGAAAACCCTATTTAAATGAACCATATGTTCATCAAAAGTTTTAGAAAAATCTATGATATCATCAATATACACCATGAGCCATCCCTCAATAATTTCCTGATGGAAAGTGTTATCCATGACTTTTTGAAAGACTGAAGGGGCACTTTTAGGGCCAAATGGCATTCTAACATACTTATATATTACCATATGGGTAGCAATAAGTAAAAAAGTTTGAGAATTTTTCTCAACTGGAACTTGATGATACCATTTATTACCATCCAGACATATAAAAAATTTTGCACCTTGCAAGGTAGCATGTATTTAATTAATTCTGGGTAAAGGATAAATATCATCAACAGTATAAGTGTTTAATGCTCTGTAATCTCCACATAATCTAGCCTTATATTTTTTTTAAGAAATTAAGACTGGGGAGATGACACAATATTTGGGGGTGACATCCACTTTCTCAATGATATTCATTTTTAATAATTTTGCAATATTATCTTCAATATCCTTTCTTTTAGTAGGAGAAGCAGGATATGGTTTTCTCTTAAGACTAGGAGGAATATCACTCAAGTTGCAGGATAAGGTAATTATTAATTTCTTCCTGAACACTTGCTAAGACATGAGAACCATGAGCAAAATCCATAGGGAAAGAGGTTATTGAGGCAATAATAGAATCCTTTTTTTCACTAGTTAACTGATCACCAAAAGAAGCAGTATTTATTTCATTTAATAAATCGTCCATTTCAATAGTTGGTCTGCCTTTACACTGGATCAGTGAGTTAAAAGACTTTAACAGGTTCCCAGAAGGTTTTCTAGGGGATGAAATTTTGAAATTTCTTTTGCCATTCAATCCCAAGGTAAAGAAATTCTTTTCTGGGTCCAATTTCAAACCAAACTGTCACTGGAAGACCTACGCACAAGGTTGAGGGTGTTCCTGGAATTGAGATGGAGAAAGTAGTTTAGAAACTTCTTTGAAACACAGAAGAAATGTTTGAAGAAATGATTTGAAGATGACTCAAAGAAAGAGCTACTGCTTCAAGATATGTTCAATAAGAATTCTGATATAATTTAAAGGTAATATTAATATTCTTGAGATCTCACAAAGGGTTGTAAACTCAATAATCAAAGATTTAAGTCTTCGAAATGATTATTGAGAAAAAAAAGGAAATGTAAAATAATAATGAATTAACCTGAACCTTTTACCACTATTAACTATATATACATTTTATAATTTAATTCTAAAGAAAGTTGAACCAAAATCCCATCCCTTTTATATCCACTACTCTTCCTCGCATTGACCTCATGCCCATCCAACATTCCACACACCACAGACCTCCGAAAAACACCTGTTACACCTGGACCCTCCTCACTAACATCCGTTAACCCTTTAATCCTCCACTAACCATCCCGTCCATGCTCACTACCCCTGTTAATAACTGTCAGCCAGGCTGTCCCAGGAGCCAAGTAATAAACATACAATTTTATCGGAGTTAATAAATGACATAATAATTGAAGATTATGTATATATATTAAATTTATATTACATAATAAATTATATTAAAGTATTATTTTATAATTAAAATAAATTTTATACTAATTTTATTATCATATAAATTAATTATACATTAAAATAATTATTATATTCCATATAAAGAGGTGTTATGTGTATTTAATGAATAATTATTTAATTACATGTTGATAATATAATTATATCTTATTAAATTATCTTATATTGTAATAACATTAATTTTTAAATTTAAATTGAACCCTTTTCATATTCAAAATTATCCATAATTATTGATGTTGTTTTTTGACCCTAATTTGTGATGAATATTAAATGCATTATAATATTTATTATAATAAATTTAAAAATTCTAAAATGGATTCAGTAAAAAATTTAATTACTTGTTTCAACTAGTTATTACATAGTCAAAACAATTTATTTATTTTCTACAGACTAATACAAAAATTGATTACAATATTTTGTTGTGTCAAAACATTCCATTTGCTTCACTTAAAAAATCTATAAGAAATATTGTTATACTTAATTTGATTACTTTTTCACATGGTTCTCATGTCTCAGGGTTGTTTAATTACTTAATAGGGGGTATCAATGTTGACCAATCTGCAATTAAATTAATTGCGGAAAGTAATCCGCATACCCCAATTATCTTCCGCAATTATTTTTGCTAATAATTGGGTTATTATACACTTTACATGTCAATGTTCACCTCTTATCTGACATTTTTATCCTCAATATTTGATAACCACATCTTGGACAACTTTCTGGATATCCCAGCCTTCTACCTTGCTGCGCACTTCCATTCTTATCCCATCCTGTTCATTCTATCCGCTCAGAATTTCTCCCCATTTCATCTATTTGATTCTTCTCCTTTTCATCTCGCTATCTCATCTGCTTGTTTCTGCTCCTTTTCATCTTCATTTATAATAACATGCCTCGTCATCCTAGATCTTCTCAAAGGCAGCCATCACCCAGTTGTTCTTCAATTCCCACTACTTCCTCTTTCCCCCGCTCAGCTGAGAAATCAAAGACCGTTCAATTAAAAAAAGATGAACATCTCATTCTTATCAACTGGCTGAAAACCAAATCTAACTATGATTCTTGTTTTGGTACTGAGTATGCCACTAAAGTAGGACGGCCCCCCGCATCAAAAGTTAATGGCTATCTTCTAATGGCAAATGAATTACGCAATAAGACCAAGGGAAGGATTGATCTTTTGCCTAAACAGATGTCTGAACACTTCAAGAATTACCGAGCAAAATACAAGAAGGCAAAGGCTCTTTCATCTTCCACTGGTTTTGGGATTACCGACAATGATATAACTAAGGGCATAAAATCCATAGACGATAAACTTGATTCTTTATGTCCTTACTTTAAAGAGATGGATGCAATTTTTGGAGAGCGAGCTGATGTTAATCCTGTAAACATGTTGGATGGTGAAGATCCTATCTCCGAACATGATGTAGAAGCAAATCTTTTCCCATCCTCTTCCTCCACTCAAGCCTCCCCTCTTCTAAATTCTACAAATCTAGATAGCTTTGCTATTGATCCTATTGGCGATTTAACCCAACCCAATCTAACTCAGGTCTGTTTTTTTTCTTTTATCTTATCAATACTTTTTTTTATTTACTTAGATTTTCTTATTTATTAAAAGGCTGATGAACAAGCCCAGGAGCCACAATCAACTGAGTCTGAAGCTAGTGACAATGATGAGGAGGAAAATATGACCTTGAACAAGAAGCGTAGGGCTTCAAGTAGTCTAAATTTCCACTCACAAAGAAGACAAAATAGTGATACTTCATCACAAACCCCTTTTTCTTCAATGGAACAGTTTTTAGAGAAACGTGATGCTGGTAAGTGATATCATACCTATTAATATTTACTCTGCTTTTCTTCTACTTATTGTTATCATTGCTTATCACTCTAGAACAAGTGGAAGCTGCTAAAGAGACTCTAAAGTTTGAAAATCAAAAGTATGAGCTCTCTTTAAGGAGGGATGATAGGCTACAAGATTTGGAAGAGAGGAAGTATGAGCTCTCTTTACGGAAGGATGATCGGGCCAAAGATTTGGAGGAGAGGAAGTATGAGCTCTCTTTACGGAAGGATGATCGGGCCCAAGATTTGGAGGAGAAGAAGTTTGAGTTAACTCTAAGTATTGAAAAATCAAAAAAAAGAGGAGAAAACACTTGAACATCAAAACCTATTAGAGCAGATGAAATATAAGTTTGATCATGAAGAAAATTCCAAAAAGAAAGATTTCTTGATAGAATGTGTTAAAGCTAATAAATCTGTTGAGGAAATTGAACGTTTAAAGAAATTGTTGGATGACTAGTTTGTTTTATTTCTCTCACACTTCAACTGTTCATATTTATTTTTACATAAAATTTCCAATAATTTCATTTATTTCATTACTCTCCCACTTTTTTTAAATAAAATATTCATGTCTCCTTTGAAAATTTGACGATACCCCACCCCTGGATTTTTTTGAAGTAAGGGGTGGGTATCACAAAAATTCTTTCATATCATGAATCTTGAAAGTCTTGTATGAAAATTTGGCTTTACTACCTCCTGCATTTTACTGGTATCCCAAAAATTCTTACATGTCAAGAATTTCACAAGTCTTATAATAAATTTTGGCAAAACCCCCCATGAATTTTATTGAAGTAAGAGACGGGTATCACCAAAAAAATTTCACCAAAATATTTACAAGTCAAAAAAATTCTATATCTGTTTTAAAAAATTGGCAATACTCTCCCCTGCATTTTATTGAAGCAAGGGGTGGGTATCATAAAAATTTTTCTAAGTCATCAATTTCACATGTCAGATTTGAAAATTTGGCAATACCCCCCCTGCATTTTATTGAAGTAAGGGGTGGAAGTCATCTAAATTTAATATAATTACATAAATTATTAAATAAATATCTAATATATATCAATTTCCCTAGTTTATAGTGATGACAATTCCTCAAGCCAAAATGCAGACCAAATCTAGAAACAAAAGTTTGGGAATTTCTACAGGTATAGGCAAGAGGAACCTCACGAATCAAACATATAAACGTTATCATGATTACCTGTTATACAACCAAAGGTCGATGGCTCATCACATTACTTGAGAAAATTGATATATAAAAAATATTTATTAAAAATTTATGAAAAAATATAAAATTTTCGATGACAACTCTAATCCCCATACTTTTTGGATCTAGATAAAGTTTTTTTAAATCAAATAACTTTACCTTCTTCCTTTACCTTATTGATTCTTTGTATCAACTTATTACTGATTTGAAATGAGCAACCAAAATGTGTGAAATCTTGACAGGATTCCAAACCAGGAGGAGCTTTGGTCGTTTTATGATTATCCTGAGAAGAATTCCAAATAGTTTCGATGATACCATTTCCAAAACCAAAATCAATGATGCACCGGTGGTCTGGAAAATATAAACCATGTCCTTTTATTTTAGCTGGAGATGGTATTGGGTGGCCAGTTATCGGATTGATATATGAGAATATTCCAAAAGTAAGAAAATTGGCATCATTCCTATCGATATGAATCCTATTGTGAAATCCAGAATGAGTGATAATAGCATTAGAAAATAAAAGATATTCGTGGCTGATATCTTCCCATTTGGAGTCACACCAATTCGGTATTCCAACTTTGGTTGCAAGTTCATGATTTTTTTCAAATGCCTTTTACAGAGCTTTTTGAGTCGAAGAGCAAGAAAAGAATTAAAGGAAGGTAGAGTGTCCCATAAGCAAAAATCTTCATCTTTTTTTGCTTTAGTGATATTCTTGACCAAGGAATATATGCCTATATAAATGAAATAAGTGAAATGATATTAAGAATGGAAATAAATTATTAGACATACCAAGAGAATATCCTTTAACAAAACCTGGTCTCCAACCAAATCCAATCATGATACCACCCAACAAATTCATATTCCTTATAGGTAATTGAATCAAAGCCATTTGATAAAGAGTAATGATAAGATCCCATAGTTGATTAAAAGTTTCATCTTTTACACCATCAAATGAATGAACTTCCAAAATGAATTGAGGCTTATATGTATTACTGATAACTGCAACCACTCAATCATCATCAATTTTGGTTAGATATTTGATATCTTCTGGTAATTTTTTCGGATATATAAATTTTTTATCTACTTTAGTTTTATGAAATAAAATGTTTGGGATATGACGAAAATAACTTTCACAGAGAATTTTTTTTTTCAGATATCTTTTCTTCTGATGAGACAGATTATCTTTAATTTTTCTTGATGATTTAGATGATGAATAATGTTTTTTCAGATATCTTTTCTTCTGAAATGTTGTAAATTTTTTTTTTAGATATATTTTCTTCTGATGAGACTGATTATCTTTAAATTTTTTTGATGATTTAGATGAAGAATTTTTTTTTTCAGATATCTTTTCTTCTTATGAGACTGATTATCATTATTTTTTTCCAATTATTTAGAAGATGATTGAATGGAAGTTGATTTGGAAGAAGATGATAGAGATGATAAAGATGAAGATGATAAAGAAGATAAATTTATTTTTGATGATTTAGAAGATGATTGTATGGAAGTTGATTTCGAAGAAGATGATAGAGATGATAAAGATGAAGATGATAAAGAATATAAATTTATTTTTGATGATTTAGAAGAAGATTGTATGGATCTTGATTTTGAAGAAGATGATACTGATGATAAAGATGAAGATGATAAAGAAGATAAAGATGAAGATGAGAGAGAAGTAAGGGGTGAATCTGAAGAAGAAGACATTTCTTTGATCTGAAAAAAAATTAAATGTCAATAAAATTTCAACTCAATTTTTTTTAAAAAAAATTCTCACCTTATTTTTCAAATAAAAAAACTGTTTTTTATTTAAAAATTAAAATAGAAAAAAAAACAAAAAAACAAAAAACAAAAAACAAAAAATGAGTAAAAAAATTTCCAAAAAAAAATTTTATAAAAAAAAACCTGAGGTTTTATTTTTAAAAAGAAAATAAAAGCAAAATCCTTTAAAAAAAAAAAATTTATCCAAAAAAAAAAAATTCAGTAAAAATTAAATCACAAAAAAAAAATTAAAAAAAAAAACTAAAAGTGAACCTGAAGATTGGTTATTAAAAACCTTCTCACAATATCCTGAAAAAAAAAAAAAATCAGTAAAATCAAAATAAAAAATAAAAAAATTATTTAAATAAAATCAAAATCACAAAAATTAATTATAGAAAAATTAAAAATAAAATTATAAACCTTTTTTGTTTTGTAAATAAGAGGGACAGTCCTTATCAGAAAGAATTTTTTTTTTTCTATATTACTGCAAAAAAAATAAAAAAAATAATCAAAATTACAAACAAAAATTTGTTAGTATCTTTATTTGAAAGTTGGTAACCCATCTTTATCTCCCATAAATGTCCCCTTTTCCCTTCTTTATTTATTTGAAATGCCCTTACAAATCCCTCCATCCTTGCCTCAAAAGTCCCCTCAAATGCTCTCCTTGCCTGCCTCAAAATCCCCCTGAAATACCCCCCTTTCCCCCCTCTTTAGGTCCCTCAACACCCTCCTTCCCCCCCCTTTAGCTGCCTCAAACCCCCCCCATTCCCCCCTCTTTAGCTGCCTCAACCCCCCCCCCGTTCCCCTCACCTAAGGCGCCTCAAACCCCCCCCATTCCCCTCTCCATAGGCGCCTCAAACCCCCCCCATTCCCCTCTCCTTAGGCACCTCAAACCCCCTCCCAAACTGTTACCACCTTCTCTACCCCCCCCCCCCCCCCACCTCCTTGTTAACGAACGATCTGTAATGATTGTTCGCTAAGTAGTCGAATCGCTAATGATTCGATTACTTAGAAAATGATGGTTACAAATTGTTCGCTAAGTAATCGAATTGTTAGCGATTCGATTACTTAACGAACGATCTGTAACGATTGTTCGTTAATAATCAGGGGGGGGGGTAGAGGAGGATGTAAGGATTGGGTAGGGGGGGAAGGGGGGGTGTTTGAGGCTCCTAAAGAGAGGGAAAGGGGGGTTTGATGTGGGTAAAGAGAGGTGAAGGGGGGGTTGAGGTGGCAAAAGAGAGGTGAAGGGGGGGGTTGAGGGACATAAAGAGAGGGGAAGGGGGGTGTATTGAAGCACCTAAAAAGAGGGGAAGGGGGGTGATGAGGGACCTAAAGAGGGGGGAAGGGGGGGATTTTAGGCAGCTAAAAAGGGGGTAAAAAGGGGGTCTGAGACAGGTAAAGAGAGGGAAAAAGGGGGGCCTTGAGGATGATAAAGAGAGTTGAAGGAGAGAAAAAAAAACAAAAAAAAAAGAGAAAAAAGAGAAAAAAGCAAAACAAAAATTAGTTTACCCTAGAACAAAAATAAATGAAGCACTTACAAAAAAAACAAAAAAAACAAAAAAAAAAGCAAAAAAAAGCAAAAAAAAAAAAAATCATGATTAGCAAATAAAAAACCATGAAAAAAGAAAAAAATGACCTACCTGGTGAGTTGAGTTGAGAAAATAAATGCAACCAAAATATTTGAGGGATGTTTGAGGAGAGGATGAAAAGGATATGAGTGATGAATGAAAAAAAAAATCACTGACAAAATATGTGATATAAGAAAATATGCGATTTCATTTTGAGGAGGTGAAAGAAAACCAATGAGCCATCCAAAAAAAAGATATTCACCGTAAATTCAAAAAAAAATGAATATGCAACAAACAAAAATACATAACCAAGTGATTAAAGTACACAAAGAGGACATTTGGAAAGTATGAAAACATTAAAATAAAAAATTAAAAGGGTGAAGAGAAATGTTGGAGAGTAATTGGCATTATAATGGGGCATATGCCGGTTGATTGAATGATTTGTGAATCAAGGGAGGGGAGTGCCAGTGGTGGTTCAGGATCCTCTTCTTCATAAAGATCATTCCACTCTTCCTTTAAATCAGCTAGAATATTTTGGAGTATTACACAAGTCAAGATCCAATGATTTGCAGTTTTGATCTCCAATTTTTTTTGAAATTGGATTCTGAGCTCCCGAAGACTAGAAAATTGACCCTTTAAAATACCTATAGCATGTTCAATTTGTACTCTTGATTGTGCAAGGTGATAATTAAATTTAGTTTTGGGGTCATTTTCTGAATTTGCACCACGGAAAGCAGGTATAATGTACTTTCCACTTGCATATGCTGAGTCTGCAAGGAGGTACTGAGATTCGTCAAAGTATGAGTCAGGGGATTGAGAAATCCTCATTCTTTGGAAGACGGAAGATTCATGACATGATCCAGGGAAGCCACTGTGAAAAGCAATAAATTTTTTATTGACATCGCATACAAGTTGAATGGCAATAGAGTATCTAGAAAGAAGATAAAAAGTTTGATTGTGAAAGATGAGAACTTGGAGGAGATTTTGAAGAAACCTTTTTTTGCGATCAAAATAATGGTTGCCATCATGAGAAGGCTTTTGACTCAAAGGGATGGTTGTGCCATCAACAAAACCTATACAGCCAGGGAAACCTTCAGCTTGCATTACTTGAGAGGATTCAAGTTGCTGTTCTAAAGTTGGCCAAGCAAGATTTTGAGACTTGAGTGAAAGGATAGCAATCATACAGCGCTTGGTGTATAATATCACGGTACCATATCCTATGTTAAAGAGATTATCCAAACATCTTACGGCAGCACCATTTCCATTTGAGCCAAAGCGACATAGAGCAACAGCAAGTTGGATGGCAGGATTACACTGTTTGTTATGAGAATTGTTATGGAAGATAGGATGATTGGAGATGAGTTGATAAAGTTTGAAGAAAGAATCGGGAGAAGTTCTAAAAAGTTGTGTGAAGTTTAAATGAGGAATGTTGAGAATGGAGGCCAGATCATATCGGGGATCATGATAAAGATTTGGCCCCCTGGTGATGATGTAATGCTTTTTGGAAAGAAAACACATATAAGCTAAAGAATCTTCCAAATCAGAGTCAGATTTATAGTAAAGAACTAAAAGAAAAGTAATAGCATTCATTGTTGAGTGAAGTAGCTTCCTAGTAGAGAGGTGTTTCATTTTTGCCAGTGGAAGGGTTAAGTGATGATGGAAGTGGGAATTCACCGCCAAATGTGCAGTTGGGGTGTGTAGATAGAAAAAAAACTTAAGTGTTCACCACCAAAATTAAGTAGCATAGAGTGAGGAAAGACTTAAGGATGGCATCAGCAATTATGAGTCATGTGACTTTCTTGCAAATCCATCATGGATGAGATGAGTTTGGGATCAGGAATTAGGAATGGAAATTGGGGTATAAGAGGCGGAATAATGCATTATTGTGGATTTCTTATCCACTAGCCCCAGGGCTAGTGGATAAGAATCTTCCGCAATTAATAATGTCTGATCCCGGGAAAAAAAATTCCTGATCCCTAATTGCGGATCCCTGAACATTGATACCCCCTTATATATTACTTAAATGATTTGGGAAATGGTTGCATGAAAATTGTTTTCTTAATTGGGATTTTAATTACTTGTTTCATCTTTTTCTCTCCATTTTTATGTTTCAATAATTTTCTTTTATCTTTTTGTTTCATCCTATTATTATTTTGTATATACTGAGTGGTAGCGCCTCATTGGTCCCTTTGCCTATAAAAGGCCTTGTGTTATTTCATTTATGCTCATCACTTACTACTCAACATATTTTTTAATTACACTATAAAAATCATTGTATTTACAACTATTTAAACTGTGCGTCTGCCTATTTAAGTAATAAAATAAAATATTAAAAGGTTTTGATAGGAATATTTTAGTATTAATAGTTGATAATTGAACAGAGAGAATAAACTCGTACTTACTTTATTAACCACATTGATCCCCATCCATTTTTATTAAAAGTCTTTTAAATTTTTATTATTAAAATTATATACTTCTTTATTTCAGTTCCTTTTTATTTCCCCTTCTACCTTCTTTTTCACCTTCTTCTAGACGACTGGCCCACAATAACCCACAGATACTTAATAAACCTTTTAGTGGAATATTACATCAACTATTTGGCTGTGTGTTGCTTATTGAAGAAAAGACTAAACACACTATTGAGAGATTGACTGATTGAGATTTAAAGTTTAGACTAGCGCGGTTGAATAGTGAGTACACAAAGGAAAGTTGCAGTTGCTATTTAGAATTGTCTTCTGTGCTTCGAGTATGGATTTAGACCTCTGTACTTTTTATTTAATGAGCTGCTTTTGCCTCAAGTGTCACGTGGCCCGTGACAGATTCCTGGGTATAAAACGCGAGCTCCGTTTAGCGTGAGAAATATTCTTCCCACACTACTTTCTCTCATTTCTTTTTTTTAATTATTTTCTATTTATTATGTCGACTTGTCTTACCTCAACTCCCATGCCTCCACACCCCAAAGCGGATGGTGGAATTGTTACCCGGAAATACTTCCAAGCCTTCACGGCCTGCCAATCAATGGAATATTTTTGTGTCAAATGCACGGCTACACAAGGTCCTTGCCAGAAATGCATGTTTTGTTGCTGGAGATGGGTGACATGTGGTGCTCTATCAAAAAACGTGGACATCAAACAATGGTTTACCAAAATGAATTACTGGGTAGTCCCAAAGACCAAATAGTTGGTCAAAGACATCTGGGACGTGTTGGTCGGGGACAATCAATCGTTGGAATAGGCTGAGGAGGAGGTCAAGGATACTGTGGCAGCCTGGGTAACCCAGGCCACAGGTAAAAGACAAGGGGTGGAAGAGGATGAGGATGAAGTCCCCATCTCAAGGCGGATGCTGCAGAAGCAGCAGATAGTCATCAAAGAAAATGAAGAGGAGAAGGAAGTGACAGTGGAGGTCACCCCAAAGTTATTTTTAGAGGATGACCCATTTTTCGAGGTAAGTCTGCTTTTTTTTATTTCAAAAAATTTTGTTACTGATGACCGTATGTTTTTAGAATTCAGATGTCATCCCAGAAGCTCCAATTGTGGAAGCTGGGCCATCGCTGCAAATTGAGGCAAGTCAACTGGCGGTTGATTGGAGGGATAATAAGGAGGAAACCCTTGACCAGGTATGGTCGAAGAAACCTTGGCAGGGTCAACGAGCTTGATTCATTGAAAATTTAAGTGATGAGATTGACAAGATTGTTGATGCCACCTCCTTTAATGTGGAAGAAGAATTACTGGAGATTGGAGAAGTGGTACCAGTAGGAGAGGAGTAGGTATTTGAAAGATGCAGGATGGAAATAAGGGTGGTATTGGAAAAAATGAAGAAATTGGTTTGGTAAAAAATACAGTAGAAAATTTGTGATGGAAAGAGAAAAAAAAGAAAGAAAGAGGGGAAAAAAAGTAGAAAGCAATTTGTGTATTTAGTTATTTATTTTATTTTGTTGTTTTAATTTAAATTTTAACATATATTCTATAAGATTTTGAAAAGAAAAAGAAAAAGAAAGGGGATTAAAAAATTTGAATAAAATTTTGTTTTAAATTTTGAATGAAGAAAAGAAAAAAAATTTAACTAAGAAAATTTTAGTTAAAAGTTTTGAAAAGAAAAAAAAATTTAACTAAGAAAAAAAAATAGTTTATTGAAACAATTTTGTTTGAAATTAAAATTTAATGAGAGAAAAATTTGTTATTAGTGAAAGTTTATTTATTTAAGTTTTTGAGAAATTTTAGTTATTTGAAAAGAAAGAGAAAAATAGTTTTGAAAAAAGAATTTGAAAGAAAGAAGTAATTTGTTCAAAGAATTTTAAAAGAGAGATTTAAAGGTTAAAGTGAAGTTTGAGAAAGATTGTTGTATTGAGTTTGTGAAAAATTATGATAGTTTTAAGAAAAAGAAATAAGGGAAAAGAAAGAAAAATTAAAGGGATTATCGATTTTTAAGATTTTTATTTTAATAAATTTTAAGATATTATTTTTATTATTTTACTTTTAATTTTAACCTTTTAATTTAATTTAATTTTAATAGTAGTTTATTTTATTTTATTTTATTTATTTTTAAAGAAGTTTGAAAAAAAGCTTTTGAAAAGAAGAAAGAAAAAGAGAAAACAGAGTAAGGATTTTTTGAAGAGAAGAAGTTTAAGATTTTTAAGAAAAGAAGAAAAGAGAAAGAAAAGAAAAAAGAAGAGAAGAGAAAAAATAAAAGAGAGTTCTAAGGTTTTGGCTTTAAAGGATATTTAAGATGAAAAGATTTTATGAGTTCAGGGGCGTTAGAAACATTGATGGCTGGTTCC
Source organism: Hemileia vastatrix (assembly GCA_030280995.1). NCBI lineage: Eukaryota > Fungi > Basidiomycota > Pucciniomycetes > Pucciniales > Zaghouaniaceae > Hemileia > Hemileia vastatrix. The sequence continues at coordinate 9,221,452 of JASXTE010000017.1, read as the reverse complement.
CAGGATGTTTTGTCTGACTCATTGAGGAAGCCCTCCAATTCCACAAGCTATTGAAGTTTCCCCTTGCGCATTCTTGAAACAAGGATACAGCTTACTTCCCACTCTAGATGGTCTTCTACTTCGACCGGTTCCGGCCTGGGTATGTTTCTCGAGCCAGTTCCAGGAGAGATACGTTGAAAACAGGGTGAATAGCCTGCCATTTAGGAGGTAGTTTGAGTAAAAATGCAGTTTTAGAGACTTTGGAGTCAATTTCCAATGGTCCCAAGCGCCTTTTGGCCAGTTTCTTTCATGGTCGAGTTGTTCAAATACTTCGTGCGTCGAGCCATACTTTGTTGCCTGGTTTAAAGGAAGGAGAAGATTGTCTATGTTTGTCAGCCTGTTCCTTGTACCTTGGAATCACTAATTCCAAGTTTGATTTAAGTTCTTCTTGGAGTCGTGATATGTTTTGAAGATAATGTTCCGCAGGATGACTAGTTCCTACATGGATTGAGTTGAATTGAGGATGTCTTCCACAAACAGTTTCAAAAGGAGATTGTCATGTCAAAGAATGAGTTGAGTTATTATAAGCAAATTTGGCCAATGGTAACCATGTGGTCAAATTGTCTTGTTGGTAACTGACATACATTCGAAGGTATTGTTTGAGGATTTGGTTGACCCTTTCTGTTTTCCCATTAGTTTCAGGATGATAGGCCGTGGAGAGATTCCTTGTGATATTGAGTTGTTGACACAATTGAGTCCAGAATGTGGATACAAACAATGAGCCTCTATCTGAAATAATATCATTAGGTAAGCCATGTTTGGAATATACATATTCTAGAAACAATTTTGACAAATCTTCTGCTGTAGCAGTGGTAGTGATTTTAATGAAAATAGACATTTTTGAAAATCTATCTACTATTACTAATATAGCATCAAAATTATTAGAAAGTGGAAGTTGAGAAATAAAATCCATCGAAAAAGATTCTCAAGGTTTAGAGGGAATAGGAAGTGGTTGAAGCAACCCATGCTTCCAGTGACGGGGAGCCTTGTTCCTATTACATTTGTAACAAGATCTTATACAGGGCTTGATTTCTATGATCATTCCTGGCCAGAAGAAATCCCTTGCTTTTAACTGGTAGGTTTTATCAACCCCAAAATTACCAGCTAATGGAGAATCATGTTGACTATTGAAAATCAATAATTTTATTTCATTATTGTCAGGTATGACTACTCTACCTTCAAAAACTAATATACCTGATTCAATAATAAATCTTTTGGCCCCTTGCTTTGAGAGTATTTTGTCTTTTAATCCTAAACAATAAATGTCCTTTTACTGAGCTTTGAGGATGATGGATAGTGGATTTTGAAAAGATTGAATTGTCATCAAATTAAGTTGATGAGTCATTATCATTGATTCGTTGAAAATTGATTTCACATTTGCTGTGTTCTTGTCAGCAAATTTGTCCCCCCGCTGTGGGTAAATGTCATCCCAACATGACAGGATATCTGGGACAATGAAGTTCTTAACTGGGAAATAGCAAATAGAAAAAGGAAATTCAGAAAAAAATTCAGCCCACCTGGCTTGACGTCTGGTTAACACTTTGGAAGACATTAAGTATTTTAAAGCATTATGGTCAGTAAGGATTTGAAAAGGACTATCTAGGCTGAGAAGAAAAGAGCTCCATTTTTTAAGACAATGAGTAATAGATAAAAGCTCCATGTCATGAATTTCATAATTTAATTCTGCCGCAATGAGTTTGCGTGACTCAAAAGCAACAGGATGAAACAAATTTGTTTCAGGATTGAATTGAGAAATGACCCTTGCAATAGCATAATGGCTAGCATCTGTCTCGACTATTGTCAGAGCAGAAGGATAAAAGTGTCAAAGAATTGGAGCTGTGGTAAATGCAGTCTTCAATGATTCAAATTCCTTTTGTGCTGTAGAAGTAAAAACAAAAGGAATATTATTTCTAAGAAGAGAAGTAAGATTGGAAATAGTTTTAGGGTAATCTTTAGGAAATCTTCTATAGAAATTGGCAAAACACAAAAATCCTTGGAGGGATTTAACAGATTTGGGCTCAGGCCATTCAAGGATTTTTTGGACCTTTTTGTTGTCCATGACTAAACTGTCAGTGGAAAACGTAAACTTCAAAAAATAAATAGATTTAAGATGTAATTTGCATTTATTGTGCTTGGAATAGAGACTGTGATCTCGAAGGCGATTTAGAACCTGTCGAACATGGTGAATATGTTCATCTAGTGTCTTCGAGAAAATTCTAATATTGTCTAAGTAGATGACAACATCTTGAAAGATGTCATTAATAAAAGTTTTAAAAGTAGATGGTGTGCTACATAATCCATAAGGCGTTACTAAATATTCAAAACTTCTGAATCTAGTGCGCATTGCAGTCAGTGGTTCATGACTTCCGCAATGCGAATAAGATTTTAAGCGCCTCTAAGATCAATTATAGAAAAAAAACAAGCACCATTAAAAATGGTAAGAAGCAATGACATAGGAGGAACGGTATATGCATTCTTCTTTGTAACTGTGTTGAGCTTCATATAGTCAACACACAACCTAAGGCTACCGTCTTTTTTCTTTACAAAAAGAACAGGGGAGCCTCTTGGAGATTTACTGGCTCTGATGAAACCTTTGGCTACATTCTCTGCAATGTAGTCTCAAAGAACTTGAGATTCGTCCTTTGATAAAGAATATACAGGACCTTCCAGAGGTACTGGAACTAATAAATCTATTTGATGGTCATAGGCTCAATGAGGTGGTAACATATTGGCCTTGCAGATTGAGAAAACATTGAGGAAATCATGATAGATTCCCGGTAGAGTTGATTTAATGGCTTTAATGTTGATTTGGTCATCCTCATCATCTTCAAGAGAATCTGTCGAGGGAAGAACAGAATTGAGAGAACATAATTTGACTACTTTGAGGAAATTTAAATCCTCTTCAAGTGAGGTGATCAAGCTAGAGGGTTTAGCCGATTTCTCATTTAGAGGGAATTCAGATGCTTGCAAGTCATCTGGCAGAGATTTTCCTCTAGCAGGACATTATCAGGTGGGTTGTTTAACTCCCTATTGACCTGCATTGAAGAATCAGAAATATACTTAGTGTGTGGGGTGATCAATTCCCATGACCAATCAATTTCAGGATTCCAATGCGTTAAAACGTCATGGCCAAGAATGGTATCATCCATCCTTGGGGCGTCCAAGACTGATAATTCCCACTCAAAGGGGGGAAAATTCGGAAAGTTGAAAACCCATAAAACTTTCTTACTTACTGAATATTTGGGTTCCTCTGATTCAACCAAATATATTGGAGTTCGATTGATATCTGTGAATGTCAGCTTTTACTTCTCAGCAAAAGATAAACTGACAAAAGAAATTGAAGCTCCAGAGTCTATAAGACACCTGAAGGGGGTATCCTCCTTGAAAAGAATGAATCTAAAGCCATTTAAGGCAACTCCAGTACTTAAGACATGGAGGTTCTGTGCACTGGGAGAGATAAGACAGTTTGCTTTGCACACAAGTAAACTATCTACCAGTTTTTTGACCTTGAACTAGTACCTTCTCTTTCCTTCAATTTTACACAATCTTCTAGTTTGTGCTTACCCTCACAATACATACATAACCCATTATCTGCTCGTCTCTTCCTTTCAGCTTCTTTAACTTCCCCATTTGGATCCAGTACCTTACTGATATTGCCTGGGGTTGAGCTTTTTGGTCAAGGTTTGTCCTTTCCCTTATTGGGTTTGGATTGAGTTGAGGAGGATTGAGTTTTCCATGGGTGTGAAGGAGGTCCCAATTTAAAATTTAGGCCTTGAGATTTGTTGGGGTATCAACAATGTTGTAGTCATCCTTGGTAAACGCCGTTGAGTTTGAGGGTTTGATCCATTAAATCCGTTAAAGTAGTCATTTTCTGACCATGAAGAGTTAATTTATCCAGGATCCTCAAAGGAAGTCCCTTTTTGAAATGATACTTGAGGGCAGCATCATTCCAACCTACTTGACTTTGAAGTGCTTTGAAGTTCGAAATATATTCAGAGGCTTTAACATTATCACTCATGCGGAGGAAATCTAGTTCAATTTCTGCATTGTAAGTTTCATTAGGGTAACTGAAAAACGTAAAGAGTTGGTCTTCAAACTTTTCCCAGTTATTTATGAGTAAGTGGACTTCTGTTGAAGAGAGCATGAGAAGATAAGGTTCAAACCACCTTGCTTCTTTTCCGGGTAGGAATGAAGAAGCGTAAACAACCTTTGATTGGTTGTTATTGAAGGTTTGTGGGTCATTATGGAACAGGAGCTTGCAGGTTTTCAGGAAGGGGCACAATCTGTCTGGATGTTCTCCATTGAATTTATCAGGAGATTTCATGGAAGGAGTTTTGAATTTTGATCCCTCCGAAGACATTGGATTTGAAAGGTTTTTCATGAAAAGTCTCATGAAGTCTTCCAGTGAATTAGATGGTCCAGGCTCCAAAGGTTGACCAGAAGGGTGAGTAGCAGGGGAAGATGGTGCCTCATGCATTGTATCCTCTCCTTCTTCTTCTTGCTAGAGTCATCAAAATCCTGGGGGATGTCTTCTACAGATTTGACTGAGTGTTCCCGTTCCCTAAAGTTGAGAGGTTCCAGGGAGTGAGTGCAAGAACCAGGCCGTGTGGCTGTTGGCCTGCCTCTGGTGCGAGCCCTAGTAGTAGCGCCCATAGGAGGAGTGCGTTGATCAGGTGAAATTTTAAAAAATTTATTGACACTTTGAAAAAAAGACGTGGTAGTGCAAAGGATGAGAACAACGGAGAATTAAATTATACTGTCACAGGATGACCTACGCACAACATCAAGGGTGTTCCTGGGGAAGCTAGATGAAGGGAGGAGTTTAGAAACTTCTTTGAAGCACAGAGAAAACGTTCAAGGAAGTGATTCGAAGATGAATCAAAGGAAGAGCTACTTCTTCAAGATATATTCAATAAGAATTCTAATATAATTTAAAGTTAATATTAATATTCTTGAGATCCCACAAAGGGTTGGAAACTCAATAATCAAAGATTTTAGTTTTATAAATGATTATTGAGAAAAATAAGGTAATGTACAAAAATAATGATTTAACCTGAAGCTTTTACCACTATTAACTATATTTAACTTGTAGACAATCCTATAGTACTAGCTATAGGCCTTGACCAAGGGATTTGGAGAAAAACCAGATAGAAAATCCCCTGTCCCTTTAGAAAAATAGAGTGAGATTTACTTGCTAAAGTAAGTTGGTTCCTGTTTTGCTAAAGCTCCTTTTCAACACACTTGACTGCTTGATGAGCCAAGAATGTAGTCCTCAGATAGACTACCAGACCAAAGAACTGAAATGTAGAACAAAGTCCACACCAGAGACAGCAAAGATACTTGATGTAGGCTGCAAATCCACACCAGAGACAGCAATAATACTTGCTATAGCTTGCAAGACTATAACAGAGAAAACAGTTGCCAAAGTTAAGTTAAATAAAGAACTCACTTGCAACAAACACAGCCAATTGTGGCCAGAAAACAGTGAAAACTGAGTGAGGAACAATGATATCATGTCTGGATGGTTGTGTGATGATTAAGGTTGCCCCAAACTGTCTTATTCACTATGTACACACAGACCACTAACTAAGAGCCCATGCGCACCTACAATCTGGCGCCTGTACCCGCCAAATTGCATAAAAAACCCTCCTGGAGCGCTCCCCGACCTCCTAAAACAGAGGCGAGCAGGCCGCCCAACGTCGGAGATGCTGCCTGAAGCGGCCCGGCCTCCCTGAAGCCAGAAAACCAATAAAAACCACTAATCTACTTAGAAAAATTAGCTACAACTACTAAAACCTTTAAAACACGGAATTTCACTATAACAACATTGTGACATGAAATATAGAGAAAAATTAGCTCTATCCAATGGTACTAAGCACTTAACCCTAAGACTTAAGGTTAGCCCGTAAAACACAAAAAACAAAATTAAACAGCAATCTTTTATAAATGAAAAATGAGGAAATGACCCCTTAAAACTTAGAATATGAAAAATGTCTACAAGACATAAAATATAGAGAAAAACCAGGGCTATCCAATGATAGTACCCACATACCCGCAGACCCAATATCCACGGAATAAAACCAGAAAAATACCCAATTCCTTAACAGATGTCAATTAAGACATGCACAAACCTCGCCAAATCACACAACAAAGGCCCCTGCCAATGTTGGAAGACCACATCCTCCCTCCAATTGAGAATGTCTGCATTCTTTCTTCATCCAACCACCATGTTTAACCTTCTTCCCAAATATGCCTCTGAAATGGGCCCCTGCCAATACTGCATCAACAATAATTTAATCTGCGCCATGACACCACCTGTCCATCCATACAGAACGAACTGCGATGTCTGCCAATCCAGAAAGAAGACCTTCCACAGACCTGGTCCACTTTCTTCCACAACAGATTCACCTCCACCTCAACCTGGTCCTTCTTCTGCCAGCACCAAAAGATCTAGGCCATCCATCCTGATACCCAGATTAATCAAAAAGCTCCACCCTTCCCAGAAGAGTGCCACAACCCATAAAACAACTAGTTCCCCCATCCCTGGTCCATCTGATGGTAAAGAAAATTTATTCCTTCCTTCAACTTTAAAACTGATAACTTCTCAGTTCCTCCCTCTTCTGATAGTGATGATAAAAATGTAGGATCCATTGCAACACCAACACCAACGCACTTGCCCGCTATCAAGGCCAAGTTCCAACAACACACATCTCAACAGAAACAACTTCTCCTTCACTACTTCCAATCCACTCCTGCTAGAGATCCACAGGACATTGAGAACAGAAGACACCTCATTCACCAGTTCAAGGCTAATTCTGAGCACTTCATTTCATCTCTTGATTCCCTCTGTAATTCCACTAGTACTTGAGTTTGATTCAGAAAAGAAAAATTGACCACACCCTCAATAGGATGTAACCACAAACATCCCTCAGTTTTAAGTCTTGGGGGACCATCCTCATTTTATAGTCTTGGGGGACTCAAAAACCCTCAGTTTAAAGTCTTGGGGGACTCAAAACCTAAATCATAAACCCAGAACCAGAGATCAACCACATTAAGACACAGAGAAAAAACTAACATTCTGGGGTAATTGTGAATAGAGCAGCCAGCCCATCAATTACCCCCAAACTTACCTTTTCTAAATTCGGAGGCTCCCCCTGTGGATACCCTCCACCAATCTTCAAAACCAACTCCAACAACAAAAACTTTTCCCTCAGTTTATAGTCTTGGGGGACTTACAACCCTCAGTTTAAAGTCTTGGGGGACCAACACAGTGTTCAGTTTAAAGTCTTGACGGACTAGTCTTGATAAAATATTGAAACCAGCCAGTTTAAAGTCTTGGAGGACTAAAAGAAGCCAGATTTCAGTTTAAAGTCTTGATGGACTGCCTTGATACCATAGATTTTTCAGTTTAGAGTCTTGATGGACTAATCTTGATAAAATATTGAAACCAGCCAGTTTAAAGTCTTTGAGGACTAACAGAAACCAGATTTCAGTTTAAAGTCTTGATGGACTCCCTTGATACCATAGATTTTTCAGTTTAGAGTTTTGATGGACTAATGGAATTTTGCATAAAAATGGATGCAGCCAATTTCATGCAGCATACCTCTACAGCCAACCTGCTGAGATTTCCCCTTCACATCATCATCTACCCATCACTGACAAAAAATCTCCTCCTATCGCTTTTCATCATCTTTTCTCACCACAGATAATGGCTGGATCTCCTGATGTTAATCCTTCTACTCTCCCTTGCTTCACTGCTCCCAAGGAGTATGCCTTCAAACAGTGCATCCACATGTGCAGACCTTGCACATTCACTCTTCCAAATCCTGAATCCAAATTCTACAACAGAACTTGTGAATCTTGCTATTCCAAAAAGAAGAGATGTGACAGAGATGCCAACTACCCTATTCCTCTGCCTTCTCCTTCTCACAAATACATCTCCAGATCTCCTACCAGATCCCCAGAGCTTGGTCCTTCCTCTTCCTCTCTATCTTCTACTCCTTCCAGAAGATCCAGAAGTTCAGCTTCCCACACTCTTCCCAAAAGACCAGCCTTAGCTTCCCAAGAAACTGCTTTTATCTCTGCCAAATTAGCTCCAAAAGCTTCAAGATCAACTCCCAGGCTTCTAGACCGCGTCCAGGCGGCCCGGCCAACGTCGGGCGGGCCGACCGCCTCACCAAACAGTAAAAATCAGGGATAAAACCTCCAAAAACGGCCAGAAAACAGCCAAATTCATCCAGACAACAACAACAACTCAACCCAACTACCTCCTACTGCTCCCAGAGCAATGCAATCCACCCTTCCAAAGTCCAAAAGCACCAAAATTTTCCATATTCCCAAGAGACCTGCCAGAGAATCCCAAGAAGAAACCAGAACACCACACATTGCTCCACAACAACAACTTCGTACCCAACTAAGACAAAGAAACTACACCTCTCCTCTGTCAGCCAACTACTCTTCTGAAAGTTCCATCTCTTCAAAATCTCCATCCAGAACAGAGCAGTCTGCTTCCAAATCCCCCTCTCCTGCTCCATCCTTTAACAACCCTGGCACTCCATCACCAGCACCTCCTCCAGCTGAATCCAAAAGAAATAACAATCACAACAACAACAACAATCTCACTGATCCAACTAGGCCCCAGGAACCTCAGCATCCCAGTTCACCTTCTCAGGATCTTTCAGAGGAAGACCATTAGAATCCATATCTTTCCCTAGTTGATCCAACCACTATAACCCTTACAAAATCATCAGAGATCCTTGATGAGCTTCCAATCTGTAAGTACCAAATTAATTATTCCATTTCTTCAACAAAAATAATTACTGATCAAATTATTCTTGTCTAGTTGGCACCCCTCCTCCTGAATCTATTATTGGAGTTGGCCAACCTCTTGAAACTTCTTTGACCCTGGATTATGGAGAAATGAAGAAACACCTAAGCACCATGTGTTCCAACATGCTAAAAGCCTTTTCCCTCCATGGACCTTTGAATGACTTTGAAAAATCCCTGAGAAAGCGCCTACTGGAAAACCACTGGAAAATGTCTAGGATCATTAAACACTCCCTCCAGAACTCCATTCCTGCCTCTTCTTCCTCCTTCTCTGAACTTCCCTCTAATCCAATTCCTGACAATTACAATCCCTATCATCTCTCCAGCAGGATGCAATTCAAAGAACACAGTGCTTCCCACAATCCCAACAAAAAACAAAAACGTGATCACAATCCGGACCAGCCTCCAGAAGCTTCATCATCTAGACAATGAGCTCCTGCAAAAAGATTAGAAAAATAATAATAATATAAAACAATTAATAAAAATAATTTCAGATTTTTTTTTTGTTTTTCTCTCTAATATACTAAAAAAAAATTAATAAATAAAATGAAATGAAATAACATAAATGAAATAAAATAAAATATAAAAAATAATACAAATGCTATCCCCCAGCCAATTGATGAGCTGATCCCCTGATACCTTACCCACATCCAAGTGCACCTTGATGTGGATACACAATTAATTCTTTTAAAATGGTTAACAGAAAACAAAATTTAAAATATTTAGAAATTCAGAAGATAATAAAAATAATGAAACACAGAAACACATGAAATAAAGAATAAATAAAAAGAAAATAGCATTGCCCGGCCAATTGATGAGCCTTTCCCCACCAATGCTTGCCCACATCCAGGTGACCCTGATGTGGTAACACACTATATTTTTGATTTTATAATTTTAAACAACCCCCATAAAAAAATTAAAAGAAAAAAAGAGAAAAAAGAAAATAATCTAAAACTGCTATCTAGCAAAAAAATTCCTGCAAAATCAAAGACAGTCCAGCTCCATAGATGGTCCAATAAGGGAAAGTCCGGTCCATAGAAATGATCACTGGGTGGGCTCCCTCCAATAAGTAAAAATGATGGGAGACCACCAGTGATCCACCACCAATCTGAAAGAACCAAAGATAAAGAAGCCAGTCCCAAACCAGTTTAAAGTCATAGTGGACTTGAAACCTGAATAATAAACAACAGAACTAGAATTCAACTAGGAAAAACAAAAGACTTGAGACAGACATTCTGGGGTAACTGTTCTACAGAGCAGCCAGCCCATCAGTTACCCCCACACTTGCCAAAATAAAATCTAGAAGCCCCCCTGGGTACCTTCTAACAAAAACACAACGTCCAACACACAAAAACCAAAACCAATAGGAGTAAAGAGACCAGCACATGAAAACCAGAGGGAATTCCAGTTTAAAGTCATAGAGGACTAAAACCTGTGAAAAGAAACCAATACTAGGGTTCAACCAAATTAAGAAAAAGGGTTGGAAACTGTCAGTATAGTCTAGTATATAAGTATGATATAATAGTGTTATTTTATGGTCCTACTACTTATTAATAAATGATTTAGTGATTAAACCTCAGGGGAAGACTAATATAATAGTTATACTCAAATAAAACTCACAATACTTGGATTTAAATGCATACTAGTGGTGGAAAATAGAAGAATAAAATATAGTTATAGCTTATATAAAGATAATATCAATTTATAAGGGCTTTATAATATATTTCTGAATGCTAATAATTGTATTGTAGTGTTTGTTTGAATTGTAGTAATTGAATGATGATAATAAACCGTCAAAATCCCTCCTTACTTATACGCAAATCCACTGGAGTGCACAGACCTTCAATCCAGATGATGTCACTGCTATCCCCGGCAATTACAGCACTGTGAGGGCTCATCACCTCCCCATGGCGTCCACTTCAAGCAGTTTCAACACCCAGACCTCCAGTAAGGACCCTCCATCACTATTAATAATAACACAGAGTCATACCATAAATAGAAAACCCAGATAAAAGCGGATACCATAAAGAAACAGGTAAAATAAATAATCAAAAAGATATTTAATGAAACTAAAAGCATATAAAGGAAACAAATAAAATGTCCAAGCCCTCAATAACATCCCCAAGCATCCACATTAACCAGAAACATCCTTCCAACCCATAAATCTGTGAATAACCATCCAAGGAAGTAATTTGAGTTGTCCAAACTGGGTGTATGCGCCTGATATAGGTGTCTATGCTTCTGTAGGCGTTGTGAGTCCATTGATTTCGTCCATATGACCTAAAATAAGCAGAAAAACAAAGGTTATAGGCTATTAAGGGGCTAAAACCCACTTATATACCTAAATATACATAATATACTGCATATTTCACTGAATATGAGATTTATGTATATATATAAGCTTATTTATGTCAATAATTACTTCATATCACTTAAGATAAGTATATTATGACTCCATTAACACCTTAATAAGTATTATTAGGCCATGGATAAGCTATTTAAACTATTATAAATTATATAATAGAATAATAATTATATATATATATATAATAAAATAATATATATTATTATTTTAACCTTATTTTTAAGATATAAGCTTAATCTAGTTAAGATTATCTTATTTTAAACATAAGACATACTCAGTCCTAAGGATATTTAGGCTGACACTCCCTCACCCCAAAAAAAAACAATAAAAAAAATGTTAAGACATTTTAATTAAACTTAAGGAGTGAAATAATAAAATAAAAAATTATTTTTATAATACATATACTGAATGACCAGTATTATTTAGATTTAAATTTTTTCAAGAGATTTTTAAGATCAGAGATTTCATTTTCTGGAATCCACTGGTCATATTCACTTGATTTATTTTTAAATCTTAATAGATACTCAACTCCCTTTTCTTTAGTAAGGTGTCTCTTTTTAAGTATCTTTTCAATTTCTGCTTTTTCCACTATTTCATCAGGTTGCTGTTTATGCCTTCCATATCTTCTTGGAAATAGAGCAGTATCATTAGAATGGTATGGTTTTATAAGAGAAATAGGAAATACTGGATGTTTTCTATCATAAAGTGCATATAGAATAACCTCAACAGCATTATTACCAACCATCTTTTTAACTACAAATGGTCCAATGAATGGATCCTTCAATTTAACATTACCATTTAAATTGAAATGTAGCTTTGAAATAAGGACTTCATCACCCTCTTTGAACATTTGTTCTTTATGGGCTTTATCCCATCTTTTCTTTTCATACTCAAAAGCCTTATTTATACATTCTTGAGCATGTTTTCTGCATAGTTCTTGCATCTGAAGAAAAGATTTAGTACCTGGATGAATATCCAATCTAGGTAACTTATTAAGAGTTTTAGCAGGGGTATTAGGTACATAACCCAACCATAACTCAAATGGCTTTTTGCCAGTGACAGAATGTACTGTACTATTATATGCAAATTCTAAACCTGGGATAAGGGTTACCCAATCATGCGTGAATTTGTTATTGTCTTTAAAATTAAGACCAAAAGCACAGTATCTTCTTATCATATCTTCTAAGGTTTGTATCATTCTTTCTGCTAGCCCATCAGTTTGTGGATGGTGTGCTGTAGAAAGTTTTAATTGACACCCTGAAACATCCATAAGTGACGTTCAGAACTCAGAAGTAAATTTAGGATCTCTTTCAGAAACTATTGCTTTGGGGAAACCTGCTGTATTTAACATTTGTGTCCACCATAAAAAAGCTAAGTCCTTTGCAGAAACCTCTTTGTGGGTAGGAATAAATTTACACATCTTTGTAAATCTATCTACAATTACCCAGCAGGAGTTATAACTCTTATGCCCTGCTATTGGCAAACCTGTTACAAAGTCCATGTTAATGATTTCCCATGGAGCTTTTGGTTGCTCAATTTGTTGTAATAAACCAGCTCTTTTTCTTGTTAATCTTTTAGATTTTTGACAAGAGTCACATGTTTCAACATATTTCTGAACATCCTCAGACATGTTAATCCACCAAGCTGTGTTTTTTACCCTGGTTAATGTTTTATGGAAGTCAAAATGACCTGCTAATATATCATCATGACATATACTTAACATTAACTCCTTCATTGAAGGGGGAATTACAATTAAATTACTTAATTTTTTCCTGTAATATATAAAACCATCCTTAATGGAAAATTTTCCTTTTTCTAATGCCTCTTTATACTTAATTGGTAATGTTTTTATTAAAACATTCATTAAAGCATTAGATGGATCATTTAATATTGTAGTTAATTTACTTAAGTCAAGATCTGAATTATAATTATCAAGAATTGATTGCATAAATTCATCCTCAAGATCTACAATATAAATGCCATAAATGTTAATAATCTCTGACTCAGGAACATAAGCAGGATTATCATCATTATTAGGCAGAGGTACTCTAGATAACAGATCTAAATTAGAGTGCAAGGTTCCTTCTCTATGTGTAATAGTCATCCGTCCTCTGTATTCTTGTACAGCTAATTGCCATCTAAACATGTGTCTATTAGGAGTTTTCATGTTTAAGAGTGACTTAACTGCACTACAGTCAGTGATTAATTCAAATTTTTGGTCCTCAAGGTAGTAATGTAGCTTTTCAAGAGCCCATACTACTGCCAAACATTCAAGTTGAGTAGCACCATATTTCAATTCACCACTTCTCAGAGTACGTGAAATATAGAAGATTACTACTCCTGACATTTTACCTTCAATAAGTTGTTTTTGATGTAAAGCAGCACCTAGTCCAATAAAACTTGCATCTGTATATAATACAAAAGGTAATTGGAAATCTGGTAATCCCAAGATAGGAGCTGTCATTAAACATTCTTTCAACTTATTAAAATATTGTTGTCTTTCATTATTCCAAATGAAAGCTTCTGATTTCTTTATCAGTGTGGTCAGTGGTGCAGCAATTGATTGGTAGTTTTTTATATATTGTCTATAATAACCACACATTCCAAGAAAAGATTGTACATCCTTCACATTTTGAGGAATGCCAATATTCTTTATTGCAGTCACTTTATTTTGGTCTACACATATTTGTAAGCCAGATACAATATGACCAAGCACTTTTAAAGATTCAAACCCAAATTTACATTTTTTCAATGCAAGGGTCATTTTTATTTCATCCATTTTCTGAAATACTTTCCTTAAATGGATTAAGTGTTCATCAAAAGTTTTAGGAAACACTATGATGTCATCAATGTATACCATTAACCATCCCTCAATCATTTCATTATGGAATGTTATATCCATTAACTTCTGAAATACTGATGGAGCATTTTTTGGTCCAAATGGCATTCTGACATACTTATAAATTCCCATGTGTGTTGTTATCAACAAAAAGTTCTGTGAATTCTTTTCAACAGGAATTTGATGGTACCCTTTATTTCCATCTAGGCAACTTATATATTTAGCACCTTTAAGGGTAGCATGTATAGAGGCAATCCTTGGCAAGAGATAAATATCATCTACTGTAAATGTATTTAATGCTCTATAATCACCGCACAGTCTTGCTTTATCTTGTTCATAAGAAATTAGCACTGGTGACATTACACAATATTTTGGTGTAGTTTCAACCTTCTCAAGAATGTTCATTTTTAATAACATCTTAATATTATCCTCTATGTCTTTCCACTTCATTGGTGAAGCAGGGTATGGTTTCTTTTTAAGACTAGCAGGAATATTATCCATATCACAGGTTAAACTAATCTTCATTTCATGATCTTTTACAAGGCCAAGTTCATTTGTACCATGTGCAAAAGCCATTGGAAAAGCTTTAATTAATTCCAAAATATTATGTTTCTCAGTTTCACTTATCTGAGTGCCAAATGATGCTTTTGAAATTTCTGTTTCCAGAAGTTCCATCTCATTGGATTCTCTTCCTTTAGACGGGGAATTTGTTACTGACTCAATGTGTAAGACTGTGTTAAAAGAATTTATTTTAAATTTCCTTTTACCATTCATGCCAATTGTAAAATTGTTATTAGCAGGGTCTAATTTTACACCAAATTTAGTCAGAATATCATTTCCAATGATAAAACAGTTACTACAATTAGTATTATCCATTACTACAAAGTCACAAGTTACCCTTACATAACCATGTTGGTGTTTAAAGAAAACAGCCGCTTTGTATTTACCAATGGGGTGTAGCACTGATCCAAAAACTCTCCAATTTTCACTTTGAAGTGGTTCAAGCTTAGAATTATATTCACTATCAATTTTCTGTAATGTAATAGTGGAAACAACAGATCCAGCAGCTCTTGTGTCCAGTACTATATTAATATTTTCACCAGAAATGATAGCTGGAACTGTGATAGGTGTCATTCTAAAGTTATCAGCTTGTATATCCTTAATGATTTCAGCATCCTCAAAATTCATTAAAGATTCATTTGAGTCCATATTTAATATTTGATTTTCAAAGATGGACAAATCATCTTCCAACATACAGACTTCATTTTCATCAATATATGAGATATTGCTGTCATAATCACTTGATTCTTTACTTTTTTCAGTTTCAGTTTCAGATTCACGTTGATTTTCAACAATATTTATGTTTTTCTCACATTTGTGACCTTTGACCCAAGGTTTGTTACACTTATAACAAGTATTTGTTTCATACTTTTTAGGTACTACAGGTGAAGTAGGTTTTTTCTGCTTCTCCTGAAGTGTTTTTGAATTCTGAGTTTTTACAGGTTCAACATTTTGCTTATAAGTGGAATACCTTGATTCATACTTATGGTTTAATAATATTTCATTGCAAATATTAATAAAGTCAGAATATTCAGTAACATTTAATGTTCTAGCTACAACAATGTCTCTGACAGATATAGGTAATTTGTATATTATCTTATCTTTCCATAAGTTAAAATCCATATGAGTCTCAATGTCTTTTAATATTTTGTTTAAATTCATTAAAAATACCATAGGTTTTTCACCATTCAACGGATTATACCTAGTCTTCTCATACAGTCTTTGCTGAGTAAGCCTGAATTTAGAACCTCCAAATTGTTTTTCAATAAGTTGTTTCCATTCAGCCCAAGAGTAGTCTCTACCCTCACTTAAGACAGCTTCAAACCATAATAAAGCAACATCTTTAAATAAAGAAATTAATTTTGATGTTATCTCTTCATCTGGTAACTTATATGAGAATTTCAAGTTGTCAATTCTTTGAATAAAATGTTGCCAATCAGAACTGGCTTCCCCATCATAAGTTGGGTACTGATCTATCTTAGGCCAGTTCTTCTGATTGGATTTTATCTCACTAATCTTAGGTAAATTCAACAACTCATTCACTTTTGATAAATGGTCTTGTATTTCTTCCTGCACGGATTTGTGACTTACATTTTCAGATTTGACACTACCACCAGATGGTTTTAATTGTGGTGGTACAGGGAAGGAATGAGATTTACTTTTGCCAATGAAAGGATTATTATTATATTGATTATACTTATGATTATCCTGGTTCATTAGTAGATTGGGAGTTTCAATCTCAACTTTAGTTAATCTTTGTAGCAATTCAGAGACACTTTGATTTGTCTGGGCAAAAGATAACTTTGTTCTTGATTCAGTCTTTAATAAGTGTGTTTCATATAATTTTTCTAACTCACAAAGTTTGTTTGAAAGGTCATTATATTTATTACTCAATGAATCATATTTAAGAGTTAGAGACAAATGTTCTTTCTCTAATTCTTTATTACGTGTTGCTAATTGAGAAATGTTCAATGTCAAGGATGAAATTGTATCACTAGTGAGCTTAACTGTCTGTTCCTCACAATCAGTCATTCTATTCCACAATGCTGAAACAATTCTATGGACAGTTGGATTATTGTTAAAATATTCCATGTCCTCCTTTTCAATTCTCTCACTCTCCTGTGAACTTCTCATCTCACTAGTAGGTGGTTGCAACTGAGGATTAACTGTATTATCATTGTATATAGTACTGTTATTATGGACAAAAGACAAGTTAGGTGTATCTACTCTAAAACCTAAATTTCTTAAATCCTCCTCTATTTTTTGTACAGATTTAACATCAATAGAATTACCTTTATTGTAATTATCAGTATTATGTCTAATCTGAGAGGGTAAGTTACTTACCAAGGGATGGTTGCCAGTCCTGATTTTTGGCGCTTTTTTCCCTTGGAAGGGTGAGCTGAGGAAGTCAGATGAGGGGGTGGATCCCTGTTGCAACTGTGGCTTGTCCACTGTTGGTGAAACCAGTCCCATTTCCATTTGTCTACCAGGATTTTCTCCTGGGAGTGAGTGGACCCTCCTTGGGTAGGGGGTTGCTGATTTGATTGACTGGGCTGGCCTCCCTTTATTCTGCCATTGCCTGATTCATCTGCTGAAACCCTACCTTGCAATTGTTTTGCAACTGCTCTACTTCTTTGAACATGAGAGATTTTGATTCCTCCAACTTCAGAACCTGTTTGGCCAGGTGGGACAGTTGATCCTGAAGAGGAGGAGACGTCTTTTTGATAGTTATCTTTTTTAAGAGGGCGTCCTTTTCCTCTATACTCATGCTTTCTGGATGGGGGTACTGTTGTCCCTCCATGGTGATGTCCTGGAAAGTTTTTGATAGTTTTAGACCTGGTATTATAAGCAGGCTGTTCACTTACACTATCCTGGGGAGCACTCATATTGTTCAGAATGACAATATTTTACTTCTACAAAAGGAAAAAACTCTATGGAATGAGTAGACAAAAGATATTAGCAATTATATTACTAATAAAAAAGCAATGGAGCTTACCCTGAATTTATATCTTTATTTCTTTAAATAAAATGTAAGAAAAATTCGAAAAAATCTGTTAAAAATATAATAATAAGTTTAACTAGACCTCTATAAGGGTGAATAATTAGCTTACCAAGCTTTAGCCAAATACCAATTTAATTGGGTGTTATATTGGTGTCCAAATACCAAGTTAAATTGGGTTTATATTGGGTACAGTTACTACTGTAAATATCTAATTTTTATGATAAAAAATTAGTACAATTATTATAAGGGTTCTTTTCTGCAATAAATGAGCTATGATGACCCACTAATATGCAGCAGACACAAATATTTGGTTAATTTTGAGTTGTACTAAGGTAAAAATCACGTCCCAAGGCTTATACTAAATAATAAGTAAAATATAAGGAAAGACCCCCAATTGTCAGTATAGTCTAGTATATAAGTATGATATAATAGTGTTATTTTATGGTCCTACTAATTATTAATAAATTATTTAGTGATTAAACCTCAGGGGAGGACTAATATAATAGTTATACTCAAATAAAACTCACAATACTTGGATTTAAATGCGTGCTAGTGGTGGAAAATAGAAGAATAAAATATAGTTATAGCTTATATAAAGATAATATCAATTTATAAGGGCTTTATAATATATTTCTGAATGCTAATAATTGTATTGTAGTGTTTGTTTGAAGTGTAGTAATTGAATGATGATAATAAACCGTCAAAATCCCTCCTTACTTATACGCAAATCCACTGGAGTGCACAGACCTTCAATCGAGATGATGTCACTGTTATCCCCAGCAATTACAGCACTGTGAGGGCTCATCACCTCCCCATGGCGTCCACTTCAAGCAGTTTCAACACCCAGACCTCCAGTAAGGACCCTCCATCACTATTAATAATAACACAGAGTCATACCATAAATAGAAAACCCAGATAAAAGCGGATACCATAAAGAAACAGGTAAAATAAATAATCAAAAAGAGATTTAATGAAACTAAAAGCATATAAAGGAAACAAATAAAATGTCCAAGCCCTCAATAACATCCCCAAGCATCCACATTAACCCAGAAACATCCTTCCAACCCATAAATCTGTGAATAACCATCCAAGGAAGTAATTTGAGTTGTCCAAACTGGGTGTATGTGCCTGATATAGGTTTCTATGCTTCTGTAGGCATTGTGAGTCCACTGATTTTGTCCATATGACCTAAAATAAGCAGAAAAAGAAAGGTTATAGGCTATTAAGGGGCTAAAACCCACTTATATACCTAAATATACATAATATACTGCATATTTCACTGAATATGAGATTTATGTATACATATAAGCTTATTTATGTCAATAGTTACTTCATATCACTTAAGATAAGTATATTATGACTCCATTAACACCTTAATAAGTATTATTAGGCCATGGATAAGCTATTTAAACTATTATAAATTATATAATAGAATAATAATTATATATATATATAATAAAATAATATATATTATTATTTTAACCTTATTTTTAAGATATAAGCTTAATCTAGTTAAGATTATCTTATTTTAAGCATAAGATATACTCAGTCCTAAGGATATTTAGGCTGACAGAAACAGACAATCTGGGGTAACTGTTGATAGAGCAGCCAGCCCATCAGTCACCCCTACACTTTCCAAGATCAAATCTAGAAGCCCCACCCATGGGTACCCTCTAACAAAAGTTTCCAACAAACAGATGCATAGCATCACCACAAAAAAAACAAAATTAAAGAATGGTCTGTAGTTTATCCTCATTGCGGTGTCAATCTTCTTCATGCCTAGTGCCTCTGGGATTAAACCTCTTCACTTGGTCTGCAGCCACCCTCTTTTTCAAGACTGCACCATCCAACTCTTCCAAAACATAAGAACCTCCAGACGCCTGAGATCTGACTCTTTAAGTTCCATTCCATCTGTCAGCATACATTTTCCCCCACTGACTCTCCAAACTTCTATTATACACCAAAACCAAAGAACCAGGTTTCAAGGGATTCCTGTGTCTATGAGCCAACCTCTTGTCCCAGTACCTGACTGATTGATTCCTAATCTTCATCATTCTAAAGTATGCCTTCTCCCGACATTCCTCTCTACATTCCAACTGTTGCATTCTGGCACAGAGCAAATCTTCTGTTGAGTGCACATCATCCCAATCAATTCCAAGATAAGAGACAGCTTCCAAGTCCACTGGTAGAACGGCTTTTTGACCAAACATTAACTCATAAGGAGAATAGCCAGTTGTCCTCTTCACAGTGACCCTATCAGCAAATAACACCAAGGGTAAATAATACCTCCACTTTTCAGCACTATCTCCGCACATCTTCACCAAAGCATTCTTGATAACTTGATGGCCTCTTTCAACCATGCCTTCAGCTTCAGGATAATACGGTGTAGCCACTCTAACTTTAGAACCAACACTAGCCACAGCTTCTTTAAATTTGGCACCAAACTCTGGCCCACCATCAACAGTCACCAACTTCATCAACCCATACCTATAAATCCACTCCTTCTTCAAGAACTCTGCCACATTCTTGGCAGTCAAATTAACCAGAGGCACTTCCTCAACCCAACCAGACAAATCATCCCTAGCAACAATCAAGTATTTATACCTGCCCTCTTTAATATGGACAGCATCCAGACTGACCCTTCCAAAAACAGTTGATTCACCAGTAGCACGGCCCACCTCTTTAGGTTTCAAGTGACTTCTTCTTTGACATTCTTCACAAGATTGAACCCAACCCTGCACTGCTAACTTCATACCTGGCCACCAAAATCTGTCTGCTACTCTTCTATAAGTCTCCCCAAAGCCTCTATGACCAAGGTCTTCATGCAAAGACTTCAAAACCAATTCTTGACCCTTCTTCTGAGTCACCACCACTTGAGGATTTTGATGTCTCCTCCTCATCAACCGCCTTCCTGACACATAAAATCCAGGACTCTTCTTCTTGATTTCCAACCAAGTATCATCATCACAACTATCTGGCCTCTCAAAGGTCAACAGATATTCCACCAAACTAAAATAAAACCCAGACTGACCCAACGTCTCATCTTCAAAATACAACAGAACGACATCCAAGGGTACAACTCTGTCATCAAAATCACCAGTGTGAACATGAGCCAATTGAGCAGCCCAACCAGGACACCAATCCTTAAATTTTGGCACATCCTTCTCTTTCCACTGAACCTTGTGAGAATCCAGTTCACTAACAAAAACACCCTTTTCCAATTTTGAGCTATCCCAAACAACAACTCCATCTTCATCAACAAAAACATCCTGATCACCAGAATCAAGATCAGATACAGCCAGTTTAGCCTCTTGGGGGAGGTCAGAACAATCATCCAGTTTAGCCTCATGGGGGAGGAGAGAAAAATCCTCAGCATGCTTTGTGCTGGCCCTAACCACTGGAACATCTTAGTCAAACTCTTTGGAATCAGAATCCTCATCTGTAGGTGGCCTCCTTGATAATCCATCAGGCATAGTAAAAGTTTTACCTGGTTTGTGTACCAGGTCAAAAGAAAAATGTTGAATAAATGCCACCCACCTAGTCATTGGAGCATTTGGAAGACTAGGTGTATTGATCATCTGAACCAATAATTTTTCATCCACCTGAAGCTCAAAATGCTGCCCCCACAAAACCGTTTGTAGCTTCTTTAAAATTTTTGCTACGCCACACAATTCCAACTTAGGTTGAGAATACCTGGATTCCACCTCATAAAACACCACAGACTCATACCTTACTGGCCTGACCCTCCCAGTCTTATCCTCCTGAGACAAAACAGCACCAGAAGCAATATAACTTGAGTCCTCTGCCAGATAAATTTTTCCAGCACCAACACCATAATCCAACTTGTGAAGAACAATATCTTCACCAACAACCTTTTTCAACTTCTGAAAAGCCTCTTCACACTCTTCAGTCCATTCCCAATCTGCATATTTTCTGGTCAACCTCCTTAAAGGTGAAGCCAACAAAGAAAAATCCTTAATAAAAATCCGGACATATACACATACACCCAAAAATCCCCTGACTTCAGTAGTATTTTTAGGCCTTGGCCATGACTGGATTTTATTAATCTTCTTCTTTGCCATAATCCTTCCCTCTTTACATACCACATGACCCAGAATTTCCAAAGCAGGAACACAACAGCAGAATTTTGACCCTGAAATGGTCAAACCAGCCTCTTCAATCCTGAACAACACTCTCTCTAGAGTTATTGCATATTCCCACACACAATCCTTATGCCAGGGTTCTCTGCTAACACCTCATTACCATAATCAGTGGATGGTCCTTTAATTCTACCATCATCAATAAAAATACCAGCATGAGTAGGAACCTCATCCTGCAAAATCCAAGCCATCTGTGCTTGATAAACTGCCACTGATTTAGTTGCTCCTTGAGGCAACCTAGTGAGCTGAAATCTTCCCAAAGGAGTCTCAAAAGTTGTGAGAGGCCTTGAATCTGTATGGAGTTCCCTCTCATCATAACCACCCATAATATCACCCAAACCATAACACACCCTTCCAGAAAAAGCTTCAACAAAATCCTCTGCACTTGGTGGCATACCAGCGTCCTTGATAGTGACTCTATTCAAGGCTCTAAGATAATGAACCACCCTCAATTTTCCATTCTGCTTCTTTACACAGAACACTGGACTTGAGTAACAGGATGTTGATTGTTCATATAACCAGGTCCTGGCTCTTTCACTAACAATCTCCACAAAATCCTCTCTAATAGCGGCTGGAATCGGAATAGGTTTGATTTGCCAAGGTTCATGGAAAACCACAGGAATCAAGTAAGTTTCCCCATAAGAGTGCTTCAATACACCCCTTTCCTCCTCAACAAACGCCACAGCTTTTTCCCTTAGCACAATAACATGCAACAACAACTTCTTTTCTTCTTCAGAAAACCACCCATCAGGAGCAAAATTAACAACTTTCAATCTTTCCTCAGTCACCCTAGCCGTCTCTACAAATTCTGGAGGATTCTTCACCAAAAGAGTACAGTACAGATCTCTTGAAAAAGGAGGTCTCTTAAAGGGTGGATTCAAGCCCACAGGCATAGGCTCATTGACAGGCCTAATCTTCTGCGCAACCTTCTTATACTTTGCCGCTCCACCTTCAACTTGAGGGATCTTCAGAAATTTATCATCACCAGACCTGGAACAAAAACCAAGGGTTTCCCCATTTGTCACCGTAAAACCTACGCACAAGGTCGAGGATGTTCCTGAAAGTGAGATGAGGGATTTAGAAACTTCTTCGAAGCACAGAGGAATGATTTGAGGAAGTGATTTTAAGGTCACTCAAAGTAAGAGCTACAGGTTCGAGGCTCGTTCGAGAAGAATTATAAACTAGTTTCAAAGGTAATAGGAATTCTTAAGATCTCACAAAGGGTTGGAAACTCAATAATCAAAGATTTAGGATTTAGAAACGAATATTGAGAAAATGAAAGAAAGATACAATAACAATAATTTAACTTTAAAGGTTTACCACTATTAATGTAAATACGATTTTATAATTTAATTCTGAGGAATATCGAACCAAATACCCAACCCCTTTTATATCCTTTGTTCCTCCTTGCATTGACCTCCCTTCCATCGCACCATTCCCATTCCATTGACCATTACTAACATACACTTAGACCCTCTTTGCTAAATATCCGTCCATGCTCAATTTACCCCTTTTTAATTAATTAACAAAACTTTAATGAAAACTACTACTGTACTATTTTGTTGAACCTAGCGCTGTGCATCGCTTATTGAAAAGGACTAAGGCACCCTATTGGGAGATTGACTAATTTAGATTTAGAGTTTAGGCTAGCACAGTTAAATAGTAAGTACACAAAGGAAAAATCGTAGTTGCTAGGGAGAATTGCTTTTTGCGCTTCAAGTATAGATTTAGGACTCGATATTATTGATTTAATGATCTGCTTTTGCCTCGAGTGTCACGTGGTGCGTGACAGATGCCCGGGTATAAGAATTGTGAACTCCGTTGAGCTTGAGCCATCTTCCCACACTAGTTTCCCTTCTTCTAATAATTTTTTTCTCACTTATTAATTTCTCTTTTTTATAATGAACTGCCCCACTCCCACACCTACGCCTCCACACCCTAAAGCGGATGGGGGAATGATCACGCGACAGTTTTCACAAACTTGAACGGCTTTTGAAAGCATGGAGTATTTCTGTGTCGAAAGTACGGCCACTCGAGGCCCTCTCCAGAAATGCAAGTTTTGCCGTTGGCGACGAGTGGCGTGTGATGCATTGACGAAGAACGCAGAGATTGAAAAGCGATTCACCAAGACCAAGTTTTGTGTAATCCCTAAAACCAAAGAGGTGGTCAAAGACATTTGGGATGTCTCAATTGAAGATGAACAATCGGTGGGGGAAAATGATAAGGAATTAAATAACGAGATCTCAACCTGGGTAACCCAGGCCACGAGTTTGAAGCGAGGTGTTGAGGAAGAGGTCGACGAGTTGGTGGAGGAAGATGAAGATGAAGTCCCTGTTCCAGGGCGAGCACCCAAGAAACGACGGGTGGTCATCAAAGATGACGAGGAGGAGAGAGAGGCAGAGGTTGAAGTGGCGCCAAGGTTATTTTTAGAGCCTGACCCCATCTTTGAGGTAAGTTTTAATTGTTATTTTTTAAGGATGAAGTTACTGATGAGTTATGTTTAGTCATCAAATACTCTTGAAGAGCCGATTGGGGAGCCTGCGCCGGTTATACCAACTGAGGGAAATCCTCCGGCCACGGAAGTAGTTGAAGAACCTGAAGACACCCTGGACCAGGTGTGGTCAAAGAAACCTCGTCAAGGTCGACAAGTAAGGTTTGCGGAAGAATTATGTGGGGAGGTCGACACAATTATCGACGCTGCTTCCTTCGACGTGGCAGAGGAGCTCTTGGAGATGGGAGAGGTGGTTCCGGTAGGAGAGGAGGAGGTATTTGAGAAATGCAGGAAGGAGATAAGGGTAGTTTTGGAGATAATGAAAAGATTGGTTCGAGAGAAATTAAAAGAAAAGATTTGAAATGAAAAAGAGATGTAAAGAAGTAAAAAAAAGAATTTGTATTTTAGTTTTATTTTATTTTATTTTATTTTATTTTATTTTTTTATTGTAGGTGAATATTATTAATTTTATAAGATTTGGGAGAGAGAGAAAAAGAAAGAAGAAGTTTAAAATAAAAAATTTTTAGAATTTGAAAGAAGAAATTTAAAGAAAGAAAAAGTTTGTTTAATTGAAAGAAGTTTTAATGTTTTTTTTTTTTTTTTTTTTTAAAAAAAAAGGAAAATTTTGTGTAAGAAAAGAGAGAGAAAAAGAAAAGGTTTTGTGATTGAGATGAGTTTTTTAAATTGAGGATTTAATGAAAATTTTATTTTTTTTTATTTTTTTTATTTTTTATTTTTTTAAAAGAAATTTTAGTTGAAAAGAGAGGAAGAAGAAAGAAAAGAAAGAAAAAAACAGAATTTAGAATTTTTGAGAATTTGGAAAGAAGAATTATTTGTTTTGAAGAATTATTATAGGGAGATTTAGAGGTTGAAGTTAAGTTCGAGGAAATGGTCGTGTCGTACAAGATTTGATGATTCGAAGGAAAGAAAGTTTTTTTTTTTGAAGAGGATAAATTTTTAGAAAAGAAATTTTTTAAAGAGAATTTTAAATTTAAGAAAAGAATGTATTTAGAGAATTGAAAAGAAAAGAAAGGAAATATTTAGAGAGATTTAAGAGTTTTTTATTTTATTTTATTATTTATGTTTATTCTATTTATTTTATTTTTATTTTTATTTTATTATTTTATTTTATTTATTTTTAATTTTGATTTTACTTTTAGTTGGTTTTGGAGAAAAATTTATAGAAGGAGAAGAAAGAAAAAAGAAGAGAGAAAAAAGAAAACAAGGCTAAGAATATTAAGAGGTGTTTTAGATTTTAAAGAAAGAGAGAAAAGAAAAGAAATTTTAAGGTTTTGGTTTTAAAGGGTATTTAAGATGAAAAGATTTTAGGAGTTCAGGGGCGTTAGAAACATTGATGGCTGGTTCCCAGGATGTTTTGTCTGAGTCATTGAGGAAGCCTTCCCATTCCACGAGGTATTGAAGTTTCCCCTTGCGTATTCTTGAATCAAGGATATGGCTTACTTCCCACTCTAGATGATCTTCTACTTCGACCGGTTCCGGAGGGGGTTGGTTCTTGCCCGGGTATATTTCTTGAGCCAGTTCCAGGAGAGATACATGGAAAACAGGGTGAATCGCCTGCCATTTAGGAGGTAACTTGAGTCAAAATGCAGTTTTAGAGACTTCAGAGTCAATTTCAAATGGTCCCAAGCGCTTTTCAGCCAGTTTCTTTGATGGTCTTGTTGTTCGAATGTTACGTGCGTCGAGCCATACTTTGTCGCCTGGTTTAAAGGAAGGAGCAGATTGTCGATGTTTGTCGGCCTGTTCCTTGTATCTTCGAATTGCTGATTCCAAATTTGTTTTAAGTTCTTCTTGAAGTCGTGATATAGTTTGAAGATAATGTTCCGCAGGATGATTAGTTCCTACATGGATTGAGTTGAATCGAGGATGTCGTCCATAAATGGTTTCGAAGGGAGATTGTCGTGTCGAAGAATGAGTCGAGTTATTATAAGCAAATTTGGCCAATGGTAACCATGTGGTCCAATCGTCTTGTTGGTAACTGACATACATTCGAAGATATTGTTTGAGGATTTGGTTAACTCTTTGTGTTTGACCATCGGTTTCAGGGTGATAGCCCGTGGAGAGATTCCTCGTGATATTGAGTTGTCGACACAGTTGGGTCCAGAATGTTGATACAAACAATGAGCCTCTATCTGAAATAATATCATTTGGTAAGCCGTGTTTAGAAAATACATATTCTAGAAACAATTTTGACAAATCTTCTGCTGTAGCAGTAGTAGTGGTTTTAATAAAAATAGACATTTTTGAAAATCTATCTACTATTACTAATATAGCATCAAAAATCATTAGAAATAGGAAGTTGAGAAATGAAATCCATCGATAAAGATTCCCAAGGTTTATTGGGAATAGGAAGTGGTTGAAGCAACCCATGCTTCCGGTGACGGGGAGCCTTATTCCTATTACATTCGTAACAAGCTTTTATATAGGCCTTGATTTCCCTGGTCATACCTGGCCAGAAGAAATCCCTTGCTATTAACTGGTAGGTTTTATCAACCCCAAAGTGACCAGCTAATGGAGAATCATGTCCACTGTTAAAAATACATAATTTTATCTCATTGTTGTTGGGTATGACTACTCTACCTTCGAAGACTAATAGACCTGATTCAATACTAAATCTTTTGGCCCCTTACTTTGAGAGTATTTTGTCTTTTAACCCTAAACAATATTCGTCCTTTGACTGAGCTTCGAGGATGTTGGATAGTGGATTTCGAAAGGATTAAGTTGTCATCGAATTAAGTTGATGAGTCGTTAACATTGATTTGTTGAAGATTGATTGCACATTTGCTGGGTTCTTGTCAGCAAATGTGTCCCCCCGCTGTGGGTAAACGTTGTCCCGACATGACAAGATATCTGGAACAATGCAGTTTTTTCCTGGGCGATAGGAAATAGAGAAAGAAAATTCAGACAAAAATTCAGCCCACCTGGCTTGACGCCTGGTTAACACTTTAGAAGACATGAAGTATTTTAAAGCATTATGATCTGTTAAGATTTGAAAAGGACTATCTAGGCTGAGAGGAAAAAAACGCCATTTTTTAAGACAATGGATAATAGCTAAGAGCTCTTTGTCATGAATTTCATAATTTAATTCTGCGGCTATGAGTTTGCGTGAATCAAAAGCAACAGGATGAAACAAATTTGTTTCAGGATTTAATTGGGAGATGACCCCTGCAATAGCATAATCGCTTGCATCTGTCTCAACTATTGTCGAGGCAGAAGGATCAAAATGTCAAAGGATTGGGGCTGTGGTGAAAGCCGTTTTTAGTGCTTCGAATTCCTTTTGTGCTGTGGAAGTAAAAACAAAAGGGATGTCTTTTCTAAGAAGAGAAGTAAGATTGGAAATAGTTTTAGAGTAATCTTTAATAAATCTCCTATAGAAGTTTGCAAAACCCAAAAATCCTTGAAGCAATTTAATGTTTTTGGGCTCAGGCCATTCCAGGATTTTCTGGACTTTGTTGTTATCCATGACTAAACCATCAGTGGATAAGGTAAAACCCAAAAAATCAATTGATTTGAGGTGGAGTTTGCATTTATTATTCTTGGCGTAGAGACCATGATCTCGAAGACAATTTAGGACCTGTCGAACATGATGAATATGTTCATCTAGTGTTTTTGAGAATATTAAAATATCATCTAAATAGACGACTACAAATTGTTCAACAACATCTTGAAAGATATCATTAACAAAAGTTTGAAAAGTTGAAGGTGCGTTACATAATCCAAAAGGCATAACTAAATATTCAAAACTACCAAATCTAGTGCGCATTGCACTCAGTGGTTCATGACCTTCTGCAATGCGAATTAGATTGTAAGCGCCTGTAAGACCAATTTTAGAAAAGAAATTAGCACCATTGAAAAGGGTAAGAAGTAATGACATAGGAGGAACAGGATATGCATTTTTCTTTGTGACTTTGTTGAGCTTTCTATAGTCAACACACAACCTAAGACTACTGTCCTTCTTTTTTACAAAGAGGACAGCGGAGCTGGTTGGAGATTTACTGGCTCTGATGAAACCTTTGGCTACATTCTCTGCAATGTAGTCTCAAAGAACTTGAGATTTTTCCTTCAATAAAGAATAGACAGGACCTGCCGGAGGTACTGGGCCTATTAACTCTATTTGATGGTCGTAGGGTCGATGAGGTGTTCACTTATCAGCCTTGCGGATTCAGAAAACATCAAGGAAATCATGGTAGATTTCCGGTAGAGTTGATTTAATAGCTTCAATGTTGATTTGGTCGTCCTCTTCATCTTTGAGAGAATCTGTAAAGGGGATACCTGTATTGACAGAGCAGAATTTGATTGCTTTGAGGCAATTTAAATCCTCTTTGAGTGAAGTCATCGAGCTAGAAGGGTTAGCTAATTTCTCATTTAGAGAAGGATCAGATGCTTGCAAGTCATCTGGCAGAGACTTGTCCTCTAGCAGGACGTTGTCAGGCGGGTTGTTTAACTCCCTATTGACCTGCATTGAAGAATCAGAAATATACTTAGATCGTGGGGTGATCAATCCCTTAGTCCAATCAATTTCGGGATTCCAATGCGTTAAAAAGTCATGGCCAAGAATGGTATCGTCCATCCTTGGGGCGTCCAAGACTGATAATTCCCACTCGAAGGGGGGAAAGTTCGGAAAGTTGAAAACCCATAAAACTTTCTTACTTACCCAATATTTTGGTTCCTCTGATTCGACCAAATATATTGGAGTTCGATCGATATCTGTAAATGTTAGTTGAAGCTTCTCAGAAAAAGATAAACTAAAAAAAGAAATTGAAGCTCCAGAGTCTATAAGACAACTGAAGGGGAGATCCTCCTTAAAAAGAATGAATCTCAAGCGGTTTAAGGCAACTCCAGTCCTTAAGACATGGAGGTTCTGTGCACTGGGAGAGATAAGATAGTTTGCTTTGCACACAAGTAAACTATCTACTAGTTTTTTGACCTTGAACTAGTACCTTCTCTTTCCTTCAATTTTACACAATCTTCTAGCTTGTGCTTACCCTCACAATACATACATAACCCATTATCTGCTCGTCTATTCCTTTCAGCTTCTTTAACTTCCCCTTTTGGATCCAGTAACTTACTGATATTGCCTGGGGTTGAGCTTTTTGGTCAAGGTTTGTCCTTTCCCTTATTGGGTTTGGATTGAGTCGAGGAGGATTGATTTGGTCGTGGGTGTGAAGAAGGTCCCGATTTAAAATTTAGGCCTTGAGATTTGTTGGCATATCGACGATGTTGAAGTCATCCTTGATAAACACCGTCAAGTTCGAGAGTTTGATCCATTAAATCCGTTAAAGTAGTCATCTTCTGACGGTGAAGATTTAATTGATCTAGAATCCTCGAAGGAAGTCCTTTCTCGAAATGATACTTAAGGGCAGCATCATTCCAACCTACTCAAGTTTGAAGTGCTCTGAAGTTCGAGATATATTCAGAGGCTTTACCATTATCACTCATGCGAAGAAAATCAAGTTAAATTTCCGCGTTGTCCGTTTCATTAGGGTCCCCAAACAACGTAAAACGTTGGTCTTCGAACTTTTCCCAATTATTGATAAGTAAGTGGGTTTCTGTCAAAGAAAGCATGAGTAGATAAGGTTCGAACCATCTTGCTGCTTTCCAGGCTAGGAATGAAGAAGCGTAAACAACCTTTGATCGGTCGCTGTTAAAGGTTCGAGGGTCATTATGGAACAGTAGCTTGCAGGTTTGCAAGAAGGGTCACAATCTGTCGGGGTGATCTCCGTCTAATTTGTCAGGAGATTTCATAGAAGGAGTTTTGAACTTAGATCCCTCTGAAGACGTTGGATTTGAAAGGGTTTTCATAAAAAGTCTCATGAAATCTTCCAGAGAGTTAGATGGTCCAGTTTCTGAGGATTGACCAGAAGGGTGATTGGCAGGGGCGGATGGTGCCTCGTGCATGGTATCCTCTCCTTCTTCTTTGTCACTAGAATCCTCAAAATCTTGTGGGATGTCTTCTACAGATTGAACTGAATGTTGCCGTTCCCTAAGGTCAAGTGGTACCAAAGAACGAGTGCGGGAAACAGACCTTGTGGCTGTTGGCCTGCCTCTAGCGCGAGCTATAGTAGTAGCGCCCGTAGGAGGAGTGCGTTGAACAGGTGCCATTTAAAATTTTAGAAACACCTAAAAAGGACGTAGTAGTGCAAAGAATGAGAAATACAGAGAATTAAATTATACTGTCACCGAAAGAGCTACGCACAAGGTGGGGGATGTTCCTGAAAGTGAGATGAGGGATTTAGAAACTTCTTCGAAGCACAGAGGAATGATTTGAGGAAATGGTTCGAAGGTCACTCAAAGTAAGAGCTACAGGTTCGAGGTTTGTTCGAGAAGAATTATAAACTAGTTTCAAAGGTAATAGGAATTCTTAAGATCTCACGAAGGGTTGGAAACTCAATAATCAAAGATTTAGGATTTAGAAATGAATATTGAGAAAATGAAAGAAAGATACAATAACAATGATTTAACTTTAAAGGTTTACCACTATTAATGTAAATACAATTTTATAATTTAATTCTGAGGAATATCGAACCAAATACCCAACCCCTTTTATATCCTTTGTTCCTCCTTGCATTGACCTCCCTTCCATTGCACCATTCCCATTCCATTGACCATTACTAACATACACTTAGACCCTCTTTGCTAAATATCCGTCCATGCTCAATTTACCCCTTTTTAATTAATTAACAAAACTTTAATGAAAACTACTACTGTACTATTTTGTTGAACCTAGCTCTGTGCGTCGCTTATTGAAAAGGAATAAGGCACCCTATTGGGAGATTGACTAATTTAGATTTAGAGTTTAGGCTAGCGCAGTTAAATAGTAAGTACACAAAGGAAAATCGCAGTTGCTATGGAGAATTGCTTTCTGCGCTTCGAGTATAGATTTAGGACTCGATTTTATTGATTTAATGAGCTGCTTTCGCCTCGAGTGTCACGTGGTGCATGACACCATTGCTCACATGTGGGCCAAGGTAATGTTTTTGAAAGGTGTAGAAGAAACCTTAGCGGTGGACAATTGGGAGGACTTACTTTTACACCCCAATCTCACCACTCCAAAACTTTTCCGCAATTCCACATCTTCATCCTCACTTCCAACTTCCAAATCTCCAAATCTTGATTCATCTTCTGAATCACATCTTCTAAGATTGTGCAGTTTATCCTCATGCTGGAGGCCCAAAAATCTATCTTGATGATCTTCTCTCTTCAAAATTTTCTGCAGTTTAACCTCATGCTGGAGGCCTAAAAATAGATCTTGACGATCTTCACAAAAATATTTTGCATCTTCTGTCTTCATTATCTTCATATTTTTTTCTTGATTTTCTTGAATTATCTTGAAATTTTTATCTTCTTTTCTTAAGTTTTCTTCTGTCCTACAAAAAGAACCAGGGGTTTCCCCAATGCTCACAGGTGTGGCCCAGGTAATGTTTTTGAAAGGTGTAGAAGAAACCCTAGCGGTGCACAATTGGGAGGACTTACTTTTACACCCCAATCTCACTGCCCCAAAACTTTTCTGCATATCTTTCAATAAAGATATATAACCAATCTTCTTCCTTGAACTTGAATTAAAAATAATTAAGAATCTTGAGAGAGAACAGAGACTTGATAAAAAACTTGATGTATACTTGCAAAGAAGAGAAACATTAAAAAGAGAAAGTTGAAAATCCACTTGGTATATCTCCAAGGGAGCTGACCTACTACAACCTGGGATTTCCTCATCTTGGGGAGAGGTTGTAGAACTAGGGTCATCAGCCCTCATTACTCTAAAAAAGACAGACTGTCAATAGAGCCTGACCTGCACTCCAAAAAACCAGAGGCAGCACCCACTTCCTTCCTTCTCCTGCAGCAGTCCATGCACTGGCACATTAAAGATAAACCAGGCCTAGTCACCCAACCATCCTCCCCAGGGGAAGATAACCTCATGTGAAGCCTCCTTTCCACTTCACCAGTCAACTCGAAACTGATTCCCAAATCAAATTGATAACCAATTCTTGCCTGAAAATCCATCAAGAATGGCCCACCCAAAACTGCTTTTAAATTACCTTTAGCAATGTAAAAATGAATCTTCCCTGAGGCTCCTCCAACATCTAACTTCACAAACTCTGAAGTTCCAACCAATTCAGTGACATGGCCACTGATCCCTCTCAAATTCCCACCAATACCAGTTTTGATGGGGAGGCCCATATGAGTTGCCTCAAACAAAGAAATCAGGTTTATCTGAGAACCTGAATCCACCAATGCCCTTGCCTCACTGCCATTCAGAGTGACATTGACATATCCCAGAGGAGCAGAAAAATGAGTTTCCAAACCCTCACCAAACTTTTCAGCAGAATCACAGATGTATTCCACCTCCCCAGAAGACACCCTTCTTCTGGTCAACAACTTTTTCTGCCTATCAGCCAACCCTGGACTGATAGCAAAAAATTCCCCATAAGATAGGGAAACCTGACCCTGATTCATCCTTTCCAGGACAGAGTCCATAACATTAACTTGACCAGACACTACTGGCCTCTCAAAGTGAGCTCTTTGCTTCACCACATTGGTCCTAGAAAATTCTTGAGGACCAGCACCACCAACAGATTTACCATTAACAGGAACCAAACCAGATCCCTCACCAGAACCTCTGACTCCAACAGGCTTTGGAAATGAAGCCAAAGGGACATCCTCCTCAGAGTCAGAATCCACCTCCTTTGGAATTGGCACACCATTCAGGTCCAATGCACCAAAACTAGGGGGGCCCATGTCAGCCATACCCTTCTGCATCTTGTACAGCTCCTCTTTTCTGTACCTCTTCCTAGCTGCACTCAGCTTAGGATCCCCCTTTGAAGCATTTGGCTTTGGTTGGGCCTGAGAACTGCTCTTAGGCCTTCCCACCTTTCCTGCTTCCACATCATAAACACCAGCCAAGCATTCACCACTTGACTGTCTACCACAAGAATACAACTCCAAACCACCAAAGGAAGTAGAAAAAAGACCTTATTTACCTCCTTCCCCTTTCGCTTGACGTCCTCATCTACCTTAACAGAAGACTTCCCCTGATCAGGAATCTCCTCAAACCTTGGCCTCCTTTGATTAAGGCCACCCCTTCTCCTGACCAAATCCACAGGAGCCTGCCCCTCACTGGGCTTCACAAAAGAACCGTCTGGGAACTTAAAAACCCTGCCATCAAACTCCACTTTTCCTTCAGAAACATCTCTGTTCAATGAACAACAATCATTGGACCTGTTCCCCCTCCTACTGAAATAAGAGCAAACCCAAGGATCACTCCTACCAGCCCTCCTTTCAAAATTTCTAGGCTGAGAAGGTGCCTTATTAACCTTCTTGGCCTCTTGAACAAAAATGTGCAGCTGCTTTGTAAGATCAGCCAACTGCTCCACCATTGGGTCTCTCTCCTGTTTGGGAACCTGCACCAAATTCATCTCCTCCTTCTTCTCCCTAACTTCCTCTTCAGCCAAAGCCTCACTTACTTTGCTGACATACTTGGCACACCCCTCCTGATAGGTGTCCACAGCCAATAACTTCAAATGGGCCTCAACAGCCTCCTTCACCTTATCCAAGGCAGGAAACTTCTGGTCCCCATTAGAAAGAGTCTTCATCAACTCCTTTCTTGACAACTCCTTCAACACATCCATCCTGACATCTCTAGCCAGGGCAGACCAAAAAACATCTTTGGGAACATTTTTATGTGCCAGATCCTCCACTTCCACCAAATATTCCACCACAGGATCAAACTGTAGCAGAAACTTCCTGTAACTATGTAAGTTACCAACACCAACATAAGATTTCCATTCACTGACAACCTTGTTCAGATCCACCATAGTGAACCTGATACCCCATCTATCCACCATTTTCCTACACAACAATTTCCAATCCCTCTTCTTGTAGCAAGACATGGCCACAATCTCCTTTTCCACTGACCTATCACCAATGAAGAAGATAATCTGCTTCACCATGTCCAGGTAGGAAGCACCATCCACTCCAGCAGCAGTTTCATACTTCTATAGAAACAACTTGACATCCTACCCATTAAACTTGGTACCATCCCAAGTTTTAATCCTCACACAATCCCTAGCCATCACAGAAGGGGGACCATCCCCCCCCACTGACAGTCACCACAGGAATAGCAGAACCAGAAGCCATTCCTCCAGACCAAAACACCAAAAGGATCCAACCAAATAAAACAGAGATTCCAAAGAACTAGCAAGTTCTACCCCACGTTGGGCGCCAGAAATGTAGACAATCCTATAGTACTAGCTATAGGCCTTGACCAAGGGAGTTGGAGAAAAACCAGAGAGAAAATCCCCTGTCCCTTTAGAAAAATAGGGTGAGATTTACTTGCTAAAGTAAGTTGGTTCCTGTTTTGCTAAAGCTCCTTTTCAACACACTTGACTGCTTGATGAGCCAAGAAAGTAGTCCCCAGATAGACTACCAGACCAAAGAACTGAAATGTAGAACAAAGTCCACACCAGAGACAGCAAAGATACTTGATGTAGGCTGCAAATCCACACCAGAGACAGCAATAATACTTGCTATCACCACGCAATATTTGGGGGGGACTTGCTAGCAAGTCCTCAACTTGAATTCAGATGGAATTCAGACTGAACTCAGACTGAACTCAGACTGAACTTTACTTTGAACTCATCTTGGGCTCTTAACCAAACATGGATGAGTCTGTGCTTGAGTAATAGTGAAAGTTTAATAAATAATTTATAGAAATAATAACAAGGGAAGATTAATAATCTGATCCATTCACAGAATTTTTTTCACAAAACTCATTTTCATTTTCATTTTGAATTTCACCTGATCACTTAAAAGACTGAAAATTATACTATTTATTTCAAAAACATCACTTTTAACCTCTCTAATTATTTTATTCTATTTTTTTTGAAAAAATATAAAATAATATCAGTGGTTCTCTTTAATGATAACTCCTTTTAACCAAGAATTTGAAGCTTTTATTTTTTAATTTAAACCATATTACCTGATATTTTTTTTTTGTATTTTTATTATTTCTTATTATGCAATATAATTATTTTAAACTCAATGGAATTATTTAATAAAAATATTGAACCATAAAAATTCTCAAGTTTCTATTCTAGAATACTGTGAAAAGACTCATAATTAAGAAAAATAAAAGATAGAAATATGTTTTCATAATTTCTGTTTCAATGAAGTTCTCTAATATCTTCTTTACACTTAGCACTAATAATTGATAAATTGTTTAATTATATGTCTAGAAAGAAGTATAATTCTTATTCAAGTGAATTTTAATCCAGTTTTTTCCATTTTTGTATGCAAGAAGATGATTAAAATTAAAAGGAAATATCTTTTTGCTCTTTTTTTTTCTATCGAATATTCAACTACTAAGAATTTTCACAATATTAATTTATTCAATGTAATACACATATGATTTTCTGGAACTCTTCATGATGTATTTCATCAAAATTCAATGTAAATATGGTTATTTGGTAGAGTAATCTCATGAGTTGAAATAATTAATCACTACTTAGTGAATTTTTCATATGAAAGACTGAAATTCAAGCTAGATGTAAAAATTTAGAGATAATTAAAACAAAGTAGTATAAATTTATTTAAACTTTAATTTTAGTACTTGATTTTGCTTCAATGCTGTATTGTGGGATAATTTCAGTGTCAACCTGGGAATAAGCACCATATAATTTGAAAAGTGATCTCATGTTAAAAAATGTGCTTCAGGTAGATATTTTGATTGTATTATTGTTCAAGAACTGAATTAAATAGGTAAAAGTGGTAATTTTTCATAATTCTATCAGTTTCAAATTAAAAAACTATTATATGATATTCATTTTGTAAAAAAGACACAATAGGTAATTTAGATTATACCCATGTAGAAAAGCAGCTGTAAAGGCAATCATCTTTTTATTAAAAATAATATTATTCCATGTTTTAAATGAAAAGAAAAAATATTTCAATTCTATGGTTTTGAAAAATAAATTAAATGAAACATTTCAGGTACGCTTTTTTAGTCATTAGAATCAAAGTTTTGATAGGAGTAATTCACAACTGAACACTTACACGCAATTGTAAAATTATATATATGGGTTCAAGATTTATCAATGATTTATTGGAATTATGATATTTATGCTGATTGGTAGATCTTATATGATGTTTCTATTCAGTTTCTAAGTGTATGAAAAACAATCCCTTTGATATTTTATTTAAACAGAAGAATTTAAAAATTTTCTTGAAATTGGCCTTATCACAAAGCAATACTGTAATGGTTATATTGTTATAAAAATTAATTTAAATAGCAATATTTCAAATCTTCATAACAGATTTCAAACTAAACATAAATATTAAAATTTGACTTTTTATAAAAATATATATTGATTTAAAAGATATTTACTTATTTTTTTTTTACAAAATGACCAATTTTATCCTGTGAGGCTTCCATTCAACTTAAATGTGTAAGTCTAAAAAATTAATATGATGCTCTGAATACTCTATATAATGTGTACCTAAGGCAAAAATAATGTTTTTTTGAAGTACTTTAAATCTAAGCAGAAGAGCTGATATCTTTTTTATGTAATATAGTTGTATAAAATTGATTTTTAGGTAGCTTTGTAATACGTAATATGGAAAGAAATCATATCATAATAATATATAATCAACTTAAAACTTTTTTTAATATAATATTATCTAAAAATAATTCTTAATATGTACTTATTTTTAGAACTTCAAAGTGTTTAATAAAAATATTTTGATATAAAAATATAATTATTTTTATATTTAAAAGTAATTAATAAAACTTCTAAAAAAGTATAAATTTTTTCATGGCTTAAATTATTATGAACCACACTTGGAAACAAGATTGCATTGAGAGTTCAATCTAAGTTCCACCAAAAACATGATAAATAATTTTTTTGAAAATGTATATAGTCATTGAAATGAAAAAAAATTAGTAAAAGAAAGGACTCAGATATTTTATTCTGTTACTGAATAGATTATCATAAATATATTGAGGTAGATAACTTATTGAAGTTTTTTAAATTTGCAGTTATTACAGTCAATTATCCAGTTATATATAGCAATCACAAAACAAGAAATAAGCCTAAATGGTTATATATGTGGATAAATCTTTTCCTCAACCTTTACCCTAATTATTTAATTTAATTCAAAGCTTTTTTAATCTAACCAACATATTTTACTATTACATTTAAAAATAAATACAAAGTTCAATAGTTTAAAATTTCTTTAAATGTTTTATTCTAGTTTTTAACTTTTTGCTACAATTTTCCTATTATATTATTTATTTATATCATGTATAGTTATCAAAAGAATTCTGTGAATTATTGTGTAAAAAAGCAAAATAGTATTTCATTATCAATTATTTTACTATATTACTTTCTTAGTCTTAAAGTGCATTGTAAATCAAAAATATAAAATAAAGACTTATAAACTATAGGTTTAAGTTAAAAAATATCAATAAAAAATAATTATCAATCATTTTCCATATCGGCAGAATAGAGCTGTAGATTGAGGGGGTGGACTCTGATGTTCGCCCGAAGAACAAAGTTCACACTCCATTTTTCACTACCTCAATGGACAACCTCTCAATCTCTCCACACAAATTTTTCTGCTTTTTCATTTCTGTTAATTCTATTACCACTCACCACCCTTTTATTGCCCTCCTGATACATTTGCTACACCCTTTAAGCTTCAAAATCTATGTTTAAGCCCTCCTCACTACTCCCCTCCACTCTATTTTCACTTTTAACACAACTACACCCCTTTTGCAACCTCTCGCTCACCTCCCATTCCCCTCACTCACCCCACTCACCTCCATTAGCCCTCACCAGCCTTTCTCTCACATTCTAAAACTATTACTCACCTCCCCAGTTTATTGTCCACATCCCCCAGCTCTCGCTTACCTCCCCTAGCCCTTTCTCACCTTCCCAATCTTTCCAGCCCTTCACTCACCTCTTCCAGCCTCCCCCAGTCCCTTACTTTGGCTGGAGATGTGAGCGAGGTGCTGTGAAGACTAAGGAAGGCTGGGAGAAGTGAGTGAGAGGCTTTTATTACCTCCCACAGACTTTCAAAGCCCCTCGCTCACCTCCCCCAGCTTCCCAAGTCCCTTAATTTGGCTGGAGATGTGAACGAGGTGCTGTAAAGACTAAGTAGGGCTGTGAGTAGTAGGTGAGAGGCTTTTATCAACTCTCCTAGCCCTTTAAGGACCCTTGCTCACCTTTTCCAGCCTTCCCGAAGTGGGTTAGGGGATTTTATAACCTCTCCCAGCCCTGTAAAGCCCCTCTCTCACCTTCCCCAGCCTTCCCCAGTTCCTTTATTTTTCTGGGGGAGGTGAGCGATGAGATTGAAGAGGTGAAAAAAGTGTTGGGGAGGCATGCAAGGGCTTGGGAAGTAGCCAACTTTTTATAAACTTGAGAATAATTAATATGTATAAATTAGAAATAACAAGGAATAAAATTTTGAGGAATTATAACCCATTCCAAGTGGTAAATAATGTAACTAAATACATATTTCAGAATTTGAGTTGCTTGTGTTTACTAAAAAAATGTGGCCAATCGTTGAAAAAGGAAGATTTTTGTAGGGAAGAAACATGAAAAATGAAAAAAATACAAAGTAAAATAAAACTAAATAATGACAGTGGGCTGGGAAAGGTGAGTGAGGGTCTGGGGGAGGTGTGAGAAATGAAGAGAAGAGAAGGGAGAGGGGGGGAAGGAGAGGAGAGTTGTTTTCTCACTGTGAAGGAAAGGAATAGGGAAAATGGGTAAGTAGATGGCAAGTTTAGAAATGAGATAAGGGGGTAGGATAGGAAGTCAGATTGAAGATAAGGGAGAATTAGGGGAGGGAGGCATCAGATGGAAGTCCCACTTGTAATTCTACCAGGAATCAATTCAGGAAGCAAAAAAAAGCACTAGACATCTAGTGCACACTTTTTTCCTGCTGTGAATATTTTTTGAACTATTAATCAACTGTGGTTCAATGAAGGTTCAAATCAGTTTCAAGGTGTTTTCAAAGTAAATTCAATATTTCTTCATGATTGTTTCATCACCACCTCAATGTGTGCTGAAAAAGATATGAATTAGGGTTCAAGGTTGCGGACTTGCTAGCAAGTCCGCCCCCCATATTGCGTGGTGTATAGCTTTCAAGACTATAACAGATAAAACAGTTGCCAAAGTTAAGTTAAATGAAGAACTCACTTGCAAGAAACACAGCCAATTGGGGCCAGAAAACAGTGAAAACTGAGTGAGGAACAATGATATCACCTCCGGATGGTTGTATGATGATTAAGGTTGCCCCAAACTGTCTTATTCACTATGTACACACAGACCACTAACTAAGAGCCCATGCGCACCCACCAATCTGGTGCCTGTACCCGCCAAATTGCATAAAAACCCTCCTGGAGCGCTCCCCAACCTCCTAAAACAGAGGCGGGCGGGCTGCCCAACGTCGGAGATGCTGCCTGAAGCAGCCCAGCCTCCCTGAAGCCAGAAAACCAACAAAAACCACTAATCTACTTAGAAAAATTAGCCACAACTACTAAAACCTTTAAAACACAGAATTTCACTATAACAACATTGTGACATGAAATATAGAGAAAAATTAGCTCTATCCAATGGTACTAAGCACTTAACCCTAAGACTTAAGATTAGCCCGTAAAACACGAAAAACAAAATTAAACAGCAATCTTTTATAAATGAAAAATGAGGAAATGACCCCTTAAAACTTAGAATATGAAAAATGTCTAAAGACATAAAATATAGAGAAAAACCAGGGCTATACAATGATAGTACCCACATACCCGCAGACCCAATATCCATGGAATAAAACCAGAAAAATACCCAATTCCTTAACAGATGTCAATTAAGACATGCACAAACCACGCCAAATCACACAAAAAAGGCCCCTGCCAATGTTGGAAGACCACAACATTTTATAATTTAATTCTCAAGAAATATTGAACCACAATCCAACCCATTTTATATACATTACCCCTCCTTGCATTGATCTCATACCCATCCATCATTCTGCACTCCACAGACCTAGAAAAAATACACCTGTTACACCTGGACCCTCCTCACTAACATCCGTTGTGGTCTTCCAACATTGGCAGGGGCCTTTGTTGTGTGATTTGGCGCGGTTTGTGCATGTCTTAATTGACATCTGTTAAGGAATTGGGTATTTTTCTGGTTTTATTCCATGTATATTGGGTCTGCGGGTATCTGGTTACTATTATTAGATAGCCCTGGTTTTTCTCTATATTTTATGTCTTGTAGACATTTTTCATATTCTGAGTTTTAAGGGGTCATTTCCTCATTTTTCATTTATAAAAGATTGCTGTTTAATTTTGTTTTTTGTGTTTTACGGGCTAACCTTAAGTCTTAGGGTTAAGTTCTTAGTACCATTGGATAGAGCTAATTTTTCTCTATATTTCATGTCACAATGTTGTTATATTGAAATTCCGTGTTTTAAAGGTTTTAGTAGTTGTGGCTAATTTTTCTAAGTAGATTAGTGGTTTTTGTTGGTTTTCTGGCTTCAGGGAGGCCGGGCCGCTTCAGGTGGCATCTCCGACGTCGGGCAGCCCGCCCGCCTCTGTTTTAGGAGGTTGGGGAGTGCTCCAGGAGGGTTTTTTATGCAATTTGGCAGGTACAGGCACCAGATTGGTGGGTGCGCATGGGCTATTAGTTAGTGGTCTGTGTGTACATAGTGAATAAGACAGTTTGGGGCAACCTTAATCATCATACAACCATCCAGACGTGATATCATTGTTCCTCACTCAGTTTTCACTGTTTTCTGGCCACAATTGTCTGTGTTTGTTGCAAGTGAGTTCTTCATTTAACTTAAGTTTGGAAACTGTTTTCTCTGTTATAGTCTTGCAAGCTATAGCAAGTATTATTGCTGTCTCTGGTGTGGATTTGCAGCCTACATAAAGTATCTTTGCTGTCTCTGGTGTGGACTTTGTTCTATATTTCAGTTCTTTGGTCTGGTAGTCTATCTGGTGACTTCTTCCTTGGCTCATCAAGCAGTCAAGTGTGTTGAAAAGGAGCTTTAGCAAAACAGGAACCAACTTACTTTAGCAAGTAAATCTCACTCTATTTTTCTAAAGGGACAGGGGATTTTCTCTCTGGTTTTTCTCCAACTCCCTTGGTCAAGGCCTATAGCTAGTACTATAGGAATGTCTACACCGTTAACCCTTTAATCCTCCACTAACCATCCCTTCCATGCTCACTACCCCTTTTAATAACCCACAGATACTTAATAAAACTTTTAGGGGAATAATACATCAACTATTGCGCTGTGTGTTGCTTATCAAAGAAAAGACTAAACACACTATTGAGAGATTGACTAATTTAGATTTAAAGTTTAGACTAGCGTGGTTGAATAGTGAGTACACAAAGGAAAGTCGCAGTTGCTATGTAGAATTATTTTCTGCGCTTCGAGTATGGATTTAGACCTATGTATTATTGATTTAATGAGCAGCTTTTGCCTCGAGTGTCATATAGCGCATGACACAAACGTGGTCAAAATACCATTACCCATAATAAACTAATTGCTTAAATTATCATTTCTCATGACAACAAATTCACAAATAGATCTGACAAAACCAACATTATATTTGAAGAATACAGAAGTTTTGTATTTGCCAATAGGAATTAAGGTAGAACCATACCCTCTCCATTTTTCAGAAGTTATAGGTAATAATTTACTCAAATAATCCTTATCTACTGAAGCTAAAGCTCTTTCAGACACTACACTTCCTCCAGAACCAGAGTCAAGAACTACATCAAAATTTTTACTATTAATTATAACAGGTGCTTTCAAAGGGGATATGGCCATAGAATTGTTAGTAATATCTTTAATTTTTTCAGCATTTCCCACTGAAGATAAATCCAATACACGTTCTTCAGATATATTATCTAAATAATAGACATCCTGTTCCAAAATTAAAACATCTTTAACAGAGTCATTGTCATAGGAGATATTACTTTCACAGTCACTAGAAGAATTATTGACATCAATTTCAGCCTCATCATTGTCTTCATTTTTTTCAACAAGATGAATTTTCTTGTCACAAACATGACCCTTTTGCCATGGCTTGTTACATTTATAACAAGTATTAGTTGCATATATTTTAGGTGCAACTGGGGCAGAGGGTTTGCCATATTTTTCTGGGGGCTTTGTAGAAGGTTTATTTTGATCATGATAAGATTTACCAAGGTAATTCTTTGGTTCATATCTATGGTTGAGCAGTATTTCATTACAGATGTTAATGAAAGAAGAGTGTTCCCTCACATGCTCAGTTCTAGCTACAATTAAATCTCTAAGAGAATTTGGCAATTTATACAAGATTTTATCTCTCCAAATATCATAATCCAACTTTGGATCTACTTCTCTTAGAATTTTTGTTGCTTTCATAAGAAAAACAATGGGTTTTTTCAATAGATGAGGATACATATCTAGTATTCTCAAACAGTTTTTGCTGAGCCAACCTGAATTTTGAATCACCAAATTGATTCTCAATCACTCCATGTATAATGGTTTTTATCTAATACAAAATATTCATACCACATCAAGGCTACATTGGAAAATAAAGAAATTAGCTTAGAAACAATTTCCTCATCAGGTAGTTTATACAATCTCTTTAAATTATCAATTATTTGGATAAAGTGTTGCCAATCAGATGAAGAATCACCATCAAATGTAGGATATCGGTCCAATTTAGGCCAATTTTTCTGACTACTGGGATGATCCATCCTTTGGGTTGAATTATTTATCATTAATAATTCCTGAAGTTTAGCCAGGTGTTCAGAAATTTCTTTATTCACAGAAAAAACTGGTACATGACCATCACAAGATTTTTTGCTAGTAACAAAAGATTTTACAGACTCCTTTTCAGTTTGTTTAATGGCTGAAATATGAGGAAGAAAAGAGGAACTCTGTTCAGGTTCTTTTCCTTTATTTTTATGCAGCTTATGGGCAGCATTCCCATTTATGCCATAATTATTGATGGTAAATGTTGAAAATTTTTCCAGCATGTCAGCCACATAGTTTCTTATCTTTAGAATTTCAGACATCTTGTCATTTAATTTTGCAAGG
The DNA here is from genome assembly GCA_030280995.1 of Hemileia vastatrix. Classification (NCBI taxonomy): domain Eukaryota; kingdom Fungi; phylum Basidiomycota; class Pucciniomycetes; order Pucciniales; family Zaghouaniaceae; genus Hemileia; species Hemileia vastatrix. Next base: position 9,178,060 of record JASXTE010000017.1, on the reverse strand, counting down.
GATAAAAAATTTCTGTCCTCAGAAACTATGTGTTTGGCACCTAGTTCATGGAAATCATTTTTTAGCTTTTTAAACTGATTTTTTATAGATTTAATTTCACTTTTTAATGAATAATTTTCCTCAATAAGGGGTTTCAATTCACTCAATGTTTTATGTAGATTGATATTCTTATCTGAGTTAGATCTATTGTCACTCCTTATTTGTTTTTGTTGGCTAAGAACAATATTCAAGGTTTCTTTGATTTTAAAATAAGCAGTATCTTGTACAGAAGAAATTGCTTTACAATGCAAGTGAAAATTATTTAATCTATCACTCTCATGTATTAACACATCACTTAAATTTATGTCTTTTACAACACTAAAATCAAGGGTATCTTTAATATTTCTTCAGAAGTTTTCTCAATTAAGGTGTAGACTTCAGGGGAAACAGAGTCATTCTTAATTGCAAGAGAAGGATTAATTAAAGAAGTAGAAGTCAAATGTAAAGGTTCATCAAATGATAATTTGCTAATTACATCATTGGGGCTAATAATTAAAGGAAGTTGTGTTTTCAAGGGTTTAACTGTTCTTTCACCAGGACCCACAATAATACCTGAAGAAGATTTTTTATTATACATACCAACATGTTTATCAAAAAAATTACTCGCCATGGCAAGGGAGGAAATTTCCCCTGTGCCTTCTTTCATCTGTTTCCCTGATAAGGATGGGGCTGAGCAAATGGATGGCAGGTTGGTTACCTGGATGGGCCAGGGTTTTGAGCTGTTAAATGCTGAACATTCTGTTGGTAATGTCTCATCAATTAATCCCATTTCCACTACTACACCTGCAGAGTTCTTTGATTTTGCGTGAAGGAGCTGGGTACTTGATTGGGCTGAGTTTGAGGCTGAGGCTGGGAGGCTGGGAAATGAGGAGTTTGAGCCTGTTTGGGACTTAATAACTCCTGCATCTGCTTCCAGAGTGTGTCTACTCTTTCCTTTTACTTCATACTTTCTGCTCTCAGCTCTTTGATGTGACTGGACAGGTTGTTTACTTGTTGAGTCAGTGGTATCTTTTTTATTTTTATACCTTTGAGTTGATTTTCCTGATTTATTAGAGGTTTTACTTCTTTCAGAGGTGTTTGGTGAGGGAGGTTTGCCACTTCTCCTGCAATTTCCATGTCCTGAAGGTTTTTTGTCAGCTGAATAATTTTTGTAAGATAATTTAGAAGAACCTACAGATTCAGTGTCAACATCCACTTCAATCTCATTCACATGTAAGTTATCCATGATGCTAGCCAAATTACTGGAAATTTGAACTGTTAAAATAGAATCAAAATTATTTAATGATTCAAATTGTTTTTTAAAAATAAAATTTAATTTATTGAATTTTTAACAAAAAAAAATTTAAATTTTTATCAAAAAATCAATTAATTAACAAAAAAAAATAAATACAAATAAATGTAATTACAATTATTTTTTAAGAATTAACAATAATTAAAATGGGACCAACCAACAAAGGTTCTATAAGTCAACCAAAATAATTAATACCAAAAATTAATATAATGGTAATATTGTGACTAAGTACTGAGTACTATTATGGTCAACCAATAAACAAAAAATAATAATAAAATTAATTTATTAATTTATTAAAAATAAATTATCTTCTAGGACTTACAATTTTACTCTATTATGGTCAACTAGGAAAAAAAAATTAAAAGATAATGAACACTTACACTCAGTGAATCAGCAATTAAGCCACAAAAACTTTTATTGCAGTAAAAATATAATAATATGAGTGAGAGGTGCAAAGGTTAACTTACTATAGTGATCATAAAATCACTTCAAAATACTATATGATTTAATTCAATATAAAACTAAATGATCAAACCCAATTTCAAAACATGGTTGCGGCAAAAGTTTACTTTGTGGTTGGGTGGTCCGTGCGTTATGTCGTTCATCACAAGTATTGTAGTCGTTGTCGTCGTTTGGAAAGGCATCCAATTATCGTCCAGTTTTCTAGAAGAAGGAGGAGGAGGAGATAGGGAAGAAAATAAAATAATAAAAGGAATTTTAATTATCTTAAGAGGAAAAAGGCAACAAGGACCACTTGGGACTTGACAAAATACTGAGGGTTATTTTAAATTATATTATATTTATTTAAGTTAGAAGTTATTTCAATGCATGGCAGACACTATTAATTATTATTAGATCTATTGCAACCTTAGTTAGTTATATAGAATTTTCATTAGAATTTATAGTACTAATAAAAATAATAATAAACGTAATATATTAAAAAAATATGTTTAAATGATGAGTGTATAATAAGTGATGAAGATACAGGGGATTATCCAAAGCCTTTTATAGGCAAAGGACCCTCTGAAGCGTCAAAAATGATTATTTACAAAAGAGAATTTAAATGAAACAAGAATAAAAAAGAATAGAACTAAACATAGAGATTGAGCGAAAAACATGAGACAATAAACTAAACCCTTGAGTAAATAACTAATTTTTCCACCATAAATTTTCAAAACACTTAATTAAAATAATTAGTAACCAAATAAGTTTGAAACATGAGAACAGTGAGTAAAATAATCCAAAACAGACATTATAGTGACATGTAAAGGGTTTAAGTATAACAAATAGGATTAATATCAAGCCAAAAATTCATGTAATCAATTCAATCCAGTTTAAAGCAATTTTTATTAATTTTTTTAACTATGTAATTAATTCAATAATTAGTTTAAATGAAACATATAATTATTTTAATGATATTTGTAATTTAAAATGGGGCTTTTAAATACTATATTATTAAATAAGTGTTATAATTTATTTAATAATTTTTCTGACACATATAAGGGTCAAAAAAGTGCTCAATATTATTGTTTAGTAATATATGAAAAGTTTTATTTAATATATAAATTTAATTAATTAATATAATTACATTATAAGTCAATTTTACATATATAATTATAATATATGTTTGCAATTAATTAATTATTAATTTATAATTATTAAATACATAAAAATGCCCCATTATTTTTAGAATATAGAATATATTATGCTTAATTTAAATGAAAAAAAAATTTATATAACAATAAAATTAATATAATACTTATATTTGATAAGATACTTATATAATTTTATTATGTAAAAAAATATTAATTTATATACATCAAATGCAATTCTTAAGCCCTCTTTCAGCTCCAATAAATCAAAATAACATTTACTGGGCTCCTGGTATAGCATGGCTGACATTGGATTATCCCCTGTAGCTGCATCACTTATTATAAACTCAAACTTGAATATATTTTTTAATATAATAAATTTATTATTATTTTTATTAGTATTACAATTCTAATTTAAATTTTATATAAATAACTACATGTTGCAATAAGTCTAATAGTAATAATAGTGTTTACCGCGCATTGAAAATAATTCTTATTTAAATAAATATATTATAATTTAAATAACCCTCACTACTGTATCAAGTCCCAAGGAACCTCGTCGCCTCTCTCTATCTCAGAATAATTATTTTTTTTTCTTTATTTTTCATAATCTTCCCCCCATATTTCCTCCTCCTCTTCTCTTTCTTTTAGACTACTGGCCAATATGGTTATTTATAAAAATCCAAGAGAAATATATAATAGATGGTTAAGAAATAAAATTATGAGTCTAAAAATGTATGTAAATGAAATCTAGGGGTCTCAAAAACCTTTATAAATTTTCTTAGAACTTTTACAATGTTTCTTATATTTTCAATAATTTTATAAGTTAATACTGATTATTTTGGATTTCTGATAAATTATTAAACTTTAATGACTTTAAGCTCAGTCACCATGCAATATTTGAGGGGAAATTGCTAGCAAGTCCTCAACTTGAAGTCATATAAAACACAGATTGAACTCAGACTGAAATTAGATGGAACTCTTACCAAACTGGGCTTGAAAACTAACTTGAACTATTTTAAAAACCTAGCTGAATCTTTTCTTGTATCATAATGAAAGTTAAATGAACTAATCTTAAATTTTGAAGGAAAAAAGTTTCAGAAATCATTCCAAACACTGCACACCATAAGCTCATAATTTTGACTCAGTCTTTTAAATTATAGTTCAAGATGGAGCTGAAAACCCATGTGAAATTTTTAATTTTTCAAGTGATTATTGTACTCTAATCTAATACTTATATAAAATATATTGAAGAATATTAAAAACCTTATTTAACTATTAAATATTGTTTAAATTTCTTTACCAGAATTTTACAATCTATGCAGTTCAGAAAACTAATATAAAAAGAGTTTTTTTGATTCACTCAGTGATATTTTTCAATCATGTAAAATTATTTTGAGTGAGGAAAAGTTAAATCAAATATTCACTTGCAAAGTGGTATTTAGTATGTAAATGTAAAATGATAATTCATATATATAATGAAAATGATTTAAAATATTCATTCAAAAATCAATATGCATATGAATAGTTTATATTGCATATTCATATGCAACATCATATTGAATGTTCATATTCATTATCATAGTGAAGATGCATATGCAAAATTAAATTGCATATACATATTCAAATTCATATTGAATTTAAAATTAAATTTTTTATTTAGTATAAATTTATTTTATGTTATGTCATATAATTTTTTAAATTGAATTTATTTTGTTTTATTTCATCATATTTTATGATAATCTTTTTACTTATTTCATTACATCAAATTAAATTAAATTTTATTTTGTTGAGTTGTTTTAGATTATGTGTTATAATTTTATTTTAATTTATTAGAATTTCATTTCATTTTATTTCACTTTAAATCATTTCTTTTTAAAATATATTATAATGCTTTGTTTTTTTCTATCTCATTTTATACCATTTGTTGTTATCCTTTTTTAACTCTAATAATTATACTCATATATCTGTTTTTCATATCAAATTACATTATAATAAGTCTTAATTTCATTTAATTCATTTTATTGAATTTGATGGATGCTGCTGTATAGTCTCATAGAAGCATTAATTTGGTTAAAATTGTATGGTAAACTCTGATGTAAAGCCATAGATAAGTGTTCAAATGAATCAATTTGGTTGGTGAACTCTCATGTATGGCCATAGATCAGTGTTCACATGCAAAAAATTGAATGTGGTACTCTGATGTTCAGCCAAAGATCAGGGTACACATGCATAAAAATGGGTGGTGAACTGTGATTTATGGCCTTAGAACAGGGTTCACATGCATAAAATTGGATGTGGTACTCAAATGTATGTTCATAGATAAGGGCTCACATACAAAAAATTGGATGTGGTTCTTTGATTTTCAGCTAAAGATCAGGGTACACATGAAAAAAATGGGTGGTGAACTCTGATGTATGGCCGTAGATCAGAGTTCACATGCAAAAAAATTGGGTGTGGTACTCCGATATATGGCTGAAGATCAGGGTTCAGAATTAAAAAATTTGGAGTTGAACTCTGATGTACAGCTGTAGATAAGAGTCCACATGCATAAAAATGAGTATTGTACTCTGTTCTTAAGCCATAAATCTGAGTTTACCTGTTCATTTTGAGAATTTAAAGACTGTTATTTGCACATGTAATGTCATCTTTTGAGTGAAAATAAAATAATTAAGTTAAATTAATATGTAATTGAATAAAATATAGTAAAGTAAAAATAAACAAATAAAAAAATAAATAAAGTTGAATTAAGTATAATAACATTAAGTGAAATAAAATAAACTATAATTTGATATAATACAGTATGAAATAGTATGATATAATAAAATAAAGCAAAGTCAGATCACAGAAAATAAAATGAAGAAAATTAAATATTTTTTGAAAGCATTGTAAAAGTTAAAGAAGTGTTATATCTCATTAAGAAAATAAATAATCCAATCCTATAAGAGTTATCAAGAGTTTAAATTTGTTAAATAGATGTTTCTCATCAAATTTATAATGGTTAAAATTTACACAAATTTATTTTAATTCTCATCAAATTTATAGTAACAATATTTTGTAGTCCTTATCAAAATAGGAATTTTCTGTGAAAAATATATGTTTCTTAGATATAATTTTATATTTTATTTATTTATAGGTAGGACTTTGAAAGTTGATACAAATATCAGATTCTTCCTGGTCAAAAAAATACATGGCTACTATTTTTTTAAAAAATAACTTTCCTTTATCTTCATTTTATCAAAAAAATGAGGAACAAATGTTTATGAAAATAAAACATATGGAAAATAAAAAAAAATTAGTTTTTATTATTGATTTTACATCATTATTCTTTCCATGAATTCTAATATATTATCTGTAAATTTTTGATTTCTTTTTTTGTTTCATAAATATCCTTTTCAGTACTTAACTCCCCCATTTTTTGTCCCACACTCCTCCAATCTCACATCCTCTTCCTCTCCTACATCATTCTTTACTCTTCCAAAATTTTTCCCCTCCCCACCCAATCTAACTCCTTTTTCTCCAATCACCACACTTTTTACACTCCTTTTTACCACCCTCAAGCCCCCCTCATTCCACCTCAATCCTCTTGCTTTCCTTCTCACCACTTTTAATCCAAAGTGTGAAAATGAGGTAAGTTAAAATGAGAAAGAGACAAGGTGAGAAGAAAATTATTGTTTTGGGGAGTTTAAAAGGTGGGATTAAAAGCAATTATGGGGGATAGAGTGTGGAAGGAGTGGGTGGGGTGAAGGTGAAAATAAAAAAGAAGGCTGGGATTTGAAAGGGGTCTGGTGGGGGTAGGGAGGTGTGAGAATGTGCTAAAGAGGGGAAAGGAGAAAATGAATAGGTTTGGGTGAATTAAAAAGACAAACTAAAGTGCCGAGGAGGGATTAGATGGGGTTCCACTTGGACTAGAAAAGTTGGCACACACAGCAAATATATTAAAAGAAATAATTGGGGATAGAGTGTGAAAGGAGTGGGTGGGGTGAAGGTGAAGGTGAAGGTGAAAACAAAAAAAGAGGGCTGGGATTTGAAGGGGTCTGGTAGGGGTAGGGAGGGGTGATAATGGGCTGAAGAGGGGCAAGTAGAAAATGAATACAGTTTACCACACAATATTTGGGGGGACTTTCTAGCAAGTCCTCAACTTGAGCTTAGATGGAACTCAGATGTAACTCAGACAGAACTTATAATGAACTGGTACTGAAATTTACTTTGAACTCATATTGAGCTTTTAACTAGGGATGAATAATACTGTGCTGAAATAAATTTAGGAGTTTAATTAAAAATTTAATAGAAATACAAAATTTGGGGGCTTAATAATTGATAACTTCACATTATTATTTAATAAAACACAATTTAATGCTATTTTTGAATCTTACTTTATCTGTAAAAAGACTGAAAATCACAGTAATTATTTCAAAATTATTACTTCTAAGCTTTCAAATGAGTTAATTAATTTTTTGGGAAAAAATATAAAATTATATATGTGGCCCTTTTTCTTGAAAACTCTTTTGAACCAAGAATTTGAAGCTTTTATTTTCAATTTTAACCCATATGACCTGATTTGTTATTTTATATATTTATATATTTTTTTTCAATAAATATAATTATTTTCAATTTATTTGAGTTATCCAAAAAAATATTAAACCAACAAATCTCTTATATTTTTGCTTCTAGAATAGATTTAAAACACATAGAACTAAACAAAAAAACACTCAATGTGTTTTCTCAATCTCTGACTCAATGAAGTACTCTAATGAATTCCTTATACTCAACACTAATATTTGAAAAATTATTTTATTATATGTCTGTAAAAAAGTGTATCTCATATAATAGTAGATTTTAATCCAGATTTTGCAATTTTTAAATGCAATTCAATGATTAAAATCAAAGGGAAATTAATTTTTGAGCTTTCATTTAGTCTGTTTATCCCTCAAATACTAAGTAGTTTTGTAATCAGCATTTAGTTAACATAATAAATATATGAGATTTCAGAACATTTAATCAGTTATTTACTCAAAATTCCATGAAAATATTTTTGGTTGGCAAGTGATCTCATGAGTTGAAATAATTAATCACTACTCAATGAACTTTCCATAAAAAACTGAAATTCAAACTAGAAGTAAAATTTTAAAGATAAAACACAAAAAAAGCATAAAATTCTTTAAATTTAATATTAATGCTTAAGTGTTTTTCCATGCTATATGGTGGGATAATTTCTATTTCCACCTGGGAATAAGCACCATTGATTTTAAAAAGTGTTCTCATGTCAAAAAATGTGGTTCAGGTCCAATTTCAGAGTATAATAGGGGGTATCAATGTTGACTGATCCGCAATTAAATTAATTGCGGATAAAAATCATTATACCCAAATTATCTTCTGAAATTATTTTTTCTAATAATTAGGTTATTAGACCTTTTATGTTGTGGTCTTCCAACATTGGAAGAGGCCTTTATTGGGCTGTTTCGCGCTGTTTGTGTATGTCTTAATTGACATTGGCTGAAGAATTAGGTATAATCTTGATTTTTATTCAATGAATATTAGTACTATGGGTATGTGGGTACTTCCATTAGATAGCCCTGGTTTTTCTCTATATTTGATGTCCAGTTGATATTTTTCATATTCCAAGTTTTAAGGAGTCTTTTACTCACTTTTCATTTCTAAAAGATAGCTGTTTAATTTTGTTTTCTGTGTTTTACAGGCTAACCTTAAGTCTTAGGGTTAAATTTATAGTACCATTATGTAGAGCTAGTTTGGCTCAATATTTAATGTCTCAACGTTGTCATAGCTTGATTTTGTGTTTTAAGGGTTTCAGTAGCTGTGGTTGATTTTGGGCTTTATTGGAGGTTTTTAGTGGTTTTCTGGCTTCAGGGAGGTCCAGCTACCCGCCAGCCTTGGTTATAGAAAGATAGGGAGCATTTCTAGAGGTTTTTAATTCAATTTGGCTGTCAAAAGCACCAAATTAGTTGCTGTGCATGGATTTTTTAGGTGGTGGTCAGTGTGTACATACTGAGGAAGACAGTTTGGGCAACCTTAATTATCATACAAACATCTGTCAATTAAATCATTGTTTCTCACTCAGTTTTTACTGTTTTTTTTGCCACAATTGGCTGTGTTTGTTGCAAGGTTGGTTCTTCATTTAACCCAACTTTGGAAGCTTGTTTCTCTGATGTAGCTTTGCAACCTGCATCAAGTATTATTTCTATTTTCTGTGCAACAAGTGCACAATGTTTTGGTTTTTTGGTGTGGATCTTTCTGCATTTCAGATTCTATTTGGTCTGTGGTCTATCTAGGCTACTTTCTTGACTTTTTAAGCAGTCAAGAAGTGTGTTGGAAGGGGTATAGTAACAGTCTCTAATTCACTGTAGCAAATAAATCTCACCTGGTATTTCTCATAGGTACAGGAGTTTTCTCTCAGTTTTACTCCAACTCCCTTGGTCAAGGCCTATAGCTAGTACTATAGGATTGTCTACATTTCTGGCACCCAACGAGGGGTGAGGATATGTTAGATTTTTGGACTTTCTGTTACTTTTGGACTTTCTTTTGGGGTTGGAGATTGGTTTTCTGGAATCTATTGGACCATAGCTTCTGGACCCTCTTTCTATAGTGGCGATAGTGGCACTGTTGGTGCTGCTGAGGATGGCAATCCTCCTGTTTCTGTTACGCCTTCTGTCAGAATCAATTCCTGGAAGGGGGCTATGTTTCTGGGGGAGGATGTGAAGTTGTCTCTGTAGCTATTTTAGGCTTCTGGGAATGTGGATGGTGCTTCTCACTTGGACATGGTGAAGCAAGTCATCTTCTATATTTGTGACAGGGCCTGGTGAAGGAAGTTTCTGCTATGGAGGGTTATAGGAGAAAGGATTTGAAAAATTTGTGTTTGCAGATGAAAGACAAGTGGGGATCCAGATATTCAATGGTGGATATCAATTTGATAGAAAGTGAATGGCAATCTTATGGAGGGGTAGACAACCTCCATACTTAAAAGAAATTTCTGGCTCAGTTAGAGCCAGTGGTGGATTATTTGGTGGATATGCTGGAGTTGGAGAGTACTGACTCTGAAAGGGATATTCTCTGGTCAGATCTGGCTAGGAATTTCAGGATTTATGTGCTGAAGGAGTTGGAAAGGATAAAATAAAGATTCTTCCTAATGGTAATCAGAAGTTTCCTGCTCTTTCTGTTGTGAAGGAGTTTTTGGAGAGTCATCTCATACTTTTGGCAGTGAATTCTTGACAAGAAGCTAGCACCAAGTATGTTAGCAAGGTCAGTGAGGATTTTTCTGAAGATGTGGAGGAATCTAGGAAGAAGGAAAGTTTGAAAAAGGAAAGGTTCCTAAAAACCCTAAAGAGTTGGATCCAGTAGTGAAGCAGTTGGCTGATCTGACAAAACAGCTACATATTTTTGTTCAGGAGGCTCTGAAGGCCAATAAGGCTCTTTCTCAGCCTAGAAATTTTCAAAGGAGGGCTGGTAGAAGTGATCCTTGGGTCTTCTTTTATTGCAGCAGGAAGGGCCACAAGTCCAATGATTGTTGGGCACTGAATAGGGATGTGTCTGAAGGGAATTAGAACTTGATGGGAAAGTGTTCAAGCTCCAAGATGGTTCTTTTTTGAAGCATAATGATGGTCAGGCTTGAGTGTGGTTGGTAAGGAGGAGGCATAATGTCAACTCAAGGAGGCCAACATTTGAAGAGTTTCCTAATGAGGCTTCTTCTTCTGGTAAAGGTGGAGATGATGGAAAGGGAAAGGGAAAGGAGGCTAATAGAGTCTCATTTACATCTTTCTTTGGTGGTTTGGAGATGTATTCTTGTGGTTGAACGTCAAGTGGGGAATGCTTGGCTGGTGTGTATGATGTGGAAGAAGAAAAGGTGGGAAGGCCTAAGAGAAGTTCTCAGGCTCAACCAAATCCTAAGGTTTCAAAGTTAAATCCTAAGCTGATTGCAGCTAGGAAGAAGTACAGCAAAGAGGAGCTGTATAAAATGCACAAGGGTATGGCAGATATGGGCCCCCCTAGTTTTGGAGCATTGGACATGAATGTTGAGCCAATTCTTCTGGATATTGATTCTGAATCTGAGGAGGATGTCCCTTTGGCTTCATTTCCAAAGCCTGCTGGAGTTAGGGTTTTCTGGTGAGGGATCTGGTTTAATTCCTGTTGATGGTAAATCTGTTGGTGGTTCTGGTCCTCAAGAATCTTCTAGGACCAAGGTAGTGAAGCATAGGGCTCACTTTGAGAGTCCAGTGGTTTCTGGCCAAGTTATTGTTATGGATTCTGTCCTGGAAACAATGATTCAGGGTCAGGCTTCCCTTACTTATGTGGATTTGTATGCTATCAGTCCTGGTTTGTCTGATAGGCAGAAAAATTTGTTGACCAGGAGAAGGGTTTCTTCTTGGGAGGTAGAATACATTTGTAATTCTGCTGAAAAATTTAAAGAGGGGTTGGAAACTCATTTTTCTGCACCTCTGGTTTATATCAATTTCACTCTGAATTGCAGGGAGGCCAGGGCATTGGTGTATTCAGGTTCTCAGATTAACCTGATTTCTTTGTTTGAGGCAACTCATCTGGGCCTCCCCATCAAGGCAGGCATTGGTAGAGGTTTGAGAGGAATTGGTGGCCATGTCACTGATTGGTTGGAATATCTGAATTTTTGAAGTTAGATGTTGGTGGAGCCTCAGTGAAGGATCATTTTTATATTGAAAAAGGAACATTAAAAGCTGTTTTGGGTGGGCCATTCTTGATGGATTTTCAAGAAAGAATTGGCTATCAATTTTATTTGCAAATCAGTTTTTATTTGACTGGTGAAGATTAAAGGAGACTTCATACAATATTCAATATAGGGTGTGGACTTTCTAGCAAGTACCCAACATGAACTCAGACTGAACTCAGATGGAACTCAGACTGAAATCATACTGAACCCATACTGAACTCTACTTGAACACCCACCTAAAACTGTTCTGTTGAGTGGTTTTCATCCCTGATTGTATGGCTCCTTTGGCAATAGCTTAATGTGTGTTCAATTTATGGTGAATTTGAGTCCAAGGTTATGGACTTTCTAACAAGTTTGCCTCCCATATTGCACGGTGATATGTGGTTATCATCTCCTGTAGAGGATGGTTAGGAGACCAGGCCCGGTTTTTCTTCAATGTGCCACTGCATGGACTTTTGTAGGAAAAGAAGAGAAGTGGGTTCTTCCTCTAGTTTTTTGGAGTGTGGCTCAGGATCTAGTGGTAGTCTTTCTATATTAGATTGATGAGGGCTGATCACCCAAGTGCTACAACCTCTTTACAAGATGAGGAAATCTGAGGTTGTAGTAGGTCAGCTCCCTTGAAGATAAACCAAATGGATTTTCAACTTTCCCTTTTTAATATGTTTTTTCTCTGCAAGTATTCTTCAAGTTTTTTATCAAGTATCTGTTCATTTTCAATTATTTTTAATTCAAGTTCAAATAAGAAGATTGGTTATATTTCTTTATTGAAAGATATGCTGAAAAGCCATGGAGTGGTTAAATTGGGGCTCAAAAGTGAGTCCTCCCAATTGTGAACCACTAGGTTTTCTTCTACACATTTCAAAAACATTTCTTTGGCCACGTCTGTGAGCTTTGGGGAAACCCCTTTTTATTTTTGTAAGATAGAAGAAAACTAAAGAAAAGAAAAAAATCAAGATAACTGAAGAAAATCAAGAAAAAAATCTGAAGATATTCAAGAAAGAAGACAAGAATTATTTTTGTGAAGATAATCAAGAGTAATTTTTAGGCCTCCAGAATGAGGTTAAACTGCACAAATTTTTGAAGAAAGAAGATCATCAAGATCAATTTTCGTGCCTCCAGCATGAGAATAAACTGCACAATTTCAGAAGATGAATCAAGATTTGAAGATTTAGAAGAGGGAAGTGAAGATGAAGATGTGGAATTATGAAAAATTTTTGGAGAGGTGAGATTGAGAAATAAAAGTAAGTCCTCCCAATTGTGCACCGCTAGGGTTTCTTCTACACCTTTCAAAAACATTACCTTGGCCACACATGTGAGCAATGGGGAAACCCTTTTTTTTGTTCCAGGTCTGGTATTGAAGATGTCATGAAGATCTCTCATATGGAAGGTGGATCTGCACAGTATAAGAAGGTAGCGCAGAAAATTAGGCCTGTCAATGAGCCTATGCCTGTAGGTTTGAATCCTTCTTTGAAGAAACCTTCTTTTTCAAGAGATCTGTACTAAGCTCCTCTGGTTATGAATCCTCCCAATTTTGTGGAAACTTCTAGAGTTACTGTGGAAAGGTTGAAATTTTTTAATTTTGATCCAGATGGGTGGTTGTCTGATGAGGAAAAAAAATATTTGTTGTATGTTATTGTGCTGAGGGAGAAAGCTGTGGCATTTTTTAAAGAGGAAAGGGGTGTGTTGAAACACTCTTATTGGGAACCTTACTTGATTACTGTGGTTTATCATGAACCTTAAAAAATCAAACCTATTCCAATTCCAGCTGCTATCAGTGATGATTTTGTAGAGATTGTTAGGGAAATAGTCAGGACTGGGTTATACAAACAATCAACATCTAGTTACTCAAGTCCTGTTTTCTGTGTAAAGAAGCATAATGGGATACTGAGGGTGGTGCATGATTTTAGAGCCTTGAACAGAGTAACTATCAAGGATTCTGGGATGCCACCAGGTGCAAAGAACTTTGTGGAAGATTTTCTGAAAGGGTGCACTATGGTTTGGGTCATATTATGGGTGGTTATGATGAAAGGGAACTTCACACGGATTCAAGGCCACTTACAACTTTTTAGACTCCTTTGGGAAGTTTTCAGCTCACTAGGTTGCCTCAAGGAGAAACTAATACATTATAAGTATGTCAAGCACAAATGGCTTGGATCTTACTGGATAAGGTTCCTACTCATGCTGGTATATTTATTGATGATAGTATAATCAAAGAACCCTCAACTGATTATGGAAGTGAGGTGCTGAAGTAAAACCCAGGAATGAGGAGGTTTGTTTGGGAATATGAAATTACTCTTGAGAGAGTATTGTTTAGGATTGAAGAGGCTGGTTTGACTGTTTCTGGGTCAAAGTTTTGCTGTTCTGTTCCTTATCTGGAAATTTTGGGTCATGTGGTATGTAAATAGAGAAGGATTATGGTAAAGAAAATATTTAATAAAATTCAGTCATTGCCAAGGCCTAAAAATACTAATGAAGTCAGGGGATTTTTGGGTGTTTATGAGTATTTCAGAATTTCTATTAAAGATTATTATTTGTTGGCTTCATCTTTAAGGAGGCTGACCAGGAAAGATGCAGAGTGGGTATGGACTGAAGAGTGTTTAGAGGCTTTTCAGAAGTTGAAGAAGGTGGTAGGTGAGGATATTTTTCTTAAAAAGTTGGATTATGATGTGGGAGCTGGAAAAATTTATCTGGAAGTGGACTCTGCTGCTGGTGCTGTTTTGTCTCAGGAAGATAAAACTAGGAGGGTCAGGCCAGTAAGGTATGAGTCCGTGATATTTAATGAGGTTTAATCTAGATATTCTCAACCTAAGTTGGAATTGTGTGGTGTAGAAAAAATTTTGAAGAAGCTGAAAACTGTTTTTGGGGGCAGCATTTTGAGCTGCAGGTGAATGCTAAATCTCTGGCTCAAATGATTAACACACCTAGTTTTCAAAACTCTGCAATGACTAGGTGGGTGGCATTTATTCAGACTTTTTCTTTTGACCTGGTACACAAACCTGGAAAAACTTTTACAATGCCTGATGTATTATCAAGGAGACAACCCACAGATGAAGATTCTGATTTTAAAGAATTTGATGAAGATGTCTCAGTGGTTAGGGCCAGCACAAAGGGTGCTGAATATTTTTCTCTCCTCCCCCATGAGGCTAAATTGGAAGATTTTTCTCTCCTCTCCCTGAAGGGTAATTTGGCTGGTTCTGATCTTGATTCTGGTGATCTGAATGTTTTTGTTGATAAAGATGGGGCTGTTGTTTGGTATGGCTCAGAATCTGAAAATGGTGTTTTTGTTTGTAAAATGGATTCTCTTAAGATTCAGTGGAAGAAAAAAGGTGTACCAAAATTTAGGGATTGGTGTCAAGAATGGGCTGTTAAAGTGGCTCATGTGTACACTGGTTATTTTGGTGAAAGGGTTGTACCCTTGGATGTTGTTTTGTTGGATTTTGAAGATAAGACCTGGGGTCAATCTGGGTTTTATTTTACTATGGTTTAATATCTCTTAACCTTGGAGAGGCCAGATAGTTGTGAGGAAGATACATTGGTGGCAATCAAGAAAAAGAATCCTGGCTTCTTTGTGTCAGAAAGGAGGTTGCTAAGGGGGAGACATCCAAATCCTCAAGTAGTTGTGACTCAGAAGAAAAGTAAAGAAGCTGTGATGAAGTTTTTGCATAAAGAACTTGGTCATAGAGGCTTTGGGGAGACTTATAGGAGAGTAGCAGACAGATTTTGGTGGCCAGGTATGAGGTTGGCTGTGCAGGGTTGGTTTCAATCTTGTGAAGAATCTCAAAGAATAATTCACTTGAAACTTTAAGAGGTTGGCTGTGCTACTGGTTAATCAACTGTGTTCGGAAGAGTCAGATTAGATGCTGTCCATATTAAAGAGGGCAGGTATAAATACTTTATTTATACCAGGGATAACTTGTCTGGTTTGGTTGAGGCAGTGTCTCTAGTTAAATTGACTGCCAAAAATGTGGCAGAATTTTTGAAGAAAGAATGGGTGCTTAGATATGGGTTAATAAAGTTGATGACTGTTGATGGTGGGCCAGAGTTTGGAGCTGAATTTAAAGATGCTGTGGAAAGTAGTGGCTCTAAATTTATAGTGGATACACCTTATTATCCTAAAGCTGAAGGTATGGTTGAACGAGGCCATCAAGTTATCAAGAATTCTTTGGTGAAGATGTGTGAAGATAGTGCTGAAAAGTGGAGGAATTATTTACCCTTGGTGTTATTTGCTGATAGGTTCACTTTGAAAAGGAAAACTGGCTACTCTTCTTATGAATTAATTTTTGGGAAGAAAGCTGTTTTACCAGTGGATTTGGCAGCTGTCTTGTATCTTGGAATTGATTGGGATTATTTATGCTCAACAGAAGATTTTCTCATTGCCAGGATGCAACAGTTGGAATATAAAGAGGAATGTCAGGAGAAGGCATACTTTAAAATGATGAAAATAAGAAATAAATCAGACTCAGGAATCCCTTGAACTCTGGTTGTTTGGTTTTGTTGTGTAAAAGAGGTTTGGAGAGTCAGTGGGAAAAAATGTTTTCTGACAGATGGGATGGGCCTTACATAATCAAATCTCAGTTGTCTGGAGGTTCTTAGATTTTGGAGGAGCTGGACGCTGAAGTCTTAAAGAAAAGAATACTGCCGATCAGGTGAAGAGATGTAACCCAAGAGGCACTAGAAGTGAAGAAGATTAGCAATGAAATGAGAATAAACTATGGACCATTCTATAAATCTTGGATTTTGGTGATTCTGTGCATCTATTTTTTTGGAAACTTTTTTTAGAAGGTTCCTATTGGTGGGGTTTCTAGATTTAATCTTTGCAAGTGTAGGGGTAGCTTATGAGCTGGCTGATCTGTAGAACAGTTACCCCAGATTTTTTGTTTCCAACCCCTTCTCTTAATTTGGTTGAATCCTAGTATTGGTTTCTCTTCACATGTTTTAGTCTTCTATGACTTTAAACTGGAAAATCTTTTGGTCTTTAAGTGCTGGACTCTTCACACTTATTGGTTATGGTTTATTGTGTTGAATGATGTGTTTTTGTTAGAAGGTACCTAGGGAGGCTTCAAGATTTTATTTTTGCAAGTGTGGGGGTAACTGATGAGCTGGCTGCTCTGTTGAAAAGTTACCCCATAATGACTGTTTAAAGTATTTGGTTTTTCTTAGTTGAATCCTAGTTCTGGTTCTTGTTATTCAGTTTTCAAGTCCACTACGACTTTAAAATGGCTTGGGACTGGCTTTGTTATCTTTGGTCTATTTGGATTGGTGGTGGATCACTGGTGGTCTCCCATCATTTTTACTTTTTGGAGGGAGTACACCCAGTGATCTATTCCTTGGCCAGGACTTTCTATGAAGCTGGACTTTTTCTTTTTCTTTCTTTGATTTTTGTGTCATTGGTTGTGTTAGATAGTAGTTTTAGATTATTTTCTTTTTTCTCCTTTTTTCTTTCAATTTTTATGAGGGTTATTAGGATGTAAAGAGGGGAAAAATCACAAATTATATTATATGGTGTCACCACATCAGGGCCACCTGGATGTGGGTAAGCATTGGTGGGGAAAGGCTCATCAATTAGCAGGGAAATACTTTTTTTTTATCCTTATCTCATTTTTTATTATTTACTTTAATTTCTATTAATTTTGTCTCATCTTTCTTCATATTATTTTTCTTAATTTATTTTTATCTCAATTCATTTAATAATTATTTAATGGTGTATCCACATCAAGGTGCACTTGGATGTTCGTAAGGTATCAGGGGATCAGCCCATCAATTAGCTGGGGGATACCAATTGTAATTATTATTTAATTAATCTTAATATTATTAATTTCATTTTAATTTCTCAGCTCACATATTTTGTTGGGCTATTTTTTTTAATTATTTTCAACTTTTTTTAAGTATGTTAGTAGTATAAATAATAATCAGTAAAAATTAAAAATTAAAAATTAAAAATTAAAAATTAAAAATTAAAAATTAAAAATTAAAAATTAAAAATTAAAAATTAAAAATTAAAAATTAAAAATTAAAAATTAAAAATTAAAAATTAAAAATTAAAAATTAAAAATTAAAAATTAAAAATTAAAAATTAAAAATTAAAAATTAAAAATTAAAAATTAAAAATTAAAAATTAAAAATTAAAAATTAAAAATTAAAAATTAAAAATTAAAAATTAAAAATTAAAAATTAAAAATTAAAAATTAAAAATTAAAAATTAAAAATTAAAAATTAAAAATTAAAAATTAAAAATTAAAAATTAAAAATTAAAAATTAAAAATTAAAAATTAAAAATTAAAAATTAAAAATTAAAAATTAAAAATTAAAAATTAAAAATTAAAATGAATTTTTTTAAATTGCTAATTATTATTATTTCTTTATCTATTTATAAATTTATTAATTTCTTCTTTTTTCTATAACTAATGTCTGGAAGAAGAAACCTTGGGTGGTTGGTCTGGATTATGTTCACGTTTTTGCTTTTTTTTGGGATTGGAGGATGAACTATGTTCCTTGTGTTTTAGTCAGCTACAGATTTTAATGGTCAGGAACAAGATTGGAAGGTAATTTTTGGGTAGAAGTAGAAGAGAATGGGATTGAGTGTTGGAAGGTGTGCTTAATTATTCTAGAAATATTCCAGTAGGTATCAAGAAGTTGCTTTCTCAGGTTCTTCTCTAATTCAACAGTGGCCCATGAAGAGCAAAAGCCTTAAGCATGTTGGAACACATCATACTTATGTTTTGCTTCATATTGGCACAATCCAGTGCTAATATGGTTTCTAGAGGTTGGCCAATCCCAATAGTAGTTTCAGGAGGTAGGGTTCTAACTAAAAAAAGAATTGTATCAGTAATTGTTTTATGTTGAATAAATTGGATGAATTAATTTGGTCCTTACAGATTGGAAGCTCCTCAAATTTGTAAGCAGTTCAAATTTAGACTGTTGAAGGATTTTCAATGGAGGTAGTAGGAGGATTGACCAGGTGGAGATATGGCTTTTCATGGGCATCCTCTAAAGGGTGTTGAGAATATGAACTAGGATGAGGACGTTCCTGTGGCCTTGTTGGAGCAGAAGGGCTGTGGTTGTTGTTGTCACCGGACGACCTACGCACAAGGTCGAGGATGTTCCTGAAAGTGAGATGAGAGATTTAGAAACTTCTTCGAAGCACAGAGGAATGATTCGAGGAAGTGATTCGAAGGTCACTCGAAGTAAGAGCTACAGGTTCGAGGTTTGTTTGAGAAGAATTATAAAATAGTTTCAAAGGTAATAGGAATTCTTAAGATCTCACAAAGGGTTGGAAACTCATTAATCAAAGATTTAGGATTTAGAAATGAATATTGAGAAAATAAAAAAAAGATACAATAACAATGATTTAACTTTAAAGATTTACCACTATTAATGTAAATACGATTTATAATTTAATTCTAAGGAATATCAAACCAAATACCCAACCCTTTTATATCCTTTGTTCCTCCTTGCATTGACCTCCCTTCCATCGCACCATTCCCATACCATTGACCATTACTAACATACACTTAGACCCTCTTTGCTAAATATCCGTCCATGTTCAATTTACCCCTTTTTAATTAATTAACAAAACTTTAATGAAAACTACTACTGTACTATTACATTGAACCTAGAGATGTGCGTCGCTTATTGAAAAGGAGACTAAGGCACCCTATTAGGAGATTGACTAATTTAGATTTAGAGTTTAGGCTAGTGCAGTTAAATAGTAAGTACACAAAGGGGAATTGCAGTTGCTATGGAGAATTGCTTTCTGCGCTTCGAGTATATATTTAGGACTCAATATTATTGATTTAATGAGCTGCTTTCGCCTCGAGTGTCACGTGGCACGTGAAAGATGCCCAGGTATAGGAATTGCGAACTCCATTGAGCTTGAGCCATCTTCTCACACTAGTTTCCCTTCTTTTATAATTTTTTTCTCACTTATTAATTTCCCTTTTATAATGAACTGCCCTACTCCCACACCTACGCCTCCACACCCTAAAGCGGATGGGGGAATGATTACGCAACAATTTTCACAAACTTGCACGGCTTGTGAAAACATGGAATACTTTTGTGTCGAAAGTACGGCGACTTGAGGCCTTCGCCAGAAATGCGAGTTTTGCTGTTGGCGACGAGTGGCATGCGATGCGTTGACAAAGAATGCAGAGATCGAACAACGGTTTACCAAGACCAAGTTTTGGGTAATCCCTAAAACAAAAGAGGTTGTCGAAGACATTTGGGATGTCTTGGTTGAAGATGAACAATCGGTGGGGGAGAATGATAAGGAGCTCAATAACGAGATCACAACCTGGGTATCCCAGGCCACGAGTTCAAAGCGGGGTGTCAAGGAAGAGGTCAACGAGTTGGTAGAGGAAGATGAAGATGAAGTCCCTGTTCCAGGGCGGGCACCCAAGAAACGACGGGTGGTCATCAAAGACGACAAGGAGGAAAGAGAAGCAGAGGTAGAGGTGGCGCCAAGGTTATTCTTAGAGCCTGACCCCATCTTTGAGGTAAGGTTTCAATTGTTATTTTTTAAGGATGAGGTTACTGATGAGTTTTTTTTAGCCATTGAATACCCTTGAAGACCCGATTGGGGAGCCTGCGCCGCTTTTACCAACTGAGGCAAACCCTCCGGCCACGGATGTAGTCGAAGAACCTGAAGACACACTGGACCAGGTGTGGTCGAAGAAACCTTGTCAAAGTCGATGAGTAAGGTTCGCAGAAGAGTTGTGCGGGAAGGTCAACACATCTATTGATGCTGCTTCCTTCGACGTGGCAGAGGAACTCTTGGAAATTGGAGAGGTGGTTCCGGTAGGAGAGGAGGATGTATTTGAGAAATGCAGGAAGGAGATAAGGGTAGTTTTGGAGAAAATGAAAAGATTGGTTCGAGAAAAATCAAAAGAAAAAATTTGAAATGAAAAGGAGATGTAAAGAAGTAGAAAAGTAGAATTGTATTTTAGGTTTATTTTATTTTATTTTATTTTACTATATATATATTTTTTTTGTAGGTGAATATTATTAATTTTATAAGATTTGGGAGAGAGAAAAATTTTTTTTTGCTTTTTTTTAAAAAAAATTTGAAAGAAGAAATTTAAATAAAGAAAGAAAAAAAAGTTGTTTATTTGAAGGAATTTTAAGTTTTTAAAAGAAAAATTCATGTAAGAAAAGAGAGAGAAAAAGAAATGGTTGGTGATTGAGATGAGTTTGTTAAATTGAGAATTTAATGAAAGAAGAATTTGTTATTTGCGAAAAGTTGTTGATTGATTTTTTTTTTGTTTTTTTTTGTTGAAAAGAGAGGAAGAAGAAAGAAGGAAAAAAAAAAAGAAACACAGAATTAAGAATTTAAAGAGAATTTGAAAAGAAGAATCATTTGTTCGAAGAATTTTTATAGGGAGATTTTAAATGTTGAAGTTAAGTTCGAGGAAATGGTCGTGTCGTACAAGGTTTGATGATTTGAAGGAAAGGAAGTTTTAAAGCGAGAAAAAAAATTTTAGGAAAGAAATTTTTAAAGAGAGTTTTAAATTTAAGAAAAGAATGTATTTAGAGAATTGAAAAAGAAAAGAAAGAAAATATTTAGAGAGATTTAAGGGTTTTTTTATTTTATTTTTATTATTTATGTTTATTCTATTTATTTTATGTTATTTTATTTTATTTTATTATTTATATTTATTTTATTTATTTTATTTTATTTTTAGTTGGTTTTGGAGGAAATTTTATAGAAGGAGAAGAAAGAAAAAGAAGAGGAAAAAAAAAGAAAACAAGGCTAAGACTTTTAAGAGGTGTTTTAGACTTTTACGAGAAAAAGAAAGAAAGAAAAGAAAAGAAAATTTAAATAAAAGAAATTTTAAGGTTTTGGTTTTAAAGGATATTTCAAATGAAAAGATTTTAGGAGTTCAGGGGCATTAGAAACATTAATGGCTGGTTCCCAGGATGTTTTGTCTGAGTCATTGAGGAAGCCTTCCCATTCCACAAGGTATTGAAGTTTCCCCTTGCGTATTCTTGAATCAAGGATACGACTTACTTCCCACTTTAGATGATCTTCTACTTCGACCGGTTCCGGAGGGGGTTGGTTCTTGCCTGGGTATATTTCTCAAGCCAGTTCCAGGAGAGATACATGGAAAACAGGGTGAATCGCCTGCCATTTAGGAGGTGACTTGAGTTGAAATGCAGTTTTAGAGACTTTAGAGTCGATTTCAAAAGGTCCCAAGCGCTTTTCAGCCAGTTTCTTTGATGGTCTTGTTGTTCTAATGTTTCGTGCGCCAAGCCATACTTTGTCGCCTGGTTTAAAGGAAGGAGCAGATTGTCGATGTTTGTCAGCCTGTTCCTTGTATCTTCGAATCGCTGATTCCAAATTTGTTTTAAGTTCGTCTTGGAGTCGTGATATAGTTCAAAGATAATGTTCCGCAAGATGATTAGTTCCTACATGGATTGAGTTGAATCAAGGATGTCGTCCATAAATGTTTTCGAAGGGAGATTGTCGTGTCGAAGAATTAGTTGAGTTATTATAAGCAAATTTTGCCAATGGTAACCATGTGGTCTAATCTTCTTGTTGGTAACTGACATAAATTCGAATGTATTGTTTGCGGATTTGGTTGACCCTTTCCGTTTGCCCATTGGTTTCAGGATGATAGGCCGTGGAGATATTCCTCGTGATATTGAGTTGTCAACACAGTTGAGTCCAGAATATGGATACAAACAATGAGCCTCTATCTGAAATAATATCATTTGGTAAGCCGCGTTTAAAAAATACATATTCTAGAAACAATTTTGACAAATCTTCTGCTGTAGCAGTAGTAGTGGTTTTGATGAAAATAGACATTTTTGAAAATCTATCTACTGTTACTAATATAGCATCAAAATCATTAGAAAAAGGAAGTTGAGAAATGAAATCCATCAATAAAGATTCCCAAGGTTTAGAGGGAATAGGAAGTGGTTGAAGCAACCCATGCTTCTGGTGACGGGGAGCCTTATTCCTATTACATTTGTAACAAGCTTTTATATAGGCCTTGATTTCCCTGGTCATACCTGGCCAGAAGAAATCCCTTGCTATTAACTGGTAGGTTTTATCAACCCCGAAATGACCAGCTAATGGAGAATCATGTCGACTGTTGAAAATCCATAATTTTATCTCATTGTTGTCGGGTATGACTACTCTACCTTCGAAGACTAATAGACCTGATTCAATACTTAATCTTTTGGCCCCTTGCTTCGAGAGTATTTTGTCTTTTAACCCTAAACAATATTTGTCCTTCGACTGAGCTTCGAGGATGTTGGATAGTGGATTTTGAAATGATTGAATTGTCTTCGAATTAAGTTGATGAGTCGTTAACATTGATTCGTTGAAGATTGATTGCACATTTGCTGGGTTCTTGTCAGAAAATGCGTCCCCCCGCTGTGGGTAAACGTCGTCCCGATGTGACAAGATATCTGGGACAATGCAGTTTTTACCTGGGCGATAGGAAATAGAGAAAGAAAATTCAGACAAAAATTCAGCCCACCTGGCTTGAAGCCTGGTTAACACTTTAGAAGACATGAAGTATTTCAAAGCATTATGATCTGTTAAAAGTTGAAAAGGACTATCTAGGCTGAGAAGAAAAGAACGCCATTTTTTAAGACAATGGATAATAGCTAAAAGCTCTTTGTCATGAATTTCATAATTTAATTCTGCGGCTATGAGTTTGCATGACTCAAAAGCAACAGGATGAAACAAATTTGTATCAAGATTTAATTGGGAGATGACCCCTGCAATAGCATAATTGCTCGCATCTGTCTCAACTATTGTCGAAGCAGAAGGATCAAAATGTTGAAGAATTGGGGCTGTGGTGAACGCCCTTTTTAGTGCTTCAAATTCCTTTCGTGCTGTAGAAGTAAAAACAAAAGGAATGTCTTTTCTAAGAAGAGAAGTAAGATTGGAAATAGTTTTAGAGTAATCTTTAATAAATCTTCTATAGAATTTTGCAAAACCCAAAAATCCTTGGAGCGATTTAATGTTTTTGGGATCAGGCCATTCCAGGATTTTCTGGACTTTTTTGTCATCTATGACTAAACCGTCAGTGGACAACGTAAAACCCAAAAAATCAATTTATTTGAGGTGGAATTTGCATTTATTATGCTTGGCGTAGAGACCATGATCTCGAAGACGATTTAGGACCTGTCAAACATGATGAATATGTTCATCTAGTGTTTTCGAGAATATTAAAATATCATCTAAATAGACGACTACAAATTGTTCAACAACATCTTGAAAGATATCATTAACAAAAGTTTGAAAAGTAGAAGGTGCGTTACATAATCCAAAAGGCATAACTAAATATTCAAAACTACCAAATCTAGTGCGCATTGCAGTCAGTGGTTCATGACCTTCTGCAATGCGAATCAGATTGTAAGCGCCTGTAAGATCAATTTTAGAAAAGAAATTAGCACCATTGAAAAGGGTAAGAAGTAATGACATAGGAGGGACAGGATATGCATTCTTCTTAGTGACTGTGTTGAGCTTTCTATAGTCAACACACAACCTAAGACTACTGTCCTTCTTTTTTACAAAGAGGACAGGGGAGCCGGTTGGAGATTTACTGGCTCTGATGAAACCTTTGGCTACATTCTCTGCAATGTAGTCTCAAAGAACTTGAGATTCGTCCTTCGATAAAGAATAGACAGGACCAGCCGGAGGTACTGGGCCTATTAACTCTATTTGATGGTCGCAGGGTCGATGAGGTGGTACCTTATCGGCCTTGAGGATTGAGAAAACATTGAGGAAATTGTGGTAGATTTCCGGTAGAGTTGATTTAATGGCTTCAACGTTGATTTGG
Organism: Hemileia vastatrix; assembly: GCA_030280995.1. NCBI lineage: Eukaryota > Fungi > Basidiomycota > Pucciniomycetes > Pucciniales > Zaghouaniaceae > Hemileia > Hemileia vastatrix. The sequence goes on along the minus strand of JASXTE010000017.1, from coordinate 9,153,652 downwards.
TTGTCCTCTTCATCTTCGAGAGAATCTGTCGAGGGGATACCTGAATTGAGAGAGCAGAATTCGATTACTTCGAGGCAATTTAAATCCTCTTCGAGTGAAGTCATCGAGCTAGAAGGGTTAGCCAATTGCTCATTTAGAGAAGGATAAGATGCTTGCAAGTCATCTGGCAGAGACTTGGCCTCTAGCAGGACGTTGTCAGGCAGGTTGATTAACTCCCTATTGACCTGCATTGAAGAATCAGAAATATACTTAGAGCCTGGGGTGATCAATCCCTTAGTCCAATCAATTTTGGGATTCCAATGCGTTAAAAAGTCATGGCCAAGAATGGTATCGTCCATCCTTGGGGCGTCCAAGACTGATAATTCCCACTCGAAGGGGGGAAAGTTCGGAAAGTTGAAAACCCATAAAACTTTCTTTCTTACCCAATATTTGGGTTCCTCTGATTCGACCAAATAGATTGGATTTTAATTGATATCTGTAAATGTTAGTTGAAGCTTCTCGGAAAAAGATAAACTAACAAAAGAAATTGAAGCTCCAGAGTCTATAAGACAACTGAAGGGGATATCCTCCTTAAAAAGAATGAATCTCAAGCGGTTTAAGGCAACTCCAGTCCTTAAGACATGGAGGTTCTGTGCACTGGGAGAGATAAGATAGTTTGCTTTGCACACAAGTAAACTATCTACTAGTTTTTTGACCTTGAACTAGTACCTTCTCTTTCCTTCAACTTTACACAGTCTTCCAACTTGTGCTTACCCCCACAATACATACATAACCCATTATCTGCTCGTCTCTTCCTCTCAGCTTCTTTAAGTTCCCCTTTAGGATCCAGTACTTTGCTGATATCACCTGGGGTCGAGCCTTTTGGTCGAGGTTTATCCTTTCCCTTATTGGGTTTGGATTGAGTGGAGGAGGATCGATTTGGTCGTGGGTGTGAAGAAGGTCCCGATTTAAAATTTAGGCCTTGAGATTTGTTGGCATATCGACGATGTTGAAGTCGTCCTTGATAAATGCCGTCAAGTTCGAGGGTTCGATCCATTAAATCCGTTAAAGTAGTCATCTTCTGACCGTGAAGATTTAATTGATCCAGAATCCTCGAAGGAAGTCCTTTCTTGAAATGATACTTAAGGGAAGCATCATTCCAACCTACTCGAGTTTGAAGTGCTCTGAAGTTTGAGATATATTCAGGGGCTTTACCATTATCACTCATGCGAAGAAAATCAAGTTCAATTTATGCGTTGTTCGTTTCATTAGGGTCCCCAAACAACGTAAAAAGTTGGTCTTCAAACTTTTCCCAATTATTGATAAGTAAGTGGGTTTCTGTCGAAGAAAGCATGAGCAGATAAGGTTTGAACCATCTTGCTGCTTTCCCGGCTAGGAATGAAGAAGCGTAAACGACTTTTGATCGGTCGCTATTAAAGGTTCGAGGGTCATTATGGAACAGTAGCTTGCAGGTTTGCAAGAAGGGTCACAATCTGTCGGGGTGATCTCCGTCTAATTTGTCAGGAGATTTCATAGAAGGAGTTTTGAACTTAGATCCCTCTGAAGACGTTGGATTTGAAAGGGTTTTCATGAAAAGTCTCATGAAATCTTCCAGAGAGTTAGATGGTCCAGGTTCTGAGGATTGACCAGAAGGGTGATTGGATGGGGCGGATGGTGCCTCGTGCATTGTATCCTCTCCTTCTTCTTCATCACTAGAATCCTCAAAATCTTGTGGGATGTCTTCTACAGATTGAACTGAATGTTGTTGTTCCCTAAGGTCAAGTGGTTCCAAAGAGTGAGTGCGGGAAACAGACCTTGTGGCTGTTGACCTGCCCCTAGCGTGAGCTCTAGTAGTAGCGCCCGGAGGAGGAGTGCGTTGAACAGGTGCCATTTTAAAACTTTTAAAAACACCTAAAAAGACGTAGTAGTGCAAAGAATGAGAACTACGGAGAATTAAATTATACTTTCACCGGACGATCTACGCACAAGGTCGAGGATGTTCCTGAAAGTGAGATGAGAGATTTAGAAACTTCTTCGAAGCACAGAGGAATGATTCAAGGAAGTGATTTGAAGGTCACTCAAAGTAAGAGCTACAGGTTCAAGGTTCGTTCGAGAAGAATTATAAAATAGTTTCAAAGGTAATAGGAATTCTTAAGATCTCACGAAGGGTTGGAAACTCAATAATTAAAGATTTAGGATTTAGAAATGAATATTGAGAAAATAAAAGAAAGATACAATAACAATGATTTAACTTTAAAGATTTACCACTATTAATGTAAATACGATTTATAATTTAATTCTAAGGAATATCAAACCAAATACTCAACCCTTTTATATCCTTTGTTCCTCCTCACATTGACCTCCCTTCCATCGCACCATTCCCATACCATTGACCATTACTAACATACACTTAGACCCTCTTTGCTAAATATCCGTCCATGTTCAATTTACCCCTTTTTAATTAATTAACAAAACTTTAATGAAAACTACTACTGTACTATTTTGTTGAACCTAGCTCTGTGCGTCGCTTATTGAAAAGGAATAAGGCACCCTATTGGGAGATTGACTAATTTAGATTTAGAGTTTAGGCTAGCGCAGTTAAATAGTAAGTACACAAAGGGGAATCGCAGTTTCTATGGAGAATTTCTTTCTGCGCTTCGAGTATAGATTTAGGACTCGATATTATTGATTTAATGAGTTGCTTTCGCCTCAAGTTTCACGTGGCATGTGACAGTTGTTCTTGATATTGTTGCTTGGTTCAGTTTTGTTAAATACTGGTGGTGGAGTAGCAGTTTGGTTGTAGGATGGAGCAGGAGAAGGTGACCTGGAAGCTAATTGTGATCTTCTGGATGAAGATCTGGAATAAATTGAGCTTTCAGATGAATAAGTTTCTGGAAGAGGGGAGGTGTAGTTGATTTCTTGGCTGAGAGGGAGAACTTGTCTGGGAGCAGTGTTTGGTGCTCTGGTATCTTCTTGGGGTCCTCCGGCAGGTCTTCTAGAGTTTTGGAAATTTTGGACAAAGGAAGTTTTGAGCACATTTCTCTGGGAGCACTAGGAGGTTGGTGCATGGTGTTGTTGGTGTTTTCTGACAGAATTTTTCTGTTTTCCGGCTAATTTTGAAGGTTTTGAGCCTGAGTTTGGCTTCCTAACACAGAGAGAAGGCCACCTGGGAGCTGATTTTGAAGCTATTTTAGCTGAATTTGCTGAGATAAAGGCTTTTTCTTGAGTCAATAAAGCAGGTCTTTTGGAAAGTTTTCTGGGGCTGAGTGATGGGATCTTCTGGATGAAGCTGAAGATAAAGAAGAAGCAGGAGCAAGTTCTGGGGATCTAGTAGGAGATCTAGAGATGTATTTGTGTGAAGATGAAGGTGGTGGTATAGGATAATTGAGGTCTCTGTCACATTTTTTCTTTCTGGAGCTGCAAGAATCACAGGCCCTGTTGTAGAGTTTGGCTCAGGAGTTGGAAGAGTTAAATTTCAAGGACTGCACATGTGGATACACTGCTTTCAATTATAGTCCTTGGGAGAAGTGAAACAAGGAAGGTCTGATTGGTCAAAATCTGGGTATCCAGCCATGATCTGTGATGGGACAACAATATAGAGACAAGAGATAAAAAAATTTTTTATCAGTGATGGATAGATGATGAAGAGAAAGTGGATTTTCAGTAAGGTGGTTGCGGAGTATTGTTCATGGAATTGGCTTCATCTTTTTATGCAAAGTGTGGAAAGTCTATCAAGACTTTAAAATGAACACTATAGTCAGTCCTTCAAGACTTTAAACTAAAGAATGTTATAGTCCCCCAAGACTATTAACTGAGCATAGTTTGATGCTTGAGTCCTTCAGGACAATAAACTGATAATGTGATGTTGGTGTGATACTGGCAGAGGGCATCCAAAGAAGGAGTCTATGAACTTAGTTAAGGCAAGTGTGGGGGTAGCTGATGAGCTAGATGCTCTGTATAACAGTTACCCCAGAATTTAAAAAAAAATTTTTTTGGTCTCTAATGGTTTGATCTCTGGTTCTGTCTTTATGATTTAGGTTTTGAGTCCCCCAAGACTATAAACTGAGTGTTTTTGAGTCCCCCAAAACTATAAAATGAGTGCTGTTAGTCCCCCAAGACTTTAAACTGAGGATGAGTCCCCCAAGACTTTAAACTGAGGAGTTTCTTATGATTGGATATATTCATGAAGTCTGGAGAGTGGTCAAGAATTTTTTATTTATAAGTCAAAAAGTTCAATCAAGAGTCAAGTGGCAGAAGAGAATCAAGGGATGAAACAAAGTGTTCAGCATTAGCTTTGAACTGGTGGATGAGATCCTTCCTTTTTCAAGGTCCTGTGTGTTCCTAGCAGGAGTATATTGAAAGCAGCTTAGTAGAAGGTTTTTTTGTTTAGAGGAGTTTTGTTGGAACTTGGCCTTAATGGTGGGAAATCGGTTAGGTGTTGGTGGCTCAATAGATCCTACATTGTCATCATCACTGTCAGATGATGGAGAAACTGAGAACTAATCAGTTTTAAAAGTAGAAGGAAGGAATAAAAGTTTTTTTGTTTACCAGCAGATGGACCAAGCATGGTGGGAGTGGTTGCTCTAGTGGTGTTGGCACTCTACTTTGAAGGGTGTAGTTTTTTGACCAATCTAGGTATCAGGATGAATGGCCTGGATCTTTTGGTACTGGTGGAAGATGGACCAGGTTGAGGTAGAGGTAAAACTGTTGAGGATGATAATGGAACAGGTCTGAAGTAAATATTCTTTCTGGATTGGCAGACATCTCAGGAGGTTTTGTATGGATGAGCTGGTGGTGTGATGGTGCAGATTAGATTGTTGTAAATTCAGTATTGGCAAGGGCCCATGTCAGAGGCAGATTTAGAAAGAAAGCTGAACATGGTGGATGTGATGAAGGAGAATGTGGAAATTCTCAATCAGAGGGAAGATGTGGTCTTCCAAAATCGGCAGAGGCTTTTGTTGGTCTGTTTAGCACTTTTTTTGTATGTATTTATTGACATTGGTGGAAGAATCAGGTGTTTTTTGGTTTTTCATTCAGTGAATATTGGGACTATGGGTATGTGGGTACTACCATTAGATAGCCCCAGTTTTTTTCTATATTTGATGTGCCGATTATATTTTTCATATTCCAAGTTTTAAGGGGTCATTTACTCACTTTTCATTTCTAAAAGATAGCTGATTAATTTTGTTTTCTGTGTTTTAGGGGCTAACCTTAAGTATTAGGGTTAAGTTATTAGTACCATTAAGTAGAGATAACTTGGCTCTATATTTTATGTCACACTTTTGTCATAGCTTAATTTTGTGTTTTAAGGGTTTTAGTGGTTGTGGTAGATTTTTCTAAGTATTTTGGTCTTTATTGGAGGTTTTTAGTGGTTTTCTGACTTCAGGCAGGTCCGACTACCTGCCCGCCTTGATTATAGAAGGCTAGGAAGGTTTTCTATAGGGTTTTATTCAATTTTGCTGTCAAAAGCACCAAATTAGTGGCTTTGCATGGATTTTTCAAGTGGTGGTCTGTGTGTACATAATGAGGAAGACAGTTTGGGAAACCTTAATTATCATACAAACATCTGGTAATTATATCCTTGTTTCTCACTCAGTTTACACTGTACTTTGGAAACAATTGGCTTTATTTGTTGCAATATAATTTCTTCATTTAACTCAACTTTGGCAACATGTTTTTCTGGTGTAGCTTTGCGACTTTCATCAACTATTATTGCTGTTTTCTGTGCAACAAGTGCACAGTGTTTTTGTTTTTTTGTGTGTATCTTACTGAATTTCAGGTTCTCTTTGGTCTGTGGTCTATTTAGGCTACTTTCTTGACTTGTTAAGCAGTCAAGAAGTGTGTTGGAAGTGGTATAGTAACAGTCTCTAATTTGCTGTAGCAAATAGATATCACCTGATATTTCTCAAAGGGACAGGGGTTTTTCTCTCCAGTTTTACTCCAACTCCCTTGGTTAAGGCCTATAGCTAGTACTATAGGATTGTCTAAAATGTGTCAATGTTCACCTCTATCTGACATTTTTATCCTCAATTTTTCATAACCACATCTTGAACAACTTTCTGGATGTGCCAGCCTCCCTACCTTGCTGTGCACTCCCATCCTGTCTAAGCATTTCCGTTCAAAACCCCTCCCCATCTCATCTGTTTTTTTTCTCCTTTTCATCTTAAAAATTATCAAAATTCTCTGTCATCATAGATCTTCTCAAAGGCAGCCTTCACCCAGTTTTTCTTAAAATTCCATTACTCCCTCTTTACCCTGCTCAGCTGAGAAATCAAAGACTGTTCAACTAAAAAATATGATCATCTCATACTTATCAACTGGCTAAAGATAAAAACTAATTATGTTTATTGTTTTGGTACTGAGAATGCAACTAAAGTAGGACAGCTCCCTGCATCAAAAGCAAATGGCTATCTTCTAATGGCCAATGAATTACAAAACAAGACAAAGGGAAGGATTGATCTTTTGCCTAAACAGATGTTTGAACATTTCAAGCATTACCAAGTTAAATACAAGAAGGCAAAGACACTCTCATTTTCTACTGGTTATAGTATTACCAACATCAATACCAGTAAGGGCATAGATTCTATAGATGATAAATGTGAATAACTATGTCCATACTTTAAGAGATGGAAGCTATTTTTGGAGAGTGAGCTTCATTAAATTTTAAAGTTGTATTAATATTGAGTTCACTAGAATGATAATATTTTTTCTTGGTGGTTTCATTGCTAATTCAATGTGGGATCAAAAAGATATGAATTAGGGTTCAAGTTTGTGGACTTGCTAGCAAGTCAACCTTCCATATTTCATGGTGTATCAAGTAGCAGAGAGAGAAAAAAAGTGGGGAAGTATGGAAAATCCCCAAGTTTACTATTGGAAAAATGAGAAACCAGGTGTGACAATTGAAAGATCATTAAATTGTGCTACATGTTTGTTGAGATGTGGAATTCTTTGTAAATCTTTGTTAAATGAAAAGCAAAAAAATGTAAATATCAATTTGTAGTCTAACCAACAACACAGAGTAATGATTATACTAGTTAAATTTCATGTTCAAGTAATTATAAACAAGTGAAATGTGAAATAAAACAAAAAAACTAGTAATCATTCAAAAAACTTCATTAAGCATTCAATTTCCTTAACAGATTTATTAGCTATAATGCATTCTATCAAGAAAACTTTTTTTATAACCATCTTTAAGAAGATTCTTGAGTTTAATCTGATTCAATGGAAAATTGTACTTGAGAGCCTTCTCCTCTTTCTTCATCTCAAATTTCTTCTTCTCCAATTCATCTTCCCTCTCATTTCACTGAAAAGAAAGCTCCAATTTCTTCTCCTTTAAGTCTTGTACTCCCCCACTCCTCTGTAATGAAAGCTCAAATTTCTTCTCCTCAAAGTCTTGTGCCCTATCACCCCTGCATAAAGAGAGCTTGTATTTTTTCTTTTGAAATTTAAGAGTATCTCTTGCAACTTCAACATTACCTAGAGTAAAAAGGAATATTGACAAAAGAAAAGAAAAGCTCACTTAATTATTAAAAGGTATGCTATCACTTACCAGATTCATGTTTCTCCAGAAAATCATCAATGGAAGAAAAAGGGGTTTGGGAAAAACTATCTCTGTTTTGTTTTATTTGACTGATGAAATTCAGAGTAGTTGATGGTCTTTTCTTTTTTTGGAAGTCACATTTTCCTCTTCATCATTGATTCTAGCTTTGGAATTGCTTGATTGTGGCTCCTGGGGTTGTTTATTAACCTTTTTAAAAATAAGAAAAAGAGATGTAAATAAAAGAATAAAGAACTAGACAAGAAATTAAAGCTCACTTGAGTAACATAAGGTTAGTTTATATCTCCATAAGGATCTGTAGAAAATATATTGTGATTGTTGCAAGTCAAATGAGCGGAGGCTTGAGTAGAAGAGGTAGGAAAAAGATTTCTTTCAATATCATGTTTGGAGATATCATCTTCTCCATACAACATATTTTCAGGATTAACATAGGCTTGCTCTCCAAATATGGAATCTATCTCTTCCTGGTAAGGACATAAATAATCGAGTTTATCATCTATAGATTTTATGCCCTTACTGATATTAAGGTCATTAATACCAAAACCAGTGGAAGATGAAAGAGTCTTAGCCTTATTTTATATATCTTGATAGTGCTTGAGCATTCAGACATCTTTTTATACAAAAAATAAATTCATTCTATAGTCTTTTTTCAGAATTCATTTGCCATTAGAAGATATAAATTGACTTTTAATGAAGGTGTCCTTCCTACTTTAGTTGCATTCTCAGTACCAAAACAAGAATCATAATTAGCTTTAGCTTTTAGCCAGTTGATAAGTATGAGATTATCATCTTTTTTTAGTTTAACAGTCTTTGATTTCTCAACTGAGCAGGGGAAAGATGGAGTAGTGGTATTTGAAGAACAACTGGGGGAAGGCTGCCTTTGAGAAGATCTATGAGGACAAGGCATGATGGGATATTTGAAGATGAAAAGGAGAAGAAAAAAACAGATAAGATGGGGAGGGGTTCTGAATGGATAGAATGAATAGAAATTATGTGATTATGACAGAAATCAGTGCAAGATGTGGTTATGACAGGAATTGTCCAAGATGTGGTTATGAACTATTGAGGATAAAAATGTCAGATAGAGATGAACATTGACACATAAAAGGTCTAATAACCCGATTGTTGGAAAAAATAATTGACAAAGATAATTGGGGTATAATGATTTTCATCTGCAATTGAATTAATTGCAGATTTTTCACCATTGATACCCCCTATTATGTAATTTCTTAAATTGATTTTATTATATTATATTAGGGGGTATCAATGTTGACCAATCTGAAATCAATTTAATTTCAGATAAAAATCATTATACCACAATTATCTTCCACAATTATTTTTTCTAGTAATTGTGTTGTTAGACATTTTATGAGTCATTTTTCACCTCTATCTGATATTTTTATTCTCAATTTTTCATAAACACATCTTGGACAACTTTCTGGATGTGCCAGCCTCCATACCTTTCTGTGCACTTGCATCATGCCTGTTTATTCAATCCATTCAAAATACCTCCCCATCTCATCTGTTTTTTTCTTCTCCTTTTCATCTTCAAATATCTCATCATGCCTTGTGATAATGGATCTTCTCAAAGGCAGCCTTCCCCCAGTTTTTCTTCAAATCCCATTACTCCCTCTTACCCCTGCTCAGCTGAGAGATCAAAGACCATTTAACTAAAAAAATGGTCATCTCATACTTAAGAACTGGCTGAGAACTAAAACTAATTATGATTCTTGTTTTGGTACTGAGAATGCAACTAATGTAGGACAGCCTCATGCATCAAAGTTTATGGATATCTTCTAATGGCCAATGAATTATGAATCAAGACAAAAGGAAGAATTGATCTTTTGCCTAAACAGTTGTCTGAGCACTTTAAGTACTATTGAGCAAAATAAAAGAAAGATGAGACTCTTTCATCTTTCACTCACCTCAAAAAACAGCTGAAACCTGCTAACAGGTGCCGATCCCTTGATCTATATGTGACACAATAATAACTCATATTTGATGCCATATAAGCTAGCATGCTAAGTGTTCAGTGCGCGGTCTTTCCAGAAGAATTATAGCTGAGCTAGAGCTCAATCAAATCAAAGATATGGATTGGCACCTGCAATTAGGTACCCAAATTTTTTTTCTGGTGACTGGTTTTGGTATTAGTGAACTTGATATCAGTAAAAGCATCAAATCCACAGACAATAAACATTATTCTTTATTTCCTTACTATAAAGAGATAGATTCCATATTTTCAGAGAGAGCTGATGTTAATCCTGCTACCATTCTATATGGAGAAGATGATATCTCCAAACATGATGTTGATAGAAATATTTTTCCTTCCTCTTCTACTCAAGCCTCCCCTCATTTGACTTCCACCAATAAAGATATCTTTTCAATAGATCCTTATGGCAATATAAAACAACCTGATCTCACCTTAGTGATTAATAATTAAGTGAGCTTTTCTTTTCTATTGTTAATATTCCTTTTCACTCTAGGTAAAGCTGAAATTTCAAGAGATACTTTCAAATTTCAAAAGAATGAATATGAGCTCTCTTTACAAACAGATGATAGGGCAAAATACTTGGAGGAGAAGAAATTCAAGCTTTATTTACAGAGAGATGGGAGGGTACAAGACTTAAGGGAGAATAAATTTGAGCTTTCTTTAAAGAGGGATGAGAGGGCACATGACTTGGAGGAGAGGAAAATCGAGATAAAGAAAGAGAAGGCTCTTGAGTAAAGTTTCTTATTGGATCAAATGAAACTCAAGTATCAACTTTAAGATGGATCAAAAAAGAAATGTTTCTTGAGAGAATGTGTTAAAGCTAATAAATCTATTGACAAAATTGAACACTTAATGAAAATGTTTTATAGCTACTTTTTTGTATTTCTTTTAAAAAAATTTCTTGATAGAATGTATTAAAGCTAATAATCAATCCTTGGCACACACTCGTAACTGAGATTTGAAAGATTCACCACAGGAAATCTAGGGGTGAACGGCTAGTAATCCCCTTTCCTGAACTTAAGAGTGTCCCTAATTTTTTTGACAATACCCTCCTCTGCTATTTACCATAACAGGGGGTGGGGATCACTATTTTTTTCTAAGTTGGAAAAAAATTTATGAAAAAAAAATGGAAATACCCTCCCCTGTGTTTTACCATAACAGGGGGTGGGGATCACCATTTTTTTTCTAAGTCGGAAAAAAATTTATGACAAAAAAAATGGCAACACCCTCACCTGTGTTTTATTGAATTAGGGGCATAGATTAACAAAATTTATGTTCATTGCATAAATTAGCATGAAAACAAGTCTTATAAGATAATTAAAAAACCTAAATTAATGACAATATTCAAGTAAAAGTGTGAGTGGCGATTTTCTGTGACCAAAGTCAATGAAATCAAACACAAGTGTATACATGAACCCCATGAGAAAAAACTATTTCCTCATGATTACCATTATACAACACACAGCCGATGTCTCATTAATTTAGGTAAGTAGATTTTCATATGTGACTTGTAAAATGTTAATTTGTGAAATAAAAATAATATTTGACAAACTATATTACACCCTGTACTTTTTCTTTCTACCTAATGTTTTTTTGCTTTACCACACCTTTTTCTTTACCTTATAAATCCTATTGACAAGATCCCTATTGATTTGAAATAAACATCCAAAATGTGTGAATTCTTCACAGGATTCTAAGCCAGGTGGTGCTTTAGTCATCTGGTGATTGTAAAGATTCAAATACAAAATTTCTGCAATTATTCCATTTCCTCTTCCAAAGTCAATAATGCATCAATGGTCTGGGAAGTATAGACAATGGCCTTATGTAGATGAGGAGGGTGATGGGATAAGAAGATGAGTTTCTGGATTAATGTATGAGTATATTCCAAATTTGAGTGAGTTTAGATTGTTTTTATCCATTTGAATTTTGTTTTAAAGACTACTAAATTTTACCATGACATTAGAAGCACAACAAATATATCATCATCAAAAAGTTTTAGCCATTCTGCATCTGTCCATTTAGGGATTCTAAATTGTTTTTCCAATTCATGATTAGATTCAAAAGTATATCAACATAAATACTTTAATTGATGAGCTAAAAGATGGTTGAATGTTGACAAGGAGTCCCAATTTTACAAATCTCCTTTCATTTATTGGGCAGTAAGATCTTGGAGTATAGAATAAATACCTGTAGAAAGAATAATAAATTTTTTTATATTCATTCATCTATAAAAAAGTTTACTAAGTGAAAAATGTTTGTTGCATCCTGGTCTCCAACTAGTACCATTAATGAAAGCTCCAAGAATATTTTTGTTTGATAAAGGTTGACAAGCTAAGGCCAATGGATACAAAGTCAATATAAGATCTTATAGATTTTGAAACATCTCATTTGTTTTTTCTTCAAATGAGTGAATCTCAAGAATCAATTGAGGTTTGAAAGCATTAGAAAAAACAGCATTTTTTTTTATTTCCAGTCTTATCTTCTTTATTGTTACTTGACTTTAATTTTTTATTGGTTATAGGCTCAGTAATAAAAATTATATTTTTAAGTAGTTTTTTTGGATAAGTTTTTTTTGTAAGAATATAGTCTTGAAGTAACTAAATTCAGTTGAACTGCCAGTAAATTTGGAACAAAATTGTTTTTCTCTTATTTAGTTTCTACTGTGACCAGGTTTTGAAAGAGATGATATTGAAGAAAGTGAAGAAAGAAAAGATGAAGATATTGAGGTAAGTGACAAAAGGGATGAGTTTGAAGAAAAAATTTCTATATTTTTAGATGAGTCTAGACTCTCAGTCATTTTTTTCTAAAAATAAAATAAAAATATCAATCTAAATAAAAAAAATAAACCAAATTGCACGAAACTTACCTAAAAATCTCTCCTCAAACTACCCAAAATAAATAGTCTCAAAAATTGCCAAAAAAAAGTTCCAAAAGTTCAACAAAAGAGCCCCAAATTTTGCCAAAAAAAAGAGTCCCAAATTTCCCAAAAATTGATCCAAAAGTTTCAAAAAAAGTGCCCTGAAGGTCCCCTAAAACCTCCCTGAAAATTGCCAGAAAAGTGTGAAAAGGTTTCCAAAGTCCTTGAAAAAAATGATAAAAAAATTTTTAAGCAAAAAATTAAACCAAAAAAAAAAGTTGTATTTTTTCTCTGAAAAAAAATTAAATTGTGTCAAAAACCAAAAAAATAAAACTCACAAAATCTAGTTTGTTTATTTAAACTTAAAGTATCTTCAGCTAAAAGGACAGTTGATTCAAAAAAACCCAACCCTAATTCTGACTCTACTTTGCGAATTTGTACAAAAAATTAAGCAGTGATGATGAAAAATCCAAAGAGAGGGAGATAAAATCCCAGATAATTATCAGATAAGAGTTTCAGAATCCTTATTCTCTAATTATGAAATATAAAAATGTGAAATAAGATAAGTTAAATTTGGAAAAAAAGGCTCAACTTCAAAGGTCAAAATCTTAGCAACCACTGAAGCTAATTCAAACCTTTTTGTGGGAAATTAGAGATAGGCTTTAGTAGAATATTAATTTAAAGGATATTTGATTTAAATAAACCTAACCCTAATTTGTTACATAAAAAAATGAAAAAAAAATTTAAATTGGGAAAAAAAGTCTCAAATTTAATGGTCAATATCTCAGCAACCACTGAAAAAAATTCAAATCTGTTTGCAAGAAATGAAAGGTAGCCTTTAGAAGAATCTTCATTAAAAAGACAATTAGATTCAAATCAACCTAACCCTAATTCCAAGTCTGATTTTCAAAATTTTACAAAAACTTGAAAAGTGGCAATGGAGATGAGAACAAAAGGAGTTTAATAAGTTCACTGTTATCCAGATAAAATTCATACATATATTTAAGTATGAAACTTTAATAATAGGAATGAGATATCATATAGGCATGAAAAAAAGGAGATGAAACTTCCTTTATTTAAAAGTAGGAAAAATAGAGTGAGAAAGATTGATGTTGGAATTGTGGGGAAATTGAATATGGAGTAAGTGAAATGCATATAGAATGTGCAATGTATGTGTTTTAATGACATTGAGCCAAAAAAAAAGTGAGATTGGGGAAAGTGGGGATAATGACCATGCCAAGGAAAGATGAAGAGTAGGGTGTTAGAGCTAATAAAAAAAGAAAAATGGGGGAGAGAAAAAAGGTTAATTTTACCATTGAAATCAAAAATAACCACTTAAAAAAAATTTAGATACAAAAAATAAAAAAACAGAAAAAAAATTATAATTAGTAATAAAAAAATCAAAAAAAGAATAAAATGACTTACCTGGAGAAATGAGATGAGAAAATAAATGAAACCTAATTGGTTGATGGATGTTGGAGAAGAAGAAAAGGATATGAGGGATGAATGAAAAAAAGAAACAGTGAAAAATTATGCAATTTCAGTAAATATGCAATGTCATGTTAAGCTGGTGAAAGAAAACCAATGAGCCATCCAAAAAAGAGATATTCACTGTAAATTTCAAAAAAAATGAATATGCAACAAACAAAAATATAAGCCAAGTGAATAAATTATACAAAGTGGATATTTGGAGAGTATGAAAACAAAAAATTAAAAGGGTTGTGTGTCAAAATGGCGGAGGGTGATTGGAATAATGAAAGAGCACGTTCCAGTTGAATGAATGTTTTGTTATTTAAGGGAGGGGATGGCTGGAGCTGGTTCAGGATCCTCTTCTTTATAAAGAGCATTCCACTCATCCTTTAAATCAGCTAGGATATTGTGGGGTTTAACGCAAGTCATTATCCAATGATTTGCTGTTCTGATTTCCATTTTTTTTGAAATTGTATTCTGAGTTCCGGACACTAGAAAATCTCCCCTTTAGAATCCCAATAGCATGTTCAAACTGTACTCTTGATTGAGAAAAGTGATAATTAAAGGTGTTTTTGGGGTCATTTTATAAGGTTGCACCATGGAAAGCAGGTATAATGTACTTTCCATTTGCATATGCTGAGTCTGAAAGGAGGTACTGAGATTTGTAAAAGTATGAGTCAGGACTTTGAGAAATCCTCATTCTTTGGAAGACGGAAGAGTCACAACATGAGCCAGTGTAGACAATCCTATATTACTAGCTATAGGCCTTGACCAAGGGAGTTGGAGAGAAACCAGAAAGAATAACCCCTGTCCCTTTAGAAAACAAGTGAGATTTACCTGTTGCAGAAAATTGGAGATTTGTTTGCTAGACCCTCTAATTAAACACTCTTGACCTCTTTAAAAGTGAAGATAATAGTCCCAGACAGACTTCCAGAAAGAGTTGAAATGAACAGTAATATATTCGAACAAAAAACCAGCCAATGAGACAGTGAGGAACAGATAGGTGATGAGTAAAGAGATGAGATTATTTCCTAAAAATCTTCCCACCCATGCATCATACAGCCAGTGCACATACCACCCTGACAAATTCCCTGCCCAAAATCCCTTTTTCTTGCATAAAAGTTCATTTTAGTGCTTTCCCAGCGCCCATGCAGGCACCCCGCTTCAAGGCGGGCCTCCGCTTAGGGGCAGGAAGGCTGCTTTTAGGCCTTAAAACACCCATACAACCCATAAAAACCCTAAAAACCCTAAAAACCCATAACTTCACTGATAAACAATATAAACACACATAAGACATACCAAAATGAAAATAAAATATAGGAATATAAGCTGAGACATAATAAGTGACCCTAGCTTAAGCCTAGATAAGCACCACTAAGCAATAAAATTCCGATAAATACCAATAACAACACCATAACTACCCTATAAAACAAGGTAACCACCCATAGGGATACCAAAATGAAGAGAAAAGAAAGGACATTAAGCTGAGACATAATAAGTTACCCTAGCTTAAGCCTCCATAAACACTACTAAATATCACCTAAAGATGAAAAAATCCACTAATATCACCTTAATCCCAATAACACCCTGCATACAAAATACCCCCAAATATGCACTCCAAAGGCCTAACCAGTTTTGGATCACCACACAGGTGCAGACAATATGAAAAGCAATAAGCTTTTTGTTGAAATCACAGACAATTGAACAGCAATAGAGTATCTACAAAGAAGATAAAAAGTTATTTTATGAAAGATGATAAATAGGAGAACATTTTGAAAAACCTTTTTTTGCAATCAAAATAATGGTTTCCAAAATGAGCAGGCTTTTGACTCATAGTTATAGTTTTACCATCAACAGAACATACAAGTCCAGGGAAACCTTCAGCTTGCATTACTTAAGAGGATTCAATTTGAAGTTGTTGAGTTAGCCAAGCAAGTTTTTGTGACTGAAGAGAAAGGATAGCAATCATGCAGCGCTTGGTGTATAATATGATGGTAAAATATCCTATGGTAAAAATATTATTTAAATGTCTTACAGCAGCACCAACTCCATTTGAACCAACACAACATAGTGTGACAGCAAGTTGAAAAGAAGGATCACAATGTTTGTTATGGGGATTATTATGGAAGATAAGATCATTGGAGATGAGTTGAGAAAGTTTGAAAAACGAATCAGCAGGATTTTGAAATATTTGAGTGAAATTTAGTTGAGGAATGTTGAGAATGGAGCGGGGATCATATCTGAGATCATGATAAAGATTTGGCCCCCTTGGGATGATGTACCACTTTTTGGAAAGATAAGACATATAATCCAAAGCATCTTTCAAACCAGAGTCAGAATCAGAGTCAGAGGGTAAAACTAAAGTGATAGCATTCATATCTGAGTGAAGTTTCTTCCTAGTAGAGATGTTATTCATTATTTTCAGCAGAAGGTTTAGATGATGAGTGGTAAGTGGGAAGTTGGAATTTTCCACTAAATGAGCAGGTGGGGTGTGTAGATAGAAAAAATTTTTATGTGTTTTCCACCAAGATTAAGTATCATAGAGGGAAGAGACACATAAGGATGAGAAAAAATGTTATGTGTTTTTGACCAAAATTTATAATCATAGAGTGAGGAAAGACTTAAGGATGGCATCAGCAATTATAAGTTATGTAGCTTTCTTAAAAATCCATCATGGATGTGATGATTTTGGGATCAGTAATTAGGAACAGAAATTGGGGTATATGAAGCAGGATGATGCATTATTGTGGATTCCTTATCCACCAGCCCTGGGGCTAGTGGATAAGAATCATCTGCAATTAATATGTCTGATTCCAGGAAGAAAAATTCCTGATCCCTAATTATGGATTCCTGAACATTGATACCCCCTAATATTGTGCAAGAACTGAACTTAATAGGGGGTATCAATGTTGACCGATCAGCAATTAAATTAATTGCATATAAAAATCCTTATACCCCAATTATCTTCCACAATTATATTTGCTAATAATTGGGTTATTAGACACTTTACGTGTCAATGTTCACCTCTTATCTGACATTTTTCTACTCAATTTTTCATAACCACATCTTGGACAAATTTCTGTCATAACCACATGGTGCACAACTTTCTGCCATAACCACATCTTGGACTACTCTCTGGATATGCCTCATGGATGTGATGGGTTTGGGATCAGGAATTAGAAATGTAAATTGGGGTATAAGAGGCGGGATAATGCATTATCATGGATTCCTTATCCACTAGCCCCAGGGCTAGTGGATAAGAATCTTCCACAATTAATAATGTCTGATCCCGGAAAATAAATTTCTGATCCCTAATTGCAGATCCCTGAACATTGATACCTCCTAATAGGTAGAAGTGGTAATTTTTCATCATTATATTAGTTTTTCATTGTATAACTACCATATGATTATTATTTTTTAAAAAATACACAATAGGTATTTTGAGTTATATGCATATAAAAAAGCTAGTTTTAAAGGGATTGTATTTTAATTAAAATAAATAATGATGCATTTTTTTAAAATGAATAGACAGAATATTTCAATTCTATTTTGTTGATGAATAAATTAAGTAAAAAGTTGAAGGTTTACTTTTTTAGTCTTTGGAAAAAAAGTTTTGACAGGATTAATTCACAACTGAACATTTACACATACTTCTTGAATAAAATATATGAGTTAACAATTTATCAATATTTTTATTAGAAAAATTTTATTTACACATATAGGTAAAAATTATATGCTTCTGCTATTCAATTTCTAATTCTTTAAACTTAAATCCCTTTGATATTATATGTAAAAAGAATATTTTATAAGTCTTCTTGTAATTGGTCTTATAAATAAGAGATAATAGAATGAATATATTTTTAAAGAAATGAATTTGAATAAAGAATATTTCAACTCATCAGTACACATTTAAAAAAAACCTTAAGTTTAAATTTGAATTTTTACAACAATATATATTTATTTGAAATTTTTTTATTTAATTTTTTAAAAAGATACCATTTTTATCCTATGAGATTTCCCTTTAATTTACACATGAAAATTAAAAAATAATGTGAGGATTTGAATAATCTATATAGTTTGTACTTATAATGAGCAAATTGATTTTTTGAATTAGTATGAATCTTAAAAGAAGATCTGATACCTTTTTTATATGTTATAGTTGTATAAAAATTCTTTTTAGTTATCCTCTTATACTTTCATGGATAAAAAAGAATATTTTCATAATATTAGAAAATCAAAGTCCAAAATATTTTTAATAAAAAATTTCTCTAAAATGATTCTTGATTTGTATTTATATCCAGAAATTAAAGTATTTAATATAAATCATTTTTATATAAAAATATACTTATGTTTACATTTAGAAATATTTGATAAAACTTTTACAAAATTATAAATTTTCTAACAGTTTAACTTAGATTGAGCCACAGTTGGAAACAGGATCTCATTGTGAGTTCAATCTATTTTCCACCAAAATTAAGATTTATCAATTTTGGAAAAGGTATAAAGTCATTGAAATGAAAAAAAATTATTAAAAAAAGGACTCAAAATGTTTTTTTATTTAAAATATTATAGAAAATATATTGAGGAATCAAAAATACTTATTATATTAAATTTTTGGTTATAATGGTTAATTATTATTGCATGTACAGTAATCATAAAAAATAAAATAAAGCAAAAGGTTTACTAAATATATCAATTTGTTTCATGTTAAATATTTATTTAAATTTTTTAGTTGAATTTAAAAATATTATACATCTCACTAAAATTGTTCTGAGCTAAATTAAAGGCTCTATACATTCATCTAATAAAAATAAAGTGCATTAGTTCAAAATTTTAATATAGGATTTTTTACTTTTCCCAACTTGTTTCAAAATTTTACCCATTTTATTAGTTTTCTATCTTATGTATATTCTTAATAAACATTCCAAAAAAAAACTTTGTAAAAAATTGAAATAGTATTTAATGGCTAGCTTTTACATTTTTTTAAATCTTCAGTCTCAATTTTCAGTGCTTATTACAAACATTGAATATACCGTTAGCTTGTATGGATTGAGGGGTAAAAATAGAAATAAACCACTTTTAAATGTTTTTTTTGATAGTTGAAAATGAGTACCAAAATCAGAGAGGGTGAACTCTGTTCTTTGGCCGAAAGATAGAGTTTTACTTCAGCTTCTTTCTACCTCATTTCACATCCTTTTTAGCTCTATACATGCCTTTCTTCACCATTTTATTCCTTCTGACTTCCTTCACATATCTCTTCTTTTGATAAACATCCCAAGGAAGTTACTGAAGTATCCAACATTCATGAGTAAGTTTCCATACTCCTCACCCCTCCCCTTCCCTTCCCATTTTCTTTTAAACCCACCCCACTACTCTTGCTTCCCTTCTCATCTATACTCACCCCTTTCTAACTTCTCCCTACCCTGCCCTACCTATTTCACCTTCCACCTCAACCTTTCTTTCCACCCTTTAACCCACCAAACCCTTTTTAAGATGTCCTAAACCTCTTGCTTCCAGATCCAACCTTCTTGTTCTCCATCCCAACCATTTAACCTCAAAATCATCTGTATCCTTTTGCTACTCGACCCACCCCTTTGGCTTGTCAATTCACCCCTTTTTTCCATATAGAAGAAAAGGGGTGAGAAGTAGATCATTTAAAGTTTTTTATAGTTATATGAGATATATAAGGGTGGATATGGGATCAAAAGGGGTGATATGTGTAACAAATGGATTTAGGTGAGGTGAGTTGGGAGGGAGAGGGGTGGAGAAGGGGGATACAAAGGATGGTGAGGGGAGAGGACTGGGGAGAGCAGCACTAAATTTAAAAGAGCAAGAGAATATATGAGGGGAAGCATATGGGAATTTCAAAAGAGGGGAGGGAAGTATTAGGAAGGATAATTTTTAAAGAGAATAAATAATATATATATATAATAAATTATAGAGAATTGAAAATGAAATGTCATGAATCAAAAAAAAACTTATAACTATTTTGCAAAATTTCTTAGCCATATATTTTATTATTGTTGAAATTTGACACTTATTTATTTATATAATGAAGGTAATGGGAAGTTATTTTTTTGAAAAAATGGTGACAATAAAATATTTTTAAATCTAAGATTATGGTATAAATAATAATTTTTTGATTGTACAATTAACTAAATTATTTTTGCCATAAATTTTGAGCTTTATATAGCTTCCACAAATACTTTAAAGCTTGAGAAATACTTTAGAATATATACTCATTCAATGAGAACAAATATATACTTCAGGAAATTTTTACTTATAAAATTTTGATGAATAGTATCATTTTAATAATTTTTTTTCTTAAATAAATTTTTATAGTATTGGGAGATTCATTTATAAATTTATTAGTGAAGAATCCTGTAAAAGCATGCAAAAGGGGTTTTAGTTCAATTTATACAAAAGTTTTTATATTTTTAAAGAAAAAACAAAAAACATGATTTTTCACAATCTTATGAATGTGCCCACTTTTTTTGGTAGTGGGGTTCACTTACTTCAATATTCCTACAAAAACTCTAGTAAGTCAAGCATCAAGATTGGTTTTACTAATTATCAAATGTGATTCAATAAATTTTTGAATTAATTTCAAATTATGTTCAAATTAGAATAAATATTTCCTCATGACTGTTTCAACACCACCTCAATGTGTGCTCAATTAGATATGATTTTGGGTTCAATGTTGCAGACTTGCTAGAAAGTCCGCCTACCATATTGCATTGTGATAGTGACCTAGATAAACTTTTGATGATGAAAAAGTTAATCATATGGGATGAATCTCCAGCACAACATTGCCATTGTGCTGAGGCTGTGGATAGAAGTTTAAAGGACATCCTGAAAAACAATCTTGCTTTTGGGGGAATTGTTGTGCTTTTTACTGGTATGCATTTTCAACTAAAATCTAACTATAAAAATTTCTTTTTCATTAAGTCAATAAATATGTCAGCCTAAATATCCTTAGGACTGAGTATTTCTTATGCTTAAAATAAGATAACCTTAACTAGATTAAGCTTATATCTTAAAAATAAGGTTAAAATAATAATATATATTATTTTATTATATATATATATAATTATTATTCTATTATATAATTTATAATAGTTTAAATAGCTTATCCATGGCCTAATAATACTTATTAAGGTGTTAATGGAGTCATAATATACTTATCTTAAGTGATATGAAGTAATTATTGACATACATAAGCTTATATGTATACATAAATCTCATATTCAGTGAAATATGCAGTATATTATGTATATTTAGGTATATAAGTGGGTTTTAGCCCCTTAATAGCCTATAACCTTTGTTTTTCTGCTTATTTTAGGTCATATGGACGAAATCAGTGGACTCACAACGCCTACAGAAGCATAGACACCTATATCAGGCGCATACACCCAGTTTGGACAACTAAAATTACTTCCTTGGATGATTATTCACGGATTTATGGGTTGGAAATATGTTTTTGGGTTAATGTGGATGCTTGGGGATGTTATTGGGGGCTTGGACATTTTATTTGTTTCCTTTATATGCTTTTAGTTTCATTAAATCTCTTTTTGATCTTTTATTTTACCTGTTTCTTTATGGTATCCGCTTTTATCTGGGTTTTCTAATTATGGTATGGCTCTGTGTTATTATTAATAGTGATGGAGGGTCCTTACTGGAGGTCTGGGTGTTGAAACTGCTTGAAGTGGACGCCATGGGGAGGTGATGGGCCCTCACAGTGCTGTAATTGCCGGGGATAGCAGTGACATCATCTGGATTGAAGGTCTGTGCACTCCAGTGGATTTGGGTATAAGTAAGGAGGGATTTTGACGGTTTATAATCATCATTCAATTACTACACTTCAAATAAACATTACAATACAATTATTAACATCTAGAAATATATTATAAAGCCCTTATAAATTGATATTATCTTTATAAAAGCTATAACTATATTTTATTCTTCTATTTTCCACCACTAGCACGCATTTAAATCCAAGTATTGTGAGTTTACTTTGAGTATAACTATTCTATTAGTCTTCCCCTGAGGTTTAATCACTAAATCATTTATTAATAAGTAGTAGGACCATAAAATAACACTATTATATCATACTTATATACTAGACTGTACTGACAATTGGGGGTCTTTCCTTATATTTTACTTATTATTTAGTATAAGCCTTGGGACGTGATTTTTACCTTAGTACAACTCAAAATTAACCAAATATTTGGGTCTGCTGCATATTAGTGGGTCATCATAACTCATTGATTGCGGAAAAGAATCCTTATAATAATTGTACTAATTTTTTATCATAAAAATTAGATATTTACAGTAGTAACTGTACCCAATATAAACCCAATTTCACTTGGTATTTGGACACCAATATAACACCCAATTAAATTGGTATTTGGCTAAAGCTTGGTAAGCTAATTATTCACCCTTATAAAGGTCTAGTTAAACTTATTATTATATTTTTAACAGATTTTTTCGAATTTTTCTTATATTTTATTTAAATAAATAAAGATATAAATTCAGGGTAAGCTCCATTGCTTTTTTATTAGTAATATAATTGCTAATATTATTTGTCTACTAATTCCACAGAGTTTTTTCCTTTTGTAGACGTAAAATATTGTTATTCTGAACAATATGAGTGCTCCTCAGGATAGTGTAAGTGAACAGCCTGCTTATAATACCAGGTCTAAAGCTAATAAAAACTTTCCAGGACATCACCATGGAGGGACAACAGTACCCCCAACCAGAAAGCATGAGTATAGAGGAAAAGGACGCCCTCTTAAAAAAGATAACTATCAAAAAGACGTCTCCTCCTCTTCAGGATCAACTGTCCCACCTGGCCAAACAGGTTCTGAAGCTAGAGGAATCAAAATCTCTCATGTTCAAAGAAGTAGAGCAGTTGCAAAACAATTGCAAGGTAGGATTTCAGCAGATGAATCAGGCAATGGCAGAATTAAAGGGAGGCCTGCCCAGTCAATCAAATCAGCAACCCCCTACCCAAGGAGGGTCCACTCACTCCCAGGAGAAAATCCTGGTAGACAAATGGAAATGGGACTGGTTTCACCAACAGTGGACAAGCCACAGTTGCAACAGGGATCCACCCCCTCATCTGACTTCCTCAGCTCACCCTTACAAGGGAAAAAAGCGCCAAAAATCAGGCCTGGCAACCATCCCTTGGTAAGTAACTTACCCCCTCAGATTAAACATAATACTGATAATTACAATATAGGTAATTCTATTGATGTTAAATCTGTACAAAAAATAGAGGAGGATTTAAGAAATTTGGGTTTTAGAGTAGATACACCTGACTTGTCTTTTATCCATAATAACAGTACTATATACAATGATAATACAGTTAATCCTCAGTTGCAACCACCTACTAGTGAGATGAGTAGTTCACAGGAGAGTGAGAGAATTGAAAAGGAGGACATGGAATATTTTAACAATAATCCAACTGTCCATAGAATTGTTTCAGCATTGTGGAATAGAATGACTGATTGTGAGGAACAGACAGTTAAGCTCACTAGTGATACAATTTCATCCTTAACATTGAACATTTCTCAATTAGCAACACGTAATCAAGAATTAGAGAAAGAACATTTGTCTCTAACTCTTAAATATGATTCATTGAGTAATAAATATAATGACCTTTCAAACAAATTTTGTGAGTTAGAAAAATTATATGAAACACACTTATTAAAAACTGAATCAAGAACAAAGTTATCTTTTGCACAGACAAATCAAAGTGTCTCTGAGCTGCTACAAAGATTAACTAAAGTTGAGATTGAAACTGCCAATCTACTAATGAACCAGGATAATCATAAGTATAATCAATATAATAATAATCCTTTCATTGGCAAAAGTGAATCTCATTCCTTCCCTGTACCACCACAATTAAAACCATCTGGTGGTAGTGTCAAATCTGAAAATGTAAGTCACAAATCCGTGCAGGAAGAAATACAAGACCATTTATCAAAAGTAAATGAGTTGTTGAATTTACCTAAGATTAGTGAGATAAAATCCAATCAGAAGAACTGGCCTAAGATAGATCAGTACCCAACTTATGATGGGGAAGCCAGCTCTGATTGGCAACATTTTATTCAAAGAATTGACAACTTGAAATTCTCATATAAGTTACCAGATGAAGAGATAACATCAAAATTAATTTCTTTATTTAAGGATGTTGCTTTATTATGGTTTGAAGCTGTCTTAAGTGAGGGTAGAGACTACTCTTGGGCTGAATGGAAACAACTTATTGAAAAACAATTTGGAGGTTCTAAATTCAGGCTTACTCAGCAGAGACTGTATGAGAAAACTAGGTATAATCCGTTGAATGGTGACAAACCTATGGTATTTTTAATGACTTTAAACAAAATCTTAAAAGCCATTGAGCCTCATATGGATTTTAACTTATGGAAAGATAAGATAATTTACAAATTACCTATATCTGTCAGAGATATTGTTGTAGCTAGAACATTTAATGTTACTGAATATTCTGATTTTATTAATATTTGCAATGAAATATTATTGAACCATAAGTATGAATCAAGGTATTCAACTTATAAACAAAATGTTGAACCTGTAAAATCTCAGAATTCAAAAACACTTCAGGAGAAGCAGAAAAAACCTACTGCACCTGTAGTACCTAAAAAGTATGAAACAAATACTTGTTATAAGTGTAACAAACCTTGGGTAAAAGGTCACAAATGTGAGAAAAACATAAATATTGTTGAAAATCAACGTGAATCTGAAACTGAAACTGAAAAAAGTAAAGAATCAAGTGATTATGACAGCAATATCTCATATAGTGATGAAAATGAAGTCTGTATGTTGGAAGATGATTTGTCCATCTTTGAAAATCCAATATTAAATATGGACTCAAATGAATCTTTAATGAATTTTGAGGATGCTGAAATCATTAAGGATATACAAGCTGATAACTTTAAAATGACACCTATCACGGTTCCAGCTATCATTTCTGGTGAAAATGTTAATATAGTATTGGACACAGGAGCTGCTGGTTCAGTTGTTTCCACTAATACATTACAGAAAATTGATAGTGAATATAAGTTTAAGCTTGAACCACTTCAGAATAAAAATTGGAGAGGTTTTGGATCAGTACTACACCCCATTGGTAAATACAAAGCTGCTGTTTTCTTTAAACACCAACATGGTTATGTAAGGGTAACTTGTGACTTTGTAGTAATGGATAATACAAATTGTAGTAACTGTTTTATCATTGGAAATGATATTCTGACTAAATTTGGTGTAAAATTAGACCCTGCTAATAACAATTTTACAATTGGCATGAATGGTAAAAGGAAATTTAAAATAAATTCTTTTAACACAGTCTTACACATTGAGTCAGTAACAAATTCCTCGTCTAAAGGAAGAGAATCCAATGAGATGGAACTTCTGGAAACAGAAATTTCAAAAGCATCATTTGGCACTCAGATAAGTGTAACTGAGAAAGATAATATTTTGGAATTAATTAAAGCTTTTCCAATGGCTTTTGCACATGGTACAAATGAACTTAGCCTTGTAAAAGATCATGAAATGAAAATTAGTTTAACCTGTGACATGGATAGTATTCCTGCTAGTCTTAAAAAGAAACCATATCCTGCTTCACCAATGAAGAGGAAAGACATAGAGGATAATATTAAGATGTTATTAAAGATGAATATTCTTGAGAAGGTTGAAACTACACCAAAATATTGTGTAATATCACCAGTGCTGATTTCTTATGAACAAGATAAAGCAAGACTGTGCGGTGATTATAGAGCATTAAATACATTTACAGTAGATGATATTTATCCCTTGCCAAGGATTACCTCTATA
The DNA here is from genome assembly GCA_030280995.1 of Hemileia vastatrix. Lineage (NCBI taxonomy): Eukaryota > Fungi > Basidiomycota > Pucciniomycetes > Pucciniales > Zaghouaniaceae > Hemileia > Hemileia vastatrix. The sequence goes on along the minus strand of JASXTE010000017.1, from coordinate 9,127,948 downwards.
CATGCTACCCTTAAAGGTGCTAAATATATAAGTTGCCTAGATGGAAATAAAGGGTACCATCAAATTCCTGTTGAAAAGAATTCACAGAACTTTTTGTTGATAACAACACACATGGGAATTTATAAGTATGTCAGAATGCCATTTGGACCAAAGAATGCTCCATCAGTATTTCAAAAATTAATGGATATAACATTCCATAATGAAATGATTGAGGGATGGTTAATGGTATACATTGATGACATCATAGTGTTCTCTAAATCTTTTGATGAACACTTAATCCATTTAAGGAAAGTATTTCAGAAAATGGATGAAATAAAAATGACCCTTGCATTGAAAAAATGTAAATTTGGGTTTGAATCTTTAAAAGTGCTTGGTCATATTGTATCTGGCTTACAAATATGTGTAGACCAAAATAAAGTGGCTGCAATAAAGAATATTGGCATTCCCCAAAATGTGAAGGATGTACAATCTTTTCTTGGAATGTGTGGTTATTATAGACAATATATAAAAAACTACCAATCAATTGCTGCACCACTGACCACACTGATAAAGAAATCAGAAGCTTTCATTTGGAATAATGAAAGACAACAAGCTTTTAATAAGTTGAAAGAATGTTTAATGACAGCTCCAATCTTGGGATTACCAGATTTCCAATTACCTTTTGTATTATATACAGATGCAAGTTTTATTGGACTGGGTGCTGCTTTGCATCAAAAACAATTTATTGAAGGTAAAATGTCAGAAGTAGTAATCTGCTATATTTCACGTACTCTGAGAAGTAGTGAATTAAAATATGGTGCTACTCAACTTGAATGTTTGGCAGTAGTATGGGCTCTTGAAAAGCTACATTATTACCTTGAAGACCAAAAATTTGAGTTAATAACTGACTGTAGTGCAGTTAAGTCACTCTTAAACATGAAAACTCCTAATAGACACATGTTTAGATGGCAATTAGCTGTACAAGAATACAGAGGACGGATGACTATTACACATAGAGCAGGAACCTTGCACTCTAATGTAGATCTGTTATCTAGAGTACCTCTGCCTAATAATGATGATAATCCTGCTTATGTTCCTGAATCAGAGATTATTAACATTTATGGCATTTATATTGTAGATCTTGAGGATGAATTTATGCAATCAATTCTTGATAATTATAATTCAGATCCTGACTTAAGTAAATTAACTACAATATTAAATGATCCATCTAATGCTTCAATGAATGTTTTAATAAAAACATTACCAGATAAGTATAAAGAGGCATTAGAGAAAGGAAAATTTTCCATTGAGGATGGTTTTATATATTACAGGAAAAAATTAAGTAATGTAATTGTAATTCCCCCTTCAATGAAGGAGTTAATGTTAAGTATATGTCATGATGATATATTAGCAGGTCATTTTGACTACCATAAAACATTAACCAGAGTAAAAAACACAGCTTGGTGGATTAACATGTCTGAGGATGTTCAGAAATATGTTGAAACATGTGATTCTTGTCAAAAATCTAAAAGATTAACAGGAAAAAGAGCTGGTTTATTACAACAAATTGAGCAACCAAAAGCTCCATGGGAAATCATTAACATGGACTTTGTAACAGGTTTGCCAATAGCAGGGCATAAGAGTTATAACTCCTGCTGGGTAATTGTAGATAGATTTACAAAGATGTGTAAATTTATTCCTACCCACAAAGAGGTTTCTGCAAAGGACTTAGCTTTTTTATGGTGGACACAAATGTTAAATACAGCAGGTTTCCCCAAAGCAATAGTTTCAGACAGAGATCCTAAATTTACTTCTGAGTTCTGGACGTCACTTATGGATGTTTCAGGGTGTCAATTAAAACTTTCTACAGCACACCATCCACAAACTGATGGGCTAGCAGAAAGAATGATACAAACCTTAGAAGATATGATAAGAAGATACTGTGCTTTTGGTCTAAATTTTAAAGACAATGACAAATTCACGCATGATTGGGTAACCCTTATTCCAGGTTTAGAATTTGCATATAATAGTACAGTACATTCTGTCACTGGCAAAAAGCCATTTGAGTTATGGTTGGGTTATGTACCTAATACCCCTGCTAAAACTCTTAATAAGTTACCTAGATTGGATATTCATCCAGGTACTAAATCTTTTCTTCAGATGCAAGAACTATGCAGAAAACATGCTCAAGAATGTATAAATAAGGCTTTTGAGTATGAAAAGAAAAGATGGGATAAAGCCCATAAAGAACAAATGTTCAAAGAGGGTGATGAAGTCCTTATTTCAACGCTACATTTCAATTTAAATGGTAATGTTAAATTGAAGGATCCATTCATTGGACCATTTGTAGTTAAAAAGATGGTTGGTAATAATGCTGTTGAGGTTATTCTTTATGCACCTTATGATAGAAAACATCCAGTATTTCCTATTTCTCTTATAAAACCATACCATTCTAATGATACTGCTCTCTTTCCAAGAAGATCAGGAAGGCATAAACAGCAACCTGAAGAAATAGTGGAAAAAGCAGAAATTGAAAAGATACTCAAAAAGAGACACCTTACAAAAGAAAAGGGAGTTGAGTATCTACTAAGATTTAAAAATAAATCAAGTGAATATGACCAGTGGATTCCAGAAAATGAAATCTCTGATCTTAAAAATCTCTTGAAAAAATTTAAATCTAAATAATACTGTTCATTCAGTATATGTATTATAAAAATTCTTTTTTATTTTATTATTTCATTCCTTAAGATTAATTAAAATGTCTTAACATTTTTTTTTATTGTTTTTTTTTGGAGTGAGGGAGTGTCAGCCTAAATATCCTTAGGACTGAGTATTTCTTATGCTTAAAATAAGATAACCTTAACTAGATTAAGCTTATATCTTAAAAATAAGGTTAAAATAATAATATATATTATTTTATTATATATATATATAATTATTATTCTATTATATAATTTATAATAGTTTAAATAGCTTATCCATGGCCTAATAATACTTATTAAGGTGTTAATGGAGTCATAATATACTTATCTTAAGTGATATGAAGTAATTATTGACATACATAAGCTTATATGTATACATAAATCTCATATTCAGTGAAATATGCAGTATATTATGTATATTTAGGTATATAAGTGGGTTTTAGCCCCTTAATAGCCTATAACCTTTGTTTTTCTGCTTATTTTAGGTCATATGGACGAAATCAGTGGACTCACAACGCCTACAGAAGCATAGACACCTATATCAGGCGCATACACCCAGTTTGGACAACTAAAATTACTTCCTTGGATGATTATTCACGGATTTATGGGTTGGAAATATGTTTTTGGGTTAATGTGGATGCTTGGGGATGTTATTGGGGGCTTGGACATTTTATTTGTTTCCTTTATATGCTTTTAGTTTCATTAAATCTCTTTTTGATCTTTTATTTTACCTGTTTCTTTATGGTATCCGCTTTTATCTGGGTTTTCTAATTATGGTATGGCTCTGTGTTATTATTAATAGTGATGGAGGGTCCTTACTGGAGGTCTGGGTGTTGAAACTGCTTGAAGTGGACGCCATGGGGAGGTGATGGGCCCTCACAGTGCTGTAATTGCCGGGGATAGCAGTGACATCATCTGGATTGAAGGTCTGTGCACTCCAGTGGATTTGGGTATAAGTAAGGAGGGATTTTGACGGTTTATAATCATCATTCAATTACTACACTTCAAATAAACATTACAATACAATTATTAACATCTAGAAATATATTATAAAGCCCTTATAAATTGATATTATCTTTATAAAAGCTATAACTATATTTTATTCTTCTATTTTCCACCACTAGCACGCATTTAAATCCAAGTATTGTGAGTTTACTTTGAGTATAACTATTCTATTAGTCTTCCCCTGAGGTTTAATCACTAAATCATTTATTAATAAGTAGTAGGACCATAAAATAACACTATTATATCATACTTATATACTAGACTGTACTGACAAAATATATATTTCCATTTCAATTATAATAAATTTCTACTGATGCCAAATAATATTCCTTTTTTATAATTTTATGTCATTCTTCAGGGAACTTTAGAAAATGCCTTCCAGTCTACCAAAAGGCTAAGGAGGACAGATTTTATGTTCAACTCTAATTCACAGAACTATCTGATCAAAATTTAAGAGACTCCACCTGACCATCAACATGAGTCTTTTTCAGACAGGAATAAATGATGAGAAAGTAAAAGATGATGCCCATTTTTCTGAGTGGATCCTTCAAATTGGGGAAAGAAGAACTTCAAATCCAGATTTGGTGGATATTCCTGCTAAACACTATGTTTCCAGTGGGCCTGATAAGTTAAAAGAATTAGTCACTGTGGTATACCCTGGAATTAATTCTTGGGATAACTGTGATGAAGTCTCCCTGCTAAGGTTCTTAAAAAGTAGGTTCATCCTAGCTGCAGAAAATGTGGATGTAGAAGAAGTTAAGAAATTGGTTCTGAATATTCAACCAAGAAGAATCTCAACTTTTCATAGTTCTGATCAAGACATAGCTGATGATGGATCACCAAAAAACCTATTTCCAATAGATTACTTGAACACCATAAATCCATAAGGCTTTTCTCTACACTCTTTGTCACTAAAGAAGGATTGCCCAATCATGTTACTTTGTAACCTTGACCCAGCTGCAGATTTATGGAATAGAACCAAGCTGGTGGCTACACAGATTGAAGCAAATGTGATTGAAGCATGTATGGAGAAATAGCTGCTTCTCAACATATATTTGACATCAGTAAGTAAATTTATTTCTTTTTTTACTTCATTGTACTTATTAAATCTCCAGTTCTTTATATAAATTTAAAAATAGATGATCAACAAGTATGGGAGGCTTTATTATTTGTCTTTTCTTTTTACACCTTTTTATTTAAACTTCTTTCTGAAAAGTACTATCATAACTCTCTGAAACTGAAAACTGAACTAGATGTTACTTGCTATGATGGTGATAATTCTTTTGGAGGTAACTTAACTTGGACTTCTGGAGTCTTATCCATTGTCCCACATGAAGATTAGGATGTCAGTGATATTAGCTTGGGTGTTTGGTGAACAACAACTTTAGATAGACTTTTGCATGAATATTCTGGGAAGGAAGGCACACCTAAACAACATGGAGGCCACTTTATCTTTTGAGAGATCAAGTATATGGTGGATTTTGAGAAGTTTGTTTGTCTATGGGTGGTTATTTGGCCTTCTAAAAACTATATCATGAAACCACTCCTGTAAAAGAGGTTTGTTTCTTTACAAGGCTAGGCTCTTTAATTCAAAATTGTAAAAGACTATCAAAATCTATTAAAACATCAAAAATGCTTATACCAGATGTTGCAAATTCTGATTATTTAAAAATGAATGAAAAAGGAAAGTTAGAATATTTAAATGATAGCTTTCTTCAAAAATTATTGGATAATACTGGTTGTTTAGAAATTGATAATTATTATTTTTATTATCAAAAGGCACGTATAGCATTATAAAAATACATTTAATTCTATTAGACTGGGAAACTTAAATAAATATAGATTGAGGGATACAAGAAGAGAGGAGGAAAATAATATGAGAGTTGAAAGAAAAAAATAATGAAAGATATTTAAAAATTTAAAAGAGTTGTGCTGAGAAATGATGGAAAGTGATTGGAATAATGATTTAGAGTATCCCAGTTGAAATTAAGTTTTGTGATTGAAGGAGGGGAGATCTGGTGCAGGTGCAGGATCTTTTTCTTCATACAGATCATACCATTCATCATTCAAATCAGCTAGGATATATGGAGGATAATGTAAGTAATGATCCAACAATTTTCTTTTTTGATATTTAATTTTTTTTTGAAATTGGATTCTGAGCTCCCGGAGACTATAAAATCTTCCCTTTGAAATACCAATAGCATGTTCAATCCATACTCTTAATTGTGCCAGGGGATAATTAAAGGTGGTTTTGGGGTCATTTTCTAAAGTTGCACCACGGAAAGCAAGTATGATGTACTTTCCACTTGCTTATCATGAGTCTTCAAGGAGGTATTGAGATTCATCAATGTATTTGTCACCTTTTTGAGAAATCTTCACTTTTTGTAACACATAAGAGTCATGAAATGAGCCAGGAAAGCCAATATGAAAAGCAATAAACTTTTTATTGACATTTCACACAAGTTGAATGGTAATAGAGGATATAGAAGGAAGATAAAAAGTTAGTTTATGCACCACACAATATGGGGGGCAGACTTGCTAGCAAGTCCATATCCTTAAACCATAATTCATCACAATTTGAGTATTAATTGAGCTTCCCATGAACCATCTAAGAAACAAGGGTGAAAGTTTGTTTAATTCATGCTGAATAATAGTTGAATAATTATTGAATCCAATGAATTCATTACTTGAAAAAAAAATTTAAATTTGAACAAAATGATTTTTTGATATAAGGGTGAAATCAGTGCACCCCATATCTAAACCAGGCTGGTAAATACATAGGTTTTTTTTGTAAAAATAGTGCTTTTCTCATTCTTTCAAAAAAAATAATTCTCATTGTAGATTTAATCAAACTTCATTTTACATAAGCATTCAGATATTTTAGCCCAATTACCTATTTAAGTTATTAAATATAATCAGAAATTATTTAAGAAGTACTATATAGTGTAGGGATATTAATCATCATATTATTTTCAGGGAAAATTTTAAAAATATGATATTTTATCTTTATGTATGATTACATAGAAGTAAATCTTGTGAACCTTCAAAGGATCTGTAGAGCTCAAAAAAATCTTCAAAATGAATAAAAGAATAATATAGTTAAACATATAATTTATTAATCAAGTATATATAGTTTTTTTTACCAGCAAGTACAAGCAATACAAAAGTACTGCTATTATTTAAAAAAAACTTTCCTCCATCTTCAGAATATCTAACTATGAAGGGGGGGAATTTTCTAAAAATTGAAGCACATTAAAAGTTAATGATTCACTAGAAGTCTAATTTTTTTTTTAAAAAATTTCAGGTCATCAGACTTTCCATTCTCTTGAACATAATTCTTCTGTTTTTCTATCACATTTCTTTTTCAAGAAAAATCCATCTCTTTCTGCTCCTAACATCTCCTCTCATATGAATCAAAAACTCATCCCCCATCAGATTATCCTCCCTCTTTAACCTCACTTTCCTCTTCCATCCCTTTCATTTAATTTCCACTTCATACCATTCTTCATCTATCTTAACCCCTCCACATCCCTTTCACTCAATTCTCAACTACTCTCTACCCCATTAACTCCATAGCAAGCAAAATGGGTGGGGAGTGCAGAGAAAGAGGGTAGTGTGGGGATCAAAGGGAGATGATCTGGATGGGCTCAGGTGGGCTGTGGAGTGAAGCAAAAGTTTTAGGAGGTGAGGGGTGGGGAGTGTAGCAAAAGGGGAATTGAGGGTTTGGGGGGTAGCCAAATGAGTAATGATGGGTAAGGAGGGTAGAGAAAGGCTTTTCAAGTGCTGAGGAGGGGTGCAGATTGTGCAAAAGAGTTGGAAAGGGATTTTGTGAGATGTCTGAGAATAAATAAGGCTAGAGAAGAGAGATATAGGGATCAAAAGATGTGGTGATTTCAGGGAAGAAATGATTGTATATAGGGGTGGTGAGGGAGTCAGAAAATGTGGCCAAAAACTGATGTTGCACTCTGATGTTTGGCCAAACATCAGGGTACACCTATCAATTAAATTATCACTTACAGAGACAGCTGTAGCTAAAGAGTGTCATGACCACTTTATGGCTATATGTTGCTCTCCTTGTGCAAATAGAAATATGTATCAATTTTTAAACATACAATGATGGTATATTCTGGTGTATGGTCTTGTTTACACCATTTTTCATTTATAGTTATATCTTAAACATTTAATTTTTATAAATACTAGATTTTTAAGTATAAGCATTGAAATATAAAAATTAGAAGTGAAAACTACTAAAAATTTCTAAAAAAATATTTTTGGAATTTGGTTACACATTATGCCTATGATGATAAAATAAGTAATATTAGTAATTTCTAAAAATAATTTAAAAAAAACAATATTAAAATCTAAACCATTAATATGGGAATGATGAGTTGAGCTCACTTTCTTTTTAATTTGACTACCAGCTATGTTGGGGTCAGGCTGAGGTCAAGTACAAAGACATGAACTAGCTTGAATGGTCAGTTGTCTAGAAGATTTTATTATTCCTATATGAATACTGTAGTACAGATCCAATAAATATTAAAATATAACTCAAAATAGGGGTCTCAGTAATTCTAATCTCACTAATCATATATGGCTTACAATCTTTATAGTTGGTAGAAAAATAGATTTAATAAATTCAGATACTATTCAAAGACTTTATAAGTACTATTGATATGTATTGTAATTGTATTGGTTTTATGTTTAAATTGAAATGATAAAGAATGAAAAAAAGAAGACCAAAAACCTCCTCTTTTTATACACAGTTACTTCCCCAATGACCCCTATGATTTACCAGCTCAATACACAGTAAATGACGCCTCATTCTACCCAATAGACATTTTCAGAGCTAAAAAGAGTGACTAGTAACATAATTAGAATGATATCACCCACCAAAATACTTTAGTAATAGGGATAATCCATCAAAAATAAAGAATAAGAGAAAAAGAGAGTGTATGCGTATTATACATTAATATAAAAGGCCAAAACGAGTAAATTAAGACTAATTAATACTTAATAATAACGGGGATTAACTGTAGAAATTTTGGGGCTAATCCTGACATTATACTATGTGATATCCCCATTCAAAAATAACCAAATTTGACTGAGAAACACCAAAAGACCCAAAAAAGGGCTTGAGATGTGGGGTAACTACATGCAGTCCTTGGCAGGCACTTGCACGGGTAAATCCTTGACTAATTTAGGCTAATTTAAGCGTGGTAGTGAATTAAAGCACCAAGAAGGAGGTTATTAATGAAATTAGTGCATATAAAGAGGGTCAATGCATCTATAATTAAGCTAGGACACTAAACAAGCGCCTGTTGCCTATTTTAGTGTGTTTCCCCACAGTGGGCATAGAATGTGGGGTAATTATAGTGTGAAAAAGCTAAATTTGCTAAAAATGAAGCTATTCACACAGGAAAGATGCAGGCAGTATGTGGTCAGTACACAGAAGCCATTTCTGGCATAAAAAACACCAAATTTGAAAAGTCTTACTTTTATGCATTTTATTAGCCAAATCAATAGTCCTAATTAAGAAAAATTGATCTGTCAAAGGTCATTTTCAATATTATTAAATTTATAGCGCATATAATCAACTTTTAAGTGATTTAAAGTGCATTTCCTGTTTTTTACATAAAACAATGAAAATAACAGCTTTAAGTGTACTTAAAAATTATTTAGCCTTATATTTAAGGCTCTTAAGATTACCCTAACATATTCCAACTTAATATTAACTACATAAGACTTATAAAAGGTAGATATATGCGTGTATATAAGGTGTTATAATGGCATATTTTGTATATTATCATAATTTTACTTATGTATACTATTTGTGTGCTCTAATTTATTGCTCCCATGTATAGTCCATGTGTTTCAGGTAACTTATAAGTACTTTTTAATCAGTCCTGGGAATATACAGGCTGACAGTTGGTGTGGAACAGAGCATATTTTACATGAACTATGTAATTAAAAAAATAACATAAAATCTTTGGATATATCTCACCTTTGAGCTTTATTTGTGGTGTTTTAATGTTTTTAAATACGTGAATAAATAGATGTAATTATTACAAATTCAAGAAAATAAATTATAATATGTCTTAAAATACAAATTATTGTTAATTCAGTAACAAGAAAAACTCTTTGACTTATCTTCATTACTAAATAATCTTTATGAAAATGAATATATCTACTTTAAAAAATATATACATCTAATTTTTGATGGAACTTTAATTGAACTCCCAATGCCATCCTGGTTCTGACTGTTTTTGAAGATATGTTAAACTGTGAGATTTTTTTTTTCAAATTAGATGTTTTTTTAATGTATATAAATGTAAAGGGGTCCTCTTGGTCTAGAAGATTTTTCCACAGTCCAAATGGCGGTGAAGGAGGATAACTCAAGAATTTCAATCAAGGAACCTAGTTTCTATCTTATATTTTTTATTACTCAGTTAAAAGCTATGAATTTATTATTATTATTATGTTATGATTTTAGAATTACGCTATTGTAAATACTAAAGTAACAGAAATAGTAATAGATCATAATATGTGATTGTATATAATAAAATTGTGAGTGGCAAAGGGATAAATCAAAAAAACCCAAGATGGGAGGCCATATATAGGCAAAAGGGAGAGAAACCATGGAGTTTGAAAAATATCTATATACCGGAGAAGGAGAGAAAAGTAAATTCCACAATAACATATTGCAAATATTAAGATTTCTCTATAAATAATGTATTTACTGTATATATCTAATTATTTAATTTATTTTAAAGTTCCTGTAAATTTAAATTTTAAATAAAATAACTTAGATTTAATAATTAGTATTAATATATTTTCATTTCACCTCTAGACTTTCATGAGGATGTTGTCAGGGGATAAAAATATGTGTGACATTTAAAATTAAATATTTACTTAATTTTTACTTTTCCAATTAGTTAAATTATTTTAAGTAAGTTATAAAGTCTATATAATTAATAAAATAAGAAATAAAGGCATGGCTGGATCCTAGTAAATAATTAATTATTTTCTGGGTAAGTCTAGTGTCCTAGCTGACACTCCCTCCCTCTAAAAAAAATTCTATGATTTTTTCTTTTTATATCTCTTAAGTAGAGCAGGAAGATTAGATATCTCTTTCTCAGGTATCCAAGAAACATATTCAGGAGATTTATACTTGAATCTCAATAAGTATTCTGTACCTTTTTCAGCAGCAATTATTCTGTAATTTAGAATCCTATCAATTTCTGCTGTTTCAGTGATTTCATTAGCGGTTTTCTTTGGTCTTCCCTCCTTTTGGGAAATAAATCACTATTGGATGTGAAAGGTTTCAGAAGAGATATTGGAAAAACAAGATGTTTCCTGTAAAATGGAGAGTAAAAGACAACTTCAACTGCACTATCACCAACCACTCTTCTGACAAAAAATGGACCTAAAAATGGGTCATTTCATTTTTTATTATCTTTTAATTTGAAGTGGACTGTAGAAATCAGTACTTCATCACCCTTTTTAAAAGTTTATTCTTTATGGGATTTATCCCACCTTTTCTTCTCATATTCAAAAGATTTTTCAATACCTTTTTGAGCATGACTTCTGAAAAGTTGTTGCATTTGAAGAATATATTTTACACCAGGATGTAAATCAAAATTAGGCATTTTATTATTGAGAGTTTGGGCAGGAGTATTTGGAGCATATCCAAACCAGAGCTTAAAAGGTTTTCTCTGAGTTACAGAATGAACAGTGCTATTATAAGAGAATTCCAAACGAGGAAGTAAGTTATCCCAATCATGAGTGAATCTTTCATTGTCTTTGTGCTCAAGGCCAAAGGCAAAATACCTTCTTATCATGTCTCTGAATCATTCTCTCAGCTAATCCACCAGCTCAGGAGTCATGGGAAGTAGAAAGCTTCAGATCACATCCACAAACGTCCATCAGAGACATCCAAAACTCAGAAGTAAATTTAGGGTCTCTATCAGAGATTATAGCCTTTGGAAAACTGGAAGCATTAAACATATGAGACCACCAAAAGAAGGCTAGCTCTTTAGTGGAAACATCCTTGTGAGTAGGGATAAATTTAAAACAATTTGTGAATCTATCCACAATAACCCAGCAAGAGTTATGACTGTCTTTCCCCGAAATGAGAAATCCTGTTACAAAGTCCATGTTAATTATTTGCCATGGTGCATCAGAAGCTTCAATATGTTGCATTAATCCAGCCTATGTTCCAGTTAATCTTTATGATTTCTGGCAAGAATTATAGGACTCAACATATAGTTTGGTGTCTTCAGAAAAATTAACCCACCAAGCAGTTTTCTTAATTGTGATCATTGTTTTTTAAAGATCAAAATTTCCAGCCAATATGTCATCATGACAAATCTTCAAGATGATTTCTTTCATAGAAGGAGGAATAAAAGTAACATTAATCAACTTTCTTCTATAATGGAGGTAGCCTTCATCAAATGAAAATTTTTCTTTTTCCAAAGTAGTCTGGTACTTTGGTGGGAGGCTTTTAATTAATGCTTGTATTGAAGCATTCTTTGGATCATTTAATATGGTGCATAACTTTTTTAAGTCAGTGTCCTTATCATATGAATCCAGAATAATCTGTAATAACTCTTCCTCCATATCAACCACATATATTCTCTGAATGTGAATTATTTCATTGTCAAGGGTCATATGCATGATTAGAGTCATCATTTGGAAAAGGTAACCTTGATAAAATAACCACATTTGAGTGAACAATACCAGCACTATGAATTATTGTCATCCACCCTCTGTATTCTTGAACAGATAACTGCCATCTGAACATATGTCTGTTAGGTGTTTTCAAGTTTAAGAGGGATTTAACTGCACTTCAGTCAGTGACAATTTCAAATTTATGGTCATCCAGATAATAATGTAGCTTCTCTAGAGCCCACACCACTGCTAAACACTCCAGTGGAGTGGCACCATATTTCAATTCACTTTTTCTCAAGTTTCTTGAAATATAAAAAATTACTACTTGTTATACTTTACCATTCATAACTTGTTTTGATGGAGAGCAGCACCAAGACCAATAAAACTGGTATCAGTTTATAAAACATATGGTTTATTAAAGTCAGGTAAAGCAAGAATTGGTGCTTACATAAAACAATGATTCATAGTGTCAAAAGCTCTTTGTCTATCATTTTTCTAGACAAAAGCAACATCTTTCCTAGTTAATTGAGTAAGGGGTAGTTCTATGACCTGATAATTTTTAATATCCTTTCTATAGTATCCACACATTCCCAAAAAACTCTGGATCTCTCTAACTGCAGTAGGAGCCTTCACCTGTTGTATGGATGCCACTTTGTTCTGGTCAACACATATCTATAACCCTGAGACAACATGACCAAGCCTTTTTAAAGAATGAAAACCAAATTTTCATTTTTTTCAAGGCAAGTGTCATATTTTTCTCATCCATCTTATGGAACACTTTACAAAGGTGGTTAAGATGGTCCTCAAATATTTTAGAGAATATGATAATATTATCAATGTAAACCATCAGCCATCCTTCAATTATTTCTTGATGGAATGTGTTATCCATAACCTTTTGAAAAACTGAAGGGGAATTTTTGGGGCCAAATGGCATCCTAAAATACTTATAAATACTCATGTAAGTAGCAATCATTGGAAAATTCTGGGAATTCTTCTCAAAAGGTACCTGGTGATATCCTTTATTACCATCTAAACAGCTGATACATTTAGCACCTTGTAAGGTAGCATGTATAGAGCTAATTCTGGGTAGAAGATAGATATCATCTACAGTATAGGTGTTTAATGCTCTATAATCACCACATAACCTGGATTTATCATTCTCATAAGAAATAAGGACATGCTAGATAACACAATATTTAGGTGTTTCAACTACCTTTTCAATAATATTCATCTTTAAAAGTGTCAGTGTATCTAGTATATAAGTATGATTAAATAGTATTTATTAATGGTCCTACTACTTATTGATAAATTATTTAGTGATTTAATCTTAGGGGAAGACTAATAAAATAGTTATGCTCAAATAAAACTCACAATACTTGGATTTAAATGTGTGCTAGTGTTGGAAAATAGATAAATAGAATATAGTTATAGCTTATATAATGATAATATCAATTTATAAAGGCTTTATAATTTATTTCTAAATTATAATAATTGTGTTTAAGCTTTTAATTGAATTGTAGTAAGTAATTGATGATCAATAACCCGTCAAATCCCTCTTTACTTATACCAAAATCCACTGGAGTGCACAGACCTTCAATCCAGATGATGTCACTGCTATCCCCAGAAATTACAGCACTGTGAGGGCCCATCACCTCCCCATGTCGTCCACTTCAAGCAGATTCAACACCCAGACCTCCAGTAAGGACCCTCCATCACAATTAATGATAGCACAGACCTATACCATAAATAGAAAATCCAAATAAAAGCGGATACCATAAAGAAACAAGTAAAATAACTAATCCAAAAGGAATAAAATGAAACCCAGAGCATATAAAGGAAAAAAATTATATGTCCAAGCATCCATATTAACCCAGCAATGACCTCCCAACCCATAAATCCGTGAATATCCATCCAAGGAAACAGATTAAGTTGTCCAAACTGAGTACATGCGCCTGAAATAGATGTATATGTTTCTGTAGGCATTGTGAATCCACTGAATATGTCCATATGACCTAAAATAAGCAGAAAAACAAAGTTTATAGGCTATTAAGAGGCTAAAAACCACTTATAGACCTTATTATACATAATATACTGCATACTTCACTGAATATGAGATTTATGTATACATATAAGCTTATGTATGTCAATAATTACTTAATATCACTTAAGATTAATATTTTATGACTCCATTAACACCTTAATAAGTATTATTTGGCTATGGATAAGCTATTTAAACTACTATAAGTTATATAATAGTGTAATCATCATATATATATGTATTATAAACATATATATAAGTGTTTTAACCTAATTTTTAAGATATAAGCTTAATGTATTTAAGGTTATCTTATTTTAAACATAAGAACTACACAGTCCTGAAGATACCTAGGCTGACACTCCCTCACCCAAAAAAACAATAAAAAAATGTTAAGACATTTTAATTAAAAGTAAGGAGTGAATAGAAAAAATATTAAATTTTCTATAATACACATACTGAATAAACAATTTTATTTTGATTTAAATTTTTTCAAGAGATTTTTGAGATCAGAGATTTAATTTTCTGGAATCCACTGATCATATTCACTTGATTTATTTTTAAATCTTAATAGATACTCAACTCCCTTTTCTTTAGTAAGGTGTCTCTTTTTAAGTATCTTTTCAATTTCTGCCTTTTCAACTATTTCTTCAGGTTGCTGTTTATGCCTTCCTGATCATCTTGGAAATAGAGAACTATCATTAGAATGGTATGGTTTTATAATAGAAATAGGAAATACTGGATATTTTCTATCATATGGTGCATATAGTATAACCTCAACAGCATTGTTACCAACCATCTTTTTAACTACAAATGGTCCAATGAATGGATCCTTCAATTTAACATTACCATTTAAATTGAAATGTACTGTAGAAATAAGGACTTCATCACCCTCTTTGAACCTTTGTTCTTTATGGGCTTTATCCCATCTTTTCTTCTCATCCTCAAACACCTTATTTATACATTCTTGGGCATATTTTCTGCTTAATTATTGCATCTGAAGAAAAGACTTAGTACCTGGATGGATATTCAATCTAGGTAATTTATTAAGAGTTTCAGAAGGGGTATTAGGTACATAACCCAAGCATAACTCAAATGGCTTTTTTCCAGTGACAGAATTTACCGTACTATTGTATGCAAATTCTAAACCTGGGATAAGGGTTACCCAATCATGCGTGAATTTGTCATTGTCTTTAAAGTTAAGACCAAAAGCACAATATCTTCTTATCATATCCTCTAAAGTTTGTATCATTATTTCTGCTAGCCCATCAGTTTGTGGATGGTGTGCTGTAGAAAGTTTTAATTGACACCCTGAAACATCCATAAGTGATGTCAAGAACTCAGAAGTAAATTTAGGATCTCTGTCTGAGACTATTGCTTTGGGAAAAGCTGCTATATTTAACATTTGTGTCCACCATAAAAAATCTAACACATTTGCAGAAATATCTTTGTGAGTAGGAATAAATTTACAGATTTTTGTAAATCTATTTACAATTACCCAGCAAAAGTTATAACTCTTATGCCCTGCTATTGGAAAACCTGTTACAAAGTCCATGTTAATTATTTCCCATGGAGCTTTTGGTTGCTCAACTTGTTGTAATAAACCAGCTCTTTTGCCTGTTAATCTTTTAGATTTTTGACAAGAATCACATGTCTCAACATATTTTTGAACATCCTCAGACATGTTAATCCACTAAGCTGTGTTTTTTACTCTGTTTAATGTTTTACGGTAGTCAAAATGACCTACTAAGATATCATCATGACATATACTTAACATTCACTCCTTCATTGAAGGGGAAATTATAATTACATTACTTAACTTTTTCTTTTAATATATAAAACCATCCTCAATGGAAAATTTTCCTTTTTCTAATGCCTCTTTATACTTATTTGGTAATGTTTATATTAAAACATTCATTGAAGCATTAGATGGATCATTTAATATTGTAGTGAGCTTACGCAAGTCAGGATCTGAAGCATACATGTCAAGAATTGATTGCATAAATTAATCCTCAAGATCTACAATATAAATGCCATAAATGTTAATAATCTCTGACTCAGGAACATAAGCAGGATTTTCATCATTATTAAGCAGAGGTACTCTAGATAAAAAATCTACATTAGAGTGTAAGGTTCCTGCTCTATATGTAATAGTCATCGGTCCTCTGTATTTTTGTACAGCTAGTTGCCATCTAAACATGTGTCTATTAGGAGTTTTCATGTTTAAGAGTGACTTAACTTCACTACAGTCAGTTTTTAACTCAAATTTTTGGTCTTCAAGGTAATAATGTAGCTTCTCAAGAGCCCGTACTACTGTCAAACATTCAAGTTGAGTAGCACCATATTTAAATTAACTACTTCTTAGAGTACGTGAAATATAGCAAATTACTACTTCTGACATTTTTCCTTCAATAAGTTGTTTTTGATGCAAAGCAGCACCCAGACCAATAAAACTTGCATCTGTAAATAATACAAAAGGCAATTGGAAATATGGTAATCCCAAGATAGGAGCTGTCATCAAAAATTCTTTCAACTTATCAAAAGCCTGTTGTCTTTCATTATTCCAAATGAAAGCTTCTGATTTCTTTATCAGTGTGGTCAATGGTGCAGCAATTAATTGGTAGTTTTTTACATATTGTCTATAATAACCACACATACCAAGAAAAGATTGTACATCCTTTAAATTTTGAGAAATGCCAATATTCTTGATTGAAGCCACCTTATTTTGGTCTACACATATTTGTAATCCAGATACAATATGACCAAGCACTTTTAAAGACTCAAACCCAAATTTACATTTTTTTAATTCAAGGGTCATTTTTATTTCATCAATTTTCTGAAATATCTTCTTTAAATGGATTAAGTGTTCATCATATGTCTTAGAGGATACTATGATGTCATCAATGTATACCATTAACCATCCCTCAACTATTTCATTATGGAATTTCATATCCATTAACTTCTGAAATACTGATGGAGCATTTTTTGGTCCAAATGGCATCCTGAAATATTTATAAATTCCCATGTGTGTTGTTATCAACAAAAATTTCTGTGAATTCTTTTCAACAGGAATTTGATGGTACACTTTATTTCCATCTAAGCAACTTACATACTTAGCACCTTTAAGGGTAGCATGTATAGAGGCAATCCTTGGCAAGGGATAAATATCATCTACTGTAAATGTATTTAATGCTCTATAATCACTGCACAGTCTTGCTTTATCTTGTTCATAAGAAATTAGCACTGGTGATATTACATAATATTTTGTTTAATTTCAACCTTCTTAAGAATGTTCATTTTTAATAACATCCTAATATTATCCTCTATGTCTTTCCTCTTAATTGGTGAAGCAGGGTATGTTTTATTTTTAAGACTAGCAGGAATATTATTCATATCACAGGTTAAACTAATTTTCATCTCATGATCTTTTAGAAGGCTAAGTTCACTTTTACCATGTGCAAAATCTATTGGAAATGCTTTAATTAAGTCCAAAATATTATTTTTCTCAGATTCACTTATCTGAGTGCCAAATGATGCTTTAGAAATTTCTGTTTCCAGAATTTCCATCTCATTGGATTCTCTTCCTTTGCACGGAATATTTGTTACTGACTCAATGTGTAAGACTGTGTTAAAAGAATTTATTTTAAATTTACTTTTACCATTAATGCCAATTGTAAAATTGTTATTAGAAGGGTCTAATTTCACGCCAAACTTATTCAGAATATCATTTCCAATGATAAAACAGTTACTACAGTTAGTATTATCCATTACTACAAAGTCACAAGTTACTCTTACATAACCATGTTGATGTTTAAAGAAAATGGCAGCTTTGTATCTACCAATGGGGTGTAGTACTGATCCAAAACCTCTCCAATTTTTACTTTGAAGGGTTTCAATCTTAGACTTATATTCACTATCAATTTTTTGTAATGTATTAGTAGAAACAACAGAACTAGCAGCTCCTGTGTCAAATACTATATTAACATTTTTACCAGAAATGATAGCTGGAACCATGATAGGTGTCATTCTTAAGTTATCAGCTTGTATATCTTTAATGATTTCAGCATCCTCAAATTTCATTAAAGATTCATTTGAGTCCATATTTAATATTGGATTGTCAAAGATGGAAAAATCTTCTTCCAACATATAGACTTCATTTTCATCACTATATGAGATATTGCTGTCACAATAACTTGATTCTTTACTTTTTTCAGTTTCAGTTTCAGATTCACGTTGATTATCAACAATATTTATGTTTTTCTGACATTTTTTACCTTTAACCCAAGGTTTTTTACACTTATAAAAAGTATTAGTTTCATACTTTTTAGGTACTACAGGTGAAGTAGGTTTTTTCTGCTTCCCCTGAAGTGTTTTTGAATTCTGATTTTTAACATGTTCAATATTTTGTTTAAAAGTGGAATACCTTGCTTCTTACTTATGGTTTGAAAATATTTAATTTCAAATATTAATAAGGTCAGAATATTCAGTAACATTAATTGTTCTAGCTACAACAATTTCTCTGACAGATATAGGTAATTTATATATTGTCTTATCTTTCTATAAGTTAAAATCCATTTTTAACTCAATGGCTTTTAATATTTTATTTAACTTCATTAAAAATACCATAGGTTTGTCACCATTCAACAGATTGCACCTAGTTTTTTCATAAAGTCTCTGCTTAGTTAGTCTGAATTTAGAACCTCCAAATTATTTTTCAATTAGTTTTTTCCATTCAGCCCAAGAGTAATCTTTACCCTCATTCAAAACAGCTTCAAACCATAATAAAGCAACATCCTTAAATAAAGAAATTAATTTTGATGTTATTTCTTCATCTGGTAACTTATATGAGAATTTCAAGTTGTCAATTATTTGATTAAAATGTTTCCAATCAGATCTGGCTTCCCCATCATAAGCTGGGTTCTGATCTATCTTAGGCCAGTTTTTCTGATTGTATTTTATTTCATTAATCTTAGGTAAATTCAATAACTCATTTACTCTTGATAAATGGTCTTGTATTTCCTCCTTTACGGATTTGTGACTTACATTTTCTGATTTGACACTACCACCAGATGGTTTTTGTTGTGGTGGTATAGGGAAGGAATGAGATTCACTTTTACCAATGAAAAGATTATTATTATACTGAGTATACTTATGATTATCCTAGTTAATTAGTATATTGGAAGTTTCAATCTCAATTTTAGTCAATCTTTGTAGCAGCTCAGAGATACTTTGATTTTTCTGGGAAAAAGATAACTTAGTTCTTGATTCAATTTTCAATAAGTGTGCTTCATAAAACTTTTCTAACTCACAGAATTTGTTTGAAAGTTCAATATATTTATTACTCAATAAATCATACTAAAGAGTTAGAGACAGATGTTCATTCTCTAATTCTTTATTTTGTGTTTCCAGTTGAGAAATTTTCAATGTTAAAGATGAAATTGTATCACTTGTGAGCTTAACTGTCTGTTCCTCACAATCAGTCATTCTATTCCACATTGCTGTAACAATTCTATGGAAAGTTGGATTATTGTTAAAATACTCCATGTCTTCCTTCTCAATTCTCTCACTATCTTGTGAACTTCTCATCTCACTAGTAATTGGTGGCAACTGAGGATTGCCTGTATTATTATTATGAATAGTACTGTTGTTATTGACAAAAGACAAGTCAGGTGTATCTACATCAAAACCTAATTTTGTTAAGTCCTCCTAAATTCTCTGTACAGATTTGACATCAATAATACTACCATGGCATTTGTGAAAGTCCTGATTTTTGGTGCTTTTGCTTTCCTTTGTAGGGTTGAGATGAGGAAGTCTGATGAGGAGGAGGATCCCTGTTGCAGATGTGACTGGACCATTGTTGATGGAACCAATCCCACTTCAATTTTTCTGCAGGATTTTCTCCTGGGGTAGGGGGTTGCTGACTTGGCTGGCCTACCTTTAGCTCTGCCAAGGTTTGATCCATCTGTCGGAATCCTACCTTGCAATTTTTCTGCAATTGCTCTACTTCCTTTGCATGAGAGACTTTTATTCCTCCAACTTCAGGACCTGTTTTTCATGATTGAAAAGTTGATCCTGCAGAGGAGTTAATGTCTTTTTAATTTTAATCTTTTTTAAGAGGGCTTCATTTTCACCTATACTCATTTGCTCTGGCTGGGTTTATGATTGACCCTCCATGGTTATGTCCTGGAGCAATTTTTTTATTAGCTTTAGACCTGGTATTATAAGCAGGCTTTTCACTTACATTGTCCTGGGGAGTACTCATATTGATAAGAATAACAATATATTACGTCTACAAAAGAGAAAACCTATTTGTTAATTAGTAGACAAGAATTATTAGCAATACAATTACTAATAAAAGCTCTGGAGCTTACCCTTAATTTATATCTTTATTTATTTAAATAAAATATAAGAAAAATTTGAAAAAATCTGTTAAAAAAATAATAAGTTTAGCTACACCTTAATAAGGGTGAATTAATAGATTACCAAGCTTTAACCAAATACAAATTTAATTGGGTTTTATATTGCTGACCAAATACCAAGTGAAATTGGGTTTTTATTGGGTACAGTTACTACTGTAAATACCTAATTTTTATTATAAAAAATTAGTACAACTATTATAAGGGTTCTTTTCCGCAATCAATGAGTTATGATGACCCACTAATTTTCAGCAGACCCAAATATTTGGTTTGTTTGAGCTATACAAAATTAAAAATCACATCGCAAGGCTTATACTTAATAATCTATAATAATCAAAGAAAGACCCCCAATTGTCAGTGTATCTAGTATATAAGTATGATTTAATAGTATTTATTAATGGTTTTACTACTTATTGATAAATGATTTAGTGATTAAACCTTAGGGGAAGGCTAATAAAATAGTTATTCTCAAATAAAACTCACAATACTTGGATTTAAATATGTGCTAGTGGTGGAAAATAGATAAATAGAATATAGTTATAGCTTATATAATGATAATATAAATTTATAAAGGCTTTATAATTTATTTCCAAATGATAATAATTTTGTTTAAGTTTTTAATTTAATTGTAGTAAGTGATTGATGATCAATAACCCGTCAAATCCCTCTTTACTTATACCAAAATCCACTGGAGTGCACAGACCTTCAATCCAGATGATGTCATTGATATCCCTGGCAATTACAGCACTGTCAGGGCCCATCACCTCCTTACGGCGTCCACTTCAAGTAGATTCAACACCCAGACCTCCAGTAAGGACCCTTTATCACAATTAATGATAGCACAGACACATACCATAAATAGAAAATCCAGATAAAAGCGGATACCATAAAGAAACAGGTAAAATAACTAATCCAAAAGGAATAAAATGAAACCCAAAGAATATAAAGGAAAAAAATTAAATTTCCAAGCGCCAAATAACATCCCCAAGCATCCATATTAACCCAGAAATGACCTCCCAACCCATAAATCCATGAATATCCATTGAAGGAAACAGATTAAGTTGTCCAAACTGAGTACATGGACCTGAAATAGATTTATATGCTTCTTTAGGCATTGTTAATTCACTGAATACATCCATATGAGCTAAAATAAGCAGAAAAACAAAAGTTATAGGCTATTAAGAGGCTAAAAACCCACTTATAGACCTAAATATACATAATATACTGCATATTTCACTGAATATGAGATTTATGTATACATATAAGCTTATGTATGTCAATAATTACTTAATATAACTTAAGATAAATATTTTATGACTCCATTAAAACCTTAATAAATATTATTAGGCTATGGATAAGCTATTTAAACTACTATAAATTATATAATAGTGTAATAATTATATATATATGTATTATAAACATATATATAAGTGTTTTAACCTTATTTTAAAGATATAAGCTTAATGTATTTAAGGTTATCTTTTTTAAACATAGGTTTTACTCAGTAGTGGAGATAACTAGGCTGAAAAAAAGGGTGGAGATATTGTCTTCAATAACTTTTCTCTTTGTGGGAGAAGGAGGATAAGGCTTCTTCTTTAAACTAGTTTATTTTCCAGTTAGTTGGCAAAAAAATGAGAACTTCATTTCTTCTTTTCCAATCCTAATTTTTGTGACCCATGAGCAAAGGCCATAGGAAAAGATTTTATAAATTGAATGATGGAATCTTTTTCCTCACCAGAAATTTGTTCTCCAAGAGAAGCATTGTCAATTTCAGACATAAGGGCAGGCATTTCTTTTGTAGATCTCCCTTTATATTGAACTACAGAACTACATGTGTTCAATCATGGTGTTAATAATTTTTTGAGGGAGGAAATTTTAAATTTTCTCTTCCCATTCAACCCCATTGTAAAGCATTGGTTTGAGGGATCCAATTTAATGCTATATTTGGTTAAAATATCATTTCCCACAATGAACCAACTACTTATGTTATCATTTTTCATTACTAAAAATTCACACATACCTCTTACAAAGCCATGGTTATATTTGAAAAATACTGTGGCTTTGTATTTACCAATGGGGGTTAAAACAGAGCCATAACCTCTTCAATTATCAGAAATGATAGGAATAAGTTTTAATTTATAATCTTGGTCCACTGAAGCAAGTGCTTTTTTGAATACTACACTTCCTCCAGCTCCAGAATTTAAAACAACCTCAATTTTATTTCCATTAATCAAGACTGTTGCGTTGAGAGGGGCAATAATAATTGAGCTTTCCTCAAGATTTCTTATGATCTCAGCATCTTCTTCTGTATATAAATCATTATTACCAATTTCAATATTATTCAAATAATGAATATCTTCTTCCAGAATTAAAATTTCATGGTGTGATTCATATGAAATGATGCTGGCACAATCACTTGAAGTAACATCCAGTGCAACTGTGTCATCAGCATATTTCTCTTTTTTTTCAACAAGATTTATTTTCTTGTCACAAACATAGCCTTTCTGCCAAGGCTTTCTGGATTTAAAGCAAGTTTTTGTTGCATAATTTTTAGGTGCAACAGGGGCAGAAGGTTTACCAACTTTTTCAGGAGGTTTCTGTTGTTAATTGGAGGTCTTCTCCAATGAAGTTCTAGTAATGAATCCTCTAGAATCATACTTGTTATTTAAAATGAATTCATTACAAGTATTAATAAACAAAGAAGGTTCTCTTTAGAACTCAGCCCTAGCAACTATTAAGTCTCTCAGAGACATAGGCAACTTATAGAGGATCCTGTCCTTCCATAATTCAAAATCCATATCTGGGTCCATTGCCCTCAGGATATTCACAAGTTACATCATGAAATCAATAGGTTTTTCAGTAGAAGAAGAGATATATCTAGCTTCCTCATACTGATTTTGTTGAGCTAACCTAAACTTGGAACCACCAAATTGTTCTTTAATTAATTTCTTCCAATCTTCCCATGAGTAGTCATTTTTATCTAAAAGGACAGATTCATACCACATTAGGGAAGCATTTGAAAATAAAGAAATAAATTTAGACACAATTTATTCATCTGGATGTTTTTAAGAATTTTTCAGGTTATCAATTCTGCAAATAAATTTTTGTAAATCAGACAAAGAATCACCATCAAATGTTGGGAATTGGTCAAGTTTTGGCCTATTCTTTTGATTTGAAGTGGTCTCCTTATTGAAAGCTTGTTTCTAATTGAGAAGAGGCTTTAATTTCTCCGATGGGGCAGTAATCTCATTGTTTAACCCTTCTGTAGATGAAAAAGGTGCATCATCAATTTTTGATGGAAACTCAGTAATATCTACAGGCATTTCTGGCACTAATTTTACTTTAGATGAACTAGGGACAGGTAGAAGTGGAGTATCCTGTGCAGCAGGTTCTTTCAAAGAAATTTTAGAATACTTTTGGTCATGTAACAATGAATTCAGCTTCTCTTTAATGTTTGTTAGCCTAGTATTTCCTCTTAGAATACTGGATAATGCTTCATTGATAGTTGCAAAAGATGATTGGTTCTTATTTTTCAGAGATGAATAATGGTCAATTAGTCTCTTCAAGTTCATCTTATGTCCCTTTAGCTCCTGGAAATAGATAGACACAGTTTCTTGTAAATTAGATAAATCATTCTTGATATTTTGCCACAAAGTAACTTTCTTCTCATGAGTTACTTTGTACTTATAAAAATTATCAGAAACTCTCTGTAATTCACTTCTCACTGATTGGTACCCTTGTTCAATTAACAAAATATTAAATTTTTGAGTCTATTTCATGTTGTTCATTATATGATTTTTCTTGGCAATAATATCTCTCAAATATTCATCATTAATGGTAGCTACATCTGGAGTATTTCTCAACAAGGGAACAGAGTAATTTTCCATATTCTAATAAAATTCAGGATCAAGTGTTTCATCAATAACAGCAATATTAAGATTAATCATTGAAGTAGTAATAAATACTAAAGGATTAGTTACATCTGAGTATTGATTTATAAGCCTACTAGAGCCAGCCTTTACTTGTATCAAGGTATCATCACCTCTTCCAAAGTTACCTGAAGGAACTAGATTAGTGACAAGAAAGAGCACTTGAGATTCAATGGAGGGGCTTACCATGGCTTTGGAAAAATTTGAAATTGATGTTTCTTTTTCCTTCT
Organism: Hemileia vastatrix; assembly: GCA_030280995.1. Lineage (NCBI taxonomy): Eukaryota > Fungi > Basidiomycota > Pucciniomycetes > Pucciniales > Zaghouaniaceae > Hemileia > Hemileia vastatrix. Next base: position 9,102,985 of record JASXTE010000017.1, on the reverse strand, counting down.
TCCTCCTTGATAGGGATGAGGAGAGTCTGGGGTGAATTGATGGGGCCTGGAAGGACCTTCCAGAGGTGCTTGCTGTTGTTGGGCCTTCAGGGATTCCCACTGAGTGTTAAGCAAGCCCATTTCCAATTTGTAGCTTCCAAATTTTCCTGTGGTTGAGGAGCCAATGGTGCAGGGACTTTTTTTGGAGGAGGAGGTTTCCTCTTCTCATGAAGAAAGGATTCTATATTTCTTACCTTTTCTTCAAGAATTTCTACTTTTGATCTTAGTTTGAGGTTCTCTTACATCAACTCCTTGATGTGAATGGAGAGGTTTATGACTTGCTGCTTCAAGTGAATCTTCTTTATCTTGAGTCCTCTTGTAAGCTCTTCTGTGGGGTTCAATGGAGGCTTTTGATCCAGAGCAGTTTTTTCCCCTTTTACATCCACTTTTGCATCTCTACATCCTGATTGGTCCAGAAATTGATTAATTTGTGCAATTTTTGTAGTCAAAGGAGAACTTACAGAAGTCTCATCATTATCAATCAAGTTTAGTTCCTCATCATGGCCAGAAGAAGCACTTTGATTGGTAATTGTTGTGTATAACTGAAACTGAGAGAAAGAAATGTTAAAATTTAATCAGTTTTTATTTAACTTTGTTGAAAGAAAAATAAGAAGAAAAAATAAAAATATATCAAGTATATAATCAATTATCAGGACTATTTAATCAACTAGAATAATGAAAATATAATATTAATCAGGACAAAAAATCAACTGAAATAATTATCACACTTTTTAATTAAAAAATTTAAGATATTTATATTTTATTACCAGGATTTAAAATAAATCAACTGAAATAATCAAATAATTTATTAATTATCAGGACAAAAAGTCAACTGGAATAATTAATACAAGTCTCAATTAGTTATTAATATATATTGATATATAAGTAACAATACTCTGAGTCAACTGAATTTTTTATTACCAGGACTATAATGTCAACTGAAGTAATTTTAATATAATTAATTTAGGTAATTTATATATTTATTTTTTCACTTCCAGGACAATTGTCAACTGAAACAATAAAATAAAAATTTAATTATCAGCACAATTTTCAACAGAAATAATTATTAAAAAAATAATATAATTTATTAAAATAAGTTTATTACTTCTAGGACTAAGAACACTATTGCTCTATCTTGGTCAACTAGAAAAATCATTTTAAAAAAAATTATTATTTTCCAGGAACCTCCCCCTGTAATGTGTACAAATTAATGTCACTACAGAGTGCTGTGTAAAAAGATATATGTTGGTCGGTTGTCTAGAAGTAGTTGAGATTTAGAAGAAGAAGAAGAAGAAGAAGAAGAGGAAAAGGAGGAAGAAGAATAAAGGATGATGGGACAATACTGTAGCTATTTTGGTAGACAAAAAATATGATGAGGGGTGAACTGGTTATACTAGTAAGTATTTTATTATTCTCTCTGCTCAAATATCAACAAACTTACTATTCAAAATCTTAAAACAACCTTATAATTTTATTTAGTATTTAAGGGGACTTGAGCGCCACAAGATATAATAAAATATAATATAATATTTAAAATATGATGAGTTAGTAAGTGATGAGGCTACAGGGGATTATCCAAGGCTTTTTTATAGGAAAGGGGTCCTCTGAAGTTTCACAAATGCGTAATTAAAAAATAGTAATAAGGTAAAACAAGAATATAAAAGAATATAACTAAAACATAGATATTGAGAGAAAAACATTAAACAAATAATTAAACCCATGAGTAAGAGACTAATTTTCCTACCATATTTTCCCAAACCAATTAATTAAAATAATGAGTAACTAAAAAAGTCTGAAACATAATAACTGTGAGTAAAATAATCCAAAACAGGTATTGCAATGTTTTGTAAAGGGTTTTAATTTAAACAAATAGAATATTTTGACACAAAAATTTTTGAAATTAATTTAAGGTCCCTTGGTTTCCGGCATCAGGATAATGATGTGTCAACAAGTATTTGGAAAGGCTCTCAACTGTCAAGGGGTCCTCTTGGTCTACAATATTTTATGGTGGTCCAAACGGCAGTGAAGAGGAATAACTGAAGAATTTAAATCAAGGAATGTAGTTTTAATCTTATATTTTTATTACTCAATTAAAAGGTATTTATGGATTATTATTATTTCCTTATGATTTTAGAATTGTGCTATTGTAAATACTAAAGCAACAGAAATAGTAATAAATTATAATAGGTGATTGTATATAATAAAATTGTATATGGTAAAGGGATAAATCAAAAACAACCAAAATGGGAGGCCTAATATAGGCAAAAGGTAGAGAAATCAAGGAGTTTAAAAAAATATCTATATACCAGTGTAGACAATCCTATAGTACTAGCTATAGGCCTTGACCAAGGGAGTTGGAGAAAACCCAGAGAGAAAATCCCCTGTCCCTTTAGAAAAATAAAGTGAGATTTACCTGCTACAGTAAATTGGTTCCTGTTTGCTAAAGCCCCTTTTTAAACACACTTGAATTCATGATTAGCCAAGAAAGTAGTCTCCAGACAGACTACAAACCAAAGAACTGAAATTTAGACCAATGTCCACACCAGAGAAAGCAATGATACTTGATGTAGGTTGCAAATACACACCAGAGACAGCAATAATACTTGATATAGCTTACAAGACTATACCAGAGAAGCCAGTTGCCAAGTTAAGTTAAATGAAGAACTCACCTTGAAACAAACACAGCAAATTGTGGCCAAAAAACAGTGAAAACTGAGTGAGGAACAAGGATATCACATCCAGATGGTTGTATGATAATTAAAGTTGCCCCAAACCGTCATATTCACTATGTACACACAGACCACTATCTAAAAGCCCATGCACACCAACAAAGTTGGTGTTCTTGAGCCCCAAATTGCATAAAACCCCTCTAGAAACGCTTCCCAGCCTTCTAGCACTGAGGCAGGTGGTTTGTCCAACGTTGGGAGGCCTGCCTGAGGCAGAGGGACCACCCTGAAGCCAGAAAACCACCGAAAACCTCCAAAAACACACAAAATACTTAGAAAAATCTACTACACATACTAAAACCTTTAAAACACACAATTAGGCTGTAACAACATTAAGACATAAAATTTAGATAAAAATAAACTCATTTTAATGGTTTCTAAACACTTCACCATAAGACTTAAGTTTAGCCCATAAAACACAAAAAACAAAATTAAACAGCTATCTTTTTAAATGAAAAATGAGAAATAATACCTTAAATACTCAAAATCTGAAAAATGTCATAAAGACATAAAATGAAGAAAAAATATTGGGGCTATCCAATGATAGTACCCACATCCCGGCAGTCCCAATATTTGCTGAATAAATCCAGAAAAACACCCAATTATTAAACAATGCCATTTAAGATATATCAAAAAAACACCAAATAGACCAACAAAGGGCTCCGCCAATGTTGGAAGACCACATCCTCCCTCAAAAAGAGAATTTCCACATTGTCCTTCATCACCACCACCATGTTCAGCTTTGTTTCCAAATCTGCTACTGACATGGGTCCTTTCCAATACTGCATTGACAACAATCTCATCTGTACCATCACATCACCAGCTCATCCCTACAGAGCTTCCTGTGATGCCTTTCACTCTAAGAAGAATACTTGTTTCAGATCTGGTATACTTTCCTCTTCAACATCTTCTCCTCCTCCACAACCTGATTTACCTCCCACCAGCACCAAAAGATCCAGACTATCTGTCCTGATCCCTAGACTGGTCAACAAATTACACCCTTCAAAAAAGAGTTCCAGCCCCGCTACAAACACTAGCTCTACCATCCCTGCTCTTTCTGATGGTAAGCCCAATACTTCTTCATACTGAAATTCAATCTGACAAATTTCCAGTTCATTTCAATCCTGACAGTGATGATGACATTGTGGGAACCATTGAATCACCCCCACCTAATCCATTACCCACCATCAAAGACAAATTCCAACAACATTCTTCTAAACAGAAGCATCTCATTCTAAATTACTTCCAATCCACTCCTGCCAGGAATCCAAGGAACTTGAGAAAAGGAAGAACCTCATTCACCAGTTCAAAGCCAATGCTGAAAATTTTGTTACATCTCTTGATTCTTTTCTGTAATTTCTTCTTGCCTGAAAATCTTGATTTAGAAATAAAGAAAATAAAATAATTTCCTCAGTTTAAAGTCTTGGGGGACTAATCCTCAGTTTTAAGTCTTGGGGGACTAACAGCCCTCATTTTATAGTCTTGGGGGACTCAAAAACCCTCAGTTTATAGTCTTGGGGGACTCCAAAACCTAAATAAATAAGACAGAACCAGAGATCAAAACATTAAAGACCAAAGAAATAAACTAAAATTCTGGGGTAACTGTTCTATAGAGCAGCCAGCTCATCAGTTACCCCCACACTTGCCTTAACAAAGTTCAGAGACTCCCCTCTTGGATGCCCTCTGCCAGAATCACACCAACTCCCATTATCAGTTTATAGTCCTGAAGGACTCAACCATTAAAACATCCTCAGTTTATATTCATGGGGGACTATACCATTCTTCAGTTTACAGTCTTGATGGACTGACCACAGTGTTCAGTTTAAAGTCTTGAAAGACTAACACAGTGTTCAGTTTGTAGTCTTGATGGACTAAAACACATTCTGCATAAAAGGGCGGAGCCAGCTCCATGAAAAATGCTCCGTAGCCCACCTTCTGAACCTGCACTCTCTTCATCATCTACCATCACTGATAAAATTTTCTTTCGTCTCTTTTCTTTTATTGTTGTTCCTTCACAGATCATGGCTGAATCCCAAGACTTTGACACATTGGACCTTCCTTGATTCACTGCTCCAAAAGACTATGCTTGTAAGCAGTGCATTCACATGTGCAGACCTTGTACTTTCACTCTTCCTACTACTCAGGCCAAATTTTATAACAGAGCCTTTGATTCTTGCAACTCTAAGAAGAAAAGATGTGAAAGAGGACCCAGCTATCCAATACCTTGGCCTTCACCTTCCCATAAATATATCTCCAGATCTCCTACCAGGTTACCAGAACTTGAACCTGCTTCCTCTTCTTTATCTTCCACTCCTTCCAGAAGATCATGACGTTCTATTCCCAAAACACTCCCTAAAAGACCTGCTCTATCTTCTCAGTAATCTGCTTTTACCTCAGCAAATTTAGGCAAAACGGCTTCAAAATCAGCTCCCATGCTTCTAGACCACGTCCAGACGGCCCACGGGCCTTGCTAGAAAGAAAAAATCAGGCTCAAAACTCCCAAATTCAGCCAGATAACAGCCAAAATCCACCATTAAACACCAACAACTCTAAGAAACAACCTCCTAGTGCTCCCAGAGCAATGCGTAAACACACAAATTCTTCCTCAGACAACCCCAAAAATTCCAAAATCTCTATATGGCCTGCCAGAGGACCTCGTGAAAACACCAGAGCACGCAATACTGCTCTCAAACAAAAGTTTCCTGTTCCACCAAGAAGAACTAACTACACCTCTCCTCTGGCCGCCAATTATTCCTCTGATAGTTCTGTTTCTTCTAGATCTTCATCTAGCAGATCACAATCATCTTCCAGGTCACCTTCTCCTGGTCATTCCTTCAACAACCCTGGTACTCTACCACCAGTGTCTAACCCAACTGGGCCAAGCAATAATAATATCCATAACAACAAAAGCAGCTCTGCTGCTCCAACCAGGAAACAGGAACACTTTCTTTCTAGTCCATCTTCCCAAAACCATTTAAAGAATGGTCATGAGTAACCATACCTCTATCTGTTTGATCCTCCTTCAACATCCATTCAACATTCTTCAACAGTCCAGATTCTGGCTGCATACAAATTTGAAGAGCTCCCAATCTTTAAGTACTAAATTAATAAATCCAATTTATTTAACAGATAAAAATTACTGATCCAATTCTTCTCTATAGTTTGAACCCTGCCTCCTGAAACTAAATTTGGGATTGGCCAACCTCTATAAAATACCTTAATTCTGGATTAAGCTGACATGAAACAACACCTAAGCATGATCTGTTTAAACATGCTTAAGGCCTTTGCTCTCCACGGTCCATTGAATGTGTTTGAAATGAATCTGAGAAAACAGCTCCTTGATGACCAATGGAAGATGTCTAAAACAATCAAGCACACCTTCCAACACTATATCCCCGCTTCTTCCACTTCTTCCCAAAATTTACCTTCTACCACAGGAGGAAAAAAGCATCAACTAGACGTCTAGTTGTTTTTTTGGTTTCTGTTTGTGACCCTGTGCATGATTTTGGTAATGACCCTGTACAAATACTTTTCTAGAAATCTCTTATCCCTTTTTAGTTAAACCCCCTTCATACTTAACTTTTTTTTCCACTCCATTAACTTTCTTGCTCCCTTTGTTAAGCTTCTTTCATGTTCTACATGCTCACCAATACTTCCAGAAATCTTAATCGTTAACATTCTTTTTCTTCTATGTGTATTTTTCTACCTACTTCTTTCCACTCCCTGATGTATCCATCATGTTACCTCCTCTTAGCTTCCCTAAAATCCCCTGTTAATTGATACAAGATAAGAAAATAGAATTATATCTTTTTGTTTTTCTATCGTTACAATTGTTTAACTTTCTATAGGCTTCATGATTTTTTATAATATACATGCCTTTTTGAATCTTATTGTAGCATCCAAGATATCAATAGAAAAAATTGAAATTCACCAAGATAATTTTTGTTTACTGGATACTAATTTGATGTTTGTTTGGAACTTGATTTGCATTGTAATATATGTAAATAAAGGATAAGTAACAATGGGAAAAAATAAGCAATTAAAAAGTAATACAATTAAAAAAAGAAAGGAAGGAAGAATACCCCACAGGTATCTTTGATGTGTACTAGGGGAAAAATTATGTCATGTTTGCATCACACATTACAATGTCCTACAAAAAAATGTGAAATAGTTTAGTATCCTCTGAAACGTTTGATTATTAAATATTAATTCTTAAAACAAAATGTAACCATTTACAGGACACCATTTCACGTTTTGTTTTTTCTGGCTGTAAATCCCTACTCAATGCACAAATGTGCAAATCCAACACCCCCTCCCCCATGTGTGGAAGAATAGGACAAAATTACTAGATAAAAGTGGCCCAGTAATCAGTGCAATGACAGTTGCTTACCATTATGATGATGTAAGACAACTAAAGTTGAAGCTGGTGTAAAGGAGCATACGGCTTGAACAATCTCAGCTTCACTTGAGACTCTACTGTGTCAGCTAAGTGGTAGAAGCTATACACAGTATTTTTCTCATTACTTGTCCAAATTTTTTCTCCCCCAATACTATACTCAAAAGTGTAAATTTGTGAAGGAAAATGAATGATTTTGCTTTCTAGTCTTAATTACGCATTATGAATATCAATATTTAATATCCTCCTTTTTTGATCCTGTCAATATAATATTTTTAACAACAAATTAAGAATTAAGTAAGCACAATTTTGTCATTGCAAAAGAAATAAAATTCAATATGATTGTTGCAAATCCAATGAGCTATTCAGATTTTGAATCTAAGCAAATTTGGACAAGTTAAAGCCATTTCAATCCAAAATGTGATTTTCACTAAGAAGTGCTATATCTCACTCAAATTTTTAGCTACAATAATAATTTCAAGATATAGAAAGGTTAAAATAATGATTTTGAATCTAATGAGCTATTCATATTTAGAATCCAAGTAAAACTGGCTAAGTTATAGCCATTTCTACCTAACATGTGATTTTCACTAAGAAGTGCTATATCTCACTCAAATTTTTAGCTACAATAATGATTTCAAGATATATAAAGGTTAATATAAAGATTTAAAATTTTATGAGAAATTCAGATTTAGAATCCAAGTAAAATTGGCCAAGTTATAGCCATTTCTACGTAACATATGATTTTCACTAAGAAGTGCTATATCTCACTCAAATTTTTAGCTACAAAAATGATTTCAAGATATATAAAGGTTAATATAACGATTACAAATCTAATTAGAAATTCAGATTTAGAATCTAAGTAAAATTGGCCAAGTTATAGCCATTTCAACATAACATGTGATTTTCACTAAGAAGTGCTATATCTCACTGAAATTCTTATCTAAATCAAGACTTTCAAGTTATAGAAATGTTAATATAATTATTCCAAATACAATTTGCTACACTGATTTAGAATCTAAGTAAAATTGGGCAAGCTATATCCATTTCAACCTAACATATGATTTTTACTAAGTGACACATCTCATTTATTGTTATGACTTAGCCAACTAGACTTATATTCTTAATCTGTGTAGCTCATTGGATTTGGAATCATTATATTAACTTTTCTATAACTTGAAAGTCTTATTGTAGATGAGAATTTCAGTGAGATATAGCACTTCTTAGTGAAAATCACATGTTAGGTAGAAATGGCTATAACTTAGCCAATTTTACTTATATTCTAAATATGAATTGCTCATTAGATTTGGAATCATTATTTTAACCTTTCTATATCTTGAAATTATTATTGTAGCTAAAAATTCGAGTGAGATATAGTACTTCTTAGTGAAAATCACATTTTAGATTGAAATGGCTTTAACTTGGCCAAATTTACTTAGATTTTAAATCTGAATAGCTCATTGGATTTGCAACAATCATATTGAATTATCTTTCTTTTTAAATGACAAAATTGTGCTTACTTAATTATTAATTTGTTGCTGAAAATATTATATCGACAGGATCAAAAAAGAAGGATATTCAATATTGATATTCATAATGTGTAATTAAGACTGGAAAGCAAAATCATTCATTTTCCTTCACAAATTTTCACTTTTGAGTATAGTATTGGGGGAGAAAAAATTTGGACAAGTAATGAGAAAAATACTGTGTATAGCTTCTACCACTTAGCTGACACAGTAGAGTCTCAAGTGAAGCTGAGATTGTTCAAGCCGTATGCTCCTTTACACCAGCTTCAACTTTAGTTGTCTTACATCATCATAATGGTAAGCGACTGTCACTGCACTGATTACTGGGCCACTTTGATCTAGTAAGTTTGTCCTATTCTTCCAAACATGGGGGAGGGGGTGTTGGATTTGCACATTTGTGCATTGAGTAGGAATTTACAGCCAAAAAAAAACAAAACATGAAATGGTGTCCTGTAAATGGTTACATTTTGTTTTAAGCATTTATATTTAATAATCAAAAGTATCAGAGTATACTAAACTATTTCACATTTTTTGTAGGACATTCTTATGTGTGATGCAAACATGACATAATTTTTCCCCTAGTACACATGAAAAATAGCTGTGGGGTAATCTGCCTACCTGTTTTTTAATCGTTTAAATTTTTAGTCATTCATTTTTATTTTTTTATTATTTCTCACCACATATGTACATCAAACTAGTAGTCCTAAATTACAGAATTAAGAGAAAAATTTATTTTTCTTATTAAGTCCTTTAAGCACCTTTGAATCGCATAAGTCGTATACTGTAAAGAGGTAAGTAGATATGTAGTTAACATGTTTTCATGTGCCACATAAGAAGCAAAGAAAGTAAAATGGAAAGAAGTGAGAATAGAGCAAGAAAAAGAGAAAAGAAAATTTTAAAAACAGGAAATAGAAATGAGGGAGGGAAAAGAAAACAATGATCAGGTAAGTAATAAAGGGATAATTGGAAGAAGGGAGCAAGTGGGTTAGTGAAAAAGTGACTTTTTATAGACAGTGAAAGGGTGGAAGGGATAAAGCAAGGTCATTTAAAGGTATCGAGAAGAATCACAACCAGGGCTTGAACAGGGTCAATCAAAACAACTAGACGTCTAGTTTACTGGTTTTTCCTGCTGTGTACTCTATTCCCTGACCATTACTGTCAAGGTGGACTCTAATGTCTAGAAGAATTTCAAGTATTCCAAGGATGGTAACAATGGATTTAAAGGACTCAAAATAATGTACGTATTTCTCTTATAGTTTTTAAGATTTATTACTCAATGATTAGAGGTAATAATTTTAATTATTATTATAATTATTGATTCAGAACTACGAGATGTAAGTACTAAGTCAGTAATAAATAGTTATAAATTTTAATAGTAGTAATGGTTTGTAAAAATTTTAAGTAAAAAGGAATGTCCTGAGAAGTACAAAAGGAGAGGACCTTTATAAGCAAAGATGTGAGAAATAAAATATGGAGTTAACACCACCTAATACAAGGGTGTGAGAAAAAGGAAGCTAAATGAGGAGTGTATGTGAAATAATAAGAGTTATACTAAATAGTGCGTAAATAAAAAGTATTATTTTATTTGAAATAAAAATCTGAATCCCTTGTTCCGTCACATTTAGTGCAAGAACCTTTGATTTAAAATATTGAGTCAACAAAATCTAAATAAAGGAATTTGAAAATTTTTCTTCTTTTTATATTTTTATATTTTTTTAATACTAATTTTATTCCCTCTCATCTGTATTATTGAGCACGGTGTTTGGGAGTAAAAATGTATGTGATAGTTACTTATTTCTTATTAATTATTTACATTACTTATTGTACTTAGCTAGTTAGTTGTAAGTAATACATAAGTAGTTTGTAAATAATTAATTATTAATAAGGATTAAAAGGAGTGGCTTCAACTCAGTAAGATAATTAATTATTTTACTGGGTAAGTCTAGTAGCCTGTCTGACACTCCCTCACTCTAAAAAAACAATAAAAAAAATGCTATGATTTTTTTACTTTTTATATTTCTTTAGTAGAGTAGAAAGATTAGATATTTCCTTCCCAGGTATCCAAGAATCATATTCAGAAGATTTATTCTTGAATCTCAATAAGTATTCTGTACCTTTTTCAGAAGTAACTATTCTGTCATTTAGAATTTTATCAATTTCTGCTGTCTCAGTGATTTCATTAGGGGTCTTTTTTGGTCTTCCCCTCCTTTTGGGAAACAAATCACTATTGGATGTATAAGGCTTTAAGAGAGATATTGGAAAAACAGGATGTTTTCTGTCATATGGAGAATACAAAATAACTTCAACTGCATTATCACCAACCATTCCTCTTACAACAAAATGACCAACAAATGGGTCTTTCAATTTGTTATTACCTTGTAGATAAAAGTGGACTGTAGAAATCAACACCTCATCACCCTTATTAAAAGTGTATTCTTTATGGGATTTGTCCCATCTCTTCTTCTCATATTCAAATGATTTTTCAATACATCTTTGAGCATGACTTCTGAAAAGTTGTTGCATTTGAAGAAAATATTTTACACCAGGATTTAAATCCAATTTAGGTATTTTATTATTGAGAATTCGGGAAGGAGTATTTGGAACATATCCAATCCAGAGTTCAAAAGGCTTTCTTTGAGTAACAGAATGAACAGTGCTATTATAAGAAAATTCCAACCCAGGCAGTAAGGGAACCCAATCATGAGTGAATCTGTCATTGTCTCTATACTCAAGGCCAAAATCACAGTACCTTCTTATCATGTCCTCTAAAGTCTGAATCATTCTTTCAGCTAATCTATCAGTTTGAGGGTGATGGGCAGTTGATAGTTTCAGATCACAACCACAAACAACCATCAGAGATATCCAAAATTCAGAAGTAAATTTAGGGTCTCTGTCAGAGATAATGGCTTTAGGAAAATCAGCAGTATTAAACATATGAGACCACCATAAGAAAGCTAATTTCTTAGTGGAAACATCCTTCTGAGTAGGGATAAATTTACACATTTTGGTGAATCTGTCCACAATAACCCAACAAGAGTTATAACTGTATTTTCCAGCAATAGGTAATCCTGTTACAAAATCCATGTTTATTATCTGCCATGGTGCATCAGGATGTTCAATATGTTGCATTAATCCAGCTCTCTTACCAGTCAATCTTTTTGATTTTTGGCAAAAATCACAAGATTCAACATATAATTTGGTTTCTTCAGACATATTAACCCACCAAGCAGTGTTTTTAATTCTGATCATTGTTTTTTCAAGATCAAAATGTCCAGATAGTATGTCATCATGACAAATTTTCAAGATGATTTCATTCATAGAAGGAGGAATAACAATGACATTACTCAACTTTCTTCTATAATATAGATATCCTTCATCAATTGAAAATTTACCTTTCTCCAAAGCCTTTTGGTACTTTGGTGGGAGGTTTTTAATTAATGCTTGCATTGAAGCATTTTTTGGATCATTTAATATGGTGCATAACTTTTTTAAGTCAGTGTTCTTATCATATGAATCCAGAATAAGCTGTAATAGATCTTCCTCCATATCAACCACATATATTCCATGAATATGAATAATTTCATCCTCAGGATCATAAGCAGGATTAGAGTCATTATTTGGTAAAGGTAACATTGATAACATATCCACATTTGAGTGAACAATACCAGCCCTATGATTAATTGTCATTCTCCCTCTGTATTCTTGAACAGCTAACTGCCATCTGAACATATGTCTGTTAGGTGTTTTCAAGTTTAAAAGGGATTTAACTGCACTTCAGTCAGTGACAAGTTCAAATTTCTGGTCATATAGGTAATAATGAAACTTTTCTAGAGCCCACACTACAGCTAAGCATTCAAATTGAGTAGCACCATATTTCAATTTACTATTCCTCAAGGTTCTTGAAATATAACAAATTACTACTTCTGATACTTTATCATTCATCACTTTTTTTTGATGGAGGGCAGCACCCAGACCAATAAAGCTGGAATCAGTATATAAAACAAATGGCTGATTAAAGTCAGGTAAAGCGAGAATAGGTGCTGACATCAAACAGTGTTGCATAGTGTCAAAGGCCCTTTGTCTTTCACTATTCCAGACAAAAGCAACATCCTTTCTATCTAATTGGGTAAGTGGTAAAGCTATGACTTGGTAATTTTTAAAATACTGTCTATAGTATCCACAAATTCCCATAAAACTCTGTAGCTCTCTAACTGTATTAGGAGCCTTCACCTGTTGTATGGCTGCCACTTTGTTTTGGTCAACACATATCTGTAAGCTTGAAAAAACATGACCAAGAACTTTTAAAGAATGGAAACCAAATTTACATTTCTTCAAAGCAAGTGTCATATTTATTTCATCCATTTTTTGGAACACTTTACACAGGTGGTTGAGATGGTCCTCAAATTTTTGTGAGAATATAATGATATCATCAATATAATCCATTAGCCATCCTTCAATTATCTCCTGATGGAAGGTGTTATCCATGACTTTTTGAAAAACTGAAGGGGCTTTTTTAGGGTCAAATGGAATCCTAAAATACTTATAAATACCCATATGAGTAGCAATCATCAGAAAATTCTGAGAATTTTTCTCAAAAGGTACCTGGTGAAATCCATTATTACCATCCAAATAGCTAATATGTTTAGCACCCTGTAAGGTAGCATGTATACAGCTAATTTTAGGCAAAGGATAGATATCATCAACAGTATAAATATTTAGTGCTCTATAATCACCACATAACCTGGCTTTATCTTTCTCATAAGAAATTAGGACAGGTGAGATAACACAATATTTAGGTGTTTCAACTACCTTTTCAATAATATTCATTTTTAAAATGGTAGAGATATTGTCTTCAATATCTTTTCTCTTTGTGGGAGAAGCAGGATAAGGTTTCTTCTTTAAACTAGGTGGAATATCAGTTAATGGACAAGACAATGAAAGTTTCATTTCATCATTAACTAATCCCAGCTCATGTGACCCATGAGCAAAGGCCATAGGAAAAGACTTTATCAAGTTAATAATGGAATCTTTATTCTCACCAGAAAGTTGTTCTCCAAAGGAGGCATTGTCAATTTCAGACATGAGGGCATGCATTTATTTTGTAGATCTTCCTTTATATTGAACCACAGAATTACATGTGTTCAATTCTGGTTTTAATAATTTTTTGGGGGAGGAAAACTTAAATTTTCTCTTCCTATTTATCCCCATCGTGAAACATTGGTTTGAAGGATCTAATTTTATGCCATATTTGGTTAAAATTTCATTGCCTATGATAAACCAACTGCTTAAATTATCATTTTTCATGACAACAAAATCACAAATAGCTCTTACAAAACCATGGTAATATTTAAAAAATACTATAACCTGGTATTTGCCAATGGGGGACAAAACAGAGCCATAACCTCTCCAATTTTCAGAAGTAATAGGCAGCAGTTTTGATTTATAGTCTTGATCCACTGAAGCAAGTGCCTTTTCTGATACTACACTTCCTCCAGCTCCAGAATCCAGAACAACTTCCATGCTAGCTCCATTGATCAAGACTGGTGCTTTGAGAGGGGAAATTACAATTGAGCTATCCTTAATGTTTCTTATGATCTCAGCATCCTCAACTGTAGATAAATCATTATTATCAAGATCAATAGTATTTAAATAATGAATATCTTCTTCCAGCATCAAGATTTCTTGTTGAGATTCATATGAAATATTGCTGGCACAATCACTTGAAGTATCATCCAGTTCTATTGTTTCATCAGCCTTCTCCTCAGTTTGTTCAACAAGATTTATCCTCTTGTCACAAACATGGCCCTTCTGCCAAGGCTTGTTGCATAATTTTTAGGTGCAACAGGGGCAGAAGGTTTACCAACCTTTTCCAGAGGTTTCTGTTGGTAAGTAGAGGATTTCTCCAAAGGGGTCCAAGTAATGAATCTTCTGGCATCATACTTGTTGTTTAGAAGGATCTCATTGTAAGTATTAATGAAAGAAGAGGGTTCTTTGGAGGACTCAGTCCTAGCCACTATCAAGTCTCTCAGAGACATTGGTAATTTATAAAGGATCCTGTCCTTCCATAACTAAAACTCCATATTTGGGTCCATTGCCCTCAACATTTTTACAAGTTTCATTAAGAACTCAATGGGTTTATCAGTGGAAGAGCTATATCTAGTTTCTTCATACTGCCTTTGTTGAGCCATTCTGAACTTGGAGCCACCAAATTGTGCTTTAATCAATTTTTTCCAATCTTCCCATGAGTAGTCATTTCTGTCCAGGAGAACAGATTCATACCACATTAGGGCAACATTAGTAAACAAAGAAATCAACTTAGACACAATTTCCTCATCTGAGAGTTTTTAAGAATTTTTTAAGTTATCAATTCTGTAAATAAATTGCTGCCAATCAGAAGAAGAATCACCATCAAATGTTGGGTACTGGTCAAGTTTTGGCCAATTCTTTTCATTTGAAGGAGTCTCTTTAGTACCAGCTTGTTTCTGAGTAAGGAGCAGCTGTAACTTCTCTAATTGTGCAGTAATCTCATTGTTTAATTCCTCTGTTGAAGATCCTGGTGCATCATCAATTTTTTATGGAAACTCAATAGTATTAAAAGGCATTTCTGAATCTAGTTTTAATTTAGATGAACTAGCAACAGGTAAACTTGGAGCATCCTGTACCATATGTTCTTTCAAGGAAGTTTCAGAATATTTTTGATCATTATGTTGAAGGAGACTGGTTGTTAGGCACTAATGTTCTTGAGTATTCTACATGTGCTTAACAGAATGATTGATTTATACTGAGTATTGATTTAAGACGTGATCAGTTAGTCAGGGTGTATAATGATAATATGAGATTATATATAGTGAATACTGTTTGCTCTATTTCTCTATCCAATCTTATATTTTTCCATTTACAAAAACTGATTGATCATTTTTTATATTTTCTTATCTTTAACTTACTATATCGATATTTGTGTTAAAACCCGTTTAACTATTTAATCTATCAATCATTTGGGACAGGTAAAAGCATTACACTGTATACTTTGTTTATTAGAACTGACATTAGTATGTCTATTAGGTGATTGAATACGTTACAGTCAACGGGGTTTTACTATAACTGACAAATCTCTTTATAATAACTTAAAGGTATTGTTTTATTACTAAAACTGTTTAATCACATTTTGCAATCCAATCTTATATTTTTCCATTTACGAAAACTGATTGATCATTTTTTATATTTTCTTATCTTTAACTTACTATATCGATATTTGTGTTAAAACCCGTTTAACTATTTAATCTATCAATCATTTGGGACAGGTAAAAGCATTACACTGTATACTTTGTTTATTAGAACTTACATTAGTATGTCTATTAGGTGATTGAATACGTTACAGTCAACGGGGTTTTACTATAACTGACAAATCTCTTTATAATAACTTAAAGGTGATTTGAATTGGTCTCAATAGATTAAAAGTCTGAGGATCTTTTCATGAGCTCTCCGAGTGAAGATATACCTGATACATCTTCTGCTACTTCTGATAATACCTCGTCAACATCAACCTTTCGACCAGCGGCTGAAACTAGTACCTCATCTAATCCTACACGTCCCTACATCTCTTCGACTATGTCAGATCAGTCAAATGACAAACTATTGAGAGTACCGGTTCTCACCTCCGGGAATGTTTCTCTTTGGAAATCGATGATTGAGTTCTACTTTGACTCTCATGATCTAACTCATCACATTACTTGTGCTGCCAAGCCCAGTGATACTGATTCGAATGACTGGCGAAAGGGTGAAGCTAAATCTCGGTTAATCCTAATCAACGCTGTTGGACCAAGGGATTCATTACTGATCTCAAAGGCTAAATCCACTTATCTTGCCTATCAAAAAATTCTTTCTGATTATGGTGAGGGCAATGCCTCTACGGTCTCTGATCTGTTGGATCAGCTTGTTTATTTGAAATGGGATGGAGCTTCATCTCTTAGGGAGCATTTGGGAAAATTTGAAGAGATAGAAAACTTGTTGGTAAACAGTGCATCCAGTGACCCGGAGCTGTCTATTCCCTCCAAAGTGGTGGCTATGATTCTTGTTAAAAGTGTTCAACACGGTACGATGTTAGGAATCACTAAAAACCTTTTTCAGAATTTTAAGAATTTAACACTAGAGAAAGTTTACGATAGTCTCAAATCAGAGGTAAATCGCAGGTTGCGTGATGAAAACTCTAGTGATAACGCACTAAAAGCTCAGGAAAAGAAGAAAAAAACTACTCATTGCTCTCATTCACCTGATAAAAAGGACAAGAAGAATATCAAGTGCAAACTAGGACATGTCGGTCACAGTGACGAGAATTGTATCACTCAACTACGTGAGGAGTTAAAAAAATTAAAAGTCATGTCGCACTCTAAAAACAAGAAGGCAAAACCTGCTGAGGAAGTTACTGAATCAGCTTCATTAGTTGTTGAACACAAGCATGAAGAATCAGCATATCTAGCTGGAACAAAAAATTTGAACACTCGTTTTGTCTTAGATTCAGGAGCGACTTTGCATATGGTTCAGAATAAGGGAGTGCTTTCTAATCTTAAAAATCTTATCCCTCCAGTTAAAATTGATACTGCCGGAACCAAAGTTTTGATTGAGAATTATTCTGGTGACTTGGTTATTAATTGAAAATTGGTTCTGCATGATGTCTTAGCTGTAGATGGAATTTCTGCCAACTTAATCTCAGTCAATAAGTTGAATCGTCTAGGTTATAGTATTGTTTTTGATCCTGTTGAAACAAAAGTCCTTAACTCAAGTGGACAGCTTGTTTCCAGGCTTAATCATAAAGGTCAAAAACAAAACTTGTGGTATGTCACGAATAAGGCTCTATTGTCGAGTGAAACGAGTCTGACACTGTTTCAATGGCATCAACGTTTAGGGCATCTGAATAATAAATCTACCAGAAGGTTTCTCACTGAAAATGGTATTGATTTTGTTGATGAAAGATATGAGTGTGTTACATGCCTGAAAGGAAAAATGGTAAAATTACCCTTCCTATTGTTCTTTCCACTGGCAACTGCACCTCTCTTTCGTATTCATTTGGATGTTATGGGGCCTATTGAACCACCTAGTATTGGGGGTCATAGATATGTAGTTACATTCATAGATGACTGCACATGATATTCGACTGTTTTTCTTATGAAATGCAAATAAGAAGTTTTCTCTAAATTTCTTATTTATCAGGATGATGTTGAAAATAAGTTGGAGCGTAAAATTAAATTTTTGAAATGTGACAGGGGAGGAGAGTATGGTGCTGGAAAATTTATTGATCATTTGGATAAATGTGGGATCACTCGAGAACAGGCACCAGCCAGGACGCCTCAACACAACTCTGTTGCTGAGAGATTCAACAAGACTCTCATGGATAGAGTTTGTACTGTTATGATAGACTCTGCATGCCCGGCTCCACTCTGGGGAGAGTGTGTTATAAGTAGTGTATATCTGTTGAATTTGCTCCCACATTCCAAACTCAAGTCAAGGACGCCACAGGATGTCATAAATGATTTTCTTCCAAGTGAAGGTAATCATTCAGTTGACTACTCATTCCTTCGAAGGTTTGGTTCCCTTGCCATTTGACACAGTGCCAAGGAAGATCGCCCTCATAAATTTCAGCCTCGGGGTATCAAATGTGCAATTGTTGGTTATGAACCCAACTCTAAAAGTTATTGGCTGTATGATTCAATAAAAAGAAAAATTATTGTTTCACATAATGTGAAAATTCTTGAATCACAAAATTATTTTAGTGAACCAAATGTTTCCATTAAGGTACCTGATTATGTACTTCTACCGACTTCCTCTAACACTATCATTAACTCACCTGCACAAACTGAATCATCTTCACAAGTGGCTCTCTTACCACTGTCATCTTCAGATACCTCAATTCACACCTCTGTCCCAGGTGAGAAATTGGCATTATTAGATAATGATCATGTAGAGGGCACACAAAGGAAGAGTCAATGGCTTAAACTTACCCTCCAACGTCAAACACCTGAACCAACCGAAAGTGACAATCCTCTAGTACCTGTACCAAATGACTCTGAGACTAGTAACTCGCCTACCTCTGAAAATCTCTCACATCATGGCAGACCAGTGAGACAACACAATCCACCAGCTTACTATGGTTATTTTGCCAGCCATACATTGGATACTCCTACATATAAGCAGGCGATGAATAGTCCGGAAGCTGAATTATGGCGTGAAGCTATGGATAAAGAATTTGATTCTTTATGCGAGCATCAGGTTGGCGAGTTGGTAAATAAGACAAAGGACATGAAGTTCATTGGAGGTATTTGGGTCTTGTCTAAAAAAAGGGATGAACTCGGTAGAGTAATCAGATTTAAGGCACGATTGGTTGCTTTGGGAAATCTTCAAAAAGAGGGTATAGACTATGGAGAGACACATGCTTCTGTAGGACGTACGGAGACGTTTAGGCTTCTCATGTCCCTTGCCGCTGCTAGAAACTGGTTTATTTCACAATTTGATGTTTCAACTGCCTTTCTTCATGGCATAATGAAAGACAATGTTTATGTTACACAAGTAAAAGGCTATGAAATAGGTGGTAAGCATAAGGTTTGGAAGTTAAAAAAATCACTCTATGGCACTCGTCAAGCACCTCGACAGTGGAAGGAAAAGTTTGTTGAAGTCATGACAAAATTAAATTTTACGGAGGCCGAAGGTGATGAATCACTGTTTATTTATCAAAATAAGAAAGTATTTCTTTTTGTTCATCTCCATGTGGATGACGGACTGGTTTTCTCAAATTGTGCTAAAACCATAAACCAATTTCATACTGATTTACAGGTGCATTTCAAGGTTAAATGGACTGATAGCCCAACTTATCATTTGGGTATCAAAATTTCATATCTTGATAATTACATCACATTAACTCAGGAGTCTTATGTTAATGAGTTGGCTAGACGTTTTGATTTGTCTGATTGTAAGAAGCTATCCACACTGCTTCCAGTAAATTGTCATCTGGTTGATCCATCACCTGAGGAGACTGAAGCCGGTAAGGAGGATCCTTATCAGGAGCTTATTGACTCTTTGAATTATCTAGCTGTTTCAACAAGACCAGATATTAGTCAAGCCCTTAATACTCTATCTAAATACAACTCAAATCACTCACCCTATCACTGGAAGCTTGCTCAGAAACTCTTACAGTATGTAATTACGAATCAGACAACTGGGATCAGGTATCTACGAAATACGAGTAATGTTGATTTTGAGGCCTACAGTGACTCTGATTATGCTAATTGCAAGGCCACTAGATGTTCATTAACTGGCTTTTTGATCATGCTCAATGGGAGTCCGATATCCTGGCGAAGTAGACAGCAAAAAGTGGTAACTCTTTTGGTTACTGAAGCTGAATACATTGCTATGTGTGAATGCGCAAAATCTCTTGTCTGGCTCTCAAAAAAAATTTTCTATCTCAACATTGATATGGTCACCCCACTACTTCTTAGCCGAATAAATGAACCAGATCTATTTTGTGATAATAGTGGGGCCATCTTCTTGTCTAAGGAAGCTCAAATCAATGAGCGCTCAAAACATATAGATGTTTGTTATCATTGGCTGCGACAGAAAGTTAAACGTAATGAAATAAGAATTGTCTATTGTTCCACTATGGACATGCTGGCCAATATGTTCACCAGACAACAACCACGAATTCGTTTTGATAGTGATAAACAGCGTTTAAATCTAATCATGTCTGAAGCAGGGGGGGTGTTGAAGGAGACTGGTTGTTAGGCACTAATGTTCTTGAGTATTCTACACGTGCTTAACACAATGATTGATTTATACTGAGTATTTATTTTAGACGTGATCAGTTAGTCAGGGTGTATAATGATAATATGAGATTATATATAGTGAATACTGTTTGCTCTATTTCTCTATCCAATCTTATATTTCTCCATTTACGAAAACTGATTGATCATTTTTTATATTTTCTTATCTTTAACTTACTATATCGATATTTGTGTTAAAACCCGTTTAACTATTTAATCTATCAATCATTTGGGACAGGTAAAAGCATTACACTGTATACTTTGTTTATTAGAACTGACATTAGTATGTCTATTAGGTGATTGAATACGTTACAGTCAACGGGGTTTTACTATAACTGACAAATCTCTTTATAATAACTTAAAGGTATTGTTTTATTACTAAAACTGTTTAATCACATTTTGCAATCCAATCTTATATTTTTCCATTTACGAAAACTGATTGATCATTTTTTATATTTTCTTATCTTTAACTTACTATATCGATATTTGTGTTAAAACCCGTTTAACTATTTAATCTATCAATCATTTGGGACAGGTAAAAGCATTACACTGTATACTTTGTTTATTAGAACTGACATTAGTATGTCTATTAGGTGATTGAATACGTTACAGTCAACGGGGTTTTACTATAACTGACAAATCTCTTTATAATAACTTAAAGGTGATTTGAATTGGTCTCAATACATTAAACAATGAATTCAATTTTTCTTCAATGGTTGTTAGTCTGGTTTTCACTTTTGGAAGACTAGATAAACTCTAATTGACTGTTGCAAATGATAACTGGGTTTTATTTTGAAAAGATAAATAATGATCACTTAATCTTTTCAGGTTCATCTTATTTTCCTCTAGCTCCAGGCAACAGGTAGATACAGTATCTTTCAGTCTAGACAAATCATTTTTTATATTTTTCCATAAAGCAACTTTCTTTTCATGGGTTGCTTTGTAATGGAACAAATCATCAGATACTCTCTGTAACTCACTCCTCAATGCTTGAAAACCCTGTTCAGTTAACAAAATATTATATTTCTGAGTCAATAGAATGTTGTTCATGATATGATTTTGTTTAGCAATAATATCTCTCAAATATTCATCATTAATGATAGCTACATCTGGAGTTTTTCTTAGTAAGGAAACAGAGTAACTTTCCAGATTCTCATAAAACTCAGATTCAAGTTTTTCATCAATAATAGCCATATCAGGATTTATCATTGAAGTAGCAATTAGAACTAAAGGATTAGATACATTTTAAATTTGAGTAATTTGTCTACTGTTCTCAGCCTCTACAGGTCTCACAGTCTCAACTACTCTTCCAGAATTACCTGAGGGAACTGAATTAGTTACAAGAGATGGTACTTGTGAATAAATAGAGGGGCTTACCAAGGTTTTCTGGTCATGATCATATTTTTTTTCTTCTTCTTCCTCCTTGATAGGGGTAAGGAGGTGTGGGGTTGACTTGGCTGTTGGGTCTTGATGGACCTGCTTGGGGCAATTGAGTCTGTTTATTTTGAGACAGGTAATCCCATTGAGTGTTTAGCCAATCCCACTGCCACTTGGATACTTCCACTTTCTCTGGCTGCTGGGGAGCCAATTGATGAAGATCCTTGGGGGGAGGAGGTTTCCTCTTCTCTTGAAGAAAAGCATCTATTTTTCTTACCTTTTCCTCTAGAGCATCTACTCTTGACCTCAATCACAAGTTTTCTGTCCTTAATTCCTTTATGTGTGTTTAAAGGTTCTTTACTTGTTGAGGTAGTGGCATCTTTTTTATCTTGAAGCCTTTTGGAAGTTCTTCTGGGGGGTTTATTACAGGTTTTTGCTTCAGAGTTGTTTCTACCAGAATTTCCACTTCCTCCATTTCTACATCCTGATTGGTGAATTAATTGATTAATTTGAGGTAATTTACTAGTTAAATGAGAAGTCACAGAAGTAGACTCATCATAATCAATTAAATCCAATTCGTCTTTATGTGCAGCAGAGACACCTTGATCAGTCATTTTTAATTTTTACTGCAATGAGAGATGGAGACAATAAGATGAATTAGTTTGTATTTTTACTTTTTATTTAAAAGAAAAATAAAATTTTTTCAGGATATAATCAGCTAAAATAATAATCAATTTTTTAATTCAAAACAATTTAAAACCAG
Source organism: Hemileia vastatrix (assembly GCA_030280995.1). Taxonomy (NCBI): domain Eukaryota; kingdom Fungi; phylum Basidiomycota; class Pucciniomycetes; order Pucciniales; family Zaghouaniaceae; genus Hemileia; species Hemileia vastatrix. The sequence continues at coordinate 9,080,351 of JASXTE010000017.1, read as the reverse complement.
GATATAATAATCAACTGAAGAATTAAATTTAAATCTCTTATTAACAAATTTATGATAATTATTATCAGGATTTTAAATCAAGTGAGAATTTAGTAATTAACAGGACTTAATTTCTACTGAAATATTAAATATGAATTTTAAGAAAATTTTATTTTCAGGACAATTTGTCAACTGGAACAAATAAAATTTAAATATATTAGGACAAGTGTCAGTATAGTCTAGTATATAAGTATGATATAATAGTGTTTATTTATGGTCCTACTACCTATTGAAAAATGATTTAGTGATTAAACCTCAGGGGAAGACTAATCACCACACAATATGGGGGGCGGACTTGCTAGCAAGTCCGCAACCTTGGACCCAAACTCACCATAGATTGAACACACATTGAGCTATTGATAAAGGAGCCATACAATCAGGAATGAACACCACTCAGAAGAACAGTTTTAGGTGGGTGTTCAAGTAGAGTTCAGTATGGGTTCAGTATGATTTCAGTCTGAGTTCCATCTGAGTTCCATCTGAGTTCAGGTTGAGGACTTGCTAGCAAGTCCACCCCCTATATTGCGTAGTGAATAAAATATTTATACTTAAATAAAACTCACAATACTTGGATTTAAATGCATGCTAGTGGTGGAAAATAGATGAATAAAATATAGTTATAGCTTTATATAAAGATAAAATAAATTTTTAATGGCTTTATAATATATTTCTGAATGTTAATAATTGTATAGTAGTGTTTGTTGGAGTTATAGTAATTGAATGATGATAAATAACCGTCAAAATCCCTCCTTACTTATACCTAAATCCACTGGAGTGCACAGACCTTCAATCCAGATGATGTCACTGCTATCCCCAGCAATTACAGCACTGTGAGGGCCCATCACCTCCCCATGGCGTCCACTTCAAGCAGTTTCAACACCCAGACCTCCAGTAAGGACCCTCCATCACTATTAATAATAACACTGATCCATACCATAAATAGAAAATCCAGATAAAAGCGGATACCATAAAGAAACAGGTAAAATAAACAATCAAAAAGAGATTTAATGAAACTAAAAGTGTCGGTCAGTCGTCTAGAAGAGGTAAGAAAAATAGGAGAAAAAGGAGGGGAGAAGGAGGAGGACAAGGGAAAATAAAGAAATAAACCAAAAAATATATATTTAATTTATTTGAGAGGGAAACAACGGTGAGCAACTTTGAGAGGTGACAAAAACTTAGATTTTATTAACAATAATATTATTAAATGTAAGGGTTCTGCGCGGCAAACAATTTTAATTACTATCAGACTTAAAGCAACCTTTGATTTGTTGTATAGAATTTAAATTAGATTTGTATTACTAATAAAAAAAAATATAAACGTAATAAATTGGTTATTTAATTTGTTGAGTGTGTAATAAGTGATGATGCTACAGGGGATTATCCAAGGCCCTTTTATAGGCAATGGGTCCTCTGAAGCGCCACTATATTTGTAAATACAATAATTAGAATAGAATAAAACAAATATATCAAAGAGTAAATGAAACATAACAATGTAGAGAAAAATATGAAACAACTAATTAAAACCCCAATTAAGAATCCAATTTCCCCGCCATTAATTCCCAAATCAGTAAGTGACAATAGTGAATAACTAAACAAGATTGGAAACATAGGAACTATGAGAAATATAATTCCAAACAGATGGTACATTCTGATTAAAGGACATTTTAAGTGAAACAAAAAATAATTTGACGCAACATAACAAACAATTAATCTCAATTTAGTCCAAATTAATTTATTTGTTTTTTCTAACACAATTAAGGGTCAAAAGAAGCATCATTAATTATTGTTTAGTATCATATGAGAGGTATTATTTAATATATAAATTAAAGTAATTAATTTAAATATATTATAAATCAATTTTACACTTTTAATTATAATATATGTTTTTCAATTAATTAAATATAAATTTATAATTATTAAATACATAAAAATGCGCCATTATTTGTAGAATATATTATATTATGCTCAATTTAATTTTATATAAAAATATATATAACCAATAAATTTAATGTAACACTTGTATATAATAAAATTCTTATATAATTTCATTATGCAATAAAATATTAAGTTATATTCATTAAATACAAGTCTTACCCACTCTTTAAGGTTTTATAATTTATATATCATTTACTGGACTCCTGGAATAGCCTGGCTGACACTCCCTCACTCTAAAAAAAACAATAAAAAAAAATTCTAAGATTTTTTCTTTTTGTATTTTTTCAACAGAGCAGGCATATTTGAAATTTCCTTGCCAGGTATCCATGCATCATGTTCAGATGATTTGTTCTTATATCTCAATAAATATTCAGTACCTCTTTCAGAAGTGATAATTCTATCATTGAGAATTTTATCAATTTCTGCTGTTTCTGTGACTTCCTGAGGGTTCTTCTTAGGTCTTCCTCTTCTTTTTGGAAATAAGTCACTGTTGGAAGTATAAGGTTTAAGTAAAGAAATGGGGAAAACAGGATGTTTCCTATCATATGGAGAATACAATACAACTTCTACTGCATTATCACCAACCATTCTTTTAACAACAAATGGTCCTACAAAAGGATCTTTTAATTTGTGGTTACCTTGTAAATTGAAATGGACAGTAGAGATCAACACTTCATCACCCTTGTTAAATGTGTATTCTTTATGGGATTTATCCCATCTTTTCTTTTCATATTCAAATGCTTTATCAATACAACTCTGAGCATGTTTTCTGCATAGCTGTTGCATTTGCATAAAAGATTTTACACCAGGGTGTAGTTCCAACTTAGGTAATTTATTATTGAGAATCTGAGCAGGAGTGTTTGGGACATAACCTAACCAAAGCTCAAAAGGCTTTTTCTCAGTGACAGAATGAACAGTGCTATTTTATGCAAATTCAAGACCAGGCAAAAGAGTGACCCAATCATGAGTAAATCTGTCATTGTCTTTATATTCTAAACCAAAGGCACAATACCTTCTAATCATATCTTCCAGAGTTTGAACCATTCTTTCAGCTAGACCATCAGTCTGAGGATGGTGAGCTGTAGACAATTTTAACTCACAGCCACAAATATCCATCAAAGAGGTCCAAAACTCAGAAGTGAATTTTGGATCCCTATCAGAGATAATGGCTTTTGGAAAACCAATAATATTAACCATGTAAGACCACCATAAGAAAGCTAATTCTTTGGTGGATACATCTTTGTGGGTTGGAATAAATTTGCACATTTTTGTGAATCTATCAACTATTACCCAACAAGAGTTAAAGCTGTCTTTACCTGCAACAGGAAGACCAGTGACAAAATCCATATTAATGATTTGCCAGGGAGCACTAGGTGCTTCAATATGTTGTAATAACCCTGCTCTCTTACCTGTTAACCTTTTAGATTTTTGGCAGGAATCACAAGATTCAACATATAATTTTGTGTCTTCAGACATATTAGCCCACCATGCAGTGTTTTTGATTCTAATCAATGTTTTTTCAAGATCAAAATGACCAGCTAATATGTCATCATGACAAAGTTTGAGGATAGTTTCTTTCATTGAAGGAGGAATAACAATTACATTGGTAAGCTTCCTTCTATAATATATATAACCATCTTCAATAGAAAACTTTCCTTTATTTAAAGCATTTTGGTACTTTGCAGGAAGAGTTTTTATTAATGCTTGAATTGAAGCATTCTTAGGATCATTCAAAATAGTAACTAATTTATTTAAGTCAGAATCTTTATCATATGAATCCAGTATTAACTGTAATAACTCTTCTTCCATATCAACTATAAATATACCATGTATATGAACAGTGTCATCCTCAGGTACATAAGTAGGATTGGAGTCATTATTTGGCAGAGGCAATCTGGAGAGCATATCAACATTAGAGTGAACATTTCCAGCTCTGTGGATAATAATCATCCTTCCTCTGTATTCCTGAACAGCAAGTTGCCACCTGAACATATGTCTGTAAGGTGTTTTGAGGTTTAAGAGAGATTTCACAGCACTACAGTCAGTTACCAACTCAAATTTTTGGTCATCCAAGTAGTAATGAAGTTTCTCAAGAGCCCAAACAACTGCTAAGCACTCCAATTGAGTGGCACCATATTTCAATTCACTATTTCTTAAGGTTCTTGAAATATAACAAATTACAACCTCTGAGGATTTATCATTAATAATTTGTCTTTGGTGGAGGGCAGCACCCAGACCAACAAAGCTAGCATCTGTATAAAGTACAAATGGCTTGTTAAAATCTGGAAGAGCCAATATAGGGGCTGTCATTAAGCAACTTTTCAATGTATTAAAAGCTTTCTGACAGTCATTATTCCAGAGAAAAGCAACATCTTTTCTGGTTAGTTTTGTAAGAGGCAAGGCTATGACCTGATAATTTTTAATATATTGTCTATAATAGCCACACATACCCAAAAAACTTTGGATTTCTCTTACAGAAGTTGGTGCTTTCACATTTTGAATGGCAGCAACTTTATTATGGTCTACACAAATTTTTAAGCCTGACACAACATGGCCAAGGACTTTCAAAGATTGAAAACCAAATTTACACTTTTTTAAAGATAAGGTCATATTGATTTCATCCATTTTTTGGAAAACTCTATTCAAGTGAATCATATGTTCATCAAAAGTTTTAGAAAAAACAATAATATCATCAATATAAACCATGAGCCAACCTTCAATAATTTCTTGATGGAAAGTGTTATCCATGACTTTCTGGAAAACTGAAGGAGCATTTTTAGGGCCAAATGGCATCCTAACATACTTATATATTCCCATATGAGTAGCAATAAGCAAAAAATTTTGAGAATTTTTCTCAACTGGAACTTGATGATAACCTTTATTACCATCCAGACAACTAATAAATTTTGCACCTTGCAAGGTAGCATGTATTGAATTAATTCTGGGTAAAGGATAAATATCATCAACAGTATAAGTATTTAAAGCTCTGTAATCTCCACATAATCTAGCTTTATCTTTTTCATATGAAATCAAGACTGGGGAGATGACACAATATTTGGGGGTGACATCCACTTTCTCAATGATATTCATTTTCAATAATGTTTCAATATTATCTTCAATATCTTTTCTTTTTGATGGAGAATCAGGATATGGTTTTTTCTTAAGGGAAGGAGGAATATCACCCAAATTACAGGATAAGGTAATTTTCATCTCTTCCTGAAAAATTCCCAAGACATGAGAACCATGAGCAAAAGCCATAGGGAAAGAGGTAATAGAGGCAACAATAGAATCCTTTTGTTCACTAGTCAACTGATCACCAAAAGAAGCGGTAGTTATTTCATGTAATAAATCATCCATTTCAGTTGTTGTTCTACCTTTACATTGGGTCAGTGAGTTACAAGATTTCAACAAATTCCCAGAAGGTCTAGGAGAAGAAATTTTGAATTTTCTTTTCCCATTCATTCCTAAAGTAAAGCAATTATTTGCTGGATCCAGTTTCACACCAAACATGGTTAAAATATCATTTCCCATAATAAACCAATTGCTCAAATTATCATTTTTCATGACAACAAACTCACAAATAGCTCTGACAAAACCACCATTATATTTGAAGAATACCGAGGTTTTGTATTTGCCAATAGGAAATAAGGTAGAACCATACCCTCTCCATTTTTCAGAAGTTATAGGCAATAATTTACTCAAATATTCCTTATCCACTGAAGCCAAAGCTTTTTCAGATACTACACTTCCTCCAGCACCAGAATCAAGAACTACATCAACATTTTTACCATTAATGATAACAGGTGCCTTTAAAGGGGATATAGGAATAGAATTGTTAGTAATATCTTTAATTATCTCAGCATTTTCCACTGAAGATAAATTCAATACACAATCTTCAGATATATTATTTAAATAATGGACATCATTTTCCAACATTAAAACATCTTTAACAGATTCATTGTCATAGGAGATATTACTTTCACAGTCACTGGAAGAATTATTGACATCAAGTTCAACTTCATCATTGTCTTCATTTTGTTCAACAAGATGAATTTTCTTGTCACAAACATGACCCTTCTGCCACGGTTTGTTACATTTATAACAAGTATTTGTTGCATATTTTTTAGGTGCAACTGGGGCAGAGGGTTTACCAGATTTTTCTGGGAGATTTATAGAAGGTTTATTCTGATCATTATAAGATTTACTAAGGTAATTCTTTGGTTCATATCTATGGTTGAGTAGTACTTCATTACAGATATTAATGAAAGAAGAATTTTCCCTTACATGCTCAGTTCTAGCAACAATCAAATCCCTAAGAGAATTTGGTAATTTATACAAGATTTTATCTCTCCAAATATCATAATCCATTTTTGGATCAATTGCTCTAAGGATTTTAGTTATTTTCATCAGAAAAACAATGGGCTTTTCAACAGAGGAGGATACATATCTAGTATTCTCATACAGTCTCTGCTGAGCTAACCTGAATTTTGAACCACCAAACTGATTCTCAATCAAGGATTTCCAATCATTCCATGTATAATGATTGTTATCTAAGAGGACAGATTCATACCACATCAAGGCTACATTGGAAAATAAGGAAATTAGCTTAGAAACAATTTCCTCATCAGGTAGTTTATAAGATCTCTTTAAATTATCAATTCTCTGGATAAAGTGTTGCCAATCAGAGGAAGAATCACCATCAAAGGTAGGATATTGGTCTAACTTAGGCCAATTTTTCTGACTACTGGGATGGTCCACTTTTTGGTTTGAATTATTCATTAGTAATAATTCCTGAAGTTTAGCCAGGTGTTCAGAAATTTCATTATTTACAGAAACAGCTGGTGCATGACCATCACAAGATTTTTTGCTAGTAGCAAAAGATTTTACAGACTCATTGTCAGTTTGTTTAATGGTTGAAATATGAGGAAGAAAGGATGAACTTTGTTCAGGTTTTTTCCCTTTATTTTTATGCAGCTTATTTTCAGAAATCTCATTTAATTCATTATTGATGGTTAAGGTTGAGAACTTTTCCTGTAGGTCAGACACATAGTTTCTTATTCTTGGAATTTCAGACATCTGGTCATTTACTTTTGCAAGAGATAGAACATTTCTGTCCTCAGAAACTGAGTGTTTGGTACTTAGTGCATGGAAATCATTTTTTAGCTTCTTAAACTCATTTTGCAGAGATTTTATTTCATTCTTGAATGAATAATTTTCCTCAATAAGGGGTTTCAACTCACTCAAGGTCTTATGTAGACTGATATTTCTATCTAAGATAGCTCTATGGTCACTTCTTATTTGTTTTTGTTGACTAAGAACAAAATTCAAGGTTTCTTTGATTTTTAAATAAGCTGTATCTTGTACAGAAGAACTCACTTTACATTGCAAGTGTAAATTATTTAATCTATCATTTTCATGGATTAACACATCTCTCACATGTTTGTCTTTCACAATATTAAAATCAAGGGTATCTTTCAATATTTCCTCAGAAGTTTTTTCAATTAAGGTATAGTAGATTTCAGGGGGAACAGAATCATTTTTAATTGCAAGAGAAGGATTAATTAAAGATGTAGAAGTTAAATGTAAAGGTTCATCAAATGACAATTTGCTAATTACATCAATAGGGCTACTAGTTACAGGAAGCTGTCTTTTAACAGGTTTAACTGTTCTTTCACCATGTTCAATAATATTACCTGCAGAAGAAGATTTATTAGAAAACATACCCAAGTGACTATCAACCAAATTACTTACCATGGCAGAGGAGGAAACTTCCCCTGGGACTGGGTTTGGGATTGTGCTTGGGCCTTCTTTCTCCTGCCTTGTTGGTAGGGATGAGGAGGTGGATGGAAATTGGGTGTTCTGCATGGGCCAGGCTGATGATGAGGAGGGTGTTGCACATTCTGTTGGTAGTGACTCATTAGATAATCCCATTTCCATTGCTCTACTTCCATAGTATTTGGATTTTGGATGGTTGAGCTGGGTGGCTGTGAAGGTTGAGCCTGAAACTGAGGCTGATTGGGAGGCAACTGAGGAGGGGCCTGGGCCTGAATCTGGTTCCTGAGTTCTTGGACCTGATCCCACAATGTGTCTACCTTTGCTTTGTACGTCATATTTTCTGTCTTCAACTCTTTTATATGACTGGATAGGTTGCTGATTTGTTGTGGCAGAGGAAGCTTTTTTATTTTGAAGCCTTTTGGAAGACCTTCTTGAGGCACTAGAGGCTTTACTTCCTTCTGTGGTACTGGGGGAAGGGGGTTTGGTTTGTTTGCATTTCCTGTCATTTCCACATCCTGCAGTATGTGAATTCTTTGTGTTAGCATAAGATTTTTTATGACCAACTTTAGAAGAACTTACAGTGTCAGCATCATAGTCAATTTCTATCTCATCCACTTGCATGTTATCCATTTTTTCTGCCAAATTGTTGGACATACTAGTGGGAAGATTTATAATTTACTTTTTACTTTATAAAAAAATAATAAAAGTTAGTCAATAATTTCTCCAAATAATAAAAAAAAAATATTTAATTAATTAAATTATAGAAAAAATAATTTTCATTATAAAGTAATAATTAAAAAATTTATTTTTTAAAAAAAATGGATTGAAAGGTTAAATTGGGAATAACAAGTAAGTTAATTCAACCAATTAATTACCAAGATTAAATATGGCAATATATTTGGGACTAAGCACAATGTACTTTTAAGTCAACCAAAATTAACAATAATTAATAATAAAAAAAAATTAAATTAATAATTCAATTTTTATTAATAATAATGTCAATTCTTCTAGGACTAAGAGGATTTAACACTCTATAATAGTCAACTAGGAGAAAAAAAATTTTAAAAATTGAACACTTACACTCAGTGAATCAGCAATTAAGCCACAATCACTGTTATTGCAATAAAAATATAGTAATATGAGTGAGAGGCGCAAAGGTGAACTTACTATAGTGATCGAAAAATCACTTAAAAATAATATAAAAATTAATAATATATAAACCTAAGATGTCGAACCCAAGTTCGAAACACAGTCGCGGCAAAAGTTTCGTTTTGCTAGGTGGTCCGTGCGTTTTGTCGTTCGTTGCCAGGCTCGATCGTCGTCGTCGTTTTGGAAAGGCCCCCAGTTGTCGGTCAGTCGTCTAGAAGAGGTAAGAAAAATAGGAGAAAAAGGAGGGGAGAAGGAGGAGGACAAGGGAAAATAAAGAAATAAACCAAAAAATATATATTTAATTTATTTGAGAGGGAAACAACAGTGAGCAACTTTGAGAGGTGACAAAAACTTAGATTTTATTAACAATAATATTATTAAATGTAAGGGTTCTGCGCGGCAAACAATTTTAATTACTATCAGACTTAAAGCAACCTTTGATTTGTTGTATAGAATTTAAATTAGATTTGTATTACTAATAAAAAAAATATAAACGTAATAAATTGGTTATTTAATTTGTTGAGTGTGTAATAAGTGATGATGCTACAGGGGATTATCCAAGGCCCTTTTATAGGCAATGGGTCCTCTGAAGCGCCACTATATTTGTAAATACAATAATTAGAATAGAATAAAACAAATATATCAAAGAGTAAATGAAACATAACAATGTAGAGAAAAATATGAAACAACTAATTAAAACCCCAATTAAGAATCCAATTTCCCCGCCATTAATTCCCAAATCAGTAAGTGACAATAGTGAATAACTAAACAAGATTGGAAACATAGGAACTATGAGAAATATAATTCCAAACAGATGGTACATTCTGATTAAAGGACATTTTAAGTGAAACAAAAAATAATTTGACGCAACATAACAAACAATTAATCTCAATTTAGTCCAAATTAATTTATTTGTTTTTTCTAACACAATTAAGGGTCAAAAGAAGCATCATTAATTATTGTTTAGTATCATATGAGAGGTATTATTTAATATATAAATTAAAGTAATTAATTTAAATATATTATAAATCAATTTTACACTTGTAATTATAATATATGTTTTTCAATTAATTAAATATAAATTTATAATTATTAAATACATAAAAATGTGCCATTATTTGTAGAATATATTATATTATGCTCAATTTAATTGTATATAAAAATATATATAACCAATAAATTTAATGTAACACTTGTATATAATAAAATTCTTATATAATTTCATTATGCAATAAAATATTAAGTTATATTCATTAAATACAAGTCTTACCCACTCTTTAAGGTTTTATAATTTATATATCATTTACTGGACTACTGGAATAGCCTGGCTGACAAAAAGCATATAAAGGAAACAAAAAAAATGTAAAATCCCCCAATAACATCCCCAAGCATCCACATTAACCCAGAAACATCCTTCCAACCCATAAATCCGTGAATAACCATCCAAGGAAGTAATTTTAGTTGTCCAAACTGGGTGTATGCGCCTGATATAGGTGTCTATGCTTCTGTAGGTGTTGTGAGTCCATTGATTTCGTCCATATGACCTAAAATAAGCAGAAAAACAAAGGTTATAGGCTATTAAGGGGCTAAAACCCACTTATATACCTAAATATACATAATATACTGCATATTTCACTGAATATGAGATTTATGTATACATATAAGCTTATGTATGTCAATAATTACTTCATATCACTTAAGATAAGTATATTATGACTCCATTAACACCTTAATAAGTATTATTAGGCCATGGATAAGCTATTTAAACTATTATAAGTTATATAATAGAATAATAATTATATATATATATAATAAAATAATATATATTATTATTTTAACCTTATTTTTAAGATATAAGCTTAATTTACTTAAGATTATCTTATTTTAAGCATAAGAAATACTCAGTACTAAGGATATTTAGGCTGACAACAAGATTCAACTGAAAATTATAAAATAAGTTTTTTATTATATAATTTATTACCTCTAGGACTAAGAACACAATTTCTCTAACTTGGTCAACTAGGAAAAATAAAATAAAAAATTTAATTCCAATTTAATAGACACCTCCCCCTGTTAAATGAGCAAATTAATGCCACTTACATAGTGCTGAGTAAAAGGAAATATGTAGAGTATGAAGAGTGCAAAGTGACCCACGAATAGTAATCAATAATTACCACAAAATATATAACTATTAGATAGTATATAAACTTAAGTTTTGGAGCGCGGTTCAATTCCCTTTTGCAGCAAAAAAATAAGTCACATGACGTATGACGTTTGTTGTTTTTGTCGTCCAATCGTCCTTATAGGTACGTCAATGGTGATGGTCCCACAGTCTCCGGTCCTCAAAATAAAAATGCACCATCGACAATTTGGGAAGGCCTCCAATTTTCAAGGTGGACTCTAATGTCTAGAAGAATTTCAATGTATTCCAAGGATGGTAACAATGGATTTGAAGGACTCAAAATAATGTACGTATTTCTCTTATAGTTTTTAAGATTTATTACTCAATGATTAGAGGTAATAATTTTAATTATTATTATAATTATTGATTCAGAACTACGAGATGTAAGTACTAAGTCATTAATAAATAGTAATAAATTTTAATAGTAGTAATGGTTTGTAAAAATTTTAAGTAAAAAGGAATGTCCTGAAAAGTACAAAAGGAGAGGGCCTTTATAGGCAAAAATGTGAGAAATAAAATATGGAGTTAACACCACCTAATACAAGGGTGTGAGAAAAAGGAAGCTAAATAAGGAGTGTATGTGAAATAATAAGAGTTATACTAAATAGTGCGTAAATAAAAAGTATTATTTTATTTGAAATAAAAATCTGAATCCCTTGGTCTGTCACATTTAGTGCAAGAACCTTTGATTTAAAATATTGAGTCAACAAAATCTAAATAAAGGAATTTGAAAATTTTTCTTCTTTTTATATTTTTACATTTTTTTAATACTAATTTTATTCCCTCTCATCTGTATTATTGAGCACGGTGTTTGGGAGTAAAAATGTATGTGACAGTTACTTATTTCTTATTAATTATTTACATTACTTATTGTACTTAGCTAGTTAGTTGTAAGTAATACATAAGTAGTTTGTAAATAATTAATTATTAATAAGGATGAAAAGGCGTGGCTTCATCTCAGTAAGATAATTAATTATTTTACTGGGTAAGTCTAGTAACCTGTCTGACAATTACTACCCATATATGCTTTCCAGATGCCTAAATCACAAAGAGCACAGTTCTTCCTCCAATCCTAACAAAAAGAAAAAATGCCACCATAATCTGGGCCAACTGCTGGAGGCTTCTTCTTCCAGACATTCAAATAAAAAAAAGAAATTAATAATTCAATAACTAGAAAGAACAATAATAATTGAAAGATATATAAAAAAAGTTTGTTTATTTTTATTTTATTTCATTTTAATTATTTTTATTCTTATTTTATTTTTTTTTTTTTATTTTTTATTTTATATTTTTTATTTTATATTTTTTATTTTTTATTTTTTATTTTTTATTTTTTATTTTTTATTTTTTATTTTTTATTTTTTATTTTTTATTTTTTATTTTTTATTTTTTATTTTTTATTTTTTATTTTTTATTTTTTATTTTTTATTTTTTATTTTTTATTTTTTATTTTTTATTTTTTATTTTTTATTTTTTATTTTTTATTTTTTATTTTTTATTTTTTATTTTTTTTTTTATTTTTTATTTTTTATTTTTTATTTTTTATTTTTTATTTTTTATTTTTTATTTTTTATTTTTTATTTTTTATTTTTTATTTTTTATTTTTTATTTTTTATTTTTTATTTTTTATTTTTTATTTTTTATTTTTTATTTTTTATTTTTATTTTTATTTTTATTTTTATTTTTATTTTTTCATTTTTCATTTTTTATTTTTTATATTTTTTATTTTTTATTTTTTATTTTTTATTGTTTATTTTTTATTTTTTATTTTTGATTTTTGATTTTTGATTTTTGATTTTTGATTTCTGATTTTTTATTTTTTATTTCTTATATTTTATTTTATAATTTTTTTTTTAATTTTTAATTTTTTATTTTTTATTTTTATTTTTTATTTTTTATTTTTTATTTTTTTTATTTTAAACTACTAACATACTAAAAAAAACTTGAAAATAAATAAACAAATTCAACCAAAAATATAAGAGCTGAAATATTAAAATGAAATGAATAATAATAATAAGATGAGATAAAAAATTGTTTAAATTGGTATACTCCATCCAATTGATGAGCTGATCCCCTGATACCTTACCTACATCCAAGTGCACCTTGATGTGGATACGCCTTTAAATAATTGCTAAATTAAATGAGATAAAATAAATCAATAAAAATAATATAAATGAAGAAAATATGAAATAAATAGAAATCAAAGAAAATAATAAAAAAACAAGATAAAGCTAAAAATAAAAAAATAGCATTGATGAGCCTTTCCCCACCAATGCTTGCCCACATCCAGGTGACCCTGATGTGGTGACACCATATAATATAATTTTGTGATTTTTCCCTCTATTATATCCTAATAACCCCCATAGAAAAATTAAAAGAAAGAAAAGAGAAAAAATAAAATAATCTAAAACTACCATTGAACATAACCATAGACACAAAAATCAAAGAAAAGAAAAAGAAAAATTCCGGCTCCATATAAAGCCCAGTCCAAGAAAATGATCACTGGGTGGGCTCCCTCCATAAAGTAAAAATGATTGGAGACCACCAGTGATCCACCACCAAAACCAAAGAAGCCAGTCTTGAACCAGTAAGCCAGTTTAAAGTCATAGTGGACTTGAAACCTGAATAAAAAAAACCAGAACTAGGATTTAACTAGGACAAACAAAATACTTGAAACAGACATTTTGGGGTAACTGTTCTACAGAGCAGCAAGCTCATCAGTTACCCCCACACTTTCCAAAATAATATCTAGAAGCCCCCCCCCTGGGGGTACCTTCTAAAAAAAACACAAAATCCAACACATTAAACCATAACCAATAAGAGTGGAGATTCAAGCACTTGAAGACCAAAATAGTTTCCAGTTTAAAGTCATAGAGGACTAAAACATGTGAAGAGAAACCAATACTAGGATTCAACAAAATTAAGAGAAGGGGTTCAAAACAGAAAATCTGGTGTAACTGTTCTACAGAGCAGCCATCCCATCATTTACCCCCACACTTGACAAAATAAAATCTAGAAGCCCCACCCATGGGTACTTTCTAAAAAAAAAAATTTCCAAGAAAACAGATGCACAGCATCACCAAAATCCAAAATTAGAGAATGTTTAATAGTTTATCCTCATTGTGGAGTCAATCTTCTTCAATTCTAGTGCCTCTTGGGTAAAATCTCTTCACCTGATCAGCAGCCACTCTCTTCTTTAATACTGCACCATCTAACTCCTCCAGAACATAAGAACATACAGACACCTGAGATCTGACTCTGTAAGGTGCATTCCATCTGTAAGCAAAAAATTTTCCCCACTGACTCTTCAAACTTCTATTATACACCAAAAACAAAAAACCAGGTTTCAAGGGATTACTGAGTCTATGAGCCAACTTTTTATCACATTATCTGACTTATTGATTTCTTATCTTCATCATTCTAGAGTATGCCTTCTCCTGAAATTTCTCTCTACATTACAACTGTTGCATCCTGGCACAGAGCAAATCTTCTGATGAGCACACACCATCCCAATCAATTCCAAGATAAGAGACAACTTCCAAATCCACTGGTGGAGCGGCTTTATGCCCAAAAATTAATTCATAAGGGGAATAGCCAGTTGTCCTTTTCACAGTAACCCTATCAGCAAATAACACCAAGGGTAAATAATGCCTTCATTTTTCAGCACTATCTCCACACATTTTCACCAAATCATTTTTAATAACTTGATGGCCTCTTTCAATCATGCCTTCAGCTTCACAATAATAAGGTGTAGCCACTCTGAATTTAGAACCAATACTTGCCACAGCTTCTTTAAATTCAGCTCCAAACTCTGGCCCACCATTAACAGTCACCAACTTCATCAACCCATATCTAAACTCCCATTCCTTCTTTAAAAATTCTGCCACATTTATGGCAGCCAAATTAACCAGAGGCACCGCCTCAACCCAACCAGACAAATCATCCCTGGTAACAATCAAGTATTTATACCTGCCCTCTTTGATATGGACAGCATCCAGACTAACTCTTACAAACACAGTTGTTTCACAAGTAGGACAGCCACCCTCTTTAGGTTTCAAGTGACTTCTTCTTTGAGATTCTTCACAAGATTGAACCCAACCCTACACAGCCAACTTCATTCCAGGCCACCAAAATCTATTAGCAACTCCCCTATAAGTCTCCCCAAAGCCTCTATGACCAAGTTCTTCATGTAAATACTTCAATACCAACTCTTGACCCTTCTTCTGAGTCACCACTACTTGAGGATTTGGATATCTCCTCCTCATCAACCTCCTTCCTGACACATAGAAGCCAGGACTCCTCTTCCTGATAGCCACCCAAGTATCATCATCAAAAATATCTGGCCTCTCCAAGGTTAACAGATATTCAACTATAATAAAATAAAACCCAATATGACCCCAGGTCTCATCTTCAAAATCAAAAAAAACAATATCCAAGGGTACAACCCTATCATCAAAATCACCAGTTTACACACGAGCAACACAACCAGCCCATCCAGGACACCAATCCTTAAACTTTGGTACTTTTTTTTCTTTCCATTGAATCTTAAGATAATTCAGTTCACCAAAAAAAACACCATTTTCCAATTTTGAGCCATCCCAAACAACAGCCCCATCTTCATCATAAAAAACATCCTGATCACCAGAATCAAGATCAGAACCAGCCAGTTTAACCTTTTGGTGGAGGAGAGAAAAATCATCCAGTTTAGCCTCATGGGGGAGGAAAGAAAAATCTTCAGCACCCTTTGTGCTGGCCCTAACCACTGGGACATCCTCATCAAATTATTCAGAGTCTGAATTTTCATCTGTGGGTGGTCTCCTTGATAATACATCTGGCATTTTAAAATTTTTTCCAGGTTTGTGTACCAGGTCAAAAGAAAAAATCCAAATAAATGCCTCCCAACTAGTCATTGGAGCATTTGGTAGACTAGGTGTGTTGATAATTTGAACCAGAGATTTTGCATCCACCTGCAGCTCAAAATGCTGCCCTCACAAAACAGTTTGCAGCTTCTTTAAAATTTTCGCTACACCACACAATTCCAAATTGGGTTGAGAATATTTAGATTCAACCTCATTAAATACCACAGATTCATACCTTAATGGCCTGACCCTCCCAGTTTTATCTTCCTGAGATAACACAGCACCAGCCACAATATAAATTGAGTCCACTTCCAGATAAATATTTCCAGCAACAACTCCATAATCCAGCTTATGAAGAATAATATCTTCACCTACCACCTTCTTCAACTTCTGAAAAGCCTCTTTGCACTTTTCAGACCATTCCCACTCTGCATCTTTCCTGGTCAACCTTCTTAAAGGTGAAGCCAACAAAGAAAAATCTTTAATAAAAATCCTGAGGTACACACAAACCCCCAAAAATCCCCTGACTTCAGTAGTATTTTTAGGCCTTGACCATGACTGAATTTTATTGACTTTCTTCTTTGCCATAATCTTTCCCTCCTTTCATAAAACATGACCCAGAATTTCCAGAGCAAGAACACAACAACAAAACTTTGACCCAGAAATGTTCAAGCCAGCCTCTTCAATCCTAAAAAATACTCTCTCTAGAGTAATTTCATATTCCTAAAAAAATCTCCTTTCACCTGGGTTCTCCTTCAGCACTGAATTCCCATAATCAGTGGATGGTCTTTTGATTCCACCATCATCAATAAAAATACAAGCATGAGTAAGAACATCATCCTGTAAAATCCAAACCATTTGTGCTTGATATGCTTCTACTGAATTGGATGCTCCTTGGGGCAACCTAGTGAGCTGAAATCTTCCCAGAGGGGTCTCAAACATTGTAAGTGGCCATGAATTGGTGTGAATTTTCATTTCATCATAACCACTCATAATATCACCCAAACCATAACACACCCTTCCAGAAAAAGCTTCCACAAAGTCTTCCGCACTTGGCGGCATTCCTGCATCCTTGATAGTGACTCTATTCAAAGCCCTAAGATCATGCACCACCCTCAGCTTCCCATTCTGCTTATTTACACAGAACACTGGACTTGAGTAACTAGATGTTGATTGTTTGTATAAACTATTCCTGACACTTTCTCTAACAATCTCTATAAAAACATCTCTAATAGCAGCTGGAATTGGAATAGGTTTGATTTTCTAAGGTTCATGAAAAACCACAGGAATCAAGTAAAGTTTCCCATAAGAGTGTTTCAAAATACCCCTTTCCTCTTCAACAAATGCCACCGCTTTTTCCCAGAGAACAATAATGTGCAACAACAACTTCTTTTCCTCATCAGACAACCACCCATCAGGACCAAAATTAACAACTTTCAACCTTTCCACACTCACCTGAGCGGTTTCCACAAAATCAGGAGGATTCTTCACCAGAAGAGTACAGTATGGATCTCTTGACAAAGGAGGTCTCTTCAAAGGAGGATTCAAAACTACAGGCATAGGCTCATTGACAGGCCTTATCTTCTGCGCTACCTTCTTATACTTTGCAGCTCTGCCTTCAACTTGAGGGATTTTCAGGATGTCTTCACCACCAGACCTGGAACAAAAACCAAGGGTTTCCCCATTTTTCACATGTGTGGCCAAAGTAATGTATTTGAAAGGTGTAGAAGAAACCCTAGCAGTGCACAACTGTGAGGACTTCCTTTTATAACCCAATATCACCACTCCAAAACTTTTCTGTAATTCCACATCTTCATCCTCACTTCCATCTTCCAAATCTTCAAATCTTGATTTGTCTTCTGAATCACATCATCCATAATTGTGCAGTTTATCCTCATGCTGGAGGCCCAAAAACTGATCTTTCTGATCTTCTTTCTTCAAAATTTCATGCAGTTTAAACTCACAATGGAGACACAAAAGTTGATCTTAATGATCTTCGTTCTTCAAAACTTTGTGCAGTTTAACATCATGCTGGAGGCCCAAAAATTGATCTTGCTGATCTTCACAATAATAATTATTTTCTTCTTTTTTTATTATCATCAGATTTTTTTCTTGCTTTTCTTCAGTTATCTTGAAATTTTTATTTTATTTTTATGAGTTTTCTTCCATCTTACAAAAATAACCAGGGTTTTCCCCAATTCTCACAGATGTGGCCAAGGTAATGTTTTTGAATGGTGTAGAAGAAAACCTAGCAGTACACAATCGGGAGGACTTACTTTTAGACCCCAATCTCACCACTCAACAGTTTTTCCGCATATCTTTAAATAAAGATATATAACCAATCTTCTTTTTTGAACTTGAATTAAAAATAATTGAAAATCTTGAGAGAGAACAAATACTTGATAAAAAACATGAAGAATACTTGCAGAGAATAAAAACATTAAAAAAATAAAGTTGAAAATCCACTTGGTATATCTCCAAGGGAACTGACCTACTACAACCTGGGATTTCCTCATCTTGGGGAGAGGTTGTAGCACTAGGGTAATCAGCCCTCATCACTCTCAAAAAGACAGACTCTCACCAGAGCCTGAGCCACAATCCCAAAAACCAGAGGCAGCACCCACTTCCCTTCTTTTCCTACAACAATCCATGCACTGGCACATTGAAGACAACCCAGGCCTGGCCTCCCAGCCATCATCTCCATGAGATTACAGCCTCATGTGTGGTCTTCTTTCATCTTCACCAGTCAACTCCAAACTGATTCCCACATCAAACTGATAACCAATTCTTGCCTGGAAATCCATTAAGAATGGTCCACCCAAAAAAGCTTTTATATTACATTTGGCAATATAAAATTGAACCTTCCCTGAGGCTCCACCAACATCCAGCTTCACAAATTCAGCTGTTAAAATTAGCTCAGTGACATGGCCACCAATCCCTCTTAAATCTCCACCGATTCCTGTCTTGATGGGCAGGACCAAATGAGTAGCCTCAAATAAGGAAATCAGGTTAATCTGATAACCTTAATCAACCAATGCCCTAGCTTCCCTGCCATTCAGAGTGACATTGAAATAACACAGAGGTGCAGAAAAATGAGTTTCCAACCCCTCACCAAACGTTTCAGCAGAATCACAAATGTATTCCACCTCCCCAGAAGAAACTCTTCTCCTGGTCAACAACTTTTTCTGTCTATCAGCCAACCCTGGACTGATAGCACACAATTCCCCATAAGAAAGGGAAACTTGAACCTGATTCATCCTTTCAAGAACAGAGTCCATAAAATTAGATTGACCAGAAACCACTGGCCTCTCAAAGTGAGCCCTTGGCTTCACTACCTTGGTCCTAGAAGCTTCTTGAGGACCATCACCACCAACAGATTTACCATCAACAGGAACCAAACCAGATCACTCACCAGAACCTCTAACTCTAGCAGGCTTTGGCAATTAAGCCAAAGGGACATCCTCCTCAGAGTCAGAATCTACATCCATAGGCATTGGCTAACCATTCATGTCTGATGCACCAAAACTAGGGGGGCACATATCAGCAATCTGCTTCTGCATCTTGTACAGCTCCTCTTTGCTGTACTTCCTCCTAGCTACACTCAAAATAGGATTCACCTTTGAAGCCTTAGGCTTTGGTTGGGCCTGAGAACTGCTCTTAGGCCTTCCCACCTTTCCAGCTTCTACATCATAAACACCAGCCAAGTATTCACCACTTGACTGTCCATCACAAGAATACAACTCCAATCCACCAAAGGAAGTAGAAAAAAAGACCTTATAAACCTCCTTTCCTTTTTCCTTGACATCATCATCTGCCTTGGAAGAAGACTTCCCCTGATCAGAAATCTCCTCAAACCTTGGCCACCTCTGATTGAGACCACTTCTTCTCCTGACCAAATCAACAGGTGCCTGCCCCTCACTGGGCTTCACAAATGAACCATCAGGGAACTTGAAAACCCTGCCATCAAACTCCACCTTTCCCTCTGACACATCACTGTTCAGAGCCCAACAATCATTGGACTTGTTCCCCCTTCTGCTGCAATAAGAGAAGACCCATGGATCACTCCTACCAGCCCTCCTATCAAAATCTCTAGGCTTAGGAGGAGCCTTATTGGCCTTATAAGCCTCCTGAACAAAAATATGTAGCTGTTTTATCAGATCAGCCAGCTACTCCACCACTGGTTCCCTCTCCTGTTTGGGAACCTTCACCATATTCTTCTCTTCCTTCTTCACTCTATTCTCCTCTTCAGAAAAAGCCTCACTAACTTTGCTGACATATTTGGCACACCCCTCCTGATAGGTGTCCACAGCCAATAACTTCAAATAGGCATCCACAGCCTCCTTCACCTTGTCCAAGTCAGGAAACTTCTGATCCCCATTGGAAAGAGTCTCTATCAAGTCCTTCCTTGACAGCTCCTTTAACACATCTATCCTGAAATCTCTAGCCAAGGCAGACCAAAAAACATCCTTGGCAGCATTTTCATGTGCCAGCTCCTCCACTTCCACCAAATATTCCACCACAGGATCAAACTGTAGCAGAAACTTCCTGTAACTGTGAAAGATACCAACACCACCATAAGACTGCCATTCACTTAAAACCTTGCTAAGATACACCATAGTGAGCCTGACACCCCATCTATCCACAATCTCCCTACACAATAACTTCCAGCTCCTCTTGTTGTAGCCAGACATGGCCACAACCTCCTTCTCCACTGCCCTAAGAACAATGAAGAAAATAATCTGCTTCACCATGTCCAGGTAAGAAGCACCATACACACCAGCAGCAGCTTCATACTTTTCCAGAAAACACTTCACATCTTCACCATTAAACTTGGTACCATCCCAAGTTTTCATCCTAACACACTGCCTAACCATCACAGCAGGAGGACCTTTCCCCCCCACTGACAGTCACCACAGGAATAGAAGACCCAGAAGCCATTCAAAGACAACAGAGATTCCAAAGAACTAGAAGTTTGAACACCCCATGTTGGGTACCAGAAATGTAGACTATCCTATAGTACTAGCTATAGGCCTTGACCAAGGGAGTTGGAGAAAACCCAGAGAGAAAATCCCCTGTCCCTTTAGAAAAATAAAGTGAGATTTACCTGCTACAGTAAATTGGTTCCTGTTTGCTAAAGCCCCTTTTTAAACACACTTGACTGCATGATCAGCCAAGAAAGTAGTCTCCAGACAGACTACCAAACCAAAGAACTGAAATGTAGACCAATGTCCACACCAGAGAAATCAATGATACTTGATGTAGGTCGCAAATACACCCCAGAGACAGCAATAATGCTTGATATTGCTTGCAAGACTATACCAGAGAGTCCAGTTGACAAGTTAAGTTAAATGAAGAACTCACCTTGCAACAAATACAGCTGATTGCGGGCAAAAAACAGTGAAAACTTAGTGAGTAACAAGAATATCACCTCTGGATGGTTGTATGATAATTAAAGTTGCCCCAAACTGTCTTATATAATATGTACACACAGACCACTATCTAAAAGCCCATGCACACCAACAAATTTGGCATTGTTGAGCGCCAAATTTCATAAAACCCCTCTAGAAACGCTTCCTAGCCTTCTAGCACTGAGGCAGGCGGTCTGCCCAACAATGGGAGGCTTTCCTGAGTTGGCTGGACCACCCTGAAGCCAGAAAACCTCCAAAAACCTCCAAAAATACCCAAAATACTTAGAAAAATCTACTACAACTACTAAAACCTTTAAAAAACACAATTAGGCTATAACAACATTGAGACATATAATGTACAGAAAAATTAGCTCATTCTAATGGTACTAGGCCCTTAACCCTAAGACTTAAGGTTAGCCCGTAAAAAAAGAAAAACAAAATCAAACAGCTATCTTTTTAAATGAAAAATGAGAAATAATCCCTTAAATACTTAAAATCTGAAAAGAGTCATCAAGACATTAATTTTTGAGAAACCCGGGGCTATCCAATGGTAGTACCCACATCCCAGCAGTCCTAATATTTTCTGAATAAATCTGGAAAAACACCCAATTATTATGCAATGCCATTTAAGACATATCAAAACAATGTCAAATAGACCAACAAAGGGCTCGTTCAATGCTGGAAGACCACACTGCAGAATGAGAGAAAAGAAAATTCCACAATAAGATATTGCAAATATTAAGATTTTTCTGTAAAGAATGTATCAATATAATGTATTTACTGTATATATCAAATTATTTGATTTATTTTAAAGTTCCTGTAAATGTCACTTTTAAATAAAATAATTTGGATTTTATAATTAGTATTAATATATTTTTATTTCACCTCTAGACTTTCATAAGGACGTTTTCAGGGGATAAAAATATGAGGGACATTTAAAATAAATATTTACTTAATTTTTAATTTTTCCAATTAGTTAAATTATTGTAAGTAAGTTATAAAGTAAATATAATTAATAAAATAAGAAATAAAGGTGTGGCTTGATCCTAGTAAATAATTGATTATTTACTGGGTAAGTCTAGTAGCTTATCTGAAAATAAATGTTTATTTCTTTATCAACAAGATTTATATTAATTAATACATAAAATTCTGGAAATAATTAAAACTATAGATAGCTTTAGAAAAATTTTAAATTCAAAAAATGAGCATGTTTGTTTTCACATAGTATAATATGGTTTTCTTTCATATGATAGATAAAGAGAAGCACAAAACTTAGTTTTATAGATCCATCTTATGTAATAAAATAAGTTCCATTTTTGTTTTATATTTAAACTAATCTGATAAAAAATCATTATTGTTAAATATAAAAACTATATAGCTCCTTCTCAGTATTAATTTACTTTTTAGATGGATATGTCTTTGTTTATACCAAAAATTTAGGCAATTACTGGTTTAACTTGCAAAATGATACATTTTTTTATGAATTGAATTTTTATTATAAAAAAATCTCTCAAAAACAATTTTTCCTCATTAATTGTTGAAATTATTCTTGCTGAAATTATTTTTATTATAAATATATTTATTAAAGTATTTCTATTTGTTAAAGGAATTAACTGAGAGTATATATGTAGTCTTTTTTGGTGAACAGAGTATCAAATATAGTGCATTGTATAGATTAACTTGTTGTAAAAATAAAAATTTACTTTGTTACTTAATGATTTTAGTATTTTATTACTGTCAAGCATTAAAATATCTTTAAACTGTATTTTTTTACCTAAAAATTATGTGGAAATTTTAAGATGTGATTTACCCTTGTGAAATATTTTGTCCCAGAAAGCAAGCATGTGCAATTTCTACTTTGTACTCTATTTAAACTTCAAAAGAAACATATTAGAATAAGACAAATAAAAATTTAAAATATTTTCTTGGATTTATTTTAATTACAATATAGTTCATTTAATATATAAATTTTCTAAGGGAAGAGCTAAAAATATTGATCATTTGTAGTTTAAACAAAATTTTATATTAAATTTTTCTATAGAAAAACTGGTATAATGATTAAAAAAATATGCTACTCAATATTCAGAAGAGTCACTGAACAATAATACAGAATGAAATTCCAAATTGAATCCCATATATTCACATAAAAATAAATCGTGCAATTTGTTTATGAGCTACAGAATAGAAATGTTATTGAAAAAAATGGTATTCCCACACAAATCCAATTTCAAATGGAATTTTAATAAATAGTTATTGGTTTACTCTAATTTCCATTTGAAAATTTGAGATTATTTTTATGTATAATTCTTTTCAAAATAAAAATTAACTGTTTATTGTTTCATGTTTTTCTTTAAATGAGATCAATTTACTTCCCAAAGTAATCTTACAAAAAATAAATGAAAAAACAAGATTCAGAATTTCAGAAATTCATTGTATTTATTTAAAAAATATTATATATTGATTAATTATTCTTGGAATCATAAAATCTATAAGAAGGTAGAAATTATTTTACTTTAAAATTTAAAATTTTTGCTACATGAAAAAGGTGCAAAAACATGATTCCAGTATACCACTTGAAGAATTAAAATTATTTGAAGATACAAAATCAATTCTTTCTTATTTATTATTGATTAGTAGAAAGAAACTATGGAAGTAATTTATTGAGTTAAAAATTAATCAATAACACATGACTCAGGTTTTCCTTTTCCTTTTTTTGGTTTTGTGTGTTTTTTACATAGTGCTAGAAATAAAAATTTAAAAATCCTGATGATTTAATGTGCTTCCCATATAATTCATTTAAGTTCAGCAAATAATATTTTTCAATCTATAAATTCTTATATGAAATTAAATACAGCTTCAATTTATATGGTTTTTATTAAAATATCACTATTTTTAATTTTCAATGAACAATGTTTTGACCTTTAAAAGGTACATATCAGCTCTCATATGTTTTGAAAATGATTTTCTTTAAATGCTAAATCAATTTAAAAATGATTACTTTAGAATTAATAATGTATTTTTCTGTAATTTTATTAATAAAATAGACACCACACAATATGGGGGAGGACTTGCTAGCAAGTCCGCAACCTTGGACCCAAACTCACCACAGATTGAACACACATTGAGCTATTGATAAAGGAACCATACATTCAGGGATAAACACCACTCAGCAAAATAGTTTTAGGTGGGTTTTCAAGTAGAGTTAAGTATGTGTTCAGTATAAGTTCAGGTTGAGGACTTGCTAGCAAGTCCACCCCCTATATTGCGTAGTTTGAATTGAACAATAAGATTAATAAAATGTTAAATGAAAAATAAATTTATGTTGATACAATTCTTAAGCTTTCCTCATTGTGATTTCTAATTAGAGTTCATTGAAGTTTCAAAATTATTTTGGTAAATATTCATCCATCATTAATAAAGAGTGCAAGCTGATGTTAAAGAATAGTTAAGCATGAGTTCCATCTGACTTCCATCTGAGTTCTATCTGACTTCAAGTTGAGGACTTGCTAGTAAGTCCCCCCCAAATACTTCATGGTGATGAATGATGAGAAATTGGAGAACATTTTGAATAAAAATTTTTATTGAAATCAAAAATAATGGTTTCCATCATGAGCAGGATTTTGGCTCAACGGTATAGTTGTACCATCAACAAAACCTAAACTTCAAGGGAAACCTTCAGCTTGCATTACTTGAGAGTTTCAAGTAACTCTAGTGGAGCTGGCCAAGTAACTGTTTGAGACTTGAGGGAAAGGATAGCAATTATACAGCTCTTGGTGTGTAATATGACAGTACCCTATCCTATGGTAAAGAGATTATCTAAACAACTTACAGCAGCACCATTTTCATTTGAGCCAAAGAAAAATAGTGGGACAGAAAGTTAAAAGGCAGTATTATCCTGTTTGTTATGGGAATTATGATGGAAGATAGGATGATTGGAGATAAGCTGAGAAAGTTTCAAAATATAATCAGAAGAAGTTTGAAAAAGTTGTGAAAAGTTTAAAAGAGGAATTTCAAGAATTGAGGCAAGATCATATCTGGGATGATGATAAATATCTGGCCCCCTTGGGATGATGTCACACTTTTTGGAAAGAAAAGACATATAAGTTAAAGTGTCTTCCAAACCAGAGTCAAAATCAGAGTCAGCAGTTAAAGTTAAAGTGATAGCATTCATAGCTGAGTGAATTTTCTTCATAGTAGAGAGGTGCTTCATCATTGTTGGTAGAAGGTTTTGGTGATGAGTGTCAAGTAGGAATTTGCCATAAAATGAGCAGGTGGGATGTGTAGTTAGAAAAAAACTTTAAGTATTTGCCACAAAAATTAAGTAGCATAGAGTGAAGAGAGACTTAAGGATGGCATCTTCAATTTTATGTCATGTGACTTTCTTAAAAATTAATCATGGATGTGATGAGTTTTCAATCAGGAATTAGGAATGTAAATTGGGGTATAAGAGGGGGGATAATTCATTATCATGCAATCTTTATCCACTAGCCCTGGGGGCTTATGGATAGGAATTTTCTGCAATTAATAATATCAGATTCAGGAAAAAAAATTCCTGATCCCTAATTTTGGATCCCTTAACATTGATACTCCCTAATAAAAGGGACAATTCAAGTGTATTTTGAAGCAATAGGGGGTATCAAATTTGATCAATCTGAAATGAAATTATTTGTGGATAAAATTCCTTATACCCCAATTATCTTCCACAATTACTTTTGCTAAAAATTGGGTTATTAGAAATTTCATGTGATAAAGTTGACCTCTTATTGGACATTTCTTTACTCAATTATTCATAACCACATATCAGACAACTTTCTGTCATAACCACATCTTGGCCTACTTTCATTCATAACCACATCTTTTAATACTTTCTGGACATGCCTTCTACCATGGTGTGCACCCCCATTCTAATTTCATCCTGTCTATTCTCTCTATTCAGCTTACCTCACTATCTAATCTACTTGTTTTTTCTCCTTTTCATCTTCATTAATCTAAACATGCCCCATCATCATAGATATTCTCAAAGGCAGCCTTCCCCCAGTTGTTCTTCGAATTGCACTACTCCCTCTTTCCACCTCTCAGATGAGAGATCAAAGACTGTTAAATTAAAAAAGATGATCATCTCATTCTTATCAAATGGCTGAAAACTAAATCTAACTATGTTTCTTGTTTCGGTACCAAAAATGCAACTAAAGTAGGACAGCCCCCAGCATCAAAAGTTAACGTTTATCTTCTAATGGCCAACAAATTATGGAATAAGACCAAGGGGAGGATAGATCTTTTACCTAAACAGATTTCTGAATTCTTCAAGCGTTATCAAGCCAAATACAAGAAGGAAAAGACTCTTTCATCTTCTACTGGTTTTGGTATTACTGATCTCAATATCAGTAAGGGCATCAAATCCATAGATTATAAACTTGAAACTTTAGGTCCTTAATTTAAAAAGATGGATGCTATTTTTGGGGATTAAGCTGATTTTAATCCTGCAAACATGTTGGACGTTGAAGATGCTATCTCCCAACATGATGTCAAAAGAAATCTTTTTCCTTCTTCTTCTACTCAAGCCTCCCCTCATTTAACTTCCACAAATCAAGATATCTTTTCAATATATCCATATGGTGACCTAAACCAACCTGATATAACTCAAGTATGTTTTTTTCTTTTAACTTACCAATTCTTTTTTTTATTTACATTTTCTTATCACTAAAAAGGCTGGAGAACAAACGCAGGAGCCACAATCAACTGATTCAGAAGCCAGCAACAATGATGAGGAGGAAAATGTGACCTTGAACAAAAAGCAAAGGGCTTCAAGTAGTCTAAATTTCCACTCTCAAAGAAGAAGAAAATTGATACTTTGTCTCAAACCCCTTTTTCTTCTATCAAAGAATTTTGAGAGAAATGTGATGATGGTCAGTGATACAAAACCTCTTAATACTTTACTCTGCTTTTCTTCTACTTTTTGTTAATATTTTTTATCACTCTAGAACAAGTGAAAGTTGCTAAAGAGACTCTAAAGGTTGAAAAGCAAAAATATGAGCTCTCTTTGAGGAGGGATGACAGGGTACATTATTTTGAAGAGAAGAAGTTAAAACCCTCTTTACAGAAGGATGATAGGGCACAAGTCTTGGAGGAGAGGAAGTACAAACTCTCTTTACAGAAGGATGATAGGGCAGGAGAATTTGAGGAGAAGAAATTTGATTTATCTCTAAGTATTTAAAAATCAAAGAAAGAGGAGAAAACTGTCAGCCAGCTGATTTGAAAGTATTAGTAAATATGATAATAAAAACTAAGTAAAGGACATCAGTAACTTACAGAGGATTGTTCAGTAGTGACAATGCCCAAAAGAAGGCGTGAACCAATGTCCCAATTACCCTCCAAAGTGGGAAAATCCTGGAGTGGGAATAAATTTTAATCATTAAAATTAGTATATATTTCTTTCTCACCTGACGTGGGTTTTTCCCTGGGAAAATACATCACATGAGATGTATTGTTCTTTTCTTTTCTATCTTTTTATTTCTTTTTCTCTCGAAACTATATATTTGTTTCTCTTGTCATTTTTAGTCTCTTTATTTCCACGTCTTTGTTCTTTCTCTTTTGCCCCTGATGGGAATTATTTTATGTATCTAGTCTTTCTTGAGTCTATATAAGGGGGGGAAGATTTGGTGGAAAGATCATTCCTTTTTACACACATTTATCCAATTGCCAACGTTGCCATCTTCTTTATTACTTTAAAAGGTGTTACATTTACATCCTCTTATTAGTTATAATTTAAAAGGCCCAAGTTCAAATATTTAATTACCGTGTTGTAAGGGTTTCAACAAATAAAATAAAAATCTTCTAATTTAAAATCCCCATTACTTTAGAAGTCACTACCTCTCAAATAACTATTACGCTCTAAATTCTCTATTGATTAGTTATATTACCTTTATATTAACTAATATCTTGTTCAGGGTTACCTTCGTATTACTATACCTCTAGTCTACACCCTGACAAAAACACTCAAGCATCAAAACCTCATGGAACAGATGAAATATAAGCTTGATTGTAAAGAAAATTCCAAGAAGAAAGATTTCTTGATAGAATGTGTTAAAGCTAATAAATCTGTTGAGTAAATTGAATGTTTAAAGAAAATGTTTGATGACTATTTTGTTTTATTTCTCTCACACTTCAACTGTTCATAATTAATTGTACATAAAATTTTATCTTAATTTCCTGTATTTCTTTACTCTTCCATCATTAGTTGAATTTTCATATTTTAATGTTATAAATTATTTTTTAAATAAAATTTTCAAGAATTTTTATTTTTAAAAATTCTTTTTTAGTTAAACTTTTCAAGTCACATTTGAAAATTTCCCAATTCCACCCCTGAATTTGTTTGAACTAAGGGGCGTTTATCACCAAAATTCTTTCAAGTAAATAATTTTGCAAGTCTTATATGAAATTTTGGCAATACTCCCCCCTGCATTTTATTGAAGTAAGGGATGGGTATCACCAAAATTTCAAGTCAATTTTTTTTTCAAGTCTCATATGAAAATTTGGAAATACCCCCCCCCCCCCTGTATTTTATTGAATTAAGGGAAGGGTATCACCAAATTTTCAAGTCAAAATTTATTTTAAAGTCTGATATGAAAATTTGGAAATACCCCCCCTTGCAATTTATTGAATCAAAGAAATCAACTGGAAAAAAATTTAAAAATGAAAATTGCATCAACCAATTATTTTCACCAGTCCCAATCAAGTTTTGCTATTCTATATAATAGCCGGTAGAACGACATAAGGCCAGATGCACCATTATATAAAACCAGTAATCTATATTGATGTAACTTAAAAAAAAATAATTGGAAGAGACAAATCCAAAATTAATTGAAAAAAAATTAAAAATGAAAATTTCATCAACCAATTATTTTCACCAGTCCCAATCAATTTTTCCTATTTTATATCATAGCCAGTAGAACCACCTAAGGCCAGATGCACCATTATATAAAACCAGTAATCTATCGTGATGTAACTTAAAAAAATAATTGGAAGAGACACATCCAAAATTAAATGCAAAAAAAATTAAAAACAAAAATTTCTTCAACCAATTATTTTCACCAGTCCCAATCAAGTCTTCCCTTATTATATAATAGCCAGTAGAACAACCTAAGGCAAGATTCACCATTATATAAAACCAGTAATCTATCTTGATGTAACTTTAAAAAATAATTGGGAGAGACAAATTCTAAATTGAATGCAAAAAAAATTTAAAAGGAAAAAAATAAAAATAAAAAGGGAAATTTAAAAAAATTAAAAAAGATAAAAAAAAAATTTTTTAAAAAAATAATAAATGAGAAAAAAAAAGAAAAAAAAATGGATGAAAATATTTAATGTTACAAAAAATTTTATAATATTTTAGTTACCACAATTGACAGATCTACTAAGAAAAATGTTTTTATCTAAATATTTTTTTGATTATCAATACAATTAATAAGACCTTCATTTATTTGGAATGAACAGCCAAAATGGGTAAATTCTTGACACAAAACTAATGTTAGAGGTTCATTAGTTGTTTGATGCCAATCTTAAGAAGAATTCCATATAGAATCAACTATTCCATTGGCACTACCACAATCAATAATACATTTATGGTAAGGAAAATAAAGACCATGTCCCTCATCAGAAGACGGTGATGGAATAGGAACACCAGTCTCTAGATTAATATAAGAGAAAACTCCAGATGTTAGACAGTTCTTATCATGTTTATCTAGATGAAAATTATTGTAGAATCCTTTATAAGTGATGATAACATTAGAACAAAGAACATAAGCATTTATTGCTTCTTCCCATTCAGGATCAGACCAATTTGGTAAACCAGATTTTAAAGCAAGTTAATGTTTTTTTTGAAAAGCTTGAATACATAACTTTTTAAATTGATTTGCCAAGAAAATATAAAATCATCCTAAAGAGTTCCATTGTTTCAGATCTTCTTCCATTTGCTCTGGTAATAAATTCCTGGAATATATGACAAAATTAAAAATTACTTATAATAAAAAAAATATTCACACACCAAAAGAAACTCCTTGATCATATCCTGGTCACCAACCAAAACCTTTCATTACACCAGAAATCAGACTTTTATTTGATAAGGGTTTGTGAACCAAAGCCATTTGATAGAGAGGAGAAAACAAATCAGATAGCTGGTAAAAATCTTTATCCTTTTTCCCATTAAATGAATGAACTTCTAAGATGAATTGAGGTTTGTATCCATTATTGACAACTGCAACAATTATATCTATACCACCTTCTGTAAGGTTTTTGATGTTTTTGTAAAAAAAAATTTCTTATGATTTGATATTGAAGTCTTATAAAATTTGATATTGTCCATATTTACAAAGAATGTTTTGCAAAATATCTTCATCCTAATCAACTTTCTATTTGATAAAATTTTGTCTTTGAATTGCTTGATTCTTTAAATGGTTCCATGATTTTCTGTTTTAATTTTCTGGTAAGAAAAGCTCAGATTGATTGGGAGAAGGAATAGAATTGAATGACATTGAAGAGATAAAAGAAAGTAAAGATAAAGAAGAAGAAGTTGAATATATTCAAGGACATTGAAGAGATAAAAGAAAGTAAAAATAAAGAAGAAGAAGTTGAATATATTTGAAGGTTATTCTTGGAGCTTTTAAGATTTTAAGACAAGAAAGAAAGAGAGGATAAAGATGATTCAGAAGAAATTGATGATAATGAAGATGAGCAACTTCAATTTTCCATAGTAATGTCCTTGAAAAAAATATTAATTAAACAAAAAAAATAAAAAAAAATAAAAATAAAAATATTTAAAAAAACCCAACAATAAAAAATTATCAGTAAAATAATTGAAAAGAATTTTTTTTTTGGCAAAAAAAAAACAAAAATAAAATAAAAATAAAAAAAAAAAAATTGCAAAAAAATTAGTAAAATATTTTGAAAAAAAAAATTCAAAAAAAAACCCAGAATTATGATTGAAATACCAGGTAATATACTAGAAAAAAATTTCTAAAAAATAAAAAATAAAAAATTGTTAAATAAATTGCAAAAAAATAAGTAAATATAAAATCCTGAATGGTTTTTGAAATGTCAGATAAAGTTCTTGAAAAAACAAACAAAATCAGCAAAAAAAAAGAGTAAATCAAAAAAAATTAAATTTAAATTTAATTCAGTAAATTTAATTGCATAAAAAATATAAAAAAATATATATATAAAATTACTTACCTGCTATTGGAAATATCACTTGATGTCCTTCAATCCAATTTATTAAAACAAATAAAAATTGAATTCAGTGTCACCGGATGACCTATGCACAAGGTCGAGGATGTTCCTGCAAGTGAGATGAAAGGTTTAGATACTTCTTGGAAGCACAGAGGGATGGTTCGTGGAAGTGATTCGAAGATGACTCAAAGGAAGATCTACTGCTTCAAGATATGTTTGGGAAGAATCCTAATATAGTTTGAAAGGTAATATTAAAATTCTTAAAATATCACAAAGGGTTGGAAACTCAACAATCAAGATTTAGGATTTAGAAGTGATTATTGAGAAATGAAAGAAAGATACAATAATAATGATTTTCACTTTAGAGTTTTACCACTATTAACTATAAATACATTTTATAATTTAATTCTAAGTAATATTGAACCAAAAACCCTACCCTTTTTATATCCTTTACTCCTCCTCGCATTGACCTCATACCCATCCACTATTCCGCACACCACAAACCATTTAAAATATATCCATTAAACCTGGACCCTCCTCACTAACATCTGTTAACCCCTTGATCCTTCACTAACCATTCCATCCATGCTCACTACCCCTTAATAACCCACAGACATTTCATAAACCTTTTAATGTACTATTATATTGATTACTCAATCCCCCCTTTACCCTCCCTTTAACCCCTCCTTGCCTGCCTCAAACCCCTCCCTTCACCCCCCCTTTACCCTCTCAAACCCACCTCAAACCCACCCTCAAACCCCTCCACAAACCCCCTACAGCCAACTTATTGAATCAATAGAGATTTGATAAGTAGGCACTGGGGGGTTTGTGGAGGGGTTTGAGGGGGTTTTGAGAGTGTAAAGGGGGGAAAAGGGGGGGAAAAGGGGGGAAAAGGGGGGAAAAGGGGGGAAAAGGGGGGAAAAGGGGGGAAAAGGGGGGAAAAGGGGGGGAAAGGGGGGAAAAGGGGGGAAAAGGGGGGAAAAGGGGGGAAAAGGGGGGAAAAGGGGGGAAAAGGGGGGGAAAAGGGGGGAAAAGGGGGGAAAAGGGGGGAAAAGGGGGGAAAAGGGGGGAAAAGGGGGGGAAAAGGGGGGGAAAAGGGGGGAAAAGGGGGGAAAAGGGGGGAAAAGGGGGGAAAAGGGGGGAAAAGGGGGGAAAAGGGGGGAAAAGGGGGGAAAAGGGGGGGAAAAGGGGGGAAAAGGGGGGAAAAGGGGGGAAAAGGGGGGAAAAGGGGGGAAAAGGGGGGAAAAGGGGGGAAAAGGGGGGAAAAGGGGGGAAAAGGGGGGAAAAGGGGGGTATGAGGTGGGCAAGGAGGGATTAAAGAGGGGAGTGAGGGGGTAAAGGGGGACTTGAGTTGGCCAAGAAGGGGAGAAAGGGGGTATGGAGGCAGACAAGGAGAGGGGAAAGGGGGATGATGGAGGGTGAAACCAAAGATATAAAAAGATAAAAAACATAAAACAAAAAAAAACAAAATTAGTCTAACCTTGAAAGCCAAAAAAGAAAAAAAAATAAAAAAGAAAAGAAAAATAAAAAAGAAAAGAAAAGAAAAAAGAGAGAGAAAATAAATTATTAGCAAGTTAAAAAAAAAAATCAAAAATAAGAAAAAAAAAAAAAAAAAAAAAAAAGACTTACCTGGAGAGATGAGATGAGAAAATAGAAAAATTAAAAAATATTTGAGTGATGGTTGAGGAGAGGAGGAAATGGATATGAGTGATGAATGAAAAAATGAGACAGTGAAAAATTGTGTGATTGCAGAAAATATGCAATTTCATGTTAAGGCAATGAAATGAAACAAATGGGACATCCAAAAAAGAAAATTGACAGCAAATTCAAAATTTTAGTGATGCAAAAAAAATAAATAACCAACACAAGTGAATAAAACATGGAACATGAAAATAACACAAGTGAAAATAACAAGGAACTTGAAAATTGGGAGAGTACAAAAAAATAATTTAAAAGGGTGGTGAAAAGAAATGTTGGAGAGTAATAGGCATAATGACAGAGTGTATGCTGGTTAAATGAATGTTTTTTAATTCAAGGGAGGGGAGAGCCGGTGCTGGTTCAGGATCCTCTTCATCATAAGGATCATTCCAATCATCCTTTAAATCAGCTAGGATATTGTGGAGTATAACACAAGTCATTATCCAATGATTTGCTGTTTTGATTTACATTTTTTTTTTGAAATTGGATTCTGAGTTCCTGGAGACTAGAAAATCTTCCCTTTATAATCCCAATAGCATGTTGAATCCATGCTCTTGATTGGGCAAGGTGATAATTAAAGGTGGTTTTGGGGTCATTTTCTAAAGTTGTGCCACAGAAAGCAGGTATAATGTACTTTCCACTTGCATATACTGAGTCTGAAAGGAGGTACTGAGATTAGTCAAAGTATGAGTCAGGACTTGGATAAATCCTCATTCTTTGAAAGACAGAAGTGTCATGACATGAGCCAGGGCAGCCACTATGAAAAGCAATAAATTTTTTATTGACATTGCATACAAGTTGAATGGCAATAGAGTATCTAGAAAGAAGATAAAAAGTCAGTTTATGAAAGATGTGAAATTGGAGAACATTTTGAAGATTCCTTTTTTTGCAATCAGAAATAATGGTTTCCATCATGAGCAGTCTTTTGGCTCAACAGTATAGTTGTACCATCAAAAAAACCTACACAGCCAGGGAACCCCTCAGCTTGCATTATTTGAGAGGATTCAAGTCACTGTTGTGGAGTTGGCCAAGCAAGAGTTTGAGACTTGAGGGAAAGATAGCAATCATACAGCGCTTGGTGTATAATATCACGGTACCATATCCTATGGTAAAGAGATTATCTAAACGTTCTTACAGCAGCACCATTTCTATTTGAGCCAAAGCAACATAGTGCAACAGCAAGTTGAATTGCAGGATCAGGCTGTTTATGTTGAGAATTGTTATGAAATATAGGATGTTTGGAGATGAGTTGATAAAGTTTGAAGAAAGAATCGGGATAAGTTTGAAATAGTTGAGTGAAGTTTTGTTGAGAAATGTTGAGAATGGAGTGGAGATCATATCTGGGATCATGATGAAGATTTGGCCCCCTTGGGTTTATGTAACACTTTTTGGAAAGAAAAGACATATAGGCTAAAGCATCTTCCAAATCAGAGTCTGTTTTATAGTAAAGAACTAAAATTAAGGCAATAGTATTCATATTTGAGTGAAGTAGCTGCCTAGTAGAGAGGTGTTTCATAGTTGTTGGTGGAAGGCTTATGTGATGAGGGAAGTGGGAATTCACTGCCAAATGTGCAGTTGGGGTGTGTAGATAGAAAAAAACTTTAAGTGTTTGCCACCAAAATTAAGTGGCATAGAGTGAGGAAAGACT
The DNA here is from genome assembly GCA_030280995.1 of Hemileia vastatrix. Taxonomy (NCBI): domain Eukaryota; kingdom Fungi; phylum Basidiomycota; class Pucciniomycetes; order Pucciniales; family Zaghouaniaceae; genus Hemileia; species Hemileia vastatrix. The sequence continues at coordinate 9,045,434 of JASXTE010000017.1, read as the reverse complement.
TAAGGATGGCATCAGCAATTATGAGTCATGTGACTTTCTTGCAAATCCATCATGGATGTGATGAGTTTGGGATCAGGAATTAGGAATGGAAATTGGGGTATAAGAGGCGGGATAATGCATTATTGTGGATTTCTTATCCACTGGCCCTGGGGCTAGTGGATAAGAATCTTCCGCAATTAATAATGTCTGATCCCAGGAAAAAAAATTCCTGATCCCTAATTGTGGATCCCTGAACATTGATACCCCCTAATTTAACACCTGCTTTGTTTACCATAAAATGGAATATCATTATACCTGTGAAGAACACCTTTTATCCAAAATTCAGGGAAGAAGAGTCTCATTAGTGAAAGATATTTCTCTGGTGATTTTGAAACACCATCTTGCTAAGTAAAATGGGATTTTTAATAACTTGAAAGGATTTAGTATTACAGCCTTTAAAATAATTTGTCTCATTTATCATTTAATCACATGACTTCAGAATCAATTAATTATGCTCTTTTTGTATTAGAGTGACTTTTCCAAATTTTTTGTTTTTCTTAAACTAATGATGCCATATATGTACAAAATGTTATAGTATTTTTTATCCCAAAACTTCAGCTAAAATGAGGGTTTCCGATATCCACTCATCTTTTTTTTATGCAAAATGAACTTTGTCCATCCTGAAGCCCATACGTCTGGTAAATATAGATATCATTAGCCATTGGCTATGCAAAATAATTGGCGTGATAACTAAATGGCTAAATGTTGCAGATTCATATTTTGGGGGATATCTTCTTGTGCAAGGCTTTTATTGACCTCAGTATGCGGTTCAGTTGAATCATCATCACATTCCCTTTCAGAGGCCTGGCCATCTTCAGATTCCTCAAATTCCTCAGACGATAAATCTTCACGTCTAGAGGATCCCCAAATTTTGGGGTCATGATTGGGATTAGCAACCAGTAAATCATCGTCGTCTTGAGTAGCACCTGGGAATAGAAAAATCAGTGAGCCAAAAAATAAAAATAAAAATAAAAATAAAGGAAATTATCAGGTCAGATTAAAGTATTTCACGTCTATGAAGTGCTTCTAATTGAATTTCATGTAAATAAGTTTCTTGGACGGATTGTACTTCCAAGCTATCCTTGCATGTTTGATATCTTTTTAAAATGTCACTAACATGATATGAACACATGAGGTTAGAATCAAGTTACTAGAAGAGGAGTAACAAAAAAAAAAGGCCTGGAAATAAGGGACAAATATAATTACTTGTTCAAAGACCAAAAGGCCTGACCCCAGCCAAAATGATCCAAGATAGAATGGGCAAGGTCTAAAGAACCAACGATGGCTAAGGAAGCAGCTAAAGCTTCAGCGCATGAAAGTTTAAAAGGCTTTCCATAGTTGATAGGGTTTGCGGCGACAAGGTAAGGAAGTAGACGATTAGCACTTGTGCGAATTTTATGGAATGGGATTTCGTCAAGCCGAGCCCATGAGCATTCAACGACAGCGATTCCAGCTTTCAAGACCAAAGAACGATCGGCAGGAGAGACAGGCAAGGTAGCATCTGGACTGGTTAAAGAAGAGTGATATAAGTGAACGGGGCATATATATGTATTTGTTGAGAAAGTCAGAGACCTCAAAACAAGGCCATGAAAGCGATGGTTTACAGATAGATCGCGAATCAGACCGAGACGGGCGAGTTTCTTTCCAGTGCACTTTTTTGGATCGCAGTGGTGAAAGTCCTGTGATGAGATCCAAAAACAATGGATGAGATGGGGGAAGCGATATTCAAAATGAAGAAAGTGACGAACCCACATCGCAAGGATGGGGGATGGTCTGTGCGGCGGACGTGGACGTCGGTGAGGCATTGGGGCGACACGAGAGGATTGTTCAGCCAGGGAAAGGGCGACCATGCAAAATCGGACGCCAGCAATTGGAAATAGAGGAGCAGACATTGTGGTCCATGAAGGCTGAACAGCACTTGGAATCGCAAAATCAGCTTCCACTCCTATGGGAATCAACATCTCATTTAGGTCGATTTCGATAGATGTTGAGATAACCATGGATCCATGTCATGTAAACATCTGCACCATTTCACTAAAAACAACGTTTTCAGTAAGACTTGATACTAGGTCGGTTTAACTTGACGCTTTTTATTTCGCCTTTCTCTGAGAGATTACCAAATGATAGATATACACCACGCAATAGGGGGGTATCAATGTTAAGGGATCCGCAATTAAATTAATTGCGGATAAAAATCCTTATACCCCAATTATCTTCCGCAATTATTTTTGCTAATAATTGGGTTATCAGACACTTTACGTGTCAATGTTCACCTCTTATCTGACATTTTTTTACTCAATTTTTCATAACCACATCTTGGACAACTTTCTGGATATCCCAGCCTTCCCACCTTGCTGCACACTCCTACCCTCATCCCATCCTGTCATCTACCCTGAAAAATTCTTCATTGAAATGTCCAATCCTCTTTACCATAGACAATCTCACCAACATCTTGAATTCAGGGCCAGAACCTCCCCTATATGGTAAGAAAGAAAATATTTTCAATCTATGAATCAAAACATTTAGCATTAGGGGGTATCAATGTTCAGGGATCAGCAATTAAATTAATTGCGGATAAAAATCCTTATACCCCAATTATCTTCCGCAATTATTTTTGCTAATAATTGGGTTATTAGACACTTTACGTGTCAATGTTCACCTCTTATCTGACATTTTTATCCTCAATATTTCATAACCACATCTTGGACAACTTTCTGGATATCCCAGCCTTCCCACCTTGCTGCGCACTCCTACCCTCATCCCATCCTGTCATCTACCCTGAAAAATTCTTCATTGAAATGTCCAATCCTCTTTAACATAGACAATCTCTCTCACCAACATCCTGAATTCCGGGCCAGAACCTCCCCTATGTGGTAAGAAGGAAAATATTTTCAATCTATGAATCAAAACATTTAGCATTGTATGATTTCATAGCATATTTTGAACAGAAATGGTATGATCTTTCTCAACCTCCAGACTTGAGAGGCAGTGTTAGACCTATCTTATGGGAAGTAGATGGTAAATAGATTTTCTATTTTATGTGACGAGCTACTGCTTCTAACCAGGATACTGCTGTATTATTTTTATTTTTTCATCCTCTAAAAGAGACTCCACCTCACTGCTTCACCTCTACTTGATTCCCCACCCTGCAAATCCACCTCGCTTGCCTCCCATTTACCTCCAATAGAAACCCCACTCCTCAAACTTACCTTGCTCTCCATCTCTTCATCTCCACTAGACACCCCAGAACACCCTTTCAACTTTAATTGATTCCCCACCCCTTAAATCCACCTCACTTTACTCCCATTTGCCTCCAATAGACATCCCACTCCTAAAACGCACCACACTCTCCATCCATTCATCTCCACTAGACACCCCAACACACCCTTTCAATTTTTATTGATGCCTGGCCCCTCAAATCCACCTCGCTTGCCTCCCATTTGCCTCCAATAGAAACCCCAACACACCTTTTTAACCAAACTTGATGCCCCAAGCATCAAATCCATCTTGCTCCCTTCCTCATCATGCAAAAATTAACTCGCCACCCTCTCCATAGCCTCCAACCAAAAACCCTCCACCTTTACATCCAATATTCACTTCTTCACTTCATCTCCACAAAAAAAATGATAATCTTAAAGTATGTAATATTAAATTTATAGAGATGAATAAAGAAAAGTAATACAAATATATTAAAATAAGTTTATGATACAGACAACTGTTTTGCAATAACTGAAATAGTCTATGGGACAAGATACATGATTTAATAGCCCAATATAATAAAAATGAACATTATTTGAAGAAAATAGCTAATAAATAAATAAATTATGAACCAATGAATAAAAAAATTATTATATTTCACACCATTAAGCATCTCCAAAAAGTAACTAAAAGTCTGACAAACAGTCACTTTAATTTATACAATTATATATTTGGCAAAACCATAAATGCTTGGCCTTTTTGCCAAAAACTATTTAATACTTTTTTTGCCTGTATCAGCACTTTTCCTGCCCTAATTAGGGGTTTTTAGGCTTTTTTGAGTGATGTATCCAACATAAAAGATGCTACACCAGTATAAAACGTCCACAAAAAAATGTCAAAAGGGCCAAGAGTTATCATTCATGCCATAAATAAGTAAAAAAATTAAATTTGTTCCAAAAAAATATTAGAAAAGTACTGACCTGAATCTTTTGTAAGTTTCCTGAATACAAAAATTACAGTCCTGTTACATTAAAATTTTTGAAATATATATTTTTTCTCTATAATGATGTCTATAAGTAAAGGTTAATGTGATAGTTTGTTCTAATATTAACTTTTTTTATAAAGCTTGATTAATGTGGACAAATTAAATATATGTTCAAGGTACTAAAGAAGCAGATAAGAGGGTGGTGAGCTAATTTTTGGGTGATGAGGTGTCAATTAGAGGTGGATTTGATGCTTGGGGCATCAAGTTTGGTGAAAAAGTTGTGTTGGGGTTTCTATTGGAGGCAAAAGGGAGTAAAGAGAGGTGGATTTGAAAGGTGAGGCATCAATTAAAGTTGAAAGGGTGTGCTGGGGTGTCTAGTAGAGATGAAGGGATGGCAAGCAAGGTAAGTTTGAGGAGTGGTGTTTCTAATGGAGGCAAAAGGGAGTAAAGCAAGGTGGATTTGAAAGGTGAGGCATCAATTAAAGTTGTAAGGGTGTGCTGGGGTGTCTAGTAGAGATGAAGGGATGGAGAGCTAGGTAATTTTGAGGAGTGGGGTTTCTATTGGAGGAAAAAGGGAGTAAAGAGAGGTGGATTTGAAAGGTGAGGCATCAATTAAAGTTGAAAGGGTGTGCTGGGGTGTCTAGTGGAGATGATGGGATGGAGAGCAAGGTAAGTTTGAGGAGTGGGGTTTCTATTGGAGGCAAATGGTAGTAAAGCCAGGTGGATTTGAAAGGTGAGGCATCAATTAAAGTTGTAAGGGTGTGCTGGGGTGTCTAGTGGAGATGAAGAGATGGAGAGCAAGGTAAGTTTGAGGAGTGGGGTTTCTATTGGAGGCAAAAGGGAGTAAAGAGAGGTGGATTTGAAATGTGAGGCATCAATTAAAGTTGAAAAGGTGTGCTGGGGTGTCTAGTGGAGATGAATGGATGGAGAATGAGGTAAGTTTGAGGAGTGGGGTTTCTAATGGAGGCAAAAGGGAGTAAAGCAAGGTGGATTTGAAATGTGAGGCATCAATTAAAGCTGAAAGGGTGTTCTGGGGTGTCTAGTGGAGATAAAGGGATGGAGAGCGAGGTAAGTTTGAGGAGTGGGGTTTCTAATGGAGGCAAAAGGGAGTAAAGCAAGGTAGATTTGAAAGGTGAGGCATCAATTAAAGTTGAAAGGGTGTGCTGGGGTGTCTAGTGGAGATGAATGGATGGAGAATGAGGTAAGTTTGAGGAGTGGGGTTTCTAATGGAGGCAAAAGGGAGTAAAGCGAGGTGGATTTGAAAGGTGAGGCATCAATTAAAGTTGTAAGGGTGTGCTGGGGTGTCTAGTGGAGATGAAGGGATGGAGAATGAGGTAAGTTTGAGGAGTGGGGTTACTAGTGAAGGTGGAAGGGAAGGGAGAAAGGAAGATTTGAGGTGTAGTGGAATTGGTGGGAGCATGAGGGAAGGATAGGATCAGAAACTTATGTTAATTTACAATGGAAATATTTACAAAAAAGGAATAAACCATGAATGTAAAAAAGAAATGAGGGTGTGTAGATAGAAAAAAAGGTTAAGTGTTCGCCACCAAAATTAAATAGCATAGAGTGAGGAAAGACTTAAGGATGGCATCAGGAATTATAATTCATGTGACTTTCTTGAAAATCCATCATGGATGAGATGAGTTTGGGATCAGGAATTAGGAATGGAAATTGGGGTATAAGAGGCAGGATAATGTATTATTATGCATTCCTTATCCACTAGCCCTGGGGCTAGTGGATAAGAATCTTCCGCAATTAATAATGTCGGATCCGGGCAAAAAAAATTCCTGATCCCTGAACATTGATACCCCCTAATTTGGTGTTTTTGTTTTTTGCATATTCATTTTTATTTTGAATTTACACTGAATGTCTCTTTTTTGGATGTCTCATTTGTTTTCATTCACCAGCTCAACATGATTTTATGTAACAAATTAGGTTTATGTTTATTTAAATCACATGTCCTTTAACTGAAGATTCTCCTTAAGCCAATCTTTCATTTCCCATAAACAGATTTTAATTTGCTTCATTGGTTGCTGAGATATTGACCTTTAAGGTTGAGCATTTTTATTCCAAATATCACATAATTTATTTCATGTTTTTATGTTACATAATTAGAGAATAAGGCTTCTGAAACTCTTATATGATGATTTTCTAAGATTTTATCTCCCACATCTTAGGATCACTCAATTATTTCTTGGTAAATCACTTGAAAAAATTACATTCTGGTTTTTATAACAAGATTTACACCAATAAGAATGACACCAATTATCTTTCTTTTGAAATTTTCTCATATATCAATCCGATAACTGAACAACCTATTCCTTCCCCATCAAAAAGATAAGGTCATGGGTTATACTTTCTGGATCACAACTTTATAATTGATTTTGGATTGGGAACTGGAATCATTGAAACTATTTGGAAAGCTTCTAAGGATAATCACCAAACAACAAAAGCTCCCCCTGGTTTGGAATCTTGTCACGACTTTACTCATTTTGGCTGCTCCTTCCAAATTAGTCAAAAACTAATTCAACAAATCAGAAAGGTAAGAATAGCAGGTAAAAGTAATAAAATTAAAAAAACTTTAAGTAGATCTAAAAAGTATGGGGATTAGTAAAGTCATCAAATATTTTTTATTCTTTCATAAATTTTTAATAAATAAATCTGAAATTTCAATTTACTAAACTAAAGTAATGGGCCAACAACTGTGTGTTGTATAAATGGGAATCATGATAACATTAATTTGTTTCATGGGGTTCATCTTGCCTACACCTGTGGAAAGTCCCAAACTTAGTTTCTAGATTTTATCCGCATTTTGGTATGAGGAGTTGTCATAACTTTAGAACTAGTAAATTTGAGATATCTCATTTATTTATTTATTGAATTATATTAAATTTTGGTGATTTTCACCCCTTACTTCAATAAAATGCATGGGAGGGTATTGCTAAATTTTCAAATCTGACATGTGAAATTGATGACTTAGAAAAATATTGGTGATACCCACCCCTTTCTTCAATAAAATGCAGGGGAGAACATTGCCAATTTTTTAAAACAGATATAGATTTTTGTTGAATTAGCTGTATTTAGAAAAGTAAATATAATGATTTGAATGTAAAGAAGAAAAAATGCATGAGTTTTTCAAATTTTTGCAAAAAAAATCATCTAGAATCAAGACCTTTAAAAAGACAGCACATATGAAATTATCACCAAAAAGAAATAAAACAAAAATTTTTTAACCAAACAAACAAATAATCTAAAATATTGCAATAAAATTTTTCAAATCTCAGTGAGGAGTGTGTGCCAACAACTTATTATTAGCTTTAATGCATTCTACTAAGAAAAATTTGTAAACAAAATAAAAAAAACTAGTTATCAAACATTTTAATTAAGCTTTAATTTCCTTAATAGATTTATTAGCTTTAACACATTCTCTCATGAAATCTTTCTTTTTGGAACCATCTTCAAGTTGATACTTGAGTTTCATTTGGTCCTATAGGAAATTGTGCTCAAGAGACTTCTCCTCATTCTTTATCTCAAATTTCTTCTTCTCCAAATCATGTGCCCTCTTATCCCTCTTTAAAGAAAGCTTATATTTCTTATCCTCCAAGTCATGTTCCCTCTCATCCCTCTGTAAAGAAATCTCAAATTTCTTCTCCTTCAAGTCTTGTGCCCTATCATCCCTTTGTAAAGAGAGATTGTATTGTTTCTTTTAAAAGTTGAGAGTATCTCTTGCAACTTCAACTTTACCTAGAGTAAAAAGGAATATTAACAAAAGAAAAGAAAAGCTCACTTAATGATTACTCACTTGAGTGAGATAAGGTTTTTTTATATTTCCAAAAGGATCTATTGCAAAGATATCTTTATTGGTGGAAGTAAAATGAGGGGAGGCTTGAGTAGAAGAGGAAGGAAAAATATTTCAATCAACATCATGTTTGGAAATATCATCTTCTCCATAAAACATGGTAGCAGGATTAACATCAGCTCTCTCTTCAAATATGGAATCTATCTCTTTATAGTAAGGACATAAAGAATCAAGTTTATTGTTTGTAGATTTGATGCTTTTTACTGATATCAAGTTCACTAATACCAAAATCAGTCACCAGAAAAAAAATGTGGGTACCTGATTGCAGGTGCCAATCTCTATCTTTGATTTGATTCAGTTCTAGCTCAGCTATAATTCTTCTGGCAAGACCGCACACTAAACACTGAGCATGCTAGCTTGTGTGGCATCAAATATGAGTTATTCTTGTGTCACAAATAGATTGAGGGATTGGCACCTGCTAGCAGGTTTCAGGTGTTTTTTTGTGGTGAGTGGAATATTAAAGAGTCTTATCCTTCTTGTATTTAGCTCAATAGTACTTGAAGTGTTCAGAAATCTGTTTAGGCAAAAGATCAATCCCCCTTTTGTCATATTTCATAATTCATTGGACATTAGAAGATATTCATGGACTTTTGATGCATGAGGCTGTCCTACATTAGCTGCATTCTCAGTACCAAAGCAATAATCATAATTAGTTTTAGTTCTCAGCCAGTTTTTTAGTATGAGATGATCATTTTTTTTAGTTGAATGGTCTTTTATCTCTCAGCTGAGCAGGGGTAAGAGGGAGTAATGGGATTTGAAGAGCAACTGGGGGAAGGCTGCCTTTGAAAAGATATATGATCACAAGGCATGATGAGATATTTGAAGATGAAAAGGAGAAGAAAAAAACAGATGAGATGGGGAGGGATTTTGAATGGATTGAATAAATAGGCAGGATGCAAGTGCACAGAAAGGTATGGAGGCTGGCACATCCAGAAAGTTTTCCAAGATGTGTTTATTAAAAATTGAGAATAAAAATTTCAGATAGAGGTGAACAATGACACATAAAAGGTCTAATAACATAATTACTAGAAAAAATAATTGTGGAAGATAATTGGGGTATAATGATTTTTATCCGCAATTAATTTAATTGCGGATTGGTCAGCATTGATACCCCCTAATAGGGGGTATCAACTCTCAGGGATCCTCAATTAGGGATCAGGAATTTTTTTTCCCAGGATCAGACATTATTAATAGTGGATAAGAAATCCACGATAATGCATTATCCCACCTCTTATACCCCTATTTCTATTCCTAATTCATGATCCAAAACTCATCACATCCATGATGGATTTTTAAGAAAGTCACATGACATATAATTGCAGATGCCATGTTTATGTTTCTCTTCACTCTAGGCTACCTAATTTTGGTGGCAAACACATAACATTTTTTTCTATCTACACACCCCACTTGCTTATCTGGTGGAAAACTCCCACTTCCGGCTCATCACCTAAACCTTCTAATGACAACCTTTTCTTTTGAAAATAATGAAGCACCACTCTACTAGGAGGAAAAATCACTCTGCTATGAATGCTATCACTTTATTTTTAGCCGCTGACTCTGATTCTGACTCTGGTTTAGAAGACACTTTAGATTATATGTCTTTTCTTTCCAAAAAGTGTTACATCATCACAAGGGCGCCAAGTCTTTATCATGATCCCAGATATGATCTCTTCTCCATTCTCAACATCCCTCATTTAAACTTCACACAACTTTTTCAAACTTCTCCTGATTCTTTTTTCAAACTTTCTAAACTCATCTCCAATCATCCTATCTTCCATAATAAGTCCCATAACAAACAGAATGATCCTGCATTTCAACTTGCTGTTGCACTATGTTGCTTTGGTTTAAATAGAAATGGTGCTGCTTTTAGACATTTAGATTGTATCTTTACCATAGGATATGGTACCATCATATTATACACCAAGTGCTGCATGATTAATATCCTTTCTTTCAAGTCTCAAAGACTTGGCCAACTCCACCACAGCAACTTGAGTCCTCTCAAGTAATGCAAGCTGAAGGTTTCCCTGGATGTGTAAATTTTGTTCATGGTACAACTATACCTTTGAGTCAAAAGCCTGCTCATGTTGGAAACCATTATTTTGATTGCAAAAAAAAGTTTCTTCAAAATTTTCTCCAATTTCACATCTTTCATAAACCAAATTTTAAACTTCTTTGTAGATACTCTATTGCCATTCAACTTGTCTGTGAGGTCAACAAAAAGTTTATTGCTTTTCATAGTGGCTGTTTTGGCTCATGTCATGACTCTGCCATCTTTCAAAGAATGAGGATTTCTCAAATTCCTGGCTCATACTTTGATGAATCTCAGTACCCTCTTGCAGACTCAACATATCCAAGTTGAAATTACATTATACATGCTTTCCATGGCACACATTTAGAAAATGACCCCAAAACTACCTTTAATTATCACCTTTCCCAATCAAGAGTATGGATTGAAAATGCTATTGTGATTTTAAAGGGAAGATTTTCTAGTCTCCGGGAACTCAGAATCCAATTTCAAAAAAAATGGAAATAAAAACTGAAAATTATTGCATAATGACTTTCTTTATACTCCACAATATCCTAACTGGTTTAAAGGATGAGTGGAATGATCTCTATGAAGAAGAGAATCCTGAACCAGCACTGGCTCTGCCCTCCCTTGAATCACAAAACATTCATTAAACTGGCATACGCTTTGTCATTATTCCCATCACCCTCCACCATTTTGACACACAAACCTTATAAATTTTTTTATACTCACTAAATTTCCCCTTTGTTTACTTTATTCACTTGGCTTGGTATTTTTTTTTGTTACATAGTCATTTTTTTTGAATTTAGGGTGAATATCCCTTTTTTGGATGGCTCATTGGTATTCTTACACCAGTTCAACATGAAATTGCATATTTTCTCAAATCACATATTTTTTCAGTGTTTCTTTTTTTCATTCTTCACTCATATCCTTTTCTTCCTCTCCTCAAACATCCCTCAAATATTTTGGTTGCATTTTTTAACTCATCTCACCAGGTAAGTCATTTTTTCATTTTTATTGATTTTTTATTTGCTAATCATGTTTTTTTTTTATTTTGTAAGTGCTTCAATTATTTTTTTTCAAGGTTAAACAAATTTTTTTTCTCTCTCCTTCTTTTCTCTCTTGTCCTGCTCTTTTTCCCTTCTATTCTCCCTTCTTGACAGCCTCAACCCTCCCTTTTATCTGCTTTAGGCATTCTTTTTTTTCCCTCTTTAGGCCCCCTGCACCCCCCTTTAGGCCACCTCACCCCTCTCCCCCCTCCCCCCTCCCCTCTTGCCTTGGCTCCTCCCGCCTCTAATCCCTAAACAAATCACTAAGAAATTCATTTAGGTAAATAACTATGGGGAGGAGGGAAGGAAAGAGGGGAGGGGGGAAGCAGTGGAGGGGAGAGGGGGAGGGGAGAGGGGGAGGGGAGAGGGGGAGGGGAGAGGGGGAGGGGAGAGGGGGAGGGGAGAGGGGGAGGGGAGAGGGGGAAGGGAGAGGGGGGGGGGAGTATTGCAAAAGGGGGTAAGGGGGTTTTGAGGAGATCAAGAAGGGGGAGGGGGGTTTGATAACACTAAAAAGAGGGAAATGAGGCAGACATGGAGGGGTCAAATGGGAGTTTGTAAAATTTAATTTTTATTAACATTATTTTGTTTTTGTTTTTTGTTTTTTTTACAGAATATTATAAAAAAAATTTATTTTTACGGTTCAAGCTGAATCAAAAATAAATTTGGTGTGTTTATAAATTTTATTTTTATTTTTGGAAATTAGTTTTTGGATACAATTTTTTTTTGGTTTAAATTTTTGTTTATAATTTATTTTTATCATTTTTTTTCAAGGAATTTAGTTGGTATATCTAACCCCAAATAAATTTAAAATTAATTTTTTTGGGAAATAATTTTACTGATGTTTGTTTTTATTTTATTTTTGTTTCAATTTTTTTTCAAGGAAAGTTTTTTTCAGCCTAGGTATCCCCGGGAGTAAGTAATTTTTATGCTTAAAATAAGATAACCTTAATTAAATTAAGGTTATAATACATATATATATAATTATTACACTATTATATGACTTATATTAGTTTAAATAGATTATCCATAGCCTAATAATACTTATTAAGGTGTTAATGGAGTCATAATATACTTATCTTAAGTGATATTAAGTAATTATAGACATACATAAGCTTATATGTATACATAAACCTCATATTCAGTGAAATATGTAGTTATATTATGTATATTTAGGTCTATAAGTGGGTTTTAACCTATTCATAGCCTATAACCTTTATTTTTCTGCTTATTTTAAGTCATATGGACATATTTAGTGGACTAACAATGCCTACACAATCATATACACCTATTTCAGGCGCACATATCCAGTTTGGACAACTTAATCTGCTTCCTTGGATGGATTTTCACGGATTTATGGGTTGGGATATGATTACTGGGTTAATATGGATGCTTAGAGATGTTATTTGGGGCTTGGAAAGTTAATTTGGTTCCTTTATATACTTTGGGTCTCATTATATACTCTTTGGATGAGCTATTTTACCTGTTTCTTTATGGTATCCACTTTTATCTGTTTATTCTATTAATGGTATGGGTCTTTGGTATCATTAATTGTGATGGAGGGCTCTTACTAGAGGTCTGGGTATTTAAAATTCTTGAAGTGGACGCCATGGAGAGGTGATGGGCCCTCACAGTGCTGTAATTTCTGGGGATAGCAGTGACATCATCTGGATTGATGGTCTGTGCACTCCAGTGGATTTTGGTGTAAGTAAGGGAGAATTTGACAGGTTATTGGACATCACTTACTTACTACACTTCAAATAAACACTATTAGACAATTATTATCATATATAAATATATTATAAGGCATTTATAAATTGATATTATCTTTATATAAGCTATAACTATGTTTTTTTATTTATTTTCCACCACTAGCATGCATAAAAATCCAAGTATTGTGAGTTCATATTGAGAAAAACTATTTTATTAGTCTTCCCAAGAGGTTGAATCACTAAATAATTTAACAATAAGTAGTAGGACCATTAATATTTACTATTAAGTCATACTTAGATACTAGCATACACTGACAGTTTTAGTAAAAAAATTTTTCAAAAAAATAATTTGGATTAATTTTTATAAAGAAAATTCTTAAGGTTAATTAAATAAACTAAATTTTGTGAGGTTTTTTCTTTACTATTTTATTTTTTTGTTTTTTGACACAAATATTTATTTGTTCATCAAAAAAAATGTCTATTTTGTCAGAATCACCTCTTACTTCTCTATCATCATCCTCTTTATCATCTTTATCATCTTTATCATCTTTTTCAAATTCAACTTCATTTCAATCATCCAAAATATCAAAAATAAATAATGATGTTTAAAGTCAGAAGAATAAAAGAAATTTAAAAAAGAAAATTCATTTGGATTACTTATTTGGCCATATATCAAATATCAAGTACTAAAAAACTAGAGTGGATCAAAATAATTCTTATCCAAATGAGTTACCAGAAGATTTAATAATTTTAACCAAATCAGGAGACAATGAAATTAAAGCAGTTATCAGAATTCCTTTAAAACTCAATTTATTTAATAAAATCATTCTTTTAATGGTTCAAAAGATGAAAACTTTAATCAACTATCTGATCTCATAATAACACTATATCAAATGGCTTTGGTTTGTTTACCATTAAGGAATATGAATTTGTTGGGTGGTATTATGATTGAATTTGGTTGGAGACCAGGATTTTTTAAAAGCTACTCTCTTTGTATGTCTGATAAAAAATTTTTCTTTCTTAAAATCATTTCACTAATTTTATTTCCATAGGCATCTATTCTTTACATAAAAATTTATCTAAAGCTGAAAAAGATGACAATTTTTGCTTATGGGACACCTTACCTTCTTTTAATACTTTTCTTGCTCTTTGCCTCAAAAAACTCTGTAATAAAAGCTTTTGAAAAGAATGATCAAATTTCTACCAAAGTTGGAATACCAAATTGTTGTGACTCCAAATGGGTAGAAATTAGCAACCAATATCTTTTATTTTCAAATTTAATTATTACTCATTTAGGATTCCACAATAATATTCATATCAATAGGAATGATGCCAATTATCTTACTTTTAGAAATTTCTCATATATCAATCCAATAACTGGACAACCTATTCCTTCCCCAGCTAATAAAAGGTCATGGGTTATACTTTCCAGATCACAACTGTATAATTGATTTTGGATTGGGAACTGGAATCATTGAAAATATTTGGAACTCTCTAAAGATAATCACCAAACAAAAAAAGCTCCCCCTGGTTTGGAATCTTGTCACGAATTTACTCATTTTGGCTGCTTCTTTCAAATTAGTCAAAAACTAATCCAACAAATCAATAAGGTAAAAAAAGATGGTAAATTTAACAGATATAAAAGAACTTTATGTAGATCAAAAAAGTATGGAGATGAGTGGAGTCCTCAAATACTTTTTATTTTTTCATCAATTTTTTATAAATAACTCTTATATTTTAAATTCCTAAAATAAAGTAATGGACCAACCACCCTGTGTTGTATAAATGGGAATCATGCACCACGCAATATGGGGGGCGGACTTGCTAGCAAGTCCGCAACCTTGAACCCTAATTCATATCTTTTTGAGCACACATTGAGGAAGTGATGAAACCATCATGAAGAAGTATTGAATTTACTTTGAACACACCTTGAAGCTCATGTGAACACAAATGGGGCTACAAGGGCTGGAAAGGCTGGAGAGAGGGGTGAGGAAGGGTGTATGGGGTAGCAAAAAGGTTGGGAAAGAGTTGGAAGGGAAGATTAAGGGTTCCGAGGCATTTTAAATGAAGAAAAGGGTCTGGGAGAGGTTGAGAGGGGTGAAATGGGGATCAAAAGAGGATGGCATACAATGGGGCTGGGAGGATAGTGAAAGGCATGGGAAGGGAAGACAAGCATGTGTTGATAGAATTGAAAGGGATGGAGATTGGTGCAAACAGAGTGTGAAAATAGGAGGATGAACTCTGTTCTTCGGGCGAAGAACAGAGTTCACTTCCATAAAATATTAGCTGAAACATAGTTTTCAATTCTGTAAAAACAGTTGTAAGTAATAGAAAAAGTCACTGATTTTTTTTATATGTAATCTGAAATTTTTTAATAAAATTATTGTATTTAAGAATTGCAATATTGTCAATCAATTTTTATTGATCAAATTAATTTAATAAAGTATTATTTTAATAAGCTGTTTCAAAAAATACTTTGCATTGAGTAGACTCATGGAATGATTTTTTCTGGCTTCCATTCAGTTATCCTCACACTTTCACTATGTTTTCAATATAGATCCATTGTTATTTGTGTGATACTTCAAGTGAAAGTTCAGTATTACTTCAGTCTGAGTTCCATCTGATTTCCATCTGACTTCAAGTTGCGGACTTGCTAGCAAGTCCTCCCCCTATATTGCGTGGTGATGACAACATTTATTTGTTTCATGAGGTTCCTTGGTCTACACATGTGGAAAGTGTCAGCCTGTATATTCCAAAGACTGAGTAAAAAGAACTTATAAGTTATGTTAAACACATGGACTATACCTGGGAGAAATAAATTAGAGTACACAAATAGTATACATAAGTAAAATTATGATAATATACAAAATATGACATTATAACACCTTATATACACGCATATATCCAATTTTTATAAGGCTTATGTACTTAATATTAAGTTGGAATATGCTAGGGTAATCTTAAGAACCTTAAATATAAGGCTACATAATTTTTAAGTACACTTAAATCTGTTGTTTTAATTGTTTTATGTAAAAAACAAGAAATGTGCTTTAAATCACTTAAAAGCTGATTATATGCACTATAAATTTAATAATATTAAAAATGCCCTTTCACACATCAATTTTTCTTAATTAGGACTACTGATTTGGCTACTCAAATGCATAAAAAGAACACTTTTCAAATTTGGTGTTTTTTATGCCAGAAATGGCTTTGGTGTACTGGCCACATACTGCCTGCATTTTTTCCTGTGTAAATAGCTTCATTTTTAGTAAAGTTAGCTTTTTCACACCATAATTACCCCACATTCTACCCACACTGTGGGGAAACACACTAAAATAGGCGACAGACCCTTATTTAGTGTCCTAGCTTAATTATAAATGCATTGACCCTCTTTTTATGCACTAATTTCATTAATAACCTCATTCTTGGCACTTTATTTCACTACCACGCTTAAATTTTCCTAAATTAGTCAAGTATTTACCCGTGCAAATGCCTGCCAAGGACTGCATGTAGTTACCCCACATCTCACACCCTTTTTTGGGTTTTTAGGTGGTTTCTCAGTCAATTTTGGTTATTTTTGAATGAGGATCTCACATAGTATAAGGTCATAATTAGCCCCAAAATTTTTACTGTTAATACCCCTTATTATCAAGTAATATTGAGTCTTAATTTTCCCTTTTTAGTCTTTTATATTAATGTATAATACGCATATACTCTCTTTTTTGCATATTCATTATTTTTGATGGATTATCCCTATTACTACAAGATTTTGGCAGGGGATATCATTCTAATTATGTTACTGGTCACTATTTTTGTTTCTGGAAATTTTTATTAGTTAGAATGAGGCTTCATTAACTGGGTATAGAGCTGGTAAGTCAAGGAGGTCATTGGGAAAGGAATGGTGTATAAAAGGAAGGGGTTTTTGGTCTTATTTTCTACATTCTTTATCATTACAATTAAACATATAACCAATACAATTAAAATACATATCAACAGTACCTATAAATTCTTTGAATAGTATCTGAATTTATTAAATCTATTTTTCTACCAACTATAAAGATTGTAAGCCATATTTAATTATTGAGATTAGAATTACTGAGGCCCTTATATTGAGTTTTATTTTAATACTTATTGGATTTGAACTACAGTATTAATATAGGACCATTAAAATCTTCTAGAAAACTGACCATTCAAGCTAGTTCACGTCTTTGTACTTGACCTCATCCTGACAATTGGGAACCTTTCCTCAAGAATTCTGTTGGTTATCTTCCAGTAAGTAAAAGAAAAAATTCAAAAAAAGAGGCTACAAGTAAATAGAATCCCTATAGAAATATTTGTATAATTAAAACAGGTTGGGGTCACTTATAGAGTGATTTCAGAAAAAGAAGCCCTGTTATATAATAAAATTGTGATATTGAATCAACAATTTTACTACTAATATAACAAATAATTGTTATTAGTGGGAATCTGTCAATAGACCAATTATTCTTGTGATCTTTGCAGATAATAAACCAGTTAAACTGATTAATTGTTTTCTTTTAACAGGACTCTTAATCCCTTTTTATTGGTTTGTAAAATTCACTTAATATTTAGAAGGAATCTTTCTGACAGATTTTCTTTTTTTAAATATAAAAACATGGCTACGTATTGTAGAGCAGTTAAATCAAGTGACCACATAAAAGCATATTTGACTTTTGGCACTTATAAATTCACTTCATACCTACAATTAAGCAATAAAATTGTCTTCAGTGTTATTGATAAATACTGATAAAACTCCTTTTTTTTGAAGTTTTCAGATATCAAATTTCAATTCTTTGATTAAATTCCACATAAAAATGTGTGACAACAATGATATTGTGAGTAATAAGGCAAAACCTTATAGCTTAAGACCTAGAGCTGAAAGACCTGTTACAGGACATTAAAATGGAGGGCCAGGATTCCCCCACAAACAGCAACACTCCACAAATGTCTCTGGAGGAAAGGAAAAACTATTAAAACAGGTATCAATAAAGAAAACAAGAAATACCTTACAAGAACAAATTAACTCCCTCTCCACTCTACTGAATACCTTGACAATAAGAGTCAACAATATAGTGGACCAGATAAACAATCTGGAGAAAAGAGCAGCTCAGGGTTTTGTAAAAGTCAATAAAGCTCTAGTAGAAATAAAGGCTCAACCACCAACAGTGGCACTCAAAAGTTCCATAGCAACACCTTCAGCCCAAGAGGAGGACTAAAAAATTACTGTAAGAAAATGGAAGTGGGCTTGTTATTCCCAAAACTACAACAACCCTCAACAGAAGGGCTCCAGCAGTCACCTTTACAGGGGAAGGCCAAGGAGAGGCAGGGGAAATGGAATAAGACCTTGGTAAGTCATCCATCATCTCAGGATCAATTATATAATCCTAAAAATGAATTACTTATAAATAATGAAATTGATAGAGAGTTAATGAATATAATTGATAAGGATTTAAAAAATTATTCATTTGAAAATAACATTTTAGGCTTGTCTTTAAATGATGACAATGTACATAGTTTTATTGACCACCAGGATAATTGTATTAATATAAAAATGGAACCAAATGAATTAAATCTTGAACCTGATGATGAGTCTTCTGAATTGGACACAGAAAAAATTGAATATTTTCTAAAAGAAAATCCAATGGAATCAAAAATAATTAGTAAATTATTATTAAGTATTGAAAAATTGGAAGAATTCTCTAGAGAGTCAAATAATAATACAGAAAATGTATTATTAAACCTCACAAAATCATTGAGTACAACAGCCAATAGATTAAAAATTATTGAGAATTCAAATAATGAATTAATTAATGAAAACAAAAGATTAATCTCTGAGATTAAAAATTTAGAAAATAAATTTGAACATTCTCAGAATATTATGGCTACCATAGAGGGACATGTAAAATTGTCTTTTTCAAATGTGAGTGATACCTTAACTCATGTACCTGCAATAATAGATAGGTTACAAAGAGTAGAAATTGAAATAGCTAACATTTTGAAAAATACTGATAAAGTAAAAGATAATACCTCTTATGTGGAAAGAGTACCAGTATTTATGAAACACTCTGATGATAAACCAATGATTGAACATGAACATAGAGTCATGGGCTCTGAGAATATAAAATCAGTAAAGATGAAATTAACTATCATCTGTCTAAAGTAAGTGAATTACTTAATATTCCTCATGTTAGGGAAGCAAAAACTAACCAAAAGAACTGGCCTAAGTTAGATCAGTACCCTTCTTTTGACAGGGATTAATAATCTGATTGGCAACAATTCATTCAAAGAATTGATAACTTAAAATTTTCATACAAATTACCTGATGAAGAAATTACATCAAAATTGATATCTTTATTTACAGATGTGGCCTTATTATGGTTTGAATCTGTATTGAGTGAGGGAATTAACTACTCTTAGAATGAATGGAAGGCACTAATTTAAAGGCAATTTGGTGGCCTAAAATTTAGAATCACTCAACAAAGATTGTATGAGAAAGCCAGATATAATAAAAATGCTGAAGATAAACCCATGGTATTTTTAATGAATTTAATAAAAATCATGAAAGCCATGGATCCAAAAATGGATTATGATGGGTGGAAAGAAAAAATAATATATAAATTGCCTATATCAGTCAGAGAAATTATTAAAGCTAGAACTGAAACCATCAGAGATACTTCTAGGTTTATTAATATATGAAATGAAATATTATTGAACCACAAATATGAAACCAGGTATAATAATTACAAGCAAAGTGTTGAGGTGTTAAAACCTACTAAAAATAGGTTATCAGTGGAGAAGAAAAAACCTTCAGCTTCCCTTGTACCTAAAAGACAAGAAAATAACACTTGCTACAAATGTAATGAACCTTGGGCTGAAGGTCATACTTGTAAGAAAAGAATAAATTTTATTGAAAACTCACAAGATTCTGAACAAAGTAATCACAAAGATGAAAAGGAGGAATCTAGTGAGGATTGTAAAAGTAACATTTCTTACAGTGATGATGAAAATGAGATATATGTATTAGAACAGGATATTATGTTCCTGAAAGATGCAATGCCTCATACAGATACATCTATAACTTCCATTGAAGAAGCTGAAATCATCAAAGATGTATCTCATGATACTTACAAAATAAAACCTATTAGAGTGCCTGTTATTATATGTGGAAAAGAAATGAAAGCCATTCTTGAAACTGGGGCTGCAGGTAGTGTAGTTTATATTAATACTTTAATGAAACTAGATAGTAACACTACGCAATATAGGGGGTGGACTTGCTAGCAAGTCCTCAACCTGAACTCAGATGGAACTCAGATGGAACTCAGACTGAACTCATACTGAACCCATACTGAACTCTACTTGAACACCCACCTAAAACTGTTCTGCTGAGTGGTGTTCATCCCTGATTGTATGGTTCCTTTATCAATAGCTCAATGTGTGTTCAACCTGTGGTGAGTTTGGGTCCAAGGTTGCGGACTCGCTAGCAAGTCCGCCCCCCATATTGTGTGGTGTAAGTATAAGGAAAAACTAGAACCTGTACAGACAAAGAACTGGAGGGGTTTTGGTTCAGTATTAAATCCAATTGGCAAATACAAAACAGCTGTATTCTTTAAATATAATAATGGATATGTAAGAGCAGTGTGTGAATTTGTGGTAATGGATAATAATAATTGTAGTGATTGGTTTCTTATTGGCAATGACTTATTGACCAAATTTGGAATCAAACTAGATCCTGCAAATAGTTTCTTCACTATAGGCATAAATGAGAAAAGAAAATTCAAGATTTGCTATGAAAATTTAGTTTATTCCATTGATCCTAAAGAAGAACAACTGCAAGGTGGAAGAACCACCTCTGAAGTGGTAGAATTGCAAAATGAAATCTAAAAATCCTCTTTCAGTCCTCAACTCTCAAAAATTGAAGAAAAAAATATTTTGAGATTGATAAAATCTTGTCCTATGGCATTTGCTCATAGTTCAAATGAACTAGGATTGGTCAAAGACCATGAGATGAAAATCTCTCTAAGTTGTGATCTGGATAATATTCCTGGCAGCTTGAAAAAGAAACCTTACCCAGCATCTCCTGCAAAAAGGAAAGACATTGATGACAACATTAAAATGTTGTTAGAAATGGGTATTGTTGAAAAAGTGGACACAACAGCTAATTATTGTGTTATTTCACCAGTTTTAATCTCTTATGAAAAAGATAAGGCAAGATTATGTGGTGATTACAGAGCTCTGAATACATTCACTGTGGATGATATTTACCCTCTACCAAGGATAGCTTCTATCCATGCTACCTTAAAAGGAGCAAAATATATTTCCTGTCTGGATGGAAACAAAGGTTACCACCAGATTCCGGTGGAAAAGAACTCTCAGAATTTCTTACTCATAACCACAAACATGGGTATATATAAATATGTGAGAATACCTTTTGGTTAAAAAATGTGCCTTCAGTCTTCCAAAAATTGATGGATAGTATTTTTCATCAGGAAATGATTGAAGTATGGCTTTTAGTTTATATTGATGACATCATCGTGTTCTCAAAAACATATGATGAACTTTTAAACCACCTGAAAAGAGTATTTTAAAAGATGGATGAAATTAATATGAAAATTGCATTAAAGAAATGTAAGTTTGGATTTCAATCCTTGAAAGTACTTGGACATGTTGTATCTGGATTAAAAATTTGTGTTGACTAGAACAAAGTGGCAGAAATAAAAAACATTGGTATACCTAAGAATGTGAAAGATGTTCAAAGTTTTTTAGGTATGTGTGGATATTATAGGCAGTATATAAAAAACTACCAATTAATTGCAGCCCCTTTAACAACATTAATCAGGAAAAATGAAGCCTTCATTTGGAATAATGAAAGACAACATGCCTTTGATATATTGAAGGAGTGTTTAATGTCAGCTCCAATATTGGGACTGCCAGATTTTAACCTACCTTTTATCTTGTAAACTGATGCAAGCTTCACAGGGTTAGGTGCTGCCTTACAGAAAAAACAGGTAATAAATGGAGAATTATCTGAAGTAGTTATCTGTTATATATACAGAGCCTTAAGAAAGGCAGAATTAAGGTATGGTTCCACACAACTGGAATAATTAGCCGTTGTGTGGGCCTTGGAGAAACTTCATTACTATCTGGAAGACCAGAAGTTTGAATTAATAACAGATTGTAGTGCAGTAAAATCATTACTAAACATGAAAACACCTAATAGGCACATGTTTAGATGGAAACTAGCTGCAAGAGTACAGAGGAAGAATGACAATCACTCATAGAGCTAGAACATTTCATTCTAATGTGGATTTATAATCCAGAAGCCCTTTGCCAAATGATGCTGACAACCCAGCTTATGTACCTGAAAATGAGGTAATACATATATTTGGGATTTATATAGTGGATTTAGAGGAAGAGTTTATGCAAAATATATTAAAAAATTATTCATCTGATAAAGATTTGGATAAATTATCTACCATTTTTAATGATCCAAGTAATGCCTCCATGAGTGCATTAATTAAAACCTTGACTCCAAAGTATAAAAATGCATTGGAAAAAGTTAAACTGTAAATTGAAGATGGATATATATATTACAGAAAAAAGCTAAGTAATGTTATAGTTATACCACCTTCTATGAAAGAGTTAATGTTGAGTACTTGTCATGATGACATCTTAGCTGTTCATTTTTATTTTAACAAAACATTAACCAGAGTTAAAAATACAGCCTGGTGGATAAACATGAAAGAAGATGTACAAAAATACATTGAAACATGTGACTCTTGTGAGAAATATAAAAGATTAACTGGGAAGAGAGCTGGGTTAATACAAAAAATCGAGCAGCCAAAAGCTCCATGGGAAATTATAAACATGGATTTTGTCACCGGCTTTCCATTAGCAGGAAAAGAAAGTTTCAATTCTTGCTGGGTAATTTTAGATAGATTAACAAAAATGTGTAAATTTGTCCCTACCCATAAAGAGGTATCTGCAAAAGACTTGTAATTACTATGGTGGACTCAAATGATGAATACTGCTGGGTTCCCCAAAGCCATAATCTCTGACAGAGACCCTAAATTTACTTCAGAGTTCTGGACATCTTTGATGGAAGTATCAGGTTGTCAATTGAAATTGTCTACAGCACACCATCCACAAACTGATGGGCTGCCTGAGAGAATGATACAGACTCTATAAGAAATGATAAGAAGATATTGTACCTTTGGATTGGAATACAAAGGGTCACCAGACGACCTACGCACAAGTTTGAGGGTGCTCCTGGAAGTGAGATGGAGGGAGGAGTTTAGAAACTTCTTCGAAGCACAGAGGAAATGTTTGATGAAGTGATTTGAAGATGATTCAAAGGAAGAGTTACTGCTTCGAGATATATTTGAGAAGAATTCTAATATAATTTAAAGTTAATATTAAAATTCTTAAGATCTCACAAAGGGTTGGAAACTCAATAATCAAAGATTTAGGATTTAGAAATTATTACTGAGAAAATATAGAAAGATACAATAATAATGATTTTAACCTGAAGCTTTACCACTATTAACTATATATATGTTTTATAATTTAATTCTAAAGAATGTCAAACCAAAACCCAACCCCTTTTATATCCTTTACTCCTCCTTGCATTGACCTCATACCCATCCACTATTCCACACACCACAGACCAATAAAATATACACCCGTTACACCTGGACCCTCCTCACTAACATCTTTTAACCTTTTAATCCTACACTAACCATTCCATCCATGCTCACTACCCCTTTTAATAATCCACAGACATTTAATAAACCTTTTAGCGGACTATTACATTGACTATTGCGCTGTGCGTCGCTTATTGAGGAAAAGACTAACACACACTATTGAGAGATTGACTAATTTAGATTTAGAGTTTAGACTAGCGCGGTTGAATAGTGAGTACACAAAGGAAATTCGCAGTTGCTATGTAGAATTTCTGTCTGCGCTTTGAGTATAGATTTAGACCTCTGTACTATTGATTTAATGAGCTGCTTTTGCCTCGAGTGTCACGTGGCGCGTGACACAAAGACAATGAGTCATTCACACATGACTGGGTAACATTAATTCCTGACCTTTTTTTTGCTTATAATAGCAAAACTCATTCTGTAACAGAGAAAAAACCATTTGAACTCTGACTGATATGTACCCAATACCCCAGTAAATCATTTAAATAAATTACCAAGGTTAGATATACACCCTGGTACTAAATCCTTTATTCATATGCAACAAATGTGTAGAAATCATGCAGAGGAATGCATCCAAAAAGCATTTGAATATGAAAAGAAAAGGTGTGATAAATCTCATAAAGAATCTGAATTCAAAAAATGATATGAAGTCCTAATTTCAACACTACATTTTAACTTACAAGGTAATGTTAAATTAAAGGATCCCTTTTTAGGAACTTTTACAGTGAGCAATATGGTTGGTAATAATGCTGTGGAAGTCATATTATATGCCCCATATGATAGGAAACATCCAGTTTTCCCTATCTCATTATTAAAACCTTACCATGCAAATGATCCTGACTTATTTCCAAAAAGAAGAGGAAGGCCTAAAAAGCAACCTGAAGAAATTGTGGAAAAGCCAGAGATTGAAAAAAAAATCAAGAAAAGAATTCTTACTAAAGAGAAAGTAACTGAGTATTTATTAAGATTTAAAGGGAAATCAAATGAATTTGATAAATGGATACCTGATAAAGAAATTTCAAATCTATCCTCCCTTCTCAAAAAATTTAAACAGAAGTAAATTACTGTTAAACAAGCTGTGGGGTTAAAGGACCAGTACTAATAATATTTTTTTATGTTCTACTTCTTTAAAGAATTAATCTTTAATGCTACAGAAATTTCTGAATACCTGAAAAATAATATAAAATAAAAAAAGTGTATATCTTATCTTTTTTTTAATTTGTTTTTTTTGGGTGGGTGAGTGTCAGCCTGGATATTCCCAGGACTGAGTAAAAGGTACTTATAAGTTATGTTAAACACATGGAATATACATGGGAGCAATAAATTAGAGTGCACAAATAGTATACATAAGTAAAATTATGATAATATACAAAATATGCCATTAAAACACCTTATATACATGCATATATCCTCTTTTTATAAGACTTATGTACTTAATATTTGGTTGGAATATGTTAGGGTAATCTTAAGAATCTTAAATATAAGGCTACATAACTTTTAAGTACACTTAAAGCTGTTGTTTTCATTGTTTTATGTAAAAAACAAGAAATGTGCTTTAAATCACTTAAAAGCTGATTATATGCACTATAAATTTAATAATATTAAAAATGTGCATTTACAGATTGATTTGGCTACTCAAATGCATAAAAATAACACTTTTCAAATTTGATGTTTTTTATGACAGAAATGGCTTTTGTGTACTGGCCACATACTGCCTGCATTTTTTCCTGTGTAAATAGCTTCATTTTAAGTAAAGTTAGCTTTTTCACACCATAATTACCCCACATTCTACCCCCACTGTGGGGAAACACACTAAAATAGGCAACATGCACTTATTTAGTGTCCTAGCTTAATTATAAATGCATTTACCCTCTTTATATGCACTAATTTCTTAATAACCTCATTCTTGGCGCTTTATTTTACTACCATGCTTAAATTCACCTAAATTAGTCAAGTATTTACCCATGAAAGCCCCTTCCAAGGACTGCATGTAGTTACCCCACATCTCACACCCTTTTTTGGGTTTTTAGGTGGTTTCTCAGTCAATTTTGGTTATTTTTGAATGAGGATTTCACATAGTATAAGGTCATAATTAGCCCCAAAATTTCTACTGTTAATACCCTTTATTATCAAGTAATAATTAGTTATAATTTTCCCTTTTTAGTCTTTTGTATTAATGTATAATACTCATATACTCTCTTTTTGCTTATTCTTTAGTTTTGATGGATTATCCCTATTAATATAGGATTTTGGTGGGTGATATCATTCTAATTATGTTACTGGTCACTCTTTTTGTTTCTGAAAATTTCTATTAGCTAGAATGAGGCTTCATTAACTGGGTATAGAGCTGTTAAATCAAGGAGGTCATTGGGGAAGGAATTGTGTATAAAAGGAGGGGGTTTTTGGTCTTATTTTCTACATTCTTTATCATTACAATTAAAAATATAACCAATACAATTAAAATACATATCAAAAGTACTTATAAATTCTTTGAATAGTATCTGAATTTATTAAATCTATTTTTCTACCAACTCTAAAGATTGTAAGCCATATATAATTAGTGAGATTAGAATTACTGAGACCCTTATATTGAGTTTTATTTTAATACTTATTGGATTTGTACTACAGTATTCATATAGGACCATTAAAATCTTCTAGACAACTGACCATTCAAGCTTGTTCATGTCTTTGTACTTGACCTAAGCCTGACAGAAAGTCCCAAAGATTTGTTTCTAGATGAATTCACATTTTGGGTAGAGGAATTTTCATTACTTTAAAACTAGGGAAATTAATATATATTAGTTGTTTAAATAATAATTTATGTAATTATATTAAATTTTGGCGATTTTCACCCCTTACTTCAATAAAATGCAGGGGAGGGTATTGCCAAATTTTTAAATCAGACATGTGAAATTGATTACTTAGAAAAATTTTGGTGATACCCACCCCTTGCTTCAATAAAATGCACGGTGTGGTAGCCTAAAGTTTAGTATGGCACCTAAGTACGTAAATGGAGTTATTACGGCGTGCAAGATTGGCGTTATTATTTTTTATAAAAGGGTTTTATTTAATTTATTGGAGTTTAAAATATGAAGAAATTGGTCACGAGCGAATGCCTACACAAATACAATTTATTTTACGGAGAAATCTTATTTTTACGGTCTGAAAAATTTATAAGTATTAAGTCGAGTCACTCAAGAACCTTGGGAAATTTTCCCAGAATTTTTACTATTTTTCTTATATTTTTAAATGAATTTTAAAGTTTTATAGAAATATTTACGTTTTCAAAAATTACTTAACTTTGATGAATTTTCACGGGGTAATTAGAGCTGCGCAGACTACGAAAATTAGTTTGGTATGTAAAGGGGAAGTAGCTCTATTATGTGTAATTTTTCTAGATTTTTTATTATGGTTTTAAGGTTCTAAATTGAGTCCGGAAGTCCGGACAGACTCCGTACGGACTCCGTACAGACTCCGCTTTGACTCCGTACGGACTCCGTACGGACTCCGTTCCGGCTCCGTACGGACTCCGTACGGGCTCCGGATTGACTCTGGAAGAGCTCTGGAGGGGAAAACTTAGGCACGTGACTAGGAATACTTAAGCGCTTCTCAAACTCGAAATTGAGAGGGGGGATACATCATACAGCTTAATTTTTAACCACCACAGTCTCATTTTTTTATTACTCAACAAATTTAAATAACTTGTAATACCCTTATAACATTATTATTTTTTTTTTACATAACATTTTAGAAATACAATTCAACAGTTTAAATAACACTTCATACAGGGTATCTTTAGAAAGGTCTTCATTGCTGGGACTTGATTATTGCTGTCTCATATAAATTTAAATTATTATAAAAACATAAAAGTCAATCTTTTCAGATCTTTCACTGGTACACCTTAATTGTTGTTATCAGTATTTCTTTTATCAACAGCCACTTTCTTTAAATCTCAATAAGCGTTAAATATTTTAGAGTTTCATTATTTTTATTAATCAGATCCAAGTAGATTGGTTAGCTTAGTGATTTAGAATTCCCATTTTGTTATTTTTATTGGAAGGACGGGGTTTTCAGCTAAATCCACACATCTCCTCCGGATTCTGCTTACAGCAAGGCGACTTTAAGAGTTTACCTTACCATAGTTGGCGCCAAACGTGGGGTTCGATTTCTCTAGCTTTCTTTAAAGACTTACTTGGATCAAGAACGTTATTAGCCTGCAAGAGGCTTATTTTCTGGAACTCTAATTGGATTTTTGTTATTGGCCTGCAAGAGGCTTCTTATTTTATCGATTGTTAACGCTTTTCATTACTTATTGGGATGTCTTCTTCTGCTGTTGCTTCTGGATCTTCTAACCCTCTTACTCCCTCAGTTAGAATTGTTTCTTGGGATGGCCCAAAGTTTGATGGGGAGGAGGTTAAATGGTTCATTAGCAGGTATGAAGCTGCTGCTGCTGTTGATGGTGCTTCTCATGTGGATATGGTGAAGCAAGTTAGATTTTTTATTGCCGATAGGGAGGTGGAAAAAGAGGTTATTGCTATGCAGGCATTCAAGGACAAGGATTGGGTTAAGCTTTCTAAAGCTATGGTTGATAGATGGGGTGTTAGGTTTACTATGATGGACCTCAATAAAATTTTTGGAGACTGGCAAGCAAAAGGTGGTGTTTCTTCTATGGCTGACTTCAAAAAGCTCTGTGTTCAGTTTGATGAAGTGGTGGAATATCTCATACTGGTGGACGAGTTAGTGCATGAGAACCAAGCAAAAGATTTGTTTTGGACAGCATGCAGCAGGGATATTCGTATGGATGTCTTGAAGGATCTTTCAAGAAAAGATTTGATGAAGGAACTGCCTAATGGTGAGCAGAAACTGCTGGCTCTGGAGGTTATCAAAGAGAACATTCAGGCCCATCTCAAGTTATTGGCGTTGGACAAATATCAAGAGTCTTGCACTCAATATGTTAGCAAGGTTAGCGAGGTTTTGGCCGAAAACAACGATATTATGGTCAAAGCCCAGGAGGCCAAGAAGGCTCAAATGGGATTACCTGCTGCTAAAGTTGAGGGTAATGTAGATAATAAGATGGTCGATCACCTGGCCGATTTAACTAAACAATTAAAAATATTTGTTCAAGAAACCCAGAAGGCCAACAAGGCCCCAATCGCTTCTTCGTCGACGTCGACTTCTTATCAGTCTAGAGGTTATGAACGTCGAAATTATAATGGCAATAACAACGGTAACCGCTTCCCAGGCAATGGGAGAAATGGTGGGAATGGTGGTAATGGATATAGAGGTGGCTACGATGAGCCAAAGGTGTGCTCCTATTGTAATAGGAGGGGTCATAGAGCAACAGTTTGTTTTGCTCTTGATAAGGATATGGATGCTGGGCGAGTTTTATTTGATGGTAAAGTTTATAAATTTCCTGATGGTTCGTTCATCAAGCCCAGTGATGGACAGTCTCCTTCTGATTTGGTCAGGAGAAGTTTAACGGCTGAAAGGAGAGCCAGATTTGAAGAGGTGACGGATGAAGATGTTAATGCCAAGGGTGGCAAAAATGGTAATGGTAATGGTGGTAAAGCTGACAAGGGCAAGGAGAAAGAGGTCAGTAAAGCCACATTTTCTTCTTCTTTTGGTGGTTTAGAGCTGGCGACAGTTGCCCAGGTGGAGGGTAGCTGTATGGCTGGCGAATACGATGTTAATGCTGCTAGAAGAGCAGCTGCTACTAAGGCGAAAATTAGCATTCAGAGCCAATTGAGGGCTAATCCTGGCAAGGCCAATAACAAAGTGAACCCTTACTCTAAGGACAAGAATTCTAGTGCTCAAACTGCCGCCAACAAATTGAACCCTTACTCTAAGGACGAATTATATAAAATGCAGAAGGGGATTGCTGATATGGGGCCCCCTAGTTATGGCAAGTTTGATTTAAATGGTGAGCCTATGCCAGAGGATGATTCAGATTCTGAGGAGGACGTACCGTTGGCGTCTCTACCCAGACCAAGTTTTAGCGGTCCCATCCCAATGGAGGGTGTAAGAAGGACTAGCGATGGATCAGGATTAGTGCAAGAAGCTGGTGACGGAGTTAGGGTTATAGAAAGTGAAGATGTTATAATGGGGGGTGAAGATGGCTCGGTTGGACCTCAAGAGGTACCCAGGGCCAAGGTTGTTAAATCAAAGGTCCAGTATGAGCGGCCAGTAGTTTCTGGTCAAGCTAATGCGATGGACGCAGTTTTGAATAGGGTGAATCAACTTCAGATTCCCTTATCTTTGGGGGAGTTATTTACGATTAGTCCGGCGCTTGCTGAAAAGCAAAAGAAGCATTTGACGAGGCGTCGGGTTTCCACTGGAGAGGTGGAATATATTTGTGAAAATGTTGAAAAGTTTGGGGAAGATGTAGATACACATTTTTCCGCTCCCCTGGGTTACCTGGTGGTAACTCTAAATGGTAAAGAAGTAAAGGCCTTGGTCGATTCAGGGTCTCAAATTAATTTAATTTCATTGGAGCAAGCGACGAGTATAGGCTTGCCAATTAAAAGTGGAACTGGGGGAAACCTCAGAGGCATTGGAGGGCATGCAACAGAGCTGATGGGTACAGCTGAGCATGTCAGGTTAGGCATTGGTGGATCTGTTGGTAAGGTTCACTTTTATGTGGCCAGAGGAGCAGTCAAAACTGTTCTTGGTGGTCCTTTTTTGATGGATTTTGAGGCCAGGATAGGGTATCAAGCTGGCATGGGGATTAGTTTGGAGATCACTGGTGAAGATATGCGGAGGTTACATATGCGGTTAGCGCCTCCTGGAGATGAAGGTTGGGAAACATGGCCAGGGATTACTACTCTGTGCCAGTGTTGTGTTTGCACCAAGAAGCGGCATATAAAACAGACGGCTTCTGGTGAATTATGTTTGTTGGAAAGGGATGGATGCCCTCATTTTTTGGGGTAGCAGGGGCTGATCGCTCTAATGTTGTAATCTCTCCTCAGGATGAGATCCCGGATTGCAATAGGTCAGCTCACTTGGAGATAATTCAAATGGATTCTCAATTATTTTCTGTTAATATTACTTTGGAGTGCAAATACGTTTTGGACTTTTCTATATGTTTATTGGATTTACCCGGTTTTTCTATTAAATTTAAAAACGGTGAAAAAGGCAAAATGGGCCAAATTAGATTGGATAAAAATTGGAAGGGTATGTTTATGGACCTCCAGCAAGAGGTTAAACTGCAATTATCTCCTTCTATTTTGGACCTCCAGCAAGAGGGTAAACTGCGAAAATCTCATCAAAATCCGATTAAAAATCTTGGTATAATTAAAACACAAAAAAATAATTTATGTGAAAATGTTATTCCGGACCTCCAGCAAGAGGGTAAACTGCAAATATCACATCAAAATCC
The DNA here is from genome assembly GCA_030280995.1 of Hemileia vastatrix. Classification (NCBI taxonomy): domain Eukaryota; kingdom Fungi; phylum Basidiomycota; class Pucciniomycetes; order Pucciniales; family Zaghouaniaceae; genus Hemileia; species Hemileia vastatrix. The sequence continues at coordinate 9,014,473 of JASXTE010000017.1, read as the reverse complement.
GATAAAAAATCTCAGTATAATTAAAACCCAAAAAAATAATTTTTGTGAAAATTCTATTCCGGACCTCCAGCAAGAGGGTAAACTGCAATTATCTCATCAAAATCAAAAAAAAAATCTCGGTATAATTAAAACACAAAAAAATAATTTTTGTGAAAATTCAATTCCGGTTCTCCAGCAAGAGGTTAAACTGCCAACTTTCTTTACGGGTGATTTACTGTTGGATAAGGGAAGAAAAGGTGTTGGAGAATCTGTTTATAAATTAGACGAGGGAAAGGAGAAAAGGGTAAAATTTAAAAATGAAATAAAATATTTTTCTAATTTTTCTTATTCCGATTCTGACAATGAAGAAGATTCATTTGATGAAAGTTTTAATGGCGATGTTTTACCTCAAGTTTATTTAGATGTGGACGCAGCCAAATATAAGAAGGTAGCAAATAAAGTTCGACCTATTAATGAACCGCTACCTGCTGAATTAAATCCACCTTTGAGAAGACCAAGGTTATCAAGAGATCCTTATGAAAGTCCCTTGGTAAAGAATCCGCCTGAATTTTCTGAGACGTCAAGAATCACTTTTGAGAGACTGGGTGTTGTTAATTTTGGACCTGATGGTTGGTTGTCTGGAGAAGAGAAGAAGTTGTTGTTGGATGTGATGGTCAAGCGAGAGAAGGCCATTGCTTTTGTAGAAGAGGAGAGGGGTGTGTTGAAGCATTCCTATGGGGAGCCTTACAAGATTCCTGTGGTATGTCATGAACCGTGGCAGCAGAAACCGATTCCTATTCCGGCTGCATTAAAAGAAGCCTATATTGAAGTTGTCAGAGAACGGATACGCACTGGACTGTATGAGCAATCAACGTCAAGTTATTCTAGTCCGGTATTTTGTATCAAGAAACCAAATGGCAAGCTTAGAGTTGTTCATGATCTTAGGGAATTAAATAGGGTTACAATAAAGGATGCTGGGATACCGCCTAGTGCTGAGGAGTTTGTTGAAGCGTTTGCAGGGAGAGTGTGTTATGGTTTGGGAGATATTATGGGTGGATATGATGAGAGAGAGTTACATCCGGACTCAAGACCTCTCACTACATTCGATACACCACTTGGACGTTTACAGTTAACAAGATTACCTCAAGGAGCAACAAATTTGGTTGCAGTTTATCAAGCTCAGATGGCTTGGATCCTTCAAGACGAAATTCCACAATATGCTGGAATCTTTATAGATGATGGAGGAATTAAGGGACCAACAACCGACTATGATAACCAGGTGTTGGAAGAGAATCCCGGGATACGCAAATTCATTTGGGAGTTTGCAATTACTTTAGAAAGAATCTTGTTTCGAATTGAAGAGGCTGGTTTAACTATTTCAGGTTCAAAATTTTCATGTTGTGTGCCAGCCTTAGAAATATTAGGCCATGTGGTATGTAGAGAGGGTAGGATTATGTCCAAGAAGAAAGTTAACAAAATTCAGTCCTGGCCAAGACCCAAGAATACGACCGAAGTTAGAGGGTTTTTAGGCGTTTGCGTATATGTTAGAATGTTTATCAAGGACTTTTCTTCATTGGCAGCTCCATTGAGACGGTTAACGAGAAAGGATGCAGACTGGGAGTGGGATGAAGAGTGTGAGAAGGCATTTGTGAAGTTGAAGGAGGTTGTGGGGAAGGATTTAGTCCTGCACAAAATGGATTATGGAAAAGATGCTGGCAGAATTTATTTAGCAGTTGATTCAAGTCAGATTGCAGCTGGGGCGGTTTTGTCTCAGATGGATAAAGCTGGTTACATCAGGCCAGTTAGGTATGAATCTGTAGTATTTACTGAGGTCAAATCAAGATATTCTCAACCAAAATTGGAATTATGTGGTGTGGCGAAAATACTGAAGAAACTTCAGCATATTTTGTGGGGGCAACATTTTGAGTTGCAAGTGGATGCGAAATCGTTAATCCAGATGATTAATTCCCCAATTTTACCAAACGCACCCATGACGAGATGGGTAGCTTTTATTCAAAATTTTTCATTTGATTTAGTTCATAAGCCTGGCAAGACTTTTACTATGCCAGATGGTTTATCAAGGAGACCACCCACTGAAGAAGATTCAGACTCAGAAGAGTTCGATGAAGATATACCTATTATCAAAGCCAGCACTAAAGGAGCTGAAGACTTTCCATACCTCCCCCATGAGGTTAAACTGGCAGGACTAATGTGTTTAGATTATGGTGTTGATGACCTCCACCAAGAGGATAAACTGGAAAATAGTTTTTATGTTAATAAAGGTGTTGGAAAAGGTGTAGATAAATTCGGCAGAGAGGAGGTAGAAGAAGATGTGGTGTATGTAGAGGAAAATGGATTGGTAGTGCGGGATAGTAGTAAATTAAGGAATGGTGTATATGTTGGAGAATTAGAGAATTTAAATAAAAAGGTGGATAAAGAGAAAGAGGTATTTTCAAATACGGTTTTCGAAGGATCCAAAGGTTCAGAAGAAAAACGTCGACATAGCTCGATTAAAAATTTATTTAGGGGTCAACGATTATTGGCTCATTCATGTGCAGGTGATATTGGTGATAGAGAAGTCCCTATTGATGTTATATTAATCGATTTTCAAGATGAAGTCTGGGGTCAGACTGGTTTTTATTTTTTGTTAGTCAAATATTTGTTGACTTTAGAGAGGCCAGAAGATTGTGAAGACGATGAATGGGTGGCTATCAAGAGGAAGTCATCTACGTTTTACCTATCTGGTCGACGTTTAATGAGGAGGAGGTATCCAAATCCTCAAGTAGTTATAACTCAACAGAAGGGGCAAGAATTAGTTTTGAAATCACTGCATGAAGATCTTGGGCATAGAGGCGTTGGAGAAACGTTTAGAAGAATTTCTGATCGATTTTGGTGGCCTGGCATGAAGATGGCTGTTAAACAGTGGGTTCAGTCATGCGAAGAATGTCAAAGACGAAGTTATTTAAGGCCAAAAGAACCTGGACGCGCGACTGGTGAATATACGCTCTTTGGAAGAGTTAGTTTAGATGCCGTTCATATAAAAGAGGGACGGTATAAATATTTAATTGTGGCCAGAGATGATTTATCTGGTTGGGTAGAGGCAGCACCTCTTATTAATTTAACTGCCAAAAATGTGGCAGAATTTTTTTTGAATAATTGGGTATATAGGTATGGGGTGATGAAGTTGGTAACGGTAGATGGAGGTCCTGAATTTGGGACAGAGTTTAAAGAGGCCGTATTGAAAGTTGGATCAAAGGTTAGGGTAGCAACCCCATATTATCCTGAAGCTGAAGGCATGGTTGAAAGAGGGCATCAAGTTGTTAAGGATGCTTTAGTTAAAATGTGTGGGACAAGTGCCGAAAAGTGGAGGCACTATTTACCTTTAGTTTTATTTGCTGATCAAATCACTGCCAAAAGGACGACCGGATTTTCACCATATGAACTTGTTTTTGGACAGAAAGCAGTTTTACCCGTTGATTTAGAAGCTGAATCATATCTTGGAGTTGACTGGGACACGGTCAAAACTACTGAAGAATTATTGTGTGCAAGAATGATGCAGCTAGAAAAGAAAGAAGAATATTTAGAAAAGGCATATTCGCGGATGATGAAGATCCGAAATCAATCAGTTAGATATTGGGATGAGCGGTTGGCACATCGATTAAGGAAACCTTTGAACCCGGGAGATATGGTCCTGGTTTATAATAGGAGTTTGGAAAGTCAGTGGGGAAAAATGTTTGCAGATAGGTGGAATGGACCGTATAAAATCAAGGAGCAAGTTTCCGGCGGCTCATATGTGCTAGAAGAGTTGGATGGAGTTGTATTGAAGAAGAGGGTAGCGGCCGATCAAGTGAAACGGTTCTATCCTAGAGGCACCAGGAGTGCCGAAGTCTTCCTCCGCAATGAGGATAAACTATGATATCAATGAAACTTTATGGATTCCTCCGCAATGAGGATAAACTATGATATCAATGAAACTTTATGGATTCCTCCGCAATGAGGATAAACTATGATATCAATGAAACTTTATGGATTCCTCCGCAATGAGGATAAACTATGATATCAATGAAACTTTATGGATTCCTCCGCAATGAGGATAAACTATGACATTTATGAAATTATATGGACGAACTCCGAAATGAGGATAAACTACAATTTTAATGACATTTATCAAATTTTATGGATTCCTCCGCAATGAGGATAAACTATGAAATTTCTTAAATTTTATCAACTCCGAAATGAGGATAAACTACAATTTTAATGACTTTTATTAAATTTATACCTCCGCAACGAGGATAAACTATGATATCAAGGAAATTTTATGGATTCCTCCGCAACGAGGATAAACTATCTTCTTATTTTTTATCAAAAATACTTTACTATCATTACACTGCATATGGGCGACGAAACTGTGATGAAACATAACGAAATGCAAGAAAACCTTCATTGAAAATTTTCAAAATTAAAAATTCTTAAAATATGGGTGAAGATAGTGTTGGAAAAATTTTAAAATTTATTGGAAGAAGTGTTCACAGGGGAACCTTCTTAATTTAATATTGGCAAGTGTGGGGGTAATTGATGGGCTGGCTGCTCTATACACAATTACCCCATAATGTTCGTTTCCAAAATTTTCCCTGTTTCTAGTTGAATCCTGGCTTTGTCTTTTAATTTTAGGAAGTCCACTAAGACTATAAACTGGAACGAATCAAGAGACACCGCTCTCAACGCCGGATTCAAGATTTTTTTTATTTTGTTTTTGATTTTTTTATGTTAGATTGTGATTTCTTTTCTTTAAATATATATTATGAATTAATGTAAAGGTGATGCTCACTGGTGGTCTCTAATCATTTTTATAAATTGGAGGGAGCCCACCCAGTGATCATCATTATAAAAATTATCTTCTAAAAAACTTTCATTTATTTTCTTTTCTTTTCAATTTCTCAAAATTGTGTAACCACATCAAGTTGCACTTGGATGTGGGTATGATGTCAAGGGTACGGCTCATCAAATGGCCGGGGGGCATCTTTTAAAAATTTTAATTTTGAAAATTTTTTTCAGTACTTTTTTTATCTTTCTTTTCACATTCATTTATCTTTCTTTAAAATTAAATTTTAACTTTTATTTAAAAACTATCTTTTCTAAAATCTTTTATTTTAAATTTAAAAAAAAAAAAAAAAAAAAAAAAAAAAAAAATTAAAATTAAAAAAAAAAAAAAAATAATAATAATAATAATAATAATAATAAAAATAAAAATAAAAATAAAATAATAAAATATAAAAAAAAATTAATTAAATCAAAATTATTATATTTCTTAGTTTTATTTTTTTTCAGTCATCATTCTTTTTAGTTTATTCATATAGTTTAGACAGGAAACAGGGTCTAGGGGAACTCAATACCTATGGGATTTTACTTCAAGACAGCTGTTAGTCCTCCAAGACTTTAAACTGGCTACTGTTCAAGACGTTCTTTAAGGTTTTTTATACATATTTTGGAGCTGTTAGTCCTCCAAGACTTTAAACTGGCTACTGTTCAAGACGTTCTTTAAGGTTTTTTTTTACACGTATTTTGGATCTGTTAGTCCTCCAAGACTTTAAACTGGCTACTGTTCAAGACATTCTTTAAGGTTTTTTTTATACAAATTTTGGAGCTGTTAGTCCTCCAAGACTTTAAACTGGCTAATTTTCAAGACTATCGTTAAAATTTATTTTTATTGGATTTGTTAGGTCCACCAAGACCTTAAACTGGACTATTATCAAGTGTTGGGCCCACCATGACCTTAAACTGGATTTCTTATCGATTAAATGTTTGGTCCACCATGACTTTAAACTGGTAGTTCATTCATTGTTTAGTCCACTATGACTTTAAACTGGAAAATTAATATCTGCAGGATAATTCAACATTCATTGGACCACTATGGCCTTATACTGGATTACTTGTCGATTAAATGTTTGGTCCACTATGACATTAAACTGGATTATCAAATTTATTCAATCTTTGGTCAAGCCTAGGCCTTACTTAGGAATATATCAAGATATTTATGCACTTAAACAATCTTTGGTCCACCAAGACCATAAACTGGCAATCGATTATATGTTTGGTCTACCAAGACTTTAAACTGGAATGTCAATCTTGTTTGGATAACTCAATTCAATCTTTAAATTTATCACTGTCCACTAAGACTCTAAACTGGTTATTCAATTATTTCTGGAATTGGGTGCTGAAAGCTTTAGGAGGTTAAAACTTTAGGTGGTGATGATGCTAAAGAAAGCATAATGGTTAATTAGGTGAAATTTGTGGCGCTTTAACATGGTCTAAAGTTAAAATTATTATTGGAAGCCTGGCAAAAGTATATTATGGGTTTGCTGTATAGCAAAGTTTGAAAATTGTGATGAAGGAATCAGAAGTTAGGATGGTAGTTGGATTTTAGGGAATGATTTTTTTTAGTGCCTCATAGTTAGGCCATTTTTTTTTGGTGTGAAGCTTGGAGGACCTTATGGCGAGATTGGAATCATAGAATTCGGCTCAGTGGGGGGCCCTATTAGGTTGGAATCAGGAGTATTTGGCTCATAGGAAGATCCACTCTCTCAATGCTGTGACAAGAAGGAATACTGGTATATGGGAGTCTGAAGGGATTCAAACCTTGCTCTCAGTAGTGGAATCATCACAAGATTTATATTTATATTATTTTATGTTATATCAAGCCAGAGAAGAAGAAAGAACGTTTTTATTATAAAGATTTAAAAGAAGACCAGCTAAAACAAATTTATCAAATTATTTTATTAGAAAAGATAATTCTATTGGAATTGTTCAACCACTTATGCAAAGTTTTAAGAATGGGGACATTCTCGATTGGAGGGAGGATGTGGTAGCCTAAAGTTTAGTATGGCACCTAAGTACGTAAATGGAGTTATTACGGCGTGCAAGATTGGCGTTATTATTTTTTATAAAAGGGTTTTATTTAATTTATTGGAGTTTAAAATATGAAGAAATTGGTCACGAGCGAATGCCTACACAAATACAATTTATTTTACGGAGAAATCTTATTTTTACGGTCTGAAAAATTTATAAGTATTAAGTCGAGTCACTCAAGAACCTTGGGAAATTTTCCCAGAATTTTTACTATTTTTCTTATATTTTTAAATGAATTTTAAAGTTTTATAGAAATATTTACGTTTTCAAAAATTACTTAACTTTGATGAATTTTCACGGGGTAATTAGAGCTGCGCAGACTACGAAAATTAGTTTGGTATGTAAAGGGGAAGTAGCTCTATTATGTGTAATTTTTCTAGATTTTTTATTATGGTTTTAAGTTTCTAAATTGAGTCCGGAAGTCCGGACGGACTCCGTACGGACTCCGTACGGGCTCCGGATTGACTCTGGAAGAGCTCTGGAGGGGAAAACTTAGGCACGTGACTAGGAATACTTAAGCGCTTCTCAAACTCGAAATTGAGAGGGGGGATACATCATACAGCTTAATCTTTAACCACCACAGTCTCATTTTTTTATTACTCAACAAATTAAAATAACTTGTAATACCCTTATAACATTATTATTTTTTTTTACATAACATTTTAGAAATACAATTCAACAGTTTAAATAACACTTCATACAGGGTATCTTTAGAAAGGTCTTCATCGCTGGGACTTGATTATTGCTGTCTCATATAAATTTAAATTATTATAAAAACATAAAAGTCAATCTTTTCAGATCTTTCACTGGTACACCTTAATTGTTGTTATCAGTATTTCTTTTATCAACAGCCACTTTCTTTAAATCTCAATAAGCGTTAAATATTTTAGAGTTTCATTATTTTTATTAATCAGATCCAAGTAGATTGGTTAGCTTAGTGATTTAGAATTCCCATTTTGTTATTTTTATTGGAAGGACGGGGTTTTCAGCTAAATCCACACATCTCCTCCGGATTCTGCTTACAGCAAGGCGACTGTAAGAGTTTACCTTACCATAACGGGGGGGCATTGCCAATTTTTTAAAACAGATATAGATTTATGTTGACTTAGCTGTATTTAGAAAAGTAAATTTAATGATTTGAATGTAAAGAAGAAAAAATGCATGAGTTTTTCAAATTTTTTCAAAAAAAATCATCTAGAATCAAGACCTTTAAAAAGACAGCACATATGAAATTATCAGCAAAAAGAAATAAAACAAAATTTATTTAACCAAACAAACAAGTAATCTAAAATGTTGCAATAAAATGTCTCACATCTCAGTGAGGAGTGTGTGCCAAGGATTGATTACTAGCTTTAATGCATTCTATCAAGAAAACTTTCTAAACAAAATAAAAAAATTGGTTATCAAACATTTTCATTAAGCATTTAATTTCCCTGATAGATTTATTAGCTTTAACACATTCTCTCAAGAAATCTTTTATTTTTGAACCATGTTCAAGTTGATACTTGATTTTAATTTGATTGAATAGGAAATTTTACTCTAGAGCCTTCTCCCCTTTCTTTATCTTGAATTTCTCACCTCCAAGTCATTTGCCCTCTCATCCCTCTTTAAAGAAAGCTTGAAGTTCTTCTCCTCCAAGTCTTTTACCCTCCCATCCCTCTGTAAAGAAAGCTCAAAATTCTTCTCCTCCTAGTCTTGTGTCCTATCATCCCTTTGTAAAGAGAGCTTGTATTGTTTCTTTTGAAAGTTGAGAGTATCTCTTGCAACTTCACCTTTACCTAGAGTGAAAAGGAATATTAACAAAAGAAAAGAAAATCTCACTTAATTATTACTCACTTGTGTGAGATCAGGTTGGTTTATATTGCCATAAGGATCTGTTGAAAAGATAAATTTATTGGTGGAAGTCAAATGAGGGGAGGCTTGAGTAGAAGAGGAAGGAAAAATATTTATATCAACATCATGTTTGGAGATATCATCTTCTCCATACAGAATGGCAGCAGGATTAACATCAGCTCTCTCTCCAAATATGGAATCTATTTCTTTATAGTAAGGAAATAAAGAATCAAGTTTATTTTCTGTAGATTTGATGTCTTTACTGATATCAAGTTCACTAATACCAAAACCAGTCACCAGAAAAAAAAATGTGGGTACCTGATCGCAGGTTCCAATCCCTATCTTTGATTTGATTCAGCTCTAGCTCAGCTATAATTCTTCTGACAAGACCGCACACTGAACACTGAGCATGCTAGCTTGCGTGGCACCAAATATGATTTAGTCTTGTGTCACAAATAGATTGAGTGATTGGCACCTGTTAGCAGGTTTCAGGTGTTTTTTTGAGGTGAGTGGAAGATGAAAGAGTCTTATCCTTCTTGTATTTGGCTCAATAGTACTTGAAGTGCTCATACATCTGTTTATGCAAAAGATAAATCCTTCCTTTTGTCTTATTTCATAATTCATTGTCCATTAGAAGATATCCATGGACTCTTGATGCATGAGGCTGTCCTAAATTAGTTGCATTCTCAGTACCAAAAACAAGAATCATAATTAGTTTTAGTTCTCAGCCAGTTGCTTAGTATGAGATGATCATTTTTTCTAGTTGAATGGTCTTTGATCTCTCAGCTGAGCAGGGGCAAGAGGGAGTAATGGGATTTGAAGAACAACTGGGGGAAGGCTGCCTTTGAGAAGATCTATGATCACAAGGCATGATGAGATATTTGAAGATGAAGAGGAGAAGAAAAAAACAGATGAGATGGGGAGGGATTTTGAATGGATTGAATAAATAGGCAGGAGGCAAGTGCACAGCAAGGTTATTGGCCGGTCGTCTAGAAGAAGAGGAGAAAGAAGGAGAAAAACGGAGAGGAGGGAAAGAGGTAATATAGAGGGGATTTAAATAAAATAATCAAGTGCTATAATTATTTTAAAAGGGAGTCAATGAGTAGACTGTGAGGACTTTTTACGACAGTGAGGTTTCTAATAAATTTTAATATAATTATTTAATAAGTAGTTACTTTTAATGCGTGGCAATCAGTAATATTATTATTAGACCTATTGCAACCGTATAATATTTATTTACTTTTAAATTTAGATTTTATAAGGCTAATAAAAAATAAAATAAATGTAATATAATTAAAATTGTATTGAGTTGAGTGTAAATAATAAGTGATAGAGCTACAGGAGGTTTCCCAAGGCCCTTATATAGGCAAGGGGCCCTCTGAAGCGCCACAAGAAATCATATCCTATAAAAAATAAGATAAGAAATAATTAATAGTTAAAATTAAGTGTACCAAATCTGTAAGGCAAAAAAATAAAACAATTAATTAAAAAAAAGTAAGTGCCCAAAAAATCTACCAATTTAACCCCAAAAAAATCTTTAAAATAAGTGAGTAATTAAATAAGATTGAAACACTTGAAGTATTAACTAATTCAATTTATAACACGTTTGATAATAGCCCATTTTAAGTGAGACATAAAAATCAAGCTATTTTAATAAAATAATTAGTGTAATTAATTAATTAAGTCTGGAACACAAGATATTCATTAATAGAACCCTTTTATTAGTGTAAGAATTAAATTAGGTTAAAACAATTTATTAATTTAATATTATTACTAAATTTTAGAATACAACATTAGTAATTAATTAAATAAAATGTTTTGACTAATTTAATACCTTAATGACATAATTATGAGTCAAAAAAGTTCTCAATATTCATAATTCATATGATATAAAAGTTTTATTTTAATACTTTAATTTAATTTATTTATTTAATTATATTATAAGTTAATATTTTGATTTTTTAACTATAATATATTTAATAAATTAATTAATAATTTATAAGTATTAAATACATGAAAAATGCGCCAAAATTTTATAGAATAAATAGTATTTAATGAGTTTTAGCTGTATCTATAATTTATTTAATAATTAATTTAATATAACCCTTATTTTAGTTATATTATAATACACTTGTTATATAATTTTATTATGCAATATAATATTAATTTATATACATAAAATGCATAATTTTTCGCCCTCATTAAGCTCCAATAGATTAACATACAATTTACTGGGCTCCTGTTATAGCCTGGCTGACAAAGGTACAGAGGCTGGCACATCTAGAAAGTTATCCAAGATGTGTTTATGAAAAATTGAGAATATAAATGTCAGAAAGAGGTGAACAATGACACATAAAAGTTCTAATAACACAATTACTAGAAAAAATAATTGTGAAAGATAATTGTGGTATAATGATTTTTATCTGAAATTAAATTAATTTCAGATTGGTCAACATTGATACCCCCTAATAAAATAAAATAAAATCAATTTAAGAAATTAAATAATAGGGGGTATCAATGGTGATAAATCCGCAATTAATTTAATTGCAGATGAAAATCATTATACCCAAATTATTTTCTGCAATTATTTTTACTAATAATTGGGTTATTAGACCTTTTATGTGTCAATGTTCATCTCTATCTGACATTTTTATCCTCAATTGTTCATAACCACATCATGGAAAATTTCTTTCATAGCCACATCTTGCACTAATTTCTGTCATAATCACATAATTTCTATTCATTCTATCCATTCAGAACCCCTCCCCATCTCATCTGTTTGTTTCTTCTCCTTTTTATCTTCAAATATCTCATCATGCCTTGTTGTCATAGATCTTCTCAAAGGCAGCCTTCCCCCAGTTGTTCTTCAAATACCACTTCTCCCTCCTTCCCCTGCTCAGCTGAGAAATCAAAGACTGTTCAACTAAAAAAAGATGATAATCTCATACTTATCAACTGGCTAAAAGCTAAAGCTAATTATGATTCTTGTTTTGGTACTGAGAATGCAACTAAAGTAGGATGGCCCCCTGCATTAAAAGTCAATGTATATCTTCTAATGGCCAATGAATTAAGAAAAAAGACAAAGGAAAGAATTTATCTTTTGTCTAAACAGATTTTTGAATGCTTCAAGCACTATCAAGCTATATACAAGAAGGCTAAGACTCTTCCATCTTCCACTGGTTTTGGTATTAATGACCTTGATATCAGTAAGGGCCCTCAAATCTATAGATGATAAACTTGATTATTTATGTCCTTACTATAAAGAGATATATTCCATATTTGGAGAGCAAGCCTATTTTAATCCTGAAAACATGTTGTATGGAGAAAATGATATCTCCAAATATGATGTTGAAAGAAATCTTTTCCCTTCCTCTTCTACTCAAGCCTCCCCTCATTTGACTTGCACCAATCACAATATATTTTCAACAGATTCTTATTGAGATATAAACAAACCTGATTTTACTCAAGTGAGCTTTAATTTCTTGTCTAGTTCTTTATTCTTTTATTTACATCTCTTTTTATTATTTTTAAAAAGGTTAATAAACAACCCCTGGAGCCACAATCAAGCAATCCCAAAGCTAGAATCAATGATGAAGAGGAAAATGTGACCTCCAAAAAAAAGAAAAGACCATCAACTACTCAGAATTTCATCAGTTGAATAAAAAAAACAGAGATAGTTTTTCCCAAACCCCTTTTTCTTCCATTGATGATTTTCTGGAGAAACATGAATCTGGTAAGTGATAGCGTACCTTTTAATAATTAAGTGAGCTTTTCTTTTCTTTTGTCAATATTTCTTTTTACTCTAGGTAATTTTGAAGTTTCAAGAGATACTCTTAAATTTCAAAAGCAACAATAAAAGCTCTCTTTATGCAGGGGTGATAGGGCACAAGACTTGGAGGAGAAGAAATATGAGCTTTCTTTACACAGGGATGGGGGAGTACAAGACTTGAAGGAGAAGAAATTTGAGCTTTCTTTTCAGTGGGATGAGAGGGCAGATAAATTGGAGGAGAATAAATTTGAGATAAAGAAAGAGGAGAAGGATCTCAAGTACAATTTTCTATTGAATCAGATTAAACTCAAGTATAAACTTGAAGATGGTTCCAAAAAAAAAATGTTTTCTTGATAGAATGCATTATAGCTAATAAATCTGTTGAGGAAATTGAATGCTTAATGAAAATTTTTGATTGATTACTACTTTTTTTGTTTTATTTCCCGTTTCACTTTTTTATAATTACTTGCACATGAAATTTAACTAGTATAATCATTACTCTGTGTTGCTTGTTAGACTGCAAATTGATATTTACATACTTTTTTGCTTTTCATTTAACAAAGATTTACAAAGAATTTCACATATCAACAAGCATGTAGCACAATTTAATGATCTTTCAATTGTCACACCTGGTTTCTCCTTTTTACAATAGTAAATGTGGGGATTTCCATATTTCTCCCCCTTTTTTTTCTCTCTCTTCTACTTGATACACCATGCAATATGGGAGGTGGACTTGCTAGTAAGTACACAACCTTGAACCCTAATTCATATCTTTTTGATCCCACATAGAATTAGTTATGAAACCACCCAGAAAAAATATTGATATTCTGGTGAACTCAATATGAATACAACTTGAACATTTAATGAAGCATAGGTAGTAATACTTTGAACAAATCTTGAAATATGAAGAATGAGATTTTTTTATAGAAATTTTAATACAGTGCAGACCACACACAAATTATTCTGAAAAATACATATTTTTTAAACTATTCAAGCAGTTTCTTTACAATTTTTTAAAAAAGTACACCAAAGTATAGATTTAGAAAGATACTATCTAACATAATTATATAAGTTTCTTTGGACAGCAATACATGGAGAAACTATAATTTAAAATATGTAAATTTGTTCATGAAAGATCATTTTGTGCATCTATATTATTTATTGTATTATTTACAAGAATGGAAAAAAATCATATACCTATTTTATGACTAGATAGTATTGAATATTATAAATCATTAAAATATCTAAAGAGAGTGCAAATATCTTAAAAATGATATTACAAAGACTTTACTTAGACATATAATTTTTAAATTCAATTTACATACTATATTCTACTAGTAAATAAAAAATATTTTCATACTAATATTTATTAAAATTTATTTCCCTTCATCTTCAAAATTTTCAAAATATTAAAATGTAGATTTTTATTTGATTTAAGTCAATGAAGAAAATAACAGTATAGGACTTGTGGATTTTTAGGATTCAAGGAATTTCTGTGCCCACTCTTTGTAAAATATTTTATATTTTTTGTGTATTTATTTTGTATTACTATCTTCTTTTATCCTCTTTTTTTACTCCCTCTCAAGAATGCCCCACTCTTTTCCCTATTGAAATAATACTTTTTCCTCACCTCATCTTTCTCCCCACCCTTTTCACTCCCTTCTTCATTATTTTCAGCCCCTATCCACATTTTCCTCTCTCTCTCCACCCCTCACCACCCCTCTCCTTCCAGTTTGCTTGCCTCCCCATTCCTCCCTAACACTTCATTTTTATATAAATAAATAGGGACTGAGTTTAAAGGGAGGAATTCAGGGTTCAAGGATTGTGGAGGAGAGTTAAAGGGGAGGAATGGGGACAAAAGGGTTGGGGAGGCTGGAGAGAGGGGTTAGGAAGGGTATATGGGGTAGCGAAAAGGTTGGGAAAGAGTTGGAAGGGAAGATTGAGGGTTTCTGAGGCATTTTGAATGAAGAAAAGGGTTGGGGAGAGGTTGGGAGGGGTGAAATGGGGATCAAAAGAGGATGGCATACAATGGGGCTGGGAGGGTAGCAAAAGGGGTGGGGAGGGAAGACAAGCATGTGTTGATAGAATTGAAAGGGATGGGGATAGGTGCAGACTGAGTGTGAAAATAGGAGCATGGACTCTGTTCTTTTGGCAAAGAACAGAGTTTGCTTCCATAAAATATTAGCAGAAACATGAAATATATAAGGTGAAACAATTAACTCCAAAGTAGTTTTAGACATACATTAGCATTTTAAATAGAATACTAAAGCTTTAAATTTACTTTATTGTGTAAATTATATTTGAATTATGGTGTATGGATTTGTATAATTGTTCACTAACTCAACATACAGATGTATTGATCATTATTTATATACATATTAATATAAAGAATGAGAAGAAATATGATATAAAAAATACCTATATAATATTAGTATAATTTTTCTTTCAAACTTTTTATTTAATGTGGTTGATAATTATATATATGAAAAAAAAAAATTAGGTATTTTAGAAAATAATTTTAACCAAAAAAATTTGATTAAATTTTAAACTATTTTCATAGGCCTCATTAGGTGAGCTTACATAGTTTAGAATGTATATGTGAGTTCTGCTGGTGAGGTGAAAAAAATCTTCTACATGAATCATGGGCTTCAATTGAAGATTTACCACAAGATATAATGATAAAATTATTTTTTTTCTTAATTTCTTAATTTCTGATTACTATATGTACCATAAAAAATAAATGTAATTACTAAACACTCAGGGAAAGAAAAAGTAGAAAAATTTCTTAACATATGTATTATTATTTAATAAGTAAAAGAAACAACTCTCTGAGATCTTTTAATTTCTAAAAATCTTTTATTGCAATAAATACATACAATTTTTTAAAATTAAATATCTTAGCTGTGATAGAACTTAGATTGAACTCTCAATGACAACCTATGCATGACTGTGGTTCAACCTTAGTTAAACTTTGAGAAGTTCTTTTAATTTCTTAAAATTTAAAAAAAATTAATATAATGTAAGTCTAAGTATATTTTTTAACAAAAATATTTTTTCTACATGATATGAATTTATGGGAATAAATAAAATAAATTTAAATTTTTTAAAAAACATTATTTCAAATAGCAGTCATTTTATCTTCAATTATTAGAGAATGATTTTGCTTTCATTTGATAGACTGAAAACAATTCCACAGCTATGTTTATATTCCTATAATATCTATAAAGGTTTCCAGAGCTCCTATTGATACTCAATATACTTTAATGAAAGATAAAAATCTCTTTTAAATAAAAATATTGCAGGTACTTCCTAGCAACACATTCTTTAATATAGATCTATATGTTTAAGTTTAAATCAATTTCAATGCATAAAAATAGAAGTTTTTAAAATAAAAACATAAAATATTTTTCAAAAATTTAAATTTCAATCAAAGTTAACTTATTAACTTGTTTTTCTGCTTTAATCTTAACTGGAAATCCATAATACTCTCAGTTGAAATTAATTTAATTAATAAATTAATTATTCATGTATTGAACTTTAATAATTAAAATATTTAAAAGGATTTATATAGTATTTTTTTCTAGAAAGTATCAAATACATTGAATTATCAAATGTATAAGATAATTTATTTTTACCTATAGGTTTTATTATCTTATTTCAAATTAAGAATTGAAAAACAATTAACCTATATTTCTAACATGAGGAGAAGGTGCAATTTAAGAGCTGTAAAATTATCTTGTAAATTTATTTATCTCACCAACCAAGAGTATGATCCTCTAAAATTTTAATTAAAAAAATTGGAATAAAAAAGCTGAATTGTTTTTACATATATTTTTAAGTATTTTAATAAATTTATACTAATCAGAACTTAATTTCTATAATGGTAGCAGTTTATATTGTCATGGTTCAAGTTATCTATTGTATCTTTCTTACAAATAAAATTTTATACAGATGTCTTTCTACAAATAAAATTATGGAATGATGAATAATATCAGTTCTACCTCTTTGGTAGAGTATTTGAATTTTATAAAAGCCTGAAATTTGATCTTGTGCACCTCTTCTTACATGGAAACACTGTAAAATTTGTGAGGTGAATCTCCAGATGAACAGTATTTTTATCTCAAATATCAGAATTAAAGTATACTATACTATTTTGGCTAAAATATTTAAGAAATATTCTTCTATTTACTTAAAAATTATTTTCATAACTTTAGGCACATTTTATCTGTATTTTTTATAAAAGGAATTCACTGAGTTGTATTTTTTTTGAGTTCTCTAGATCACTTCACCAACTGAAAGTATGCCAAAGAAATATTTATGAAATCAGTAAAAAAGATATTCTAAAATATATATAGATATTTCATTTACCCACAATATATTATATATATTGTCTTAGTAGTTGAGGAATTGATAGAATTTTAAAAGGTGAAAAGTATTTCAGGTATTTTTTTTTCTATTTCTTGCATTTTCTATGCCCCCAAAATTCATTGGAGTCTAAAGCCTAAAGATATATGCTAATTATAAGATACATAATTAACTATTTTTCATTTAAAAGTAATTAGTGTAAATAAGTTGTGAAAGCTCTTCATTTAGTCAAAAAGCTTCAAAAATAATTACCATACTCTAAATTTTGGTTTTCCATGTTTTTAATTGTAATCTATAATGAATAATCAAAGTTTTCTGTTGATTCTATTTTTTTAAAGAAAATTCAATAGATTTAAATATACCATTGCTAAATCTTGACATTCAAAAAATACATCAAGGAGAAATTCAGTTTATATTGTGTTAATAATAAAATTAGAGTTTTTAAATTCTGGAAAAACAGTTGTAGTTAATAGAAAAAGTCACTGATTTTTTTATATTTAATCTGAAAGTTTTTAATAACATTATTGTATTTAAGAATTGTGATATTATTGATAGATTCTCATTGGTCAACTTAAATTAATAAAGTATTATTTAAATAAGTTGCATCATGAAATACTGTGTATTAAGTAGACTCATGGAATGATTTTTTTTGGCTTCCATTCAGTTATTCTCACACTTTCACTATGTTTTCATTATAGATCAATTATTGTTTGTGTGATACTTAAAGTGAAAGTTCATTATTACTTCAGTATGAGTTCCATCTGATTTCCATCTGACTTCAAGTTGAGGACTTGCTAGCAAGACCCCTCAACTATTGTGTGGTGATAATTACTGCAACAAAAATAGTAGTCATGGAAGTGATATAGTTTGAGTGGTTACCCATGTAGTAGTGTCTACATATGCCTCTAAGAGAGAAAAATAAAAAAAATTATTTTTTTAAAAATTATTAGCAAAAAAAGCAAAGCTCACCCTGCAACTAGCAGCAACTTTTTTGTGTTTTGATTCTAAAACCTCACAGGGGGAAAAAATGGTGAACCAGACATTGTAGACAATCCTATAGTACTAGCTATAGGCCTTGACCAAGGGAGTTGGAGTAAAACTGGAGAGAAAAACCTGGTGAGATTAATTTGCTACAGAAAATTAGAGACTGTTACAATTACCCCTTCCAAACAACTCCTTGACTGCTTTACAAGTAAAGACAGTAGCCAATAGCAGATCACTGAGAACCAAAGAAGCAGAAAACCTGAAATGCAAAGAAATCCACACCAGAAACCAAAGACACAGTGCACTTTTCAGCCTAGGTATCTCCAGGAATGATTAATTCTTATGTTTAAAATAAGATACCCTTAATTACATTAACCCTATTACTTAAAAATAAGGTTAAAATACTTATATATATGGTTATAATACATACATATATAATTATTACACTATTATATGACTTATAGTAGTTTAAATAGCTTATCCATAGCCTAATAATACTTATTAAAGTTTTAATAAAGTCATAATATACTTATCTTAAGTGATATTAAGTAATTATAGACATACATAAGCTTATATGTATACATAAACCTCATATTTAGTGAAATATGTAGTTATATTATGTATATTTAGGTCTATAAGTGGGTTTTAACCTATTAATAGCCTATAACCTTTATTTTTCTGCTTATTTTAAGTCATATGGACATATTTAGTGGACTCAAAATGCCTACACAAGCATATACACCTATTTCAGGCACATATATCCAGTTTGGACAACTTAATCTGCTTCCTTGGATGGATTTTCACGGATTTATGGGTTGGAATATGATTACTGGGTTAATCTGGATGCTTGGGGATGTTATTGGGGGCTTGGAAAGTTGATTTGATTCCTTTATATGCTTTAGGTTTCATTATATACTCTTTGGATGAGTTATTATACCTGTTTCTTTATGGTATCTGCTTTTATCTGTCTATTCTATTTATGGTATGGGTCTGTGGTATCATTAATTGTTATGGAGGGTCCTTACTGGAGGTCTGGGTTTTGAAACTGCTTGAAGTTGAGGCCATGGAGAGGTGATGGGCCCTCACAGTTCTGTAATTTCTGGGGATAGCAGTGACATCATCTGGATTAAAGGTCTGTGCACTCCAGTGGATTTTGGTATAAGTAAGGGAGGATTTGATGGGTTATTGGACATCACTTACTAACTACACTTCAAATAAACATACAAAGCAACTGTTCTCAAATATAAATATATTATAAATCATTTATAAATTGATATTATCTTTATATAATCTATAACTATATTTTATTGATCTATTTTCCACCACTAGCACGCATAAAAATCCAAGTATTGTGAGTTTATATTGAGAATAACTATTTTATTAGTCTTCCCCTGAGGTTTAATCACTAAATCATTTATCAGTAAGTAGTTGTAAAATTAATATTAACTATTAAATCATACTTAGATAATAGCACACACTGACAGCACTTGTTGCACAAACACAGCAAAAATACTTGATGTAGGTTGCAAAGCTACAACAGAGAAATCAGTTTCCAAAGTTAAGTTAAATGAAGAACTAACCTTGCAACAAACACAGCCAATTATGGTCAAAAAACAGTGAAAACTGAGAGAGAAACAGTGATATAATTACCAGATGGTTGTCTGATAATTAAAGTTGCCCCAAACTGTCTTCATCAGTATGTACACACAGACCACCCATCTAAAATCCATGCACCACAACTAATTTGGCACCTTTGACAGCCAAATTGAATAAAACCCTCTAGAAATACTCCCCAGCCTTCTAGGACTGAGGCCGGTGGACCTCCCTGAAGACAAAAAACCACTAAAAAACATCTAAAAAGCCCCAAATACTTAAAAAAATCCACTACAACTACTAAAACCCATAAAACACAAAATTCAGCTATGAAAAAATTGAGGCATAAAATATAGAGCCAAATTAGCCCTACTTAATGGTACTAAGAACTTCACCCTAAGACTTAAGGTTAGCCTGTAAAACACAAAAAACAAAACTCAACAGCTATCTTTTAGAAATGAAAAATGGGAAAATGACCCCTTAAAACTTGGAATATGAAAAATTTCATCAAAACATACAATATAGAAAAAAACCAGGGTTATCTAATGGAAGTACCCATATACACATAGTCCATGTATTCACTGAATTAAACCAAAAAAATACCCAATTCTTCAACCAATGTCAATTAAGACATACACAAACAGCACCAAAAAGCCCAAAAAAGGCCTCCTCCAATGTTGGAAGACCTCATCCTCCCTCCAATTGAGAATTTCCACATTCTTCTTCATAAGATCTACCATTTTCAGCTTTCTTTCAAAATCTGCCTCTTATATGGGCCCTTGCCAATACTGCGTTGACAATAATCTGATCTGCACCATCACAACACCACTCATCCATACAGAACCTCCTGTGATGTCTGTCAATCCAGAAAGAAGAATTGCTATAGACCTGGTCCATTATCATCTGCAACAGCTTCACCTCCACCTCAACCTGGTCCATCTTCCACCAGCACCAAAAGATCCAGGCTATACATCCTGATACCCAGATTAGTCAACAAACTATGCCCTTCAAACAAGAGTTCCAACACCACTACAGCAAACAATTCCACCATGCTTGGTCCATCTGAAGGTAAAAATGTTTATACCTTCTTCTACTTTTAAAACTGATGACTTCTCAGCTCCTCAATCTTCTGACAGTGATGATTAAAATTTAGGATCCATTGAGCCACCAACACCTAACCACTTGCCCACAATTAAGGCTAATTTCCAACAACACTCCTCTGAACAAAAACACCTTCTTCTAAACTACTTCAAATCTACTCCTGCTAGTAATTCACAGGACCTTGAGAAAAGGAAACACCTTGTCCACCAGTTCAAGGCTAATTCTGAACACTTTGTTTTATCTCTTGATTCTCTTCTGCAACTTGACTCTTGACTGAACTTTTGACTTTGAAATGAAAATTCTTGGCCACCCTCCAGACTTCCTGAATGAAGCCAATCATAAGAAATTCCTCAGTTTACAGTCTTGGGAGACTCATCCTCAGTTTTAAGTCTTGGGGGACTAACAGCCCTCATTTTATAGTCTTGGGGGGCTCAAAACCTAAATCATAAATACAGAACCAGAGATTAAACCATTAAAGACCAAAGAAATAAACTAAAATTCTGGGGTAACTTTTCTACAGAGCAGAAAGCTCATCAATAACCTCCACAATTTCCTTAACTAAATTCAGATACTCCCTCTTTGGATGCCCTCTTCCAGAATCACACCAACACCACATTATCAGTTTATAGTCCTGATGGACTCGACCATCAAACCATCCTCAGTTTATAGTTTTGGGGGACTATACCATTCTTCAGTTTAAAGTCTTGATAGACTGACTACAGTGTTCAGTTTAAAGTCTTGAAGGACTTCCCACACTTTTCATAAAAAGAAAAAACCAATTCCATGCACAATACCCCACAACCAACATACTGAACTTCCACTTTCACGTAATCATCTACCCATCACTGATAAAAAAAATTCTTCTTATCTCTTTTCTCTTCATTTTTGTCTCATCACAAATCATGGCTGGATCCCCTGATTTTGACCCATCAGATCTTCCTTGCTTCACTGCTACCAAGGACTATGCTTGTAAACAGCACATCCATATGTGCAGACCTTGCACTTTCCTTCTTCCAAACCCTGAGGCCAAACTCTACAGCAGGGCCAGTGATTCTTGCAACTCCAAAAAGAAAAAATGTGACAGGGACCCCAATTATCCTATACCTCCACCTTCACCTTCACTTAAATACGTCTCTAGATCCCCTACTAGATCCCCAGAGCATGTTCCTGCTTCTTCCTCTTTATCTTCAGCTCCATCCAGAAGATCCCAGCAATCAGTTTCCAGAAAACTCCCCAAAAGGCCTGATTTATCCTCTCAAGAAAAAGCTTTTATCTCTGCAAATTAAGCTCCTAGGCTGCTAGACCATGTCCAGGCCACCTGCCCAATGTTGGGAGGCCCTCCTGCCTCACTAGGAAACAAAAATCAGGCTCAAAACCTTAAAATTCAGCCAGAAAACAGTCAAATTCTTCCAAAAAAACACCATTAACTCCACACAACAACCTCCTAGTGCTACCAGAGCAATTCTATCAAAATTTTCTATGTCCAAAAATGCCAAAAATTCCAAAACTTCTTGAAGACCTGCCAGAGGGCCCCAAGAAGACACCAGAGCACCAAACACTGCTCTGAGGCAAAAATCTCACCCTCAATCAAGAAGAAGCAACTACACCTCTCCTCTTCCAGCCAATTATTCATCTGACAGTTAAATTTATTCAAGAGCTTCATCCAGAAGAGACCAATCAGCTTCCAGATCACCTTCTCTTGCTCCATCCTAAAACAACCCTGGTACTCCATCACCAGCACCCAATCAAACTGAACCAAACAGAAATATAAACAATAAAAACAACAGCCCTACTGCTCCAACTAGGCCCCAAGAACGTCCTCATCCTATTTGTATTCTCAACACCATTTAGAGGATGAACAAGAGAATCCATATCTCCACCTGATTGATCCTCCAACTACCTCCATTCAAAACCCTTCATCAGTCAAAGTTCTGGCTGCTTACAAATTTTATGAGATCCAATCTGTAAGTACCAAATTAATTAATCCAATTTCTTCAACAGAAAACAATTTCTGATCCAATTCTTTTTTTTAGTTGGCACCCCTCCTCCTGAAACTACTATTGGGATTGGCCAACCTCTGGAAACCACATTAACACTGGACTATGCAGATATGAAGCAAAACCTAAGTATGATGTGTTCCAACATGCTTAAGGGCTCTTCATGGGCCACTGAATGAATTTGAGAAAAACCTGAGAAAGAAACTTTTTGATAACCACTGGAAGATTTCCAGGATAATTAAGCACACCTTCCAACACTCTATCCCAGCCTCTTCTGCTTCCACCCAAAAATTACCTTTAAATCCAGTTCCTGACCATTACAATCCCTACCATCTCTCCAGAAGACTACACCACAAGGAACAGAGTTCATCCTCCAATCCCAACAAGAAACAAAAACACCAACCTCCAGAAGCCTCTTCCTCCAGATATTAATTATAGAAAAAAAATAATATAAATTAATAAATAGAGAAACAATAATAATTAGCAAATATATAAAAAAAAATTATTTACTTTTGGTTTTTATGTTATTTTATTTCTTTTTTTAAAACAGATTACCACTTAAAACTACTAACATACTAAAAAAACTTGAAAAGAATTAAACAAAATTTCCCAAATAAATATGAGAGCTGAGAAAATAAAATGAAATGAATAATAATAAGATAAAATAAATAATAATTACAAATGGTATCCCTGGCCAATTGATGAGCTGATCCCCTGATACCTTACCCACATCCAAGTGCACCTTGATGTGGATACACCTTTAAATAATTTTTAAATGATTTGAGATAACAATAAATTAAGAACAATAATTTGAATAAAGATAAAATGAAATTAATAGAAATTAAAGTAAATAATAAAAAAAATAAAGATAAAAAAGAAAATAGCATTTCCCATCCAATTGATGAGCCTTTCCCCACCAATGCTTACCCACATCCAGGTGACCCTGATGTGGTGACACCATATAATATTTATTTTTGTGATTTTCCACCTCTTTATATCCTGATAACCCCCATAAAAAATTAAAAGAGAAAAAAAGAAAAAAGAAAGTAATCTAAAACTTCTATCTAACACAACCATAGCCACAAAAACAAAAGAAAGAAAAAGAAAAATTCCAGCTCCATAGAAGGTCCAGTCCAAGGAAATGATCACTGGGTAGGCTCCCTCCAATAAGTAATAATGATGGGAGACCACCAGTGATCCACCACCGATCCAAATGGACCAAAGGTAAAGAAGCCAGTCCCAAGCCATTTTAAAGACATAGTGGACTTGAAACATAAATAACAAAAACCAGAACTAGGATACAACTAGTACAAACAAAATACTTGAAACAGAAATTATAGGGTAACTTTTCTACAGAGCAGCCAGCTCATCAGTTACCCACACACTTGCCAAAATAAAATCTAGAAGCCCCCCCCCCTGGGTACCTTCTAACAAAAAAACACAAGATCCAACACAAAAAACCAAAACCAATAAGTGTGAAGAACCCAGAACTTGAAGACCAAAAGAATTTAAAGTTTAAGGTCATAGAGGACTAAAACCTGTGAAGAGAAACCAATACTAGGTTTCAACCAAATTAAGAGAAGGGGTTGGAAACAGACAATCTGGGGTCACTGTTGATAGATCAGACAGCCCATCAATTACCCCTACACTTTCCAAGACCAAATCTAGAAGCCCCACCCATGGGTACCTTCTAAACAACAAGTTTCCAACAAAACAGATGCACAGCATCACCAAAATCCAAAATTTAAAGAATGGTCCATAGTTTATCCTCATTTTGGAGTCAATCTTCTTCACTTCTAGTGCCTCTTGAGTAAAATCTCTTCACCTGATCAGAAGCCACTCTCTTCTTAAAGACTGCACCATCTAACTCCTCCAAAAAATAAGAACCTTCAGACACCTGAGATTTGACTCTTTAAATCACATTCTATCTGTCATCAAACATTTTTCCCCACTGACTCTCAAAACTTTTATTATACATTAAAACCAAGAAACCAGGTTTCAAGGGATTCCTGATTCTATTAGTAAACTTCTTGTCCCAGTTTCTGACTGATTGATCTCTTATCTTCATAATTCTAGAGTATTCCTTCTCTTGACATTCCTTTCTACATTCCAACTGTTGCATCCTGGCACAGAGAAACTCTTCTGTTTATCGCACATCATCCCATTCAATTCAAAGATAAGAGAAAGCTTCCAAGTCCACTGGTAGAACAGCTTTCTGTCCAAACATTAACTCATAAGGGGAATAACCAGTTGTCTTTTTCAAAGTGACCCTATCAGCAAATAACACCAAGGGTAAATAATGCCTCCAATTTTCCACGATATCTCCACACACACGTCACCAAAGCGTTCTTGATAAATTGATGGCCTCTTTCAACCATGCCTTCAGCTTCAGGATAATAAGATGTAGCCACTCTAACTTTATAACCAATACTTGTCACAGCTTCTTTGAATTCAGCTCCAAACTTTGGCCCACCATCAACAGTCACCAACTTCATCAACCCATATATAACCACCCATTCCTTCTTCAAAAACTCTTCCAAATTTTTGGCAGTCAAATGAAACAGAGGCACTGCCGCAATCCAAACAGACAAATCATCCCTGGAAACAATCAAGTATTTATACCTTCCCTCTTTAATATGGACAGCATCCAGAATGAATATTCTAAAAAAAGTTCACTCACCAGTAGCACAGCTAACCTCTTTAGGTTTCAAGTGACTCCTTCTTTGACATTCTTCACAAGATTGAACCCAACCCTACACAGCCAACTTCATTCCAGGCCACCAAAATCTATCAGCAACTCTCCTATAAGTCTCCCCAAAGCCTCTATGACCAAAGTCTTCATGTAAAGACTTCAATACCAACTCTTGACCCTTCTTCTGGGTCACCACTACTTGAGGATTTGGATGTCTCCTCCTCATCAACCTCCTTCTTGACACATAGAAGCCAGGACTCTTCTTCCTGATTGTCACCCAAGTATCATCATCACAACTATCTGGCTTCTCCAAGGTAAACATATATTCAACCATAGTAAAATAAAACCAAGGCTGACCCCAGGTCACATCTTAACAAAACAACATCCAAGGGTATGACCTGTCATTAAAATTACCAGTGTGCACATGAGCTACTCAATTGGCCCAACCAGGACATCAATCCCTAAATTTTGGCACATCCTTCTCTTTCAACTGAATCTTAAGATAATCCAGTTCACTAAAAAAACACTATTTTCCAATTTTGAGCTGTCCCAAAGAAAAACTCTATCTTCATCCATAAAAACATCCTGATCACCAGAATCAAGATCAGATCCAGCCAGTTTGACCTCTTGGGGGAGGAGAGAAAAATCTTCAGCATCCTTTGTTCTGGCTCTAACCACTAGTACATCTTCATCAAATTCTTCAGAATCAGAATCTTCATCTGTAGGTAACCTCCTTGATAATCCATCAGGCATTGTAAATGTTTTTCCAGGTTTGTGTAGCAGGTGAAAAGAAAATTGTTGAATAAATGCCACCCACTTAGTCATTTGGGCATTGGGAAGACTAGGTGTGATGATCATTTGAACATAAGATTTTTCATCCACCTGCAGCTCAAAATGCTGCCCCCACAAAACAGTTTACAGCTTCTTCAAAATTTTTGCTACAGCACACAATTCCAGCATAGGTTGAGAATATCTAGATTCCACCTCATTAAACACCACCAACTCATATCTTACTGGCCTGACCCTACCAGTTTTATCTTCCTGAGATAAAATAGCACCAGCAGCAATATAACTTGAGTCCACTGCCAGATATATTTTTCCAGCACCAACACCATAATTCAACTTTTGAAGAATAATATCTTCACCTACCACATTTTTCAGCTTCTGAAAAGCCTCTTCACACTCTTCAGTCCATTCCCACTCAGCATCTTTCCTGGTAACCCTCCTTATTGGTAAATATAACAAAGAAAAATATCTAATAAAAATCCTGACATACACACACACACACCCAAAAATCCCCTATCTTTAGTAGTATTTTTAGGCCTTGGCCATGACTGAATTTTATTAATCTTTTTATTTGCCATAATCCTTCCCTCTTTACATATCACATGACTTAAAATTTACAAAGAAGGAAAGCAAAAACATAATTTTGACCCAGAAATGGTCAAACCAGCCTCTTCAAATCCTAAAAAACACTCTCTCTAGAGTAATTGCATCTTCCAAAAAAAACCTCCTTATATCCGGATTCTCCTTCAGCACCTCATTACCATAATCATTGAATGGTCCTTCAATTCCACCATAATCAATAATAAAACCAGCATGAGTAGGAACCTCATCCTGAAAAATCCAAGCCATTTGTGCTTGATATACCACTACTGAATTAGTTGCTCCTTGAGGCAACCTAGTGAGCTTAAATCTTCCCAAAGGAGTCTAAAAAGTTGTAAGTGGCCTTGAATCTGTGTTAAGTTCCCTCTCATCATAACCAGCCATAATATCAACCAAACCATAACACACCCTTCCAGCAAAAACTTCAACAAAATCCTCTGCACTTGGTGGCATACCAGCATCCTTGATAGTGACTCTATTCAAGGCTCTAAGATCATGAACCACTCTCAGCTTCCCATTCTGCTTCTTTAAACAGAAAACCGGACTTGAGTAACTGGATTTTGACTTTTTGTATAAACCACTACAGACTCTTTCCCTAATAATCTCTACAAAATCATCCCTGATAGAAGCTGGAATTGAAATAGGTTTGATTTTCGAAGGTTCATGAAAAACCACAGGAATCAAGCAAAGTTCCCCATAAGAGTGTTAACACACCCATTTCTTCTTCAAAAAATGCCACATCTTTCTCCCTCATCACAATAATGTGCAAAACAACTTCTTTTCCTCATCATAAAACCACCCATCAGGATTAAAATTAACAGCTTTCAATATTTCCTGTCACCTTTGCTGTCTCTACAAAATCAGGAGGATTCTTCACCAGAGGAGTACAGTACAGATCTCTTTACAAAGGAGGTCTCTTTAAAGGAGGATTCAACCCTACAGGAATAGGGTTATTTACAGGATTAATCTTCTGTGCTACTTTCTTATACTTTGTAGCTCCACCTTCCACTTGAGGGATCTTCAGGACATTTTCACCACCAGACCTGGAACAAAAACCAAGGGTTTCCCTGTTGCTCACATGTGTGGCCAAGGTAATGTTTTTGAAAGGTGTAGAAGAAACCCTAGAAGTGCACAATTGGGAGGACTTACTTTTATTCCCCAATCTAACCACTCCAAAACTTTTCGGCAATTCCACATCTTCATCTTCACTTCCATCTTCTAAATCTTCAAATCTTGATTCATCTACTGAATCACATCTTCTAAAATTGTGCAGTTTATCCTCACTCTGGAGGCACAAAAATTGATCTTGCTGATCTTCTTTCTTCAAAAATTTGTGCAGTTTAACCTCATGCTGGAAGCCCAAAAATTGATCTTGATGATCTTCACAAAAATATTTCTTGTCTTCTTTATTAATTATCTTTAGATTTTTTTCTTGATTTTCTTTGGTTATCTTGAGATTTTTATTTTATATTCTTGAGTTTTCATTTAACCTACAAAAATAACCAGGGGTTTCCCCAAAGCTCACAGGTGTGGCCAAGATAATGTTTTTGAAAGTTGTAGAAGAAACCCTAGTGGTGCACAATTTGAAGGACTTACTTTTAGACCTCAATCTCACCATTCCACAGCTTTTCTGTATATCTTTCAATAAAGATATATAACCAATCTTCTTATTTGAACTTGAATTAAACATAATTGAGAATCTTGAGAAAGAACAGATACATGATAAAAAACTTGAAGAATATTTTCAGAGAAGAGGAACATTAAAAAGACAAATTTGAAAATCCATCTGGTATATCTCCAAGGAAGCTGACCTACTACAACCTGGGATTTCCTCATCTTGGGGAGAGGTTGTATCACTAGGGTGATCAGCCCTCATCACTCTAAAAAAGATAGACTCCCACTAGAGCCTGAGCTGCACTCCAAAAAACCAGAGGCAGAACACACATCTCTTCTTCTCCTACAATAGTTCATGCACTGGCACAATGAAGACAAGCCTGCCCTGGTCTCCCAACCATCCTCTGCAGGAGATGGTAACCTCATGTGAAGTCTCCTTTCATCTTCACCAGTCAACTTCAAACTGATTCCCAAATCAAATTGATAGCCAATTCTTACTTGAAAATCTATCAAGAATGACCCACCCAAAACAGCTTTTACTGTTCCTTTTGAAATGTAAAAATGAACCTTGCCTGAGGCTCCACCAAAATCTAACTTCACAAACTCCAATTTTCCAACTAATTTGGTGACATGGCCACCAATCACTCTCAAATTTCCACCAATACCTGTTTTGATGGGGAGGCCCAGATGAGTAGCCTCAAAAAAAGAAATTAAGCTAATCTGAGAACCTGAATCCACCAATTCCCTAGCCTCCCTGCCATTCAGAGTGACATTAACATAACCCAGAGGTGCAGAAAAACGAGTTTCCAACCCCTTACCAAATTTTTCAGCAGAATCACAAATGAATTCTACCTCCCCAGAAGAAACCCTTCTCCTGGTCAACAACTTTTTCTGCCTATCAGCCAACTCAGGACTGATAGCATACAACTCCCCATAAGTAAGGGAAACCTGACCCCTGATTCATCCTTTTCAGGACAGAGTCCATAACATTAAACTGGCCAGAAACCACTGGCCTCTCAAAGTGAGCCCTTTGCTTCACTACCTTGGTCCTGGAAGATTCTTGAGGACCAGAACCACCAACATATTTACCATCAACAGGAACCAAACCAGATCCCTCATCAGACCCTCTAACTCCAGCAGGATTTGGAAATGAAGCCAAAGGGACATCCTCCTTGGAGTCAGAATCAACATCCATATGCATTGGCTCACCATTCATGTCCTATGCTCCAAAACTAGGGTGACCCATATCAGCCATACCCTTCTGCATCTTGTACAGCTCCTCTTTGCTGTACTTTTTACTAGCTGCACTCAGATCAGGATCCACCTTTAAAACCTTAGGCTTTAGTTAGGCCTGAGCACTTCTCTTAGGCCTTCCCACCTTCCCTACTTCCACATTATAAACACCAGCCAAGCATTCCCCACTTGACTGTCCACCACAAGAATACAACTCCAATCCACCAAAGGAAGATGTAAATGAGACTCTTTTAGCCTCCTTTCCCTTTCCATCATCTCCACCTTTATCAGAAGAAGAAGCCTCATTAGGCGACTCTTCAAATCTTGGTCTCCTGGAGTTAACATTCTGTCTCCTCCTCACCAAGTCCACTGGAGCCTGACCATCACTAGGCTTCACAAAAGAGCCATCAGGGAGCTTGAACACTTTCAATCAAATTCCACCATCCCTTCAGACAAATCCCTATTCAGTGCCCAACAATCATTGGACTTGTGGCCCTTCCTGCTGAAATAAGAGCAGACCCAAGGATCACTCCTACCAGACCTCCTATCAAAATCTCTAGGCTGAGAAGGAGCTTTATTGACCTTCTGAGCCTCCTGAAAAAAAATATGTAGCTGTTTTGTCAGATCAGCCAAATTCTCCATCACAGGATCAACTTCTTTAGGCTTCTCAGGAGCCTTTCCCTTGTTCACACTTTCCTTCTTCCTAGAATCCTCCACATCTTCATCAAAAGCTTCACTGACCTTGCTAACATACTTGGTGCTAGCTTCTTGGAAAGAATCTACTTCCAACAGTTTGAGATGACCCTCCACAAACTCCTTCACCACAGAAAGAGAAGGCAACTTTTGATTCCCATTAGGAATAATCTTCATCTTTTCCTTCCTTTCTAACTCCTTCAGCACATCAATTCCAACATTTCTAGCCAGAGAAGACCAGAAAATATCCCTTGCAGAGTCAGTACTCTCCAACTCCTGCATATCCACCAAATAATCCACCACTGACTCCAACTGAGCCAGAAACTTCCTATAAGTATAGAGGCTGTTCACCCATCCATAATATTTTCATTCACTTGCAATCATATTGAGATCCACTGTTGAATATCTGGATCCCCACCTGTCTGTCATCTGCAGACACAACTTTTTCCAATCTTTTGTCCTGTAAACTTCCATAGCAGCCACTTCCTTCACCAGAGCCCTGTCACCAATATAAAAGATGACTTGCTTCACCATGTCCAGGTGAGAAGCACCATCCACATTCCCAGAAGCCTCAAACAGCTCCAGAAACTTCACATCCTCCACCATAAACATAGGCCCCTTCCAGGACTTGATCTTGACAGAAGGCCTAAAGAAACAGGAGGATTATACTCCTCAGGTGAACTAGATCCACCACTACCACCACTAGAGAGAGAGGGTTTAGAAGCCATGGTTAAATAGATTATAGAAAACCAATCTCTCGCCACAGAAGAGAGTCCAAAATTAACACAAAGTCCAAAAGGCTAGCAGATCCTCACCCCACGTTGGGTGCCAGAAATGTAAAAAATCCTATAGTACTAGCTATAGGCCTTGACCAAGGAAGTTGGAGTAAAACTGGAGAGAAAAGGCCCTGTCCCTTTGAGAAAAACCAGGTGAGATTATTTTGCTACAGAAAATTAGAGACTGTTACAATTCCCCATTCCAAGAAGCTTTTTTACTGCTTTACAAGTCAAGACAGTAGTCAATAGCAGACTACTGAGAACCAAAGAACCTGAAAACCTGAAATTCAGAGAAATTCACACCAGAAACCAAAGACACAGTGCACTTGTTGCACAAACACAGCAAAAATACTTGATGTAGTTTTCAAAGCTACAGCAGAGAAATCAGTTTCTAAAGTTAAGTTAAATGAAGAACTAACCTTGCAAAAAACACAGCCAATTTTAGCCAAAAAAACATTGAAAACTGATTGAGAAACAATGATATAATTACCAGATGGTTGTCTGATAATTAAAGTTTCCCCAAACTGTCTTATTCAGTATGTACACACAGACCACCCATTTAAAATCCATGAAC
The DNA here is from genome assembly GCA_030280995.1 of Hemileia vastatrix. Lineage (NCBI taxonomy): Eukaryota > Fungi > Basidiomycota > Pucciniomycetes > Pucciniales > Zaghouaniaceae > Hemileia > Hemileia vastatrix. Next base: position 8,982,978 of record JASXTE010000017.1, on the reverse strand, counting down.
CTCAACTAATTTGGCACCTCTAACAGCCAAATTGAATAAAAACCCTCTAGAAACACTCCCCAGCCTTCTAGGACTGAGGCAGGTGGACCTCCCTGAAGCCAAAAAACCACTAAAAAACATCTTAAAAGCCCAAAATACTTAGAAAAATCCACTACAACTACTAAAACCTTTAAAACACAAAATTCAGCTATAAAAAAATTGTGACATAAAATATAGAGCCAAATAAGCCCTACTTAATGGTACTAAGCACTTGACCATAAGACTTAAGGTTAGCACATAAAACACAAAAAATAAAATTAAACAGCTATCTTTTAGAAATTAAAAATTGGGAAATGACCCCTTAAAACTTGGAATATGAAAAATGTCATCAAAACATAAAATATAGAAAAAAACTAGGGTTATCCAATGGTAGTACCCATATACCCATAGTCTCAATATTCACTGAATAAAACTAAAAAAAACCTAATTCTTCAACCAATTTCAATTAAGATATACACAAACAGCACCAAACAGCCCAACAAAGGCCTCTGCCAATTTTGGAAGACCACAACGTCTGGTTCAGTTTTTGGTTTCAGGGTACACTTATGGGTTTGATTCAGGGAGTGATTCTGGTTGAGCCCAGTACATGATCCTAGTCATGACTTTTTCCATGTTCTATTTTTTTGTTTATCTGTCATTATCATCTTACCTTTTTTCCACTTCCTAACTACATACATTCCTCCACCTCCACCTTATTGTTTGTGAGAATTTTCTTGTTATATTCTTTACTTTTTTCCTATGTATTTTATTTGGTAACCTCTTTTGGTAGTTTAATTATTTTATTTTTTCTCGGTAAATGTGGGTTTTTGTTTTACTTTTACTTGCTACATTCCCCCTCCACACATCTCATTTTTTTAAGTAATGATACATGCTCAAAAATGTATTCTCATTTCTCTTGCTATGCAATATAGGGGGTGGACTTGCTAGCAAGTCCTCAACCTGAACTCAGATGGAACTCATATGAAACTCAGACTGAACTCCTACTGAACCCATACTGAAATCTACTTGAAGACCCACCTAAAACTGTTCTGCTGAGTGGTGTTCATCCCTGATTGTATGGTTCCTTTATCAATAGCTCAATGTGTGCTCTATCTGTGGTGAGTTTGGGTCCAAGGTTGCAGACTCGCTAGCAAGTCTGCCCCCCATATTGTGTGGGGTCTCTTGCACATTTTTTCCATTCCTATCATGCCTTTTCCTTCCTCCACTATCCCCTCCCCTTCATGATTTAATAACTCAGGTATAGTTCATATAATTGAAATATAGTTTTACTACTTTTACATGTAGTATTGGACTGTATCTTATTAAAATCTTTTTCAGACAAATATGAAAAATAGTTTAATTGTCATGTAGGGTCTCTATGGAGCCTTATAAATAAATATATAATAATTTATATAAAAGCTAGTTATATTTAATATATTTATATAAGTATTAAAATATATTTTACAAATAAGTTTCCACAGAGCTACCTTATTAATTTGGATCCTGGCGCAGGTAGGTATGATAAGGTTTTACTGTTAGCCTACAGCCTCTTTTCATGTGTTAAGATAGGACTTATAAAAGCTGAAGACTGGAAGATATGTAGATCTTCCATAGTGAAATTTATACACATCAGTTACAGTTTCAGACTTAAAAGTAATACAGTTTTCATATGCTCTCTCATCACCATCCTCTCACTTCTTTGAGAGAAAAAAAAATTAAAAAATTATTAGGGAAAAAAACACTCACCTTAAAAACTAAACTGAAGTCACTGCTACTAGCAGCTACTTTGATTCTCTCCCAGCCAGGCTCTTCTTAGCTGGGAGAGAACTAAAATAAACAAACAAACAAATATTAAGAAAATTGAAAATGAAAAAAGGACACACCTTTAAAAAAACGACTGAAGTCACTGCTACTAGCAGCCTGGATTGGAGAGAACTACAGCCAAGTTAAAAAATCTTGCATAAATTTTTATGAAAAACTATAAGTTTTTCCAACAAAAAAAAGATTTGCTTATTCAAAAAGAAGTACCCCAACACTTACGAATAGGCAAATAATTTTGTGGTTAGAAAAACATTTATTTTTTTGTTAAAAATTCCACAAGCTTTTGTGACTTGGCTGTAAAATACATAAATAAATATTAAAATGAAAATGAAAATGAAAAATAAATATAAAAATAAATATAAAAATAAAAATAAATATAAAAATAAACAAACCTTTAAAATCATAACCAAAGTTGCTACTACTAGCAGCAACTTTGGTTTGCTCCCAGCCAGGAAGAACTTGGCTGGGAGAGAACTAAAATAAAGAAAAAAAAATACACACCTTTAAAACAACAACTGAAGTCGCTGCTACTAGCAGCGACTTTGGTTCTCTCAAAGCCAGGTTCTTCCTGTCTGGAAGAGAACTAAAATATAAAAAAAATTATTAAAAAAAATACACACATGTTTAAAAAAACAGCCAAAGTCACTGCTAGTAGCAGTGACTTTGGTTCTCTCCCAGCTAGGTTATTCTTGGCTGGAAGAGAACTATAATAAAAAAGAAAAAGAAAAAATTAAAAATTAAAAATTAAAATAAAAAATAAAATATAAAATATAAAATATGAAATATAAAATATAAAATATAAAATATAAAATATAAAATATAAAATATAAAATATAAAATATAAAATATAAAATATAAAATATAAAATATAAAATATAAAATATAAAATATAAAATATAAAATATAAAATATAAAATATAAAATATAAAATATAAAATATAAAATATAAAATATAAAATATAAAATATAAAATATAAAATATAAAATATAAAATATAAAATATAAAATATAAAATATAAAATATAAAATATAAAATATAAAATATAAAATATAAAATATAAAATATAAAATATAAAATATAAAATATAAAATATAAAATATAAAATATAAAATATAAAATATAAAATATAAAATATAAAATATAAAATATAAAATATAAAATATAAAATATAAAATATAAAATATAAAATATAAAATATAAAATATAAAATATAAAATATAAAATATAAAATATAAAATATAAAATATAAAATATAAAATATAAAATATAAAATATAAAATATAAAATATAAAATATAAAATATAAAATATAAAATATAAAATATAAAATATAAAATATAAAATATAAAATATAAAATATAAAATATAAAATATAAAATATAAAATATAAAATATAAAATATAAAATTAAAATTAAAAATTAAAAAATAAAAATAAAAATTTATAAATTATAAATTAAAAATAAAAAATCAAAAATTAAAAATTAAAAATTAAAAATTAAAAATTAAAAATTAAAAATTAAAAATTAAAAATTAAAAATTAAAAATTAAAAATTAAAAATTAAAAATTAAAAATTAAAAATTAAAAATTAAAAATTAAAATTTAAAATTTAAAATTTAAAATTTAAAATTTAAAATTTAAAATTTAAAATTTAAAATTTAAAATTTAAAAATTAAAAATTAAAAATTAAAAATTAAAAATTAAAAATTAAAAATTAAAAATTAAAAATTAAAAATTAAAAATTAAAAATTAAAAATTAAAAATTAAAAATAAAAAATAAAAAATAAAAAATAAAAAATAAAAAATAAAAAATAAAAAATAAAAAATAAAAAATAAAAAATAAAAAATAAAAAATAAAAAATAAAAATAAAAAATAAAAAATAAAAAATAAAAAATAAAAAATAAAAAATAAAAAATAAAAAATAAAAAATAAAAAATAAAAAATAAAAAATAAAAAATAAAATATAAAAAATTAAAAATTAAAAATTAAAAATTAAAAATTAAAAATTAAAAATTAAAAATTAAAAATTAAAAATTTAAAATTTAAAATTTAAAATTTAAAATTTAAAATTTAAAATTTAAAATTTAAAATTTAAAATTTAAAATTAAAAATTTAAAATTAAAATTTAAAATTTAAAATTTAAAATTTAAAATTTAAAATTTAAAATTTAAAATTTAAAATTTAAAATTTAAAATTTAAAATTTAAAATTTAAAATTTATAATTTAAAATTTAAAATTTAAAATTTAAAATTTAAAATTTAAAATTTAAAGTTAAAAATTAAAAATTAAAAATTAAAAATAAAAATTAAAAATTAAAAATTAAAAATTAAAAATTAAAAAATAATAATTAATAATTAATAATTAATAATTAATAATTAATAATTTATAATTTATAATTAATAATTAATAATTAATAATTAAAAATAATAATTAATAATTAATAATTAATAAATAATAAATTATAAATTATAAGTTATAAATTATAAATTATAAATAATAAATAATAAATTAAAAGTTAAAGATTAAAAATTTTAAATTATAAATTTTAAATTTTAAATTTTAAATTTTAAATTTTAAATTAAAAATTAAATATTAAAAATTTAAAATTTAAAATTTAAAATTAATAATTAAAAATTTAAAATTTAAAATTTAAAATTAAATAAATACACACACCTTTAAGAAAATATCCAAAGTTGCTGCTATTAGCAGTAAATTTGGTCTTCTCACAGACAAGAATATACTGGCAGGTTGAGAACTAAAATAAATTGTCAGCCTGTATATCTCCAGGACTGAGTAAAAAGTAATTATAAGTTATGTTAAACACATGAACTATACATGGGAATAATAAATAAGAGTACACAAATAGTATACATAAGTAAAATTATGATAATACACAAAAAATGCCATTATAACACCTTATATACACGCATATATCCACCTTTTATAGGTCTTATGTACTTAATAATAAGTTGGAATATGTTAGGGTAATCTTAAGAACCTTAAATATAAGGCTACATAATTTTTAAGTACACTTAAAGCTGTTATATTCATTGTTTTATGCAAAAAAAAACAAGAAATGCGCTTTATTTCACTTAAAAGTTGACTATATGCGCTATAAAATTGAGAATATCAAAATTGCGCTTTGACAGATCAATTGGGCTCATTTAGAACTATTGATTTGGCTATTTAAATGCATAAAAATAACACTTTTCAAATTTGGTGTTTTTTATGCCAGAAATGGCTTCTGTGTACTGGCCACATACTGCCTGCTTTTTTCCCGTGTGAATAGCTTCATTTTTAGCAAAGTTAGCTTTTTCACACTATAATTACCCCAAATTCTACGCCCACTGTGGGGAAACACACTAAAATAGGTGACAGGCGCTTATTTAGTGTCCTAGCTTAATTAATAATGCATTGACCTTGTTTATATGCACTAATTTCATTAATAACCTCACTCTTGGCACTTTATTTCATCACCACGCTTAAATTCGCCTAATTTTAGTCAAGGATTTACCCGTGCAAGAGCCTGCCAAGAACTGCATGTAGTTACCCCACATCTCACGCTCTTTTTTAAGTTTTTGGGTGGTTTCTCAGTCAATTTTGGTTATTTTTGAATGGGAATTTCACGTAGTATAATGTCAGGATTAGCCCCATTATTTCTACAGTCAATCCCCCTTATTATTAAGCTATTATTAACCTTAAAAAGTCTCCTTTAGTCTTTAATATTATTGTTTTATACGCATATACTCTCTTTTTGTCTTTTCCTTTAATTTTGATGGATTTCCCTTATTATTACAGGATTTTGGCGGTTGTTACTCTTCTAATTATGTCATGGGTTACTGGGGATGTTGATGGGAATGTCTATTAGTTGTTTAGAGGCGTTATTAACTGTGTATTGGGTGGTACATCAAGGGAATCATTGGGGAACTCAGTGTGTATAAAAGGAGGAGGTTTTTGGGTTGTATTTCTTCATTCTTTATCATTACAATTTAACCAATATAACCATATCAATTACAATACATATCAATTAGTACTTTTATAAGACTTTTGAATAGTATCTGAGTTTATATAATCTATTTTTCTACCAACTATAAAGATTGTAAGCCATATATAGGAATAGTGAGAATTATATTACTGAGACCTTTATATTTGATTATATTTTACAACTTAGTGGATTAAAACTACAGTATTCATATAGGACCATTAAAATCTTCTAGACAACTGACTATTCAAGCTAGTTCACGTCCTTGTACTTGACCTTAGCCTGACAATTGGGGACCTTTCCTCAAGAATTCTGTTATAATCCTGTAAGTGAAATTTTCAAAAGAAGGTGCACGTAAATAATATCCCTATAGAAATATTTGGATAATTACAACAGGTTGGGGTCACTTATATAGTGATTTCAGAAAAAGAAGCCCTGTTATATAATAAAATTGTGATATTGAATCATCAATTTTACCACTAATTTAACATATAATTGTTCTTAGTTGGAGTCTGTCAATAGACCAATTAAATTTGTGATCTTTGCAGATAATAACCAATTAAACTGATTAATTGTTTTCTTTTTACAGGACTCTTAATCCCTTTTTATTGGTTTGTAAAATTCATTTAATATTTAAAAAGAATCTTACTAACAAATTTGCTTTTTTAAATATAAATACATGGCTACATATTGTAGACCAGTTAAATCAAGTGACCACATAAAAGCATATTTGACTTTTGGCACTTAAAAATTCACTTAATACCAATAAGTAAGCAATAAAATTGTCTTCAGTGGTAATAATAAATACTGATTAAACTCATTTTTTTGAAGTTTTCCAAATCTAAACTTTCAATTCTCTAAAATTCCACGTAAAAATGTGTGACAACAATGACATTGTAAGTAATAAGGCAAAACCTTATAACTTAAGAACTAGAGCTGAAAGACCTGTTGCAGGACATCCAAATGGAGGGTCAAGAATCACCAGTAACAATAAACAACACCCCACCAATGTCCATGGAGGAAAAGGAAAAGCTCTTAAAACAAATGTCAATAAAGAAGTCCAAAAACACCTTACAAGAGCAAATTCACTCCCTCTCAACCCTACTGAATACACTAACAATAAGAGTAAACAATATGTTAGACCAGATCAACAATCTGGAGAAAAGGGCGGCACAGGGCTTTATAGAAGTCAACCAGGCTCTAGTGGATATAAGGTCTCATCAACAACCAGTGGCACCAAATACCACAGCAACACCTCCAGTCCCAGAAGAGGACCAAAATATAACTGTAAGCAAATGGAAGTGGGATTGGTATGCCCAAAACTACAACAGTCCTCCTCAACAGGGATCCAGCAGTCACCCTTACAGGGGAAAGCCAAGGAGAGGCAGGGGAAATGGAATAAGACCGTGTTAAGTCATCCATCTTCTCAAGATCAATTATATAATCCTAACAATGAATTACTTATAGGTAATGAAATTGATAGAGAGTTATTGGATATAATTGATAAGGATTTAAAAAATTATTCATTTGAAAATAACATGTTAGACTTGTCATTACATGAGGACAATGTACATAGTTTTATTGATCACCAGGAAAATACTATTAATATAAAAATGGAATCAAATGAAGGAAAAATTGACCCTGATGATGAATCTTCTGAATTGGAAACAGACAAAATTGAATATTTTCTGAAAGAAAATCCAATGGAATCAAAAATAATTAGTAAATTATTATTGAGAATTGAAAAATTGGAAGAATTCTCTAGAGAGTCCAACAATAATACAGAAAGTGTATTATTAAACATCACACAATCATTGAGTACAATGGCCAATAAGTTAAAAATTATTGAGACTTCAAATAATGAATTAATCAATGAAAACAAAAGATTAAATTCTGAGATTAAAAATTTAGAAATTAAATTAGAACATTCTCAGAATATTATGGCCACCATAGAGGGACGTGTAAAATTGTCTTTTTCAAATGTAAATGATACCTTAACTCATGTACCTGTGATAAAATATAGGTTAAAAAGAGTTGAAATTGAAGTAGCTAACATTTTGAAAAATACTGAAACAATAAAGGATAATACCTCTTATGTAGAAAGAGTACCAGTTTTTATGAAACACTCTGATGATAAACCAATGATGGAACATGAACATAGTGTCATGGGCTCTGAGAATATAAAATCAGTAAAAGATGAAATTAATGATCATCTTTCTAAAGTGAGTGAATTACTCAATATTCCTCAGGTTAGGGAAGCTAAAACTAGCCAAAAGAACTGGCCTAAGTTAGATCAGTACCCTTCTTTTGACGGGGATTCAAAATCTGATTGGCAACAATTCATACAAAGAATTGATAACTTAAAATTTTCATATAAATTACCTGATGAAGAAATTACTTCAAAGTTAATATCTTTATTTACAGATGTGGCCTTATTATGGTTTGAATCTGTATTGAGTGAGGGAATTAATTACTCCTGGAATGAATGGAAGGCACTAATTGAAAGGCAATTTGGTGGCCCAAAATTTAGAATCACTCAACAAAGACTGTATGAAAGGGCCAGATATAATCCAAATGCTGGAGATAAACCCATGGTCTTCTTAATGAATTTAATAAAAATCATGAAAGCTATGGATCCAAAAATGGATTATGAAGAGTGGAAAGAAAAAATAATATACAAATTGCCTATATCAGTTAGAGACATTATTGTAGCTAGAACTGAAACTGTCAGAGACACCTCTGGATTCATTAATATATGCAATGAGATATTATTAAACCACAAGTATGAAACCAAGTATAGTAATTACAGACAAAGTGTTGACGTGGTAAAACCTACTACAAGTAAGTTACCAGTGGAGAAGAAAAAACCTTCAGCTCCCCTTGTCCCTAAGAGACAAGAAAATAACACTTGTTACAAATGTAATGAACCTTGGGTTAAAGGTCACACGTGTAAGAAAAGAATAAATGTTATTGAAACCTCACAGAATTCTGAACCTAGTAATCATGGAGATGAGAATGTGGAATCCAGTGAGGATTGCAAGAGTAACATATCTTACAGTGATGATGAAAATGAGATATTTGTATTAGAACAGGATATAATGTTCCTGAATGATGCTATACCTCATACAGACACATCTTTAACTTCCATAGAGGAAGCTGAAATAATTAAAGATGTATCTCATGATACTTACAAAATAACACCTATCAGAGCACCTATTATCATATGTGGAAAAGAAATGAATGCCATTCTTGACACTGGGGCTGCAGGTAGTGTAGTTTCACTTAATGCATTAAGGAAACTTGATAGTAAGTACCAGGAAAAACTAGAACCTGTTCAGACAAAGAACTGGAGGGGTTTTGGTTCAGTATTAAATCCAATTGGCAAATACAAAACTGCTGTATTCTTTAAATATAATAATGGATATGTTAGAGCAGTTTGTGAATTTGTAGTATTGGATAATAATAATTGTAGTGATTGGTTTATTATTGGCAATGATTTATTGACAAAATTTGGCATTAAACTTGATCCTGCAAACAGTTGTTTCACCATAGGAGTGAATGGTAAAAGGAAATTCAAGATATGTTCTGAAAATTCAGTATATGCCATTTCTCCTAGAGAAGAACAACTGGAAGGTGGAAGAACCACCAATGAAGTGGGTGAATTGGAAAATGAAATCCAAAAGGCCTCTTTCAGTCCTCAACTCTCAAAAATTGAACAAGAAGACATTTTGAGATTGATTAAATCATATCCTATGGCATTTGCTCATGGATCAAATGAACTAGGATTGGTCAAAGACCATGAGATGAAAATCTCTCTAAGCTGTGATCTGGATAATATTCCTGGCAGCTTAAAAAAGAAACCTTACCCAGCATCTCCTGCAAAAAGGAAAGATATTGAAGACAATATAAAATTGTTGTTGGAAATGGGTATTGTTGAAAAAGTGGACACAACACCTAAGTATTGTGTCATTTCACCAGTATTAATCTCTTATGAAAAAGATAAGGCAAGATTATGCGGTGATTATAGAGCTCTGAATACATATACAGTAGATGATATTTACCCTCTACCAAGGATAGCTTCTATCCATGCTACCTTACAAGGAGCAAAATATATTTCCTGTCTGGATGGGAACAAGGGTTACCACCAGATTCCTGTGGAAAGAAATTCTCAAAATTACTTATTAATAACCACACATATGGGTATATATAAGTATGTGAGAATGCCATTTGGCCCAAAGAATGCCCCTTCAGTCTTCCAAAAATTGATGGATAGTGTTTTTCATCAGGAAATGATTGAAGGATGGCTATTGGTCTATATTGATGACATCATAGTGTTTTCAAAAACATATGATGAACATTTAAATCACCTGAAAAGGGTCTTTCAAAAAATGGATGAAATTAATATGACTATTGCATTAAAGAAATGTAAGTTTGGATTTCAATCCTTGAAAGTACTTGGACATGTTGTATCTGGATTACAAATTTGTGTTGACCAGAATAAAGTGGCAGCAATTAAAAACATTGGGATACCTAAAAATGTAAAAGAGGTTCAAAGTTTTTTGGGTATGTGTGGATATTATAGACAATATATTAAAAATTACCAATCCATTGCAGCCCCTTTAACAACATTAATCAGGAAGAATGAAGCTTTCATTTGGAATAATGAAAGACAACACGCCTTTAATAAATTAAAGGAATGTTTAATGTCAGCTCCAATATTGGGACTGCCAGATTTCACCCTACCTTTTATCTTGTACACTGATGCAAGTTTCATAGGTTTGGGTGCTGCTTTACAGCAAAAACAGATAATAAATGGAAAATTATCTGAAGTAGTTATCTGTTATATATCCAGAACCTTAAGAAAAACAGAATTAAGGTATGGTGCCACACAGCTAGAATGTTTAGCCGTGGTGTTGGCTTTGGAGAAACTTCATTACTATCTGGAAGACCAGAAGTTTGAACTTATAACAGATTGCAGTGCAGTGAAATCATTACTAAACATGAAAACACCTAATAGGCACATGTTTAGATGGCAACTAGCTGTACAAGAGTACAGGGGAAGAATGACAATCACTCACAGAGCAGGAACATTGCATTCAAATGTGGATTTGTTATCCAGAAGTCCTTTGCCAAATGATGCTGACAACCCAGCTTATGTGCCTGAAAATGAGGTTATACATATATTTGGGATTTATATAGTGGATTTAGAAGAAGAGTTTATGCAAACTATATTGGAAAATTATTCATCTGATAAAGATTTGTCTAAGCTATCTACCATTCTTAATGATCCAACAAATGCCTCCATGAGTGCATTAATTAAAACCTTGCCTCCAAAGTATAAAAATGCGTTGGAAAAAGGTAAACTATCAATTGAAGATGGATATATATATTACAGGAAAAAGTTAAGCAATGTAATAGTAATACCACCTTCTATGAAAGAGTTAATGTTGAGTACTTGTCATGATGACATCTTAGCTGGTCATTTTGACTTTAACAAAACATTAACCAGAGTTAAAAATACAGCCTGGTGGATAAACATGAAAGAGGATGTACAAAAATACATTGAAACATGTGACTCTTGTCAGAAATCTAAAAGATTAACTGGGAAGAGAGCTGGGTTGTTACAACAAATAGAGCAGCCAAAAGCTCCATGGGAAATTATAAACATGGATTTTGTAACTGGCTTGCCATTAGCAGGAAAAGAAAGTTTCAATTCTTGCTGGGTAATAGTGGATAGATTAACAAAAATGTGTAAGTTTATCCCTACCCATAAAGAGGTATCTGCAAAAGACTTGGCATTACTATGGTGGACTCAGATGATGAATACTGCTGGGTTCCCCAAAGCCATAATCTCTGACAGAGACCCTAAATTTACTTCAGAGTTCTGGACATCTTTGATGGAAGTATCAGGTTGTCAATTAAAATTGTCTACAGCACACCATCCACAAACTGATGGGCTGGCTGAGAGGATGATACAAACTCTTGAAGACATGATCAGAAGATATTGTGCCTTTGGATTAGAATACAAAGACAATGAGAAATTCACACATGACTGGGTAACATTAATTCCTGGCCTTGAATTTGCTTATAACAGCACAACTCATTCTGTAACAGAGAAGAAACCATTTGAACTCTGGCTGGGATATGTACCAAATACCCCAGTAAATCATTTAAATAAACTACCAAGGTTGGATATACACCCTGGCACTAAATCCTTTATTCATATACAACAAATGTGTAGAAAGCATGCAGAAGAATGCATCCAAAAAGCATTTGAATATGAAAAGAAAAGGTGGGACAAATCTCATAAAGAATTTGAATTTAAAAAGGGAGATGAAGTCCTCATATCAACACTACATTTTAACTTACAAGGTAATGTTAAATTAAAGGATCCCTTTGTAGGACCTTTTGTAGTAAATAAAATGGTTGGGAATAATGCAGTGGAAGTCATATTATATGCTCCATATTATAGGAAACATCCAGTTTTCCCTATCTCATTATTGAAACCTTACCATGCAAATGATCCTGACTTATTTCCAAAAAGAAGGGGAAGGCCTAAAAAGCAACCTGAAGAAATTGTGGAAAAAGCAGAGATTGAAAAAATACTCAAGAAAAGAATCCTTACTAAAGAAAAAGGAACTGAGTATTTACTAAGATTTAAAGGGAAATCAAATGAATTTGATAAATGGATACCTGAAAAAGAAATTTCTAATTTATCCACCCTTCTTAAAAAATTTAAACAGAAATAAATTTCTGTTCAACCAGCTGAGGGGTTAAAAAACCAGTACTCATAATATTTTATTATGTTTTATTTCTTTAAAGTTGAATCTTTAATGCTACAGATTTATTCTGAATAGCTGAAAATTACAAATTAAATAAAATAAAATGTATAACTTATCATTTTTTTTATTGTTTTTTTTGGGTGGGCGAGTGTCAGCCTGTATATCTCCAGGACTGAGTAAAAAGTAATTATAAGTTATGTTAAACACATGAACTATACATGGGAAAAATAAATAAGAGTACACAAATAGTATACATAAGTAAAATTATGATAATACACAAAAAATGCCATTATAACACCTTATATACACGCATATATCCACCTTTTATAGGTCTTATGTACTTAATATTAAGTTGGAATATGTTAGGGTAATCTTAAGAACCTTAAGTATAAGGCTACATAATTTTTAAGTACACTTAAAGCTGTTATATTCATTGTTTTATGCAAAAAAAAACAAGAAATGCGCTTTATTTCACTTAAAAGTTGACTATATGCGCTATAAAATTGAGAATATCAAAATTGCGCTTTGACAGATCAATTGGGCTCATTTAGAACTATTGATTTGGCTATTTAAATGCATAAAAATAACACTTTTCAAATTTGGTGTTTTTTATGCCAGAAATGGCTTCTGTGTACTGGCCACATACTGCCTGCTTTTTTCCCGTGTGAATAGCTTCATTTTTAGCAAAGTTAGCTTTTTCACACTATAATTACCCCAAATTCTACGCCCACTGTGGGGAAACACACTAAAATAGGTGACAGGCGCTTATTTAGTGTCCTAGCTTAATTAATAATGCATTGACCTTGTTTATATGCACTAATTTCATTAATAACCTCACTCTTGGCACTTTATTTCATCACCACGCTTAAATTCGCCTAATTTTAGTCAAGGATTTACCCGTGCAAGAGCCTGCCAAGAACTGCATGTAGTTACCCCACATCTCACGCTCTTTTTTAAGTTTTTGGGTGGTTTCTCAGTCAATTTTGGTTATTTTTGAATGGGAATTTCACGTAGTATAATGTCAGGATTAGCCCCATTATTTCTACAGTCAATCCCCCTTATTATTAAGCTATTATTAACCTTAAAAAGTCTCCTTTAGTCTTTAATATTATTGTTTTATACGCATATACTCTCTTTTTGTCTTTTCCTTTAATTTTGATGGATTTCCCTTATTATTACAGGATTTTGGCGGTTGTTACTCTTCTAATTATGTCATGGGTTACTGGGGATGTTGATGGGAATGTCTATTAGTTGTTTAGAGGCGTTATTAACTGTGTATTGGGTGGTACATCAAGGGAATCATTGGGGAACTCAGTGTGTATAAAAGGAGGAGGTTTTTGGGTTGTATTTCTTCATTCTTTATCATTACAATTTAACCAATATAACCAAATCAATTACAATACATATCAATTAGTACTTTTATAAGACTTTTGAATAGTATCTGAATTTATATAATCTATTTTTCTACCAACTATAAAGATTGTAAGCCATATATAGGAATAGTGAGAATTATATTACTGAGACCTTTATATTTGATTATATTTTACAACTTAGTGGATTAAAACTACAGTATTCATATAGGACCATTAAAATCTTCTAGACAACTGACTATTCAAGCTAGTTCACGTCCTTGTACTTGACCTTAGCCTGACATAAATATTGAAATATTAAAAAAATTTGATAAAAAAATTTTTTTAAAACAACAAACGTTGCTGCTTTTAGTAGAAACTTTTTTTCTCTTCCAGCCAGGAAAAAACTGGCTGGTAAGGAACTAAAATAATAAAATAATAATATTAAAAAAAATGAAAAAAATAAAAAATAAAGATACACACACTTTTAAAAAAATAACCAATGTTGCTGCTAGTAGAAGTAACTTTGGCTCTCTCCCAGCTAGGCTCTTCCTGGCTTGGAGAGAACTAAAATAAATAAAAACGAAAAATTTAAAATATAAAAAAATAAAAAAAGTTGCTTCTACAAGCAGTGGCTTTGGTTCTCTCCCAGTCAGGTTCTTCTGCCTGTTAGATAACTAAAATAATCAAATAAAAAAAATTAAAAATAAATGAAAAATAAAAATATACAATAAAATAAAAAAACACACACCTTTATTTATAAAAACAACTAAAGTCACTTCTACCAGCTGCAACTTTGGGCCTCTTCCAGCCAGGTTCTTCCTGGCTGGGAGAGAACAAATAAAATATATAAAAACAGTTTTAAAAGATTAGTGAAAAAGGTATCAAAAAAAATTTAGCAGTGACTTTGATTCTCTCACAGCCAGGAATAACATGGGTGCTAGAGATTACAAAATAAAGTAAAAAAAATAATTAAAGAATCAGCACCAAAAAAAGACTGACTCAACTTTAACAAGAAATTAAATAGCCCCTCTTTGTTGGGGAAGGAGATTCATCTTTTAAACTTAAGGCTTTCATATATTTCAATAATATGATCTTTCAGATTTAAGAATTTAAGTTCTTTACTATCTAAACTAATAGAACAAATGTGCTTCCTTCTTGTCTCTATGGGTTTTTAAGTGAGGTTTATTTGTTTTACCCCCCCCCCACCAACAATAATATCTGTTGGGGATTTAAGTGGGGTTTATTAGTTGTAGCCTCCCCTGCCAACTAAAAAGTTTTTTGGAAGATTTTTGTTAGGTTTTTAATTTTTTTATTTAATGTAGATTTAATATGACAAGAAGAGGAAAGGCATGTCTGAACAAGAGTTCTTATTTCAGAAGGGAGGGGGAGGCCTGGAGCAATGAGGTGGGAAATGATTTTGAAGAGTTTTGGTACCAAACCTATCCATTTCAGGAGGGTGTTACATCCCATTGCTATATCCCTACATTCTCTTACTCTTACAACACTGGGAACTAGTACATAGCTCATTTATCACCAAAACTTTCAGTTATTAAACCTTCTAATCACAAAATTGATCTGGTGATTGTGAAGTCCTTTCAACTTGAAGAATTGAAGAGCTTGGGGATGTTGGAAGATTACAGGAAATGTTGAGGCATAAAATAAAAACTAATTCTGCTCATAAAAAAGGAGGTGGTGAGGGTAATATGTATGCCACTGGAGAAAGAGATTCTACTCAACATATATTTGACATCAATAA
This sequence comes from Hemileia vastatrix, assembly GCA_030280995.1. Lineage (NCBI taxonomy): Eukaryota > Fungi > Basidiomycota > Pucciniomycetes > Pucciniales > Zaghouaniaceae > Hemileia > Hemileia vastatrix. The sequence continues at coordinate 8,967,267 of JASXTE010000017.1, read as the reverse complement.
GTAAAGTTTTTAACTTTTAAACTTCATTATACTTATTAAATCTCTAGGTCTTTATATAAATTTAAAAATAGATGGTGAACAAGTATGGGAGGCTTTAGGATTCATCTTTTTTTTCACCTTTTTATTCAAGCTTCTTTCATCAAAGTACTATCATAACTATCTGAAACTGGTGACTGAACTAGATCTTCCTTGCTATGATGGTGTTAATTCTTTTGTAGGTAACTTAACTTGTACTTCTTGAGGCTTCTCCAATTTCCCCTACAAAGATTTGGATGTTAGTGATATTAGCCTGGGTGTTTGGTGGCCAACAACTTAAGATCAACTTTTTGATGAAGATTCTTGGAAGTAAGACACACCTAGACAACATGGAGGCCACTTTATCTTTCCAGAGCTCAAGTATATGGTGGATTTTGAGAAGTGTGATGCTTTATGGGTGGCTATTTGGCCTGCTAACAAACTATATTATCAAACCACTCTTGTAAAAGAGTGTAGTAATCTTACAAGGCTAGGTTCTTCAATTTAAATCAGTAAAAGACTATCAAAATCTATGAAAACATTTAAAATGCTTATACCAGATGTTGTAATGTCTGATTATATAAAAATTATTGAGAAGTAAAAGTTATAATTCTTAAATGATAGCTTTCTTAAAAAATTACTGAATAATACTGGTTGTTTAGAAATTGATAACTATTATTATTATTATCAAAAGTCATTTATATCATTAGAATAATAAATATAATTTTTTCAGACTGGAACCTTAAATACATATAGATTGAGGGATACAAGAGGATAGGAGGAAATGATATTAGAGGTGAAGGAAAAAAATAATGAAAGATATTAGAGAATTTAAAGGAGTTTTGCTGAGAAATGATAGAGTGTGATTGGTATAATGATAGAGCATATACTAGTTGAAATTATGTTTTGTGAATCAAGGAGGGGAGAGCTGGTACAGGTTGAGGATCTTCTCATCATAAAGATCATTCCACTCATTGTTCAAATCAGCTAGGATACTATGGAGTATAATGCAAGTCATGATCCAATGATTTGCTGTTTTGATATCCAATTTTTTTTGAAATTGGATTCTGAGCTCGGGGAGACTAGAAAATCTTCCTTTTAAAATACCAATAGAATGTTCAATCTGTACTCTTGATTGTGCCAGGTTATAATTAAAGGTGGTTTTGGGGTCATTTTCTAAAGTTTCACCACGTTGTGGTCTTCCATCATTGGTGGAGCCCTTTGTTGGTCTATTTGGAATCGTTTTGATATGTCTTAAATGGAATTGTTTAATAATTGGGTGTTTTTCTGGATTTATTCAGCAAATATTGGGACTGTGGGGATGTGAGTACTATCATTGGATAGCCCCTGTTTTTCTCTATATTTTATGTCCTGATGAAGTTTTTCAGAGTTTAAGTATTAAAGGGATTATTTCTCATTTTTTATTTAAAAAGATAGTTGTTTAACTTTGTTTTTTGTGTTTTACAGGCTAACCTTAAGTCTTAGATTTAAGTGCTTAGTACCATTAGAATGAGCTAATTTTTCTCTACATTTTATGTCTCAATGTTGTTATAGCCTAATTATGTGTTTCAAAGTTTTTAGTAGTCGTAGTATATTTTTCTAAGTATTTTGGGTATTTTTGGGGGTTTTTGGTGGTTTTCTGGCTTCAAGGTGATCTGGCTGCCTCAGGCAGGCCTCCCGACATTTGGCGTACCACCCGCCTTGGTGCCAGAGGGCTGGGAAGCTTTTCTAGAGGGTTTTTATGCAATTTGGCACTCAAGAATGCCAAATTTGTTGGTGTGAATGGGCTCTTAGACAGTGGTCTGTGTGTACATATTGAATAAGACAGTTTGGGGAAACTTTAATTCTCATACAATCATCCGGAGGTGTTATACTTGTTCCTAACTCAGTTTTCACTGTTTTTTGGCAACAATTGGCTGTGTTTGTTGCAAGGTGAGTTCTTCATTTAACTTAACTTGGAAACTGGTTTCTCTGGTATAGTCTTGCAAGCTATATCAAGTATTATTTCTGTCTCTGGTGGGGATTTGCAACCTGCATCAAGTATCATTGGTTTCTCTGGTGTGGACATTGGTCTACATTTCAGTTCTTTGGTTTGGTAGTCTGTCTGGAGACTACTTTCTTAGCTGATCAGGAAGTCAAGTGTGTTGGAAAAGGGGCTTTAGCAAACACAAACCAATTTACTGTAGCAGGTAAATCTCACTTTATTTTTCAAAAGGGAAAGGGTATTTTTTCTCTGGGTTTTCTCCAACTCCCTTGGTCAAAGCCTATAGCTAGTACTATAGGATTGTCTACAACAGAAAGCAGGTTTGATGTACTTTCCACTTGAATATACCGAGTCTGCAAGGAGGTACTGAGATTCATCAAAGAATTGGTCAGGATTTTGAGAAATCTTCATTCTTTGGAACATGGAAGAGTCATGAATGAGCCAGGGAAGCCACTATGGAAAGCAATACACTTTTTATTGATATCACAAACAAGTTGAACAGAAATAGAGTATCTATAAAGAAGATAAATAGTTAGCTCATGAAGAGAAATTTGAGAAAATTTTGAAGAAACCTTTTTTTTGGGATCAAAAATAATGGTTTCCATCATGAGCAAGCTTTTGGCTCAATGTTATAGCTGTACCATCAACAAAACCTACACAGCCAGGGAAACCTTCAGCTTGCATTACTTAAGATGATTCAAGTCTCTGTTGTAGAGTTGGCCAAGCAAGTGTTTGAGACTTGAGAGAAAGGATAGCAATCATACAGAACTTGGTGTATAATATGTTGGTACCATATCCTATTGTAAAGAGATCATCTAAACATCTTACTGCAGCACCATTTCCATTTGAGCCAAAGCAACATAGTGTAACAGCAAGTTGAAAGGCAGGATTGAACTGTTTGTTATGAAAACTATTATGGAAGATAGGATGATCGGAGATAATCTGAGAAAGTTTGAAAAAAGAATCAGGAGAATTTCAAAAAATTGTGCAAAGTTTAAAAGAGGAATTTCAAGAATTGAGGTATGGTAATATCTGGGATCATGATAAAGACTTGGCCCCCTTGGGTTTATGTAACACTTTTTCAAAAAAAAAGACATATAAGCTAAAGTGTCTTCCAAACCTGAATCAGAATCAGAGTCAGCAGCTAAAGTTAAATTGATAGAATTCATACCTAAGTGAAGCTTCTTCCTAGTAGAGAGGTGTTTCATTATTCTTGGTAGAAGGTTTAGTTGATGAGTGGGAAGTGGGAATTCACGACCAAATGAGCATGTGAGGTGTGTAGATAGAAATAAAATTTATTTGTTTTCCACCAAAATTAAGTAGCATAGAGTGAAGAGAGACTTAAGTTTGGCATCTAAAATTGTATGTCATGTGAATTTCTAACAAATTAATCATGGATGTGATGAGTTTGGGATCAGGAATTAGGAATGGAAATTGGGGTATAAGTGGGATAACACATTATTGTGGATTCCTTATCCACTATCCCCAGGGCTAATGGATAAGAATATTCAACAATTAATAATGTTGGATGCGGGAAAAAAAATTCCTGATCCCTAATTGCGGATCCCTGAGCATTGATACCCCCTAATGTAACATAAAATAAATTTATACTGAAATGTTTTTTATTAATATTTATATGCATATTTATTATGATATTGCATATAGATATTCAATATAAATTTTGCATATGTGTATTCTATATGATATTGAATATTTATATTCAATATGATATTGAATATTTATATTCAATATAAATTTATTATGCATATTTTTTGGATGAATATTTAAAATCATTTTCATTATATATATGAATTATCAATTTACATTTACATACTGAATACCTTTTTGCAAGTGAGTATTCAATTTTACTTATCCTGACTCAATACAGCCAAGTCAGCAAAGATTGGTGATTTTTCAAAAATAATTGCTACTTTTTCTCCTGGCTTCCACTTTTTTGTACTTTCAAATCCCACTTGCTGGAGGCCGACCTAGCAGCAACTGTCCAACATTAGATGACATTTTTTTTCTGACATGTGATTTTCCTAACCAAGATGCCCCAATTTCACCATTGATTGATTTCTCATCCCCCCCATTTCATTCTTGTTCTCATTCTCATTTTTTTTCATCATTTTTTTCTTTTCTTCCAGGTATCACATCTAACTCAATTCTTGCTCTGCCTCTTGACTGTCTTATTTGGTGATTACCCTTCTCACAAGTTTTTCCCCAAGCAACACACACTGCAATAAATGATTGTTTTGTCTTGGGGCGCAAAAATGGTGCAACAATTACAAAACAGTTAAGTAACAATTATTTTTGGCACTTAAAGGTCTTATGTGGGTCTTAATTGCAAAAAATAATTGTCTCACAACTGTTTTGTAACTGTTGCCTAATTGTTGCACCCCATGTCAAAACAAACATGTGCTGTAGTGACAGTTGACTGTGAGTTTCTTTTTCTTTTTTTTTTCTTTTTTTCATTCTTTTTTTTCTAGGAATATGCCATATATAAAATATAGTAGTAATTTAAAAATTTTGGCAGTAATGGATGCTTTGAAAGACAAATCATTGAAAGAAATAAATGAGAAATATTTGACACAAATTCATCCAAACTCTTTGTGTTGGTGGATGAATTTGTAAAAAAGAAAAAAAGCTGTTATCACTGATCCTGATACTTATTTTAAATGTGGGGCTCCATTCAAGCTAGATGAGGAACATCTGCAATTTATTCTTAACTTGGTAAAACAAGATCCCACTTTGCATCAAGATGAGCTCCACGCAAAATTATTGAAGCAATACAAGATCAACAGTTGCAACTGAATTGGTTTAACAATTTAATCTGGCTAAAAAGAAAACACAAAAAGTAAACCCTGCCCAATGTGATATTCAATGAGCAGAATATTTCTCTGTGATTTCAAGGATTGATCCCACTTGTTTGGTGTTTACAGGTGTGTAATTTTTATTTCTTTTTGAATTTTTCTAATTACTAATTTTTTTTATAAATTAAATAAGATGAGTCTGGGATCTTGATTGAAGGTGCAACTTGTGACTCTGTGTGATCAAATAAAGGCAAAGAAGCTAAAAGAATACCTCAGGTCAAACAAACTACACAATTAAGCATGAAACCTGGTGTTGTAGACAATCCTATAGTACTAGCTATAGGCCTTGACCAAGGGAGTTGGAGTAAAACTGGAGAGAAGAACCCCTCTCCCTTTGAGAAAAACCAGGTGAGATTAATTTGCTACAGCAAATAAGAGACTGTTAAAATTCCCCTTTCCAAACAACTCCTTGACTTCTTTACAAGTCAAGACAGTAGCCAATAGCAGACCACTGAGAGCCAAAAAACCAGAAAACCTGTAATGCAGAGAAATCCACACCAGAAACCAAAGACACAGTGCACTTGCAACAAACACAGCCAATTGAGACCAAAAAAACAGTGAAAACTGAGTGAGAAACAATGATATTATTACCAGATGGTTGTCTGATAATTAAAGTTTCCCCAAACTGTCTTATTCAGTATGTACACATAGACCACCCATCTAAAATCCAAGCACAGCAACTAATTTGGCACCTTTTACAGCCAAGTTGAATAAAAACCCTTTAGAAACGCTCCCCAGCCTTCTAGGTCTGAGGCAGGTGGACCTCCCTGAAGCCAAAAAACACTAAAAACATCTAAACAGCCCCAAATACTTAGAAAAATCCACTACAACTACTATAACCCTTAAAACACAAAATTCAGCTATAACAACATTGTGACATAAAATATAGAGCAAAATTAGCTCTACTTAACATTACTAAGCACTTAACCCTAAGAATTAAGGTTAGCCTATAATACATGAAAAACAAAATTAAACAGCTATCTTTTAGAAATTAAAAATGGGGAAATGACCCCTTAAAACTTGGAATATGAAAAATGTCAATTGGACATAAAATATAGAGAAACACCAGGGCTATCCAATGGTAGTACCCACATACCCATAGTCCCAATATTCACTGAATAAAACCAGTAAAAACACCTAATTCTTTGACCAATGTCAATTATGACATACACAAACAGCACCAAACAGCCCAACAAAGGCCTCTGCCAATGTTGGAAGACCACAGTGTCTCACTTTCTGGCTTGGTTGGCTGCATGATACAACAAGAAATAGTCACTCATTTTCATTTTGAATTCTTTTTAGAATGAATTTTGGTACATTTAATATTTCTTTTATTTCTGCACAGGCAAAATTACTGATACCTTGGTTGTTATGCCTGTAGATGCCAATGATGCAGCCATACCCAAAACCAAATAGTGTTTTGGTGCTAGACAATGTGTCATTTCATCATGGAGGAAGAATAGCTGAGATTGTTGCAAGGAGGGGTTGTAAATTAGTGTATTTACCTGCTTATTCCCCTGATTATAACCCTATAGAAAATTTTTTTGCTGTCTTAAAGTCAACTCTCAAATGTCATGTCAATCTGACAGGTGGTTCTGAAGATGAGGATTTAATTATTGGTTGGGGAAAGGTGAAATTCACTTCAATTATGATGAGAATTTTTTTGGGGGGAACAGTAATTATTGCTTAATAACATGATCTTGACATAAATATTTATAATTCTCATACACATTTTTCTAGTCATCAAATCTGATACAAAATAGCAGAGAAATTTAAATAAAATAAGAAACTGCACACAAATTTTTGAAATTTAACTTAAGCTTTACTTACCTAAGACATGTTTTTTTGACGACGAAGATGTGCTCCATATGTTTTGCATTTATGCACACATGCATGTGCAAAGGCTACAGGAATGCCAACATCTACTAATTCTTGAGCATTAAAATCTTTAAAGAATGACCAATACTTCAGGTTTAACTTGTCCAAACCTTCCAATAGATCTTCATTTCATGGATTGACTTTTTCAAATTTAAAAAAATCCAACAAATTTTTGCCTTCATTATCATCGCATTCGGAAGAAGGCGGTTGAGAGTTCTCTCTCTTTTCTTGAACAGAAGAGCCTTGTCTCATTGCACTAAATGAAGAACCTAAAAAAGAAGCGACAGCTTCCAACACCGCAGCTCCCTGGCCAGATAAAAGGTCCCCTGTAACTGAACTTCCAGTGTTCCCACCACATCTAAGATGCTCAAATCTAAAAAACGGAGTCTTGGAGGCACCAAATGTGTAACTTCCGAAGGATTTGAATGCTAAAATTTAAAAACCATTAATAAGTTTAGAGAAAAAATCAAATAAAAAATTAAAATATCTTACAATAGATCTAGCCCACATTTCTGCTAGAGTAGGCGTTACGATAAAGAATTCTTGAGGGTTACCAAGATTAACACATCAATAAGCATCAGAAATTCCTTTTAAATCTTTACGAGGTGGATGGGATTTCTGGATCAAGCAGACCATATCCAAGTGTTTGGCTTGTAGTTCCGAACCAATACCAATTTCTGGACTTTCATCATTGTGCCCTTCAATAGCAGAGTTTGTTCCAAGGCTCTGTGAAATTATCTTATCCTGAATAATAATCAGCCATGCAAAAAAAGAGTGAAAAAAAAATGCTAACCTGAGCTGCCCACTTTGGGTCTGTCTTTTTGAGACAACAAACAAATTTACAATCATCAGGTGTTTTCCCAGCCGCATCAAGAAATTTGATGAAAATTTCTTTTGAATCCAATGAAGCATTTTTCTTTCCAGAGAATATTCCACCATGGGGAATTGATACAAACCAGTTAACATCATCTGAGGCAACCTGCTTTTGGACATAATCACCCCAAACTTTATCTTTTTTACTGTCAATAATGGTTTGTACTGATATATATTTAAATTCATCTCAATCATTATTTTCAACATCCCAAAGAAATTTCAATTTTTTGGGTTGTGATTGAACTTGAGTAAATTTCAGAGAAGTTAAATGAGTAGTTAATCGTCGTCTGTTGAAGTCTTTAGGATAGTTTTTTTTAGGTAAGAAAAATGTGAACTCTGTATAAATTACACCTGATTTCATGTAAGTATCATTTTTCCCTGAGGAACCGTAAGATCCTTCATTCCAGGATTCATCAGAGTCATTGTTTTTAGGAGGAAGGGGATGGGGGGTGGAAATAAATTATCTGTTGTCATATTTCTGGGCTTTAAACCAAGCAAAAAATATTAGAAAATAAACTGAAAAAAAAGACTGAAAAAAAGAAAAAAAAACTCACAGTCAACTGTGTTGCTTGGGGAAAAACTTGTGAGAAGGGTAATCGCCGAATAAGACAGTCAAGTGGCAGTGCGAGAATTGAGTTAGATGTGATACCTGGAAGAAAAGAAAAAAATGATAAAAAAAATGAGAATGAGAACAAGAATGAAGTGGGGGGAAGAAGAAATCGATCGATGGTGAAATTGGGGCATCTTGGTTGGGAAAATCACACGTCAGAAAAAAAAAAGTCATCTAATGTCGGACAGTTGCTGTCTGATGTGAGACAGTTGCAGCCGGTATGATTTGACAGTACAAAAAATTGGCAGCCAGGAGAAAAAAGTAGCAATTATTTTTGCAAAATCCCCAAGCTTTGCTGACTTGGCTGTATAATGTTACATGACTGCAGAATTGTTATGTACTTAGCTTATGTCTTAGCCAGTTTCACTATTTAACCCTATGAGGATCGTGTCCGTACTTTTTCTCCGGTTCCACTCGGAGTAGAGTTACTGACGCGGTTCTTATAGGTAAGCAATGAATTAGTCCGGTTCCACTTGGAGTAGAGTTACTGACGCGGTTCTTATAGGTTATGGGCTAACCTGCTTAAAGAACTAGTCCTTTGCCGTACTGTGCTAGCACCACACGAAAGCATCATATTTTGATTCGTCCGAGTCCCACATCTCTGAACCCCGCTTTGATAGCGTTAACATCCCTCCCCGTGCTCCGTCCATTACTAAACCTTTTGGATGCCCCCTCCTCCTCGACAAGAAATTCCCGATCCTTTTAAATCTAAACCGAAAGTCCAACGCGAATGCCCTACTCTTCCCCGCGACGTGAAAGCGTCGATCTCTTCTCATCTACACCCCTCCACTTCTTCTTCAAAACCATCCACTCCTCAATCGCAGCCTTTACCTTCTTCTTCTTTTTTTGACACACCTGCACCGACTCCTGAACCTTACCCAGAGGAACCACAAGATTCTTCGGCAACATCCTTTTCTTCCAATACTCCACGCGCATCCTCCCCCGAATCACCCTTGGAAAGTTCTGCGGAAATGCCTCCTACAGATTCTTCTTCATCTCCGGAATCATATCGTGGTGAATTTTTGCAAATCTATCTCAGACGAGTCTTCAACGTTGCTTCAAAGTTGGAGAAACTTGATGTTGAAGGTTCAAACTGGCCAGAGTGGCGAAAAATGGCTCTCGTCATTATGAAACAATGGATAGGTACCACGTCGTATGCTACCTCAGAAGTTTCGTTGACTACCCCTCTAGCAAAATTTGAGGATCTGCTAGGTTGGAACGTCATTTTTAACTCTATCCCTGGCAAACTTCAAACCATGATAGATGAAGATGCTTCTTGCTACGTCGCTTTCCAAACTCTTTCGGAAAAGTTCGAGGCGTCGACTCATACCCTCTGTGCTTTGATCTTCCAAGAACTGCTTGACATTCGAAATTCAATGTTTACTGATATTACCACTCATCTTGAAAAGATTAAAACTTTCATTGGTCGAGTCAAACGTTCAAATTTTGTTTTTAACGAAGATTCAATTACTTCTCTTTTGGCACAAACGCTTCTTCCTCCTAATGCCAATGAAATATATCATTCAGTTAACCGACATTTCGAAACCCAAGCAGTTACCTTTCAGCCTTCTTTCAATGCCATGACCAAAGCACTTAATAATGCTGCTTCAGCGCCCAACATTGTCCCTTCTTCTTCCACTGCTTTGATCCTTGATGCTCCGGTGAATGCCCTTACTTTTCGGAAAGGAAAGATGGACTCATATCGTCCACCCTACGCTAGACCAAAGGAGACAGCTTGTTTTCTCTGCGCCTGTTCCGAACACATTTTGAACTCCTGCCCCTACAACCCCAATTGCCCGGCCTTCAACGTTGAAATCTGGGCATTGCGTGAAGCAAAACTAAAATTAGCTAGACCAATCCTGGAACGACTTCGTCGACAAGGAAAACCCGGTACCTCATTTTCAAAGGCGTCAACATCCTCTGCTAGATTCACTGAACTCAATCAATCTGACATTGAGGCTCTAGCCACGACCCTTGATGGTGTTGATTTGGGAAATGAAGAGTGGCTAGCAGATCATTTACTGGCACTCAATGATGCTGTCCTTGACTCAGGAGCCACCCATCATGTCACAGGCAATGTAAATTTGTTATTAAATTTTAAATCCATTAAACCTGTTAAAGTGAATGTAGCAACTGATTCAACTCCTGCCTTTATTACTGGGTATGGCAAAATGTTGATTGCTGGTGTACATGGTCAAACAGTAGTTCTACATGACGTGTTTTATTGTGATAAAGCGAGGCAAACTCTTATATCTCTGTTTGACCTTCTTGATAAAGGGATGCATATATCTTTTGATTCAAATAACAACATTATTTTCTCTAACACTTCTATTCCTCTTTTTGTCTCTACTGTTATCAAAGAAAAAAGAAAATGGGCTATAAAAATTAAAAAACCTGTACATAAAATTACAAAAAATGATTCTGATTTATGCAATGTAGATTGCCTAGTTTCTTCTCCTTATTCTCACATCTCAGTTGCACCGTTTGTTCCTTTACCTTCTCTTTCTCCTTCATCCTCTATTCCTTATCCTTCTGCACCGATAAATTCTCTACTATATTGGCATCGATGTTTTGGACATGCAAGCATTCGAGTATTGAAGAAAATATTGAAATTCCAATGTTGCAATGATATACCAGAATCCATACCCGGTGGTACTTTTTTCTGTGATGTCTGTGCAGTAGCAAAAGGAACAAGGCGCCAAACAGCCGTTATTTCAAATTGGGATTTCAAATTAATGGAGTTGGTTGTCACCGATGTTGTGGGTCCTTTACCAGATATATCGTCTGGTGGTGAGGTATATGCTGTCCTTTTCAGAGAAGCTTTTTCAACATACGGAGAAGTTCATGTTATTAAATCTAAAGGTGATGTGTTAGATGCTTTCATTAATTTTAAAAATCGACTGGAAAATGTGACAAATCTGAAGATCAAATTTCTATGCACTGATAATGGGACTGAATATTACAACCGTAAATTTAGCTCTTTCCTGTCCAGTGCTGGAATCTTCCATGAAAATTCCATGCCATATCATCATGGACAAAATGGCAGTGCAGAAAGTTTTAACCGAACTATTGGTGACATCGCTCGTGCTGTTTTGGTAGGTAGTGGTTTTGATACAAACATGTGGAGTTTTGCCTACATGTGGGCTTCTTATATTCATAATAGAATTCCAAACATCAACACAGGCACCAAAACACCTTAAGAAATTATCTTCAACAAAAAACCTTCAATTGGAAACTTCCGCGTTTTTGGCGAATGGGCATATGTTCACATCCCTAATGAAAAGAGAAACAAACTTCAACACCGAAGCTTGCGTGTTAGGGTCGTTGCTTATGCAAATGGAGGAAACGGCTGGATTTTCTGGCACCCTGAATCTGGAAAACTTGTTGCTTCTGCCATGGCCGTTTTCAGTGGCAATGTAAAAGAATCATATCCCACGCCAAACACTCCTGTTAACAAAGGCTCTATTTCGCATATTCTTAATTCTTTGGTCCTAGGAGATTTTACTGCTGAAAAAACAATTGAAATGCAGGATCTTTTAGTCAACCACATTGAAAAAAATTCTGAATCTATTTCTGAACGACTACCTACATCATATAAACAAGCGTGTAAACGCCCTGATGCAGACAAATGGAAATCAGCTTGTGAAGACGAACTTAAAAATCTTTCTTCTATGCATGTTTGGGATGTGGTTGATTTGCCTAAGGGTGAAACAGCTCTGGGTGCAAGATGGGTTTTTGCTATTAAAAGAACACCTGACGGTAAAATATCAAAATACAAGGCGCGATATGTTGCTCAAGGTTTCAAACAAATTGAAGGCATAAATTTTTCTGACACTTTTGCTCCCACTGCAACTCTTGTCTCTCTACGTGTCTTACTCACTTTAGCAGCAATGAACAACTGGGTAGTTAAATCTTTTGACATTACAGCAGCCTACCTTCACAGCGACATAAATGAAACAATATATGAGAAACAACCGGAAGGTTTTTTGAATGGTAATCCATCCCAAGTATGTCGACTCAGAAAGGCGTTATATGGCACCAAACAAGCTGCCAGATGTTGGTGGCATCATTTAGCGGGGATCCTTGAAAACCTTGGGTATATAAGTAGTAAACATGATGCTAGTTTTTACATTTTTAAGAGTGATGAATCTACAGGTATTATTTGGGAACACATTGATGATGGGGTTGTTACATGCAATGATCATCTCACCATGAAGAAGCTGGAAGACGATCTAAACGGCCGTGTAAAAATGAAATGGAACACCGGTTTAGATTATGTCGTTGGTTTGAAAGTAGAGCAAAGTGACTTTGGTTTTTCATTATCTCAACCAGCTTTAATTAAAAGAATTCTAAACGATTTCAACGAATCGGGAATGAAAGCTACATCTCCTCTTCCAGCAAACTTGAATATATTGTCCCTCAAAACTACTGGTGCTTACAATTCAATGAAATTCCTCTCTATCATCGGAGCGTTCAGTTATCTTGTCGCAGGGTCTAGACCAGATTTAGCTTTTCCAGTTAATTTTCTGGCAAGATTTGCTTCTGCACCTGGCAATGAAGAATGGAACGCATTGAAACACCTGTTGAGATATTTAGAGTTCACCAAAGATCTGAAACTAAATCTTTTTCCCAATAAAGGTACCATTACGACAGAAGCGTATTCCGATGCTACTTGGGGTGGAGAATTCCAACGCTCAACAAATGGACATGTTCTTTTTCTCAATGGTTGTCCTGTTCTGTGGCAATCTAAGCGTCAATCAACAGTTGCTTTGGCCACACTAGATTCTGAATATATATCTTTGGCCAATGCTACGAGACAAGTATTGTGGCTACAAAATTTATTATTAGATTTATGCGATGATTTGACTCCTACTGTTATGTTCTGTGATAATAGAAGTGCTATAACCACTGCTACTAATAATTCAAGTGATAAACGTTCTCGACACATTGAATGGGCCTTTTATTTTGTTAATGAACAACTTAAAGCTAACAAGATAGTCATACAATGGGTACCCTCTGCATCACAGATTGCAGATCTTTTAACCAAATCACTAGGTCCAAATGTTTGGAGGGATAAAAGACGCACTTTATGTGTTTTCTGATTATATATATATATCTCTGTCATTTTCATTTTTTTTTCTCTTTTTACTATCAAGCATCTGTATATAGTATACTGGGAAACTCGCTAAGGGCGGGGGTGTTATGTACTTAGCTTATGTCTTAGCCAGTTTCACTATTTAACCCTATGAGGATCGCGTCCGTACCTTTTCTCCGGTTCCACTCGGAGTAGAGTTACTGACGCGGTTCTTATAAGAATATCAAAAATTTAATAAAAAAAATTCATTTTATATTAGTTTTCTGAAATGCATAGATTGGAAAATTCTGGTCATTTTTTTAAACAATATTAAATATTTAAATATTATTTTTAATATGTTTCAATCTATTTTAAATAAGTATTAAGTTAGAGCACAAATATCACTTGAAAAATTGATAGTTTTAAATGGGTTTTTGGCTCCATCTTGAATTATAATTTAAAAGACTGAGTCAAAATTATGCACTTATGGTGTACAGTGTTTGGAATGATTTCTGGAAATTTCTTTATTCAAAATTTAAGATGAGTTCATTTAACTTTCATTATGATATCAGAAAAGATTCAGCTAGGTTTGTACAATTGTTCAAGTTGGTTTTCAAGCACATTTCAGTAAGAGTTCCATCTAAGTTCAGTCTGAGTTCCATTTGAGTTCCACCTGACTTCAAGTTGAGGACTTGCTAGCAAGTCCCCCCCAAATATTGCATGGTGATACATACAAGGGATCCAGCTAGAATTTTTATTGGCAAGCAAGAGGGAATTTCTTTAGTACTTACTCAATGACTCATGTACAGTGGCCGGACAGAAATTTTCACCCGGTGCATGCATAATCCAGGTTATCGGCCTTTTTCTTCTTCTTCCTAACACCACCACCATTGCTACTCACGCCTCAAGATCATACTAATTTTATGAGTTACCTTTCACATTTTGGTAATTTGTCCTTTCTTTCTCTTTTCTTGCCAAACTGACTCATTAATCTCCTATCCAATATTTACCTTTTTTTCCGCTTTTCACTCAAACTACGACAGGGTCCTCAGCTCGCAAACGACATCTCATCCATGAAATGAAGATCACAATAGTTAAACCATCTACATACTATTCCAATTAAAACACAATCTGTGCTCCTGGCACAATCCAATCACATTATTCAAGCCTTGTTGCAAACACATGAAAACACCTCAAAAATATAGTTTTGTGATTTTATCACCCAATGACAGTTCCTGCTATGTTTAATGCCTTCAAATAGGCTTGGAATGGATTTTCCGACCATATTTCGGAAACTTTATTGCATATTTGCTTTCAAAGGTGCAAGTTGCCAGGGAAGCAAACAGTAAAGCTACATCTTGCTGATGCTTTTTTTGCTCAATTTTGTCCACTTTTCACCAATCTTTTTTGCTCAATGCTCATACCAACCCCATCCCTTTCATTAAGGAAAAGGATAGACTTGTCAACTTGCTCGTTGTCGATTTCAAGAATGATGTTTTTTCAAAAAATGTAATCTTTATACGAATTGGTGTCCGGCTTAGTTTATTTTGTGACAGTCCTATTCTACATGGTCGTATGAGTTAGAAATGTACAAGCTCATGTCTGTAGAGTGAATATTAAGGGATTTATGAGGAAAAAAAAACAGGTGGAAATTATTGTCCGGCCACTGTACCACTGTATGTACATACAATGTGAGACTGCGGCGTAGTCGAGACCTAACAATTTTAATGATGACATAACTTTGCGGAAGAAAACACATTCTGGTTGGAGGGCATATGCAAGATGGGATTTCGATATGGATGAATAGAGGGGCCAACGATTTCCAACGGGAGCGCGCGATGGTTTTCAGGTCAGCGCTTATGCAGGAGTGCGCCACATTGTTGGATTATTGGGCAGACGGCGAAACATTTGGCTGCACTTTTGGCTGCACTTGTGGCGCGTTTTAGGCAGTCATGTTTTCGGATGAGGAGGATGATCTTGATGAACAATACATTGACAACTATGACGATGAGGATGAGGATGAGGATGAGGAGGTCGATGTTGACGACCATGACCATGACCATGACCTTGATCCCAATGAAGAGATTGACAACATTGACATTGATCCATCAGCCCTCGATTCGTCTTCCCTCCTCAACTCTGACTCCTCTCAGCAATCTGACTCTTCTTCTTCGGATCCTGAAAATGACAATGAGGATGACGATCCACTTACCCACACTCCATCTGCAAATCCACCCTGCTCATCTCCTCCTCCCCCCTCACATCGTCCCATATCTTTTTCTCCTGGTTCCTACGCCGCCCTTGTTCTCGAACGCCACACCCTGGCCACAAGACCTCGTCTCTTCGACAAAGCTCCTTCAATCGATCCCTTGCTATTCATTCCTCATGGCAGTCCTGTTCACGCCCTTGCTGTCCCTCCATGTGCCTCTCACGCTTTTTCTGGTGCTTCTGATGGCTTCATTCGTCGCTTTGCAATATACGAATCTGTCACTGGTGCAACTGCTGAAAATTTGACTATGAAACAAGGTGGTCACACTTCTCTTGTTGAAAAGGAAGGTGACAAAACGACAATCTTCCTGTCTGGTTATTGGGAAAATGAAGATGATGAGGGTGCTGTTTCTCCCCTCAAACAAGATGGTAAAACGCGCTGGGGACCGAAAAGTGTAGGCAATGCCAGCAAAGTTAGTCCAGTCTACAGCTTGGCAATTCACAATGAAGAGTTGTGGGGATTGAGTGGTACAGAAGTTAGTAGTGCTCAGATTTGTATTTTATTATTCATTCCCTGGTTGTTATCATTCCTGTAGAGACTGCAAATTAACTTTTCTTCATCTTCTGTTTTAGAGTGGGAATATTAACTTATTTACAATCAGGCATGATGAAGGACAAATCCGCCATGTCCTCAAAGCCGCTGCTGGCTCATCAAGACCTCTATCCAAAATCACTGGACATCGCCAGGGAAGCGTCATATCAGCACTTGAACTTAATCATGAGCAAAATGTTGTACTCAGCGGAGGCTGGGATGCTAACGTGCTGGTATAGCCCTCTTAACTGTTTTCACTTTTTCATTTTTTATTTTTTTATTTTTTTATTTCATTTATCCTCATTTATGCCTGTAACCTAACTTTAAATGCTTTCATTCTTTGCAGGGTTGGGATCTGAACACTGGGCAAATCATCAGTCATTATTGCGCTCATGCCTCACAAATATCTGCTATCTCTTTACGCCCCAAGAACTGCGGTTCACTGTTTCAGTCTAAGCATGACGATCCCCCTTTTCATCAAGATGATGAACCTTATGAAAAACCTGATCAGATTGCTGAACCAAATGCGAGTGAAGCCCACCAAAATCCCACTCCTGATCCTGTCATCACAACAACCCCATCGTTAAACCCTGGCTCAACTTCAACTACCACTCTTGATACCACTCTAGCTGACAAGATGATAACAACAGCTCAAACTAGTGGTTTCATTACTGAAGACGACCCAACTGAGGGGTATGACCCACTCTTTGATGGAGCTGATAACTCTGGAACAGATGATGATGCCGCTGGATCACCATATGATAGTTTGGCACCAAATCTTTCAGACTCTCTAACCATGAAAATGGATGGCTCAGATTTTATGTTGCCTACTGCTGCTCCAAAAGTCCCACTTCGGCAACCTGTTTCATCAAATCCAGCAAAGACTGACTCAAATGCAATCGCAAACAATCTTTCACTACCACCTGTCATTAAGCTTAAACCAACTGTGACCACATCCGTTCCTTCAGTTACTGACTCGTCATTACCTCCTCTGAGTGATGATCTTTTATTAACTTGCAGTATTGATGGACAATGTTATCTTTGGGACCGTCGACTTAATGGCGGTCATCCTGCATCCAACTCAAATGAAGTGAATGATAGGCTTCCAGAGGCAGCAGTACGTAAACTTGATGTTCCTCGTGGCACTTCACCTTGGGCTGCTTCTGCTGTTTGGTCAATAGATGGATTGTCAGTTTATGTTGGCCGGCGTAATAATTCAGTTGATATTTATGACCTTCGATTTATACCATCTTCTTATGATCGTGGTCATGAATGGGGAAAGAAACCTCAAATTCAAAGATCAATTCGTTTGCCCACCTCTTCAGGCCCAGTTAGTTGTGTTCAAGCGTGGCCTGATGGTAAAGGGATTCTATGTGCATCGTTTGATAATGTTCGGTTATGGAATCTTCAAGCAGAATGTGATGGAGCCAAAATCCCGTTTAGAATCATTCCAGGTAATTCGAGTGGAGTGGTCTCGCAAATGTGTTGGTCATCTTTTTTTTTTTTCATCTTTATTTGTTTTTGGCTAAAAATCTTTTTAATGGCTGCGAATCATGGTAAAGACCCTGTGATTTTTGGTTCGCTAACTATAAAATGAATCCATGTTTATGTTGACAGGTGTCACACCTTCACTAAGATATCTGATCACTGCTTCTGGTGATAGAGGATGGGAAAATGTTAGCAATGATTTTGTAGTTATTCATGAAATTAAAAAGATGACTTAAAAGAATATTGGATAATTGGCTCACAGTTTATATGGCAGTGCAAACATACCATGGTTTGCTTCATATTATATATTATGAAGCAAGCCCAGAGAGAAGGGTAAAGGCAACAATTGAATAGACATATTAGTAAAGGTACTATTAACTCCTGTATGTATAAAAATCATAATAGGGGGTGTCAGTTCTGGCAAATCTGCACTTATCTAATTGTGGATTTCTGAAACACACTAGCCCCAACACTGGTGGATTTCAAAAGTTGTTAGTACACTGTAAAAAAGCCAATTACTTAGTAGAAACATCTTTATGGATTGGAATAAATTTACACATTCTTGTAAATCTATCTACTATTACCCAAAAGCAGTTAAAATTATATTTTTCTGCTGTTGGAAGACCAGTTACAAAATCCATGTTAATTATTTACCGTGGTGC
Source organism: Hemileia vastatrix (assembly GCA_030280995.1). NCBI lineage: Eukaryota > Fungi > Basidiomycota > Pucciniomycetes > Pucciniales > Zaghouaniaceae > Hemileia > Hemileia vastatrix. Next base: position 8,949,010 of record JASXTE010000017.1, on the reverse strand, counting down.
ATTTAGACCTTCAATTTGTTACATTAATCCTGCTCTTCTACCAGTTAATTTGTTAGATTTTTGGTAAGAATCACAAGAATCAACATGTTGATTTGCATCTTCAGACATAGTAGCCCACCAAGCAGTATTTATCAATATAATAATGGTTTTTTCCAGGTCAAAGTGCCTTGCTAATATGTCATCATGACAAAATTTAAGAATAATTTCCTTCATTGATGAAGAGATAACTATTACATTACTTAGTTTTCTTCCATAGTCTATGAAGTCATCTTTTATTCAAAATTCTCCTTTTTCCAAAGCCTTTTGATACTTAATTGGTAGATTTTTTATCAAAGGTTGGAGTGATGCATTTTTTGGGGTCATGAAGGATTGTTGATAATGTTTTCAAATTTCCATCATCTTTACATGATTCAAGAATAATTTGTATTCATTCATCTTCCATACCCACTATATACGCATCAAAAATATGAATTATATTTTGTTCAGACACAAAAGCAGGATTGGAATTATCATTTGGTAAAGGGAGTCTTGATAGCATATCAACATTATAGTGTAATAAACCAGCTCTATGAATAATAGTCATTCTTTCTCTATACTCTTGAACTGCAAGCTGCCACCTACAAATATGTCTGTTTGATGTTTTCATATTTAAAAATAATTTTACAGCACTGAAATCAGTTATCAACTCAACTTTTTGGTGCTCTAAATAGTAATGCAACTTATCAAAAGCCCATAATACTGCTAAGCACTCCAACTGAGTTGCACCATATTTCAATTCACTTGGTCTCAAGGTTCTTGAAATATAGCATATTACTACTTCTAAAACCTTCTCCTTCATCACTTTTTTTTTTGAAGAAGTGCAGCTCCTAACCCTAAAAACCTTGCATCTGTATATAATACAAAAAGTTTAGTAAAATCAGGTAATCTTAAAATAGGTGTTGTTATTAAACATTTTTTCAGAGTGTAAAAAGCTTTTTGTCTTTCATCATTCCAGATAAAAGCAACATCTTTCCTAACCAGATTTGCTAAAGGTGAAGTAATTACTTGGTAATTTTTTATATACTGTCTATAGTAACCACATATACCTAGAAAGGATTGAATTTGGTCAACAGAGGGAGGCACACCAATGTTCTGTATGGCTGCTACTTTGTTTTGATCAACTCATATTTGTAACCCTGAAACATCATGGCCTAGAACTTTTAAAGAATAAAAACCAAATTTACACTTTTCAAGAGCCAAAGTCATATTGATATCATCCATCTTCTTAAAGACCTTAGATAGGTAAATTATGTTTTCCTTAAAAGTTTTTGAGAAACTAATGATATCATCAATGTATACCATTAACCATCCTAACATAATTTCTTGATGAAAAGTGTTATCCATTACTTTTTGAAATGCAGAAGGAGCATTTTTTGGTCCAAAGGAAATGCTTTTATATTTATAAATTCACTTATGAGTCACAATTATAAAAATTTTTTTGTGATGATTTCTGTACAGGAATATGATGATATCCTTTGTTTCCATCTAGACAGCTGATATATTTTTCACCTTGTAAAGTCACATGTATTGAATTTATTCTTGGTAAAGGATAAATATCATCAAATGTATAGGTATTTAATGCTCTGTAATCTCCACATAGTCTAGCTTTATCTTCTTCATAAGATATAAGGTCAGGTGAAATCACACAATATTTAGGAGTGACATCCACTTTTTTAATGATATTAAAATTTAAAAGTGTTAAGATATTATCCTCAATATCTTTCCTTTTTATAGGAGAAGCAGGATAAGGCTTCTTTTTCAAACAAGGAGAAATCTTGTCCAATCCACAAGTTAATTGTAGATTCATTTCATGATTGAAAACTAATCCTAACTCATGTTTACCATGTGGAAAAGACATTGGAAAGAATTTCACTAGGTTTATGACTTCTTCTTTTTCTGATTCATTCAATTGTTTACCAAAATCAGCTTTCAAACTTTCCTCATCAAGTTGAAGCATTTCTTCTGAATCTCTTCCTTTAAATTGAATTAAATTATTATAAGAATCAATATATGGGAAGGTTTTTGGAGAAGCTGAAATTATTTTAAATCTACTTTTACCATTATTTCCCATTATAAAGCCTTGATTTTCTGGGTCTAATTTTATTCCAAATTTTGCTAGAATATCATTCCCCATTATAAACCAGCTACTTAAACTATTATTTTTCATAAAAATAAAAGTACAAGCTGCTATTACATACCCATGAGTATGTTTGAAGAAAAATAATGTAGAATATTTACCTACAGGGTTTAATATTGACCCATATCCTCTCTAATTTCCTGAAGATACAGCTTTTCATTTCTTCTCATAATCATAATCTATTTTCTTTAGAGCTGATAAAGATAAAAGACTTCCACCAGCTCCTGAGTCTAAGATCACCTCTGGACTTCCTCCATTTATTAAAACAGGAATTTTGATTGGTGTAATGACTATGGAATTATTTGTGAGATCCGTTATGACTTTTCCATCCTCAATATTAGAAAATATTCCATGCATCATAGTTAAATCCTTATTTACATATTGGATATCATGTTCTAATACAAAGATGTCATTTTCTTGTTCATAAGAAATATAACTTTTTACATCTGATTATTCACAAGAACCTTTAGACTCTTCAGGCTCAATTTTTTCTAAAAGATTTATCTTTTTATCACAAACATGGCCTTTCTGCCATTGCTTTCCACATTTTACACAAGTAATTGTTGCATATTTCTATAGGAAAATAGGTGCAGAAGGGTTTACAATTTTATCTTGATTTTTATAACCAGATTTTTGATTGCCATTTTGTTGCTGATACTCATGCACATTACTTCTTAGTTCATATCTATGATATAGTGAAACATCATTACAGATATTAATAAAAGCAGATGTGTTATAAGTATTTTTAAGACTAGATACTACTAAATCTGTTAATGAATTTGGTATTTATACAAAATTCTTTCTTTCTATAGTTCAAAATTCATTTTTGGATCCATGGCTTTAATATTTTTGTTAATTTCATTTAAAAGACTATGGTCTTTTCAGATGAATTTGACTAATAATTAATTTCCTCATATAGCCTTAATAAGGGGTATCAAAGTTGACTGATCTGAAATTAAATTAATTGCAGATAAAAATCCTTATACCCCAATTATCTTCTGCAATTATTTTTGCTAATAATTGGGTTATTAGACATTATACGTGTCAAAGTTGACCTCTTATCCAACATTTTTCTACTCAATTTTTCATAACCACATCTTTGACTACTCTCTGGATATGCCTTCTACCTTGTTTCTCACTCCCATTCTCATCTCATCCTGTATATTCTCTCCATTCCAAACACCTTTCCATCTCATCTACTTGTTTTTGCTCCTTTTCATCTTCAATTATCTTAAGATGCCCTGTCATCATAGAAATTCTCAAAGGCAGCCTACCCCCATTTGTTCTTCAAATCACACTACTCCATCTTTCCCCCGCTAAGCTGAGAAATCAAAGCCCATTCAATTAAAAAAAGATGATCATCTCATTCTTGTCAACTGGCTGAAAACTAAATCTAACTATGATTCTTGTTTTGGTACCAAAAATGCAACTAAAGTAGGATGGCCCCCAGCATCAAAAGCTAATGTTTATCTTCTAATGGCCAACAAATTACAGAATAAGACCAAGAGAAAGATAGATCTTTTACCTAAACAGATGTCTGAAAGCTTCAAGAATTATCAAGCCAAATACAAGAAGGCAAAAATTCTTTCATCTTCTACTAGTTTTGGTATTACTGACCTTGATATAATTAAGGGCATCAAATCCATAGATGATAAACTTGATTCTTTATGTCCTTACTTTAAATAGATGGATGCTATTTTTGAAGAGCGAGCTGATATTAATCCCACAAACATGTTGGATGGTGAAGATTCTGTCTTCAAACATGATGTTGAATGAAATCTTTCCCCTTCTTCTTCTACTCAAGCCTCCCCACATTTAACTTCCACAAATCAAGATATCTTTTCAATAGATCCTAATGGTGATATAAAACAACCTGATCTAACTCAAGTATGGTTTTTTTTCTTTTATCTTACCAATTCTTTTTTTTATTTACATTTTCTTATTTCTAAATAGGCTGAAGAACAAATGCAGGAGCCTTAATCAACTGAGTCAGAAGCCAGTAACAATGATAAGAAGGCAAATGTGACTTTGAACAAAAATCAAAGGGCTTCAAGTAGTCTAAATTTCCACTCTCAAAGAAGAAGGAAAAGTGATACTTTATCTCAAACCCCTTTTTCTTCTATCAAAGAATTTTTGGAGAAATGTTATGCTGTTAAGTGATACCAAACCTCTTAATACTTTACTCTGATTTTCTTCTAATTTTTGTTAATATTTCTTATCACTCTAGAACAAGTGGAAGTTTCTAAAGAGACTCTAAAGTTTGAAAAGCAAAAATACAAGCTCTCTTTAAGGAGGGATGACAGGGTACATGATTTGGAAGAGAAGAAGTTTGAAATATCTTCACAGAAGGATGATAGGGCACAAGACTTGGAGGAGAGGAAGAATGAACTTTCTTTACAGAAGGATGATAGGGCACAAGACTTGGAGGAGAGGAAGTACAAACTTTCTTTACATAAGGATGATAGGGCACAAAACTTGGAGGAGAAGAAATTCAAGTTATCTCTAAGTATTGAAAAATCAAAGAGAGAGGAGAAATTACTAGAGCATCAAAACATCATGGAACAGATGAAATATAAGCTTGATCGTGAAGAAAATTCCAAAAAGAAAGATTTCTTGATAGAATGTGTTAAAGCTAATAAATGTGTTGTGGAAATTCAATGTTTAACTAAATTGTTTGATGACTAGTTTGTTTTATTTATCTCAAAATTCAACTGTTCATAATTAATTGTACATAAATTTTTATCTTAATTTCCTGTATTTTTTTATTCTATCCATCATTAGTTTAATTTTTCATATTTTAATGTTATAAATTCACTTTTAAATAAAATTTTCAAGATTTTTTAATGTTCAAAATTCTTTTTTAGTTTAAATTTTCAAGTCAAATTTGAAAATTTCCCAATCCCACCCCTGAATTTGATTGAACTAAGGGTTGGGTATCACCAAAATTCTTTCAAGTAAAGAATTTTGCAAGTCTTATATGAAATTTTGTTTTAAGTCTGATATGAAAATTTGGCAATACCCCCCCCCAGTATTTTATTGAATTAAGGAAAGGGTATCATCAAATTTTCAAGTCAAATTTTTTCTTAAGTCTGATATGAAAATTTGGCAATACCCCCCCAGTATTTTCTTGAATTAAGGGAAGGGTATCACCAAATTTTCAAGTCAAATTTTTTTTTAAAGTCTGATATGAAAATTTGGCAATACCCTCCCCCTGCAATTTATTGAATCAAAGAAATCAAATGGAAAGAAAATTAAAATTGAAAATTTCTACAACAAATTATTTTCACCTGTCCCAATGAAGTTTTCTTATTTTTTATAATAGCCAGTAGAATAACCTAAGGCCAGATGCACCATTATATAAAAATAGTAATCTATCTTGATGTAACTTTAAAAAATAATTGGAAGAGACAAATCCAAAGTTGAATGAAAAAAATTAAAATGGAAATTTCTACAACCAATTATTTTCACCAGTCCCAATCAAATTTTCCTACTTTATATAATAGCCAGTAGAAAGACCTAAGGCCAGATTCACCATTATATAAAATAGTAATCTATCTTGATGTAACTTTAAAAAATAATTGGAAGAGACAAATCCAAAATTAAATGAAAAAAAATTAAAATTGAAAATTTCTACAACCAATTATTTATTATCACCAGTCCGAATCAAGTTTTCCTATTTTATATAATAGCCAGTAGAATGGCCTAAGGCAAGATCCACCATTATATAAAAATAGTGATCTATCTTGATGTATCTTTAAAAATTAATTGGAAGAGAAAAATTCAAATTTAAATGAAAAAAATTAAAAAGGAAAACAAAAAGGAAAATTGAAAAAAATTAAAAAAGATAAAAAATAAAAAAAAAATAAAAAAATCAATAAAACAGCAAAAAACAAGAAAAAAAAATTGTAAGAAAATATTTAATGATAGAAAAATTTTTATAGTATTTTAGTTACCATACTTGACAGATCTACTAAGAACAGCTTTTTTATCTAATTTTTTTGATTATTAATATGATTAATTAGACCTTCATTTATTTGGAATGAACAGCCAAAATGGGTAAATTCTTGACAAGAAACTAAAGTTGGAGTTGCTTTAGTTGTTTGATGCCAATGTTGAGAAGAACTCCATATAGCCTCAACTATTTCATTGGTAGTACCAAAATCAATAATACATTTATGGTCAGGAAAATAAAGGCCATGTCCCTCATCAGAAGAGGGTGATGGAATAGGAACACCAGTCTCTGGATTAATATAAGAGAAAATTCCAAATTTTAGACAATTCTTATCATGTTTATCTAGATGAACATTATTGTAGAATCCTTTATAAGTGATGATAACTGTCGGTCAATCGTCTAGAAGAAGGTAAGGAAAAGGGGAGAAGTGGAGGAGGACAAGGAGAAAAATAAAAGAAATAAAATATAATAGATTATTTAGTTTATTTAAAAGAAAAGCAACAATGAGTAACTTGAGAGATGCAAAAATTGAGGCTTTATTAATAATAATATTATTTAAAGTAAGGGTTCTGCGCGGCAAACACTTTGATCACTATCAGACTTAAGGCAACCTTTTAATTATTATATAGAATTTTTAATTAGATTTTAATACTAATAAAAATAATAATAAACGTGATAAAATTATATTTAAGTTGTTGAGTGTATAGTAAGTGATGCCTCTACAGGGAATTATCCAAGGCCCTTTTATAGGAAATGGTCCCCTGAAGCGCTACAAATGACTATATACAAAAGAGTAATGAAGTAAAACAAAAAGATAAGAGTAGACATTTTTAACATAGTAACTAAGAGAAAAATATATGAAAAATAACAAGTATCCCAGTTAAGACTGTAAAATTCCCATCCCAAATTCCCCAAATTAGTTTCTATAGATTCATAAGTAACTAAACAACCATGTGATCTACTAACTATGGGAAAAACAAATCAAAACAAGTAATACAATCTGTTTTCAGTATTTCTAAGTGAAACAATTGACATGTTTTGACGCAACAAGGTATGCAATCAATTTAATTCAGCATAAGTTTATATAATTTAATTGTTTTCACTTATGTAGTTAAATACTAGTTAACTGAAACCATTAATTAAATTAATTTGAGAAATTATAATACTATTTTATAAAATAAGTATTATAATTTATTTAATTTTCTTCCTGACACAATTTAAGGGTCAAAAGAAGCGTCATTACTTATTGTTTAATACTATATGAAAGATGTAATTTAATATATAAATGTAAATAATTAATTTAATTATATTATAAGTCAATTTTACACTTATAATTATAATATATATTTTCAATTAATTAAATACTAATTTATAATTATTAAATACATAAAAATGCGCCATTATTTGTATAATATAAAATATATTATGTTTAATTTAAATGTATAAAATTTATATAAACAATAAAATCAATATAGCACTTATATGTAATAAGATATTTATATAATTTTATTATGCAATAAAATATTAATTTATATACATTAAATATAATTCATACGCCCTCTTTCAGGTCCTATAAGTTAACATATCATTTACTGGACTCCTGGAATAGCCTGGCTGACAATAACATTAAAACAAAAAAGATAAGCATTTATTTCTTCTTCCCATTCAGGATCAGACCAATTTGGTAAACAAGATTCTAAAGCAAGTTGATGGTTTTTTTGAAAAGCTTGAATACATAATTTTTTAAATCAATTTTCCAAGAAAATATTAAATTATCCTAAAGAATTCCATTGTTTCAGATCTTCATCAATTTTCTCCAGTTTCAAATTTTTCAATAAAGAATAAATTCATGAAATATATGACAAAATTAAAAATTTCTTATAATAAAAAAAAATTTTACATACCAAAAGTAACTCCTTGATCATATCCTGGTTGCCAACCAAAACCTTTCATGACACCAGAAATCAGATTTTTATTTGATAAGGGTTGTTGAACCAAAGCCATTTGATTGAGAGTAGAAATTAAATCAGAAAGCTGGCAAAAAACTTCATCCTTTTTCCCATTAAATGAATGAACTTCTAAGATGAATTGAGGTTTGTATCCATTATTGAAAACTGCAACAATAAGATCTATATTGCCTTCTTTAAGGTTTTTGATGTTTTTGTAAAAAAAAAATTTCTTAAGATTTGATATTGAAGTCTTATAAAATTTGAGTTTGTCCAAATGTCTACAGAATGTTTTGAAAAATATCTTCATCCCAATCAATTTTCTATTTTGATAAAGTTTCTTCATTGAATTGCTTGATTCTTTAGCTGGTTACATGATCTTCTGCTTTTTATTTTCTGGTCAGGAAAGCTCAGATTGATTGGGAGAAGGAATAAAATTGAAGGACATTGAAGAGATAGAAGAAGGTAAATATAAAGAAGAAGAAGTTGAATATATTTGATGGTTTTTCTTGGAGCTTTCAAGATTTGAAAACAAGGAAGAAAGAGAGGATAAAGATGATTCAGAAGAAATTGATGATAATGAAGATGAGCAAGTTAACTTTTCCATAGTAATGTCCCAGAAAAAAAAATTATAAAACAAAAATAATAATAAAAATAAAATAAATTTGTTAAAAAAAATTAACAATAAAAAATTTCAGTAAAATAATTGAAAAGAAATAATTTTTTTTGGTAAAAAAAAAAAAATTTCAAAAAAATCAGTAAAAAATTTTGAAAAAAATAAAAATTCAAAATAAAAACCTGAATTATGATTGAAATACCAGGTAATATCCTAGAAAAAAAAAAGTTAAATAAATTGCAAAAAAATAAAAATAAAAATAAATCCTGAATGATTTTTTGAAATACCTGATAAAATTCTTGAAACAACAAACAAATTCACCAAAAAAAAAAAAGTAAAAAAAAAAAATTTAAAATAAATTCAATAAATTTGATTTCAAAAAAAAAATAAATAAATAAAAAATAAATAAATAAATATTACTTACCTGCTATTGGAAATACCACTTAATGTCATTAAATCCAATTTATTAAAATAAAATTAAAGAAAATTGAATTCAGTGAATTTCAGAATAATTAATTATTTGCAAAAACAAACACAAATAAAAAAAATTACCTGATTTATTTTGGAGACAGGGGGAAATTTGCAGGAACTAAGGGAAAGAAAAAAAATTCTGTAAAAAAAAATTAAAAAGCAGAGATTAGTCTTTTTTTTCTTGCTTCAAAATGCCCCCCAAAAAGTCCCCCCCTTTAACTCTTCCTTGCCCACCTCAAACCCCCCTTTAACTCCTCCTTTCCCACCTCAAAACCCCCCTTTACCCCCTCTTTACCACCTCAACCCCCCCTTAAATCCTTTCCTTGCCCGCCTCAAACCCCCCCCCCCTTTAACCCCCCTTTACCCCTTCTTTACCCCCCTTTAACCCCCCTTTACCCCTTCTTTAACCCCCTTTAACCCCCCTTTGCCCCTTTTTTACCCCCCTTTACCCCCCTTTTAACCCATCCTCACCTGTCTCAACCCCCCCTTTAGTCCCCCTTTACCCCTTCTTTACACCCCCTTTACCCCCTCCTTGCCTGCCTCAAACCCCCGCCTCACCCCCTCCTTAGCCACCTTAAGCCTCCCCTTTACCCCCTCAGACCCACCTCAAACCCCTGCACACACCCCCCCGGACCTACTTATCAAATTGGTAACTATTCAATAATTAGGTCCTGGGGGGTGTGTGGGGGGCTTTGGGGGGGGGGTTTGAGGTGGGATTGAGGGGGTGAAGGGGGGTGAAGGGGGGGTTTGAGGCAGGCAAGGAGGGGGTAAAGGGGGGCATAAAGAAGGGGTAAAGGGGGGGTTGAAGTGGGCAAGGTGGGATTAAAGGGGGGAGTTGAGGTGACCAAGGAGGGGAGAATGGGGGGTAATGAGGAAGACAAGGAGGGGGGAAAGGGGGATGATGGAGGTGGTAAAGGGGGGACTTGAGGTGGCCAAGAAGGGTAGAAAAGAGGGTATGGAGGCAGGCAAGGAGGGGGAAAAGGGGGATGATGGAGGGGGTAAAGGGGGGGACTTGAGGTGGCCAAGAAGGAAAGAAAGGAGGGTATGGAGGCAGGCAAGGAGGGGGGAAAGGGGGATGATGGAGGGAGAAAAAAAAGATAAAACAAAAAAACCAGAATTAGTCTAACCTTGAAAACCAAAAAAAAAGCACTTACAGGACAAAAAATAAAGAAGAAAAAAAAGGACAAAAAAAAGCAGAATAAATAAATTATTAGAAAGTAAAAAAATAAAAAATAAGTAAAAAAATGACTTACCTGGAGAGATGAGATGAGAAAATAGAGGAATTGAAAATATTTGAGAGATGTTTGAGGATAGGAGGAAATGGATATGAGGGATGAATGAAAAAATGAAACAGTGAAAAATTATGCAATTGCAGAAAATATGTGATTTCATGTTGAGCTGATGAAATGAAACAAATGAGACATTCAAAAAAGAGAATTACAGCAAATTCAAAATTTTAGTTATGCAAAAAAAAATAACCAACACAAGTGAATAAAACATGGAACATGAAAATAACACAAGTGAAAAAAACAAGGAACTTGAAAATTGGGAGAGTACGAAAAAATAATTTATAAGGGTGGTGAAGAGAAATGTTGGAGAGTAATAGGCATAATGACAGAGCGTATGCCAGTTGAATGAATGTTTTGTGATTCAAGGGAGGAGAGAGCCAGTGCTGGTTCAGGATCCTCTTCTTCATAAAGATCACTCCACTCATCCTTTAAATCAGCTAGGATACTGTGGAGTATAATGCAAGTCATTATCCAATGATTTTCAGTTTTGATTTCCATTTTTTTTTTGAAATTGGATTCTGAGCTCCCAGAGACTAGAAAATATTCCCTTTAAAATTCCAATAGCATGTTCAATCCATACTCTTGATTGGGTAAGGTGATAATTAAAGGTGTTTTTGGGGTCATTTTTTATAGTTGCACCATGGAAAGCATGTATAATGTACTTTCCACTTGTATATGCTGAGTCTGCAACAAGGTACTGAGATTTTTCAAATTACTTAAGATGATTCAAGTTGCTGTTGTGGAGTTGGCCAAGCAAGTGTTTGAGACTTGAGGTAAAGGATGGCAATCATACAGCTCTTGGTGTATAATATCACCGTCCCATATCCTATGGTAAAGAGATTTTCCAAACGTCTTACAAAAGCACCATTTCAATTTGAGCCAAAGCAACATAGCGCAAAAGCAAGTTGAATAGCAGGATCACGCTGTTTATTTTGAGAATTTTTATGTAATATAGGAAGTTTGCAAATGAGTTGATAAAGTTTTAAGAAAGAATTGGGAGAAGTTCAAAATAGTTGAGTGAAGTTTAGTTGAGGAATGTTAAGAATGGAGTGGAGATCATATCTGGGATCATGATAAAGATTTGGCCCCCTTGGGTTTATGTAATCTTTTTGGAAAGAAAAGACATATAGGATAAAGCATCTTCCAAATCAGAGTCTGTTTTATAGTAAAGAACTTAAAGTAAAGCAATAGTATTTATAGTTGAGTGAAGTAGCTGCCTAGTAGAGAGGTATTTCATAGTTGTTGGTGGAAGGCTTATGTGATGAGGGAAGTGGGAATTCACTTCCAAATGTGCAGTTGGGGTGTGTAGATATAAAAAACTTAAAGTGTTTGCCACCAAAATTAAGTAGCATAAAGTGAGGAAAGACTTAAGGATTGAATCAGCAAATTTAAGTCATGTGACTTTCTTAAAAATCCAACATGGATGTGATGAGTTTGGGATCAGTAATTATGAATGGAAATTGGGTTATAAGAGGCGGGATAATGCATTATTGTGCATTCCTTATCCTCTAGCCCTGGGGCTAGTGGACAAGAATCTTCCACAATTAATGTGTTTGATATGAAGTATCTCTTTTCCTTCTTCTTTGAGAGTGGAAATTTATACTACTTGAAGCCCTTTACTTTTTGTTCAAGGTCACATTTTCCTCCTCATCATTGTCACTGGCTTCTGACTCAGTTTATTGTGTCTCCTGTGTTTCTTCTTCAGCCTATTTAGAAATTTGAAAATGTTAATGTAAAAAAGAATAGGTAAGATAAAAGAAAAAAAATACTTGAGTTATATTAGGTTGGTTTATATTGCCATAAGGATCTATTGAAAAGATATCTTGATTTGTAGATTTTAAATGAGGGGAGGCTTGAGTAGAAGAAGAAGGAAAAAGATTTCTTTTAACATCATGTTCAGAGATAGAATCTTCACCATCCAACATGCTTTCAGGATTAACATCAGCTTGCTCTTCAAAAATAGAATCCATCTCTTTAAAGAAAGGACATAAAGAATCACGTTTATTGTCTATGGATTTGATGCCCTTACTGATATCAAGGTCAGTAACACCAAAACCAGTAGAAGATGAAAGAGTCTTTGCCTTCTTTTATTTGCCTTGGTAATGCTTGAAGCGCTCAGACATCTGTTTAGGTAAAAGATCTATCTTTCCCTTGGTCTTATTCTGTAATTTGTTGACCATTAGAAGATAACCATTAAATTTTTATGCTGGGGGCCTTCCTACTTTAGTTGCATTTTTGGTACAAAAACAAGAATCATAGTTAGATTTTGTTTTCAGCAATTTGATAAGAATGAGATGATCATTATTTTTTAATTGAATGGTCTTTGATTTCTCAGCTGAGAGGGGGAAAGAGGGAGTAGTTTGATTTGAAGAACAACTAGGGGAAGAGTGTCTTTGAGAAGATCTATGATGACAGGGCATGTTAAGATAATTGAAGATGAAAAGGAGAAAAATAAGTAGATGAGATGGCAAGGTGTTCTGAATGGAGAGAATAGAAAGGATGTGATGAGAATGGGAGTGCGCAGCAAGGTAGAAGGCATATTCAGAGAGTAATAAAATATGTGGTAATGAAAAATTTAGTATGAAAATGTCTGATAAGAGGTCAACTTTGACACGTAAAATGTCTAATAACCTAATTATTAGCAAAAATAATTGCAGAAGATAATTGGGGTATAAGGAGTTTTATCTGCAATTAATTTAATTGCGGATAAGTCAACTTTGATACCCCCTATAAGGGGGTATCAATTTTCAGGGATCATAATTTTTTTTTCCCAGGATCAGAGATTATTAAATACAGAATATTCTTATTCACTAGCTACAGGGCTAGTGGATAATGAATCCAAAATAATGAATTATCCTGCCTCTTATACCCCAATTTCCATTCCCAATTCCTGATCCCAAACTCATCACATCCATGATGGGTTTTTAAGAAAGTCACATGACTTATAATTTCTGATGCCATCCTTAAGTCTTTCCTCACTCTATGCTACTTAATTTTGGTGGTGAACACATAACATTTTTTCTCATCCTAATGTATCTCTTCACTCTATGCTACTTAATTTTAATGGTGAACACATAACATTTTTTTCTATTTACACATTCCACCTGCTCATTTGGTGGCAAATTGCCACTTCCCACTCATCATCTATACCTTCTACCAACAATAATAAAGTGTCTCTCTACTAGGAAGGAACTTCACTGAGCTATGAATGCTATCACTTTATCTTTAGCTACTAAATCTGATTCTGACTTGGGTTTGGAAGACACTTTAGCTTATATTTCTTTTCAATGATCTTTATGAAGATGAGGATACCAAAACTGCACCAGATCTCCCCTCCCTTGAATCACAAAACATTCTTTCCACCAGCATGTGCTCTGATATTATGCCAACATTTTGAAACACAGACCTTTTAATTTTTTTTTCATACTCTCTAAATTCTCAGCTTGCGTGCTTTATTCACTTGTTTAGGTCTTTTTGTTTTTTCCATATTCATTTTTATTTTGAATTTATGTTGAATGTCTCTTTTCTGGATTTCTCATTTGTTTTCATTCACCAGCTCAACATGAAATCACATATTTTCTGCAACTGCATTATTTTCCACCGTTTCTTTTTTTCATTCATCCCTCATATCCTTTCCTCCTCTCCTCAAACATCCCTTAAACTATTTGGTTTTATTTATTTTCTCATCTCATCTCTCCAGGTAAGTCATTTTATTCATTTTTTTAATTTTTTGATTGCTAATTATTATTTTTTGTTTTTTTTTTCTGTTTTTTTTTTGCTTTTTTGTATCTAAATTTTTTTTGCAAGGGGTTATTTTTGATTTTTATGGTAAAATTAGCCTTTTTTTTCTCTCCCTCTTTTCTTTCTTTTTTAGCTCCATCACCGTACTCATCATTCCTCCTTGGCAATGGTTATTATCCCTGCTCTGCCCTATTTCACTTTTTTTTGGTTCCATGTCTTTAAAACACATACATTGCACATTCTTTATGCATTTCACTTACTCCATATTCAATTTCCCCCAAATTCCAACATCATTCTTTCTTGCTCTATTTCTCCTTCTTTTCAATCAAGGTAAGTTTCATCTCCTTTTTTTATAACTAAATGATATTTCTTTCCTTCTATGAAAATTTTATACTTAAATATATGCATGACTCTTATCTGGATAAAAGTGGACTTATTAAACACTTCTTGTTCTCATCTCCATTACCACTTTTCAAGTTTTTGTAAAATTTTAAAAATAAGGCTCAGAATAAGGGTTAGGTTTATTCAAATATAATTTTTTTTAATGATTACTCTTCAGAAGGCTAACTTTTGTTTCCCACAAACAGATTTGAACTCAGTTCAGTTGTTGCTAATATATTGACCTTTATATTTAAGCCTTTTTTTTCCAATTTAATTTTTTTATTTCATATTTTTATGTAATAAATTAGGTTTAGGCTTATTTAAGTCACATATCCTTTAAGTGAAGATCCTCCTGAAGCCTATCTTTCATTTCCCATAAACAGGTTTGAATTTGGTTCAATGGTTGCTGAGATTTTGACCTTAAAAGTTAAGCCTTTTTTTCCAAATTTTACTTACTTAATTTTATGTTTTTATATTGCATAATTAGAGAACAAGGCTTCTGAAACTCTTATCTGTTGATTACCTAGGCTTATATCTCCATCTTGTTGGAATTTTCATTTTCAATTTTCAAGTTTTTGTGCGATTTTGAAAATCAGAGTCAAAATTAGGGTTAGGTTTACTTGAATCTTAGGTTCTTTTATCTGAAGATTCTTCTGAAGCCTATCTTTCATTTCCTATAAATGGATTTGAATTTGGTTCAGTGGTTTCTGAGATATTGACCTTTAAAGTTGAGCCTTTTTTCTAAATTTCATTTAATTTATTTCATGTTTAGACCAGGATTTGCTAAACGCTATTCTCTTGGTATGTCTGATAATATATGTTTCATTCTTAAAATCATGTCACTCATTTTACTTCCATGGACATCTATTCTTTACTTTAAAAAAATTTCTCAAGCTCATCAACAAATGACCAAAGCTCCACCTGGCTTGAAATCGTGTCAAGAGTTCACACATTCTGGATGTTCATTTCAAATAAGTCAAAAATTAATCCACAGAATTAATAAGCTAAAAAATGAAGGTAAATTTAACAAATATAAAAAAACTTTAAAAATCCTGTGAAGAATTTACTCACTCTGGCTGTTCTTTTTAAATCAATAGGGAGCTGGTCAATAGGATTGATAAGGTATGAGAGGAAAAGGTGAGTTAAAACAAAAAAAATAAATAGAAAGAAAAAGTATGGGGTGTAATATATGTTGTCAAATTTTATTTTTATTTCACAAATTAACTTTTTACAAGTCATACATGATACTCTACTTACCTAAATTAATGAGCCATCGGCTGTGTGTTGTATAATGTTAATCATGAGGAAATTTGTTTTTTTTGATGAGGTTCATGTATACATTTGTGTTTGATTTCATTGACTTTGGTCACAGATGATTTCCACTCACATTTTTACTTGAATTGTCATTAATTTAGGTTTGTAAATTATCTTATAAGACTTGCTTACATGCTAATTTATGCAATGAACATAAATTTTGGTAATCTATGCCCCTACTTCAATAAAACACAGGGGAGGGTATTGCCATTTTTTGTTTGTCATAAATTTTTTTCTGACTTAGAAAAAAAAAAGGTGATCCTCACCCCCTGTTATGGTAAATAGCAGGGGAGGGTATTTCCAAAAAAAAAAATTTTGACATAAATCATTTATCATTCATTGGCTTGTAACTGAATTTTTGGTGTTTTCTAATTGAAATTGATTATTTTTTAATTTTTTCATCATTCTCTCTTTGAATCCTAACCTTCTCCCTCTCCAAATCTGAATGATCTTTCTCAATTTCAAAAAATTATTCTTCCTTTGATTGTGAATGAAACCTCTTCCTTTCTTCAAAAAAGTAGTTGACGTTCTGCAGTTTTTCATGAGACTCCCACTTCATGATTTTAATTTGCACTTGTTCTTTTTCTGCAACAAGTTTAACTTTTAAGAGTAAGAGAAATAAATTAAGAAAAATTCTTTAATCATAACAAAAAAAATAAAAAAATGTATGAGTTTTATCAAATTTTTGCAAAAAAAAAAAAAAAAAAAAAAAAAATCATCTAGAATCAAAACCTTTAAAAAGTCAGCACATATGAAATTATCACCAAAAAGAAATAAAACAAAATTTATTTGACCAAACAAACAAATACTCTAAAATGTTGCAATAAAATGTTTCACATCTCAGTGAGGAGTGTGTGCCAAGGATTGATTATTAGCTTTAATACATTCTATCAAGAAAATGCTCTAAACAAAATAAAAAAAACTATTTATCAAACATTTTAATTAAGCATTCAATTTCCTCAATAGATTTATTAGCTTTAAAACATTCTCTCAAAAAATCTTTCTTTCTTGAACCATCTTCAAGTTGATACTTGAGTTTCATATGATCCAATATGAAATTGTACTCAAGAGCCTTCTCCTCTTTCTTTATCTTAAATTTTTTCTTGTCCAATTCATGAGCCCTCTCATCCCTCTTTAAAGAAATCTTGAATTTCTTCTCCTCCAAGTCATGTGTCCTCTCATCCCTCTGTAAAGAAAGCTCAAATTTCTTCTCCTCCAAGTCTTGTGCCCTATCATCCCTTCATAAAGAGAGCTCATATTTTTTGTTCTGAAAGTTGAGAGTATCTCTTGAAACTTCAACTTTACCTAGAGTGAAAAAGAATATTAGCAAAAAAAAAAAAGAAAAGCTCACTTAATTATTAAGAGGTATTCTATCACTTACCAGATTCATGTTTCTCCAGAAAATCATCAATGGAAGAAAAAGGGTTTTGGGAGAATCTATCTCTGTTTTGCTTTCTTTGACTGTTGAAAGTCAAAGTAGTTCATGGCCTTTGCTTTTTTTTTTTGGAGGTACCAACTTCCTCTTCATCATTGATGCTAGCTTCAGAATCACTTGCTTGAGGATCCTGGGTTCTTTCATTAGCCTTTTTAGAAATAAAAAAAAATAAAAAAAGTAGAGAAGAAATAAAAAAATTAATGGAGTGGGATTATGTTGGTTTATATCACCATAAGGATATATAGCAAAGCTATCTAGATTTGTTGAATTTAGAACAGGGGAGGCTTGAGTGGAAGAAGAGGATGGGAAAAGATTTATTTTGACATCATGTTTGGAGATAGCATCTTCACCATCCAACATGTTTGCAGGATTAACATCAGCATGCTCTCCAAAAATAGCATCCATCTCTTTAAATTAAGGACATAAGGATTCAAGTTTATCATCTATGTATTTTATGCCTTTACTTATATTGATGTCAGTAATACCTAAACCAGTGAATGATGAAAGAGTCTTTGCCTTCTTTTATTTGCCTTGGTAATGCTTGAAACCTTCAGACATCTTTTTAGGTAAAAGATTTATCCCTCCCTTGGTCTTATTATGTAATTCATTGGCCATTGGTAGATAAACATTAACTTTTGATGCAGGGGGCTGTCCTACTTTACTTGCATTTTCAGTACCAAAACAAGAATCATAGTTGGATTTAGTTTTCATCCAGTTGATAAAAATGAGATGATCATCTTTCTTTAATTGAAAAGTCTTTGATTTATCAGCTGAGTGGGGGAAAGAGGGAGTAGTGCAATTTGAAGAACAAATGGGAGAAGGCTTCCTTTGAGAAGATCTATGATGACAGGGCATGTTAAGATGATTGAAGATGAAAAAGGAGCAAAAACAAGCAGATGAGATAGAAAGGTGTTCTTAATGGAGAGAATAGACAGGATAAGATGAGAATGGGAGTGCACAGAAAGGTAGAAGGAATATCCAGACAGTAGTCAAAGATGTTGTTTTGAATAAAAGTAGGCCAAGATGTGGTTATGACAGAAAGTTGTCCAATATGTGGTTATGAAAAATTGAGTAGAAAAATGTCAGATAAGAGGTCAACTTTGACATGTAAAATGTCTAATAACCCAATTATTAGCAAAAATAATTGGGGTATAAGGATTTTTATCTGAAATTTATTTAATTGCAGATTGGTCAACTTTGATTCCCCCTAATTAAGACAATAAAGAAATAATAATATTTTAGTTTAAAGAAAGATATTTATTAGTTAAATATATTAATTGTATAATAGTTAAATAATTTAAATAATCTAATTATACAATAAATTATAATATTTAAATAACTTAAAATACTAATTTTATAATATTCTTAATAATTAAGTAAATAATTATTGCATAACAAATTTTTTCAGACCAGTTTACCTATTATAATAAACAAGTTACTGTCTGAAACACAAACTCACAAAAACTGAATCATCCTTCTCAGGATCAGAATCTAAATCTTGTGTATTGAGTACTGTATCAATCAACATGTCTAAATCATAATTAATTTCAGAACCTAATAGTGAAGAGTTTCCAATGTGTAGAGAATTTTCATTGGCTCTTTTTATAAAGAGGTTGTCCATCTGTTGACAGAATAGGCACATTGAATTGAGTTTTTTCAGTAACTGAGGTGATTTCATTTTTTAAATTTTTCTTCTGTTACTCCAAAGCCAGTTAAAGAAGATAAAGAAGAAGAAGCCATTTTTTGCCTTTTTGTATCTTGTTTAATAATTTCTTGAATCTCTCCCTTGTTTGCTTGGTTGTTAAGTAAATTTTACCATTTTTTTATTTATTAGATATATATATATATATATATCTATTAGTTCAATTTCCATTTTCAGAAACCCACTGATTTTTTGAACCAGGTGGACATCCCACATGTGTAGACGTTTCACAGCCAGCCTAAGCAGGCATGATAGTGTGATTTTTGTTTGCAACTAATTGATCACCATCTGAAGGTCACTTTTGGTTAGTTGAGTATACGTTTGAGCAATGATTTTCTTGGTCAAAGCATAATAGAATTAAACACAGAGAGAGAGAGAGAGAAACAAAAAAAATATGAGTGCATGAAAAACTTTGATGGATAAGAAAGTGAAATTCCCTAACAAACATTTAATGAGATAAGACAAATTGAAGTAGAGGGAGGATGTGTGTATTGGTGGGCTGGATTGTGGTTGGGGAGATGGCACAAGAATAGGAAGTATTTGATTTCATGTTTGACAAGTCTAACCCCAGGTCAGCCATTTATGATGATGTCTTGGAATGGCAATTTGAAGCTCAAGTTTTCCAGGCATATACAGTAACTTTTGACACCCCCCTATTGTGGTTATTATAATCTTCACATTTTATTTTTCTTATTTTTCTTTCTTTCTTTATTATTATTATTATTATTATTATATTTTTTTTTTTTTGGGGGGGGAGGATTTTCACTTTGGCCCATAACTCAATTCAAAATTAATTTGACCTCAAAAAAAAAATGAAAAATGAAGAAAAAAAAAATGAAACATGAAAAAAACATAAACACTTTTTAATATCAATTTTAATTTGATTTTAATTTTAATTCAAGTTTCATTTCAATTTCAATTTTTAAGTTTAATTTATTTAATTTAATTTTTTTTGATTTGTTCAGATCAACCAAAAATGTAAAATCTTCTCAAAGAATCAAACAGCATATTGTGAAGCCATATATATAAGTATATGGTAGAACAGATTTAGGGGGATGGTTACACAATAAATCAGTTGAACGTGAATTAATGGACGATTGCTACTTTATTACCTGAGTGACAATTTAATGAGCTTAAGCTCATTTTTTAGGGGTAGGGGAGGGCAGGGGATCAAAAAGATATCAAGATAATTTATCTACATGGGTGGAGTTGGAGGGGTAACATTTTGCAAGGAACTTTCATCAAGAGGAGATGATTCAAGTTGAATACCTATCCCAAATTTCGATTGAGACTAAATCACCAAAAAAAAAGTTTTGGGTAGGGAAAAATTGAAATGCTCCCACATTAGCTTACCAAGTTTTGAATGAATGAGAGTAGGAAAATTACAAAAAATAAAATCAAATCAAATACCTTGGCATGGTCAATTTCTCCAGCAACAGAAAAAGTAAAGGTAGGCGCAATACGTTGTTCTAATAACATTGAAACTTTGCCATTGCTATCTACCTGACCTCTCACGACGGCCTGCCTTAAATCGTATTTAGCGCCTAAAGTGGCTAATGTTTTGCGTTCTCTTGGAAGAGGATGTGGGACAACAACCAAATCGGCCCCAGCCTCAACCCGCTCAGCCAATTTATGCCAATACGTGGCTTGAAATAAACCTTGAGCTTGCAAACTAGCAGTTGCTATCCAATCCCGTTCTGGAGCAGTCCATCGAACGAGATAACTCATATTAGAGTCTTGCATTCCAGCCTGTCTTTGCAAAACCCTTTCAATGCCGATTGCGAATCTTGGATGGACTGATTGTAGATATTGAGCGATATACACACCACTCATATCTGTGATGTTAGGATTATAAGCTTTTAAAGAAAGGGAGTAATCTTTTCCTCGACGATCATGTTCAAATTGAGTGACAGATGGAGAACCCGAACTGTGAGGCCATTGAATTTGAATTTTTGAGATATCTCGAAGACCCCAACGATGGTTTAATCTTCCAGTGATCGTGCCATCATTATCGATTCCAGATTGAGCAAATATCTAAATGAAATAAATAAGGTTAGAGTCCTCATGACAGTTAAAAAGGGCAGGACAAAAAAAAAAAAAAAAAAAAAGAGCGATTTTTTCTATCAGAAGAGGGGACTGACGTCATTTGTTGCGTACATGGCACCAAAGTTATAAGAACCAGGATTGATGCCAGCCAAAGGACCACCTTGAGCGCCGAGATTAAACGAATGAGTGACATTGAAAGCCGGATTGAGGGAGAGAGCCTTTGAAAGCTCAGCTCTTGCGCCATCAAAGATATAGTTAGTGAGATGGGTAGCTGAATGAGGAAGAACAAGGGTGAGTGAGAGAGCAGAGAAGGACGAGAAAGAGAAGAAAGCATCAAGACCTTTGATTTCACGGCCGACCTGTTCATAAGTTCCGGGTTCAGGAAGAAGGAGAGAATGGCGCCATGCGGAGAGAGCGGAGAGAAAGTTGCAGAGGGGGTTGAAAGAAGATTTCTGGGTGGGTGGGGCGGTTGCTGAGTCTGCCATGGGAGTGTGACAGGAAAGTGGGACGGACAGATTGGCTTGTCCTGGCAACGTTGCATGGGATGACTCTGCCATTTTAAATCACAGGATGGACGAAGTCTTCTGGGTCTTTTATCTCATCCAACCATCTCTAACACACAACAATCCCCTGCTCAGCTATCCCTTAGTCCTCGCTCCCATCACTCTTGCATCCAATCTTCCTCTCTAATCGTAATACTAGGTATCTTATATGTCCCTCCTACACCAACTTCGATCACCCTAATTTGCGTGGCACTCTCATTATCCGCTAATCTCCTGTATAGATTGAAGCCTCCTTGGTTTCCTTTATAAAAGCAACGCAAGTTTCCATTTTCATGTTTGGTCTCATCACCAATCAGAATTGGAAATTTTGGTTCCGAAACACATGTTGATTGATAAATGAAAATATATATATATATTATTGGTAATATGTTCTTGGAAAAGTGAAGAGTCAATGGAATCATTACTATCTTTGATGCTCGGGTTGTGATCATGATGTTAGTTTGAAATTGGATTTTCATCCTACCGCAATCGTCATTTTCTTCATAGTGTTTTTTATTTTTTATTTTTGATGCGAAGATAATGATCAGTTATTGACAATAAATCGTTCAATAATGTTAGTATATACATAATATTCTAATTCATACTTATTATTATAATCTTTTTTGCATTACTTGTCCCGAAGTGGACTGATACTAACTGTATGTAGAAGAGAGAGAAGTGTATTGTGCTAGCGTGAGAAGTTGTAGTTATGGTATATATAGCTATCAAGTGTTCATCTATTACCATATCTTTTGTCTTCTTTTGCTCATCATCTCATCTCATCTCTCTACACGTACTCACTTGAATATACAGGTGTGTACCATTACTATCATAAGTTGATTTTTACATTTAATTGTTATTGTTATAGGTTAGCGCATTACTATCAGCGATTTCAGCTTCATCCACAGTGTTACTAGAGGAGAAGACTTACGCTAGATTAAAGGTGTGCTCTAACTGTAGTTTCCTATTGTTACTATTATATTCATACTCCACTATGTTTGTAGGTTAGCACAACACTGTTCTCTTGTGATCCATATTATTTACGAGTAGATCTCATATCATACAGGTGTGCTTATCTTTGCAATTAAATATCTTTTGTCTTCTTTTGCTCATCATCTCATCTCATCTCTCTACACGTACTCACTTGAATATACAGGTTAGCGCATTACTATCAGCGATTTCAGCTTCATCCACAGTGTTACTAGAGGAGAAGACTTACGCTAGATTAAAGGTTAGCACAACACTGTTCTCTTGTGATCCATATTATTTACGAGTAGATCTCATATCATACAGGTTAGCGCATTACTATCAGCGATTTCAGCTTCATCCACAGTGTTACTAGAGGAGAAGACTTACGCTAGATTAAAGGTTAGCGCATTACTATCAGCGATTTCAGCTTCATCCACAGTGTTACTAGAGGAGAAGACTTACGCTAGATTAAAGGCTTTTATTATTCTTTCACATTATCAGTACCAGCTCACGTACTTAAGCACAAACAACAACTAGTAACACTAGTAACATGGACAACAATAGCATCCGTGAATTAATCTCTGCACTTGAAAACAAAAATGACACAAAACTCGGAAGTGACAATTACTTTACCTGGGCTGCTCACATGGAAGGTCTTCTCTTCGAAAATGAACTGTGGGAAGTAACCGAAAACGAGTTTATAATAACAACTACTGAAAAAGAAGATGGGACAACAATCACGTCTCCAAGTGCAAATGAGATCAAGAAGCGCCTTAAGACAAACATGAAAGCGTATTCAATGATTCTTCGACATCTTGACCATGAAAACACGATGCTAATTTGCGACAGTCCAGAGCTAAAAGGAGATCCATACAAAACATGGATGAAACTGAAAGAGAAACATGCTGAAGTAAATCAATTCACTAAAGCCGCTGCCTACAAATCATTAAATGATCTGACTTACACTACGGATCTCAAAACCTTTATTAACGATATCCGAAAAGTCCTACGAAATTTGAGAAATGCTAAAATCAGCTATGAAGGCGACACTGTAGCTACTCAAATAATTATGAAATTACCTGATCAATATCAAACCACAGCTCAAAATATCCTGGCTTCTGGAAAGGTAACCATGATGAATGTCCTGGCAGTACTCGAACAGACTAGCAAATTTCACAATCTTCAGGACAACCAATCGAACGAATCTAAGACTAGCAAAGCCCTTATTGCCGACTCAAGTAAAACTGAAACGTCGAAGTCCAGAGAAAGAAAACCGCGAAAGAAATGCACGTACTGTAATAAAACAGGACATCTTGAAAGCGAATGCTGGGAGAAGGTTGGAAAACCAAGCTGGGTCGAACAACGCGATCAATGGAAGAAAGAGATGGCTGAGAAGAATAAAAAAACTAATGAGTCAGCTATGATGGCGTACAATCAGTATGTTCTTATCTCTTCTATCGACAACAACACCAACCTGAAACCAATCCTTGATTCAGGAGCCACGTCAACGATGATTAGAAACCGAAAGTACTTCTGGACATATCAGAGTACTAAGTTCGATATTGTGACTGGAAATGAAAACACAGAATGTGTTGGAAAGGGAACTGTTAAATTGGTTGAAGGGAAAAATGTTGTGACTCTTAATGCACTACATGTACCTAAATTACCGTATGATCTTGTGGCAACTATTGAGTTTTGGAGAAAAAATTATCAAGTTGAATTTGCTAAGAATCCCGAAAGATGCATCATCAGTAATAAAAATCTTAAATTCAATGCAGATATCGAGAACAATCTTTGCAAAATGCGTGGAAACTTCAAACCAGCTGAGTCCGCACTGATTTGCTCTGTAAAAATGTGGCATGATAGACTGGGACATCCAAACTCGAAGTATACAAAGTCAACTGTTGGTGAGACGTTGGACGACAGTCAGTTCTTCTGTGAAATCTGCGAAATGACAAAAGCGAAGAAACTACCATTTCAAGGACATTTTCCAACACCAAAGAAACCTCTGGAAGTGATCCACACCGATCTTAGTGGCAGAATCAATCCACCAACCAACAGTGGCTATGAGTACTATATGAAGATCACAGATGGATTAACTTCAACTCGTGCAGTATACCTGTTAAAAAACAAAGATGAGGCACTATCTAAATTAACGGAATTTAAGACAAAATATGAAAATATCTGTGAATCAAAAATTAAGACTATTGTAACAGATGGAGGAGGAGAATACTGCTCGAATAAATTTGAAACATACCTTAAAGACAATGGTATTTTCCATCAAATCACTGCGCCTTATACACCTGAGCAGAACCCAATCAGCGAGCGAGGAAATCGAATCACCACCGAGAAAGCTCGAGCGATGCTGTTCCAATCAGGGCTACCACTTAGCTATTGGGGAGAAGCAGTAATAACAGCAGTATATTTGGAAAATCTGATAGTTAGTAAGGCTGCAAATATGATATCACCATATGAAGCACTTACCGGCAGAAAACCAAAAATAACACATCTACACCCGTTTGGATGCCTAGCTATTGCCAATATTCCAAAACAACAGAGGAAAAATAAGTTTGCTCCGACAGGCACCAGATGTGTTCTACTTGGGTATTCTGAAGGAAACAACAACTATAAGTTGATGGAAATTCAAACAAAAAGAATAATCTTCACTCACAACGCCACATTCAATGAGTCAGTGTTTCCTATGAAAGATTGCAACAGCCCAAAAGAAATGTTCAATATCGTCACCATAAGTCACACAACAGAGACACCAACAAATCAAAATGTTGAAGATGATGAGGAATTTCATGATGCAGTAGAGGAACAAATAGAAGAACAGTCAGCAGATACTGAAAATCCAGTAACCAGACGACTAATCTTACGCCTTGGTCCACCGCCACCTGAAAATCAATCAGATCAGTATTCTGGACCCACCCTGAGATCTCATACCAGGAAGGTGATAAATGAACTTGAAGGTACCCACAATGCTTTAATAAACTTTGTCGAACAACAAAACACAGATCCTGACAATTACAGAAAGGCAATCAGTGGGTCTCAAAGGTCACACTGGATAAGTGCAATTAAAGAAGAACTTGACTCACTTCATGAAAATCACGTGTGGTGTATCGTCCCTGCTAATCATCAAAAAACAATACCTACCCGTTGGATCTTCAAAACAAAGTATGATGAAAATGGAGTCCTTAACAAATTTAAAGCAAGACTGGTTATCAAAGGCTATCTACAAAGACATGGAATAGACTTCAACGAAACGTTTGCACCTACCGGGAGACTGGCAACCCTTCGAACGATCTTTGCGCTTGCTGCTATTGAAGGATTACCGATGCATCAACTTGATATAAA
Organism: Hemileia vastatrix; assembly: GCA_030280995.1. Lineage (NCBI taxonomy): Eukaryota > Fungi > Basidiomycota > Pucciniomycetes > Pucciniales > Zaghouaniaceae > Hemileia > Hemileia vastatrix. Next base: position 8,923,073 of record JASXTE010000017.1, on the reverse strand, counting down.
GACTGCATTCCTAAACAGTAATCTTGACGAAGACATCTTTATTCAACCTCCAGAAGGTTTTACTGAGTGGTTGGATAGATCAAACTTGAACTGTAAAAAGGAGATAGAGCAATTAAATGGTGGTAGCAGAGTTTTAAAATTAAAAAAAGCACTCTACGGTTTAAAGCAGGCACCTAGAGCCTGGTATCAGGAGGTATCTAAGTGGTTCCATAAACATAAGTTTAAAACCAGCAATAGCGATCCCTGTTTATTTATTAGAAAAGATTCAAATGATGACTATTTATATGTGTTTATTTGGGTGGATGACATGGCTATCATTGGACACGGGGCTCATCAATTTCATGCTGAATTATCGAAGGATTTCAAGGTACATGACTTCACAAAAGCAACTTATCTACTGGGTATACAAATTACTCGACTAAATAGTACTTCTGTTCAACTACACCAAAGTCAGTACATAGCAGATCTATTAGAAACCTTCGGTATGACAGACTGCAAAATTAATCCTACTCCAATGCAATCAAATATCCAGCTGTTACCCTCTGATGATGACCAATACGCTCAGTTTCTGAAAACAGGAAATGACTATCGAAGTATCATTGGAAGTATTGGCTATCTAGCACAATGTACTCGACCGGATATCACCCATGCTGTCAACTATTTATCTCAGTTCCTCATAAAACCAAATCAGTCTCACTGGCAAGCGGCACTCCGAATTCTAAGATATCTCAAGGGTACAGCCAATGTTGGCCTACTGTACTCACGAGACTTCAAAACATTAATACCCACGAAAATCAATATTAGCAATCAAGCACCTACAGGTTTCAGTGATGCGGATTGGGCTGGATGTAATCTAACACGTAGATCAACTAATGGGTATGCCTTTCTGCTCGGTGGAGGTGCTATTTCTTGGAAGAGCAAAAAGCAAAACACTGTTTCCACATCAGCCACTGAATCTGAGTATAAGGGATATCTTGATGCAGGATTAGAAGGAGTATGGTTGCGAAAACTGCTAAGTGAACTAGGGTATGAAAACAATCAAGGAACGTTACTTTATGGAGATAATCAAGGAGCAATAGCATTGTCAAAGAATCCCGTAGCTCACAAACGAACAAAACATATTGAAGTACATTTCAACTGGGTCAGGGAAAAAGTACTTGATGGCGAATTAAATCTCAAATACTGCTCTACGCACGACATGGTTGCAGACATCATGACAAAAGCACTGGATCGTACAAAATTTGAAAAATTTAGAACAGATCTAGGCCTGAATGAATGTCGACGCACTATTGGTTCAAGTAATGAGGTGGAGTGTTAGTATATACATAATATTCTAATTCATACTTATTATTATAATCTTTTTTGCATTACTTGTCCCGAAGTGGACTGATACTAACTGTATGTAGAAGAGAGAGAAGTGTATTGTGCTAGCGTGAGAAGTTGTAGTTATGGTATATATAGCTATCAAGTGTTCATCTATTACCATATCTTTTGTCTTCTTTTGCTCATCATCTCATCTCATCTCTCTACACGTACTCACTTGAATATACAGGTGTGTACCATTACTATCATAAGTTGATTTTTACATTTAATTGTTATTGTTATAGGTTAGCGCATTACTATCAGCGATTTCAGCTTCATCCACAGTGTTACTAGAGGAGAAGACTTACGCTAGATTAAAGGTGTGCTCTAACTGTAGTTTCCTATTGTTACTATTATATTCATACTCCACTATGTTTGTAGGTTAGCACAACACTGTTCTCTTGTGATCCATATTATTTACGAGTAGATCTCATATCATACAGGTGTGCTTATCTTTGCAATTAAATATCTTTTGTCTTCTTTTGCTCATCATCTCATCTCATCTCTCTACACGTACTCACTTGAATATACAGGTTAGCGCATTACTATCAGCGATTTCAGCTTCATCCACAGTGTTACTAGAGGAGAAGACTTACGCTAGATTAAAGGTTAGCACAACACTGTTCTCTTGTGATCCATATTATTTACGAGTAGATCTCATATCATACAGGTTAGCGCATTACTATCAGCGATTTCAGCTTCATCCACAGTGTTACTAGAGGAGAAGACTTACGCTAGATTAAAGGTTAGCGCATTACTATCAGCGATTTCAGCTTCATCCACAGTGTTACTAGAGGAGAAGACTTACGCTAGATTAAAGGCTTTTATTATTCTTTCAAATAATAAATAGTTGAGCTCAATCAAATCTTTTAACTCTTGGGTTTGATCAGATTTTGAGAATAGGATCGAAAAGTGAAAAAGAATGTGATTTACAATCTTTAAATAATCAGGTTTGTATTTATTCTTTAGCATCTTTTCCCCCATGTGAGATATGAAACCGCGTACTACTACCAAGTTACCTCATAGAACAACAGAATGAAAATATTAAAAAGACTAGTAAAATTAGTCATATTTCTCAATTATGATTTATATTATACCATTACTTTTTAGACTTGAAAAAAATACTAAAAATAATGGAGGATTTTCTTACTCTAGTCTTTTTAATTAAGATTCTCTGTTTCCCTTTTTTTTTTTTTTTTTTTTTTTTTTTTTTTTTTTCAAAAATAATTAAATAAATACATAAATATTATTTGATTTTTTATCTTTATTTTCAAAATCCACCGCTTCTGAAACGTTGTATGTACATGTTATTAGCGCAACGGCAGTGTTTTAGGAAAAAGGGGTAAAAGATCGATAATCTTAATTACTGTTTCTGTGATACTAACTATATACACTGCTGCGGCGTAGTTGGAACCTAACACCCGCCCCTCCAACAAGACGCTGATTCCAGTATATAAAACTATTTACAATTTGTTATGATGTTGTTATGATAACTATCAGGAATGTAAAAAAAAATAAACTATGATAAAGAAGTTAATATTGTTATTATTTGATACCTAAGTTTTCACATCCCCTGTCATGTAACTGCTTGTTTAGTTGTTTCGTCATTATATCTGCTAGTTGTTCTGATGTAGATACCCATGATATTGTATCTTTTCTTTTGTGTAGTTGTTCATTGACAAAAAAGAATTCCCTGTCACTGTGTCTGGTCCTTTTATTTGAGCTTTCGTCATTCGATACCTTTATAGATGCTTGATTATCACATTTTAAATGGAACGGGCCTGTGAAATTAATCAAATCATTGAGTAAATTTTGAATCCACAAGCCCATTCTAGTGGCACCCCCGAGAGCCATGTATTCTGCATGGCATGTGGAGGAAGCAACAGATGGCATGCGTTTTGAGGACCAGAATATTAGGGAACCTTGCATGTTGATAATCATGCCTCCTGTTGATCTTGAGAATTCCCTGCCCCAGTTTGCATCTGAGTAGACATCTAAATTGATGGTATGTGAGGTTGATAGTGGATATAAGTGAAGTTTCTTTGTGGATGTATATTGTAAATAACCGAGTAGGTGTTTCAACGCTCTCCAATGTTCGTCAGTGGGGTTTTTAGAGTGTCTGGCCAATTGATTTACAGAGAAACTGAGATCAGGACAAGTTGCTGTGGTTAGGTAAGTCAAGGAACCAATAATTGACAGATAAACTCCTGGATTAATAGCTGAGTGGTTTGGTGGGGCTGTGGAAAGGTCTACATTGGTTGGCAGTGGTTGATGGTGACATATTCCTGTTATATGATGAGTTGTTAAAATTCTATCAATCAAATTTTCTTGACTAAGTTGAAATCCTCTTTCATTCCTTTCTATCTTGATGCCTACTATTGCATCCAGTCTATCTTGCCATTTGATGATGAGAGTTTGACTTAAATCTTTTTCAAGTTGTTTCAGAACTTCATTGTTGTTGCCAGTTACGATTCCATTGTCAACATGAACCCAAAGCATAGCCTTTGTGTTGTTATTCTTCAAAAAATAAACGCTGTTGTCATAGGATGACATTTCATAACCCAGGTTTTTTAGTTGCTGTCCAAAATGTTGCCACCAGCAACATGCTGCCTGACATGTGCCGTAAAGAGCTTTGAGCAATTTGAAAACTTTTCCATCTTTTCTTTCAAAGCCAGGTGGGTCCTTTACCCATAGTTCTTCGTCGATTGGACAGTGTAGGTAAGCTGCTGTGACATCAAAGGCATGGACTGGCCAGTTATACATTGCTGCAATTGTGAGAATGATTCTTTGGGCTGTAAATGAGGCTGTGGGAGCAAAAGTGGAAGAGTAATCTATACCTTTTACTTGTTTAAAACCTTTTGCCACCTATCAAGCCTTCAGTTTTGTGTTTCCTGTTGATGCATCTTTCTTTTCTGCAAAAACCCATCTAGCATCCAGTACTCTGGCTCCTTCAGGTGGTACTTTTCTCTCCCAGACCTTCATGTTTGTTAAGTTATCAATTTCTTGTTGACAAGCTTTTTTCCATTCATCACCCTTCTCAGAACGTAAGGCTTCTTTAAATTTTTTAGGTAGCTGTGTTGCAAAGTATTCACAATTTATTTGGATGTCTTCCACTAGACAATCTTGTTCAATCATTTGCTCTTCCAGATCAAAATTTCCTAGTATGAGTTTGCTGTTGGCCAGAGTGTTTGCACTGTTCATTACAAAGTCGAGGGACATTTTATTTTCACTTTTTGTTTTGCATTCTTTGAAGCTGGCCCACGCAGATGTTAAGAATTTCTTTTCTATTGGGTCCCAGAAAATCCAGCCTTTCATACCAGCTGGAAAACCTACAGTGTAACATCTTCTTGCTCTAACATCTAGCTTTTTTCTTTTTTCTTCAGGTATGTGTACATAGGCTACTTCACCAAATTTCCTAAGAATATCTATTTGTGGTTTAGTGTTGAAGAGTGCTTCATAGGGTGTAATTGAGTTGCAAATAGTTTTGGGTATTCTGTTTAGGAGATATGAAGCCAATTTGAAAGCAAAAGACCAGAAGGTTTTTCCAAGATGGCTGTCAAATAGGATAGTTCTTCCCATTTCTGCAAGAGTATGATTAAATCTTTCAATATTTCCATTTTGTTGATAAAAATATGGTAGAGATTTTTCATGTATTATTCTGTTTTTTGTTGTGAACATGTCCATCAGTTTATTGTTGAATTCTCCTCCATTGTCTGATCTAATGATTTTGACCTTCTGATTTGTCTGTTTCTCCAATCTTGTTATGATGTTGATGACTGTATGTGTCGATTCAGATTTGTTTTTGATGACGTGACACTCACTGTATGTTGTAGCTAAATCTCTGAAGGTTAAAGCATATAAACCACCGTCAACTGATTCCTCTTCAATTGGGCCAATTAAGTCCATAGTTACTATTTCAAGTTTGCTGACTTTTCTACCAGTTGACTCAAGAAAACATTGTCTTCTGCTTTTGCACATTTGACAAGAATCACATATAATATTTCCATTAGGCAGTTTATCATGTAATCCATGAACCATTTTTTCTTTGCACATCTTTTGTATTTGTCTCAGGCTCGCATGGCCGAGTAGACAGTGCCAAGTGTAGAGGATATCTTCATCTTTGTTTCTGTTTCTTAATTCAGGATACTTAGTTGGGATCGCAAGACTGAATATTGTTGGTTGTATAGGTAAAACATTTAATTCATTTTTATTATGGTCAGAATATGATAATTTAGTAGTTACATCAGAAGATATATTTAAATTATTATAATGCATTGGACTATTAAATGACCATTTCCTGTTGATGAACATGGCTGACAGAATTGGAAGGCCGTGATAGCTGATGAGAAAATCATTGAAGTTAACACAGGAAAAGTTAGCACTACTCTTGATAAGGGATGCTGGAGAGATTAGCTTACCTCTAGCATCTTCACAGTAGTATACTGGCTTAATATTGATGATTTCCCCATTGAGACCATGGAAGCGTATCGACCCTTTGCCTGTAATGAGAGGAGAGGAACCATTAGTGGCCACTTTCAAAGCAATGGGATTTTTTAGAGGGAGAAAATCAACTAACTCATTCAGAATACCAGAAAGATGATGAGTTGCACCTGTGTCAAAAATAGGGTTTGCCAAGTGTGCCTCATTGTCTGATAGTTGCATTCTAGCAAAAGCAGCTGCAGATGCTTCTGGGGAGTCATCAGTGAGTTCTACTATTTGTGCTGAAGCAGATTTCGCTAGAGGTGGTTGTGAGGTGTTGTGACGGTTTGTTTTTCGTTGAGGATAAATTGGGCGGTAAGAATCCATTTTCTGTGGTATAGGCCTCTGGTGGATGGGTAGATTGGGTTTGGGTGGAGGATTGTTGTTAGGGACGATTGTTGGTTGTATGATAGAGGGCGGTACTACAATTGGATAGTGTGTGCTGTAGCCGGCTTGCCTGTTTTGGAAAAAAGAATTGTAGTTGGAACGGTTGTTGAGGGTTCTTTTAGGACAGTTGGCTTGCAGATGACCTGATGAGTTACAGATATAGCAGTTGCCTGGAGATCTTTGAGTAGCAGCACTAGTGTCAAGGTCCCCTTTTGGTCTAGAAGTTTTGGTACGGAGTTTGTATGAAGATTTAAGGATTAATTGGACTCTCAATAATTTGGTACGTATTTCTCAATCAAAGATGATTTTACTCAATGATAAGAGGTAAATTTAAAATATCAATATAAGTTATAGATTAGAATTATGTCCTTGTAAATACTAAAGATATAAAATATAAGAGATAAGTGTTATATTGTAGTTGTGATAATAAAGTAAGGTAATAAAGGAATGAATCAAAAACAACCAAAAGAGAGGCCTTATATAGGCAAAGGAGGGACAAAGCACGGCAATCAAATTCTGAAAACAGTAGTATGAGAGAGAGAGAAAAAGGATATTCCAGAAGGAGTATTTTCAAATAATAAAGTTGTTCTAAAAAGAAGGCATCAAAAAGATGTATTTACAGAGTATGTCAGAAATACATCAATTTATTTAATATTTACTGTAGAAGTCAATTCTAAATAAGAAATTTGAGTTTTTGTATATATTTAATATTATTTGAATATTAAAATCTATTTTTTTTAATATAAATTTTTATTTCTTCCAACCTGTCAAATGAGCACGGTGTTTGAGAAAAAATATAAGGGACAATTTTATATTTATTTTTAATTTTATCATTCTGTAATTAGTTAATTTATTATAAGTAATTTTAATGTAGCTAATTTATAATTAAATAATTAAAATGATAAGGTGCGGCTTCATCCAGTAAATAATTAATTATTTCACTGGGTAAGTCTAGTAGCCTGGCTGACACTCCCTCACTCTAAAAAAAAAAAATAAAAAAAATGCTATGATTTTTTCTTTTTATACTTTTTTAGTAGAGTAGGAAGATTAGATATCTCCTTCCCAGGTATCCAAGAATCATATTCAGTTGATTTATTCTTGAATCTCAATAAGTATTCTGTACCTTTTTCAGCAGTGACTATTCTGTCATTTAGAATTTTTTCAATTTCTGCTGTTTCAGTGATTTCATTTGGAGTTTTCTTTGGTCTACCCCTCCTTTTTGGAAATAAATCACTATTGGATGTGTAAGGTTTCAAAAGAGATATTGGAAAAACAGGATGTTTTCTGTCATATGGAGAATACAGAATAACTTCAACTGCATTACCTCCAATCATTCTTCTGACAACAAATGGACCAACAAATGGATCTTTCAATTTGTTATTAACTTGTAAGTTGAAGTGGACTGTAGAAATCAACACTTCATTACCCTTTTTAAAAGTGTATTCTTTATGGGATTTGTCCCATCTTTTCTTCTCATATTCAAATGACTTTCCAATACATTTTTGAGCATGATTTCTACATAGTTGTTGCATTTGAAGAAAAGATTTTACACCAGGATGTATATCCAATTTAGGTATTTCGTTATTGAGAATTTGGGTAGGACTATTGGGAACATATCCAAGCCAGAGCTCAAAAGGCTTTCTTTGAGTAACAGAATGAACAGTGCTATTATAAGCAAATTCTAACCCAGGAAGTAAGGTAACCCAATCATGAGTGAATCTGTCATTATCTTTATACTCAAGGCCAAAGGCACAATATCTTCTTATCATGTCCTCTAAAGTCTGAATCATTCTTTCAGCTAAACCATCAGTCTGAGGGTGATGGGCAGTAGAAAGTTTCAGATCACAACCACAAACATCCATCAGAGACATCCAAAATTCAGAAGTAAATTTAGGGTCTCTGTCAGAGATTATGGCTTTAGGAAAACCAGCAGTATTAAACATATGAGACCACCATAAGAAAGCTAATTCTTTGGTGGAAACATCCTTGTGGGTAGGGATAAATTTACACATTTTTGTGAATCTGTCCACAATAACCCAACAAGAGTTATAACTGTCTTTACCAGCAATAGGTAATCTTGTTACAAAATCCATGTTTATTATTTGCCATGAAGCATCAGGAGGTTCAATATGTTGCATGAATCCTGCTCTTTTACCAGTTAATCTTTTTGATTTTTGGCAAGAATCACAAGATTCAACATATAATTTTGTGTCTTCAGACATATTAGCCCACCAAGCAGTGTTCTTAATTCTGATCATTGTTTTGTGAAGATCAAAATGTCCAGCTAATATGTCATCATGAAAAATTTTTAAGATGATTTCTTTCATAGAAGGAGGAATAACAATAACATTACTCAACTTTCTTCTATAATATAGATATCCTTCATCAATTGAAAATTTACCTTTTTCCAAAGCTTTTTGGTACTTTGGTGGAAGGGTTTTAATTAATGCTTGTATTGAAGCTGTCAGCCTAAATATCCTTAGGACTGAGTATTTCTTATGCTTAAAATAAGATAACCTTAACTAGATTAAGCTTATATCTTAAAAATAAGGTTAAAATAATAATATATATTATTTTATTATATATATATATAATTATTATTCTATTATATAATCTATAATAGTTTAAATAGCTTATCCATGGCCTAATAATACTTATTAAGGTGTTAATGGAGTCATAATATACTTATCTTAAGTGATATGAAGTAATTATTGACATACATAAGCTTATATGTATACATAAATCTCATATTCAGTGAAATATGCAGTATATTATGTATATTTAGGTATATAAGTGGGTTTTAGCCCCTTAATAGCCTATAACCTTTGTTTTTCTGCTTATTTTAGGTCATATGGACGAAATCAGTGGATTCACAACGCCTACAGAAGCATAGACACCTATATCAGGCGCATACACCCAGTTTGGACAACTAAAATTACTTCCTTGGATGGTTATTCATGGATTTATGGGTTGGAAAGATGTTTTTGGGTTAATGTGGATGCTTGGGGATGTTATTGGGGGCTTGGACATTTTATTTGTTTCCTTTATATGCTTTTAGTTTCATTAAATCTCTTTTTGATCATTTATTTTACCTGTTTCTTTATGGTATCCGCTTTTATCTGGGATTTCTATTTATGGTATGACTCTGTGTTATTATTAATAGTGATGGAGGGTCCTTACTGGAGGTCTGGGTGTTGAAACTGCTTGAAGTGGACGCCATGGGGAGGTGATGGGCCCTCACAGTGCTGTAATTGCCGGGGATAGCAGTGACATCATCTGGATTGAAGGTCTGTGCACTCCAGTGGATTTGGGTATAAGTAAGAAGGGATTTTGACGGTTTATTATCATCATTCAATTACTACACTTCAAACAAACATTACACTACAATTATTAACATTCAGAAATATATTATAAAGCCCTTATAAATTGATATTATCTTTATAAAAGCTATAACTATATTTTATTCTTCTATTTTCCACCACTAGCACGCATTTAAATCCAAGTATTGTGAGTTTTATTTGAGTATAACTATTCTATTAGTCTTCCCCTGAGGTTTAATCACTAAATCATTTATTAATAAGTAGTAGGAACATAAAATAACACTATTATATCATACTTATATACTAGACTGTACTGACAATTGGGGGTCTTTCCTTATATTTTACTTATTATTTAGTATAAGCCTTGGGACGTGATTTTTACCTTAGTACAACTCAAAATTAACCAAATATTTGGGTCTGCTGCATATTAGTGGGTCATCATAACTCATTGATTGCGGAAAAGAACCCTTATAATAATTGTACTAATTTTTTATCATAAAAATTAGATATTTACAGTAGTAACTGTACCCAATATAAACCCAATTTCACTTGGTATTTGGACACCAATATAACACCCAATTAAATTGGTATTTGGCTAAAGCTTGGTAAGCTAATTATTCACCCTTATAGAGGTCTAGTTAAACTTATTATTATATTTTTAACAGATTTTTTCTAATTTTTCTTATATTTTATTTAAATAAATAAAGATATAAATTCAGGGTAAGCTCCATTGCTTTTTTATTAGTAATATAATTACTAATATCTTTTGTCTACTAATTCCACAGAGTTTTTCCTTTTGTAGACGTAAAATATTGTTATTCTGAACAATATGAGTGCTCCCCAGGATAGTGTAAGTGAACAGCCTGCTTATAATACCAGGTCTAAAGCTAATAAAAACTTTCCAGGACATCACCATGGAGGGACAACAGTACCCCCAGCCAGAAAGCATGAGTATAGAGGAAAAGGACGCCCTCTTAAAAAAGATAACTATCAAAAAGACGTCTCCTCCTCTTCAGGATCAACTGTCCCACCTGGCCAAACAGGTTCTGAAGCTAGAGGAATCAAAATATCTCATGTTCAAAGAGGTAGAGCAGTTGCAAAACAATTGCAAGGTAGGATTTCAGCAGATGAATCAGGCAATGGCAGAATTAAAGGGAGGCCAGCCCAATCAATCAAATCAGCAACCCCCTACCCAAGGAGGGTCCACTCACTCCCAGGAGAAAATCCTGGTAGACAAATGGAAATGGGACTGGTTTCACCAACAGTGGACAAGCCACAGTTGCAACAGGGATCCGCCCCCTCATCTGACTTCCTCAGCTCACCCTTACAAGGGAAAAAAGCGCCAAAAATCAGGACTGGCAACCATCCCTTGGTAAGTAACTTACCCTCTCAGATTAGACATAATACTGATAATTACAATATAGGTAATTCTATTGATGTTAAATCTGTACAAAAAATAGAGGAGGATTTAAGAAATTTAGGTTTTAGAGTAGATACACCTGACTTGTCTTTTGTCCATAATAACAGTACTATATACAATGATAATACAGTTAATCCTCAGTTGCAACCACCTACTAGTGAGATGAGAAGTTCACAGGAGAGTGAGAGAATTGAAAAGGAGGACATCGAATATTTTAACAATAATCCAACTGTCCATAGAATTGTTTCAGCATTGTGGAATAGAATGACTGATTGTGAGGAACAGACAGTTAAACTCACTAGTGATACAATTTCATCCTTAACATTGAACATTTCTCAATTAGCAACACATAATAAAGAATTAGAGAAAGAACATTTGTCTCTAACTCTTAAATATGATTCATTGAGTAATAAATATAATGACCTTTCAAACAAATTTTGTGAGTTAGAAAAATTATATGAAACACACTTATTTAAGACTGAATCAAGAACAAAGTTATCTTTTGCACAGACAAATCAAAGTGTCTCTGAGTTGCTACAAAGATTAACTAAAGTTGAGATTGAAACTGCCAATCTACTAATGAACCAGGATAATCATAAGTATAATCAATATAATAATAATCCTTTCATTGGCAAAAGTGAATCTCATTCCTTCCCTATACCACCACAATTGAAACCATCTGGTGGTAGTGTCAAATCTGAAAATGTAAGTCACAAATCCGTGCAGGAAGAAATACAAGACCATTTATCAAAAGTGAATGAGTTGTTGAATTTACCTAAGATTAGTGAGATAAAATCCAATCAGAAGAACTGGCCTAAGATAGATCAGTACCCAACTTATGATGGGGAAGCCAGCTCTGATTGGCAACATTTTATTCAAAGAATTGACAACTTGAAATTCTCATATAAGTTACCAGATGAAGAGATAACATCAAAATTAATTTCTTTATTTAAGGATGTTGCTTTATTATGGTTTGAAGCTGTCTTAAGTGAGGGTAGAGACTACTCTTGGGCTGAATGGAAACAACTTATTGAAAAACAATTTGGAGGTTATAAATTCAGGCTTACTCAGCAGAGACTGTATGAGAAGACTAGGTATAATCCGTTGAATGGTGACAAACCTATGGTATTTTTAATGAATTTAAACAAAATATTAAAAGCCATTGAGCCTCATATGGATTTTAACTTATGGAAAGATAAGATAATATACAAATTACCTATATCTGTCAGAGACATTGTTGTAGCTAGAACATTAAATGTTACTGAATATTCTGACTTTATTAATATTTGCAATGAAATATTATTAAACCATAAGTATGAATCAAGGTATTCCACTTATAAGCAAAATGTTGAACCTGTAAAAACTCAGAATTCAAAAACACTTCAGGAGAAGCAGAAAAAACCTACTGCACCTGTAGTACCTAAAAAGTATGAAACAAATACTTGTTATAAGTGTAACAAACCTTGGGTCAAAGGTCACAAATGTGAGAAAAACATAAATATTGTTGAAAATCAACGTGAATCTGAAACTGAAACTGAAAAAAGTAAAGAATCAAGTGATTATGACAGCAATATCTCATATAGTGATGAAAATGAAGTCTGTATGTTGGAAGATGATTTGTCCATCTTTGAAAATCCAATATTAAATATGGACTCAAATGAATCTTTAATGAATTTTGAGGATGCTGAAATCATTAAGGATATACAAGCTGATAACTTTAGAATGACACCTATCACGGTTCCAGCTATCATTTCTGGTGAAAATGTTAATATAGTATTGGACACAGGAGCTGCTGGTTCAGTTGTTTCCACTAATACATTACAGAAAATTGATAGTGAATATAAGTTTAAGCTTGAACCACTTCAGAATAAAAATTGGAGAGGTTTTGGATCAGTACTACACCCCATTGGTAAATACAAAGCTGCTGTTTTCTTTAAACACCAACATGGTTATGTAAGGGTAACTTGTGACTTTGTAGTAATGGATAATACAAATTGTAGTAACTGTTTTATCATTGGAAATGATATTCTGACTAAATTTGGTGTAAAATTAGACCCTGCTAATAACAATTTTACAATTGGCATGAATGGTAAAAGGAAATTTAAAATAAATTCTTTTAACACAGTCTTACACATTGAGTCAGTAACAAATTCCCCGTCTAAAGGAAGAGAATCCAATGAGATGGAACTTCTGGAAACAGAAATTTCAAAAGCATCATTTGGCACTCAGATAAGTGAAACTGAGAAAGATAATATTTTGGAATTAATTAAAGCTTTTCCAATGGCTTTTGCACATGGTACAAATGAACTTGGCCTTGTAAAAGATCATGAAATGAAAATTAGTTTAACCTGTGATATGGATAATATTCCTGCTAGTCTTAAAAAGAAACCATACCCTGCTTCACCAATGAAGAGGAAAGACATAGAGGATAATATTAAGATGTTATTAAAAATGAACATTCTTGAGAAGGTTGAAACTACACCAAAATATTGTGTAATATCACCAGTGCTGATTTCTTATGAACAAGATAAAGCAAGACTGTGCGGTGATTATAGAGCATTAAATACATTTACAGTAGATGATATTTATCCCTTGCCAAGGATTGCCTCTATACATGCTACCCTTAAAGGTGCTAAATATATAAGTTGCCTAGATGGAAATAAAGGGTACCATCAAATTCCTGTTGAAAAGAATTCACAGAACTTTTTGTTGATAACAACACACATGGGAATTTATAAGTATGTCAGAATGCCATTTGGACCAAAGAATGCTCCATCAGTATTTCAAAAGTTAATGGATATAACATTCCATAATGAAATGATTGAGGGATGGTTAATGGTATACATTGATGACATCATAGTGTTCTCTAAAAATTTTTGATGAACACTTAATCCATTTAAGGAAAGTATTTCAGAAAATGGATGAAATAAAAATGACCCTTGCATTGAAAAAATGTAAATTTGGGTTTGAATCTTTAAAAGTGCTTGGTCATATTGTATCTGGCTTACAAATATGTGTAGACCAAAATAAAGTGGCTGCAATAAAGAATATTGGCATTCCTCAAAATGTGAAGGATGTACAATCTTTTCTTGGAATGTGTGGTTATTATAGACAATATATAAAAAACTACCAATCAATTGCTGCACCACTGACCACACTGATAAAGAAATCAGAAGCTTTCATTTGGAATAATGAAAGACAACAAGCTTTTAATAAGTTGAAAGAATGTTTAATGACAGCTCCTATCTTGGGATTACCAGATTTCCAATTACCTTTTGTATTATATACAGATGCAAGTTTTATTGGACTGGGTGCTGCTTTGCATCAAAAACAACTTATTGAAGGTAAAATGTCAGAAGTAGTAATCTGCTATATTTCACGTACTCTGAGAAGTGGTGAATTGAAATATGGTGCTACTCAACTTGAATGTTTGGCAGTAGTATGGGCTCTTGAAAAGCTACATTATTACCTGGAAGACCAAAGATTTGAGTTAATAACTGACTGTAGTGCAGTTAAGTCACTCTTAAACATGAAAACTCCTAATAGACACATGTTTAGATGGCAATTAGCTGTACAAGAATACAGAGGACGGATGACTATTACACATAGAGCAGGAACCTTGCACTCTAATGTAGATCTGTTATCTAGAGTACCTCTGCCTAATAATGATGATAATCCTGCTTATGTTCCTGAGTCAGAGATTATTAACATTTATGGCATTTATATTGTAGATCTTGAGGATGAATTTATGCAATCAATTCTTGATAATTATAATTCAGATCCTGACTTAAGTAAATTAACTACAATATTAAATGATCCATCTAATGCTTCAATGAATGTTTTAATAAAAACATTACCAATTAAGTATAAAGAGGCATTAGAAAAAGGAAAATTTTCCATTGAGGATGGTTTTATATATTACAGGAAAAAATTAAGTAATGTGATTGTAATTCCCCCTTCAATGAAGGAGTTAATGTTAAGTATATGTCATGATGATATATTAGCAGGTCATTTTGACTACCATAAAACATTAACCAGAGTAAAAAACACAGCTTGGTGGATTAACATGTCTGAGGATGTTCAGAAATATGTTGAAACATGTGATTCTTGTCAAAAATCTAAAAGATTAACAGGAAAAAGAGCTGGTTTATTACAACAAATTGAGCAACCAAAAGCTCCATGGGAAATCATTAACATGGACTTTATAACAGGTTTGCCAATAGCAGGGCATAAGAGTTATAACTCCTGCTGGGTAATTGTAGATAGATTTACAAAGATGTGAAAATTTATTCCTACACACAAAGAGGTTTCTTCAAAGGACTTAGCTTTTATATGGTGGACACAAATGTTAAATACAGCAGGTTTCCCCAAAGCAATAGTTTCTGACAGAGATCCTAAATTTACTTCTGAGTTCTGGACGTCACTTATGGATGTTTCAGGGTGTCAATTAAAACTTTCTACAGCACACCATCCACAAACTGATGGGCTAGCAGAAAGAATGATACAAACCTTAGAAGATATGATAAGAAGATACTGTGCTTTTGGTCTTAATTTTAAAGACAATGACAAATTCAGGCATGATTGGGTAACCCTTATCCCAGGTTTAGAATTTGCATATAATAGTACAGTACATTCTGTCACTGGCAAAAAGCCATTTGAGTTATGGTTGGGTTATGTACCTAATACCCCTGCTAAAACTCTTAATAAGTTACCTAGATTGGATATTCATCCAGGTACTAAATCTTTTCTTCAAATGCAGGAATTATGCAGAAAACATGCTCAAGAATGTATAAATAAGGCTTTTGAGTATGAAAAGAAAAGATGGGATAAAGCCCATAAAGAACAAATGTTCAAAGAGGGTGATGAAGTCCTTATTTCAACGCTACATTTCAATTTAAATGGTAATGTTAAATTGAAGGATCCATTCATTGGACCATTTGTAGTTAAAAAGATGGTTGGTAATAATGCTGTTGAGGTTATTCTATATGCACCTTATGATAGAAAACATCCAGTATTTCCTATTTCTCTTATAAAACCATACCATTCTAATGACACTGCTCTCTTTCCAAGAAGATCAGGAAGGCATAAACAGCAACCTGAAGAAATAGTGGAAAAAGCAGAAATTGAAAAGATACTTAAAAAGAGACACCTTACTAAAGAAAAGGGAGTTGAGTATCTATTAAGATTTAAAAATAAATCAAGTGAATATGACCAGTGGATTCCAGAAAATGAAATCTCTGATCTTAAAAATCTCTTGAAAAAATTTAAATCTAAATAATACTGTTCATTCAGTATATGTATTATAAAAAATTTTTTATTTTATTATTTCATTCCTTAAGATTAATTAAAATGTCTTAACATTTTTTTTATTGTTTTTTTTGGGGTGAGGGAGTGTCAGCCTAAATATCCTTAGGACTGAGTATTTCTTATGCTTAAAATAAGATAACCTTAACTAGATTAAGCTTATATCTTAAAAATAAGGTTAAAATAATAATATATATTATTTTATTATATATATATATAATTATTATTCTACTATATAATTTATAATAGTTTAAATAGCTTATCCATGGCCTAATAATACTTATTAAGGTGTTAATGGAGTCATAATATACTTATCTTAAGTGATATGAAGTAATTATTGACATACATAAGCTTATATGTATACATAAATCTCATATTCAGTGAAATATGCAGTATATTATGTATATTTAGGTATGTAAGTGGGTTTTAGCCCCTTAATAGCCTATAACCTTTGTTTTTCTGCTTATTTTAGGTCATATGGACGAAATCAGTGGATTCACAACACCTACAGAAGCATAGACACCTATATCAGGCGCATACACCCAGTTTGGACAACTAAAATTACTTCCTTGGATGGTTATTCACGGATTTATGGGTTGGAAAGATGTTTTTGGGTTAATGTGGATGCTTGGGGATGTTATTGGGGGCTTGGACATTTTATTTGTTTCCTTTATATGCTTTTAGTTTCATTAAATCTCTTTTTGATCATTTATTTTACCTGTTTCTTTATGGTATCCGCTTTTATCTGGGATTTCTATTTATGGTATGACTCTGTGTTATTATTAATAGTGATGGAGGGTCCTTACTGGAGGTCTGGGTGTTGAAACTGCTTGAAGTGGACGCCATGGGGAGGTGATGGGCCCTCACAGTGCTGTAATTGCCGGGGATAGCAGTGACATCATCTGGATTGAAGGTCTGTGCACTCCAGTGGATTTGGGTATAAGTAAGAAGGGATTTTGACGGTTTATTATCATCATTCAATTACTACACTTCAAACAAACATTACACTACAATTATTAACATTCAGAAATATATTATAAAGCCCTTATAAATTGATATTATCTTTATAAAAGCTATAACTATATTTTATTCTTCTATTTTCCACCACTAGCACGCATTTAAATCCAAGTATTGTGAGTTTTATTTGAGTATAACTATTCTATTAGTCTTCCCCTGAGGTTTAATCACTAAATCATTTATTAATAAGTAGTAGGACCATAAAATAACACTATTATATCATACTTATATACTAGACTGTACTGACAGAAGCATTCTTTGGATCATTTAATATGGTGCATAACTTTTTCAAGTCAGTGTCCTTATCATATGATTCCAGAATAAGCTGTAATAGCTCTTCCTCCATATCAACCACATATATCCCATGTATATGAATAATTTCGTCCTCTGGATCATACGCAGGATTAGAGTCATTATTTGGCAAAGGTAACCTAGATAACATATCCACATTTGAGTGAACAATACCAGCCCTATGAATAATTGTCATTCTCCCTCTGTACTCTTGAACAGCCAGCTGCCATCTGAACATATGTCTGTTAGGTGTTTTCAAGTTTAAAAGGGATTTAACTGCACTGCAGTCAGTGACAAGTTCAAATTTCTGGTCATCTAGGTAATAATGAAGCTTTTCTAGAGCCCATACTACAGCTAAACACTCTAATTGAGTAGCACCATATTTCAATTCACTATTTCTCAAGGTTCTTGAAATATAACAAATTACTACTTCTGAAACTTTATCATTTATCACTTGTTTTTGATGGAGGGCAGCACCAAGACCAATGAAACTGACATCAGTGTACAAAACAAATGGTTGATTAAAGTCAGGTAAAGCAAGAATTGGTGCTGACATCAAACAGTGTTTCATAGTGTCAAAGGCTCTTTGTCTTTCACTATTCTAGACAAAAGCAACATCCTTTCTAGTTAATTGGGTAAGGGGTAAAGCTATGACTTTATAATTTTTAATATACTGTCTATAGTATCCACACATTCCCAAAAAACTTTGGAGCTCTCTCACTGTTGTAGGAGCCTTCACCTGTTGTATGGCTGCCACTTTGTTCTGGTCAACACATATCTGTAAGCCTGAAACAACATGACCAAGAACTTTTAAAGAATGGAAACCAAATTTACATTTCTTCAAAGCAAGTGTCATATTGATTTCATCCATTTTCTGGAATACTTTACACAGGTGTTTAAGATGGTCCTCAAATGTTTTTGAGAATATAATGATATCATCAATATAAACCATCAGCCATCCTTCAATTATCTCTTGATGGAATGTGTTATCCATTACTTTTTGGAAAACTGAAGGGGCATTTTTAGGGCCAAATGGCATCCTAATATACTTATAAATACCCATATGAGTGGAAATCATCAGAAGGTTCTGAGAATTTTTCTCAACAGGTACCTGGTGATATCCTTTATTACCATCCAAACAGCTGATATATTTAGCACCCTGTAAAGTAGAATGTAGAGAGCTGATTCTAGGTAAAGGGGAGATATCATCAACAGTATAAGTGTTTAGTGCTCTATAATCACCACATAACCTGGATTTATCTTTCTCATAAGAAATTAGGACAGGTGAGATAACACAATATTTAGGTGTTTCAACTACCTTTTCAATAATATTCATTTTTAAAAGGGTAGAGATATTGTCTTCAATATCTTTTCTCTTTGTGGGAGAAGCAGGATAAGGCTTCTTCTTTAAACTAGGTGGTATATCAGTTAATGGGCAAGACAATGAAAGTTTCATTTCCTCTTTAACTAATCCCAGTTCATGTGACCCATGAGCAAAGGCCATAGGAAAAGATTTTATCAAGTTAATGATGGAATTTTTATCCTCACCAGAAAGTTGTTCTCCAGATGAAGCATTGTCAATTTCAGACATAAGGGCATGCATTTCCTTTGTAGATCTTCCTTTATATTGAAGCACAGAATTACATGTGTTCAATTCTGGTTTTACTAATTTTTTAGGGGAGGAAATCTTAAATTTTCTCTTCCCATTCATCCCCATTGTGAAAAATTGGTTTGAAGGATCCAATTTTATACCATACTTGGTTAAAATATCATTCCCTACAATAAACCAATTGCTCAAGTTATCATTTTTCATGACAACAAAATCACAAATAGCTCTTACAAAACCATGGTTATATTTAAAAAACACTGTGGCTTTGTATTTCCCAATGGGGGACAAAACAAAGCCATAACCTCTCCAATTTTCAGAAATGATAGGCATCAGTTTAGATTTATAGTCTTGATCTACTGAAGAAAGTGCTCTTTCAGATACTACACTTCCTCCAGCTCCAGAATCCAGAAAAACTTCAATGTTGGTTCCATTGATCAAGACTGGTGCCTTAAGAGGGGCAATAATAAATTAGCTATCCTGAATGTTCTTTATGATCTCAGCATCTTCAACTGCAGATAAATCATTATTATCAATGTAAATAGTATTTAAATAATGGATATCCTCTTCCAGCATCAAGATTTCTTGTTGAGATTCATATGAAATATTGCTGGCACAATCACTTGATGTATCATCCAGTACCACTGTGTCATCAGCATGTTCCTCTGTTTTTTCTACAAGATTTATCTTCTTGTCACAAACATGGCCTTTCTGCCAAGGCTTGTTGCACTTGAAGCAAGTGTTTGTTGCATACTTCTTTGGTGCAACAGGGGCAGAAGGTTTACCAACCTTTTCCAGAGTTTCTGTTGGTAAGTGGAGGGTTTCTCCAAAGGGGCCCTAGGAATGAATCTTCTGGCATCATACTTATTGTTTAGAAGTATCTCATTGCAAGTATTAATGAAAGAAGAGGGTTCTTTGGAGAACTCAGTCCTAGCCACTATCAAGTCTCTCAGAGACATTGGTAATTTATAGAGGATCCTGTCCTTCCATAAATCAAACTCCATATTTGGGTCCATTGCCCTTTAGATTTTTACAAGTTTAATTAAAAACTCAATAGGGGGTATCAATGTTCAGGGATCCGCAATTAGGGATCAGGAATTTTTTTTCCCGGGATCAGACATTATTAATTGCGGAAGATTCTTATCCACTAGCCCCAGGGCTAGTGGATAAGAAATCCACGATAATGCATTATCCCGCCCCTTATACCCCAATTTCCATTCCTAATTCCTGATCCCAAACTCATCTCATCCATGATGGATTTTTAAGAAAGTCACATGACTTATAATTGCTGATGCCATCCTTAAGTATTTCCTCACTCTATGCTACTTAATTTTGGTGGCGAACACTTAAGTTTTTTTTCTATCTACACACCCCAACTGCACATTTGGCGGTGAATTCCCACTTCCCTCATCACATAACCCTTCCACCCGCAACAATGAAACACCTCTCTACTAGGAAGCTACTTCACTCAACAATGAATGCTATTACTTTTCTTTTAGTTCTTTACTATAAATCTGACTCTGATTTGGAAGATGCTTTAGCTTATATGTGTTTTCTTTCCAAAAAGCGTTACATCATCACCAGGGGGCCAAATCTTTATCATGATCCCCGATATGATCTGGCCTCCATTCTCAACATTCCTCATTTAAACTTCACACAACTTTTTAGAACTTCTCCCGATTCTTTCTTCAAACTTTATCAACTCATCTCCGATCATCCTATCTTCCATAACAATTCTCATAACAAACAGCGTAATCCTGCCATCCAACTTGCTGTTGCTCTATGTCGCTTTGGCTCAAATGGAAATGGTGCTGCCGTAAGACGTTTGGATAATCTCTTTAACATAGGATATGGTACCGTGATATTATACACCAAGCGCTGTATGATTGCTATCCTTTCCCTCAAGTCTCAAACTCTTGCTTGGCCAACTCCAGAACAGCGACTTGAATCCTCTCAAGTAATGCAAGCTGAAGGTTTCCCTGGCTGTGTAGGTTTTGTTGATGGCACAACCATCCCTTTGAGTCAAAAGCCTGCAATTACTCTCCAACATTTCTCTTCACCCTTTTAATTTTTAATTTTTATGTTTTCATACTTTCCAAATGTCCTCTTTGTGTACTTTAATCACTTGGTTTTGTATTTTGGTTTGTTGCATATTCATTTTTTTTTTTGAATTTACAGTGAATATCTTTTTTTTGGATGGCTCATTGGTTTTCTTTCACCAGCTCAACATGAAATCACATATTTTCTGAAATTGCATATTTTGTCAGTGATTTTTTTTTTCATTCATCCCTCATATCCTTTTCCTATTCTCCTCCAACATCCCTCAAACAATTTGGTTTCATTCATTTTGTCATCTCATCTCTCCAGGTAAGTCATTTTATTCTTTTTTTTTGATTTTTTGATTACTAATTATAATTTTTTTTGTTTTTTTCTGTTTATTTTATTTTTTTTATCTAAATTTTTTTTGTAAGTGGTTATTTTGGATTTCAATGGTATAATTAACCTTTTTTTTCTCTCCCTCTTTACTTTATTTTTTAGCTCCATCACCCTACTCTTCATCCCTCCTTGGCATTGTCATTATCCCCCCTTTCCCTTATTTCACTTTTTTTTGGCTCCATTTCATTGAAACACATACATTGCACATTCTTTATGCATTTCACTTACTCCATATTCAATTTCCCCACAATTCCAACATCAATCTTTCTCACTATATTTTTCCTACTTTTCAATCAAGGTAAGTTTCATCTCCTTTTTTTCATGCCTATATGATATCTCATTCCTTTTATGAAAACTTCATACTTAAATATATGTATGACTCTTATCTGGATAACAGTGAACTTATAAAACTCCTTTTGATCTCATCTTCATTACCACTTTTCAAGTTTTTGTAAAATTTTGAAAATCAGACTCGGAATTAGGGTTAGGTTTATTCAAATCTAATGTTCTTTTTACTGAAGATTCTCCTGAAGGCTACCTTTCATTTCCTGCAAACAGATTTGAATTTGATTCAGTGGTTGCTGAGATATTGACCGTTAAAGTTGAGCCTTTTTTTTCCCAATTTAAATTTTTATTTCATTTTTTATGTAACAAATTAGGGTTAGGTTTATTTAAATCGCATGTCCTTTAACTGAAGATTCTACTAAAGCATATCTTTCATTTTCCACAAACAGGTTTGAATTAGGTTCAGTGGTTGCTGAGATTTTGACCTTTGAAGTTGAGCCTTTTTTCCAAATTTCACTTGTCTTATTTCACACTTTTATATTGCATATTTAGAGGATAAGGATTCTGAAACTCTTATATGATTATTATCTAGGCATTTCAATTATATAGGCATATATTCGTTGGTCAAGAATATCACTAAAGCTCAAAAAGATGAAGATTTTTGCTTATGGGACACTCTACCTTCCTTTAACTCTTTTCTTGCTTTTCAACTCAACAAGCTCTGTAATAAAGCATTTGAAAAAAATCATGAACTTGCAACCAAAGTTGGAATACTGAATTGGTGTGACTCCGAATTGGAAGATATCAGCCACGAATATCTTTTATTTTCTAATGTTATTATCACTCATTCTGGATTCCACAATAGGATTCATATCGATAGGAATGATGCCAATTTTCTTACTTTTGGAATATTCTCATATATCAATCTGATAACTGGCCACCCAATACCATCTCCAGCTAAAATCAAAGGACATGGTTTATATTTTCCAGACCACCGGTGCATCATTGATTTTGGTTTGGGAAATGGTATCATCGAAACTATTTGGAATTCTTCTAAGGATAATCATCAAACGACCAAAGCTCCTCCTGGTTTGAAATCCTGTCAAGATTTCACTCATTTCGGTTGCTCATTTCAAATCAGTAATAAGTTGATACAAAGAATCAATAAGGTAAAGAAAGAAGGTAAAGTTATTCGATTTAAAAAAACTTTATCTAGATCCAAAAAGTATGGGGATTAGAGTTGTCATCGAAAATTTTATATTTTTTCATAAATTTTTAATAAATATTTTTTATATATCAATTTTCTCAAATAATGTGATGAGCCATCGACCTTGTGTTGTATAACAGGTAATCATGATAACATTTATTTGTTTCATGGGGTTCCTCTTTCCTATACCTGTAGAAAGTCCCAAACTTATGTTTCTCGACTTGGTCTGCATTTTGGCTTGAGGGATTGTCATTACTTTAAACTAGGGAAATTGATATATATTAGATATTTATTTAATAATTTATGTAATTATATTAAATTTAGATGACTTCCACCCCTTACTTCAATAAAATGCAGGGGGGGGGTATTGCCAAATTTTCAAATCTGACATGTGAAATTGATGACTTAGAAAAATTTTGGTGATACCCACCCCTTGCTTCAATAAAATGCAGGGGAGAGTATTGCCAATTTTTTTAAACAGATATAGAATTTTTTTGACTTGTAAATATTTTTGTGATACCCGTCCCTTACTTCAATAAAATCCATGGGGGGTTGTGCCAAAATTTTTTATAAGACTTGTGAAATTCTTGACATGTAAGAATTTTTAGGATACCGGTAAAATGCAGGGGGTAGTAAAGCCAAATTTTCATATAAAACTTTCAAGATTCATGACATGAAAGAATTTTTGTGATACCCACCCCTTACTTCAAAAAAATCCAGGGGTGGGGGATTGTCAAATTTTCAAAGGAGACTTGAAAATTTTATTTAAAAAAAGAATATTTAACATTAAAATACGATATTTCAAGAAATACAGAAAATAATTGTAAAATTTATGTACAAATAAATATGAACACATGAAGTGTGAAAGAAATAAAAGAAACTAGTCAACAAAAAATTTCATTAAACGTTCTATTTCTTCAACAGATTTGTTTGCTTTAATTCATTCGATCAAGAAATCTTTCTTTTTAGAACTTTCTTGGAGATCATGCTTATACTTCATCTGTTCCATTAAGTTTTGATGCTTGAGTGTTTTTTCCTTATTTTTGGATTTTTCAATACTAAGAGTTAACTCAAACTTCTTCTCCTCCAAATCTTGGGCCCTACCATCCTTCTGTAAAGAGAGCTCAAACTTCTTCTCCTCCAAATCTTGGATCCGATCATCCTTCCGTAAGGAGAGCTCATACTTCCTCTCTTCCAAATCTTGTACTCTGTCATCCCTCCTTAAAGAGAGCTTGTATTTCTTCTTTTCAAAGCTCAGTGTCTCTTTAGCAATTTCCACTTGTTCTAGAGTGAGAATAAAAATTAACATAAAGTAGAAGAAAAGCAGAGTAAAGTAATAAGAGGTATGATATCACTTACCAGCATCACGTTTCTCTAAAAACTGTTCCATCGAAGAAAAAGGTGTTTGTGATGAAGTATCACTTTTTCGTCTTCTTTGGGAGAGGAAATTTAGACTAGTTGAAGCCCTTCTCTTTTTGTTCAACGTAGCATTTTCCTCCTCATCATTGTCACTAGCTTCAGACTCAGTTGATTGAGGATCCTGGGTTTGTTCATCAGCCTTTTAAGAAATAAGAAAAATATAAGTAAATAAAAAAATAGAATTGATAAGATAAAAGAAACAGACCTGAGTTAGATTGGGTTGGGTTAAATCGCCAATAGGATCAATAGCAAAGCTATCTAGATTCGTAGAATTTAGAAGAGGGGAGGCTTGAGTGGAGGAAGAGGATGGGAAAAGATTTGCTTTGACATCATGTTCGGAGATAGGATCTTCTCCATCCAACATGTTTACAGGATTAACATCGGCTCGCTCTCCAAAAATTGCATCCATCTCTTTAAAGTAAGGACATAAAGAATCAAGTTTATTGTCTATGGATTTTATACCCTTAGTTATATCAATGTCAGTAACCCCAAAACCAGTGGAAGATGAAAGAGCCTTTGCCTTCTTGTATTTTGCTCGATAATGCTTGAAGCGTTCAGACATCTGTTTAGGCAATAGATCAATCCTTCCCTTGGTCTTATTGTGTAATTCATTTGCCATTAGAAGATAGCCATTAACTTTTGATGTGGGGGGCCGTCCTACTTTAGTGGCATACTCAGTACCAAAACAAGAATCATAGTTAGATTTGGTTTTCAGCCAGTTGATAAGAATGAGATGTTCATCTTTTTTTAATTGAACAGTCTTTGATTTCTTGGCTGAGCGGGGGAAAGAGGAAGTAGTGGGAATTGAAGAACAACTGGGTGATGGCTGCCTTTGAGAAGATCTAGGATGACGAGGCATGTTATTATAAATGAAGATGAAAAGGAGCAGAAACAAGCAGATGAGATAGTGAGATAAAAAGGAGAAGAATCAAATAGATGAAATGGGGAGAAATTCTGAGCGGATAGAATGAACAGGATGGGATGAGAATGGAAGTGCGCAGCAAGGTAGAAGGCTGGGATATCCAGAAAGTTGTCCAAGATGTGGTTATCAAATATTGAGGATAAAAATGTCAGATAAGAGGTGAACATTGACACGTAAAGTGTCTAATAACCCAATTATTAGCAAAAATAATTGCGGAAGATAATTGGGGTATGCAGATTATTTTCCGCAATTAATTTAATTGCGGATTGGTCAACATTGATACCCCCTAATAGGTTTATCAGTAGAAGAGATATATCTAGCTTCCTCATACTGCCTTTGTTGAGCCATTCTGAACTTGGAGCCACCAAATTGTGCTTTAATTAATTTCTTCCAATCCTCCCATGAGTAGTCATTCCCATCCAGGAGAACAGATTCATACCACATCAGGGCAACATTAGTGAACAAAGAAATTAACTTGGACACAATTTCCTCATCTGGGAGTTTGTAAGAATTTTTTAAGTTATCAATTCTGCAAATAAATTGTTGCCAATCAGAGGAAGAATCACCATCAAATGTTGGGTACTGGTCAAGTTTTGGAAAATTCTTTTGATTTGAAGGAGTCTCCTTAGTACTAGTTTGTTTCTGAGTAAGAAGCAGCTATAATTTCTCTAATTGTGCTGAAATCTCATTGTTTAATCCTTCTGTTGCAGATCCTGGTGCATCATCAGTTTTTGATGGAAACTCAGTGTTATCAACAGGTATTTCTGGAGCTATTTTTACTTTAGATGAACTAGCCACAGGTACTATTTGAGCATCCTGCACTATATGTTCCTTCACAGAAATTTCAGAATATTTTTGGTCATTTAACAATGAGTTCAATTTTTCTTCAATGGTTGTTAGTCTTGTTTTCATTCTTGGAAGACTAGATAAACTCTCATTGATAGTTGCAAAAGATAATTGATTTTTATTTTGAAAAGATGACAAATGGTCATTCAATCTTTTCAGATTTATCTTATCTATCTCTACCTCCTGGCAACAGGCAGATACAGTATCTTTTAGTTTAGACAAATCATTTTTTATATTTTGCCATAAAGCAACTTTCTTTTTATGGGTTGCTTTGTAATGAGACAATTCATCAGAGACTCTCTGTGATTCACTTCTTAATGCTTGATAACCCTGATCAGTTAACAAACTATTATATGTCTGAGTCAATTGCATATTTTTCATTATATGATTTTTCTTGGCAATAATATCTCTCAAGTGCTCATCATTAATTCTTGCTACATCTGGAGTGTTTCTCAATAAGGAAACTGAGTAACTTTCCAGACTCTCATAGAACTCAGGGTCAAGAGTTTCATCAATCACAGCCATATCAGGATTAATCATTGAGGTAGCAATTAAAAGTAAAGGATTTGATACATGAGTGATTTGTCTACTACTCCCAGCCTCTATAGGTCTCAAAGTTTCATCCTTTCTTCCTGATTTACCTGAAGGAACAGAGTCAGCCACAAGAAAAGGCACTTGAGAATCAATAGAGGGACGTACCAGGGTTTGCTGGGTATCACCATATTGGTCTTTCTTCTTCTTTTGCCTCCTTGATAAGGGTGAGAAGGAGTGGGGTTGACCTGGTTGAGCCTTGATGGACCTGCCTGAGGTAACTGATGCTGGTTTTGAGCCAGGTAGTCCCACTGAGTGTTTAGCCAGTCCCACTTCCACTTGGACACTTCCACCTTCTCTTGGGACTGGGGAGTCAATTGTTGTTGATCCCTGGGAGGAAGAGATTTCTTCTTCTCTTGGAGAAAAGTATCTGTTCTTCTCACCTTTTCTTCCAAAGCATCTACCCTTACCTTTAGTCTCAAGCTTTCTGTCCTTAACTCCTTTATGTGAGTAGACAGATTCTTTACCTGCTGAGACAATGGCATCTTTTTTATCCTGAAGCTTTTTGGAAGCTCTTCTGGTGGGTTTATCATAGGCTTCTGATCCTGAGTTGTGTCCACTAGGATTTCTACTTCCTCCAACTCTACATCCTGTTTGGGGCAAGGATTTATTAGTTTGAGAAATTCTTCTTGTTAAAGGAGAACTTACAGAAGTAGGCTCATCATAATTAATTAAGTCTAGTTCTTCTTCACGTGCAGCAGAACTACTTTGGTCAGTCATTTTAAGATTCTACTGAAATGAAGAAAAGAGACAATAAGATTAATTAGTCTTTATTTTTGATTTTTTAAAAAAAATAAAATAAAATAAAATAAATCTTTTTCAGGATAAAAATCAACTTAAATAAAATTAATTTATTAATAGAAAAAAAAATTTAAAACTAGGATTATAATATAATCAACTGTAGAAATAAATTAGAATTTTTATTAATAATTTTTAATTATTTATTTTCAGGATTTAAATCAACTAATTTATTACCAGGAATTATTGTCAACTGAAGTAATCAAATATGAAACTTTATTAATTTAACAAAATTTTATTAAACTGATAACTTAACTACCAGGACCTAATGTCAACTGAAGTAATTAAATATAAATTTTTATTTTAAAATTTTATTAAGCTTGATCACTTAATTACCAGGACTTAATGTCAACTGAAATAATTAAATGTGAGTTTTATTAATTAAAATATTTATTGAATTACCAGGACTCAAATTCAACTGAAGTAATTAAATATTAATTATATATTAATTAAAAATATTATTGTCAGGACAATTTGTCAACTGGAACAATTAAATTAATCAGGACAAATGTCAACTGAAAAATTATAATAAATAATATTAAAATATAATTAATTTATTACCTCTGGGACTAAGAGCACTTATTGCTCTATTATGGTCTACCAGGAAAAATAAAAAAAATTATAATAATAAAAATAAAGTCCAATTACCAGACACCTCCCCCTGAAAAATGTGCAAATTAATGCCACTTACAGAGTGCTGAGTAAAAGGAAATACGTAGCAAATGAAGAGTGAAGAGTAACCCAAAAATAGTAATAACAATAATTACCATGATATATACGACGTTTAGTCAGTATATGAACTTAATTTTTGGAGCGCGGTTTGATTCCCGTTCGCAGCAAAATTTTTTGTCACATGACGTATGACGTTTGTCGTTTTCTCGCTTTCTCGTCCTTTACAGGTACTTCGCACACCGATGGTCCCCTTGATTACGCCTCAAATATTGTTGCGCCGTTGATAATTTGGAAAGCCCTCAATTGTCAAGTTCCCCTTTTGGTCTAGAAGTTTTGGTACGGAGTTTGTATGAAGATTTTAAGGATTAATTGGACTCTCAATAATTTGGTACGTATTTCTCAATCAAAGATGATTTTACTCAATGATAAGAGGTAAATTTAAAATATCAATATAAGTTATAGATTAGAATTACGTCCTTGTAAATACTAAAGATATAAAATATAAGAGATAAGTGTTATATTGTAGTTGTGATAATAAAGTAAGGTAATAAAGGAATGAATCAAAAACAACCAAAAGAGAGGCCTTATATAGGCAAAGGAGGGACAAAGCACGGCAATCAAATTCTGAAAACAGTAGTATGAGAGAGAGAGAAAAAGGATATTCCAGAAGGAGTATTTTCAAATAATAAAGTTGTTCTAAAAAGAAGGCATCAAAAAGATGTATTTACAGAGTATGTCAGAAATACATCAATTTATTTAATATTTACTGTAGAAGTCAATTCTAAATAAGAAATTTGAGTTTTTGTATATATTTAATATTATTTGAATATTAAAATCTATTTTTTTTAATATAAATCTTTATTTCTTCCAACCTGTCAAATGAGCACGGTGTTTGAGAAAAAATATAAGGGACAATTTTATATTTATTTTTAATTTTATCATTCTGTAATTAGTTAATTTATTATAAGTAATTTTAATGTAGCTAATTTATAATTAAATAATTAAAATGATAAGGTGCAGCTTCATCCAGTAAATAATTAATTATTTCACTGGGTAAGTCTGGTAGCCTGGCTGACAATTAGATTAATAGACATTCTGATTAGCAGCATTAGATTCATAGACATTGACAGAACCATAACCAGAATCAGAGAGAGGTAGCTTAGCAGAAACAGAAGCAGAAGATTCATTTGCAGTGACAGTAGTATTAGTGGTAGTTGTCAGCCTGTATATCTCCAGGACTGAGTAAAAAGTGATTATAAGTTATGTTAAACACATGAACTATACATGGGAACAATAAATAAGAGTACACAAATAGTATACATAAGTAAAATTATGATAATACACAAAAAATGCCATTATAACACCTTATATACACGCATATATCCACCTTTTATAGGTCTTATGTACTTAATATTAAGTTGGAATATGTTAGGGTAATCTTAAGAACCTTAAGTATAAGGCTACATAATTTTTAAGTACACTTAAAGCTGTTACATTCATTGTTTTATGCAAAAAACAAGAAATGCGCTTTATTTCACTTAAAAGTTGACTATATGCGCTATAAAATTGAGAATATCAAAATTGCGCTTTGACAGATCAATTGGGCTCAATTAGAACTATTGATTTGGCTATTTAAATGCATAAAAATAACACTTTTCAAATTTGGTGTTTTTTATGCCAGAAATGGCTTCTGTGTACTGGCCACATACTGCCTGCTTTTTTCCCGTGTGAATAGCTTCATTTTTAGCAAAGTTAGCTTTTTCACACTATAATTACCCCACATTCTACGCCCACTGTGGGGAAACACACTAAAATAGGCAACAGGCGCTTATTTAGTGTCCTAGCTTAATTAATAATGCATTGACCTTGTTTATATGCACTAATTTCATTAATAACCTCAATCTTGGCACTTTATTTCATCACCACGCTTAAATTCGCCTATTTTTATTCAAGGATTTACCCGTGCAAGCACCTGCCAAGAACTGCATGTAGTTACCCCACATCTCACGCTCTTTTTTAAGTTTTTGGGTGGTTTCTCAGTCAATTTTGGTTATTTTTGAATGGGAATTTCACGTAGTATAATGTCAGGATTAGCCCCATTATTTCTACAGTAAATCCCCTTTATTATTAAGCTATTATTAACCTTAAAAAGTCCCCTTTAGTCTTTTATATAATTGTTTTATACGCATATACTCTCTTTTTGTCTTTTTCTTTAATTTTGATGGATCTCCTTATTATTACAGTATTTTGGCGGTTGTTACTTGTCTAATTATGTCATGGGTCACTAGGGATGTTGATGGGAAGATCTATTAGTTGTTTTGAGGCGTCATTAACTGTGTATTGGATGGTATATCAAGGGATTTATTGGGGAACTCAGTGTGTATAAAAGGAGGAGGTTTTTGGGTCTTGTTTCTACATTCTTTATCATTACAATTTAACCAATATAACCAAATCAATTACAATACATATCAATTAGTACTTTTATAAGACTTTTGAATAGTATCTGAATTTATATAATCTATTTTTCTACCAACTATAAAGATTGTAAGCCATATATAAGAATAGTGAGAATTATATTACTGAGACCTTCATATTTAATTTTATTATACAATTTAGTGGATTAAGACTACAGTATTCATATAGGACCATAAAAATCTTCTAGACAACTGACTATTCAAGCTAGTTCACGTCCTTGTACTTGACCTTAGCCTGACAATTGGGGGCCTTTCCTCAAGAATTCTGTTATAATCCAGTAAGTGACATTTTCAAAGAAGGTACACGTAAATAATATCCCTATAGAAATATTTGGATAATTACAACAGGTTGGGGTCACTTATATAGTGATTTCAGAAAAAGAAGCCCTGTTATATAATAAAATTGTGATATTGAATCATCAATTTTACCACTAATTTAACATATAATTGTTCTTAGTGGGAGTCTGTCAATAGACCAATTAAATTTGTGATCTTTGCAGATGATAACCAATTAAACTGATTAATTGTTTTCTTTTTACAGGACTCTTAATCCCTTTTTATTGGTTTGTAAAATTCATTTAATATTTGGAAAGAATCTTACTAACAAATTTTCTTTTTTAAATATAAATACACGGCTACATATTGTAGACCAGTTAAATCAAGTGACCACATAAAAGCATATTTGACTTTTGGCACTTAAAGATTCACTTCATACCAATAAGTAAGCAATAAAATTGTCTTCAGTGGTATTAATAAATACTGATTAAACTCCTTTTTGAAGTTTTCATATCTAAACTTTCAATTCTTTAAAATTCCACGTAAAAATGTGTGACAACAATGACATTGTAAGTAATAAGGCAAAACCTTATAACTTAAGAACTAGAGCTGAAAGACCTGTTACAGGAAATCCAAATGGAGGGTCAAGAATCACCAGTAACAATAAACAACACCCCACCAATGTCCATGGAGGAAAAGGAAAAGCTCTTAAAACAAATGTCAATAAAGAAGTCCAAAAACACCTTACAAGAGCAAATTCACTCCCTCTCAACCCTACTGAATACACTAACAATAAGAGTAAACAATATGTTAGACCAGATCAACAATCTGGAGAAAAGGGCGGCACAGGGCTTTATAGAAGTCAACCAGGCTCTAGTGGATATAAGGTCTCATCAACAACCAGTGGCACCAAATACCACAGCAACACCTCCAGTCCCAGAAGAGGACCAAAAGATAACTGTAAGCAAATGGAAGTGGGATTGGTATGCCCAAAACTACAACAGTCCTCCTCAACAGGGATCCAGCAGTCACCCTTACAGGGGAAAGCCAAGGAGAGGCAGGGGAAATAGAATAAGACCGTGGTAAGTCATCCATCTTCTCAAGATCAATTATATAATCCTAACAATGAATTACTTATAGGTAATGAAATTGATAGAGAGTTATTGGATATAATTGATAAGGATTTAAAAAATTATTCATTTGAAAATAACATGCTAGACTTGTCATTAAATGAGGACAATGTACATAGTTTTATTGACCACCAGGAAAATA
Source organism: Hemileia vastatrix (assembly GCA_030280995.1). NCBI lineage: Eukaryota > Fungi > Basidiomycota > Pucciniomycetes > Pucciniales > Zaghouaniaceae > Hemileia > Hemileia vastatrix. Next base: position 8,890,689 of record JASXTE010000017.1, on the reverse strand, counting down.
CTATTAATATAAAAATGGAATCAAATGAATTAAAAATTGACCCTGATGATGAATCTTCTGAATTGGAAACAGACAAAATTGAATATTTTCTAAAAGAAAATCCAATGGAATCAAAAATAATTAGTAAATTATTATTAAGAATTGAAAAATTGGAAGAATTCTCTAGAGAGTCCAACAATAATACAGAAAGTGTATTATTAAACATCACACAATCATTGAGTACAACAGCCAATAAGTTAAAAGTTATTGAGAATTCAAATAATGAATTGATCAATGAAAACAAAAGATTAAATTCTGAGATTAAAAATTTAGAAATTAAATTAGAACATTCTCAGAATATTATGGCCACCATAGAGGGACGTGTAAAATTGTCTTTTTCAAATGTAAATGATACCTTAACCCATGTACCTGTAATAAAATATAGGTTACAAAGAGTTGAAATTGAAGTAGCTAAAATTTTGAAAAATACTGAAACAATAAAGGATAATACCTCTTATGTAGAAAGAGTACCAGTTTTTATGAAACACTCTGATGATAAACCAATGATGGAACATGAACATAGTGTCATGGGCTCTGAGAATATAAAATCAGTAAAAGATGAAATTAATGATCATCTTTCTAAAGTGAGTGAATTACTCAATATTCCTCAGGTTAGGGAAGCTAAAATAGCCAAAAGAACTGGCCTAAGTTAGATCAGTACCCTTCTTTTGACGGGGATTCAAAATCTGATTGGCAACAATTCATACAAAGAATTGATAACTTAAAATTTTCATATAAATTACCTGATGAAGAAATTACTTCAAAGTTAATATCTTTATTTACAGATGTGGACTTATTATGGTTTGAATCTGTATTGAGTGAGGGAATTAATTACTCCTGGAATGAATGGAAGGCACTAATTGAAAGGCAATTTGGTGGCCCAAAATTTAGAATCACTCAACAAAGACTGTATGAAAGGGCCAGATATAATCCAAATGCTGGAGATAAACCCATGGTCTTCTTAATGAATTTAATAAAAATCATGAAAGCTATGGATCCAAAAATGGATTATGAAGAGTGGAAAGAAAAAATAATATACAAGTTGCCTATATCAGTTAGAGACATTATTGTAGCTAGAACTGAGACTGTCAGAGACACCTCTGGATTCATTAATATATGCAATCAGATATTATTAAACCACAAGTATGAAACCAAGTATAGTAATTACAGACAAAGTGTTGACGTGGTAAAACCTACTACAAGTAAGTTACCAGTGGAAAAGAAAAAACCTTCAGCTCCCCTTGTCCCTAAGAGACAAGAAAATAACACTTGTTACAAATGTAATGAACCTTGGGTTAAAGGTCACACATGTAAGAAAAGAATAAATGTTATTGAAACCTCACAGAATTCTGAACCTAGTAATCATGAAGATGAGAATGTGGAATCCAGTGAGGATTGAAAAAGTAACATATCTTACAGTGATGATGAAAATGAGATATTTGTATTAGAACAGGATATAATGTTCCTGAATGATGCTATACCTCATACAGACACATCTTTAACTTCCATAGAGGAAGCTGAAATAATCAAAGATGTATCTCATGACACTTACAAAATAACACCTATCAGAGCACCTATTATCATATGTGGAAAAGAAATGAATGCCATTCTTGACACTGGGGCTGCAGGTAGTGTAGTTTCACTTAATGCATTAATGAAACTTGATAGTAAGTACCAGGAAAAACTAGAACCTGTTCAGACAAAGAACTGGAGGGGTTTTGGTTCAGTATTAAATCCAATTGGCAAATACAAAACTGCTGTATTCTTTAAATATAATAATGGATATGTTAGAGCAGTTTGTGAATTTGTAGTAATGGATAATAATAATTGTAGTGATTGGTTTATTATTGGCAATGATTTATTGACGAAATTTGGCATTAAACTAGATCCTGCAAACAGTTGTTTCACCATAGGCGTGAATGGTAAAAGAAAATTCAAAATATGTTCTGAAAATTCAGTATATGCCATTTCTCCTAGAGAAGAACAACTGCAAGGTGGAAGAACCACCAATGAAGTGGGTGAATTGGAAAATGAAATCCAAAAGGCCTCTTTCAGTCCTCAACTCTCAAAAATTGAAGAAGAAGATATTTTAAGATTGATTAAATCATATCCTATGGCATTTGCTCATGGTTCAAATGAACTAGGATTGGTCAAAGACCATGAGATGAAAATCTCTCTAAGCTGTGATTTGGATAATATTCCTGGCAGCTTAAAAAAGAAACCTTACCCAGCATCTCCTGCAAAAAGGAAAGATATTGAAGACAATATAAAATTGTTGTTGGAAATGGGTATTGTTGAAAAAGTGGACACAACACCTAAGTATTGTGTCATTTCACCAGTATTAATCTCTTATGAAAAAGATAAGGCAAGATTATGCGGTGATTATAGAGCTCTGAATACATACACAGTAGATGATATTTACCCTCTACCAAGGATAGCTTCTATCCATGCTACCTTACAAGGAGCAAAATATATTTCCTGTCTGGATGGGAACAAGGGTTACCACCAGATTCCTGTGGAAAGAAATTCTCAAAATTACTTATTAATAACCACACATATGGGTATATATAAGTATGTGAGAATGCCATTTGGCCCAAAGAATGCGCCTTCAGTCTTCCAAAAATTGATGGATAGTGTCTTTCATCAGGAAATTGTTGAAGGATGGCTATTGGTCTATATTGATGACATTATAGTGTTTTCAAAAACATATGATGAACATTTAAATCACCTGAAAAGAGTCTTTCAAAAAATGGATGAAATTAATATGACTATTGCATTAAAGAAATGTAAGTTTGGATTTCAATCCTTGAAAGTACTTGGACATGTTGTATCTGGATTACAAATTTGTGTTGACCAGAATAAGGTGGCAGCAATTAAAAACATTGGGATACCTAAAAATGTAAAAGAGGTTCAAAGTTTTTTGGGTATGTGTGGATATTATAGACAATATATTAAAAATTACCAATCCATTGCAGCCCCTTTAACAACATTAATCAGGAAGAATGAGGCTTTCATTTGGAATAATGAAAGACAAAACGCCTTTAATAAATTAAAGGAATGCTTAATGTCAGCTCCAATATTGGGACTGCCAGATTTCACCCTACCTTTTATCTTGTACACTGATGCAAGTTTCATAGGTTTAGGTGCTGCTTTACAGCAGAAACAGATAATAAATGGAAAATTATCTGAAGTAGTTATCTGTTATATATCCAGAACCTTAAGAAAAACAGAATTAAGGTATGGTGCCACACAGCTAGAATGTTTAGCCGTGGTGTGGGCTTTGGAGAAACTTCATTACTATCTGGAAGACCAGAAGTTTGAACTTATAACAGATTGCAGTGCAGTAAAATCATTACTAAACATGAAAACACCTAATAGGCACATGTTTAGATGGCAACTAGCTGTACAAGAGTACAGGGGAAGAATGACAATCACTCACAGAGCAGGAACATTGCATTCAAATGTGGATTTATTATCCAGAAGTCCTTTGCCAAATGATGCTGACAACCCAGCTTATGTACCTGAAAATGAGGTTATACATATATTTGGGATTTATATAGTGGATTTAGAAGAAGAGTTTATGCAAACTATATTGGAAAATTATTCATCTGATAAAGATTTTTCTAAACTATCTACCATTCTTAATGATCCAACAAATGCCTCCATGAGTGCATTAATTAAAACCTTGCCTCCAAAGTATAAAAATGCGTTGGAAAAAGGTAAACTATCAATTGAAGATGGATATATATATTACAGGAAAAAGTTAAGCAATGTAATAGTAATACCACCTTCTATGAAAGAGTTAATGTTGAGTACTTGTCATGATGACATCTTAGCTGGTCATTTTGACTTTAACAAAACATTAACCAGAGTTAAAAATACAGCCTGGTGGATAAACATGAAAGAGGATGTACAAAAATACATTGAAACATGTGACTCTTGTCAGAAATCTAAAAGATTAACTGGGAAGAGAGCTGGGTTGTTACAACAAATAGAGCAGCCAAAAGCTCCATGGGAAATTATAAACATGGATTTTGTAACTGGCTTGCCATTAGCAGGAAAAGAAAGTTTCAATTCTTGCTGGGTAATAGTGGATAGATTAACAAAAATTTGTAAGTTTATCCCTACCCATAAAGAGGTATCTGCAAAAGACTTGGCATTACTATGGTGGACTCAGATGATGAATACTGCTGGGTTCCCCAAAGCCATAATCTCTGACAGAGATCCTAAATTTACTTCAGAGTTCTGGACATCTTTGATGGAAGTATCAGGTTGTCAATTAAAATTGTCTACAGCACACCATCCACAAACTGATGGGCTGGCTGAGAGGATGATACAAACTCTAGAAGACATGATCAGAAGATATTGTGCCTTTGGATTAGAATACAAAGACAATGAGAAATTCACACATGACTGGGTAAAATTAATTCCTGGCCTTGAATTTGCTTATAATAGCACAACTCATTCTGTAACAGAGAAGAAACCATTTGAACTCTGGCTGGGATACGTACCAAATACCCCAGTAAATCATTTAAATAAATTACCAAGATTGGATATACACCCTGGCACTAAATCCTTTATTCATATGCAACAAATGTGTAGAAAGCATGCAGAAGAATGCATCCAAAAATCATTTGAATATGAAAAGAAAAGGTGGGACAAATCTCATAAAGAATTTGAATTCAAAAAGGGAGATGAAGTCCTCATATCAACACTACATTTTAACTTACAAGGTAATGTTAAATTAAAGGATCCCTTTGTAGGACCTTTTGTAGTAAGTAAAATGGCTGGGAATAATGCAGTGGAAGTCATATTATATGCTCCATATGATAGGAAACATCCAGTTTTCCCTATCTCATTATTGAAACCTTACCATGCAAATGATCCTGATTTTTTTCCAACAAGAAGGGGAAGGCCTAAAAAGCAACCCGAAGAAATTGTGGAAAAAGCAGAGATTGAAAAAATACTCAAGAAAAGAATCCTTACTAAAGAAAAAGGAACTGAGTATTTACTAAGATTTAAAGGGAAATCAAATGAATTTGATAAATGGATACCTGAAAAAGAAATTTCTAATTTATCCACCCTTCTTAAAAAATTTAAACAGAAATAAACTTCTGTTCAACCAGCTGAGGGGTTAAAAAACCAGTACTCATAATATTTTATTATGTTTTATTTCTTTAAAGTATAATCTTTAATGCTACAGAATTAATCTGAATACCTGAAAATTACAAATAAATAAATAAAATGTATAACTTATCATTTTTTTTATTGTTTTTTTTGGGTGGGCAAGTGTCAGCCTGTATATCTCCAGGACTGAGTAAAAAGTGATTATAAGTTATGTTAAACACATGAACTATACATGGGAACAATAAATAAGAGTACACAAATAGTATACATAAGTAAAATTATGATAATACACAAAAAATGACATTATAACACCTTATATACACGCATATATCCACCTTTTATAGGTCTTATGTACTTAATATTAAGTTGGAATATGTTAGGGTAATCTTAAGAGCCTTAAGTATAAGGCTACATAATTTTTAAGTACACTTAAAGCTGTTATATTCATTGTTTTATGCAAAAAACAAGAAATGCGCTTTATTTCACTTAAAAGTTGACTATATGCACTATAAAATTGAGAATATCAAAATTGCGCTTTGACAGATCAATTGAGCTCAATTAGAACTATTGATTTGGCTATTTAAATGCATAAAAATAACACTTTTCAAATTTGGTGTTTTTTATGCCAGAAATGGCTTCTGTGTACTGGCCACATACTGCCTGCTTTTTTCCCGTGTGAATAGCTTCATTTTTAGCAAAGTTAGCTTTTTCACACTATAATTACCCCACATTCTAAGCCCACTGTGGGGAAACACACTAAAATAGGCAACAGGCGCTTATTTAGTGTCCTAGCTTAATTAATAATGCATTGACCTTGTTTATATGCACTAATTTCATTAATAACCTCACTCTTGGGACTTTATTTCATCACCACGCTTAAATTCGCCTAATTTTAGTCAAGGATTTACTCGTGCAAGCACCTGCCAAGAACTGCATGTAGTTACCCCACATCTCACGCTCTTTTTTAAGTTTTGGGTGGTTTCTCAGTCAATTTTGGTTATTTTTGAATGGGAATTTCTCATAGTATAATGTCAGGATTAGCCCCATTATTTCTACAGTAAATCCCCCTTATTATTAAGCTATTATTAACCTTAAAAAGTCCCTTTTAGTCTTTTATATCATTGTTTTATAGGCATATACTCTCTTTTTGTCTTTTTCTTTAATTTTGATGGATCTCCCTTATTATTACAGTATTTTGGCGGTTGTTACTTGTCTAATTATGTCATGGGTCACTAGGGATGTTTATGGGAAGGTCTATTAGTTGTTTTGAGGCGTCATTAACTGTGTATTGGATGGTATATCAAGGGATTTATTGGGGAACTCAGTGTGTATAAAAGGAGGAGGTTTTTGGGTCTTGTTTCTACATTCTTTATCATTACAATTTAACCAATATAACCAAATCAATTACAATACATATCAATTAGTACTTTTATAAGACTTTTGAATAGTATCTGAATTTATATAATCTATTTTTCTACCAACTATAAAGATTGTAAGCCATATATAAGAATAGTGAGAATTATATTACTGAGACCTTCATATTTAATTTTATTATACAATTTAGTGGATTAAGACTACAGTATTCATATAGGACCATAAAAATCTTCTAGACAACTGACTATTCAAGCTAGTTCACGTCCTTGTACTTGACCTTAGCCTGACAGTAGTAGTATTCAGAAGTTTATCATCATGTTTAAGTCTTTCCCAAGTGGTACAAAAGATTTTGTTGAGAACTGCAACAGTGATTGACTTGTCTGATTTGCATAGTTGTTCTGTTTCTTTGAGGACTTCTGAGCTAAACCGTGGGTTGTCTTGAATGATACGTTGACAGAGACAGCCTAAGATGTCCTTTTCACTGAGTCCTTGAGCCCATAAGCAAGCACACACATCTCGAAATTTGTTCATTAGCTCTATGGGATTGTCACATTCTTTAGAACAAAGATCGATCACTCTTTCTATTGCATTCAGTTGAGCCGCTCTAGAAACAGTGTTGAAGATACTTTTGATATGGCGAAATGTGTTCCTGCTTGGTGTAACATCAATGATTTGAGATTTTATTTCAGGCACAACAGAATTGATCAGTATTGCTTGTCCTATTCGCTCTTTGATGGAAGTTTTTGAGGCACCTTTTTGCTCTAGAAAGTTGGTTTCACCAGTGAAGTCACTGATGACGCCTCGTAGTTCTCTATGCCATTTGCGGAAATTTGAACCATCCTCTTTCAATGTATGTCGCCAGTCTTTCAAGAGCATCCTTGCCTTAACAATGCTGTCCCAAATATAAGAATCTTCTTGAATACGCAGTAGTACACGCAGATTGGGTGCATCTTCCATGTCAGACGTCACATCTTCATCATGAATTTGAGCTTTGTTTTCGTTTGTGTTAATGTCTTGAGGTGGTCATGGTGGATAGTTAGGTATTGGACGAGAGGTTGGTGTATTGTAGTCTTGAGGGGTCAGTTGTTGATTGGAAGGCATCATCAAAGTAGAGTGAGAGAGAAAAAAAGGAAAAAAAGAGAAAAAACAGAGAAAAGAAAAAAAATAAAATAAAAGGAAAGAAAATTAAATAATGAGAAAGAGGAGGAACAGAAGGTAGGGAACGAGAACGAGGTAAAATGGAGGGATATGTATATTTATAGAGGTTTTTTTTTAATTTAATTTATTTTATTAGTTTTTAATTTATTTGTTTGTCGGTTGAAATTTGCTTTCGGAGAGATAGTGCCACTATCTCGCTTTGATGCTTGGCGAGAGCACCAACCTAATTGCTTGTAAAAATCGATGTTATTTTTTTGTTATTATTTATTATTATTATTATTATTATTTATTTTATTATTAATATATATAAGTTGATAGATTAGAAAGAAAGGAAGAAAGAGAAAAAAAAACGATAAGAAAAAAAAAGGAGAAAAAAAAAGAACAAGCAAAGAAAAAAAGAGGGAGAGCAAGCGATATAAGAAAGGAGAAGAGAGAAAAAAGGAAAAAAAGGAAATAAAATAAGGAGAGAAGAAAAAAAAGGCAAGACAGAAAGCCGTTAGTGGAAAGAGAAAAAATGTCGAGAGGTGATTGATGAGTGAATCCAAAAAAAGACAAGAGGAGAAACGCATGAGTCGAGAGGCAATTGGCGAGTGAACCAAAGAAAAAAAGGAGAATATGAGGCTAACTAGACCCTTTTAGTAAATTTTAGAGGAAAAAAGAAAAAAGATAAAATTAGGCGCAAGAGCCCATAACCTATTAGCGCAACGGCAGTGTTTTAGGAAAAAGGGATAAAAGATTGATAATCTTAATTACTGTTTCTGTGATACTAACTATATACACTTCTGCAGCGTAGTTGGAACCTAACACATGTTACGGATTAGTATCCCACAAAGATTAGCTACAAACTCAAACAAGAAGGATTGGTGGGAAATCTATATATGGCAAAGACATTAAAGCATATTAAAGTTAATCTCTAAATTAGAATATAAATACTGTACAATAGTTATTAGTGTAGATGTTTAACATCATAGACTTAACTAAGTACTCAACTACTAGACCTAAAGTGTATATATGTGTGATTGGAACATAAGTAATATAACAGATTATTAGAATAAACCACCATCTCAGGTTATGGGCATTTCCCGCTTACATTAAAAAAAATCATTATTTTTCTTCTTTTCAAATCGTTTTCTTTCAAAGTCGGGTGTTCTTACCTTTTAGGATTTTTCTTTTATTTTCACTATGCAATATAGGGGGTGGACTTGCTAGCAAGTCCTCAACCTGAACTCAGATGGAACTCAGACTGAACTCATACTGAACCCATACTGAACTCTACTTGAACACCCACCTAAAACTGTTCTGCTGAGTGGTGTTCATCCCTGATTGTATGGTTCCTTTATCAATAGCTCAATGTGTGTTCAATCTATGGTGAGTTTGGGTCCAAGGTTGCGGACTTGCTAGCAAGTCTGCCCCCCATATTGTGTGGTGTTTTGTTTCATTTTTTCTATTCTTTTCTTTTTTCTATTCCCGGCTCTCGTATTTCTTCAGGCTCTAGTTCACTTCTTTCTTGCTCTTGCTTTTTTTTTTCTTTCATTAACACTATCTATAATTTTTTTTATTGTTATCTCGTTTTATTTTTTTTTCTTCTCACTACGCAATATAGGGGGTGGACTTGCTAGCAAGTCCTCAACCTGAACTCAGATGGAACTCAGACTGAACTCAGACTGAACCCATACTGAACTCTACTTGAACACCCACCTAAAACTGTTCTGCTGAGTGGTGTTCATCCCTGATTGTATGGTTCCTTTATCAATAGCTCAATGTGTGTTCAATCTATGGTGAGTTTGGGTCCAAGGTTGCGGACTTGCTAGCAAGTCCGCCCCCCATATTGTGTGGTGTCTTCTCCTTTTTTTCTCCTATCGCTTTCTCGTTTTGTTTCTTTTTTTTCCTTTTTTTTTCCTTCTCTTTTTTTTTCTCTTCTATCGTTTTCTACCATAAACATATATAAATAAAATATAATAATAAACAAATAAATAAATATATATAAAATACAATAATAAATAAATAAAATACATAAAAGATAAAACATAACAATAAATAAATAAAATACATAAAAATAAAATATAACAATAAATAAATAAAATACAAAAAAGAGGCTTTGCCCAACATAATCAATAGATTAGGTTGATTTTAGTAGCCTGAAATCAAGAGTGATAAACCCAATTGCTGTGGACGCACACAATTGCCGAAAATATTGATTGTGTAAAAATAAAAATTAAAAATAAATAAATAATTTTTCTTTTCCTTTTTTTTGTCTTCCATTTTATTTTTTTATTTTTTCTTTCTTTCCTTTTATCTTATTCTATTTTTTTCTTTTCATTTTTTTTCTATTATTATTATTCATCCCATCTCTATATCTTCTTATGTCTCATCCATCATCATCATCCAGACGTAATAGAAGATCGACAGAAGCCATGCCAACTCCACCAGATGACCCTACAGCCAATGATAACGAGACTCATGAACCACATAGGATATCAACGTACACAGAAACTGGATTGGACAAGGATTATGCATTTGCTAAACTAACGAAGGCTAAATCTTGGATTGATGCTACTCCAAAATTAAATTTGACTGGGGACAACTTTCAAATGTGGATAATGAAGATACAAAAATTACTTGGAAAAGTAATTAGAGACAAATACTATGCTGACAACAGAAAATGGAGAATAAATTTACACAAGGATTATCTAGTTTGCAAAATATTAACTGAATTTGTTGACGATTCCATTCAAGAACTAATTTCTAATGGAAATTACCTGACAGCTTTTGACTTATTGGCCTTTTTGGTTACTCATTTTAATCAGAGCACTCAAATTCATCACATGAATTTATGGCAAGACACCTTATCTCTACGATTGGCTGATTTTCCCTCGGGTGTGGAATTTACACAAGCTATATACGAAAAATTTAGGACTATGCGGGCTTCAGGACTGGAATTGACAGTAGACAACATCATAGGTTTAATGCTTCAAAATCAAGCAAAGGGCGATCCCAGATTAGAAGATGACATTATGAATCAAATTAGTATGCTGTATCGAGTCAATGATATACTATCGTCAAAAGAAATTTCAAGAGTAATTATTGACTCACAAAGACAAGAATCATTGAAGATCAAAACCAAAAAAGAAAAAGTTATAACTATCAACAAATCTACATTACAAAAAAGTGAAGAACTGGATTTAATTGAAGTTGATGCAATAAAACAAACACAACAATCAGTTTGCTATCGATGTAACCGACCTGGAAATTTTGCAGCCAACTGTCGATCTTCACAAAAACAATTGTCCTCATCTCATTCTCAACATGCACCTTCGTATACAGCACATTATCCAATGCCTTTTTACCCTGCACTCACACCAAACAATCCTTATCCCATATTTCCAAATTTTCTTTACCCACCTCCATTTCCATGGCAACAACCACCACCACCTCAGAAACAACAATAAACCGATGAACGTAAAGCAGACTACTATAGACCTAATTACAACAAAGATAACAAAAATATAAAAACACGACTATTGGAAATTGACGATTCCAAGGAACCATCCGAGATTCATATTGAAAAGCTTTCAATTTCAGATGATGGACCTCTCCCAATTCTAGATAGCGGCGCTACTCATCACGTCACAGGCGATATGTCTAACTTTTCCTTGTATGTTCCTCTAAAATTACATATACCCCTCAAAGTAGCAGCTAATGGGAACAAAAATTTCATCACAGAAAAGGTTCTTTGATCTTCCCCGCGCCAAATGGGAATAGTGTTGAATTAAAAAATGTTTATTACTGTGAAAAAGTGAGTGGCACCCTTATTTCACAAGCTTCACTTATATTGGCTGGGTGTAGGATATCTTGTTCTTCAAGAGACATGGATATATTTTCTAACGATAACATTCTAATGTTTACTGCAAAATTCAACAACAGGAGCTGGACACTACCACAACCATTCCCAAGACATGTACTTGAAATAGTAATTGATAAAAGTCAACCTGTAGATAGCTGTTCTTCTGAAATGAAATTGAAATATTATCCACCTTATGAAGCTGAAAAAGTGAAACTTGACATAGATAAAGAAGAGTGTTTGAAATATTGGCATAGGATATTTGGACATCGAAGTTTGAGGAATATCAGAAAACTTTTCAAAGGGAAGTTTGGTGAAGGTATCCCAGAAGATTTACCAACAGGCATGGTAGATTGTGAAGACTGTAAATTAGCTAAATCAAAACATTCTGATCCCATAAATCTCTCAAGTAGATTCCATCCTATTGGTGAAACTTTGGCGGTTGACCTAATGGGTCCTTTTGAAGTAACGACAACAAATAAAGGCAAGTATCTCTTAACTATGTTAGATATTGGTTCTAGCTATGGTAACATAGAAATAATTGAAACAAAAGATGAGGCTAATGATATAATTAAGAATTACATTATGTGGTTACAAAAAAGAACAAATCTGACTGTAAAAACTCTAAAGAGCGATAATGGTGGTGAGTTTGTTAATAAACGTCTACAAGAATGGTTATATCTCCAAGGTATAGAACACAAATATTCCTTACCTTATTATCACAAGCAGAATGGGGACATTGAACGTTTTAACCAGACTATATTTGATATGGGCAGAACAATTCTATTAGACAGCGGCTTACACAAATCTTTTTGGGGACCAGCTTTCAAATGGGCGGTGTATACACACAATCGCTTACCAAATACATGCAGAAGTGACATGAATCCTTATGAAAAACTCTTGAAATCAAAGCCAAGACTCAATCACTTGCGTATTTTTGGTTCAATAGCATATGTACATGTACCAAAGGAAACAAGAAAAAAGCTGGATAATAGAAGCAAGAAATGTTGAGTAATTGGTTATCTGGAACACTCAAAAGGTTGGTTATTTATAGAAATAGACACAGGCAAACTAATTTCTTCAGCTTGGGCAACTTTCTCAGAAACTGTGTCTAAACCAAAAAATTAAAAAATTAGATAACACTAATAAAGAAAACAAAATGGGTTTAGATTTTATTACTAACACACTGACTTTTAACGATTTCAGCACTGAAGAAGAAATAATTGAACAAGATCAACTAGTAGATAACATAGAAATAAGCTGTAAAGCTATAGCAAATAACTTACCAAACACTTTTTTACAGGCAATGAAGTCAAGTAACAAAAAGGAGTGGCTAGAAGCTTGAAAAGATGAAATGAAAAATCTATCAAGAATGGATGTTTGGGTAGAAAGTTTACTTCCAGATGGGAAAAGAGTTACTGATGCTAAATGGGTTTTTGCTGAAAAATTAGACAACAATGGAAAACTGATAAAGAGAAAAGCCAGGTATGTCGCCAAGGGGTTTTCCCAAAAAGAGGGTATAGAGTATGCAGAAAATTTTGCACCAACAGCTAATTTTACTTCCTTACGAATTTTACTAACAATGGCTGCAGCTTACAACTGGCCAGTTCGCAGTTTTGATGTAGTTTCAGCATATCTAAATTCACCAATAGATGAAGATTTGTGGGTGAAAGCACCACTGGGTTTTGGAAGAGAGGAAGGCAAAGTTTTCAAATTAAAAAAAGCTTTGTATGGCACAAAGCAAGCAGCAAGGTGCTGGTGGAAACATTTAGAGTCAAAATTACGTTCAATGAATTATATTCCAAGCTACTACAACAGCTCTTTATACATACTTCAAGATCAAGCAAATGATGGAATCTTATGGATTCATGGAGATGATGGGGTTATAACAGGTTCAAGCAAGGAAATATTGAAAAGTTTTCAAAAAAAACTATTGGAATTAGTTACAATAAAATGGGAAGAAGAATTAAATAACATTGTTGGGGTTAAAGTAGTACGTAAACAAAGTGGTTTCATTCTTTCACAACAATTACTGATTAACAAGATTGCTGACCGTTTCGAGGGAGAACCAATTAGAAAATCAACAGTATTACCTAAAGATTGTAAGCTATCGAAAGGTACTGGGGAAAAATTAAAGAATACTGAATTTTTAAGTTTGATAGGCTCATTGAACTATTTAGCTGTTGCAACTAGGCCTGACATTTCTTTTGAAGTAAACTACCTAGCAAGATATGCTAATCATCCAAATGAGAAACATTGGGAGGCTTTAACGCATTTAATTCAATATGTACTCACAACTAAAGACTGTATGTTCCATATTTTTCCAAACAAAAGAAAAGAACTAGACGCATATGGCAATGCAAACTGGAACGATGATCTAGCCAGATGTACAAATGGAGGAATTATATGCTACATGGGAGTACCTGTAAATTGGACATCTAAACGACAACAATTAGTGGCCTTGTCTAATTGTGAATCTGAACTAGCGGCTTTAGCAGCAATAACAAAAACAGCAATGTGGATAAAGAATATGCTAGAGGACATGACAGGTAATGAAATTATAACAACACTACATTGTGATAATGAATCTTTTATTAAAGTAGCAGCTGATCAACCATCAAACAAGAGAATTTGGCACATGGAAAGGAATTTCTTCTATGTTAATTCCCAACTACATAAGAAGAGGGCTGTAATAAAATGGATTGGAACAAAAGAACAAAAGGCTGATATATTGACAAAAAACCTAGGTCCTAATTTAGTAGAAAAATCTAGACAACTAATCAATGTTTACAGTAGTTTTTTAGGATGGCGGAATGTAGTTGAGCAGGGGGGTGTAGATGTTTAACATCATAGACTTAACTAAGTACTCAACTACTAGACCTAACGTGTTGTATATATGTGTTACGGGAACATAATTAATACATCATTATTAGAATAAACCACCATCTCAGTTTTGAGTACACATTAACGTTTTATTTAGAAAACGTTTGTTTAAGACATTATTCTAACTGTTATAGGTTATGGGTGTTATGGACTCTACTGCGCCACATACTCATGTATATAACTTAAGACCATTCCCGATTTCTTACCAAAACCTCCATATTCCCTTTGCCTGAGGCAACAGGTTATGGTCCCTTAACGCTCAGCTCCGCAACAAGTTTTCCCATTTTTTTTCTTTTCTTTTCAAAAATCAAAACTCAGCCAGTTTCCTTTGGCCTCCTTTTTTTTCTCTCTACACCAGTCTCATTTGTTTTTCCTCATAACAAACCTCAGCCAGTTTCTTTTGGCTAACATTTTCACCTTTTTTTTTGGCTTTCCTTCTCTTTCTCTTTCTCCTTTTTTTTCCTTTTTGTTTTTCTTTCTCTCTTTTCCTCTACTCTTTTTATCAGGATACCCGGGTTTGTCTTCTTACTAAGACCTACCACAGTTTGACGGAGACGTCCGGAACATCCTTTATTTAGTAGTCTAGTCTTACCTTAAAAAAAAAAAAATGTCTAATCTGCAGGTCAATCCACCAAGATGGGCACCAAATGCACCACCAAGATCCAGGCAAACCGACTGACCACCACATATGCCTTCCACCTCACCCTCAAACCCTCCCTCCAGCCCCCCAGACGAAACCGTTCTGGATGATCCTGATGAAGCTGACGACGATGAAACTATTGCAGGGTACCAAACGGACATCCCCGGTCATGAAGAACATGAGGAATGAAAAACTACCGCTGTCTCCCTTGCTCACATCAAAGCCAAAATGAAGGATTGGCCCCATGTCCTACAATCGGACAGTAGCAATTATTGAAGTTGGTACCAGGAATTACACTTAGTTCTACTCGACCATATATACAATGAAGATTTTTTCACCCAAAGCCGTGCATCATCCATCCCCTCTCGTGAAACCCTAGCTCGGGCGATCCTCATGATTTCGCTCTCAATGGACCTCCGACGCCAGTGCATCTCAAAACGACCAAGCACTAGGGCTTTTGCATACCTAAAAGACCTTTTCAGCACAAATTCCAGAACCTCTCAACTAAACTTATATCGAAAGATCCACTCCTTAAGACTAAGCTCTTTCTCCAACCCTTCGGAACTAGTCACCAAACTACGTGAACTATTTGACAACCTTAAGGAAGAAGGCTACACCTTCACCGAAGATTCAATGTTTTCGATGGTCCTCCAATTTGCGGTAGACAATAAATCCGGCATTGCCTCAGATGTTCATAGAGAGGCTGAAAATGCAATGGAATCATTAAATGCCCCACCTTCATCAGCAAAAATGACCAGAATACTAACAAATGCCTGGGACCGTCATCAACACTCACAAGAACTTGACGAGTCTCTCACCACTCCTATTCCCAGCACGTCAGCAGTAAACATCAACGAGTCCCCAGAACCCAACATTGACATACAAACTGACACAATGAATACACTCCACTGCTGGAACTGTAATTCTTACGGCCACCTTCAAAACCGATGCCCTATCTCAAGACAAACGAGGATCACATTGGCCCCTCCTACCCTTTCCCCATCCCAATTCAAGGCTCATTACCCATCTGTCAACTATCCAGTTTTGACCCCACCTTATGTGCCTCCTCACAGACAAAATCCTACACAATCCTCACAAAACCGTGCCTCCATCAATCCACAACACCAACATGGACGCATGAACTCCTACAGGCCCGTCTACCCCAAACGACTACAAAACAAGGATGGCCCCTCCAAATTTCAACCACCACAAGCGAAGATAATGGAAATTGGCGACCAACATGAAGCCTCAGCCGCCGATTTCCAAAACCTCACAATATCAGAAAATTCCCCCCCGCCAATGCAACCCCCACCTGTTTTTGACACAGGGGGGACTCATCACCTGACAAGTGCAATTAACGAGTTAGTGAACTTTTCCACCCTACCTGAACCTTTACCATTACAAGTGGCCACTAACAATGTTCGCAATTTCATTACAGGGAAGGGAACCCTTTGTTTTGCTGGACTGGGTGGGACAGTTATCAACATTAACAATGTATATTTCTGTAAGAATGCCTCACGCACACTTATATCTCCAGCGGCACTTATCAGGGGTGGAGCGTCTATAGAATGGAATTCTGATAACCAAATTTTTGTTCATTTCACAGGAATGCGTGTACTGCAAGCCACCTTTACCAATCGTAGATGGCTGTTTCCATACCCAAAAACACTACCAAAAACAGATTTACGCTCACTTAAACCATCATACCCTGTAAATACCATTACTCCAAATGAATCTCACACCCTATACATGTCAGAATATGACCATTCAACCATTCCTTTTGAAAACCCCCAACTAATCCATACCCTTGCTACTCACCAATCAAACAATGATCTCTTATACTACTATCACTGACTTTTTGGCCATGCCAGCCTCAGACAAATCCAAAAACTTATCTCCCTTGATATGGCAAAGGGTCTACCAAAATACATACTTACAGGTGAGATCAACTGTGAAATATGTAAATTATCGAAAAGTACCAAACTCTCTGACTTACCATCCTGAAGTAGAGAACTTGCCAATCTAGAACTCCTCACAGCTGACCTCATCGGTCCCCTAGAAGAAGCCACGTTTGACAATGGTCTGTGGGCACTAACCATTAAAGATTGTGCCATGACATACACAGAATGCCACATTTTAAAAACAAAATCTGAGGCTACCACCACCATCATCAATACTATCAACAGACTTGAAACACAAAAAAAAGTGAGTGTCAAGAGTTTCCATTCTGACAATGGTGGCGAGTTTGTTAACAAAACCCTATCCGCTTTTTTCATATCAAAAGGCATTATCCATGAACTCTCCCTACCCTATAATCACAAGCAAAACGGCAAAATAGAAAGACAGAATAGATCAGTGTCGGACATGGGTAGAACAGTACTCCTTGACAGTGGCCTACCCAAATTTTTTGGGGGTTTTGCTTACAAATGGGCGGCTTACGTGCAAAATTGACTCCCAAATTCTATATGCTCTGAACAAACACCTTTTGAGGCGATGATAGGTCACTCTCCAATAGCCAACATTATAAGACCCATTGGTTCTACAGCATACGTTCATATTCCGAAAGAAACATGACTCAAACTTGATCAAAGGGCAAAAAAAATGTATCTTGGTAGGTTTCCCGCAGGCCTCTAAGGGCTGGCTTTTCTGGGATCTTGAACAAAAAAAAACTAATAGCTTCAGCATGGGCAGCTTTCAACCCAACACCCATACCTCCCTCGGACAAAATGTTGATAAACAACTTACTAAACCCAGTAGAAGCCAACGTAATAGACCCAATCAACATTAACGACCTAGGCAATTTTGAAGCTGAACGCCTTATAGACAATCAAGAGGAACTACTCAATGCCATTGAGAGAGCATCGTGTTTTCTTTCCTCAACATCGCCCAAGTCCTTCAAAGAGGCCATGAAACTACCGAACAGCAAACAGTGGCATGAAGCCTGCACTGAGGAAATGGAAAACATGCAGAAGATGGGAGTTTGGGAAAGAACGACGCCACCTCTCTCGGCCAAAATCACAGATGCCAGATGGGTTTTCGCAGAAAAGTGTGATGCGGATGGAAATCTGGTGAAACTGAAGGCCAGGTATGTAGCCAAGGGCTTCAAACAAATTCACGGAATAGACTATCATAAAACTTTTGCACCCACTGCAACTTTCACGTCCCAGAGGATAATCCTAACACTTGCTGCACACTACAACTGGCTGGTCCATTCTTTCGATGCCACAGCAGCTTACTTACACAGCCCAATCAATGAAGAAATCTATATAAAGGACCCTCCAGGTTTTGAAATAAATGATGGAAAAGCACTCCTACTAAAAAAAGCCTTATACGGAACATGTCAAGCCGCACGCTGCTGGTGGGAACACCTCTCATCAAAGTTAATGAAGCTAGGATATCAAGTGTCCCAGTATGATGCCAGTGTCTATTAGCTAAGGTGAGATGGACGAAATACACTGATTTGGGTCCATGTAGATGATGGTCTCGTCACGGAAAACAGCCTTGAAGAACTACAGAAGCTGCAAAATTGCCTGGCAGATGAACTTACAATCAAGTGGAATCCTTCCCTTGACTCCATTGTAGGTTTATCAATCAAGCGCATTGATAAAGGTTTCATCCTTAGCCAACTCACCCTCATAAATAAAATACTAGACAAATTCAGCCATACATGTGAAACAAAATCGACCCCTTTACCAACATCATCAAACCTGAAAGTTGCACCTGAAAGATCAACACCTGTGAACGCGACAAACTATTTGTCCGCCATTGGATCGCTCAGCTATGTGGCCAGCGGCACCAGACCAGACATTGCTTTCAGTGTGAACTTCTTAGCCCGTTTTTCCAAGTGTCCCACAAACAATCACTGGGCCCCCCTGAAACACCTCCTAGCATACCTACGCAACACAAAAGAACTAACCCTAAACTTATTCCCATCAAACAAAAACACATCAACCATCGATCTAAAGTGTTTCAGCGACTCAGATTGGGGCAGGGAACATTCAAGATCGACCGGGGGCCACATTTCCCTACTTAACGACTGTCCCATCAGCTGGTCATCCAGACGTCTCTCTTGCGTAGCTACGGCCACCTGCCATGCAGAACTAATGGCACTATCCACAGCGACTAAATCTGGCATGTGGATTAAAAACCTGCTCGAAGATATCACAAACTTCCAAGGAACCCTAAATCTTTTTTGCGACGATGAAGCATCAACAAAAATGGCAAGCAATGAAGGATCAAACAAAAGAACAAGCACTACGCACCAAGTAAGATATCCCTGATGGGGATATCCAGCGCGAGTTAGGTATATTATAGTGAGAGACATAAGGGTAGAAAAATATGTGCAAGAAAAATATGTGTGAGATAAATATCTTCCAGGAAAATATGTGCAAAAAAAAGATGTGAGGATAATAAATTTAAGAAAAATATCTTGCAACCATGGGAAACTGTGTTTTGTACTTTTGTTTTTTCCGAAAAAAAGATTTTTTATTTCATTTTTTATTTTTTTCTGTTTTTTTACAATTTTTTTTTGAAAAAAAATATTCTCATGGTCACAAATGATTTTTCTTACACTTACGTTTCTCGCACTTATTTTTCGTGCACTTACTTTTCTTACATATATTTTTCTGACCTTATGTCCCTCCCTAAAATATCCCTAACTTGTGCTGGATATCCCCATCAGGGATATCTTACTAGGTGCGTAGTGAAGACACATGGAACGGGATTTTTACTATGTAAACAAATAACTCTACAAAAAGAAAGCTACACTAACATGGGTACCTTCAGGCAAACAACTGGCAGACGTAATGACAAAACCTCTCAACACTTCAACTCACAAAGTCACTCTAGAACAACTACACCTCCTTTAATTTATTTTTATTATTTTTATTATTTTTCTTCTTTTTCTCTTCTTTTTTCTCTCTGTACCAAGCATTTAAGCAGATTTTACATTTAAATTAAAAAAAAACAAAAAAAAAAACAAAAAAAACAAAAAAAACAAATAATAAAAACAACATATAAAACATCATTACATTACCATGACCTTCTTCTTCTCTATCTGTTATCACTCTCTCATAAGTCAATAATCTATAGCGTCTTGTCGAGGGGCGGGTGTTATGTACTCTACTGCGCCGCATACTCATGTATATAACTTAAGACCATTCCCGAAAAGTAATTGATTCTACTTTCTTACCAAAACCTCCATATTCCCTTTGCCTGAGACAACAATGGGCTCACGCTTCGCAAACATTATGGATCTCGACAACTTGAACAACAAATGAAAGAGGAAAGACATCCCATATGGGATATATGGTTTCACTTGTGATTTTGGCGCACATACAAAACATTACTCTTCTATGAACAAAAGGATCAAAAGATACATAAGGCGTAAGATCAAAACTACACAAAGAATAATAAATAAGGGAATAATTAGTCTAAAGGACTTTGATAGTGTCTCTTTATTTTTGAAAACTTGCTCACGCAAACTTCCTGTTTCCACTGGAAACAAGGAAACACAGACACCATTGACACTCACTAAAATGTTGAGTGTACAGCGGCCTGTAACAAGAACAAGTCTGCGACCAGTATTTTTTTAACACTACTCACTCAATAAATATCAGAATTTTTTTTTGCTTTGTATTCTGGTGTAAAAGCATGTTTCAAATTGATCTAACATATTATAAACACCGAAAAGCAATTGTAACATCAAAAAAAAAAAATTGAAATCCAAAAAGTAATTTTTTAAGCTACCAGTAAAAATTTTTTTTACACCGATGAAATATGTACCATTAGAAGAAAAAAAACTTATAGAATGTCTCCCTAAAAGGAATTTGAAAAAAAAATAAAAAATAAAAAATAAAAAATAGTCCCCCTCCTACACCCCTGCTACAAGTTATCAACGAGTTGATCTGCCATGGTTATCAATAACCATTTTTATCCTTGAGGGAATTGACACAATTAGGTTTTCCAATTCAGAGGCTGGCTAGTCATTCCAAGCCTGTAGCGATGCTTTTCTTGCATCTCTTTGAGATTTTGAAGTTGATATTTTTCTCGCACGTCACACTTGAGGCTTTTCCGAACATCTTCAGTACATCTATGTAGCAAGTGAAAGGTAATATGATTAATAATAATAGAAATAAGTACAGAAGACTTCAAAAGGTGAAAAGATACTTTACCATGAGAAAAAAATGAGATTGTTGATGAGGGGAGGTGGTGCTGGTGGTATGAATCGGAGCCTGGAGGGTGCGGGTGATATGCAAATTTCCAAAATGAAATATGGTCGCAGACTTGTTACAGGCCACTGTACAGACCAATATTATCCCTCAACATGACTTTGGTACACAGATAGATGATTCATCACTCATCGCATTAAGAAAGGAAACACAGACCCCTTATCACTCATATGCAACAAAAGACGTTCAGACCATATTATCTGACACAATCAATTTACCTGAATTCTCTGATTTATCTTCCTTCAACAAACGCTTGTCTCTCTCTTCACTTTCCATACACATTATGGAAGACTCAGATACAAACATGAACCAGATGGTAGAAATACCAATACTGGCAAATATGTCAACCTTGCCAATATTTATTAAAGGCAAATGACTTACAGGTTTCTGTCTCTGAATTAACAGGAAATAACTTCCTTATTTGGTTAGGTGACTTGAAACATTATCTAAACAATTACATTGATTGGGGATTACCATCCTACTTAAACAAGGATTCTGTGAAACATGCTAAAGGCAAAAAATTTTGTTTGTTGTGCTATCCTCTACACTTGAAACGAAGATGCGAAATCACTAATCAGAGATATTGATGATCCGTATTTAATGATCTCTACACTCACTGCGGAATATGGCAAAATGTGTATTTCTAATGTACAAGCTGTACATGAGGAATTTACCACCTTACTTTATGATCCCTCATTATCAACCTTAGTGGCTCATATTTCTAAGATGAATAGCCTAAAAAATAGACAGTCCCTCATGAAATTTACAATTAAAAATGATTTCTTCTTATGTGCTCTCATGGCATCCCCACCAAAAGATGGTTTTAGTAGCATGTATCAAATTCTGATGGACAAAACTTTTGATGAAGTCCAGGTTGTAGATGTCATTGCCAAGATCAGGAGGCTTGACACTACTTTACAAAATCAACCTACAACTTCTACAGCCCCTATTGCAGTATCACTAGCTCAGAAGGAACGTAACACCAAGAACACTTTGCAAAACAAAAACAATGTTACTTGTCACTATCGCCAGAAGAAAGGGCATATTGCTGCTAAATGCTACCAAAAACAACGAGATGATGATGCAATTAAACAATGTGCAAATTTTGATAAAACTCAGTCTACCGCCAATGCTGTTGAGACAAAAGTTTCAGCGGATAACAATGAAAATGTTGCAGTAGTTTCTTCTGCTTTTGGTTTTGAAACTTCACTCTCATTCCAAAAGAATGTAGTCCTTTGGGATACTGGTGCTTCCCACAATATGACAAATGATTGCTCGGTTCTTTTCAATTACAGCCATATTGGCAACTCTTGGTGCAGCAAGCCAACAAAAGGGCGAGTTAGGCACAGCATTTTTGACTGACAGAGGCTGACATATCTGTCAGTGTTAGGCCACCAGTCTATGATTGATCCACACCACCATGCTGCCACCAGGTCTCCCCTACCCAGGTTTCCCTCCTCCCATCCACCTCATCCACTCATCTATCCTTTTGATCATATCAACCCCTTTCTCGCCATCCTCACCATCCTCACCCCTCTCTTCCACCACTACTGGCGCCTGGTTTTCTTTCATTGGTAAGATAATATTTGTTTTTTTCTTTTTCTTCTTTGTTGTATTTTTCCTATTTTCATTGATATTTTTTTTCTTTTTGTTGTTGTCTCTGCCAGTGATAAAGCCAACCTCTCTGACTCTTGAACACAATACTGGATCATAAACTTTAGTATGTTTCATTTATTTCATTTTCTCCATTCTTTTTCTTATTTTTTGGTTGTTTATGTTAATTTTTCTTCTCCTTTTATTTCTGAAGCCACCACCAAACTCTTGTTCTGCTACCTTTAGGTTGGTAGCACACTCATAGATATAGGCTTCTGAGAAATACTAAAGGTTCTTTTAGTTTTTTAGTTATCTCATGCAATACATGTCACTTACTTGAGTGGCCTTAATCTATTTCTAGGTTGGTAGCGCACTCATAGATATAAGCTTTTGAGAAATACTCACAAGACTATGTATAATTTGTTAAAGGTTATTGGGAGACTCTAAAACTCATAGCCTTTATATGACTTTGACCAAAACTCTTAATAAGTTTTTGAAGTGCATCATTTTCTTATCTTACTAACTCTCACCTAGATTATTTCATTTTCCTGGCATTTCTTCAACATATACATATGTATATATATTCATCAAATATTTATCTACTCTAATTCTAGCAAAACTTAAAATTCATGGGAAGTCAAACAAGGAAGTGAGAGTTGGTTGGAGAGATTAGAAATAAAATGAGCAAGGCAACACATGTTGGAGATGAGGAGTTGAGTAAGCTTTCAAATGCATAAGTCAAACTCACAGCTATAATGTTTGGCGTGTTTTTGGTGCAGCAAAGTCACAAAAGCTAGTGGAATTTTTGACACAAAAATCAATGTTTTTCTCACCAAAAAATTATTTTCCTCTTCAAAAGAGTCAGGGAATTTTATGATCCAGGATCTTGTTGGAGAGTCAGAGTGGTTGGTTTTATCTGTACCTAGACATAAAAACAAAAAAAAAAATAAGAAAAAGAATGGAAAAAATGAAATAAATGAAACATACTAAAGTTGATGATCCAGTATTGTGTTCAAGAGTCAGACACCGCGCAATATGGGGGGAAGACTTATTAGCAAGTCCGCAACCTTGGACTCAAATTCACCACAGATTGAACACACATTGAGCTATTGACAAAGGAACCATACAATCAGGGATGAACACCACTCAGCAGAACAGTTTTTGTGGGTCTTCAAGTATAGTTGTCAGCCTAGATATCCCTAGGACTGAGTATTTCTTATGCTTAAAAGAAGATAAGCATAAGTAAATCAAGCTTATATCTTAAAAATAAGGTTAAAACAATTATATATATTATTTTAATACATATATATATAATTATTACACTATTATATAACTTATAGTAGTTTAAATAGCTTATCCATAGCCTAATAATACTTATTAAGGTTTTAATGGAGTCATAATATACTTATCTTGAGGGATATTAAGTAATTATGGACATATATAAGCTTAAATGTATACATAAAGCTCATATTCAGTGAAATATACAGTATATTATGTATATTTAGGTCTATAAGTGGGTTTTAGCCTCTTAATAGCCTATAAACTTTGTTTTTCTGCTTATTTTAGGTCATATGGACAAAATCAGTGGATTCAAAATGCCTACAGAAGCATAGAAATCTATATCAGGCGCATACACTCAGTTTGGACAACTTAATCTGCTTCCTTAGATGGATATTCACGGATTTATGGGTTGGGAGGTCATTGCTGGGTTAATGTGGATGCTTGGGGATGTTATTGGGGGCTTGGACACTTCATTTGTTTCCTTTATATGCTTTGGGTTTCATTAAATCTCTTTTGGATTGCTTATTTTACCTGTTTCTTTATGGTATCTGCTTTTATCTGGATTTTCTAATTATGTTTTGGGTCTGTGTTATCATTAATTGTGATGGAGGGTCCTTACTGGAGGTCTGGGTGTTGAATCTGCTTGAAGTGGATGCCATGGGGAGGTGATGGGCCCTCACAGTGCTGTAATTTCTGGGGATAGCAGTGACATCATCTGGATTAAAGGTCTGTGCACTCCAGGTGATTAGGGTATACATAAGGAGGGATTTTGATGGTTATTTATCATCATTCACTTACTACAATTTAAAAAAACACTACAATACAATTATTAGCATCTATAAATATATTATAAAGCCATTATAAATTGATATTATCTTTATATAAGCTATAACTATATTAGGGGGTGTCAGTTCTGGCAAATCCGCACTTACAAATCCGCACTTAAATTTGACCAAATCCGCACTTAAATTTGACCAAATCCGCACTTAAATAAGTGTGTATTTCCAAAACACACTAGCCCCAATACAGGTGGATTTCAAAATGAAATAAGTCACTTATTTCACTCAAATCCGCACTTTCTCAACCAAAAGTGCTGATTTCACTGATTTGTCAGCATCATCCCATTCATACGCAGCACTCCTCAGCATAACACTTCATAACTCAAAACATCGTACATCACTTACATCTTCATATCATATCATATAAGAGTTATGCCTTCCTCACTTTCAAATTGTGATAAATTACATAAAGCAATGACTTTCATGGCTCTTGAACTGCTCTTGGACTCTGATTGCGATTCTGATTCTGATCTAGAAGAAGATTTTGTCTTTTTATCAAAAATGGCCACGAAAAGTTACCTTCTTCCCAGAAAGCCTCAAGTACTTCATACCCCCAAGTACACCATCCAAACACTTCTTAAACTATTTACACCCAGTTTTAGACAGCTGTTCAGGACTTCTCATGAATGTTTGCTTAAATTGATTGAGCTTATTTAGGATCATCCCATATTTCACAATAATTCTCAAAAAGAACAACGACATCCTTCAATTCAATTGGCCATCACACTATGTTGTTTGGGTTCAAATGGTAATGGAGACGCTTTGAAACATTTAGAAAATGTCTTTGATTTAGGGTATGGTTCAGTTAACACTAATACCAAACAATGTATCACTGCCATCAACTCCTTGTAATCTCAACTTCTCACCTGGCCAACAAAAGAAGAGCGACTTGAATCATCTCAGGTTATGCAAGCAGAGGGCTTCCCAGGATGTATTGGTTTTGTTGATGGTACTGCTATTCCTTTGAGCCAGAAACCTGCTCAAGGTGGAAACAATTACTTTCACATTCTCGTCAAAAATTTTCACCAAAATATTTACAAGTCAAAAAAATTCTATATCTGTTTTAAAAAATTGGCAATACTCTCCCCTGCATTTTATTGAAGCAAGGGGTGGATATCACCAAAATTTTTCTAAGTCATCAATTTCACATGTCAGATTTGAAAATTTGGCAATACCCCCCCTGCATTTTATTGAAGTAAGTGGTGGAAGTCATCTAAATTTAATATAATTACGTAAATTATTAAATAAATATCTAATATATATCACTTTCCCTAGTTTAAAGTAATGACAATCCCTCAAGCCAAAATGCAGATCAAATCTAGAAACAAAAGTTTGGGACTTTCCACAGGTATAGGCTAGAGGAACCCCATGAAACAAATAAATGTTATCATGATTACCATTTATACAACACAAGGTCGTGGGCCCATTACTTTAGTTGAGGAAATTGATACATAAAAAATATTTATTAAAAATTTACGAAAAAATATATAATTTTCGATGACAACTCTAATCCCCATACTTTTTGGATCTAAATAAAGTTTTTTTAAATCGATTAACTTTACCTTCTTTCATTACCTTATTGATTCTTTGAATCAACTTATGACTGATTTGAAATGAGCAACCAAAATGTGTTAAATCTTGACAGGATTCCAAACCAGGAGGAGCTTTGGTCGTTTGATGATTATCCTTAGAAGAATTCCAAATAGTTTCGATGATACCATTTTCCAAACCAAAATCAATGATGCACCGGTGGTCTGGAAAATATAAACCATGTCATTTGATTTTAGCTGGAGATGGTATTGGTTGGCCAGTAATCGGTTTGATATATGAGAATATACCAAAAGTAAGAAAATTGGTGTCCTTGGTATCGGTGTGAATTTTATTGTGAAATCCAGAATGAGTGACAGTAACATTAGAAAATAAAAGATATTCGTGGCTGATATCTTCCCATTCGGAGTCACACCAATTCGGTATTCCAACTTTGGTTGCAAGTTCATGATTTTTTTCAAATGCTTTAATACAGTGCTTTTTGAGTCGAAGAGCAAGAAAAGAGTTAAAGGAAGGTAGAGTGTCCCATAAGCAAAAATCTTCATCTTTTTGAGCTTTAGTGATATTCTTGAGCAACAAATATATGCCTATATAATTGAAATGCCTAGATAATAATCATATAAGAGTTTCAGAATCCTTATCCTCTAAATATGCAATATAAAAATGTGAAATAAGACAAGTGAAATTTGGAAAAAAGGCTCAACTTCAAAGGTCAAAATCTCAGCAACCACTGAACCTAATTCAAACCTGTTTGAGGGAAATGAAAGATATGCTTTAGTAGAATCTTCAGTTAAAGGACATGTGATTTAAATAAACCTAACCCTAATTTTTTACATAAAAAAATGAAATAAAAATTTAAATTGGGAAAAAAAGGCTCAACTTTAACGGTCAATATCTCAGCAACCACTGAATCAAATTCAAATCTGTTTGTGGGAAATGAAAGGTAGCCTTCAGAAGAATCTTCAGTAAAAAGAACATTAGATTTGAATAAACCTAACCCTAATTCCGAGTCTGATTTTCAAAATTTTACAAAAACTTGAAAAGTGGTAATGAAGATGAGATCAAAAGGAGTTTTATAAGTTCACTGTTATCCAGATAAGAGTCATACATATATTTAAGTATGAACTTTTCATAAAAGGAATGAGATATCATATAGGCATGAAAAAAGGGAGATGAAACTTACCTTGATTGAAAAGTAGGAAAAATAGAGTGAGAAAGATTGATGTTTGAATTGTGGGGAAATTGAATATGGAGTAAGTGAAACGCATAAAGAATGTGCAATGTATGTGTTTCAATAAAATGGAGCCAAAAAAAAGTGAAATAAGGGAAAGGGGGGATAATGACCATGCCAAGGAGGGATGAAGAGTAGGGTGATGGAGCTAAAAAAGAAAGTAAAGAGGGAGAGAAAAAAAAGGTTAATTATACCATTGAAATCCAAAATAACCACTTACAAAAAAAATTTAGATAAAAAAAATAAAATAAACAGAAAAAAACAAAAAAAATTATAATTAGTAATCAAAAAATCAAAAAAAAAGAATAAAGTGACTTACCTGGAGAGATGAGATGACAAAATGAATGAAACCAAATTGTTTGAGGGATGTTGGAGGAGAATAGGAAAAGGATATGAGGGATGAATGAAAAAAAAAAATCACTGACAAAATATGTGATTTCAGAAAATATGTGATTTCATGTTGAGCTGGTGAAAGAAAACCAATGAGCCATCCAAAAAAAAATTTTCACCGTAAATTCCAAAAAAAATGAATATGCAACAAACCAAAATACCAACCCAAGTGAATGAAGTACACAAAGAGGACATTTGGAGAGTACAAAATGGTATGGGAAAGAAAGGGATGATGTGGCCAACATGTGGTTTTGAAAAAAAAAATCACGAAAAAAGTGCTGATTTGAGGTCAGAACTGACACCCACAGAAAAAAGATTAAGAAGTAGAAGAAATAAGTAAAAAAGAATGTAAACATGCCTGGTCAAAATATTGAAAATTTCAGGAAGGGGTGTGTGCCGAGGATTGATGGGTAGGTAGCGAGGAAGGTCAGTGTGTCACATGTGACAGGGATGGGGTAAGAAAGGAAGGGATGTTTTGTGGCCAAAATGTGGTTGTGAAAAAAAACGGGAAAAAAGTGCTGATTCGAGGTCATAACTGACACCCTTTTTTGAAATAAGTGACTTTTTTGCAAAATTTAAGTGCTGATTTGTAAGTGCTGATTTGGTATGAAATCCGCACTTAAGTTAAGTGCGGATTTGCCAGAACTGACACCCCCTATTATATTCATCTATTTTCCACCACTAGCACGCATTTAAATCTAAGTATTGTGAGTTTTATTTGAGTATAACTATTTTATTAGTCTTCCCCTGAGGTTTAATCACTAAATCATTTATCAATAAGTAGTAGGACCATAAATAAATACTTTTATATCATACTTAAATACTAGATACACTGACAATAGTTCAGTATGAGTTCAGGTTGGGGACTTGCTAGCAAGTCCACCCCCTATATTGCGTAGTGAGAGAGGTTGGCTTTATCACTGGCAGAGACAACAGCAAAAAGAAAAAAAACATCAGTGAAAATAGGAAAAATACAATAAAAAAGAAAAAAACAAACAAACAAATATTATCTTACCAATGAAAGAAAACCAGGCGCCAGTAGTGGTGGAAGAGAGGGGTGAGAATGGTGAGGAAGGGGTTGATATGATCAAAAGGATAGATGAGTGGATGAGGTAGATGGGAGGAGGGAAACCTGGGTAGGGGAGACCTGGTGGCAGCATGGTGGTGTGGATTGATCATAGACCGGTCTCCAAACACTGACAGATCTGTAATAAATGTCAGATATGTCAGTCTCTGCCAGTCAAAAATGCTGTGCCTAACTTACCCTTTTGTTGGCTTGCTGCACCAAGAGTTACCAATATGGCTGTATAAGGAATTGGATACACCTTCTAAAGTTATTGTAGCCAACAATGGCAGTTCCTCTCTTCTTGGTATTGGCAGTTCATTCCTCATTGATAGAGTCAAAAATATGTGCACACAAATAGACAATATTTTTTATTGCCCTGACTTAAATAAAACATTTTTATCAGGCTATGAATTACTCTCTCTCAGACAAATACAATTTGTGGCATTGAATTTTAGGACATGTAGGCAAACAACATATCAAATTGATGATCAAAAGTTCCACAGGCCACAATCTCAGTAATTAAAAAGCACCAAAAATCTGTGAAGATTGTCAGTTAGCAAGTTTTTCAATCTCTCCTACACTGACTTCTTCAAATTATGTTTTTTCTCCCCTTAGTTTAATTGTAACTGATCTAATAGGGGGTATCAAAGTTAGAAATTTGTAATTATTTATAAGGTATTTAACAACACAAAAATAAAGTTACCGAGTTGACAATATTTCTTAGTAAAATGGTGTTTTTGGAGCACAATATGCCATATATGAAAAACTAATCATGGTTGATTTGGTGGAAAAAAGAGGTATTTTAAAATGGAAGATTTCTAACATTGATACCCCCTAATAGGTCCTTTGCCGGAAGCAGTGTCTGGTGGAAAATATGTCTTTTCCTCTCGGGATGTATTTTCTAGTTATACATGGGTATACATTATTAAAACAAAAAATGAAACAGAACCCTGCCTCAATTATTTCTGTGCATTTGCTGAAACTAAAACTGGCTGCAAGGTGAAAGTCATTTGAATGGATGGTAGTTGCAAATACATGGGAAATGAATTTCAAAAAATTTTCAGCTCTAGAGGGATTTTAAACAGACAAACAACTCCATATTTGCATCGCCAGAATGGTAGAGCCAAAATATAGAACAGATCACTAGAAGTAATGGGTCAATCTTTGCTCTTTAACAAAGGTTTGTCTCTCAACTTCTGGTAATATGCTTTTGCATGTGCATCATATCTCAATAATTGTATTCCTAGCTCCACTGGTATCTCCATGCCATATGAACTGTTTATGGGGTACAAACCTTTGTAGCTCATCTATGGGTTTTTGGTTCACAGGCATATATTTATATACCTTCCAGAAAGTGTACCACTTTAGACGCTTGTTCTAAGAGATGTATTTTCATTGGATATAAAGAAGGAAAGAAAGGTCAGAGATTCTGGGGTAGTTCATTAAATATAGAAATTTTATCTGCTTCTGCTAACTTATTAGATGAATCAATAAATCAAGTAAGTACCACTAAAAAGCTCTATAATCTTTTCTCTAGTACAAATGGTCTTCACTTCTAGGCTGCTACCATCAAAATTGATAAACCTTCAATTATTTAAACACAGAACAATTCTTTGGCTCACATTAAAGCAATGGCAAGTGACTTCAGCTACAATATTCCTCAAACTTAAACATTGGCAATGAAATCTGCGGACCATGAAAAAGTGAAAGAGGCGTTTTAGACAAAACTATAGTACTAGATACAGGCCTTGACCAAGGGGGTTGGAGTAAAAATGGAGAGAAAACCCCTGTCCCTTTAAGAAATACCAGGTGAGATTTATTTGCTAAAGCAAATTAGAGAATGTTACTATAACCCTTCCAACACACTTCTTGACTGCTTTACAAGTCAAGACAGTAGCCAATAGATGACCACTGAGAATCAAAGAACCAGAAACCTGAAATTCAGAAAGATCCACACCAGAAAAACAAAACACTGTGCACTTGTTGCGCAGAAAAAAGCAATAATACTTGATGCAGGCTGCAAAGCTACACCAGAGAAACCAGTTGCCAAAGTTGAGTTAAATGAAGAAGTAAACTTGCAACAAACACAGACAATTAGGGCCAAAAAACAGTGAAAACTGAGTGAGAAACAATGATATAATTACCAGATGGTTGTATGATAATTAAGGTTGCCCCAAACTGTCTTATTCATTATGTACACACAGACAACCACCTAAAAAATCCATGCACAGCAACAAATTTGGCGCTTTTGAAAGCCAAATTTAATAAAAACCCTCTAGGAATGCTCCCCATCCTTCTATGACTGAGGTGGGCAGGCCGCCTAGAAGAGGCCAGACCTCCCTGAAGCCAGAAAACCAACAAAAACCTCCAATAAAGCCCAAAATACTTAGAAAAATCAACCGCAACTACTAAAACCCTTAAAACACAAATTAAGCTTTGAAAACATTGTGACATAAAATATAGAGCCAAATTAGCTCTACTTAATGGTACTAAGAACTTAACCCTAAGACTTATGGTTAGCCCATAAAACACAAAAAATAAATTTAAACAGCTATCTTT
The DNA here is from genome assembly GCA_030280995.1 of Hemileia vastatrix. NCBI lineage: Eukaryota > Fungi > Basidiomycota > Pucciniomycetes > Pucciniales > Zaghouaniaceae > Hemileia > Hemileia vastatrix. The sequence continues at coordinate 8,858,890 of JASXTE010000017.1, read as the reverse complement.
TATAAATGAAAATTGAGCAAATGACCCCTTAAAACTTTGAATATGAAAAATATCATCAAGACATCAAATATAGAGAAAATCCGGGGCTATCCAATGGTGTTACCAACATACTTATAGTCCCAATATTCACTGAGTAAATTCAAAACAATGCATAATTATTTGACCAATGTCAATTAAGACATACAAAAACAGTCTCAAACAGACCAACAAAGGCCTCTGCCAATGTTGGAAGACCACATCCTCCCTCCAAATGTGAATTTCCACATTCTCCTTCATCACATCCACCATTTTTCAGCTTTCTTTCCAAATCTTCCTCTGACATGGGCCCTTGCCAATACTGCATTGGCAACAATCTATTCTGCATCATCACACCACCAGATCATCCATACAGAACCTCCTGTGATGTGTTCCAATCCAGAAAGATGACTTGCTTCAGAACTGGTCCATTATCATCTTCAACAGCTTCACCTTCACCTCAACCTGGTCCATCTTCTACCAGCACCAAGAGATCCAGGCCATCCATCCTGACACCCAGATTAGTCAACAAACTACACCTTTCAAAGAAGAGTGCCAGCACCACTAAAACAACCACTTCCACCATGCTTGGTCCATCTGATGGTAAAAAAAAACTTTTATTCCTTACTTCTACTTCTAAAACTTATGACTTCTCAGTTCCTTCATCTTCTGACAGTGATAATGTAGGATCCATTGAACAATTAACACGTAACTACTTACCCACCATTAAGGAGAAGTTCCCACAACACTCCTCTGAACAAAAACACCTTCTACTAAACTACTTCCAATCCACACCTTCTAGAAATCCACAGGACCTTGAGAAAAGAAAACACCTCATTCACCAGTTCAAGACTAATGCTGAACACTTTGTTTCATCTCTTGATTCTCTTCTGCCACTTGACTCTTGATTGAACTTTTTGACTTAGAAATGAAAATGCTTGACTAATATCCAGACTTCTTGAATGTATCCAATCATAAGAAATTCCTCAGTTTACAGTCTTGGGGGACTCATCCTCAGTTTTAAGTCTTGGGGGACTCAAAACCTAAATAATAAAGACAGAACCAGAGATCAAACCATTAAAGACCAAAATAAATAAAATAAAATTCTGGGGTAACTGTTCTACAGAGCAGCCTGCTCATCAGTTACCCCCACACTTTCCTTAACTAAATTCAGAGACTCCCCCTTTGGATGCCCTCTTCCAGAATCACACCAACATCACATTATCAGTTTATAGTCCTGAAGGACATAGTGTTCAGTTTAAAGTCTTGACGGACTTTCCAAACTTTTGCATAAAAAGACGGAGCCGATTCCATGCAAAATACTCTGCAACCACCCTACTGAACTTCCACTTTCTCTTCATCATCTACCCATCACTGATAAAATATATTCTTATATCTCTTTTCTCTTCATTGTTGTCCCATCACAGATCATGGCCAGATCCCCAGATTTTGACCCATCAGACCTTCCTTTTTTCACTGCTCCCAAGGACTATGCTTGCAAACATTTTATTCACATTTGCAGACCTTGCACTTTCACTCTTCCAACTCCTGAGGCCAAACCCTACAACAGGGCCTGTGACTCTTGCAACTCCAAAAAGAAAAAATGTGACAGAGACCCAAATTATCCTATACCACCACCTTCACCTTCACACAAATACATCTCTAGATCTCCTACCAGATCCCCAGAACTTAGTCCTGCTTCCTCTTCTTTATCTTCAGCTCCATCCCCAAAAAACTCTCCAAAAGACCTGCTTTATCATCTCAATAAACAGCCTTTATCTCAGCAAATTCAGCTAAAAAATCTTCTAAATCAGCTCCCAGGCTGCTAGACCACATCCAGGCGGCCCACCTGCCTTTCTAGGAAGCAAAAATCAGGCTCAAAACTTCCAAATTCAGCCAGCAAACACCAATAACACCACACATCAACCTCCTAGTGCTCCCAGAGCAATGTGCTCAACAATTTCTTCATCCAAAAATTCTAGAAGACCTTCCAGAGGACCTCAAGAAGACACCAGAGCACTAAAAACTTCTCCCAGACAGAAATCTCCCTCTCAAACAAGAAGAATTAATTACTCCTCTCCTCTTCCAGCCAATTACTCATCTGACAGTTCAATTTCTTCCAGATCTTCATCCAGAAGATCCCAATCAGCTTCCAGGTCACCTTCTCCTGCTCCATCCTACAACCAACCTTGTACTTCACCACCAGTATCCGACCAAACTGAGCCAAGAAACAATATCATCAACAACAACAACAGCCCTGCTGCTCCAACCAGGCCACAGGAACATCCTCATTCTAGTTCATATTCTCAAAGCCATTTAGAGAATGACCATGAAAATCCATACCTCCATCTGGTTGATCCTCCTACTACATCCATTCAAAATCCTTCAACCATCCAGATTCCAGCTTCTTACAAATTTGATGAGCTTCCAATCTGTAAGTACCAAAATAAAAAATCCAATTTCTTCGACAGAAAACAATTACTGATCCAATTCTTCTGTTTAGTTGGCACTCTGCCTCCTGAAACTGCTATTGAGATTGGCCATCCTATATAAACCACATTGGCACTGTATTAAACCAATATTAAGCAACACCTAAGTATGATGTGTTCAAATATGCTTAAGGCCTTTTCTCTTCATGGGCCATTGAATGAATTTGAGAAGAATCAGAGGAAACAACTTCTTTATGACCACTGGAAGATGTCTAGAGTAATTAAGCACACCTTCCAACACTCCATCCCAGCCTCTTCTACTTCTACCCAAAAATTTCCTTCCAATCCAGTTCCTGACCATAACAATTCATACACTCTTTCCAGACAACTACCCCACAAGAAACACAGTTCTTCCTCCAATCCCAACAAAAAACAAAAATTCTAACATAATCTGGACCAACCTCCATAGGCTTCTTCTTCCAGACATTAATAAAAAAAGAAATAAATAATTCTCTAAATAGAGAAAACAATAATAATTAGCAGATATATATACAAAAAATTGTTTTATTTTAATTTTTATTATTATTATTATTTTTATTTATTTTTACTTTTAATATTTTTACTTTTATTTATTTTTATTTTCTTATTATTATTATTATTTTTTATTTTATTTTTTACTGATTGTTACTTAAACTAATAACATACTAAAAAAACTTGAAAAAATTAAACAAAATTTCCCAAAAAAAAATGAGATCTGAGAAATTAAAATAAAATGAATAATAATAAGATTAAATAAATAATAATTAAAAATGGTATCCCCTAGCCAATTGATGAGCTGATCCCAAGATAACTTACCAACATCCAACTGCATCATGATGTGGATACACCATTAAATAATTTTTAAATGAATTGAGATAAAAATAAATTAAGAAAAAAATATCAATAAAGATAAGATGAAATGAATAGAAATTAAAGTAAATTATAAAAAAATGAGATAAGGATAAAAAAGAAAATAGCATTACCTGGCCAATTAATGAGCCTTTCTCCACCAATTCTCTCCCACATCCAGGTAACCCTGATGTGGTGACACCATATAATATAATTTGTGAATTTTCCCTCCTTATATCCTAATACACCACGCAATATGGGGGGCGGACTTGCTAACAAGTCCGCAACTTGAAGTCAGATAGAAATCAGATGGAACTCAGACTGAAGTAATACTGAACTTTCACTTGAAGTATCAAACAAATAATAATGGATCTATATTGAAAACATAGTGAAAGTGTGAGGATAACTGAATGGAAGCCAGAAAAAATCATTCCATGAGTCTACTCAATGCAAGGTATTTTTTGAAGCAACTTATTTAAATAATACTTTATTAAATTAAGTTGATCAATAAAAATTGATTGACAATATTGCAATTCTTAAATAAATAATTTTATTAAAAAATTTCAGATTACATATAAAAAAATCAGTGACTTTTTCTATTACTTACAGCTGTTTTTACAGAATTGAAAACTATGTTTCAGCTAATATTTTATGGAAGTGAACTCTGTTCTTCGCCCAAAGAACAGAGTTCATCCTCCTATTTTCACACTCTGTTTGCACCAATCTCCATCCCTTTCAAATCTATCAACACATGCTTGTCTTCCCTCCCCATGCCTTTCGCTATCCTCCCAGCCCCATTGTATGCCATCCTCTTTTGATCCCCATTTCACCCCTCTCAACCTCTCCCAGACCCTTTTCTTCATTTAAAATGCCTCAGAACCCTTAATCTTCCCTTCCAACTCTTTCCCAACCTTTTTGCTACCCCATATATCTTTCCTCACCCCTCTCTCCAGCCTTTCCAACCCTTGTAGCCCCATTCGTGTTCACATGAGCTTCAAGGTGTGTTCAAAGTAAATTCAATACTTCTACATGATGGTTTCATCACTTCCTCAATGTGTGCTCAAAAAGATATGAATTAGGGTTCAAGGTTGCGGACTTGCTAGCAAGTACACCCCCCATATTGCATGGTGATAGCCCCCATAAAAAATTAAAAGAAAAAAAGAGAAAAAAGAAAATAATCTACAAACTTCTAACTAACACAACCATAGACAAAAAAACCAAAGAAAGAAAAAGAAAAAGTCCAGCTCCATAGAAAGTCCAGTCCAAGGAAATGATCACTGGGTGGGCTCCCTCCAATATGTAAAAATGATGGGAGACCACCAGTGATCCACCAGAAATCCAAATAGACAAAAGAAAGCCAGTCCCAATCCAGTTTAAAGTCATAGTGGACTTGAAACCTGAATAACAAAAACCAGAACTAGGATTCAACTAGGACAAACAGAATACTTGAAACAGACATTATGGGGGTAACTTTTCTATAGAGCAGCCAGCTCATCAGTTTCCCCCACACTTTCCAAAATAAAATCTAGAATCCCCCTCTGGGTAACTTCTAACAAAAATCACAGCATCCAACACAATAAACCAAAACTAATAAGTGTGAAGGGTTCAGCACTTGAAGACCAAAAGAGTTTCCAGTTTTAAGTCATAGAGGACTAAAACCTGTGAAGAAAAACCAATACTAGGGTTCAACCAAATTAAGTGAAGGGGTTGGAAACAGACAATCTGGGGTCACTGTTCTGCAGAGAAGCCAGCCCATCAGTTACCCCTACACTTGCCAAGATCAAATCTAGAAGCCCCACCCATGGGTAACTTCTTACAAAAAAAAGTTTCCAACAAAAACAATGCACAGCATCACCAAAATCCAAAATTAGAAAACGGTCCATAGTTTATCCTCATTGCGGAGTCAATCTTCTTCACTTCTAGTGCCTCTTGGGTAAAATGTCTTCACCTGATCAGCAGCCACTCTCTTCTTTAAGACTGCACCATCTAAATCCTCCAAAACGTAAGAACCTCCAGACACATGAGATCTGACTCTGTAAGGTCTATTCCATCTGTCAGCAAAATTTTTCCCCCACTGACTCTCCAAACTTCCATTATACACAAAAATCAAACAATCCGGATTCAAGGGATTCCTGAGTCTATGAGCCAACTTCTTGTCCCAGTATCTGACTGATTGATTTCTTATTGTCATCATTCTAGAGTAAGCCTTCTCTTGACATTCCTCTCTACATTCCAACTGTTGCATCCTGGCACAGAGCAAATCTTCTGTTGATAACACATCATCCCAATCAATTTCAAGATAAGAGACAGCTTCCAAATCCACTGGTAGAACAGCTTTCTGCCAAAACATTAATTCATAAGGAGAATATCCAGTTGTCCTTTTCACAGTGACACTATAATCAAATATCACCAAGGGTAAATAATGCCTCCACTTTTCAGCACTATCTCCACACATCTTAACCAAAGCATTCTTGATAACATGATGGCCTCTTTCAACCATGCCTTCAGCTTCAGGATAAAAAGGTGTAGCCACTCTAAATTTAGAACAATTAATTGCCACAGCTTCTTTGAATTCAGCTCCAAAATCTGGCCCACCATCAACAGTCACCAACTTCATCAACCCATATATAAACACCCATTCCTTCTTCAAAAATTCTGCCACATTTTTGGCAGTCAAATTAACCAAAGGAACTGCATCAACCCAACCAGACAAATAATCCCTGGCAACAATCAAGAATTTATACCTGCCCTCTTTGATATGGACAGCATTCAAACTGACTCTTCCAAACACAGTTGATTCACCAGTAGCACAGCCACAATCTTTCAGTTTCAAGTGACTTTTTCTTTGACATTCTTCACAAGATTGAACCCAACCCTGCAAAGCCAACTTCATACCTGGCCACCAAAATCTATCTGCTACTCTCCTATAAGTCTCCCCAAAGCCTCTATGACCAAGATCATCAAGCAAAGACTTCAACACCAACTCTTGACCCTTCTTCTGAGTCACCAAAAATTGAGGATTTGTATGTCTCCTCCTCATCAACCTTCTTCCTGACACATAAAATCCAGGACTTTTCTTCTTGATTGCCACCCAAGTATCATCATCACAAATATCTGGCCTCTCCAAGGTTAACAGATATTCAACCATAGTAAAATAAAACCCAGTCTGACCCCAGGTCTCATCTTCAAAATCCAACAAAACAACATCCAAGGTTACCACTCTGTCATCAGAATCTCCAGTGTACACATGAGCCACTTGACCAGCCCAACCAGGACACCAATCCCTAAACTTTGGTACTTCCTTTTCCTTCCATTGAATCTTAAGAGAGTTTAGTTCACTAACAAAAACACCATTTTCTAAATTTAGCCATCACAAAAAACAGCCCCATCTTCATCAACAAAAACATCCTGATCACCAGAATCAAATCAGAACCAGCCAGTTTAACCTCTTGGGGGAGGAGAGAACAATCTTCCAGTTTAGCCTCATGGGGGAGGAGAGAAAAATATTCATCACTCTTTGTGCTGGCCCTAACTACTGCAACATCTTCATCAAATTCTTCAGAATAAGAATCTTCATCTGTGGGTGGTCTCCTTGATAATCCATTAGGCATCATAAAAGTTTTTCCAGGTTTGTGTACCAGGTCAAAAGAAAAATGCTGAATAAATGCCACCCACATAGTCATTGGAGCATTTGGAAGACTAGGTGTATTGATCATTTGAGCCAGAGATTTAGCATCCACCTGCAGCTCAAAATACTGCCCCCACAAAAAATTTTTCAGCTTCTTCAAACTTTTTGCTACACCACACAATTCCAACTTAGTTTGAGAATATCTAGATTCCACCTCATTAAATACCACAGACTCATACCTTACTGGCCTGACCCTCCCAGTTTAATCTTCCTGAGACAAAACAGCACCAGTAGCAATAAAACTTGAGTCCACTTCCAGATAATTTTTTCCAGCTTCCACACCATAATCCAACTTGTGAAGAATAATATCTTCACCCACCACCTTATTCAACTTCTGAAAAGCCTCTCCACACTCTTCAGTCCATACCCACTCTGCATCTTTACTGGTCAGCCTCCTTAAAGGTGAAGCCAACAAAGAAAGATATTTAATAAAAATTCTCACATACACACAAACCCCCAAAAATCTTCTGACTTTAGTAGTATTTTTAGGCCATGGCCATGACTGAATTTTATTAACCTTTTTCTTTGCCATAATTCTTCCCTCTTTACATACCACATGACCAAAAATTTCCAAAGAAGGAACATAACAGCAAAAATTTGACCCAGAAATGGTCAACCCAGCCTCTTCAATCCTAAAAAATACTCTCTCTAGAGTAATTGCATATTTCCAAACAAACCTCCTTATAACTGGGTTCTCCTTTATCACCTCATTCCCATAATCAGTGGAGTGCCCTTTGATTCCACCATCATCAATAAAAATATAAGCATGAGTAGGAACCTCATCCTGTAAAATCCAAGCCATTTGTTCTTGATATACTACTACTGAATTAGTTGCTCCTTGAAGAAACCTAGTGAGCTGAAACCTTCCCAAAAAAGTCTCAAAAGTTGTAAGGAGCCGTGAATCCATGTGAAGTTCCCTTTAATCATAACCACCCAAAATATCACCCAAACCATAACACACCCTTCAAGAAAAAGCTTCCACAAAGTCCTCTGCACTTGGAAGCATCCCAGAATCCTTGATAGTGACTCTATTCAAGGCTCTAAGATCATGCACTACCCTCAGCTTCCCATTCTGCTTCTTTACACAGAAAACCGGACTTGAGTAACTAGATGTTTCTTGTTTGTATAAACAAGTTCTGACTCTTTCCCTAACAATCTCTACAAAATCATCCCTGATAGCAGCTGGAATTGGAATAGGTTTTATTTGCCAAGGTTCATGACGAACCACAGGAATCAAGTAAGGCTCCCCATTAAGAGTGTTTCAAAACACACCCTTTCCTCTTCAACAAATGCCACAACTTTCTCCCTCAGCACAATAACATGCAACAACAACTTCTTTTCCTCATCAGACAACCACCCATCAGGACCAAAATTAACAACTTTCAACCTTTCCAAAGTAACTCTAGCGTTCTCCACAAAATCAGGAGGATTCCTGACCAGAGGAGTACAGTACAGATCTCTTGACAAAGGAGGTCTCTTCAAAGGAGGATTCAAACCTACAGGCATAGGCTCATTGACAAGCCTAATATTCTGTGCTACCTTCTTATACTTTTGCAGCTCCACCTTTGACTTGAGGGGTCTTCAGAACATCTTCACCAACAGACCTGGAACAAAAACCAAGGGTTTCTCCATTGCTCACATGTGTGGCCAAGGTAATGTTTTTGAAAGGTGTAGAAGAAACCCTAGTGGTGCACAATTGGGAGGACTTACTTTTATTCCCCAATCTCACCACTCCAAAACTTTTCTGCAATTCCACATCTTCATCTTCACTTCCATCTTCTAAATCTTCAAATCATTATTCATCTGCCAAATCACATCTTCTAAAATTGTGCAGTTTATCCTCATGCTGGAGGCCAAAGAATTGATCTTGCTGATCTTCTTTCATCAAAATTTTGTGAAGTTTAACCTCATGCTGGAGGCCCAAAAATTGATCTTGATGATCTTCTTTCTTCAAAATTTTGTGCAATTTAACCTTATTCTGGAGGCCCAAAAGTTGATCTTGATGATCTTCACAAAAATAATTCTCGTCTTCTTTCTTGATTATATTCAGATTTTTTTCTTGATTTTCTTCAATTATCTTGAAATTTTTATTTTATTTTCTTGAGTTTTCTTCTCTCCTACAAAAATAACCAGGGGTTTCCTCAATGCTCACAGATATGGCAAAGTAATGTTTTTGAAAGGTTTAGAAGAAACACTAGCAGTGCACAATAGGGAGGACATAATTTTAGACCTAGATCTCACCACTCCACAGATTTCCTGCATATTTTCAATAAAGATATATAAACAATCTTCTTATTTGAACTTGAATTAAAAATAATTGAGAATTTTGAGAGAGAACAGATACTTGATAAAAACTTGAAGAATACTTGCAGAGAAGAGCAACATTAACAAGAGAAAGTTGAAAATCCACTTGGTATATCTCCAAGGGAGATGACCTACTACAACCTGGGATTTCCTCACCTTGGGGAGAGGTTGTAGCACTATGGTGATCAGCCCTCATTACTCTAAAAAAGATAGACTCCCACTAGAGCCTGAGCCACACTCCAAAAAAACAGAGGCAGCACCTTCTTCTCTTCTTCTCCTACAACAGTCCATGCACTGCAACAATGAAGACAAACCAGGCCTGGTATCCCAACCATCCTCTCCAGGGGATGATAACCTCATGTGAAGCCTCCTTTCATCATTACCAGTCAACTCCAAACTGATCCCCAAATCTAATTGATTTCCAATTCTTGCTTGAAAATACATCAAGAATTGCCCACACAAAACAGCTTTTACTGTTCCTCTTGAAATATAAAAATGAACCTTCGCTGAGGCTCCACCAACATCTAACTTCACAAACTCAGATGTTCCAACCAATTCAGTGAATTTGCCACCAATCCCTCTCAAATTTCCACCAATAGCTGTTTTGATGGGGAGGCCCAAATGAGTTGCCTCAAACAAAGAAATCAGGTTAATCTGAGAGCCTGAATCCACCAATGCCCTAGCCTCCCTGCCATTCAGAGTGATATTGACATAACCCAGAGGTGCAGAAAAATGAGTTTCCAAACCCTCACAAAATTTTTCAGCAGAATCACAAATGTATTCTACCTCCCAAGAATAAACCCTTCTCCTGGTCAACAAATTTTTCTGCCTATCAGCCAACCCAGGACTGATAGCATAAAACTCCCCATAAGTAAGGGAAATCTGACCCTGATTCATCCTAATCAAGACAGAGTCCATAACATTAACTTGGCCAGAAACCACTGGCCTCTCAAAGTGAGCTCTTTGCTTCACTACCTTGGTACTAGAAGATTCTTGAGGACCTGAACCATAAACAGGAATCAAACCAGATCCCTCACCAAACATCTAGCTCCAGAAGGCTTTGGAAATGAAGCCAAAGGGAAATCCTCCTCAGATTCAGAATCAACATCCATAGGCATTGGCTCAAAATTCATGTCCAATGCTCCAAAAATAGGGGGGCCCATATCTGCCATACCCTTCTGCATTTTATACAGATCCTCTTTGCTGCACTTCCTCCTAGCTTCACTCAGCTTAGGATCCACCTATGAAGCCTTAGGCTTTGGTTGGGCCTGAGAAATTCTCTTAGGCCTCCCAACCTTTCCTGCTTCCACATCATAAACACTGGACAAGCATTCCCCACTTGACTTTTCACCACAAGAATACAACTCCAAACCACCAATGGAAGATGTAAATGAGACTCTATTAGCCTCCTTTCCCTTTACCTTGCCATCATCTCCACCTTTACCAGAAGAAGAAGCCTCATTAGGCAACTCTTCAAATCTTGGCCTCCTTGAGTCGAAATTATGTCTCCTCCTCACCAAGTCCACTGGAGCCTCACCATCATTAGGCTTCACAAAAGAGCCATCTGGGAGCTTGAACACTTTCCCATCAAATTCTACCTTCCCTTCAGACACAACCCTATTCAGTACCCAAAAATCATTGGACTTGTGGCCCTTCCTGCTGCAATAAGAACAGACCCAAGGATCACTCCTACCAGCCCTCCTTTCAAAATCTCTAGGCTAAGAAGGAGCTTTATTGGCCTTCTGAGCCTCCTGAACAAAAATATGTAGCTGTTTTTTCAGATAAGCCAACTGCTCCACTACTGGATCAACCTCTTTAGGCTTCTCAGGAGCCTTTCCCTTGTTCAAACTTTCCTTCTACCTAGATTCCTCCACATCCTCAGCCAATGCCTCACTGACCTTACTAACATATTTAGTGCTAGCTTACAGGAAGGAATCCACTTCCAACAGTTTAAGGTTTCCCTCTACAAACTCATTTACCACAGAAAGAGCAGGCAATTTCTGATTGCCATTAGGAAGAACCTTTAACTTGTCCTTCCTAGCCAACTCCTTCAAAACATCAATCCTGACATTCCTGGCCAGAGAAGACCAGAAAATATCCCTTTCAGAGTCAGTACTCTCCAATTACTGCATATCCACCAAAAAATCAACCACTGGCTACAACTGATCCAGAAACTTCCTATAAGTATGGAGGTTGTCCACACCTCCATAAGATTGCCATTCACATACAATCATATTGAGATCCACCATAGAGTACCTGGATCCCCACCTGTCTGTATCTTCCAACACAACTTTTTCCAATCTTTACTCCTATAACCCTCCATAGCAGCCACTTCCATCACCAGAGCCCTGTCACCAATATAGAAGATGACTTGCTTAACCATGTCCAAGTGAGAAGCACTATCCACTTTCCTAGCAGCCTCAAATAGCTCCAGAAACAACTTCACATCCTCCCCCATAAACATAGGCCCCTTTCAGGACTTGATCCTGACAGAAGCACTAACAGAAACAGGATGATTACCATCCTCAGCAGCACCAACAGTGACACTACCACCACTAGAGAAAGAGGGTCCAGAAGCCATGGTCCAATAGATTCCAGAAAACCAATCTCCAACCACAGAAGAGAGTCCAAAAGTAAAAAAAAGTCCAAAAAGCTAACAAATCCTCACCCCACTTTGGGCACCAGAAATGTAGAAAATCCTATAGTACTAGCTATAGGCCTTCACCAAGGGAGTTGGAGTAAAAATGGAGAGAAAAACCCCCGTCTCTTTGAGAAATACCAGGTGAGATTTATTTGCTACAGCAAATTAGATAATGTTACTATACACCTTCCAACACACTTCTTGACTTCTTTACAAGTCAAGACAGTAGCCAATAGCAGACAACTGAGAACCAAAGAACCAGAAACCTGAAATGCAGAAAGTTCCACACCAGAAAAACAAAACACTGTGCACTCTTTTCACAGAAAACAGCAATAATACTTGATGCATGTTGCAAAGCTACACCAGAGAAACCAGTTGCCAAACTTGAGTTAAATGAAGAAGTAACCTTGCAACAAACACAACCAATTGTGGCCATAAAACAGTGAAAACTGAGTGAGAAACAATGATATAATTACCAGATGGTTGTATGATAATTAAGGCTGCCCCAAACTGTCTTATTCATTATGTACACATAGACCACCACCTAAAAAATCCATGCACAGCAACAAATTTGGCACTTTTGACAGCCAAATTGAATAAAAACCCTCTAGAAATGCTCCCCAGCCTTCTATGACCAAGGCAGGCAGGCCACCTAGAAGCAACCAGACCTCCCTGAAGCCAGAAAACCACCAAAAACCTCCAAGAAAGCCCAAAATACTTAGAAAAATCAACCACAACTACTAAAACTCTTAAAACACAAATTAAGCTATGAAAACATTGAGACATAAAATATAGAGCCAAATTAGCTCTACTTAATGGTACTAAGCACTTAACCCTAAGACTTAATTTTAGCTTGTAAAACACAAAAAACAAAATTAAACAGCTATCTTTTATAAATGAAAAGTGAGCAAATGACCCCTTAAAATTTTGAATATGAAAAATATCATCAAGACATCAAATATAGAGGAAAACCGGGGTTATCCAATGGTAGTATCCCCATACCCATAGGCCCAATATTCACTGAGTAAACCCAAAACAACACATATTTATTTGACCAATGTCAATTAAGACATACAAAAAAAGGGCCAAACAGACCAACAAAGGCCTCCACCAATGTTGGAAGACCACAGCGTTTAACAAAGAGATAGCCATGAGGTCTCATTGCCCTCTGGCATCAAGCTCTTGAGGTGAGGATGGGTGTTTGCCGTAAAGCATGATGGTAATGGTGACATCATAAGTCACAAGGCTCGACTAGTGGCTTGTGGTTATACTCAAGAATATGGCATAAATCACAAAGAAACTTTTGCACAAACTACTCAATTTTCAACACTTTGATTCCTATTTGTTATGTCAGAAAAAAATAACATGCATTCTGCCCAATTTGACATAGTAGGGGCATATTTGAACTGTCAAATTGATGAAGATTTAAACATGCTTCATCCTAAAAACATAAATTTGTCTTCCTCAAATTTGGTCTTGAAGCTTGATAAAGCTCTATATGGAACTAAACAGGCTGGCAGGTGCTAGTACTTCTGCTTTGCAGAGATGCTCACTTTGGCAGGTTTTACATGCCTACCATATGTCCCATCTGTATATGTATATCATTGTGGGGGGGAATCATGTTATGTGTGTGTGCATGTTGACAATGGATGTGTTTTTGGCACCTCAACAAAAGTATTAGATTGATTTAAATCCATTATCTCATCAAAAGTAGAGATAACTTGGAAAGAAAGTATTACACAGATAGTTGGTATTAAAGTACAAAAAGATAATGATGGCAATTATTTTTTGAGCCAGAAGAAATTGTGCAAAAAGCTGATTAATTCCTTTGGTTTAACAACATCTGCATGTAAGACCCCTATAGATCTGGAAACTAAACTAATTACTTCTACAGAAGATGATGGCATCCCAAAAGTGGATTCAACATCTTAGATAAGGGTTATTGGCACTGTAAAATATATGGCAGTTGCAACGAGGCCTGATCTTTTATTTGCTGTAGGCTATTTGAGCATATTTGCCAATAGTCCTAATAAGAGTCATTGGAAATGTATCAAACATTTACTTCATTACATTAATTCCACCTCTCATTATAAATTAGCTCTCATACCTGTATCTCCAGTACTTTTAGATTGTTATAGTGATTCTGGATGGGGTGGTGATTTTGCTTGTTCAAAAGAAGGTTTTATGGTTTTGAGTTATGGATGTCCAGTGTCTTGGTCATCTAAACAACAAACTGTGGTTGAAACCTCTTTGGATAATTCCAAACTAATGGTAATGACTACAGCGGTGAAGGAAGTGGTTTGGTTCAGGAATGTAATGATGGATTTGGGGTTATCTTGTAACACACCTACGCCTTTATATGTGGACAACACTGTGTCAATTGTCTTTGCAAACATACACAATGTCAACAAAAGAAAAAAACATTTTCAAAGCGAATGCTTCTATGTTAGAGAAAAAGTCCTAAACTCAATGATAAAATGTGTCTAGGCAGCTACAACTGATCAGATGGCTGATATATTCACAAAAGAACTTCCAAAAACAACCCTAGATAAATTTTCTTAAAAAATTCTTATTCACGTAGTTTTAATTATTTTTCTTTTTGTTTCTTTCTTTGTTTTTTATCTTCTCCATTTATACTGTGTTTGACTTAACCTTAGTTGCCTGACTAGATTTAGAGTTTACCTTGAAGTGCATGCTATGGGAGATGGGAGCCCTAATGCTGTAACTGCCAGGAAGAGGTAAAAAAATTTTATAGGAAGAATAATACTGGTTATCGATCTCTTTACCCAATCACTAGTTTGCACAATTTGTTTTGAAGTGGCTGGAGGCGCCAGGAATTTTCACACTGTTCTATCTTGTCATCAGGTTAAGTGGTTTTGAATTTTACTTTTCAAATACTTTCTACTTCTCTCTTTTAATTTTTTTCTTTATTTTTTATTTCCTTTTATGTCTTTTCCATGGGGGGGGTGTTACAGATTAGTATCCCACAAAGATTAGCTACAAAATCAAACAAGAAGGATTGGTGTAAAATCTATATATGGCAAAGACATTAAAGCATATTAATGTTAATCTCTAAATAAGAATATAAAAAATGTAAAATAGTTATTAGATTATTTTGGTGTAATCATATTATAATTAATCTCTTTCTTGAGTCAAATATTGTTTTGAGTACACATTAACATTTTATTTAGAAACCATTGTGGTCTTCCAACATTGGAAGAGCCCTTTGTTGGTTTATTTGGCGTTGTTTTGATATACTTTAAATGACATTGTTTAATAGTTAGGTGTTTTTCTGAATTTACTCAGAAAATATTGGGACTACAGGAATGTGGGTACTACCATTGCATAGCCCCTAGTTTTCTCTATATTTTATGTCTTGTTGACATTTTTCATAGTCTAAGTATTTGGGGGATAATTTCTCATTTTTCATTTTAAAAGATTGCTGTTTAATTTTGTTTTTTGTGTTTTAAGGGCTAACCTTAAGTCTTAGGGTTAAGTGCTTAGTACATTTAGAATTAGCTAAATTTTATCTACATTTTATGTCACAATGTTGTTATAGCCTTCTTATGTGTTTTAAAGGTTTTAGTAGTTGTAGTAGATTATTCTAAGTAGTTTGGGTATTTTTGGTGGTTTTTGGTGGTTTTATCACCGCACAATACAGGGGGAGGACTTGTTAGCAAGTCTGCAACCTTGGACTTAAACTCACCACATATTGAACAAACATTGAGCTATTGACAAAGGAACCATACAATCAGGGATGAACACCACTCAGCAGCACAGTTTTAGGTGGGTCTTCAAGTAGAGTTCAGTCTGAGTTCAGGTTGGGGACTTGCTAGCAAGTCCACCCCCTATATTGCGTCGTGTATGACTTTAGGGTGGTCCAGCCGCCTCTGTGCTAGAAGGCTGGGAAGCATTTCTAGAGGAGTTTTATGCAATTTGGCGGTCAAGAATGCCAAATTCGTTGATGTGCATAGGCTCTTAAATAGTGGTCTGTGGGTACATAGTGAATAAACAGTTTGGGGAAACTTTATTTTTCATACAACCATCCGGTGTGGTCTTCCAACATTGGTGGAGCCCTTGTTGGTTTATTTGGTGTTGTTTTGGTATGCCTTAAATGGCATTGTTTAAATTTTTAGGTGTTTTTCTGGAATTAGGCAGCAAAAATTAGGATTACAGGGAAGTGGGTACTACCATTGAATAGCCCTGGTTTTTCTCTATATTTTATGTCTTGTGGACATTTTTCATAGTCTAAGTATTTGGGGGATAATTTCTCATTTTTCATTTTAAAAGATTGCTGTTGAATTTTGTTTTTTGTTTTACGAGCTAACCTTAAGTCTTAGGGTTAAGTGCTTAGTACCGTTGGAATGAGCTGAACTTTCTCTGCATTTCATGTCTCAATGTTTTTATAGCGTAATTATGTGTTTTAAGCGTTTTAGTAGTTGTAGATGATTTTTCTAAGTGTTTTAGGTGTTTTTGGTGGTTTTCTGGCTTCAGGTGGGCTTCATAACTCTGGGCGGTGTAGAAAGACTCTTACAGTTGCCTTGCTGTAAGCAGAATCCAAAGGAGTTGGAAAAACAAAAAGAAATCCCTGTTCCTCTAAGTAAATGTAAGATTCAATTAACCAAGCTCGAAGATTGAATTGAAGAATGGAATAGATGAAATCCTAATTGATAAACTTTGAAAGCAATGAAAACCTATATTTAATAAAAATCTTTGTGCAATCAATGATTACACCCCCCCAAAAAAAATATCTAATACCAGATTAAACTGATACTAGTCACAGCAAATACTTAGAACAAGCCGCAAAACTTGCCCCAGAGACTGAAAAGTACAGTAAAGTACTTCAGAAATTACCCTTGGAATGACCTGTTCAAAGGTGCCATATTAAAGGACTGCCCCAGGTTTATCCAGTTTTCCACCAAAATTATAGAGTGTACTTTATTATATTTATATTTTATGAATTTTATAAAAAAATTAATAAATTTGAGTCACCCTGGATGAGAGCTATCCAATGATACCCTAAATGTTGATATTTTTATTAAAATTGTTGTTATATGTTTAAATATTGTTAATAATCCAAAAAGACTCTCAATATCGAAACTAAAAGACAAAAAAAATTTAGAAAACTAAGATTCTCCTTCTCCTCTATCTGATTCTCCTACTCCAGACCTTTCCAACAATACCCTACATGCATAGGATCTACAATAAACTATTGATCTAACAAGCATAATAAATTCCAACCAAATTTTGCCACAATAGACAAACTTTTCTGCAGTGACCAAAATTTGCACTGGTGATCAGACTTTTCTACATTGACCAAAATTTGCACTGGTGATCAGACTTTTCTACAGTGACCAAACTTTACCACAGTGCCCAGACTTTTCTGCAGTGACCAAACTTTACCACAGTGCCCAGACTTTTCTGCAGTGACCAAACTTTGCACTGGTGATCAGACTTCCCCATTGTGAGAAAATTTTGCCACAATGAGCTCTTTTTGCCATAATGAGCTAATTTGGACAGAGTGAGTTAATTTTGTCACCATGACCAAACTTGGCCACAATGACAGAATTTTTTGAGTACACTTTGCTTTTGCACCGGAAAATCACCAGAGCAAACCTGAGTGCACCAGAAAAAAAGTGGCCATTCCAAGAGCACACTTCATTCACCTAAAATAAAAATCCATAAAAACATCAAATCACAAAAGAAATACCACATATAACCATTCCAAAACACCAAAAATCAACCCAAAAAATCCAGTTAACTCCCTTCAACCAAATTAAAACCTGGTAACACCATGATTTTCTTCCAACCAAGTTCCAATCAAATTTTCACCTAAGTGGCCTACCCAGATTTGGAATGCCACATTCTCCCTCCAATAAGGAATGTCCTTATTCCAACCAATTATGCATTCTAATTAGTTTATTTTGATGAAAATTGTTTTAGCTGGTCTTCTACAAATTTAAACTGTTTGTCTTCTTCTCCGGCTCTTGATATAAATCATAATAATAATAAAAATATATTTTTGTGATGGTTCCACTGCTGAGGGCAAGGTTTGAATCCCTTCAGACTCCCATATACCAGTCTTCCCACTATGTCACAGCATGAGAGAGTGGATCTCCCTAATGAGCTGAATACGCTTGATTCCATTCTCATAGGTCCCCCCACTGAGCCGAATTCTTTGATTCCAATCTTGCCATGAGGTCCTCCAAGCTTCCACCAAACAGCCTAACTCTGAGGCTTTAAAATAAAACAATAATAAATCCAACTACCAGCCTGACTTCTGATTCCTTCATCACAATTTTCATCCATTTGCTATTCAGCAACCTTTACAAAATACTTTTAGCCAGTCTTCTAATATTTACTTTTAAACTTTTAGACCATGTTAAAGCGCCACAAATTTCACCTAATTAAACCATTATGCCTTCTTAGCATCATTACCTCCTAAAATTTTATCCTCCCAAAGCTTAAAAGTACCAAATAGATTGACATTCCAGTTTAAAGTCTTGGTGGACCAAACATTTAATCAATTGCCAGTTCCAACTACTATCCTAAACCTTTCTCCAAAAATATCCATAAAATTTTGAACATCCTTGAAAATTAGCCAGTTTAAAGTCTTGGAGGACTAACAGCATATCTTGAAATAAAATCATAAAAAGCCAGTTTAAAGTCTTAGAGGACTAAAGATCCAATGAGGAACCAAATTCTTGAAGTAAAATCGTAAAAACTATCCAGTTTAAAGTCTTAGTGGACTAACAGATCCAATGAGGAACCAAATTCTTGAAATAAAATTGTAAAAACTATCCAGTTTAAAGTCTTAGTGGACTAACAGATCCAATGAGGAACCAAATTCTTGAAATAAAATTGTAAAAACTATCCAGTTAAAAGTCTTAGTGGACTAACAGATCATGAATACAAATAAGACCTTAAAAGAAGTCATGAAAAGAAGCCAGTTTTAAGTCTTGGAGGACTAAACATTTTGAAGTACGATTTAATTTTGCTCAAGCTCCTCTTGACCCTTTTTCCTATATAAAATATACTATAAAAGAAATAAACCAAAAGAAATTGAAAATTTAAATTAAACAAATTTTGAAAAAATAATAATTGTATGTTTATATATTTATTTTATTTTATTTTATATATTTAATTTATTTTTTTATTATTTATTTATTTTTTTTGATTTTTCAATGATGAAAATAAAAAAAGGTTATAAAAGATTGTTATTAAATAAAATTTAAAGTTTAATTTAAAAAAAAGGTAAACAAATTTGAAATATAAAATTTATGAAATGTAAAATAAAATTTAAAAGACGCCCCCAGCCAATTAATGAGCTGTACCCTTGACATCATACCCACATCCAAGTGAAACTCGATGTGGTTACACAATTTTGAGAAATTGAAAATACAAAATTAATAAATGAAAGTTTAGAAAAATAAAATTTTATGATAATGATCACTGGGTAAGCTCCCTCCAATTTGTAAAAATGATTAGAGACCACCAGTGAGCATCACCCTTAACAATATTTTATAGTATTATAAAAATTAAAATGAAAGAAAAACATATTTCATTATAAAAAATCTAACATAAAAGAAATAACAAAAACAAAAATAAAAAAGAATCTTGAATCCGGCAGTGAGAGCATTGTCTCTTTGTACGTTCCAGTTTATAGTCTTAGCGGAATTCCTATAGATCAAAAACAAATCCTGGATTCAACTAGAAACAGGGAAAAATTTGCTAACAAACATTCTGGGGAAATTGTGTATAGAGCAGCCAGCCTATCAATTACCCCCAAACTTGCCAATATTTAATTCAGAAGTTTCCCCTGTGAACACTTCTACCAATAAAAAAAATTTATCAATCCAACATATATCTTCTCCATAATTTTTGTTTCTTTTAAGAGTTTTTAGAATTTTCAAACAAATGTCTTCATAAATGTCGTAAATTTGGTAATGGTTTTGTCTCCCATACCATAGTTAAACAACAGTAATATTTTTAATAAGAAAGTAGTTTATCCTCATTCTGGAGTTAAACTTTGACAAAATTTTATTTAATAAATTATGTAGTTTATCCTTGTTTCAGATTCAAGCTTCAGCACTCTGGGTGCCTCTAGGATAGAACCACTTGAATTGATCCGCTGCTACCCTCTTCTTCAAAACTGCTCCATCCAACTCTTCTAGCACATATGAACCGCCAGATACTTGTTCCTTGACTTTACACTTTCAGCCTAGATATCCCTAGTACTGAGTATTCTTTTGCTTAAAATGAGATAACCTTAAGTACATTAAGCTTATATCTTAAAAATAAGGTTTAAACAATTATATATATGATTATAATACATATATATATAATTATTACACTATTATATAACTTATAGTAGTTTAAATAGCTTATCCATAGCCTAATAATACTTATTAAGGTGTTAATGGAGTCATAATATACTTATCTTGAGTGATATTAAGTAATTATTGACATACATAAGCTTAAATGTATACATAAAGCTCATATTCTGTGAAATATGCAGTATATTATGTATATTTAGGTCTATAAGTGGGTTTTAGCCTCTTAATAGCCTATAACATTTGTTTTTCTGCTTATTTTAGGTCATATTGACGAAATTAGTGGATTCACAACACCTACAGAAGCATAGACATCTATATCAGGCGCATACACTCAGTTTGGACAACTTAATCTGCTTCCTTAGATGGATATTCACAGATTTATGGGTTGGGAGGTCATTTCTAGGTTAATGTGGATGCTTGGGGATGTTATTGTGGTCTTGGACACTTCATTTTTTTCCTTTATATTCTTTTGGTTTCATTAAATCTCTTTTAGATTGCTTATTTTACCTGTTTCTTTATGGTATCTGCTTTTATCTGGATTTTCTATTTATGGTATAGGTCTGTGTTATCATTAATTGTGATGGAGGGTCCTTACTGGAGGTCTGGGTGTTGAATCTGCTTAAAGTGGACGCCATGGGGAGGTGATGGGCCCTCAAAGTGCTGTAATTGCCGGGGATAGCAGTGACATCATCTTGATTGAAGGTCTGTGCACTCCAGTGGATTTGGGTAAAAGTAAGGAGGGATTTTGACGGTTATTTATCATCATTCACTTACTAAAATTCAAACAAAATTTACAATACAATTATTAGCATCTAGAAATATATTATAAAGCCATTATAAATTGATATTATCTTTATATAAGCTATAACTATATTATATACATCTATTTTCCACCACTAGCACACATTTAAATCCAAGTATTGTGAGTTTTATTTGAGTATAACTATTTTATTAGTCTTCCCCTGAGGTTTAATCACTAAATCTTTTATCAATAAGTAGTATGACCATAAATAAATACTATTATATCATACTTAAATACTAGATACACTGACAATTGGGGGTCTTTCCTTGATTATTGTTGATTTTTTAGTATAAGCCTTAGGACGTGATTTTTACTTAGTATAGCTCAAAAACAACCAAATATTTGGGTCTGCTACATATTAGTGGGCCATCATGACTCATTGATTGCAGAAAAGAATCCTTATAATAATTGTACTAATTTTTTTTCATAAAAATTAGGTATTTACAGTAGTAACTGTACCCAATATGAACCCAGTTTCAGTTGGTATTTGGACACCAATATAAAACCCAATTAAATTGGCATTTGGTTAAAGCTTGGTAAGCAAATAATTCACCCTTATAAAGGTCTAGTTAAACTTATTATTATATTTTTAACAGATTTTTTCGAATTTTCTTATATTTTATTTAAATAAATAAAGATATAAATTCAGGGTAAGCTCCATTGCTTTTTTATTAGTAATAACATTGCTAATAACTTTTGTCTACTGATTCCATAGAGTTTTTTCTTTCTGTAGACGTGATATATTGTAATTCTTAACAATATGAGTGCTCCTCAGGACAGTGTAAGTGAAAAGCCTGCTTATAATACCAGGTCTAAAGCTAACAAAAACTTTCCAGGACATAACCATGGAGGGTCAACAATACCCCCAGGCAGAGAACATGAGCATAGAGGAAAAAGACTCCCTTTTAAAAAAGATAACTATAAAGAAGACGTCTCCTCCTCTTCAGGATCAACTGTCCCACTTGGCCAAACAGGTTTTGAAGTTGGAAGAATCCAAGTCTATCATGTTCAAAGAGGTAGAGCAATTACAGAACAGTTGCAAGGTAGGGTTTCAGCAAATGAATCAGACATTGGCAGAGCTAAAAGGAGGCCAGCCAAGTCAACAAAGTCAGAAACCCCTATCCCAGGAGAAAATCTTGGTAGACAAATGGAAGTGGGACTGGTTCCATCAACAATGGACCAGCCACAGCTGCAACAGGGATCCACCACCTCATCAGACTTCCTCAGTTCACCCCTACAAAGGAAAAAAGCACCAAAAATCAGGACTGGCATCTATCCCATGCACAGGGGGGAAAAAATGAGGACTTGTAGGCAAGTCGTTTTTTTGTATTTCTGACTAACCTTGCTGTAACCTGGTTAGAACTTCAAGTGATCCATATTCAAAACTGCCTCTCATGAATCAGTAGGTGAAATTTGGAGTCCATACTTTTTACTTTTATTAGTTATCTCAATCACTGGCAGTAAATATTTGTATATATATTTATTGTCCACAAAAAATATACAATTCTAAAACCACATTAAAAATCAGAATAGCTGCTGGCTATATTTTTTAATGATATCATACAACAAGTATTTGAGAAAACATTTGCAAAACCACTAGGATGTGTAGTTTTTGAAACATGACCAATAATTTCCTTGCTATTCATAACTGCTTTTTTTGACCATTTATCATAACACCAAAAAACATTAAGCCCAGCTTTTAAATAAGGATTTTCAATTTTAGGATCCACAATGTCATATAAGCCAACTAAAATAAAATTTTGACCTGAAAATGTTGTTGACTGCCACATTTTCAATATAACCCCAACAACATTTCCTTTTGATGAATTTACCTCAACATTGCCATTTCCTTGATTTGTTGAATATAATGAGTAGTTTTTTCCATCCAGTAACAAGTTATCTACTTCAATAATTTGAGGTGATAGAATTTGAGATGAAACAGATGGTTGATTTTTCGTAAAAATACTGGACAATATTTTTTTACCATCAATCATGTTGAGATACTCTATCCAAAATTCATAGTCTTCACACAGTAGTTGAGATGATTTTGAGGGAATTTTTCTTTTCTCTGAACTTAAGACATTTTTCATTTCATTCTCAAATCGATCATTAGTTCTGTCCATTAATGATTGAAGCTGACCGGTCAAAATAAACCTTTTAATAATGGTCTTGTCCATTTGATCTTTAAAAAAATGAAATTAATAAAGTTAAGTAGCTTTAATTAAGGAAAACATACATGTTTTCATATTGGTTGGAATGGAGCTTAACATTCCATTTATACGCTTGTGGGCCCATGCTGCAGTTGATGGTGCTGGCCCAAATCTTCTCAGAACTTCAGGAAAATGTTGTGCTAAGTGGATGTTTGGCTTTATATTGATATCTGGCCAAAATTCCTAAAGACACTTCATATAATCTTTTAACTGACCTTGAAGAGATGAAATTTGAGCTTCACGTATCACCAAGGAAGTCAGAATATTGATTATTGAAACCAGCAGTAAAAGACATTTAATCAACTTCTTCTCTCGTGCGTCAGAATTTTTGATATCCCAAACTGGTATCAAAGCTGCCACATAGTAAATTTTACATAGTACAAACCATTCAGCAGCTTTAAGATTTGTACCAGCCTCTCCTAGACTACTAGGAACACGGGTTAGCCATGAAGGGGTCTTAGTATTGCGGATACAGGTTTGAACAATTAACAATTCACTCAATCATAGACACAAATTATCTGTTGATGCATCTGGGTTTTGTGCTGGTTTCAAAGTGACTTTGGGTTTTGATAAATCTGAATATTTCTGAAAGGTGTGATCTACAAAAATATTTTGAGATACAATTTTCATCTAATAATAGCTCATTTTAACTTACTTGAACTGGAAAAATTGGATCTAGAATCATTTTCATCCAAACAGATATCTTTAGAAAGTTGATTGTGACTTTTTGATGGAACAGCTGTTTTTACTTTCTTGACCTGCTCATGAAAACTATCTTGATGAGAAGGTTTACGTTTAAAAATTTTTTGCGGAGGTAGAAGTACACAAACAGAACTTTTTGATTTATTAGATTTTCTCGAAGGTTGAGAGGATGAATGAGGGTAAGAAGGAGACTTTGATTTTTTCTTTTCAGTTGAAAAAAATATATGAAATTACTAGAGGCACTAGAAAATGAATTTTGGCTTGATATGGAATGATTTGGATCAAAATCATTAAAGCCTCTTTTTGATCTATTTTTCTTTTGTTTTTGAATTCTTTCTCCAGCCACATGTATCTGAAGGTACGTTTTACTGAAGTCCTTTGCCATTCCGAGGAGTAAGCAGTGCATCAACTCAATTCCAACAAATGAAATTGGTTTCCAATATGGAAGCTGAAGAAGTGATGAATATCGTAAACCTTTACTCTCCAAGATTTCTTTCCTTTCTTGTGCACTGGAAGCAGTTTTCCATTTGAGAGCGTATGTGCGATGGTGAGAATCAGTCCGAGAAAGAAATTCAGAAGGAGTTTTGCCAGATTTCAGTTCCTCCTTTGAAATGTAGCAAAAATGGCATGGGATGTTAGAGCTATAGCTGGAAAATCCTGAAAGCTTCTGGATAGCTGGAAGATCGCCAATCAAAGGAAATATTGCTGCATGGATTAACTGTCCATTTGGGTGATTATAAGTCTTGGAGAAAAAACATCCTTTCCACAAGGAAAGAAGTTCGTCCAAAAGTGGTGTAATAACGTGATTACAATGGTCCAAACTGGGTTCATGAGGCCCAGGTGTAATTCCGGCCAAAAAGACATGTTGCTTTTTATATTGTAAATGAGGTGGGAGATTGAGACAAATCAGTATGATTGAACCAAATGATACCTTATTATGACCACTGATTTTGTTCCCAAATGGATTAAACCAATCCATATACAAACTAAAAACCAAATTCCCACTTTTTTTTGTAAAATAACCTCCACTAGAATCTTTAAATTCTTTCCACACTGACCCATCCCATATGTCACACATTTTTCCACGTGTCTGCCATGGTCTTCTCAAAGAAGTGTCGAGATCATCCTCAAATCCAGGAAGAAGTAGAAGACGTGCAAGCCAAGATATAAGGGACTGAGTTGTATAAGTTTGTGCTGGTAAGGATTTATTATTTTTCACTTTGAACAAGGGGTAGCTGCATATCAGCAAATCTTCATCCTTCTTAGGAATGGGATTTAGTAGAAGTTGTTTTCAGTGACCATGATCATAGTTGTACTCATTGACTGATTTGAAAGGTTGATGAAAGCAATTCGGACAACAGAGTAACATTTTTAAAGGGGCTTTGAGATTAAGTCTCTGGATAATAGTGTATATATTGTGCGGAAGTAATTGAGATTCTCATTCAAAACTAGCAGGATTTCCAAAACTTCTGGAAATTAGTTGAATTTTGAAAAATTCAGCTTTAATTCTTACTTCAATTTGGTCCCTAGATAGGTTTTGTACCAAGTGGCCATGAGCGATTTCAATGAGGGCAAAGAAAATATAAGGTGAGAGATGGGCAAGAGCAGGTGGAGAAAAATCAGAGGAATCAACACGTGTGAAATTCAAGTTCGAAAAACTAGATGATTTTGAGATATTAGATTTTCTTAAAATAGGGGTAGTTGAGTCGGTATTCAAAGTATCAGGTGTTAGAATGGGTTGGTGGGTTGGCTAGGATGATAAAAATTCTTTTGGTGGTTAGAAATGATATAAAATTAGAGAATAATTCAATTGCATACCTCTTCTGATAGGGTGACTCTTTTTTGTGAAGTGCTGGCAATTGGACGTGAACTCAAAGTTACTTCAGGATGGGAGGTTGAAGGAAGAGAGGATGGAATGTTGGAAATTGTTGGTGATTTTCTTTCTTGATTTTTTTAAAGAGTAAAATTTTTTGTTGATGTTTATAAAATGTTGTAGAAGACATTGAAACAACTCTTTCAATTTCACCATTAGGATTAGTAAATGTCTTTTTATAACAGCCAAGTTCAGAGCAAATGCAAATCTTGTACTTAGTTGGCATTTTTAAATGGCTTATAAAAATATAATACTTAGGATGGTGGTGATAGAGGAACAAGGGGGAAATGAAATTTGATGTATTCCATTCCAAAATATGTATCATAACTGATTATTCAATTTGAATAATATACTAAATTGAATTAATTTTTTTTTCAAGTTTCATGGGTTTAATATTAAAGGTGTAGGAGCATGAAATTGCATGAACTGCATGGTAGAAGATACAGATACAAGTAAAAAATTCTGTACCATAATCAATCAGGGATATTGAACATACATGTATAGGAAATGGTTGACAAGATACTAAACTTTTTTCATTTAAAAATTAGAGTATTTTTGTTGTACTTCATGATTCTCTGAGTATTTTGGCCAATGAAAAAAGGAATTATAATTTAAAATTTAAAGACTGTAATTTATATTTTTAGGAAAATTAAAAAGGAAAATTTTGTTCAAAAATCATATTTGTATATTCAGCTTAACCATAGATAATGAACCATATAATTTCTTGTTAAAATCACGTTTATGGAGTGAATAGAATTTAAATGAAAGAAGTTATGAATTTAAAATGATATTTAAGCAATGACATGTCAAAACTTAAAAATTATACCATTCAAAGGTAATCTTTCAGGTGCAATTATGAAAAATGATAATCAGCGTTTTTTTTAAAAAAAATTTCATCATTCAAGGAATTCTTGTGAATGGATAAAATTAAAAATTTCAAAATTCATTAATACAGTGAAATAATTTTTCTTGTTGCTATTGAATGTACACATATTTTAAAATAAAAAAGGTTATAAATAATAGAATAAATATTATAACAAATGTAAAAGAGAGGGTATTTTAAAGGATTGATTCCTGCATAGCAATAAAAACTGTGATGTAGTTAATGAATCAGTATTATAGCAACACAGTGGAAGATTACTTGGACAAGATGATGTTTCTGACATAATGGATGATTCTTTTCTAAGTGAAACAACATGTTTATACAAAGATTTACATTTTCTGGTTCTTCTTAACTTATTCAAAGTAATCTGATCAATCTGGGAATAAAAATTGGAAAGTTCATCTGATCGCCATTTCAATTTTCTCTTCCAAAGATTTCCTTCGTCATCCTGCTCAGTGTCAGAGTGATAATTTGGGTTATCAAATAAGAAGAGATATTCTTGATCTGGTACAGATATTAAGATTTTTGTAACTGGAAGCAGAGTTTCAATGAAAATTCCTCTGGTAAAAAAAACTTGACTCACTTTTCTTCTAGTTTCCTTATTTTTTTTCCAGGACAGAAAATTGGGGTTGATCTGGACTGTCCCTGTTGGGTACAGAGCCATTGTTTTATTATGAGTGGCAAAAAATCCTCTTGGTATTCATTATGATCAAAGACATAATATCAAAATGCCTGGTTTTTGAAGGCATAGCAATAGTGCTTTGTCAGATGAGAGATAAACAGTTGATTCCATTCTGTGTCATAATTCATAGAAAAGCATAGTCGAGGTATTCCAACTGCTTTAGAATCCTTATGACAAATATGATGAAAAACAAGTGGAATTGTTTTTTGCTGCCCAGAGGGAAATAACTGCAGTTCCTCCATGGTTTCAGCTGCTTCGGATATTGTTGGAAGGGAAGTAGAAGGTAAAGGATTGACAAGAGAAGAGATTTCAGAAACAGTTGGAGAAGATGGATAAGTATATTCTTTCTTGCATTTCCCAAGGATAAGCTTTATAAAATCAATTATAGAAGCTGTTGAGGTAGCCTTGGAGTTGGGAACACCTATTTCAGCAAGAATTCTATTGAATGCCCTAGAGCTTTTGAAACCTGTTGCTGGTATTAAATTAGAATCTAAAATTTTACATTAGTGAAAAAATTATAGCCTATTGAATAGGAAACTTACATGAAGACATTGTTTGTGGTAATTAAAAATATGTACAAATCAGGGGAAATGGGGGAAAAGAGAGGATAAGTACACCTTATATATCAAATTTTAACATTTTCCCCTTGTTAATAACTTTGAAAGGACCTAATAATTTTTTTTCCTTTGTGTACTTTTGAACCTAAAAACATTTTTTAATCAAACTAAGAAAATCGAAATTTCTATTAAAATTACATGTAATTACAAGATGATTATGAAGATATTTTCGCCCATCTAGATGCTGCTCTCAGGAACAGCCAAGCTAAAAGTATTTCAAATTCAGTCTCAAAGAATCACAGTTGAAAATGAAAATAGCTTACTCAGCCAAGTACAGTTTTTTTGATTGAATCTAAAATTTTAAATTATTGAGTAATAATATTGATAAAGATTCTTGGAAAATTACCCACTCGTGTAATGTTTTCTTCTATTTTAGAGGCAACAATATATCTGTAAACATGGACCTCTCTAGTTTGACCTATCCTGCAAACTCTGTCAATGGCTTGTTTCTCCATCAAAGGGTTCCAGTAAGGTTCCTAAAAATAAAAGTTAGATTAATCATAATTTGAGAAATTGAAATCTTACAATTAAGAAAACATGTGATGCCATTGTCAGATTAACACCTTCTCCTCCAGCCTTCAAAGACACCAAAAGAATACTGGAATCAATGGTAGAGAATGACTGGAGGAAAATTTCCCGTGCACTAATGTCAAGTGAACCATCAAATATGAGATTTAGGATATTGTACTCAGAAAGAGCAAATGAAATTCTATTATTTTGAAGGTTAGTTTTAATATTTTTTCATTGAAAGAAAAACTTACAATTTGAGTGTGTCAGTCCACTCAGAGAAAATGACACATTTCATTTCTTTTTCAATAGAGTATAATTTGAGAAGGAAGTTGACCAGGTGGACAAATTTTGGACTCTCCTTCCAGTCCATTTCTTCCACCACAGATATTTCTGAATTGTGTGGGAACTGAGGGTGATTGCAGAAACTTCGCAATGCTGATAGAGCCACTATTCCAGAAGGATCTCTAGCAGGTAAGCTGTTTTCATCCATGTTGAGCTGCTTGAATAAGGTATTATGCCGCATGATGTACATTTTTGAAAGTTGAACTGTCAAATTGATAATGAAGTTTTGATATTTCACTCTATTTATGAAGTTAACATCCCCCTGATCCAGACATATAGAATTCTTTGTCCTTCAAATCATTATGTCCCTAAGACGTTTTGAATAATCTTTTTGACATCGGTAAATTGGCCTTTCTTTGCTTGAGTTCCAACATATTTATTACATCCTTCAGAGGTTGATAGTGGCTCAAGACGTAAAAATTGAAAGATGGGAAATAAATCTTGGACTTTGTTCTGGATGGGAGTTCCAGTTAGACTAAGACGGCGAGATGTCTTTAGTGCAGTAACAGATATGGAGGACTTTGAAGATGGATCACGTATCTGACTATAGGAAAATGAATCAAATTTATTAAGTCAATAGTGATTAAAAACTTACTGTGCTTCATCCAGAATCACACGAAACCATCGAACATGGAACAAACCTTCCTTTTCTAAACTTCCTAAATCATTTATCATTATATGATATGATGTTAAGACAATGTCAGCCTCATAAAAGCTTATGAAATTTTCACTTCTGCCCTTTCCATGATGAATAATCACTTTAATCATCAAATCAGGATCAGTATGTTGTAAAATTTTGTGTTCCCATTGTTTCAATAAAGTTGAGGGTACCACTATGAGTGTTGCCTTCACCTTCTTTGTGCTTGATGAAGGGTTTTGAAGACGTGAAAATTCAGCAGCTTCATTTAAAGTACTAACAATCAGAGCAATTGTTGACACTGTCTTCCAAAGGCCTATGTCATCTGCTAATAGAATTGATTTCAGAAATGTGTTAGTAACTCTTCCAATCAATTCATTTTCCCAAGTCAAATCTCCACAGCACCTCCATAAATATGCTTTAGTACGCCTTTTCTGAAGTAGCATAAATGTAAGAGCCTGGCTTTGATGGGGTAAAAGGTGTGTTTTCAAATGTTGGGGTTGAGCCATAGAAGCTGGGTGACTGAATTTGATGGAGAGGAGTTCCTGTATGTGAATGAGTGAGCCGTCAAGCTGAGTTGAAAACGGATATTGAACTTCACAGCCCAAGTGAAGAGAGGGTGTATAGTTAGTTGGTTCAGAAATATCCTTTTTGATAGGAAGAAGGAAGGTGTAGAGGGAAGAAATATGTGCCGGTAAACAGAAAATTAATATATTGATTGTTGGAGGAAGGGTGAGATCTAGGTGAGGAACAAGAAGAGTCTAAATGAGTAGAAGAGGTGTTTCTTGACCAGGCGTCCAACCACCAACTGGAGCGATAGTTATTGAGGAGGATGGTTTTCCAAGAAGAGTGTAGAGCACCTTTGCATGTGTAGAGATAAGATTTCCCACACAAAACTTTGGCTTCTGTGAAAATATTTTGATAATATTTTCAGTTTTAGATAAATAAATAGAAACATGCTGTTTCTGAACTGAAGCTGTATTGTGACTAGTTGTGGTGTAGGACCTCAAGATGCCAATAAAAATGGGTTTGATAGTAGAAACATCCATGATGGTAAAGAAATAAAAGATGGGACAATTTTTTGAGAAAGCAGAGACCTATATATAGGACTTGATATTTTGGGAACAAAGGGACTTTTTTGTTTGGAAGTGTTTTAATTTAATGCAAAAGTATAAAGGGCTAAATTAATAATGTAAATCCTTCAATTATATATAAAAACTACATGTACTACATAATAAATCTACATTTTTAAATAGTAAAAACTTTCAAGGAACTTTATTTTTAATTTTTTGGAGGTGCATTTAATAAATTAAATTCATATTTTGTAAAAAAAGGTCATCAAATATAGTTTGAGAGATCAATAATTAAATAATACTGATTTGCCTACATTTACTTTAGCTTACAGCTTCTTACATAAATTAATAATGATTATATTTTTTCATATTTCACTTGAATAATCAGATTGCAACATTCTAAGAACCTGTTTCCTAGAAATGGTTTTAGATTTCAAGGCTAGATGTGTTCAGTGTATAGAATAATATCACAATATATTTTAGTACATTTGATTAAATTTTACCTTATGAAATAGCTTATTGAAATTCAAAAACAGCTTTCAATTTCCCAATGAAATTTTAAGGAATTTATATTTACCTTGATATTGGGAATCTTGAAAATTGCTATCTTCAACACCAAAAAATTATACAAAAAATTTGACATAAAAAACTTAATTTTATAAAAACCAAAAAAAAAATTTTATTATTTTATATTTTAAGAGCAGTATATTTTTAATTTTACCTTCATTACCTCTGACTTACCCCTTTGAATCACTTATTTTAAACCTTCGAAGCCCCCCTTTAGCCCTCTCTGTCACCCTCAGTGGGGCCCCCCTGGGGCTGACTGGGGGTGGAAAAGGGGCTTAAAAAGTGCCAGGAAAGGCTGCGCAAAGGTGTTTCTCTCTAGTAAAATTCTGTTAAACCCATCATAAAAACCTTTCTCAATTCCATAAACTTAAAATCCATAACCTTATATAAATATTATGTTTAATCTCTGCTTACTTTTTTTCTCTCTCTCTCCATGTTGCCAGTCACAAATTTATATATATGTTATTTCCCATCAAATATGTAGTAAAATGTAGTTGAAAAAAATAATTTTTTTGTTGATTTAGTCCTATGAAACTCCCCAATTACTCACTTTTCACATTGAAAAAAAGAATTACTACATATTTCCCATCAAATATGTAGTAAAATGTAGTTGAAAAAAATAAATTTTTTGTTGATTTAGTCCTATGAAACTCCCCAATTACTCACTTTTCACATTGAAAAAAGAATTACCTATATACTTATTCCAAAGTCATCACCTGTCCCAGTTCCCTTATTCATGGTTTGATGGACCATAATGTTTAAATTATGGTTCATTGAACCTTTTTTTAAACTCACATTCTCTGATCCCATGAAAAAAAATCCCACAATTATTTTTATTTTCATGGGACCACAGTATTTTAACTCACATATTTTTGCTATATTAATCAAACATTCAATTTCTTATGGCTCATTTTTAGTCAGGATTGGTGCCTGTTACTTAGTCACGTGTAGAAAAGTATCGCTGCAACACTTTTCTGCATGTGACCAGCAGCTAGCCACCAAAGGCTGGGTCAAATGAACATTATCTGTTTTATGATATGGTCCATTTGACCTGGCCATCTAAACCATTACTTTTCACGTGCAGCAAAGTATCGCAGCAATACTTTGCTGTACGTGACCTTTTTTTTCCTTGCCTTGGCTTGGTCAGATAGACCATAACATTAATTTATGGTCTATCTGACCATAGCCAGGGAGAAGGCGCTGTCACGTGCAGCGAACTGTTGCTGCGACTCTTTGCTGCACGTGACCAGCCTTCTCCTATTCCCCCTTGGGAAGATGGACCATAGTATCAAAGTACTATGGTCTATCTGACCCAGGGTGTGGCTGGAGAGGGCTTGTCAGCCAGGCTACAAGACTCACCCAGTAAAATACTTGATTATCTTACTGAAGTGAAGCCACGCCTTTTTAATACTTATTAATAAATTAATTTATTATTTAATCTACTTATGCATTACTTAAAAAAATAGTTAAGTACATTAAGAAAGATAGATAATTAATAAATAATAATAAGTCCCTGTCCCATACATATTTTATTCCCTAACACCGGTGATCAATCATACAGAGGAGTAGGAATAAAATGAGTATTAAAATATAATTAAAAATTCTAAAAAATTCAAATTCTTTTATTAAGAATTGTAAATACCGTTGAATCTACATTTTAAAATCAAATGTTTAGTATTAAATGTGACAATCAAGAGAACTTAAGTTTTATTTCAAATAATACTGATATTTTCCTTGACGCTCCATTTAGTATAGATTCTATTATTTCACATACTATCTTTTATTTAACTTTTCCCTCTCATAATCTTGTATTAGGAGATGTTAATCCCGTATTTTGTTTTTTCACATTCTGCATATAAAAGGCCCTCTCTTTTTGTGCTTTCTCTTCATTCCTTTACTACATCTTTTATTATTACAATTACAATATCAAACTTATTCTTATATTTTATATCATTAGTACTTACAATAACGTAACTCTGATCTATAAATTATATTAATATTTTAAATCTACCTCTTTTATTTGAGTAAATGAATCATTCTGATAAAGAAATACGTACCACCGTTGAGAAACCATTATAATCCTTATAATCCTTGTATAAACCCCGTAACAAATCTTCTAGACCAAAAGGGGACCTTGAAAATTGGGAACCTTTCCGAAATTTTGATGGCGCAACGTTAATTGAGGCGTAATCGAAGGGACCATTGGTGTACAAGTACCTGTAAAGGACAAGAGAGGCGAGAAAACAACGAACGTCATACGTCACGTGACAAAAGTTTTTGCTGCGAATGGGAATTGAACCGCGCTCCAAAACTTAGGTTCATATACTGACTAAACGCCCTATATATTGTGGTAATTATTGATATTACTATTTGTGGGTTACTCTTCACTCTTCATTTGCTACGTATTTCCTTTTACTCAGCACTCTGTAGTGGCATTAATTTGCTCATTTTACAGGGGGAGGTGTCTGGTAATTTGGAATTTATTTTTCTTATTATATTTTTTTTTATTTTTCCTGGTTGACCATAATAGAGCAATAAGTGTTCTTAGTCCCAGAAGTAATAAAATAATTATATTTTAATATTAATTATTATAATTTTTTCAGTTGAAATTTGTCCTGATTAAATTAAAATTTTTTATTGTTCCAGTTGACAAATTGTCCTGAAAATAATATTTTTTTTTAATTAATAAATAATTCATATTTAATTACTTCAGTTGACCTTAAGTCCTGGTAGTTCAATAATTTTTTTTTAATTAATAAAACTCATATTTGATTACTTCAGTTGATATTAAGTCCTGGTAATTATTTAGTTGATTTAAATCCTGAAAATAATTATTATTATTTAATTTTAATTTATTTCTTCAGTTGATTATATTATAATCCTGGTTTTAAATTATTTTTGAATTAATAAATTAATTTTATTTAGTTGATTTTTATCCTAAAAAATTTTATTATTATTATTTTTATTTTATTTCTGTTAAATAAAAAATTAAAAATAAAAAACTAATATATCTATTGTCTTTTTCTTCATTTCAGTAAAAAATTAAAATGAATGACAAAAGTATCTCTGGTGCACGTGAAGAAGAACTTGACTTGATTGACTATGATGAGCCTACTTCTGTAAGTTCTCCTTTAACAAGAAAAATTTCTCAGATTAATAAATCCTTGCATAAAGCAGGATGTGGAGATGGAAGAAGTGGAAGTCCTAGACAAACCTCAGGATCAGAAGCCCGTGGTAGACCCTCAAGAAGAACTTCCAAAAGGCTTCAAAATAAAAAAGATGCCACTGCCCCAACAAGTAAAGCACCTGTCATCTCACATAAAGGAGTTAAGGGCAGAAAATTTGAAAATAAAGGCAAGGGTAAATGCTCTGGAGGAGAAGGTAAGAAAAATAGATACCCTTCTGCAAGAGAAGAAGAAACCTCTTCCCCCCAAGAATCAACAACAATTGGCTCCCCAGTCCCAGGAGGAGAAGGTGGAAGTGTCAGAGTGGCACTGGGACTGGTTGAACACCCAGTGGGACAATCTGCCTCAAAATCAACATCAGTTGACTCAGGCAGGTCCGTCAAGACCCACCCAGGTAAACCCCAACCCCTCTCACCCCTATCAAGGAGGCAGAAGAAGAAGGAAGCCAAATATGGTCATAACCAGCAAGCCTTGGTAAGCCCCTCTATTGATTCTCAGGTACCTTTTCTTGTAGCTGATTCTGTTCCTTCAGGTAAATCTGGAAGGGAGGATGAAACCTTGAGACCTGTAGAGGCTGGGAGTAGTAGACAAATCACTCATGTATCTAATCCTTTACTTTTAATTGCTACCTCAATGATTAATCCTGATATGGCTGTGATTGATGAAACTCTTGACCCTGAGTTTTATGAGAGTCTGGAAAGTTATTCAGTTTCCTTATTGAAAAATACTCCAGATGTGGCAAAGATTAATGATGGGTACTTGAGAGATATTATTGCAAAGCAGAATCATATTATGAACAATATGCAATTAACTCAGAATTTTAATGGTTTATTAACTGAGCAAGGGTAACAATCCTTAAGGAGTGAATTGTAGAAAGTTTCTGATGATTTGTTTAACCATAAGGCAACTCATGAAAAGAAGGTTTCTTTGTGGCAAAATATCAAAAATAATTTGTCCAAATTAAAAGACACTGAATCTATCTGTTGTGAAGAGCTGGAGATAGACAAGATGAATATGAAGAGATTGAATGAGCATTATTCATCTTTTCAAAATAAAACTCAGTTATCTTTTGCAACTTTCAATGAGAGTTTATCTAGTCTTCCAAGAATGAAAACTAGACTAACAACTATTGAAGAAAAATTGAACTCATTGTTGAATGACATTTCTGTGAAGGAACATATAGTGCAGGATGCTCAAATATTACCTGTGGCTAGTTCATCTAAAGTAAAATTAGATCCAGAAATACCTGTTGATACCACTGAGTTTCCATCAAAAATTGATGATGCACCAGGATCCTCAACAGAGGGATTGAACAATGAGATTACGGCCCAATCGGAGAAGTTACAGCTGCTTCTTACTCAGAAACAAGCTAGTACTAAGGAGACTCTTTCAAATCAAAAGAATTGGCCAAAACTTGACAAATACCCAACATTTGATGGTGATTTTTCTTCTTATTGGCAACAATTTATTTGCAGAATTGATAACTTGAAAAACTCCTACAAACTCCCAGATGAGGAAGTTGTGTCTAAGTTAATTTCTTTATTTACCAATGTAGCCCTTATGTGGTATGAATCTGTCCTATTAGATGGGAATGATTACTCATGGGAGGATTGGAAGAAATTAATTAAAGCACAATTTGGGGGCTCCAAGTTTAGGATGGCTCAACAAAGGCAGTATGAGGAAGCTAAATATATTTATTCTACTGATAAACCTATTGAGTTCTTAATGAAACTTGTTAAAATCTTAAGAGCTATGGACCCAAAAATGGAGTTTGACTTAAGGAAGGACATGATCCTCTATAAATTACCAATGTCTTTGAGAGACTTGATAGTGGCTAGGACTGAGTTCACCAGAGAACCTTCTTCTTTCATCAATACTTGTAATGAGATTCTTCTAAACAACAAGTACGATGCCAGAAGATTCATTCCTAGAACCACTTGGGAAAACCCTCAACTTTTCAACAGAAACCTCTGGAAAAGGTTGGGAAGCCTTCTGCCCCTGTTGCACCTAAAAAGTATGCAACAAACACTTGTTTCAAGTGCAACAGACCTTGGCAGAAAGGCCATGTTTGTGACAAGAAGATAAATCTTGTAGAACAAACAGAGGAGCATGCTGATGACACAGTAGCATTGGAGGATACTTCAAGTGAGTGTGCCAGCAATATTTCATATGAATCTCAACAGGAAATCTTGATGCTGGAAGAGGATATACATTATTTAAATACTATTGACATTG
The DNA here is from genome assembly GCA_030280995.1 of Hemileia vastatrix. Lineage (NCBI taxonomy): Eukaryota > Fungi > Basidiomycota > Pucciniomycetes > Pucciniales > Zaghouaniaceae > Hemileia > Hemileia vastatrix. The sequence goes on along the minus strand of JASXTE010000017.1, from coordinate 8,822,271 downwards.
ATAATAATGATTTATCTGCAGTTGAAGATTCTGAGATCATAAAGAATATTGAGGATAGCTCAATTGTTATTGCTCTTCTCAAGGCACCAGTCTTGATCAATGGAACCAGCATTGAAGTTGTTCTGGATTCTGGAGCTGGAGGAAGTGTAGTATCTGAAAGAGCACTTGCTTCAGTAGATCAAGACTATAAATCAAAACTGATGCCTATCATTTCTGAAAATTGGAGAGGGTATGGCTCTGTTTTGTCCCCCATTGGTAAATACAAAGCCACAGTGTTTTTTAAATATAACCATGGTTTTGTAAGAGCTATTTGTGATTTTTTTGTCATGAAAAATGATAACTTGAGCAATTGGTTTATTGTAGGGAATGATATTTTAACCAAGTATGGCATAAAATTGGATCCTTCAAACCAATGTTTCACAATGGGGATGAATGGGATGAGAAAATTTAAGATTTCCTCTTCTAAAAAATTATTAAAACCATAATTGAGCACATGTAAATCTGTGGTTCAATATAAAGGAAGATCTACAAAAGAAATGCATGCCCTTATGTCTGAAATTGACAATTCTTCTTTTGGAGAACAACTTTCTGGTGAGGATAAATATTCCATCATTAACTTGATAAAGTCTTTTCCTATGGCCTTTGCTCATGGGTCACATGAACTGGGATTAGTTAAAGAGGAAATGAAACTTTCATTGTCTTGCCAATTAACTGATATACAACCTAGTTTAAAGAAGAAGCCTTATCCTGCTTCTCCCACAAAGAGAAAAGATATTGGAGACAATATCTCTACCCTTTTGAAAATGAATATTATTGAAAAGGTAGTTGAAACACCTAAATATTGTGTTATCTCACCTGTCCTAATTTCTTATGAGAAAGATAAAGCCAGGTTATGTGGTGATTATAGAACACTGAATACTTATACTGTGGATGATATCTACCCTTTACCTAGAATTAGCTCTATACATGCTACTTTACAGGGAGCTAAATATATCAGCTGTTTGGATGGTAACAAGGGATATCACCATGTACCTGTTGAGAAAAATTCTCAGAATTTTCTGATGATTGCTACTTATATGGGTATTTATAAGTATATTAGGATGCCTTTTGGCCCTAAAAATGCCCCTTCAGTTTTCCAAAAAGTCATGGATAACACATTCCATCAAGAGATTATTGAAGGATGGCTGATGGTTTATATTGATGATATCATTATATTCTCAAAAACATTTGAGGACCATCTTAACCACCTGTGTAAACTGTTCCAGAAAATAGATGAAATAAATATGACACTTGCTTTGAAGAAATGTAAATTTGGTTTTCATTCTTTAAAAGTTCTTGGTCATGTTGTTTCAGGCCTACAGATATGTGTTGACCAAAACAAAGTGGCAGCCATACAACAGGTGAAGGCTCCTACTACAGTTAGAGAGCTCCAAAGTTTTTTGGGAATGTGTGGATACTATAGACAGTATATAAAAAATTACCAAGTCATAGCTTTACCCCTTACCCAACTAACTAGAAAGGATGTTGCTTTTGTCTGGAATAGTGAAAGACAAAGAGCCTTTGACACTATGAAACACTGTTTGATGTCAGAACCAATTCTTGCTTTACCTGACTTTAATCAACCATTTGTTTTTTACACTGATGCCAGTTTCATTGGTCTGGGTGCTGCCCTCCATCAAAAACAAGTGATAAATGATAAAGTTTCAGAAGTAGTAATTTGTTATATTTCAAGAACCTTGAGAAATAGTGAATTGAAATATGGTGTTACTCAATTAAAATGTTTAGCTGTAGTGTAGGCTCTAGAAAAGCTTCATTATTACCTAGATGACCAGAAATTTGAACTTGTCACTGACTGCAGTGCAGTTAAATCCCTTTTGAACTTGAAAACACCAAACAGACATATTTTCAGATGGCAGTTGGCTGTTCAAGAATACAGAGGGAGAATGACAATTAATCATAGGGCTGGTATTGTTGAATCAAATTTGGATATGTTATCTAGATTACATTTACCAAATAATGACTCTAATCCTTCCTATGACCCTGAGGATAAAATTATTCATATACATGGGATATATGTGGTTGATATGGAGGAAGAGCTATTACAGCTTATTCTGGATTCATATGATAAGGACACTGACTTGAAAAAGTTATGCACCATATTAAATGATCCAAAGAACGCTTCAATACAAGCATTAATTAAAACCCTCCCACCAAAGTACCAGAAGGCTTTGGAAAAAGGTAAATTTTTAATTGATGAAGGATATCTATATTATAGAAGAAAGTTGAGTAATGATATTGTTATTCCTCCTTCTATGAGAGAAATCATCTTGAAAGTTTGTCATGATGAAATATTAGCTGGACATTTTGATCTTGAAAAAACAATGATCAGAATTAAGAACACTGCTTGGTGGGTTAATATGTCTGAAGACACCAAATTATATGTTGAATCATGTGATTCTTACCAAAAATCAAAAAGATTGACTGGTAAAAGAGCAGGATTAATGCAACATATTGAACCTCCTGATGCACCATGGCAAATAATAAACATGGATTTTGTAACAGGATTACCAATTTCTGGAAAATACAGTTATAACTCTTGTTGGGTTATTGTGGATAGATTCACTAAAATGTGTAAATTTATCCCTACTAACAAGGATGTTTCCACTAAAGAATTAGCTTTCTTATGGTGGTCTCATATGTTTAATACTGCTGGTTTTCCTAAAGCCATAATCTCTGACAGAGACCCTAAATTTACTTTTGAATTCTGGATGTCTCTGATGGATGTTTGTGGTTGTGATCTGAAAATTTCTACTGCCCATCATCCACAGACTTATGGCTTAGCTGAAAGAATGATTCAGACTTTAGAGGACATGATAAGAAGGTATTGTGCCTTTGGCCTTGAGTATAAAGATAATGACAGATTCACTCATGATTGGGTTAATTTACTTCCTGGGTTGGAATTTTCTTATAACAGCACTGTTCATTCTGTTACTCAAAGAAAGCCTTTTGAGCTCTGGCTTGGATATGTTCCAAACACTCCTGCCCAAATTCTCAATAACAAAATACCTAAATTGGATATACATCCTGGTGTAAAATCTTTTCCTCAAATGCAACAACTTTGCAGAAATCATGCTAAAAAATGTATTGAAAAATCATTTGAATATGAGAAGAAGAGATGGGACAAATCCCATAAAGAATACACTTTTAAAAAGGGTGATGAAGAGTTGATTTCTACAGTCCACTTTAACTTACAAGGTAATAACAAATTGAAAGATCCATTTGTTGGTCCATTTGTTGTCAGAAGAATGATTGGAGATAATGCAGTTGAGGTTATTTTGTATTCTCCATATGACAGAAAACATCCTGTGTTTCCAATATCTCTTCTGAAACCTTACACATCCAATAGTGATTTATTTCCAAAAAGGAGGGGAATACCAAAGAAAACCCCAAATGAAATCACTGAAACAGCAGAAATTGAAATGATTCTAAATGACAGAATATTCACTGCTGAAAAAGGTACAGAATACTTATTGAGATTCAAGAATAAATCATCTGAATATGATTCTTGCATAACTGGAAAGAGATATCTAATCTTCCTACTCTACTAAAAAAGTATAAAAAGAAAAAATAATAGCATTTTTTTATTGTTTTTTTAGAGTGAGGGAGTGTCAGCCAGGCTACAAGACTCACCCAGTAAAATAATTGATTATCTTACTGAAGTGAAGCCACGCCTTTTTAATACTTATTAATAAATTAATTAATTATTTAATCTACTTATGCATTACTTTAAAAAAACTAGTTAAGTACACTAAGAAAGATAGATAATTAATAAAAGATAATAAGTCCCTGTCCCATACATATTTTATTCCCTAACACCGGTGATCAATCATACAGAGGAGTAGGAATAAAATTAGTATTAAAATATAATTAAAGATTCCAAAAAATTCAAATTCTTTTATTAAGAATTGTAAATACCGTTGAATCTACATTCTAAAATCAAATGTTTAGTATTAAATGTGACAATCAAGAGAACTTAAGTTTTATTTCAAATAATACTGATATTTTCCTTGACGCTCAATTTAGTATAGATTCTATTATTTCACATACTATCTTTTATTTAACTTTTCCCTCTCATAATCTTGTATTAGGAGATGTTAATCCCGTATTTTGTTTTCTCACATTTTGCATATAAAAGGCCCTCTCTTTTTGTGCTTTCTCTTCATTCCTTTACTACATCTTTTATTATTACAGTTACAATATCAAACTTATTCTTATATTTTATATCATTAGTACTTACAATAACGTAACTCTGATCTATAAATTATATTAATATTTTAAATCTACCTCTTTTATTTGAGTAAATAAATCATTCTGATAAAGAAATACGTACCACTGTTGAGAAACCATTATAATCCTTAAAATCCTTGTGTAAACCCCATACCAAATCTTCTAGACCAAAAGGGGACCTTGACAGGGCTGGTAACGTGCAGCAAAGAGTTGCAGCGACAGTTCGCTGCTCATGACAGCCCCTTCTCCCTGGCTATGGTCAGATAGACCATAACATTAAGTTATGGTCTATCTGACCAAGCCAAGGCAAGGAAAAAAAATAATAAAAAATTTAAATGTGCCATTAGGCAAAATAAATAATAATATAGAAAAATTGAGAGTTAATAAAAATTTAAAGAAAAATTCAATTAACTTAAGTATATGTTAATTTATAGTAAGCTCAAATTTATCACAAAAAAATCAAAAACACTACAAAGAAATAAAAAAATCAGGCGGGCTGTGAAATAACATGGCTGTGCTATGCACATATGAGGTCAATTTAATTTTTATAATATTATATTTCAATTTAAATTAATATATATAAATTTGTGCATAAATTAAAATGTATTGTATTCAACTTCAATGTGAATAATGAATATGAGATGACCTTCACATTGAGATTCATGCGAAATTACATCTGCAGCTGCTTCTTTCTTCCTTTAACCGCAATCAGGCTCAACTCTCTCAACTCATTCAGATATTATGCCTTCCCAGACTTCAACCCCTAGCCAAGCCCCTCCAAGCTCTCTCTCTGTGGCTGAAGAATCAGCATTTCCTGTACCTGCTACAGCACAAGTTTCTACTCAAGATAAAGATAATTCTGGAACAGGCAAGTCTAATTTTTTGTGTAATTTTTACCTCTTGAGTTCTTTTTTTTTTACTTTGGTCTCTTCTTGTATCAATTAGAGTCTGGAAAGTTTTCTAAGTCCATGGATATATCTAGCCCTCTCTCCTCTATAAAAGATTCTCAAGAATCAGGTGGAGGATCTGGTGAGTTTTTTGTATCATTATTAGGTTTATTTTGAGCTAACAAGCTCTACTTCAGATGGTGCTTCAGATCAAGCTCACGAAATGGAAGACTTTGAAGAGCACGAGGACAGAATTTTGAAGGATGAAGTCATTCAAGTCTCAAAGGATGATTTCCTCACATCTGTATCTGAGTTTCAAGCATCAGTGGAGAAACTTTCTGGAAAGAAGATTCTTTCAGGAGAAATCAAGCAAAAGGTTCAAGAGCTTCTACTTGCATGTAAAATATCCGAAAAAAGTATGTATTTTAGTATTAATTATTTTTCAAATAACTAATTTCTTCAATTTTAGCTGTTGCTAGTGGAAAACAGCTTCCACCAAATGATCAAATTGTCATCATTGATCTCATCAACAAACCTGAAAGAAGGGCTTCAAAAAGAAAACAGACCATTAAAGTTTCCAGCCATCCTGTTCTATCTGACTCAGAGGATGACTCCCAGCCTCACTCAAAGCTACGTTCACTATACAAAAAGGATGCAACCAAGAGGAAAAGGTTATCAGATAATCTAGATTCTTCACTACCACAAGCCTCAACCTCCAAGATACCTCCTCCCCCAGAGGAAACTTCATCAGCTCCCTGTATCCCCAATCCTTCTGTCTCTATTCCTGAAACTGCTAAAAATATTTAAGCTCCATCACTCCCTTCAAAGAAACCTGCTGGTTCTAAAGCAACTGTTACCAAATCTATCATCCAATTAACCCCTTCTAAACCTCCCCCTGCTAAATCTCCCACTGCTACCTCTACCCCTGTTAAATCTCCTGCTCACTCTCCCTCAACTCAAACTTCTGTTAATTCTCCAGCTGAAAAATCTATCCCTGATGAATCCTCAAGACCCTTATCTGCTTCAAATTCATTGCAACTGGCTGGCCCTCCAGAATCTTCTTCAACTTCAAAAGAACAAAGTTCTATCCCTGCTTCCTCTACATCTTTTCCTCCCCAACCCACTTCAGTTCCCATTGCCTCATCTTCAACTGCCGTTCCTTCCACTGCCCCAGCTTCTACATCCAATCCAGATAATGAGGCATCATCATCTACTGCTAAATCAAATTACCGCTTTGTCTTGGCCCAGCATAGAGAATCTGTGGAAAAAATTTGTTCCACATTTTCAGGTAGAATGGATCGAGATTCCTTGAGGAAAATGGCATTAAATTCTTACAGTATATTGGAGTATCATCACTCTATGAAGGTTGATTCCTCTAGTGAAACGAATAATTCAAAAAACTGTGCATGGCAGCAAGAAAGCTGCTCTATAGGGAAATGGCTTCAGCAGGTTTTGACTTTAGGTATGTTATTTCATATTTTCACCTGAATTATAATAGAAGTGGTTGACATTTTTTACAGCACCTTCTTACCTCCTTCCCTCAGAATCTGAACTATGGTATCGACGTGACATCTTTCATACAGGCTTTATCAACAGTAAATTCAAGAATTCAACCTACTTATTTACTGCTCTTCACCAGCTAAATGAGCCATCCAAGGGTCAGAAGAATTCTTGGGCTCATCTTATAATGGAAGCAATCAGTTTATCCGGACCCCGATTGAATTCTTCAAGAGAAACTTTTTAGACTGGCAGCACTGAAGATAGTGTCCTAGATGCTATCTCATACTTGGAGAGCTTGAAGATACAGAAAGATGTCAACAATGAAGAGAAATAAGATGCACTGTCAACTAGTAAGAAGGTTTCTGTTGGACATCTCACTCTTCTTCATGACCGACTCCTTGTTATGCTTCAATATTTGACTATGTTGAAGGGATACTCCAAAAAACCTGACTTTTTGTTGGAAGAAAAAACTGGGGATACTTTGGTTAAATAAAAAAAAAACACAGAACTTCAGTCAGAAAACCAGGATAAAAACTATTCTTATCTAGCTTTTTTCTTAGCTTGTGGGGTAAGAGGTTTGTTTTTGTGCAAGGATGATATCAGGAAGGCAAGATATGTTTTTTGTGCTGAGCTAATTGAGTTCACCAATTGGCTCAAGAAGAGTCACAAAAACAGGGATAGAGTCAAGTGGCCCAGGACACATAAATACATTGTTGATATTATTTTTACCTGTCTGGGTTCTGACAATTTTTTCAATAAGTTTAGTATGAGTATTGAAGACATTTCAATGGCTATTGTTTTAGATTTTTTAGAGCAATGGTCTGTAGATACTAAAAACCAGGAACTTCCATGGATTGGAAAGGGGAGAAAAAAAGATCAGCCTCCTAGTATAAGCTTGTAAATACATTGCTTTATTTTTTTAAATAAATATGATCTGATTATCTTTTTCATGTTTGCTTGCGTGAATCTAAAATTTTTTCCATCTTAATATATTTTATAAAAAGATTAATTGATGGCTATGAATTACTAATTTCCAATTCCATGGAAGAGTGAAATATATTTTACAAATTAATAATATTGAGTAAAAGTTCATATTTTTGACCAGAAAGAATCAATTGAAATTTTTTTTACCTAATGGCTATCTTATTATGGATGTTTTAAAATTCTTACTATAAATTTATTTCTTCTTGTCAGATATAATGAATAATGCATATTATAATTATTTTGTTCTAAGAAGGTTCTATGATATTTCAAAACTTGCCTTATTTCCTAATAACAACCACATTCAACATCTACCTTCAAGAGTATCAAATCTTTTTTTTTACTAAGCCAAGTTATCCTCAAAAATGGGCATCAGTACAGATGGTAATTATTTTTCATGTTTTTGATCTCAACTCTTGTACTCACAGGAAAAAAAGTTCCAATGGTTGATTCTCCAAGAGATAGTAGAGACAATTCCCCCCAACCCAACTCATCACATGCATCACCAAATAGAAAAAAAGAGGAGAGTACGGCACCCCCACCTGCTTCACCCTTGCGTGAGAAATCACAAGGACCCAATCCTGAACCTGGAGAGAGTGAAAGAAGTAACCCTTCTGCAGGTAAATAGCTCTATCTTATAACAAAATGATATTACATGTTTTATACTCACAATTTCATAAATATTTATTTTTTTCAAATCCATTTTGTAGTGGTTGTAGCAGGTAAGTAAATGGGAAATCCAAAATTTTCATTTGCTTATTTCAAATGATTTTTATTTAACCAGAAAAAGAAAAAAGGAACATTGAGGATTTTCTTCAAGGTTCATCTGGTGATGATGATGGTAAGTACAAATTCATATATTTATTGTTTCATTTTATCTTTATTAATTGAATTTACAGTGGAATCAGCTTTGGATCTGGAGTCTTATATTCAATGGCATCAGCACAAAGAATCACAGGCAAAGAAGAGAAAGTCTGAAAATTCCTCCATGAGACAAGTCACTTCTTTAGCCAAAAAGAATCAAATTCTATCTGCATCCTCTCCCTTAGGACAATCTTTCATCATGTTTGCAAGATTTCTTTTAGGCTTTGACCTCTCAAAGCAAAAATTTCCACCGTGCCCTGAACCAGGACTAGTCAACGAATGGAGAAGCCTGCACCAGAAAAGTGAAAAAATGATTCAAGAGATTCAAAATAAGCCCTTTCCTAGCCTGGATTTTGCTCAAAAAAATATTATCAAATCCAAACTTGATCAGCTTGTTTCTACCTTCAAAAATCCTACCTTTACACCCACTTCTGACTACCCCCTTCCACCAGGCCAGAGCCTTAAAGTTGTTTGGAAACGTCAAGCTGAAGCTAATTTGGCTCAAACTGGGATCTCTTTCTTCTTGTATGACTGGGGAAAAAGTGATGATGATGATTGGAACTCAAACATCCTCACTCAAATTGTCTCTGGATGGATGGCTTGTTATCAGGGCAAAGGTTTCCAAAATTTTCCGATTTCTCAAGACATTTTCAGTAATGAAGCAGTTTTAAGCATTCTTCAGCGATGGATATCTGGACAGGCCAAAATTTTCAGGGATAAAGCCAAAAAAAACAATCTGATTCTGATCTTGCCCAAGTGCAGAAGATAAAAAGTGTGAAACACCAGACTGCTAAAATGAGAAGAGATTTAAGTGAACTACTTTATCACAGTAGTATATAAATAAATTTATTCTTGACCTATATAGTTGCGTGACCGTCAAATTGAGATTGCTGCTTCATTCTTGGTTCCTGATAAGGCTGGGCTTTTCAAAGATGCTGAGCTTCACTCAGACACAGAGGTAAGTGCTAGTGGAACTCACACTAAGAGAATAATTCCTTGGAAAAGTCCAGCACTTTTCTGATGTTTAGATTCACTCAATGAAGGCTGGGTCAAGAAATCAATGATGAAAGCAAAATCATCAACAGCCAAAGCTTCTGTGAGGGCCAAGGTCACTCGTCCTCTAAAACAAGTTTTACCACAAACAACTGAAGGAAATCAACCTGAAACAGGGCCTAGCAATTGTCCCATTAAATATGAAATTGATGATAGACATCTTCCCAATGGTATTTATAAAGCTTATGTTGATGATGAATATTATAGCAAACTCAGTGTAATAGAAAAATCGTGTGTAGATAATAAAAGTGATATTGATTTTAAGGAGTTAGCTGAAGTTATTGAGTATTACTGTTCTGGTAGTGAGATTATGTTAACTCCTAAGCAAATAGAATATCTTAAAAGATGATTTTTTTATTTTAGTGATATTTGAATAATTTTTCTGCATTGGAAATGTGCTATTTAAAATTTTGTTTTTTATTTTTTGAAAAAGATGGATATAGTATATACAAGGGCTAGAGACATTAGTTTGAAGAAATACAAAGATGGATATCACCAATATACAATTTCTTTTACTATCTCAAGCATCCCTCATTAGGCTCGAATCATTTTCCATTCTATATTTACAATCATTTTCTCCCCATCTCTTAATTTTTTTTATATCTATATTCCACTATATAATCTATGGTGGGTTAAAATTGCTCTCCATTATTTTGTTAAATTTTTTTGAATTTTTAAATTAAATTTTTTCAGTCTTCTACAATTTTCTTTCACTTCCTCTATTGTTTTTCACAGCCTCAACTATCTTTCCGAGCCCTAAAAATTCAAATTTTATTTCACAACCATCATTATCACTCCTTTCACTGTCACTAGTAATTCACTATTTTTTTCCAAATTGTTAAAAATTTTATCTTTGTAATTTTAACAAGCAGTTGAATTGTTTTTGTCCCCATGATATTTTTAAACCCACTACAACAACAATAGTACATCTACATAAATATTTTTACAATAACATTCTACGTAAAATGGAAATTTCCTATTTAAAAAAGTAGAATTGATCATAAGAGCATTACATAGTTGTAAACCATAATAGATTTTTTTTCTTTTTCTACTTTTCTGAAAAAGTCAAAATCTACCTGGTGTAGGTTTCATAAGATTTTAATGATGTGATCTTTAATTTTGTTAATTCTTCAAAATAAATAATACATTTAAATTTTTCAATAAAAAAAACCTGATTATGTGAGCCAAAATCAATTTTTTGTAGTTGTAAAATCTAATGATAAGAAAATATAGCTCAAAAATTTGTACAAAATTTTACTGGAGCTTTATTCAGAGTATTTAGCTACGCTTGAATTTTCAAGAGCTAATTTATTAATATTTGATTTATCAGAAAAACAAATATATGTAACATTAAGTTATTTCCTAATCTAAATCTGAACTATATTTTAACATCAAAAAAAAATTAACCAGTTTCAAACATAGCCTGATGGGTAAACATGAATGATTTACAAAAAATAAAAAAAATAAAAAATAACTATGTAATTCCAAAAATAATTGAAGCTTAGAAGAATTATTGCTGAGAGAAAGGTGATAAAAAGATGATTATTTTTTCCAGGTCTGAGTGAGGTAATAAAGAGGAGAATTATCCAAGCACTAAGGAGAGTGATATGAAAAAAAGGTTTAGATCAAATAAAAAGTCTATAATAGGAGCATCTACAAAGAAGAGGAAGAATTGTTCTTATTTCAAAGCCATTAGTCTTTATATGAAATAGTGCATCAATTTCCATATCAAAATGATTTCTGCTTTTGATATTTTATATTTTGGAAATTTTTTTCTGAGCTTCTGATGATTCTGTAATCTGTTTGTGGAAAAAATGCTTTTTTTAAAAAAATTCTTATATTTCATATATTATAAGTGAAAAAAGGAAAAATAAATGATAAAAAATAATATTCCTAACATGAATTTTGAGTTTCATATTAATAATGATAAAGACTAATCTATATCTATATTAAAATTGCAAACACTTTTCAGTTTTATTATTAATCTTACAAAACAAAACAAAAAAAAAAAAAAACTTCTGAAGTAGGAGAAATAATGATATCAAAAAATTGATACTATCATTTGACTGAGGAAACATAAAAAATTTCTAACCTTTTAACATTAGCTGAAGGAAAATTGTCTTGATTAGAATAAGAAAATTAATCTTGATCAAAATTATAAAATAGCTCTTGGATTATGATTGCTAGTTTGCAATTTGAAAACACTTCAAATATTAATTAACACCAAATAAACTTTAGAAAAGATGTGGACATGGTCATTTTTATGGCTCAGATATAGTAAATTCAGTGCACAAGAATCTCTACCTTAATATATGTAATCCATTTTTTTAATGAAAAAATAATAATAGTGCGAAATACATTATGACAGGATATAATTTTTGACTTTTTTTCTAATAAATCATAGCATGGTACTTTTTCCTGTTATTGGTCTTTTGATAGAAATAATTTGTGTTTTTCATGAAGAAAGTGCAGAATATTATTTGAACTTGTCTGAAATTTGATGATATCTGTTTTTTAGAGTTTCAAAGATTTTTCCATTCCAAAATCTGCATCCAAGAAAAAAAGTTTGGTTGTAGAGATTTCCCATAAATTATCAGATATTGATAACAAATTATACACTTATATCTAGACATCAAATTCAGCATCAAGAGATTACTCCACAGATTACTCCAGGAAACCTGAAAAATGACTCGCCTACAAGTCCTCATTTTTTTCCCCCTGTGATGGTAAGTAGATTACCCTCTCAGATTGAACACAATACTGATAATTACAATATATTTAATCCTATTGATGTTAAATCTGGGCAGAAAATAGAGGAGGATTTAAGAAATTTAGGTTTTGATGTAGATACACCTGAATTGTCCTTTGTCCACAATAACAGTACTATTCATAATGATAATACAGTTAATCCTCAGTTGCCACCACCTACTAGTGAGATGAGAAGTTCACAGGAGAGTGAGAGAATTGAAAAGGAAGACATGGAGTATTTTAACAATAATCCAACTGTCCATAGAATTGTTTCAGCATTGTGGAATAGAATGACTGATTGTGAGGAACAGACAGTTAAGCTCACTAGTGATACAATTTCATCCTTGTCATTAAATATTTCTCAACTGGCAACACTTAATAAAGAATTAGAGAAAGAACATTTGTCTCTAACTCTTAAATATGATTCATTGAGTAACAAATATAGTTAACTTTCAAAAAAATTCTGTGAGTTAGAAAAATTGTATGAAGCACACTTGTTAAAAACTAAATCAAGAACTAAGTTATATTTTGCCCAGACAAATCAAAGTGTCACTGAGCTGCGACAAAGACTAACTAAAGTTGAGATTGAAACTGCCAATCTACTAATGAACCAGGATAATCATAAGTATACTCAATATAATAATAATCCTTTCATTGGCAAAAGTGAATCTCATCCCTTCCCTATACCACCACATCTAAAACCATCTGGTGGTAGTGTCAAATCTGAAAATGTAAGTCACAAATCCGTACAGGAGGAAATACAAGACCATTTATCAAAAGTAAATGAGTTATTGAATTTACCTAAGATTAGTGAAATAAAATCCAATCAGAAGAACTGGCCCAAGATAGATCAGTACCCAACTTATGATGGGGAAGCCAGCTCTGATTGGCAAAATTTTATTCAAAGAATTGAAAACTTGAAATTCTCATATAAGTTACCAGATGAAGAAATAACATCAAAATTAATTTCTTTATTTAAGGATGTTGCTTTATTATGGTTTGAAGCTGTTTTAAGTGAGGGTAAAGATTACTCTTGGGCTGAATGGAAACAACTTATTGAAAAACAATTTGGAGGTTCTAAATTCAGGCTTACTCAGCAGAGACTTTATGAGAAAACTAGGTACAATCCGTTGAATGGTGACAAACCTATGGTATTTTTAATGAATTTAAATAAAATATTAAAAGCCATTGAGCCTAATATGGATTTTAACTGATGGAAAGATAAGATAATATATAAATTACCTATATCTGTTAGAGACATTGTTGTAGCTAAAAAATTAAATGTTACTGAATATTCTGACTTTATTAATATTTGAAATGAAATATTATTAAACCATAAGTATGAATCAAGGTATTCCACTTATAAACAAAATATTGAACCTGTGAAAAATCAGAATTCAAAAACACTTCAGGAGAAGCAGAAAAAACCTACTGCACCTGTAGTAACTAAAAAGTATGAAACAAATACTTCTTATAAGTGTAACAAACCTTGGGTCAAAGGTCACAAATGTGAGAAAAACATAAATATTGTTGAAAATCAATGTGAATCTGAAACTGAAACTGAAAAAAGTAAAGAATCAAGTGATTATGACAGAAATATCTCATATAGTGATGAAAATGAAGTCTGTATGTTGGAAGATGATTTGTCCATCTTTGAAAAACCAATATTAAATATGGACTCAAATGAATCTTTAATGAATTTTGAGTATGATGAAATCATTAAAGATATACAAGCTGAGAGCTTTAAAATGACACCTATCACGGTGCCAGATATCATATCTGGAGAAAATGTTAATATAGTATTGGACACAGGAGCTGCTGGTTCTGTTGTTTCTGCTAATACATTACAGAAAATCGATAGTGAATATAAGTCTAAGCTTGAACACCTTCAAAATAAAAACTGGAGAGGTTTTGGATCAGTACTAAACCCCATTGGTAAATACAAAGCTGCTGTTTTCTTTAAACATCAACATGGTTATGTAAGATTAACTTGTGACTTTGTAGTAATGGACAATACTAACTGTAGTAACTGTTATATCATTGGAAATAATATTCTGACTAATTTTGGTGTGAAATTAGACCCTGCTAATAACAATTTTACAATTGGCATGAATGGTAAAAGGAAATTTAAAATAAATTCTTTTAACACAGTCTTACAGATTGAGTCAGTAACAAATTCTCTGTGTAAAGGAAGATAATCCAATGAGATGGAACTTCTGGAAACAAAAATTTCTAAAGCATCATTTGGCACTCAGATAAGTGAAGCTGAGAAAAATAATATTTTGGACTTAATTAAAGCATTTCCAATGGCTTTTGCACATGGTACAAATGAACTTGGCCTTGTAAAAGATCATGAGATGAAAATTAGTTTAACCTGTGATATGGATAATATTCCTACCAGTCTTAAAAAGAAACCATACCCTGATTCACCAATGAAGAGGAAAGACATAGAGGATAATATTAAGATGTTATTAAAAATGAACATTCTTGAAAAGGTTGAAAATACAGCAAAATATTGTGTAATATCACCAGTGCTAATTTCTTATGAACAAGATAAAGCAAGACTGTGCGGTGATTATAGAGCATTAAATAAATTACAGTAGATGATATTTATCCCTTGCCAAGGATTGCCTCTATACATGCTACCCTTAAAGGTGCTAAATATATAAGTTGCCTAGATGGAAATAAAGGGTACCATCAAATTCCTGTTGAAAAAAATTCACAGAACTTTTTTTTGATAACAACACATATGGGAATTTATAAATATGTCAGGATGCCATTTGGACCAAAAAATGCTCCATCAGTATTTCAGAAGTTAATGGATATAACATTCCATAACAAAAAGCTTGAGGGATGGTTAAAGGTATACATTGATGACATCATAGTGTTCTCTAAAATATATGATGAACACTTAATCCATTTAAAGAATGTATTTCAGAAAATGGATGAAATAAGAATGATCCTAGCATTGAAAAAATGTAAATTTGGGTTTGAATCTTTAAAAGTGCTTGGTCATATTGTATCTGGCTTACAAATATGTGTAGACCAAAATAAGGTGGCTGCAATAAAGAATATTGGCATTCCTCAAAATGTAAAGGATGTACAATCTTTTCTTGGCATGTGTGGTTATTATAGACAATATATAAAAAACTACCAATTAATTGCTGCACCACTGACCACACTGATAAAGAAATCAGAAGGTTTCATTTGGAATAATGAAAAACAACAGGCTATTGATAAGTTGAAAGAATATTTGATGACAGCTCCTATCTTGGGATTACCAGATTTCCAATTACCTTTTGTATTATATACAGATGAAAGTTTTATTGGTCTGGGTGCTGCTTTGCATCAAAAACAACTTATTGAAGGGAAAATGTCAGAAGTAGTAATCTGCTATATTTCACATACTCTAAGAAGTAGTGAATTGAAATATGGTGCTACTCAACTTGAATGTTTGGCAGTATTATGGGCTCTTGAGAAGCTTCATTATTACCTTGAAGACCAAAAATTTGAGTTAATAACTGACTGTAGTGCAGTTAAGTCACTCTTAAACATGAAAACACCTAATAGACACATGTTTAGATGGCAACTAGCTGTACAAGAATACAGAGGACGGATGACTATTACACATAGAGCAGGATCCTTGCACTCTAATGTAGATCTGTTATCTAGAGTACCTCTGCCTAATAATGATGATAATCCTGCTTATGTTCCTAAGTCAGAGATTATTAACATATATGGCATTTATATTGTAGATCTTGAGGATGAATTTATGCAATAAATTCTTGATAATTATGATTCAGATCCTGACTTGAGTAAACTCACTACAATATTAAATGATCCATCTAATGCTTCAATGAATGTTTTAATAAAAACATTACAAAATAAGTATAAAGAAGCATTAGAAAAAGGAAAAATTTCCATGAAGGATGGTTTTATATATTACAGGAAAAAATTAAGTAATGTAATTGTAATTCCCCCTTCAATGAAGGAGTTAATGTTAAGTATATGTCATGATGATATATTAGCAGGTCATTTTGACTTCAAAAAAACATTAACCAGAGTAAAAAACACAGCTTGGTGGATTAACATGTCTGATGATGTTCAAAAATATGTTGAGATGTGTGATTCTTTTCAAAAATCTAAAAGATTAACAGGCAAAAGAGCTGGTTTATTACAACAAATTGAGCAACCCAAAGCACCATGGGAAATAATTAACATGGACTTTGTAACAGGTTTTCCAATAGCAGGACATAAGAGTTATAACTCCTGCTGGGTAGTTGTTGATAGATTTACAAAAATGTGTAAATTTATTCCTACTCATAAAGAGGTTTCTGCAAAGGACTTAGCTTTTTTATGGTGGAAACAAATGTTAAATATAGCAGGTTTCCCCATAGCAATAGTTTCTGACAGAGATCCTAAATTTACTTCTGAGTTCTGGACATCACTTATGGATGTTTCAGGGTGTCAATTAGAACTTTCTACAACACACCATCCACAAACTGATGGGCTAGCAGAAAGAATGATACAAACTTTAGAATATATGATAAAAAGATATTGTCCTTTTGGTCTTAACTTTAAAGACAATGAAAAATTCATGCATGATTGGGTAACCCTTATACCTGGTTTAGAATTTGCATACAATAGTACAGTACATTCTGTCACTGGAAAAAAGCCATTTGAGTTATGGTTGGGTTATGTACCTAATACCCCTGCTAAAACTCTTAATAAATTACCTAGATTGGATATCCATCCAGGTACTAAGTCTTTTCTTCAAATGCAAGAATTATGCAGAAAACATGCTCAAGAATTTATAAATAAGGCATTTGAGTATGAGAAGAAAAGATGGGATAAAGCCCATAAAGAACAAATGTTCAAAGAGGGTGATGAAGTCCTTATTTCCACACTACATTTCAATTTAAATGGTAATGTTAAATTGAAAGATCCATTCATTGGACCGTTTGTAGTGAAAAAGATGGTTGGTAATAATGCTGTTGAGGTTATTCTCTATGCACCATATGATAGAAAACATCCTGTATTTCCTATATCTCTTATAAAACCATACCATTCTAATGATACTGCTCTATTTCCAATAAGATCAGGAAGGCATAAACAGAGACCTGAATAAATATTTGAAAAAGCAGAAATTGAAAAGATACTTAAAAAGAGACACCTTACAAAAGAAAAGGGAGTTGAGTATCTATTAAGATTTAAAAAAAAATCATGTGAATATGACCAGTGGATTCCAGAAAATAAAATCTCTTCAAAAATTTTAAATCAAAATAATACTGTTTATTCAGTATATGTATTATAGAAAATTTATAAATTATTTTTTTATTTCACTCCTTACTTTTAATTAAAATGTCTTAACATTTTTTTTATTGTTTTTTTTGGCTGAGGGAGTGTCAGCCTAGATATCCCTAGGACTGAGTATTTCTTATGCTTAAAATAAGATAAACTTAAGTGCATTAATCTTATTTCTTAAAATTAATGTTAAAACAATTAAATATATAATTATAATATATATATATTTAATTATTACACTATTATATAACTTATAGTAGTTTAAATAGCTTATCCATAGCCTAATAATACTTATTAAGGTGTTAATGGAGTCATAATATACTTATCTTAAGTGATATTAAGTAATTATTGACATGCATAAGCTTAAATGTATAGATAAAGCTCATATTCAGTGAAATATGCAGTATATTATGTATATTTAGGTCTATAAGTGGTTTTTAGCCTCTTAATAGCCTATAACCTTTGTTTTTCTGCTTATTTTAGGTCATATGGACAAAATCAGTGGATTCACAACACCTACAGAAGCATAGACATCTATATCAGACGCATACACTCAGTTTGGACAACTTAATCTGCTTCCTTAGATTGATATTAATGGATTTATGGGTTGGGAGGTGATTGCTGGGTTAAATTGGATGCTTGGGGTTTTTATTGGGGGCATGGACACTTTATGAGTTTCCATTATATGCTTTTGGTTTCATTAAATCTCTTTTGGATTGTTTATTTTACCTGTTTCTTTATGGTATCTGCTTTCATCTGGATTTTATATTTATGGTATAGGTCTGTGTTATCAGTAATTGTGATGGAGGGTCCTTACTGGAGGTCTGGGTGTTTAATCTGCTTGAAGTGGACGCCATGGGGAGGTTATGGGCCCTCACAGTGCTGTAATTGCCGGGGGTAGCAGTGACATCATCTGGATTGTGGGTCTGTGCACTCCAGTGGATTTGGGTAAAAGTAAGGAGGGATTTTGACAGTTATTTATCATCATTCACTTACTAAAATTCAAAAAAACACTACAATACAATTATTAGCATCTAGAAATATATTATAAATCCATTATAAATTGATATTATCTTTACATAAGCTATAACTATATTATATTTACCTATTTTCCACCACTAGCACACATTTAAATCCAAGTATTGTGAGTTTTACTTGAGTATAACTTTTTTATTAGTCTTCCCCTGAGGTTTAATCACTAAATCATTTATTAATAAATAGTAGGACCATAAATAAATACATTAATATCATACTTAAATACTAGTCATACTGACACTTATTCACTGTGCACCCACAGACCACTATCTAAGAGCCCATGCACATCAACGAATTTGGAGTTCTTGATCACCAAATTGCATAAACCCCTCTAGAAACACTTCCCAGCTTTCTAGAATTGAGGTGGGTGGTCCACCCAATGTTGGGAGGCCCCCCTGAGGCGGCCGGACCACCCTAAAGTCAGAAAACCACCAAAAATACCCAAACTACTTGAAAAAATCTACTACAACTACGATGACCTTTAAAACATGTAATTAAGCTATAACAACATTGTGACATAAACTGTAGATAAAATTAAGCTCATTCTAAAGGTACTAAGCACTTAACCCTAAGACTTAAGGTTAGCCCGTAAAAAACAAAAAACAAAATTAAACAGCAATCTTCTTAAATGAAAAATGAGAAGTTATCCCCTTAATAATTAAAAGCTGAAAAATATCAACAAGAAATAAAATATAGAGAAAAACTGAAGCTATCCAATGGTAGTACCCAAATCCCAGTAGTCCTAATATTTGCTGAGTAAATCCAGAAAAACACCTAATTATTAAACAATGCCATTTAAAGCATATCAAAACAACACCAAAAAAACCAACAAAGGGCTCTTCCAATGTTGAAAGACCACATCCTCCCTCCAATCAAGAATTTCCACATTCTTCTTCATTACAACCACCATGTTCAGCTTTCTTACCAAATCTGCTACTGACATGGGTCCTTGCCAATACTGCATTGACAACAATTTCATCTGTACCATAACACCATCGGCTCAACCCTACAGAACCTCCTGTGATGCCTTTCGCTCTAGAAAGAAGACTTGTTTCAGACCTGATCCATTGTCCTACTCAACCTGATCCACCTTCTACCAGCACCAAAAGATCCAGGCCATCCATCTTGATCCCCAGACTGGTCAACAAATTACACCCTTCAAAAAAGAGTGCCAACCCCGTTACAACCACTAGTTCTACTATCCCTGATCCTTCTGTTGGTAAGCCCAATACATCTTCATACTGAAATTCAATCTGACAAATTTCAAATTCATTTCCATCCAGACAGTGATGATGAAAATGTGGGAACCATTGAAGCACCCCCACTTAACCCATTTCCAACCATCAAGGACAAATTTCAACAACATTCTTCTCAACAGAAGCATCTCATACTAAATTAATTCCAATCCACTCCTGCTAAAAATCTACAGGACCTTGAGAAAAGGAAGGACATCATACAACAATTCAAAGCCAATGCTGAATTTTCTTACATCTCTTGATTCTCTTCTGCCTCCTGACGCTTAATTAATCTCTTGACTTAGAAAAATAAAAAATTCTTGACTTCTCCAGACTTCCTGAATGTCGCCAATCATCATAAAAAAACTCCTCAGTTTAAAGTCTTGGGGGACTAATCCTCAGTTTTAAGTCTTGGGGGACTAAAAGCCCTCATTATATAGTCTTGGGGTACTCAAAACCCTCAGTTAATAGTCTTTGGGGACTAAAAACCTAAATCAAAAAGACAGAACCAGAGATCAAAACATTTAAGACCAAGGAAACAAACTAAAATTCTGGGGTAACTGTTCTACAGAGCAGCCAGCTCATCAGTTACCCCCACACTTGCCTTAAAAAAATTCAGAGACTCCCCCTTGGATTCCCTCTTCCAGAATCACACCAACTCCCATTATCAGTTTGGAGTCCTGAAGGACTTGACCATTGAACCATCCTCAGTTTATAGTCCTGGGGGACTATATCATCTCCCAGTTTAAAGTCTTGACGGACTGCAGAACCCATAGAGGATTCAAATTCTGGAAATAAAATTGTAATCAGCCAGTTTAAAGTCTTGGAGGACTAGTAGATCCAAAAAAGCATAAGACAAATTCTTGATACAATCTTGAAAACCAGCCAGTTTAAAGTCTTAAAGGACTAAAAGATTCACAGTAGTAAAAAAAATAAAAATCTTGAAGAAATCTTAAAAAAAAAATTAGCCAGTTTTAAGTCTTGGAGGACTAACAGAATATCTTGAAGTAGTATCCAACAGTTCTTGAGTTCCACTAGACCTGTCATCCTGTCTAAATAAAATAACAAAATGGTATCTCCCAGCCATATGATGAGCTGATCCCCTTGTACCTTACCCACATCCAAGTGCACCTTGATGTGGTCACACCTAAAAAATTATTTTTTTATTTTGACTCCTCTTCTTCTACCAAAAACATCACCAGAGCCCTATCTTGAGCCTTTGAAAAAATATAGCCCCCATAAAAAAATTAAAAGAAAAAAAAGAGAAAAAAGAAAATAAGAAAATAATCTTGAATCCACCACTTTTACAGCCAACACCCTAAAACTGCATAACATAGACAGGTCCAGGTCCACACAAATGATCACTGGGTGGGCTCCCTCCAATAAGTAAAAATGATGGGAGACCACCAGTGATTGACAATCAATCCAAAATCATCAAAGATAAAGAAGCCAGTCACAAGCCAGTTTAAATTCATAGTGGACTTGAAACCTGAATAACAAAAACCAGAACTAGGATTCAACTAGGACAAAAAAATACTTGAAACAGCCATTATGGGGTGACTGTTCTACAGAGCAGCCAGCTCATCAGTTACCGCAGCACTTATTAAAATAAAATCTAAAAGCCCCACCCTTGGGTACCTTCTAAAAAAATAATTTTCTAACACAAATCTTCTCCCATAAAAAACCAAAACCATTAAAAACCATTAAAATTCTTGAAAGCCAGAAATCCACTTTAATTTTTTTTTTTTTTTGCAGTTTAACCTCATGCTGGAGGTTAGATAAAACCAATTATCATCATTTTTATCTTCATTTTCTTTTAAATAAAATATTCATCTTTACTTGAATTTTTCATTTCTTTCATCTTCATTATAATAAGATTTAATTTTTTATATAGAGAGACTTGAACCAGAGAGACCTATAAGAATTGGACAAAGAAAAAAAAATCCTGACCAAAAACATAGAGACCAGATTAAACAAAACCAGACAAATTAAGTAGTTTATCCTCATTTTGGAGGAATCAAATTCTTGAAATCCCCAGGTTGAAACCAATATGTTTGCACCTAGGGCTCCAAAAAGCTAAGTCCCTCTTTCAATTCTGGTATCCCATAATCAGATTTCCAAACAAATCGTTCATCTTTCTCCATACACTGACTTTACCAACATTTTTGATCCCAGTTTAAAACAGCTCTGCATCCTTTGAGATTGTAGGAGCAGCCAACACATCTTTAATTTCTCTACAATTAGAATCCAAAATGATCTCTTCCATGTAAGGGAAGTTCAAATTACCAATAATTTCCCCCTCCACCCTACAGAAACCTTCTCCATTTGAGTGAAGCAGCTGAGAATCCACTGACTCTAACTCCAAGTCATCCATCACAAAATTGTTCTTAAATTTCAAAAATTCTTCCAAAATCGGACCCAGGACACTAAAAAAATCATCTTCCTTCAAGAAACCGTCTTCTGAACTTGAGGGAACCAGCTTGGAATTATATTCCTCCAACAAACATACATCCAGAACATAATCATTCTGAAGATCCAAACTTTATATAGAGAGATTGTCACCACTTCTTCCATCTCCTGAATTTGAAAGAAGATACTGAGAATCTTTTTCATGAGGCTTCAAATCATTAACTTCAGAATTTCTCTGAGAATCCAAAGATCCTCCAGAATAGAGTCCATAACATCGAAATTAAGATCCTCCTCCAAGCATTCATTTTCTGAACTTAAAGGAGAACCCAGAAAATTATTTTCCTCTAAGAGCAATAGATTAAACACAGACTCTTGCTGACCATCAACAGATCTTAAATAAACATCTTCAACCAAAAATCCATTATCTAAACATGAAGAAACCTTAAAATCATGAGCATCCAATTTTTCCTTCTCACAGAGCTCATCCACCTTTGACAAGATACAATCATCATCTTTCAAAGTGGGTAATTCCAAAATTTCCACTGTAGCTGAATTTTCTTCCACTTCTTCCTGAACCTTTCCATCCATTAAATTTTCATTTTCAGGTTCTACCTCTTTAGAAACAAGGTTTTCAAGATGCCCCAGAATAGCCTTCTTCAAAACATCTATATCAGGAATCCTACTTTCTCCATTTAGAAGTATCTTCATCAGCCCAGCCTTTAACAGAGATCCCTGAACCTCCTTTTTGGCCTCCAGACCCATGGAACTCCAAAATAAACTCTTGGCCTCCATTTTATGAGAGGACATACCATTATAATCCAGATAATCCATAACCTCTTTAAATTCCTCCATAAATTTACCATACTGAACCAGAGAAGTTACACCAACATCCATTTTCCATTTCCTAGAAATGCCATAAAGAAAATCCATTGAAAACACAGTGGACCA
This sequence comes from Hemileia vastatrix, assembly GCA_030280995.1. Taxonomy (NCBI): domain Eukaryota; kingdom Fungi; phylum Basidiomycota; class Pucciniomycetes; order Pucciniales; family Zaghouaniaceae; genus Hemileia; species Hemileia vastatrix. The sequence continues at coordinate 8,799,020 of JASXTE010000017.1, read as the reverse complement.
CCTCCTGATCATTTCCATCTTTAGCTTTCCCCAATCCTAAATCCTATATCCCTCAAACCTAAGAACTTCCTTTACCACCTCTCTATCATCAATGAAGAAGATCACCTGCTTCACCCGATCCAAATCAGAAGCCCCATCCACATCTACAGCAGCTTCAAAGATCTCCAAATATAACCTTTCCTCCTCTCCAAAGCAAAGTTGCCCTTTCCATGACTTGATTCTTACCATCCTAACTATTTCAAATTACACCTCCCTAACTTTCCACCACAGATAGCCACAGCCCCTCAGTCGCGTTCAGAGACCTAAGAGAGACCAAATCCAACTAGAGAGAATACCCCCTAGATCAACCACAGAGAGATAAAGCACCAAAAATTTAAAATCCACAAAGATTCCACAAATGAAGAGAGTCCAAAACTAAAAGAGATTCCAAAAGCTAGCAAATCCTCACCCCATGTTGGGCACCAGAAATGTAGACAATCCTATAGTAATAGCTATAGGCCTTGACCAAGGGAGCTGGAGTAAAACTGGAGAGAAAACCCCCTGTCCCTTTAAGAAATACCAGGTGAGATTTACTTGCTACAGAAAATCAGAGACTGTTACAATACCCCTTCAAAAACACTTCTTGACTGTTTAAAAAGTCAAGATAGTAGCCTAGATAGACTACAGAAAACCAAAGAATCTGAAATGCAGAAAAATCTACAACAGAAAAACACACACTGTGCACTTGTTGCAAAGGAAACAGAAATAATACTTGATGCATGTTGCAAAGCTACACCAGAGAAAACAGTTGCCAAAGTTGAGTTAAATAAAGAACTAACCTTGCAAAAAACACAGCCAATGGTGGCCAAAAAAAAGTGAAAACTGAGTGAGGAAAAAGGATACCACCCCCAGTGTAGAAAATCCTATAGTACTAGCTATAGGCCTTGACCAAGAGAGTTGGAGTAAAACCTGAGAGAAAACCCCTGTCCCTTTGGAAAAATAAGTGAGATTTACCTGCTACAGTAAATTGGTTCCTGTTTACCAAAAGCCCCTTTTCCAATACACTTGACTGCCTGCTCAGTCAAGAAAGTAGTCTTCAGACAGACTACCAAACCAAAGAACTGAAATGTAGACTAGTGAACACACCAGAGAAAGCAATAATACTTGATTTAGGTTGCAAATCCACACCAGGGACAGAAATAATACTTGATATAGCTTGAAAGACTACACCAGAGAAAACAGTTGCTAAGTTAAGTTAAATGAAGAAATCACTTGCAACAAACACAGCCAATTGTGGCCAGAAAACATTGAAAACTGACTGAGGAACAAGGATATCACCTCTGGATGGTTTTGTGATAATTAAAGTTGCCCCAAACTGTCTTATTCACTATATACACACAGACTACTAACTAAGAGCCCATGCACACCCACAAATTTGGCGTTCCTGACCACAAAATTGAATAAAAACTCCCTAAAAACGCTTCCCAGCCCTCTAGCACTGAGGAGGGCTGTCTGCCTGATGTCAGGAAGCCAGCATGAAGCCAGAAAACCACCAAAAACACCCAAAATACTTAGAAAAATAATCTACAACTACTAAAACCCTTAAAACACATAATTACACTATAACAACATTGTGACATGAAATGTAGAGAAATTCTGTTCATTCAAATGGTACTTTGCACTTAACCCTAAGACTTAAGTTTATCCCATGAAACACAAAAAACAAATTTCAATAGAAATCTTTTAAAATGAGAAATGAGAAATTATCCCCCAAATACTTAGACTATGAAAAATGTCCACAAGACATAAAATATAGAGAAAAACCAGGGCTATCCAATGGTAGTATTCACTTCCCTTTAATCCCAATATTTGCTGCATAATTCCAGAAAGAGACCTAATTATTTAAACTATGCCAATTAAGGCATACCAAACCAACAAAAGGCTCCTCCAATTTTGGAAGACCACATCCTCCCTCCAATAGAGAATGTCCACATTCTCCTTTACCACAACCACCATGTTCAGCTTTCTCTCCAAATCTGCTACTGACATGGGCCCCTGCCAATACTTCATTGACAACAATCTCATCTGTACCATCTCACCACCAGCTCATCCCTACAGAGCCTCCTGTGATGCCTGCCACTCTAGAAACAGAACTTTCTTCAGACCTGGTCCATTATCCTCTGCAACATCTTCTCCTTCTCCACAACCTAATCCTCTTTCCACCAGCACCAAGAGATCCAGGCCATCTATCCTGATCCCCAGACTGGTCCACAAACTACCCCCTTCAAAAAAGAGTGCCAACCCTGCTACTACCACTAGCTCTACCATCCCTGGTCCTTCTGATGGTAAGCGCAAAACTTCTTCATACTGAATTTCCAATCTGACAAATTTCCAGTTCATCTCCCTACTGACAGTGACGATGAAAATGTGGGAAGCATTGAAGCACCCCCACCTGATCCATTGCCCACCATTAAGGACAAATTTCAACAACATTCTTCTCAACAGAAGCATTTCTTACTAAACTACTTCCAATCCACTCCTGCTAGGGACCCACAGGATCTTGAGAGAAGGAAGAATCTCATACACCAGTTCAAAGCCAATGCTGAAAATTTTGTTAAATCTTTTGATTCTCTTCTGCCTCCTGACTCTTAATTATTCTCTTGACCTAGAAAATTTAAATTTCTTTGACTTTTCCAGACTTTCTGAACGTCGTTAATCATCATAGAAAAATTCCTCAGTTTACAGTCTTGGGGGACTAATCCTCAGTTTTAAGTCTTAGGGGACTAAAAGCCCTCATTTTATAGTCTTGGGGGACTAAAAACCCTCAGTTTATAATCTTGGGGGACTAAAAACCCTCAGTTTATAGTCTTGGGGGACTAAAAACCCTCAGTTTATAGTCATGGGGGACTAAAAACCCTCAGTTTATAGTCTTGGGGGACTAAAAACCTAAATCAAAAAGACAGAACCAGAGATAAAAACATTTAAGACCCAAAGAAACAAACTAAAATTCTGGGGTAACTGTTCTACAAAGCATCCAGCTCATCAGTTATCCCCACACTTTCCTTAACAAAATTCAGAGACTCCCCCTTGGATGCCCTCTGCCAGAATCACACCAGCTCCCATTATCAGTTTATAGTCCTGCAGGACTCAACCATTAAACCCTCCTCAGTTTATAGTTTTGGGGGACTGTATTATTTCTCAGTTGAAAGTCTTGATGGACTGACCAATATTCAGTTTAAAGTCTTGATGGACTTTTTGCAATTTTCAGTTTAAAGACTTTACAGACTGACCAGTGTTCAGTTTAAAGTCTTGAGGGACTTTTGCATAGCAAAGGCGGCGCCGCCTCCATGCACAAAATTCTGCAGCCAACCTGCTGAACTTTCACTCTTTCTTCACCATCTACCCATCACTGATAAATCTGTATATTCATCTCTTTTCTTTCCACTATTTCTCTTTCACATGTTATGGCTGGATCACCAAATTTTGACCAATTGGACCTTCCCTGCTTCACTGCTCCTAAGGACTATGCTTGTAAACAGTGCATACACATGTGCAGACCTTGCATATACACTCTTCCTACTTCCCAGGCCAAATTCTATAACAGGGCCTGTGATTCTTGAAATTCCAAAAAGAAAAGGTTTAACAGAGATCTCAACTACCTAATACCTCTTCCTTCACCCTCACACAAATATATATCCAGATCTCTTACCAGGTAACCAGAGCTTGCGCTGTGGTCTTCCAACATTGGCAGGGGCCTTTGTTGTGTGATTTGGCGCGGTTTGTGCATGCCTTAATTGACATCTGTTAAAGAATTGGGTATTTTTCTGGTTTTATTCCGTGGATATTGGGTTTGCGGGTATGTGGGTACTATCATTGGATAGCCCTGGGTTTTCTCTATATTTTATGTCTTGAAGATATTTTTCATATTCTGAGTTTTAAGGGGTCATTTCCTCATTTTTCATTTATAAAAGATTGCTGTTTAATTTTGTTTTTTGTGTTTTACGGGCTAACCTCAAGTCTTAGGGTTAAGTGCTTAGTACCATTGGATAGAGCTAATTTTTCTCTATATTTCATGTCACAATGTTGTTATAGTGAAATTCCGTGTTTTAAAGGTTTTAGTAGTTGTAGCTAATTTTTCTAAGTAGATTAGTGGTTTTTATTGGTTTTCTGGCTTCAGGGAGGCCGGGCCGCTTCAGGCGGCATCTCCGACGTCGGGCGGCCTGCCCGCCTCTGTTTTAGGAGGCTGGGGAACGCTCCAGGAGGGTTTTTTATGCAATTTGGCGGGTACAGGCGCCAGATTGGTGTGTGCGCATGGGCTCTTAGTTAGTGGTCTGTGTGTACATAGTGAATAAGACAGTTTGGGGCAACCTTAATCATCATATAAACATCCAGAGGTGATCTCATTGTTCCTCACTTAGTTTTCACTGTTTTCTGGCCACAATTGGCTGTGTTTGTTGCAAGTGAGCTCTTCATTTAACTTAACTTTGGCAACTGTTTTCTATGGTATAGTCTTGCAAGCTATAGCAAGTATTATTGCTGTCTCTGGTGTGGATTTGCAGCCTACATCAAGTATCTTTGCTGTCTCTGGTGTGGACTTTGTTCTACATTTCAGTTCTTTGGTCTGGTAGTCTATCTGGTGACTACTTTCTTTACTCATCAAGCAGTCAAGTGTGTTGAAAAGGAGCTTTAGCAAAACAGGAACCAACTTACTTTAGCAAGTAAATCTCACTCTATTTTTCTAAAGGGACAGGGGATTTTCTCTCTGGTTTTTCTCCAACTCCCTTGGTCAAGGCCTATAGCTAGTACTATAGGATTGTCTACATTTCTGGCGCCCAAAATGGGGTAGAATTTGCTAGTTCTTTGGAATCTCCGTTTTCTTTGGTTGGCTCTTTTTGGTGTTTTGGTCTAGAGGAATGGCTTCTGGTTCCTCTATTCCTGTGGTGACTGTCAGTGGGGGGGATGGCCCTCCTTCTGTGATGGTTAGGGAGTGTGTGAGGATTAAAACTTGGGATGTTACCAAGTTTAATGGGGAGGATGTCAAGTGGTTTCTAGAGAAGTATGAAGCTGCTGCTGGAGTGGATAGTGCTTCCTACCTGGACATGGTGAAGCAGATTATCTTCTTCATTGGTGATAGGTCAGTGGAGAAGGAGATTGTGGCCATGTCTGGCTACAAGAAGAGGGATTGGAAATTGCTGTGTAGGGAGATGGTGGATAGATGGGGTGTCAGGTTCACTATGGTGGATCTGAACAAGGTTGTCAGTGAATGGCAATCTTATGGTGGTGTTGGTAACTTACATAGTTACAGGAAGTTTCTGCTACATTTTGATCCTGTGGTGGAATATTTGGTGGAAGTGGAGGAGCTGGCACATGAAAATTCTGCCAAGGATGTTTTTTGGTCTGCCCTGGCTAGAGATGTCAGGATGGATGTGTTGAAGGAGTTGTCAAGAAAGGAATTGATGAAGACTCTTTCTAATGGGGATCAGAAGTTTTCTGCCTTGGATAAGGTGAAGGAGGCTGTTGAGGCCCATTTAAAGTTATTGGCTGTGGACACCTATCAGGAGGGGTGTGGCAAGTATGTCAGCAAAGTCAGTGAGGCTTTGGCTGAAGAGGAACTTAGGGAGAAGAAGGAGGAGAAAAATTTGGTTCAGGTTCCCAAACAGGAGAGGGCCCCAATGGTGGAGCAGTTGGCTGATCTGACAAAGTAGCTGCACATTTTTGTCCAGGAGGCCAAGAAGGTTAATAAGGCACCTTCTCAGCCAAGAGATTTTGAAAGGAGGGCTGGTAGGAGTGATCCTTGGGTTTGCTCTTATTGCAGTAGGAGGGGGCACAGGTTCAATGATTGTTGGGCACTGAACAGAGATGTGTCCGAAGGAAAAGTGGATTTTGATGGCAGGGTTTTTAAGTTCCCTGACGGTTCTTTTGTGAAGCCCAGTGAGGGGCAGGCTCCTGTGGATTTGGTCAGGAGAAGGGGTGGTCTCAATCAAAGGAGGCCAAGGTTTGAGGAGATTCCTGATCAGGGGAAGTCTTCTGTTAAGGTAGATGAGGAAGTCAAGGGAAAGGGGAAGGAGGTCAATAAGGTCTCTTTTTCTACTTCTTTTGGTGGTTTGAGTTGTATTCTTGTGGTGGACAGTCAAGTGGTGAATGCTTGGCTTGTGTTTATGATGTGGAAGCAGGAAAGGTGGGTAGGCCTAAGAGCAGTTCTCAGGCCCAACCAAAGCCAAATTCTTCAAAGGGTGATCCTAAGCTGAGTGCAGCTATGAAGAGGTACAGCAAAGAGGAGATGTACAAGATTCAGAAGGGTATGGCTGATATGTGCCCCCCTAGTTTTGGCGCATTGGACCTGAATGGTGAGCCAATGCCAATGGAGGTGGATTCTGACTCTGAGGAGGATGTCCCTTTGGCTTCATTGCCAAAGCCTGTTGGAGTCAGAGGTTCTGGTGAGGGATCTGGTTTGGTTCCTGTTAATGGTAAATCTGTTGGCGGTGCTGGTCCTCAAGAAGCTTCTAGGACCAAGGTGGTGAAGAAAAGAGCTCACTTTGAGAGGCCAGTAGTGTCTGGTCAAGTTAATGTTATGGAATCTGTCCTGGAAAGGATGAATCAGGGTCAGGTTTCCCTATCTTATGGGGAATTGTATGCTATCAGTCCAGGGTTGGCTGATAGGAAGAAAAAGTTGTTGACCAGGAGAAGGGTTTCTTCTGGTGAGATAGAATACATTTGTGATTCTGCTGAAAAGTTTGGTGAGGGGTTGGAAACTCATTTTTCTGCTCCTCTGGGATATGTCAATGTTACTCTGAATGGCAGGGAGGCAAGGGCATTGGTGGATTCAGGTTCTCAGATAAACCTGATTTTTATGTTTGATGCAACTCATATGGGCCTCCCCATCAAAACTGGTATTGGTGGGAATTTGAGAGGGATTGGTGGCCATGTCACTGAATTGGTTGGGACTTCAGAGTTTGTAAAGTTAGATGTTGGAGGAGCCTCAGGGAAGGTTCATTTCTACATTGCTAAAGGCAATGTAAAAGCAGTTTTAGGTGGGCCATTCTTGATGGATTTTCAGGCAAGAATTGGTTATCAATTTGATTTGGGAATCAGTCTGGAGTTGACTGGTGAAGACAAAAGGAGGCTTCAAATGAGTTTATCATCCCCTGGAGAGGATGGTTGGGAGACTAGGCCTGGTTTATCTTTGATGTGACAGTGCATGGACTGCTGCAGGAGAAGGAAGGAAGTGGGTGCTGCCTCTGGTTTTTTGGAGTGCGGCTCAGGCTCTATCAAGAGTCTGTCTTTTTTAGAGTAATGAGGGCTGATCACCCTAGTTCTAAACCCTCTCCCCGAGATGAGGAAATCCCAGTTTGTAGTAGGTCAGCTCCCTTGGAGATATACCAAGTGGATTTTCAACTTTCTCTTTTTAATGTTTCTCTTCTCTACAAGTATTCATCAAGTTTTTTTATCAAGTCTCTGTCCTCTCTCAAGATTTTAAATTATTTTTAATTCAAGTTCAAGGAAGAATATTGGTTATATATCTTTATTGAAAGATATGCGGAAAAGTTTTGGGGCGGTGAGATTGGGGTCTAAAAGTAAGTCCTCCTAATTGTGAACTGTTAGGGTTTCTTCTACACCTTTTAAAAACATTACCTGGGCCACACCTGTGAGCATTGGGGAAACCCCTGGTTATTTTTATAGGTCAGAAGAAAACTCAAGAAAAGAAGATAAAAATTTCAAGATAATTCATGAAAATCAAGAAAAAAATCTAAAGATAATGAATAAAGAAGACGCAAAATATTTTTGTGAAGATCGTCAAGATCTATTTTTGGGCCTCCAGCATGAGGTTAAACTGCAGAAAATTTTAAAGAGAGAAGATCATCAGGATCGATTTTTGGACCTCCAGCATGAGGATAAACTGCACAATTTTAGAAGATGTGATTCAGAAGATGAATCAAGATTTGAAGATTTGGAAGTTGGAAGTGAGGATGAAGATGTGGAATTGCGGAAAAGTTTTGGAGTGGTGAGATTGGGGTGTAAAATTAAGTCCTCCCATTTGTGCACCACTAGGGTTTCCTCTACACCTTTCAAAAACATTACCTTGGCCACACATTTGAGCAATGGGGAAAACCTTGGTTTTTGTTCCAGGTCTGGTGGTGAAGATTTCCTGAAGATCACTCAAGTTGAAGGTGGAGCGGAAAAGTATAAGAAGGTAGCACAGAAGATTAGGCCTGTCAATGAGTGTCAGCCTAAATATCATTAGGACTGAGTATTTATTATGCTTAAAATAAGATAACATTAACTAGATTAAGCTTATATCTTAAAAATAAGGTTAAAATAATAATATATATTATTTTATTATATATATATATAATTATTATTCTATTATATAATTTATAATAGTTTAAATAGCTTATCAATGGCCTAATAATACTTATCAAGGTGTTAATGGAGTCATAATATACTTATCTTAAGTGATATGAAGTAATTATTGACATACATAAGCTTATATGTATACATAAATCTCATATTCAGTGAAATATGCAGTATATTATGTATATTTAGGTATATAAGTGGGTTTTAGCCCCTTAATAGCCTATAACCTTTGTTTTTCTGCTTATTTTAGGTCATATGGACAAAATCAGTGGACTCACAACGCCTACAGAAGCATAGACACCTATATCAGGCGCATACACCCAGTTTGGACAACTAAAATTACTTCCTTGGATGGTTATTCACGGATTTATGGGTTGGAAAGATGTTTTTGGGTTAATGTGGATGCTTGGGGATGTTATTGGGGGCTTGGAAATTTTATTTGTTTCCTTTATATACTTTTAGTTTCATTAAATCTCTTTTTGATCATTTATTTTACCTGTTTCTTTATGGTATCCGCTTTTATCTGGGATTTCTATTTATGGTATGACTCTGTGTTATTATTAATAGTGATGGAGGGTCCTTACTGGAGGTCTGGGTGTTGAAACTGCTTGAAGTGGACGCCATGGGGAGGTTATGGGCCCTCACAGTGCTGTAATTGCCGGGGATAGCAGTGACATCATCTGGATTGAAGGTCTGTGCACTCCAGTGGATTTGGGTATAAGTAAGGAGGGATTTTGACGGTTTATTATCATCATTCAATTACTACACTTCAAACAAACACTACAATACAATTATTAACATTCAGAAATATATTATAAAGCCCTTATAAATTGATAATATCTTTATAATAGCTATAACTATATTTTATTCTTCTATTTTCCACCACTAGCAGGCATTTAAATCCAAGTATTGTGAGTTTAATTTGAGTATAACTATTCTATTAGTCTTCCCCTGAGGTTTAATCACTAAATCATTTATTAATAAGTAGTAGGACCATAAAATAATACTATTATATCATACTTATATACTAGACTGTACTGACAATTGGGGGTCTTTCCTTATATTTTACTTATTATTTAGTATAAGCCTTGGGACGTGATTTTTACCTTAGTACAACTCAAAATTAACCAAATATTTGGGTCTTCTGCATATTAGTGGGTCATCATAACTCATTAATTGCGGAAAAGAACCCTTATAATAATTGTACTAATTTTTTATCATAAAAATTAGATATTTACAGTAGTAACTGTACCCAATATAAACCCAATTTCACTTGGTATTTGGACACCAATATAACACCCAATTAAATTGGTATTTGGCTAAAGCTTGGTAAGCTAATTATTCACCCTTATAGAGGTCTAGTTAAACTTATTATTATATTTTTAACAGATTTTTTCGAATTTTTCTTACATTTTATTTAAATAAATAAAGATATAAATTCAGGGTAAGCTCCATTGCTTTTTTATTAGTAATATAATTGCTAATATCTCTTGTCTACTAAATTCCATAGAGTTTTTTCTTTTGTAGACGTAAAATATTGTTATTCTGAACAATATGAGTGCTCCTCAGGATCGTGTAAGTGAACAGCCTGCTTATAATACCAGGTCTAAAGCTAATAAAAACTTTCCAGGACATCACCATGGAGGGACAACAGTACCCCCAGCCAGAAAGCATGAGTATAGAGGAAAAGGACGCCCTCTTAAAAAAGATAACTATCAAAAAGACGTCTCCTCCTCTTCAGGATCAACTGTCCCACCTGGCCAAACAGGTTCTGAAGCTAGAGGAATCAAAATCTCTCATGTTCAAAGAAGTAGAGCAGTTGCAAAACAATTGCAAGGTAGGATTTCAGCAGATGAATCAGGCAATGGCAGAATTAAAGGGAGGCCAGCCCAGTCAATCAAATCAGCAACCCCCTACCCAAGGAGGGTCCACTCACTCCCAGGAGAAAATCCTGGTAGACAAATTGAAATGGGACTGGTTTCACCAACAGTGGACAAGCCACAGTTGCAACAGGGATCCACCCCCTCATCTGACTTCCTCAGCTCACCCTTACAAGGGAAAAAAGCGCCAAAAATCAGGACTGGCAACCATCCCTTGGTAAGTAACTTACCCTCTCAGATTAGACATAATGCTGATAATTACAATATAGGTAATTCTATTGATGTTAAATCTGTACAACAAATAGAGGAGGATTTAAGAAATTTAGGTTTTAGAGTAGATACACCTGACTTGTCTTTTGTCCATAATAACAGTACTATATACAATGATAATACAGTTAATCCTCAGTTGCAACCACCTACTAGTGAGATGAGAAGTTCACAGGAGAGTGAGAGAGTTGAAAAGGAGGACATGGAATATTTTAACAATAATCCAACTGTCCATAGAATTGTTTCAGCATTGTGGAATAGAATGACTGATTGTGAGGAACAGACAGTTAAGCTCACTAGTGATACAATTTCATCCTTAACATTGAACATTTCTCAATTAGCAACACGTAATAAAGAATTATAGAAAGAACATTTGTCTCTAACTCTTAAATATGATTCATTGAGTAATAAATATAATGACCTTTCAAACAAATTTTGTGAGTTAGAAAAATTATATGAAACACACTTATTAAAAACTGAATCAAGAACAAAGTTATCTTTTGCACAGACAAATCAAAGTGTCTCTGAGCTGCTACAAAGATTAACTAAAGTTGAGATTGAAACTGCCAATCTACTAATGAACCAGGATAATCATAAGTATAATCAATATAATAATAATCCTTTCATTGGCAAAAGTGAATCTCATTCCTTCCCTGTACCACCACAATTAAAACCATCTGGTGGTAGTGTCAAATCTGAAAATGTAAGTCACAAATCCGTGCAGGAAGAAATACAAGACCATTTATCAAAAGTAAATGAGTTGTTGAGTTTACCTAAGATTAGTGAGATAAAATCCAATCAGAAGAACTGGCCTAAGATAGATCAGTACCCAACTTATGATGGGGAAGCCAGCTCTGATTGGCAACATTTTATTCAAAGAATTGACAACTTGAAATTCTCATATAAGTTACCAGATGAAGAGATAACATCAAAATTAATTTCTTTATTTAAGGATGTTGCTTTATTATGGTTTGAAGCTGTCTTAAGTGAGGGTAGAGACTACTCTTGGGCTGAATGGAAACAACTTATTGAAAAACAATTTGGAGGTTCTAAATTCAGGCTTACTCAGCAGAGACTGTATGAGAAGACTAGGTATAATCCGTTGAATGGTGACAAACCTATGGTATTTTTAATGAATTTAAACAAAATATTAAAAGCCATTGAGCCTCATATGGATTTTAACTTATGGAAAGATAAGATAATATACAAATTACCTATATCTGTCAGAGACATTGTTGTAGCTAGAACATTAAATGTTACTGAATATTCTGACTTTATTAATATTTGCAATGAAATATTATTAAACCATAAGTATGAATCAAGGTATTCCACTTATAAACAAAATGTTGAACCTGTAAAAACTCAGAATTCAAAAACACTTCAGGAGAAGCAGAAAAAACCTACTGCACCTGTAGTACCTAAAAAGTATGAAACAAATACTTGTTATAAGTGTAACAAACCTTGGGTTAAAGGTCACAAATGTGAGGAAAACATAAATATTGTTGAAAATCAACATGAATCTGAAACTGAAACTGAAAAAAGTAAAGAATCAAGTAATGATGACAGCAATATCTCATATAGTGATGAAAATGAAGTCTGTATGTTGGAAGATGATTTGTCCAACTTTTACAATCCAATATTAAATATAGACTCAAATGAATCTTTAATGAATTTTGAGGATGTTAAAATCATTAAGGATATATAAGAAGATACTGTGCTTTTGGTCTTAATTTTAAAGACAATGACAAATTCACGCATGATTGGGTAACCCTTATCCCAGGTTTAGAATTTGCATATAATAGTACAGTACATTCTGTCACTGGCAAGAAGCCATTTGAGTTATGGTTGGGTTATGTACCTAATACCCCTGCTAAAACTCTTAATAAGTTACCTAGATTGGATATTCATCCAGGTACTAAATCTTTTCTTCAAATGCAGGAATTATGCAGAAAACATGCTCAAGAATGTATAAATAAGGCTTTTGAGTATGAAAAGAAAAGATGGGATAAAGCCCATAAAGAACAAATGTTCAAAGAGGGTGATGAAGTCCTTATTTCAACGCTACATTTCAATTTAAATGGTAATGTTAAATTGAAGGATCCATTCATTGGACCATTTGTAGTTAAAAAGATGGTTGGTAATAATGCTGTTGAAGTTATTCTATATGCACCTTATGATAGAAAACATCCAGTATTTCCTATTTCTCTTATAAAACCATACCATTCTAATGATACTGCTCTCTTTCCAAGAAGATCAGGAAGGCATAAACAGCAACCTGAAGAAATAGTGGAAAAAGCAGAAATTGAAAAGATACTTAAAAAGAGACACCTTACAAAAGAAAAGGGAGTTGAGTATCTACTAAGATTTAAAAAAAAATCAAGTGAATATGACCAGTGGATTCCAGAAAATGAAATCTCTGATCTTAAAAATCTCTTGAAAAAATTTAAATCTAAATAATACTGTTCATTCAGTATATGTATTATAAAAATTATTTTTTATTTTATTATTTCATTCCTTAAGATTAATTAAAATGTCATAACATTTTTTTTATTGTTTTTTTTTGGGGTGAGGGAGTGTCAGCCTAAATATCATTAGGACTGAGTATTTCTTATGCTTAAAATAAGATAACCTTAACTAGATTAAGCTTATATCTTAAAAATAAGGTTAAAATAATAATATATATTATTTTATTATATATATATATAATTATTATTCTATTATATAATTTATAATAGTTTAAATAGCTTATCCATGGCCTAATAATACTTATTAAGGTGTTAATGGAGTCATAATATACTTATCTTAAGTGATATGAAGTAATTATTGACATACATAAGCTTATATGTATACATAAATCTCATATTCAGTGAAATATGCAGTATATTATGTATATTTAGGTATATAAGTGGGTTTTAGCCCCTTAATAGCCTATAACCTTTGTTTTTCTGCTTATTTTAGGTCATATGGACGAAATAAGTGGACTCACAACGCCTACAGAAGCATAGACACCTATATCAGGCACATACACCCAGTTTGGACAACTAAAATTACTTCCTTGGATGGTTATTCACGGATTTATGGGTTGGAAAGATGTTTTTGGGTTAATGTGGATGCTTGGGGATGTTATTGGGGGCTTGGAAATTTTATTTGTTTCCTTTATATACTTTTAGTTTCATTAAATCTCTTTTTGATCATTTATTTTACCTGTTTCTTTATGGTATCCGCTTTTATCTGGGATTTCTATTTATGGTATGACTCTGTGTTATTATTAATAGTGATGGAGGGTCCTTACTGGAGGTCTGGGTGTTGAAACTGCTTGAAGTAGACGCCATGGGGAGGTGATGGGCCCTCACAGTGCTGTAATTGCCGGGGATAGCAGTGACATCATCTGGATTGAAGGTCTGTGCACTCCAGTGGATTTGGGTATAAGTAAGGAGGGATTTTGACGGTTTATTATCATCATTCAATTACTACACTTCAAACAAACACTACAATACAATTATTAACATTCAGAAATATATTATAAAGCCCTTATAAATTGATATTATCTTTATAATAGCTATAACTATATTTTATTCTTCTATTTTCCACCACTAGCACGCATTTAAATCCAAGTATTGTGAGTTTAATTTGAGTATAACTATTCTATTAGTCTTCCCCTGAGGTTTAATCACTAAATCATTTATTAATAAGTAGTAGGACCATAAAATAATACTATTATATCATACTTATATACTAGACTGTACTGACAATGAGCCTATGCCTGTGGGTTTGAATCTGCCCTTGAAGAGACCTCTTTTGTCAAGAGATCCGTACTTTACTCCTTTGGTGAAGAATCCTCCAGAATTTTTAGACACAGCTAGGGTGACCGTGGAAAGGTTTAAAGTTGTTAATTTTGGTCCTGATGGGTGGTTGTCTGAAGAAGAAAAGAAGTTGTTGTTGCACGTTATTGTGCTAAGGGAAAAAGCTGTGGCGTTTGTTGAGCAGGAAAGGGGTGTATTGAAGCACTCTTATGGGGAACCTTACTTGATTCCTGTGGTTTGTCATGAACCTTGGCAAATCAAACCTTTTCTGATTTCAGCCGCTATTAGAGAGGATTTTGTAGAGATTGTTAGGGAAAGAGTCAGGACTGGGTTATAGGAACAATCGACATCCAGCTACTCAAGTCCAGTTTTCTGTGTAAAGAAGCAGAATGGGAAGTTGAGGGTGGTTCATGATCTTAGAGTCTTGAATAGAGTCACTATCAAGGACGCTGGTATGCCACCAAGTGCAGAGGATTTTGTTGAAGCTTTTGCTGGAAGGGTGTGTTATGGTTTGGGTGATATTATGGGTGGTTATGATGAGAGGGAACTCCATACGGATTTAAGGCCTCTCACAACTTTTGAGACTCCTTTGGGAAGATTTTAGCTCACTAGGTTGCCTTAGGGAGAAACTAATTCAGTGGTGGTATATAAAGCACAGATGGCTTGGATTTTGCAAGATGAGGTTCCTACTCATGCTGGTATTTTTATTGATGATGGTGGAATTAAAGGACCATCCACTGATTATGGTAATGAGGTGTTAGCGGAGAACCCTGGCATAAGGAGGTTTGTGTGGGAATATGAAATAACTCTAGAGAGAGTGTTGTTCAGGTTTTAAGAGGCTGGTTTGACCATTTCAGGGTCAAAATTCTGTTGTTGTGTTCCTGATTTGGAAATTCTGGGTCATGTGGTATGTAAAGAGGGAAGGATTATGGCGAAGAAGAAGATTAATAAAATTCAGTCATGGCCAAGGCCTAAAAATACTACTGAAGTCAGGGGATTTTTGGGTGTATGTGTATATGTCAGGATTTTTATTAAGGATTTTTCTTTGTTGGCTTCACCTTTAAGGAGGTTGACCAGAAAAGATGCATATTGGGTATGAACTGAAGAGTGTGAAGAGGCTTTTCAGAAGTTGAAAAAGGTTGTTGGTGAAGATATTGTTCTTCACAAGTTGGATTATGGGGTTGGTGCTGGAAAAATTTATCTGGCAGTGGACTCAAGTTATATTGCTGCTGGTGCTGTTTTGTCTCAGGAGGATAAGACTGGAAGGGTCAGGCCAGTAAGGTATGAGTCTGTGGTGTTTTATGAGGTGGAATCTAGGTATTCTCAACCTAAGTTGGAATTGTGTGGCGTAGCTAAAATTTTAAAGAAGCTACAGACGGTTTTGTGGGGGCAGCATTTTGAGCTGCAGGTGGATGCAAAATCTTTGGTTCAGATGATCAATAAATCTAGTCTTCCAAATGCTCCAATGACTAGGTGGGTGGCATTTATTAAACATTTTTCTTTTGACCTGGTACACAAAACAGGTAAAACTTTTACTATGCCTGATGGATTATCAAGGAGGCCACCTACAGATGAGGATTCTGATTCTGAAGAGTTTGAGGAAGATGTTCCAGTGGTTAGGGCCAGCACAAAGGGTGCTGAGGATTTTTCTCTCCTCCCCCATGAGGCTAAACTGGATGATTGTTCTGACCTCCCCCAAGAGGCTAAAATGGCTGGATCTGATCTTGATTCTGGTGATCAGGATGTTTTTGTTGATGAAGATGGAGTTGTTGTTTGGGACAGCTCAAAATTGGAAAAGGGTGTTTTTGTTAGTGAACTGGATTCTCTCAAGGTTCAATGGAAAGAGAAAGACGTGCCAAAATTTAAGGATTGGTGTCCTGGTTGGGCTGCTCAATTGGCTCATGTTCACACTGGGGATTTTGATGACAGAGTTGTACCCTTGGATGTTGTTTTGTTGGATTTTGAAGATGAGACCTGGGGTCAGTCTGGGTTTTATTTTATTTTGGTGGAATATCTGTTGACCTTGGAGAGGCCAAATAGTTGTGATGATGATACTTGGTTGGCAATCAAGAAGAAGAGTCCTGGATTTTATGTGTCAGGAAGGCGGTTGATGAGAAGGAGACATCCTAATCCTCAAGTGGTGGTGACTCAGAAGAAGGGTCAAGAATTGGTTTTGAAGTCTTTGCATGAAGACCTTGGTCATAGAGGCTTTGGGGAGACTTATAGAAGAGTAGCAGACAGATTTTGGTGGCCGGGTATGAAGTTGGCTGTGCAGGGTTGGGTTCAATCTTGTGAAGAATGTCAAAGAAGAAGTCACTTGAAACCTAAAGAGGTGGGCCGCGCTACTGGTGAATCAACTATTTTTGGAAGGGTCAGTCTGGATGCTGTCCATATTAAAGAGGGCAGGTATAAATACTTTATTGTTGCTAGGGATGATTTGTCTGGTTGGGTTGAGGCAGTGCCTCTGGTTAATTTGACTTCCAAGAATGTGGCAGAGTTTTTGAAGTAGGAGTGGATTTATAGGTATGGGTTGATGAATTTGGTCACTGTTGATGGTGGGACAGAGTTTGGTGCCAAATTTAAAGAAGCTGTGGATAGTGTTGGTTCTAAAGTTAGAGTGGCTACACCTTATTATCCTGAAGCTGAAGGCATGGTTGAAAGAGGCCATCAAGTTATCAAGAATGCTTTGGTGAAGATGTGTGGAGATAGTGCTGAAAAGTGGAGGCATTATTTACCCTTGGTGTTATTTGCTGATAGGGTCCCTGTGAAGAGGAAAACTGGCTATTCTCCTTATGAGTTAATGTTTGGTCAGAAAGCCGTTCTACCAGTGGACTTGGAAGCTGTCTCTTATCTTGGAATTGATTTGGACAATGTGCACTCAACAGAAGATTTGCTCTGTGCCAGGATGCAAAAGTTGGAATGTAGAGAGGAATGTCAAGAGAAGGCATACTTGAAGATTAGGAATCAATAAGTCAGGTACTGGGACAAGAAGTTGGCTCATAGACTTAGGAATCCCTTGAAACCTGGTTGTTTGGTTTTGGTGTATAATAGAAGTTTGGAGAGTCAGTGGGGGAAAATGTTTGCTGACAGATGGAATGGACCTTACAGAGTCAGATCTCAGGCGTCTGGAGGTTCTTATGTTTTGGAAGAGTTGGATGGTGCAGTCTTGAAAAAGAGGGTGGCTGCAGACCAAGTGAAGAGGTTTTATCCCAGAGGCACTAGGCATGAAGAAGATTGACTCTGCAATGAAGATAAACTACGGACCATTCTTTAATTTTGGTTTTTTGTGGTGATGCTATGCATCTGTTTGTTGGAAACTTTTGTTAGAGGGTACCCATGGGTGGGCTTCTAAATTTGATCTTGGAAAGTGTAGGGGTGACTGAGGGGCTGGCTGCTCTATCAACAGTTACCCCAGATTGTCTGTTTCCAACCCTTTTTTTTAATTTTGTTGAACCCTAGTATTGGTTTTTTTCACAGGTTTTAGTCCTCTATGACTTTAAACTGGTAATTCCTTTGGTTTTCAAGTGCCGGACTCTTCACCTTTATTGATTTTGCTTTATTGTGTTGGATGTTGTGATTTGTTGGTTAGAAGGTACCCAGGGGGGGTTCTAGATTTTATTGTGGCAAGTGTGGGGGTAACTGATGAGCTGGCTGCTTTGTAGAACAGTTACCCCAGAATTTCTGTCTCAAGTCTTTTGTTTTTCCTATTTGAATTCTAGTTCTGTTGTTTATTATTCAGGTTTCAAGTCTGCTATGACTTTAAACTGGTTTGGGACTGGCTTCTTTATCTTTGGTTCTTTCAGATTGGTGGTGGATCACTGGTGGTCTCCCATCATTTTTACTTATTGGAGGGATCCCACCAAGTGATCATTTCTATGGATCGGACTTTCCCTTATTGGACCATCTATGGAGCTGGACTGTCTTTGATTTTGCAGTTATGTTTTTGCTAGATAGCAGTTTTAGATTATTTTCTTTTTTCTCTTTTTTTCTTTTAATTTTTTTATGGGGGTTGTTTAAAATTATAAAATCAAAAATATAGGGTGTTGCCACATCAGGGTCACCTGGATTTGGGCAAGCATTGGTGGGGAAAGGCTCATCAATTGGCCGGGCAATGCTATTTTATTTTTATTTATTATTTATTTCATGTGTTTCTGTGTTTCATTATTTTTATTATTTTCTGAATTTCTAAAATTTTTTGAATTTTGATTTCTGTTAACCATTTAAAAGAATTAATTGTGTATCCACATCAAGGTGCACTTGGATATGGGTAAGGTATCAGGGGATCAGCTCATCAATTGGCTGGGGGATACCATTTGTATTATTTTTTATATTTTATTTTATTTCATTTATGTTATTTCATTTCATTTTAATTATTAATTTTTTATTTTAGTATATCAGTAGACCATAAAAAAAAAAAATCCTGAAATTATTTTTTATTATTTGTTTTATATTTTTTTTATGTTTCTAATCTTTTGCAGGAGCTCATTGTCTGGATGATGAAGCTTCTGGAGGCTGGTCTGGATTGTGATGAAGTTTTTGTTTTTTGTTGGGATTGTGGGAAGCATTGTGTTCTTTGAAGTTCATCCTGCTGGAGAGATTATAGAGATTGTAATGTTCAGGGATTGGATTAGAGGGAAGTTCAGAGGAGGAAGAAGAAGAGGCAGGAATGGAGTGCTGGAGGGTGTGTTTAATGATCCTAGACATTTTCCAGTGGTCGTGCAGTAGGCGCTTTCTCAGGGATTTTTCAAAGTCATTCAAAGGTCCATGGAGGGCAAAGGCTTTTAGCATATTGGAACACATGGTGCTTAGGTGTTTCTTCATGTCTCCATAATCCAGGGTCAAAGAAGTTTCAAGAGTTTGGCCAACTCCAATAATAGATTCAGGAGGAGGGGTGCCAACTAGACAAGAAGAATTGGATCAGTAATTATTTTTGTTGAAGAAATGGAATAATTAATTTGGTACTTACAGATTGGAAGCTCATCAAATCTGTAAGCAGCTGGGATTTGGATCTCTGACAATTTTGTAATGGTCATAGTGGGTGGATCAACTAGGAAAAGATATTGATTCTCATGGTCTTCCTCTGAAGGATCCTGAGAAGGTGAACTGGGATTCTGATGTTCCTGGGGCCTACTTGGAGCAGTGCAATTGTTGTTGTTGTGGTTTTTATTTCTGTTGGATTCAGCTGAAGGAGGTGCTGGTGATGGAGTAGCAGGGTTGTTAAAGGATGGAGCAGAAGAGGAGGATTTGGAAGCAGACTGCTCTCTTCTGGATGGAGAATTTGAAGAGATTGAACTGTCAGAAGAGTAGTTGGCTGACAGAGGAGAGGTGTAGTTTCTTTGTCTTAGTTGGGGACAAAGTTGTTGTTGTGGAGCAGTGTGTGGTGTTCTGCTTTCTTCTTGGGGTTCTCTGGCAGTTCTCTTAGAAATCTGGTAAATTTTGGTGCTTTTGGACTTTGGAAGGGTGGATTGCATTGCTCTGGGAGCCGTAGGAGGTAGTTGGGTTGAGTTGTTGTTGTTGTCTAGATGAATTTGGCTGTTTTCTGGCCGTTTTTGGAGGTTTTGGCCCTGATTTTCACTGTTTGGTGAGGCGGGCGGGCCGCCTGGACGCAGTCTAGAAGAATGGGAGTTAATTTTGAAGCTTTTGGAGCTAATTTGGCGGAGATAAAAGCAGTTTCTTGAGAGGATAAGGCTGGTCTTTTGGGAAGAGTGCGGGAAGCTGAGCTTCTGGATCTTCTGGAAGGAGCTGAAGATAGAGAGGAAGAGGAAGGACCAAGCTCTGGGGATCTGGTAGGGGATCTGGAGATGTATTTGTGAGAAGGAGAAGGCGGAGGAATAGGGTAGTTGGCGTCTCTGTCACATCTTTTCTTTTTGGAATAGCAAGAGTCACAAGCCCTGTTGTAGAATTTGGATTCAGGATTTGGAAGAGTGAATGTGCAAGGTCTGCACATGTGGATGCACTGTTTGCAGGCATAGTCCTTGGGAGAAGTGAAGCAAGGGAGAGTAGAAGGGTTAACATCAGGAGATCCATCCATGATCTGTGGTGAGAAAAGATGATGAAAAGGGATAGGAGGAGATTTTTGTCAGTGATGGGTAGATGATGAAGTGAAGGTGGAAGTTCAGCAGGTTGGCTGTAGAGGTGTGCTGCATGAAATTGGCTGCGTCCATTTTATGCAAAATTCCGTCAGTCCATAAAGACTCTAAACTGAAAAAGCTATATTATCAAGGCAGTCCATTAAGACTCTAAACTGAAAAAGCTATGGTATCAAGATCAGTCTATCAAGACTTTAAACTGAAATCTGGTTTCTGTTAGTCCTCCAAGACTTTAAACTGGATGGTTTCAAGATTTTATCAAGAATAGTCCGTCAAGACTTTAAACTGAACACTGTGTTAGTTCCCCAAGACTTAAAACTGAGGGTTGTAAGTCCCCCAAGACTATAAACTGAGGAAAAAGTTTTTGTTGTGGAGTTGGTTTTGAAATATTGGGGGAGGGTATCCACAGGGGGAGCCTCCGAATTTAGCAAAGGCAAGTTTGAATTGATGGGCTGGCAGCTCTATTCACAATTACCCCAGAATGTTAGTTTTTTCTCTGTGTCTTAATGTGGTTGATCTCTGGTTCTGGGTTTATGATTTAGGTTTTTGAGTCCCCCAAGACTTTAAACTGAGGGTTTTTGAGTCCCCCAAGACTATAAAATGAGGATGGTCCCCCAAGACTTAAAACTGAGGGTTGTTTGTGGTTACATCCTATAGAGGGTGTGGTCAATTTTTCTTTTCTGAATCAAACTCAAGTACTAGTGGAATTACAGAGGGAATCAAGAGATGAAATGAAGTTTTCAGAATTAGCCTTGAACTGGTGAATGAGGTGTCTTCTGTTCTCAATGTCCTGTGGATCTCAAGCAGGAGTGGATTGGAAGTAGTGAAGCAGAAGTTGTTTCTGTTGAGATGTGTGTTGTTGTAACTTGGCCTTGATAGTGGGCAAGTGCGTTGGTGTTGGTGGTGCAATGGATCCTACATTGTTATCATCACTATCAGAAGATGGAGGAACTGAGAAGTCATCAGTTTTAAAGTTGAAGGAAGAAAAGAATGTTCTTAAACCATCAGATGGACCAAGGATGGGAGAACTAGTTGTTTTATGGGTTGTGGCACTCTTCCGGGAAGGGTGGAGCTTTTTGATTAATCTGGGTATCAGGATGGATGGCCTAGATCGTTTGGTGCTGGCAGAAGAAGGACCAGGTTGAGGTGGAGGTGAATCTGTTGTGGAAGAAAGTGGACCAGGTCTGTGGCAGGTCTTCTTTCTGGATTGGCAGACATCACAGGACGTTCTGTATGGATGGACAGGTGGTGTCATGGCGCAGATTAAATTATTGTCGATGCAGTATTGGCAGGGGCCCATTTCAGAGGCAGATTTGGGAAGAAGGTTAAACATGGTGGTTGGATGAAGAAAGAATGCGGACATTCTCAATTGGAGGGAGGATGTGGTCTTCCAACATTGGCAGGGGCCTTTGTTGTGTGATTTGGCCCAGTTTGTGCATGCCTTAATTGACATCTGTTAAAGAATTAGGTATTTTTCTGGTTTTATTCCGTGGATATTGGGTCTGCGGGTATGTGGGTACTATCATTGGATAGCCCTGGGCTTTCTCTATATTTTATGTCGTGAAGACATTTTTCATATTCTGAGTTTTAAGGGGTCATTTCCTCATTTTTCATTTATAAAAGATTGCTGTTTAATTTTGTTTTTCGTGTTTTAAGGGCTAACCTTAAGTCTTAGGGTTAAGTGCTTAGTACCATTGGATAGAGCTAATTTTTCTCTATATTTCATGTCACAATGTTGTTATAGTGAAATTCCGTGTTTTAAAGGTTTTAGTAGTTGTAGCTAATTTTTCTAAGTAGATTAGTGGTTTTTATTGGTTTTCTGGCTTCAGGGAGGCCGGGCCGCTTCAGGCGGCATCTCCGACGTCGGGCGGCCTGCCCGCCTCTGTTTTAGGAGGTTGGGGAGCACTCCAGGAGGGTTTTTTATGCAATTTGGCGGTTACAGGCGCCAGATTGGTGTGTGCGCATGGGCTCTTAGTTAGTGGTCTGTGTGTACATAGTGAAAAAGACAGTTTGGGGCAACCTTAATCATCATACAAACATCCGGAGGTGATCTCATTGTTTCTCACTCAGTTTTCACTGTTTTCTGGCCACAATTGGCTGTGTTTGTTGCAAGTGAGTTCTTCATTTAACTTAACTTTGGCAACTGTTTTCTCTGTTATAGTCTTGCAAGCTATAGCAAGTATTATTGCTGTCTCTGGTGTGCATTTGCAGCCTACATCAAGTATCTTTGCTGTCTCTGGTGTGGACTTTGTTCTACATTTCAGTTCTTTGGTCTGGTAGTTTATCTGTTGACTACTTTCTTGCCTCATCAAGCAGTCAAGTGTGTTGAAAAGGAGCTTTAGCAAAACAGGAACCAATTTACTTAAGCAAGTAAATCTCACTCTATTTTTCCAAAGGGACAGGGGTTTTTCTCTCTGGTTTTTCTCCAACTCCCTTGGTCAAGGCCTATAGCTAGTACTATAGGATTGTCTACAGCGCCTGCTTCTTCCTCTTTGTCTTCTCCTCCTTCCAGAAGATCCCACCATTCCATTTCCAAGACCATTCCTAAAAGACCAGCTTCATCTTATCAAGAATATTCTTTTCTTTCAGCAAATTCAGCAAAAATGGTGCAAAAATCAACTCCTAGGCTGCTGTAACTGTTATATCATTGGAAATGATATTCTGACTAAGTTTGGTGTGAAATTAGACCCTGCTAATAACAATTTTACGATTGTCATGAATGGTAAAAGGAAATTTAAAATAAATTCTTTTAACACAGTCTTACACATTGAGTCAGTAACAAATTCTCTGTGTGAAGGAAGAGAATCCAATGAGATGGAACTTCTGGAAACAGAAATTTCTAAAGCATCATTTGGCACTCAGATAAGTGAAGCTGAGAAAAATAATATTTTGGACTTAATTAAAGCATTTCCAATGGCTTTTGCACATGGTACAAATGAACTTGTCCTTGTAAAAGATCATGAGATGAAAATTAGTTTAACCTGTGATATGGATAATATTCCTACTAGTCTTAAAAAGAAACCATACCCTGCTTCACCAATGAAGAGGAAAGACATAGAGGATAATATTAAGATGTTATTAAAAATGAACATTCTTGACAAGGTTGAAAATACAGCAAAATATTGTGTAATATCACCAGTGCTAATTTCTTATGAACAAGATAAAGCAAGACTGTGCGGTGATTATAGAGCATTAAATAAATTACAGTCACCACAGAAAATTTGGGGGGGGGTATTGCTAGCAATACCCCTCATTTAAAAATGTTGGGAAGTGGTTGGAAGGCTGTTGGAAGGCTGTTGGGAGTTCATTGTGAAACCAGATTTAAATTAATTGGACAAAGATTTGGTAATCAGTTAGACCTAGGTTCAACCAAACTCAATCACAGGTTTCTTGGAGCTTGGTGATTACTTTGATTTTGAGCTGAGCACAGATTGAGCAAAGCTTGAACATATCACTTAACATATCATAATATTCACTTTCCCATCTTGTGGAAAGCAAAATTTGATATTCGTTCTAAGAATATCTACATATATTTTCTTGCCAAGTTGGTAACAGAAGGTTAAACTGTAGTATCTCAATTATTACACTAGACTACATAGATATTTGATAAAACATACAATTCAAATCAATTTTAATATTATTGAGATCACCATAAGTGTCTTTCCAAAGACTTACAAAAAGTATGTTAGTATCAAGATATCGTTCTAGGTAGTAGTTTCAATTTGGATTTTGAACTGACATCTAAAGCATTTTACTATTAGACAGAAACATAAATAAGTGTAATAAGAGTGAAATTATTCTATTTTGTGATTATAATGTAACAATAAAGCACATTTTTATTGAGAAAATTTTTCTTCCTCCACAAACCAAAATTTACTCTATAGGCTCAAGATTTATTTTTAAGCCATATTATTCATTTCAGTTATCATTAATTTACTTCCAATATTTATTAAAAAGATAATAATAATACATGTGAAAGAATTATGAGCTTAGCATAGCATATGCTAAAAAGTTATTTTGTTGTTTTATTCAAAACTGATTCTTCATTTTTTGCTTCAATTCATCTTTTAACAACCACTATCTTCAGATACTATTCTTACTTAATATGTCAAGTCTCAGATGTGTTTGACAGTTCTCAATAACAATCGATCAAATTTATATGAATGTAATTTCAAGATTTCAAAACTCACCGACCCCCACGATTTCACAGCGAGGCCATTCGAATGTTCATATTTTTGGACTATTTGAAGAAAGAAAACCAACCCTTGTTGGTAATCTTTCTCAAGTGCAGAGTCAGCACATTGGACCACTATTGGGTGACATTGGCTCTGGATCTTACCATTTAAACCAAAGAAGTGCCTTGAATCCTATGAAGCCTTTCTATTTTCATGCTTACTTGGTTCCAGTTTTTGGTATTCAGTATCAACTTTGGGGATGCCTCTTTTCTTCAAGTACACTAATAAGTCTTGCTAAAGAAGCATTTTCTTCTGCACAAATCGATTTATGTCCAATCCTGAACTACGACTCCACTATCTTTTTTAATATCCCGCATGTAATTTTTGAAGGCTCTTTCCAAATATCTCAGAGTACTCAAGATTGGAAAGCTGATCAACTTATCCGAGGAATCAAAACAGTTCTCAAAACACATCAACTTCAAGCAATAAATTTTATGATTGACAATGAACGAATGTTAAAGGAAAAGTTGGATATCATGTGGAGGCACCAGGACAACCATTGGCTTAGAACTGGATTCGATGACTATAAAGATCAGTTTCCTAACAATCAATTAACGCCTGAAGGAAACGGGTCAATACTTGCTGATGATATGGGTTTGGGAAAGACACTTTCAACTCTTTCTCTTATAAGTGCAACTCAAGGTGAAGCAAGACAATACCAGGTATCAGAAAATCAAGAAGGTATTAATCGGAGTTCAGCCACACTGATTATATGCCCCCTGGCAACACTATCAAATTGGATCAATGAAATAAGTGTGCACTTTGAAGATAATGCGCTTCCTTTCAAGGTTCTTTATGGGAAGGATTGTCAAAATACTAATGTCAATGAGCTACAGGACACTGCTATTGTTTTAAAGACCTATGAAATAGCTAGCCCAACGATGTCAAAAAATCAAGGCCAAAAAAAGATACCGGTGACTCAAATGCTCTTTTGGTATAGAGTTGTTTTAGATGAAGCTCAGTTAGTGCCCATTTCTATATCTAAAACTTAAAACTTAATTTTTATAATCAATTTTTATAAATATTCTTTTAGTTACATTAAAAATCCTTACTCACAGAGGGCTCAAACAATATTTGACTTGGAATCCCAACACCGACTATGCTTGACTGGAACTCCACTTCAGAACAGGCCCACTGACCTTCAAAGTCTCATATTTTTTCTTAGAATCGAAAAGTGGCAAGAAGACTGGTTATGGAAGAATTTCCTTTTTCCAGGTTTGCAAAAAGGAAAGGCTAATTCTATTAAATCAATCAATCACTTAATGAAAGTCATAAGCCTACGTAGAACAAAGGATGCAATTTTGTCTCTTCCAAAAAAGATTCAAAGGGGGATATCAGTTCAATTAGCAGATCCATGGAGGTCTAAACTTGATGTGCTTCAAGAAGGATTCACTGAGCAATATGGGCCCTCCAGAAGCACTGACTTCCCTTGGGACTCATCTGAGTTTCTAAGAGAGCTGATGATTTTAAGAAAATTCTGCAACCATCCAATCTACGAAAATCTGGATGAAACTCCAACTTTTGATTTCACCTGGCAGCATTCCGCAAAGATTTGTCATCTTATAGGCCACTTAAAAAACTTTTTGTCTGGTGAAAGGGATATAAATTTTCCAAAAGCTGTTATATTCTCCAACTTTGCAGACTTTTTGCAGATGTAAGTGATTCTATAATGAATTGTTTTACAAAATTGTGTTGGCTTATTAAAAACAATTTTCTAATATTTCAAAATAGAATAAAAATGGCTTTAGATGACCACAATATTAGGTATACCCAGCTTACGGGTGAACTCAGCCGGACAAAGCGAGACAAAAATATGCATTAATTCCATTTTAATAAAAATTGCCAAGTTTTGGTTGGAACGATTCAGGCTGCAGGAGTGGGTATAGATCTCAGGTGTGCTCAAAATGTATATATAATGGTGAGCTCAATGTCTTTTATTTCATATTAAGAACAAAAATATTAAATTTTTTATATCTTCAATGTTGAAATAGGAGCCAAATTGGAATCCAGCAGTTGAGCAACAGGCTGTTGATCGGCTGTATAGAATGGGGCAGCAAAATGAAGTAAATGTTTTGAATTATTTTGTACAAGGAAGTATAGAATTCAGCATGTATAAGATTCAAAGGAAAAAAATGGAGCTAACAATGTAAGCCAAATTTCATTTCTATAAATTTTAATGATAATAGTAATCATTAAAATTATGTTTTTGTTTTCAAGGCTAAGTGTCCCAAACAGTGGAAATGAGGAGTATGAGTGTGAAAACCTATTATTAAGGGAGTTTGTCAATCACTCACATTAGAGGAAGAAAGAATTTCAAGGAGAGCAGGTAAATTTATGGGATTTTGAGGATTTAAAAGTCTGAGTTGTTGAGGATTTAGAGATGCAAGATATAAGGGAGAATAACAGTCATTCGGCAAACCCCGGGGGACATGAGAAGGATTAAGGTTAGGGGATAATGTTGAAACCAAACTGATTCTTTTGTACAAGGCCAAGTCCTTTAGCACACTGCCAGAGAAGGTTGAATTATCTCGAATATCAAAGTGTTGTTGGTCAAGATATTGTGCAACTTTAGAAAAATCTTCAGACCTCCATTGCATTAAGATACGTCTTAACGATCCATCATTATCAATTTCGGTGTCTGAACAACACTTGATGTTTGTGAAAATGTTGTGATAAGTTTCACAATGTGGAAGTTGTTTAAGAAGTTTAAATCGGTTAACTGAATTCTAAGAATCTTTGTTATTTGAAATAAAGGTCATAAATAAAAACGGTTGAAAAAAAAGGGATTTTCATACTTTTTTTTTATTCTATATTTATGCTTTCTCACTTTGATTATTTCTTGAGAGCTATGAGAATCCTTCCCAAGTCTTAATCTATCAGCATGACCTAAAAACCAACGGTGAAGAACTCCTATTTGATTTGAGAAGCTAATTTGAGTTGAGTCAATTGGATATGCAATCAAATTATTGGTTTTTAAGGCATTGTCCCAGTGTTTAATGAGAATATTTGCCAAGACCTGGTTCCATTTGTCAAACCAATCTAGGTTCCAAGCAAAAGTTGATCCTGGGAAACCACACATGCGAAGGTGCTCAATAAAAGATTCATGGAAAATTGGTGGAAACTTTTCTGAAACCGCTGAATTTGATTCTGGATGAGGTAGTTCAAAGGCAATGTTGCAAGAATTCATGTCAAATGATGAAAATCTGTCTAATTGCTCTTCAGTAGGGTTTTGTTTCCATCCATTTGATTCTGGTGACATATCCAAAAGTGAACGACAAAAATTGTGTATAGATCTACAAAAGTGAGAATTGAATGGAGGCAAAGTCTCATTAAAAATTCTATTAAGTGTTCTTGCGTTTGTGGGCAGGTTTCCATGAGGAAAGTAAGAGCTACTAGGGTTCATAAATAATTAGATTAAGAAAGTGTTCAATTAAATTAAACAAAGAGGAAGGATAAATTGTTGAGCTCCAAAACTTTATGATCAAAGTTGATTTAAGGAGAAATATCACAAAAATAAAGAATAAGAAATATTTCGACTTTATGGAATTATAATATGCATAAATTATATTTTTATATGCAACTTGAACTCAAAAGGAATGGTATAAAATAAAGAGAATGATTATGTGATAAAAGCACACTCATTTAAGAAACGGATTTTTTTTTCTTTTCAAAAAATTCTTCCACAAAAATAATTTGTTATATGTGTGGCTATGTTCATTTTTTGATTACCAAAAAATTATTTTTGGTCCAATATGATAGTAATACATATTCTTTTGAGTAATTTTTTTCAACCTGAATAAATAGACTAGAGTGTCACTTCATCACATTTATGTATGAAAAGTTATACAAGGTTTCAGCTTTTATGTAATTCTTTAAGGTTTACACTTTTGTAGCATCTATTATTTGAGTATTTTTGATTTTTTCTTTATAGAAAATTCTACCTAGTACAGACCAATTTTCAAATTGAAAGAAATATTTTTGTGATTGTTTTTTACAAAATATTAAACTTATTTTTGGGTTTAACTTTGATTTTTGGGGTAATTTTTTAAATAATTATGTTAAAAATATGGATTACTTTTCTTATAGTCCATAACTAAGAATTTTTATCAAAATCAAATAATTATAGGGTAGTTAGATATAACTCAGAAGGCATTTGATAGAAAAATAATTAAGATGCTTGTGCGTAAAACAGAATTTTTTCTATGATAGAAAATATTCTGATAAACATGCATGCATTGTTGTACAAATGCAGAGAGTATACAGAATACAAATAAAGTAGACTGCATAACTTTAAATTAATATATAATTTATCCGATTAAAAATTAAACATTTAAACTTAAATAATTTCAACACATATTCCATCATATTCTTTTGATAAAAAAATTTAGCTTATATTAGCTAGTGCCTTTCAAAAAAAGGAATACCTTCAATCGGTAACTTCGAATAGCTAACTTATTCCTACAATTATCACAATTATAATGCCTCCATTTTTTCATGTATGTCAATGTCAAGATCTTGGATGTGTCAATAGAAAGTATCAAACTTCTTCTGGGTCCTTTGAAGTTGGTATGGCTTTCAAAAGCTCTAATTCTTATGCAAAACATCAAGAGGAAAGAAATAGGAAGGCCCAGATGGTTATTTCTTCCAAAAATCCACTTAACATTGGAAGTTCCCGCTCCACAGAAACAGTAAGCTGTATATCTATATTTCAATGTGAGAATTAAAGTCTTTATGATGTTTCAATGATTTATTACATAGGGGCAGTTGCTATTGGGGGCAGAAGTATCTTCAACAGTCTCTAGAAACTCAAATCTTGGGGAACAGTATAGCCAAATAATTATGTGGCAGGCAGAAAAGCTTTCTCTGATTCATCATTTGAGCAAAGAAGGTTGTACTCAATTTTTGGATGAAGAAATTAAGAAGCTCAAACTTCTAGGTGATAGTGGAATACTGGATTCTGATAGCATTGTCCGCCTGGTCCCACGCTCAATAGATACAGTTTTTAGTCGATTAAAGCTCAATCAATCATTTTTCACTAAAACATGCTGTCCTAAATGCTTTGCTCTTTATGAGTATAACTCTGAATCTCAACCATCTATACTATGTTGCAATCAACCATTTCTTTCATCATCAAAGCGCTATTTAAAAATGTTTGGAGCTGGACAAATTGCAGTTAAATGTGATGAAAGGCTGTATTTGATGGAGGAACATCAAGAACATGTAAAATACTTATCTCTTAAAACATTTCATCATCATTCTTTTATCGACTGGCTTAAGGAAAAGATCAAACTGTTCAAATTTGAGCTTCTGATTGAGAAGAAAACCCCTGTGGCAGAACGTGTAGAGTGTGATTTGATGAAGGATGTTTGTGATGGTTCAATTTGGAAAAACTTTCCCATAACCACTCCAGCTCTGGATAGCAATGATGATGAATATACGATAACTTCAGGCAACTTAATGTTTACTTTATATGTCGACTGGTTTAGGCCTGGTGGCAATAGGATTGGAGGTCATCAGAAGTCTGTAGGCAATATTATGATGGTGTGTATGAACCTACCTCAAGAAGATAGATACAAAATGGAAAATCTTTTTTTGTATTCTATTATACCCGGACCAACAGAACCCACAAGTGAACAGCTTAATCACCTTCTAAAACCACTGGTTAATGATCTACAAACTCTATGGGATGGTATATTGATTAAAAAGACACATCTTTATCCACAAGTCCGGAAATTAAGAGTTGAATTGTTCTCTTTGATAGGTGACATTCTTGCAATACAAAAATTGGCTGGCTTTTGGAGTCACTCTGCAAAAATGTTCTGCTCTTTCTTTAATATCTCTAAAGATTAAATTAGTGAAAAGAATGTGGGAAATTTTTCATTACGGAATCATGAGGATCATATGTGCTGGGCAACAAAGTGGAAAAATTCTAAGTCACATTGGGAGGGTGTATCAATTGTTCAAAATCATGGGGTACGATGGAGTGAGCTGAATAACCTTGAATATTGGCGTCCAACTGAATATTGCTCAATTGATGTTATGCATTCACATATGCTTGGCAACCTAAAAGATCACAGTCTAAGCTATTTTCAAATCCAAAATGCAGCAAAAGATCTAGAAAGAAAGCTGGAAAAGGATAAAAATTGGCATGTAAGAGAAGAAGATGATGATTTCTTTTCTGATACTTCACTGCACAAACATTTGAAAAAACGTAGAAGTAGCTTAAGCACCACGAATAATGATGATGATGATACAGGACACACGAGACAGCACAAGCGGCAAAGACGTACGAGTTCAAGACAGTCATCAAGTCATCATGGACTAGATAATGAAGGATTGGGAACAAATCGATCAAGAAGCCAGAGTAGGTCATCCAGCTCCAAATTTATTCCTCCATATAGCGATGTGGCCTCAATAAAGTCTCACAGCAGTGACAGTAGGAATTCATTGTATAACTTAAGGCAAAGAAGCATTAGCATATCACAGAGTGAAGGATCTCACTCATCAAATGAGACAGCTAGAGATGAAGAAAATAAAAGGAAAGGTAAGGAGAAAGAAAATTAAGGTAGTAGTAATCCACGAATCACAGCAGCAGAGCTACAGGTTGTATGGAAGATGATTGATCAAGTAAGAAGACCTTCCTGGCTAACACGAGTTCCAAAATCAGTAGGATTTAAAAAGGCAGGATCCCTCAAGGCAGCAGAATGGCACATGCTGTATACTCTCTACTTCCCTTTGTCACTTATACCCCTTTGGTTTGAAAAATTTAAAGAATCTGAATCTTCAGCTTCCTCAGCTGATAAACCAAGAGAATATTATCTTCTCAAGTCACTTGTAACATTATGCTCGATCACCAATTTTTTGACATTAAAAAATATACAGACTAATGAGCTTAAAGATCTAGATCAATTTCTGTTAGAGTATCCTGAGTGCCTTGAAGAGGGTTGGAAGAATATTAATGCAAAGCCAAATCTGCATATCACTCAACATTATCCTGAAATGATAAAGTGTCTTGGTCCACCATCAGGTACAGCTACTTGGTCTGGAGAGCAGGTGAATCATATATTATCTGAAATTCCGAACAATCACCATCCACGTATGTAATGTTTGTAAGCAATGATTTAAAAACTCAGCTGTGCTAATTTATTAATATTTACCACAGGAGAGATACCGCTAACAATGCTCAAACATTGGTATCGGAAGTCTAGGGTATTAGATCTTGGTGAAGCTGAAGATAATGATCAATGTGAGACTAAAAAAATCCATATTGATCTCGATAAACAAAACAAATGGATCCATCTAAGTATGGCATTATTTACTAAATGGGTAAGGGCACGAATGGGAAAAGAAACTTCAAGACGGGCTTTGACACCATTGGAGAAAAGTGGGGATTGGGTAGTTGAAAATGTAGCAAGCATATTGATACATGGAAAGAGGTTTACTAGTTACCATCGACACATTGCTAATTCAACAATTGAATTCTACTATGGAAAAGATAGCCAGTTTGGGCAAATTGATGATCTTTTCAGATCAAAGGAAGAGATTGATCAAATATATTTAATAGTAAGTCCTTTCAAAGAGCTCCGTCCAGAAGAAACATCAAAGGATCCCTATGAGCTTTTCCCACAAGTGCATTGTCGGTTAGTAAGAGTAGCCAAAGCAACTCAAATTGTGATTAAGAAAGATGCAATAATTGGACATGCAGCTACTGTCCAGCACAAAAAAGGAATGTTTGGAATCAAAGACGAGGTTGTCACTGCCATTGGACTGCAGACAGTAGTGAGTGAAAAAATTAATCAAATTTATTTTCTGTTGACTAACATCTTTGTGTTAATTTGGGATTGGGGAAATTTGTAGGATTGGTGATATTTGTAAATGGTGAAAGAAATAATTCAATTCTCGATTAAAAAATGCAATGCATCCAACTTACCTTATCATAAATCAGTGAACAATTACTTTGGTTGCTTTTATTGCGAGAGAACCCATGCTTTCAATGAGTCATTTTTATCTTAAATGTAAGAATGAAAGAAATAAAATCATGATAATGAGAAATATGATAAAATTTTTACTTAATGAATGATCTTCTTGCTCATTCATCTACTATAAATAGTTTGACCTTCCAACTTTAGCTGATAGCTATATATTATTCACTTTATTTTTCGACAAGAGAACATACACGTTTACAAGACTATATACATAGTATCTTTTTTTACTTTAGCTTTGATAGGTATAAATTTTAACAACTGATTATTTTTATTTTATTTTATTTTATTACAGTTCATTATGGATGATAATTTTGAAGGGATGTCTGTTGACCCAACCGATTCTGATTGTTTTCCGCCTCAACATACTAATACTGGAAATACTCCTCCACCACCCTCTGCTGATCCACCTCCAGATGCATCTCAATCTGTACCACCTAATCCTAACCCACCACCTAATCCCAATCCAGGCCAAGAGTCTCATTCAGAACCGAGAAATTTTAATCCCAATCATCCTTCTGCTTCTGAAAGTGCTGATCAGAAAGCTGATCAGCTAGGAAGAGATTGGGCTAGTGAAGTATTGAGGGAATTTTTCGGAGACCAATCATCATCTGCTCAGCCTAACCAAGGAGCAAGCACAAGTGGAGCAGGTAAGTCAAATTTGTAGTGTATTCTTTTATTGAAAAATAACCAATTTAATTAACTTATTTGAATTGTTAGTGAATCCCTCAATCATTATGGGTATCAGTGATTACCACAGACTCAATTCAGCAGAGTCTCATGAGCGAGAACGGGGGTTAAGGGCTGTAAGAGGCTTAGTTAGAAGGAATGATGTTCCCAGGAGCTCGGACAGTCTAAATAGAAATATTTACCACTTTCTGAAGTATTGTCTTGGGGGCCAACACAAATATCAAAATATCCTGCGAGCCCAACACCTTTGAAGATTGAAAATTGGAAAGATTGGAGCAAATTCAAACTAAAAACCATTCAAACTGTCCTAACCCAAGTCCAATCTTCTAACCATGCCAATTCTGCAGCTGATCGACAATTTCTGATAACCAATTCTATAGCCTTCTTGCGATCCAAAATTTGACTACCCGAATTTTTTCCAGCACCTGAGCCTCAAGGACTTAAAGGAGGAGCACCGATCCCACTTTCTGTCAAAAGAAACTTAGAGCGTGAATTGCAAGAAAAAGGTTTTCGGAAATTTGCGTTTGATTGGACTTGCCGTGATTTTTCAGAATCAACTTGGACTCAAGTCATGGGAAGCATAGTATGCGACCACTGTACCAGATGGCTCACCACCTTGAATACAATCGATCAGTCAAAGCTTCAGTTCACTCAATGTGTTATTGAGAAATGGGTATTTAATAAGGGGAAGGAGATGATAAGGTTGTTTGGGCAAGAAGAGGAAAGGGTAGCAAGAGAAAAGATTGAAAAGAGGGCAAGGGCACAAGTAAAACGTTATCGGACCAAGGTAAGTTTTTTATTTTACTTTGCTTTTTGTTATTATGAAGCTGATTTAGTTGGAATTCAGATTGCTAGTGCACGCTACAAGTTAGCAAGAGATCTCTGCAGTGATGTGCCAGGTTTTGTTGTGCTTTTTCATGATACTAGGTGCATCTCTGATATCGAGGAAGGCCCAGAACCAGCCCCAACTGCACCTATCTGAGCTATTCCTGGATGGCGAAATCCTGAACTCAATGATTTGTTTAAAAAAATGGATAAGATGACAAAGGACTTAGCCCATACACCAGCTCAAAAAAAATCAGCATTAAAAACATATTCACGGTCATCAGAAAGGACAGTTGCACAAAATGGTATATTCAATGTTCCCAAATACCTCCCCAAGAATTGCTATTCAGCAACATTTTTGCAAGGATTATCTGTGAATGAACGTGAGTCACTTGGGGTTGGAGCTGATATTGATCTGGTAAAGATTCGGGAATCAATTAATAGAGCATCAACATCATCATAACTTAGGTATAACGGTGATCTTCTGTGTAATATAGCTATCTTATATTGAATTTTATGTATTCTGTTTTTTTTCAAAGCAGCTTGGTAAATGTTATAAAGTGATATTGAGAGAGAGTAACATTTTATTTAAGAAAAACAAATAATGTATGAGATATAAAAATGTATTTTCAAAAAATTGATGGTCCATACCTCTTTATGTCACATTTATGTATCCATATTAATTTCAATCGAATTTAATGTTGACCAATACATAGTGAATACACGCTATGCCACTTATACTTGCCAGGCATTGCTACCATTAAATATGCCAGTATCAAAAATTAATTTCGATCGAAATTAATGAGCATGATAATCATGAATTTCTGGAGTCAACTGCTTATTTTTATGCATGGTGCCTTGCCAATATTAATTTCAATCAAAATTACTTTTGATACTGGCATATTGCATGGTGTCTATTCCTGGAAAGTGTAAGTGGCATAGTGTGTATTCATTACGTATTGGTCAACATTAATTTCAATAGAATTTAATATTGACATTTTCATATTGAACCCAAACCAGCAAACGACCCAAAAAATTCTTCATAAAACTGCTCATTAATTTCGATCGAAATTAGTGAGCACCATATACATATTGAATGGTAGTTATATCTGGTGTGTGTAATTTGTAAAGCTTGTGTTCAATGTTTATTGGTCAACATTAATTTTGATTGAAATTAATATTAATGTGTAAATGATATTTACATGCTCAATATGCATTGTAATGTGTTTACTTAACAATAGAGTGCCCTACTTTTCATCTTACATAAAAATGCTTGGTAGCATGTCAAATTCAATTTTTATTAAAATTAATGTTGACATGTTACCATGCATAACAGTAAGCAACTGACTGAATAAATTGATGATAATCATGAACCTTAATTTCGATCGAAATTAATGTTGCCAAGTGCAGATTGAAAAAAAGCTATGCCACTTACACTAGCCAGGCATATTTACTATTTATTATGTATTGGTCAACATTAATTTTTATAGAAATTAATATGGATATGTAAATTTTATATTTACCCTCAACATGTATAGTAAATTTCAATACTTAAAAATACTTGCCGTCCTTTACATGTCATGCAAAAAAGCATTATATCATTTCAACATTAATTTTGATCAAAATTAATGTTGGAATGCCATTATGCATTGAAACAACTAACTGACTGAAAAAGTTCATGATCAAAATGCTCATTAATTTTGATCAAAATTAATGTTGACCAATACATATTGAATATAAGTAATCTCCACTTACTCAGACCAGATATAACTACCATTCAATATGTATATGGTCAGCCTTAATTTCGATCGAAATTAATGGGAAGTTTTATGAAGAATCTTCTGGGTTGTTTTCTGGCTTGGGTTCAATATGCAAATGTCAACATTAAATTCGATTGAAATTAATGTTGACCAATACATAATGAATACACACTATGCCACTTACACTTTCCAGGCATATATACATGCAATATGCCAGTATCAAAAGTAATTTCGATCGAAATTAATGTTGGCAAGGCCCCATGCATAAAAATAAGCAGTTGACTCCAGAAATTCATGATTATCATGCTCATTAATTTTGATCGAAATTAATTTTTGATACTGGCATATTTAATGGTAGCTATGCCTGGCAAGTGTAAGTGGCATAGCATGTATTCATTATGTATTAGTCAACATTAATTTCGATCGAAATTAATATGGACATGGACTATGCATAAAATTCCTATAAGTATAGGTAAGCTAAGCAGTTAGATAAACTGGTTTGATCAAGTACACCATATAAAAATTGATGTTTTAATGCCTTGGTTAATTTTGATCAAAATTAATTTTAAGCCATGCATGTTGAATTTTATCTATGTCTGTGTAGTCCATGTGAAATGGCTTGTATTCAATATGCAGGGGTCTATATTAATTTCGATCGAAATTATGAGGTTCCTTGCCTCATAAATTTGATGGTTTCTGTCAGTGTTTCATGCATGGTGCCATCTGATACTTGTTGATTCCTATCAAAATTAATTTCAACACCAATATATTGAATACAAACCATGGCACTTACAGTACTTGGTCATAGCTAAAATTCAATATGCTAGTCTCAAAATTAATTTCGATAGAAATTAATCAGGATCCATGAAGTTTATCAATAGTGTATGAGTTAAGTTTCAAGTCATATGTTTCATCATTTTCTTGCACCCATTTCTAGGTTATCTCAACAATTTTTTTCAAGTTTTATTATATTAATCAAAACTGTGGTAAGTTGTGAAAAATTAGCTAATCCAAATCTCAAATTGAATATTAATATTTTAATAATTTTGAATGTTGCTTAAGGTATTTCATTGGGTGATTCATAATAATATTTTATCAACTTAGTAGTCCTATAACTTTTGAAAAGTAACAATTTTGGTATAGTTAGGGACAACAATGCAATATCTTGTGGAGACTAAGATATATTGCAAAATAAAACTATTCAATTTTTTTTTTCCCTTAGTTGTATCCAAGTTTATCAAAGGTTTGGTCACGGTGCCCACACCCTAGCCTGACACTCCTCCTGTCACTTAAAAAACAAATTCTTATCTTAAATTCTAATGTTACCAATTTTATATTTATAATTCATTTCTTGTTTGATGAGGCATATCAGTATATATGTGAATCTCGCATTGTCATCTGAAATTAAATTTAACAAATATTCATAAAGGATTATCCTTTTTTTTTCATATAATATACTAATTAAGTGTATCTCCATTGTTTAGGAGTAAATTCTAATTTAAAAAATTTTGTATTTACCCGTGGCAATTTGAATATGGGATATAAATTTGTTATTATTTGTTTTTCACACTAAAAGTCCCCAAAGAATTACTAGTATTTTCTGTTAGCTACATCAAATTTCGCTTCAATATAAACAGATTGTGATTTAGCATGTTACTCAGTTTACCCCACTATGAATAATACATGTTAAAAAAAGCTCAAATAATATAAAATCCCCCTCTTTATGTTTTCTGTTTCTTTCATCCTCACTTTAATTTTAATCTTATTCAATTTTTTATCCTATTAAAATATCAACTTCAATTTTCTAGAATAGAGTTTCTTATAATTATTCATCATATTACATCATAATTTTTTGATATCGAATACTTTTTTTTAATATTCATTAATCAATATGTCTAGTATACAAAATCCTACACCTCCACTTTGTATGTATATCATGTTCCTCTCTCTTAATTTATATATTTCACTTATGTTCTATATCTTTTTTTTTCAAAAATTTGATTTTCCAGCACCAAAATGTGTTTCATCCCACTCTCTGATTGATACTCGCTTTGAAGCTTTTGAGCTTGCACCATGTCTGCCACATGGCATGGCACCTAACCCTCCTGTACTTAGCAATGAGAGGCAGGAAATAACAAGAGTTCAGTATCGCAATTTACTTGAATTGGCTAGAGATAAAACAGAAGAGCTTGTCAAGATCCTTAACAATAATCCTTCTCCTTCATATTTATCTAAAACTTGTAATGAATTACTCCAATATGTGAAAAGCCTTGAAAAATGTATGTTCATCACCTTTTTTGTCTCCTTTTAAATTAGTAGATAAGATTATTAATATTTTTTTTTCTTCATATATATTTGTAGCTTATGAGGAGGGTATGATTCCTCCTGATGAAGTCATTGTCATTAGGGATGATGATGAGACAGATGAACCATCAGCTTCAACTCATGCTTCAACTTCTAAGGAAAATCTTGAAACACCTGTTATCCGCTCCAAGAAAAAGAGATTATCCCAAGGCTCCTCTTTTGTTCGACGTATTAAACCGGCTTCTGCTAATGAATTTTCTGATGTATCAAATAATAAATCTCAAAAAAAAAGCAAAGGTTTTGATAATGAGTATATTCTTGTTTCCTTTTTTTTTATTGTTATTCTTTTATCTTTAAAATTCAATCATATATCTCTTTTATTGCTTACATATTGTACTTTTTATCTTTCTTTTGATATTTTGTACCAGAAACTCACCTGCTGTAGATTTTTCCATCCATAAACGCCCTCTCGCTGATGAAGATGATGAAAAGAGCAATGAAAATAGCGATGATCAACTGTCAGAATATGAAGCTATGCTTGTTCATCAAAAAAAGCAAAGTTTAAAATCTTCTTCAAGACATGTTGATATGTTTGATAAAGATGATGATTCAAACAGCTCATCACCAAATTCCTTCATTTCTAAGAAGCAATACCCATCACCTCCTAAATTACCTACTTTGACCTCTTTGAAAGCTTCTCTACCAATGAAATCAACTCCAATCAAGATATCGAAAAAACCTCTAACTTATTCACCCTCAGTTCTAAAAGAATCTGATTTGCAGGAGGAATTCTGTAAAATTCATAATTTTTATAAAGGTAGAATCAGCACGGCAAAGGTCCTCAGGTCGTGGTTGGAAATTGTTACTCTCCTCAAATTACGCTCTTCTACTTCTTCCCAAGAATCCATGTCAAATATTCCAATGTTTACTTTTCATTGGGAAAAATCTTGTGGAGAAGATTGGCTTTCAAAACTTACTGAGTTATGTAAGTTACCATAATTTTTAGTCTTGAATTTTGTTCTTTTACTTATTTTTTTTTCCTTTTGTAGCAAATATTTTTTTAGAGATTGATAGCTCACAGCTATGGGTACTCAATAATATTGATTTCAAAAAAATGGAAGATTTATGTGATCCTGATGGTTTAAATACTGAAATTATTTCCTCAAAAAAGAAAACGGATCACCCTGAATCCAATCTTATCCGAATGCTCATGAGATTAATGATCCCAAGTGACCACTGCCGTTCTTCATGGGTATCTCTTATATCATCTTCACTTTATCTGACCGCACATGAATTCAGCCAGCTTCCATCACATCAAAACATTAACTCAGATTTTCCAATTGAACGTGGTCTTCAGCTTCTAGCTCACCTTTCAAATCTGAAGAGTCCAATTTCTGATGGCTTAGAAGTTGGTCCCACTGCACTTCAAACCCATGATATATCAATGTCAACTCTTCTTCAAATCAGCAATATTATCATTGATATAATTATGTCAATTATCATTCTTAAATCAAAATATTGTGCTGCAACAATATCAAGTGGCAAGACTAGTGAAGCTCAACAATCAAGTGAGAAAAATGAAAATACTGAACTGACTATAATGAGAGAGAAACAAAAGGCTGCACTAAACAAAATAAATTCTGAATACTCCCACCACCGATATCAATCTTTCACATTCTATATAATTGATGGTGTCCGTGGTTTATTTCTGAGCTCTCAAGATCATAGATTGGCTTCAGCAGCTGATTGCTTGGAGGTAATATCAGAAGTTAAGTTTCTTAATTTACATGAAAAAAAAAATCATTTGATGGAAGAAATAATTTGGAAAAATTTAAATAACTATATTTTAACATTAATAAAACCTTTTATAGGCAAGTGTGATCCATTTCCTTTAAAATTTGATACCCCAAGTCCTCCGGGAATTGCTAGGGCTATTTCTGCAGATTTTCTTAATCACTGGAGCTCCATTCAGCCAGTATCACCTTTTTTTGCTAAACATAGCCTTTCAATAAATTAATATTCCAACATTTAAATAGATAAAGTTCTGTCTATATGATATATCTTGTATAATTCAAGTTATTTTCCTTCAAATACGTCAAAAATGTGACCATCTTTGAAATTTATTAAGTAACCTTTGACATGATTTTCTAAATTAATTATTAAAAAAAATTATTGTAAGTCCAGCAATAACAAAGATTTTAAAATCTACTTATATGATTTCAAATACTTGTATTAAATTCTTAAATATTTTATTGTTTATATAAAAATATGATAACTGCTCTAGTTTTGTTACTTTACCTTTAATATTATATAATCTATTAATTATTACAAATATTTTCGTTGATTGTAACATTTTTAATCAGAAGTAGAACAATTTAAATAATTAAATGAGTACATTCTTAAAAAAATACAATTTAATCTATTATTGATTCAAAATTCTTTCTTCAACTCTTTATTATTAACTTTTTTATTAATAAGCCTGTTTGACCTAAAATACTATACAGTTAATTTGGTAGCATTAAAAGCACATTTTTATGGCTAATTTATTTCAAATTCTTTATTATAGTTTTTTTTATTTTAGAACCTTTGCTACCAATTTAATAAAAATGAAATTTAAAGATTTCACAACTTATATATTTCCTCAAAAGTAAATCAAATTTTCTTATAATATTATGAAAAAAAATTATTTTATTTCACAAATAAAAAAAATAGATAATACTATAATTATCAAAACTGAAAATGTTACAGCTACTCCCAGTATTTATCATGTTTAAATTTGCATTAAGTTGTGTATATATAATATAAATTTTTAATATTTATATATCTAGATTTTTTAGATTTGTCTTAACATTAGATAAATAATACTTTGCTGATTCTATTTCTTCCTTTATTAAGTCATCTCTTTTCAAAAAAACTCTCAAAGCACTAATCAAATATTCTAACCTAAATTTTTCTTTTTTAATTTCTAAGTATTCTGAAATATCAATATCAAAAACATTAAGCTTTTCTATAGCATTAAAAAGTCTAGTGCTGATTTGAATAGAAGAACCTATCCTAGTGAAGCCAGGAATTTCATGACATCTTGAGGTAAAATGCCTTAGTTGATTGGCAGGCCATAATGTCACTGTTATTCCATTAGTTGCTTCAAAGTTGATTTTACTTCGAATTTCGGGAAACATAAGTTCTCCACCTATTTGTCGTGGTTGGGTCTTATCATACTTCATATGAATGGTGTTTTTTTCTGTATCTTTATGAAAAAATATTCCTAAAGTATACTCACTTGCATCCTTATCGAGATGAACCTCATTAGAGAACCCATTACCATTCCCTCCAGATGTCCAAGTTAAATTACTAGCAAACGGTACACCCTCTTCTTCACTAGAAACTTTTGAAAATCCAGGAATACCAAGTTTTGCGCAAAGATTAGTTGCCTCATTGTACTTTACATATGATATTTTTTTAAAAAAATATTCAAAGTACATTGCAATCCTCTTCATTCGTTTTTTATATTCATCCGTTTTTACAATATCATCAGTGTATTCATCTGCAAGGAAAAGCATTCAAAAATTCAGTATTTAAATTAAAAAAAGTGATACTTACGAATATGTAAAGATTTCTTTCTATCTAAAATAAAGCCACCACCAAACATTTTTCCAAAACCACCAGCTCTTTGATGATAACCATTATTTTTAATTTCATGTTCGCAGTAAGAAAGATCCTTAATGCATCGCACCATAGCTTCTAACATATCTAGTTCTTTGAGCTCATGAATTTCAAAAGTCTGCACAAGAACATTAGGTATTAAGACACCTTTTGGTTTATAAATACTACATCCAGGAAAAAAATTGTAATAATTATTGCAATCTGTCATGTTATTTGCATAAGATCGTGCATAGAAATGTGGCTTCTTCCCGTTTGTATCCATTCCAAGAGCGTTTACAAGTTTCATTCCAGTAGCAATGTCTTTCGCCCACCTATTGTTAGAGTTCTTCACTGGCCGTTTTTTTTTTCAAATTGTTACTCATTGATGGTTCAATCCTAAGAGAATTCAATTTTGATTTAAAATAGAAAAAAATCAAAAATTAGAAAATAGTAACATAATTTCAATTATCAGTCAATGATACCTTTAACTTTATCATATCTTCAATATTAGAAATACAAAAGTTAGCATATCTACATATTAGTAAATTTATATACTTTTTCTTTATTTCAAATATTAAGAAAGCGTTTCAAAGGTATACTTTATTAAATCATACATATAAAGAGTATAGCTTTATCCTGTATGCATTCAGCAAGTACGAGATTTGGCTCTACACTTAATATTAATAATATAATGAAAGTATAACTCCAATACACTAGTAATATTAAAAAATTTACGGAATTATGATATCCACATATATAAAATGAAAATCTTGCTCTGATCAATATATTGACTTAGAAAGTTATACTTCAATAAATTATTAATTTTTAAATTGTAGCATTGTCCTGTATGCTTTCAGCAAGTACGAGACTTTGAAACAACTTAAAAATCAATAAATTAAAGGTAAAGTACAAACAATCTAATTATTATTATGAAAAGCAAAACATTATCCTGTATGCTTTCAGCAAGTACAAGATGATGTTTTACTTTTCATATTAATAATATAATGGTTGAGAAAGTATTAAAGAAATATAGAAAAATGATAAGCAAAACATGAACTTACATGTCTATAAAATCTTCTTCCATTTGTAGCTGATTGATCAAAATTAATTATAAAGTTTATTTTATAATCACTGTTTTAAAAAATAAATGGTTAGATAAATAAATTGAACATTTTTGATAAGGAATAAAGAAAAGTAAATTGACAAACAAATAAAAAAACTTTAAGTTAACTGAATAATAATTATTTTATAATGAATCGAAAGGGTACAGTAAAAGATACCATAAAAATAAATTCAGAATTAGAATCATTAGATTAACTTGTCAAAAGTGTAAAAAAGTGTAACAAACCAAAATGATATGAAATGAAATAGCAAGAAAAATTTGCTTACCGGTAATCAGATAAGGTCAAGAAAATAGTACCAATAATTCAAAATGATAAAGCAAAAATATGATTGATAATTTTTGAAAAAGGTAAGTGAGAAAGAGAAAGGAAAAATAAATTGGGTGGCAAACAGATGTATATATCATGAATTTTTACTGATCACATTTTCAAAAAAATGCAGCTCTCCAAGTCATATGATAAACTTCATCTAAATTCCAAGAATGATGTTGCCAAGGCACTGTACACAGCATGATCATTTTTTCCTATGCATATACTAATTCCAGCTAGAATTTACTTGGCTGCATGTTGTACAGATGCACATTTGTGGAACACTGAATTTCACATCTAAAAAAAATTGACGCCACATAATTCTAGCTACCATGTTTCACATAGCTAAAAAACATACACTCATCACATTTAAATTTACATTGCGCCAAAATTAATTCATTTTTGAATTTTTTTAAAGGAAACTATAATGTGCACCACCTATTTCTAAAATATGAACCTCCGCACCATATTAAATTGGGAGACTTTTAATTATGCAATTTTTTTGCCGTGACCTTTTTCCTGATCTTACTTGGTTCAAAATATTGAAACATGGCCAATGTTGATGAAAGAAACATTTGATTTTGTTTCTATGTGTAAAAATGGAAGGCTGTTTCTTACTGGCTGAAGAGTGTTGTATATTTTATTTGAACAAATTTTTATTTTTTTATGTATTTTATTTAAAAAATTTACTTTTTATTGCAGCCAGATTTATACTGGCTGCTTTTTAGAAACCTTAATTTATGACCCAAGCCTTTGAAATTGGCTTGGGTCCCTTACATTGCAATTTAGTACTTCCAGCCAGGTTTCCCCTGGCTGGAAGTGTCTCTTTCAAGCAATTGAAGTCGCTAAAAGCGACTTCGATTGCTTGCTGTAATGTTTTCCACCCTCCCAGCTAATTTACTAGGCTGGGAGGTGGCCAAAGCAGTGTGCAACGCGCGTTGCTGCTGCAAGTAACGCGCGTTGCACAATTGCTACCATATTTCATGCAGCTGATATCAAGTCAGCTTCATGAGATATGCGCAGCATGTGCAATGCGCGCTGCATGCAGCTGAAACGCGCGTTGAATGCAGAAGCAATGCAGGCTGCATGTGCTGCATGCAACGCGCATTTCTGCTGCATGCAATGCGCATTACTTGCAGCAGCGATGCGTGTTGCATGTGCTGCATGCAGT
Source organism: Hemileia vastatrix (assembly GCA_030280995.1). Classification (NCBI taxonomy): domain Eukaryota; kingdom Fungi; phylum Basidiomycota; class Pucciniomycetes; order Pucciniales; family Zaghouaniaceae; genus Hemileia; species Hemileia vastatrix. The sequence continues at coordinate 8,754,608 of JASXTE010000017.1, read as the reverse complement.
GCATTGCACAGCCAGTTTTTTTCTGGCTGTGCAATGCACACAGAGAAACCAAAGTCCCTGCAAGGGACTTTGGTCTCTAAAATGGAAGCGACTTTCCCTACCAGGTGCAATCTGGTGGGAAAGTGAGAGAAACGTTAGACCAAAGTTGTTTGAAAGCAACTTCGGTCTTAAAAACATTAAAAATCATAAAAAAAAATGAGAAATGTAGAAAAAAAAAAATTAAAAATTAAGATGTGAGTATAAGAAAAAAAATAAGTTCTAGTTATACCAAAAATCCAAGCCAATTTCATTTGGCTTGGTTATTTAATAATTATTTTTTAATACATTAAATTTAAAATTCAAACACCATAAAATATATGAATTTTTTTTATATGAATATTATAAATTTAATCTACCTCTTTCTCAAAATTATATTTATAACTTTGTTTTTTTAATTTTTGACATTTAAGTTTATTTTTTGGAAATACAAAATTAAATTTTCAACTAAATTTTTTAGTAAGGTAAAATAAATTATAAATTTGACATTTTGTAATTGAATAATGAAAAAATTTTTAAATTTATTTAAAAAATATTTTTGTTAGAAGAATACAAATATTTTAAGGGTAGAAATATGGTGCAAATTGTAAGTAAAAAAAATTATATTTTTTTTTGTGAGGGGTTATTTCTATTTTTAAAAATATTTTTCAAAAAAATTCATTAAATACTGAATTAAATTACTTTGAAACTCAAATTTTTTTGTAAAATAATTAAAAATGAAATAATAATATTGTTGTATTTGATATAAAATTTGAATTGGTAATATTAATGTCTCTTTAAGTAAATTTGAAAATCATTTAAAAAGACCATGTTGATAAGTGCTTCATTTTTGATATACAATGGTTATATATATATCTTATATATATTTCTTGAGTGTTATTTTTATATACATTCAATAAAATTTGTAATATAAAATGCCATTTAATAATTAATTAATTTTCAACTTAGTTATAACAACTTCATATTTAATACCAGCCACTAGTATTTACTTTTTAATTTAAAACTCCAATATAATATGAGAGTATCCTTATTTTGTCTGTATGTAATGAACAACAATAACAGACCATAAATGAGTGGGTAATTAATTACAATAAATAGTTGAAGAATAACCTATAAGAAATGATAAGTTTATCAAAAAGAGTACATTAAAAAAATATACTTTTGAATTTTTTTTGATATAATTTGGGTAGTTAAATGAAAATTTAAATTATCAGACATCAAAATGGATAAAATCTAAAAGTAGTGTTTATATAATAAGCCTCATATAAAAAAAGGATAAAAAATATACTATGTAACTAAATTATTAAATATTAAGGTATTATTAAAATTATTGAAAAACTTATTTTACAGTTATAATGAAATCTAAATGTGAAAATAATGGTGGGATAATAGTAAGACTATGTGGAAACACTTTAATTTATACATACTTTCAACTATGTTCAGATAAAAAAATTGTTAAAATTGTATAATAACATCTAGTTAGTAGTGATGCAATTTTATTTAGATCAAGAATAAATTTTTCTGAGGAAAAACTAATTAAATTGAGATATGGCCATCTCCTTTCAAGAGATAGAATAATAATAAAAATTTAAAAAATTATAATAAGTATTCTTAATCACCATTTTTGAAAAGTCTCTAGTAAAATTCATTATAATATATCATTCATTGATTACATTATATGGAGTTTCATCTTGAAGTAGTGATGTGCAGCTTTGAACTTATGTTATGAAAAACAAAAAAGTTAAAAAAATATATAGTTATACTAATGAAAAAGCCAAAAATAAAAATACTATTATAAATTAAAAAAATAAAACTACATAAATTTTATTCTGCTCTAATGATGGAAGGGTACTATGTATGAATTTCCACATGTTAAATCCAAACCTGCTTTAAGGCTAGTTTACAGGTAGAGCTATTAAGTTTCCTTAAATTCTAAAAATAACTTATGCATTTTACTAATTATTTTTTTCTTGTTTTCTTTCCAAAGTTGTTAGAGTTGCTTAATTAATACTGTTATCTTGATTGTAAGATATATAATTTTTTTTGAATACATGATTTATTGTTTCAAAAATTATATTATAAATTTTAATCATTTATTTCATTTTCTAAAGCTTCATTGTCAAAGACACAACTCCATTTTCTATTACTTAACAAATATATAAAATGTGATAGTAAAATTTGAGGAATTTTCTTTTTGAGAGGGTCAAACTATATTGTGAAGATTTTTATCTAGAAATTCTTGTACTCTAAAACCAAATAATTTTCTCCCTTAAGTAAGCCATTTCAAAAATATGAGAATATAAACAAGAATATTAACTTATCTTATTTTTATTTTCTTTACTGAAAGTTTTAGTTCAATCCCTTTTTTTATATGACATTAGTATAAAAACATGGTTAAATGCTACTATATAATTAATTTTTATTATATATATATATATATATATATGAAATATTTAGAACGTCATCCTTTTTTATTTACTTGAATAAATGGCTCAATTATAATACCCAACACTTATTAATGTTTCCCAAACTCAATAACAAATTTCTCATATGAAATATTAGCTTCTAATATAAGAAGTTTATCTATAGATGATATTCAACATGTGATTTTACTTTTTAGATTCAGCTAAAATTAAACAAAAGGAGAAATCATGCATATGTGTATAAATGGTAACCATATGTTACTTAGAGGATTGTGAAATTCACTCATCAGAATGGTTTAAGTATTAAAATAAATTGAGGTCATTATTTTCTAGTATTTGAAACTAATTAGGAAATTATTCTAAAAATATATTTTAATGTGTATCATGTTTAAAAAGTTGGAAATATGATTTTTGAAAATTGTGAGTTTCTTATGAGATACCAAGCTTTAGTTTACATTGTTTCAAGTAGAATAGAATTTTAGTATTAGAAATTGAAAGCAATGTACCATTATCAGATTTTAACTGTGTTCTACTTATAGAATGATTACATAACATTAAACATTATTTAAATCAAAAAGGTTTAAAAGATATTTAGAATTTTACCAAATTTCACCACTTATTAATCTTTGATTTGAAAACAAACTATGATGTACACTCACTAGAAATAAGCAATCCCAATTTTAACATAATTTATCAATCCAAAAATAATGAGTCAATTAACATGAAAATATATATTATTTCAAAACCAATTCTCTAGATTTAAAATATGATGCTTTAATGAAAAATTACTACAAAACTTTAATGCAATGAAGTCTCTTAAAAAATTCAAAAATAGAATATCAAAACAAGTAATTTCTGCAAAAAAAACTACTAACTATTGTAGATAAAGCATAAAAATAAGTCATATTTTTTAAAAAAATGATCTAACAATATTTATTTTTGTTAAAAAAATCAAAACATTGTTAAGTTTGATTGTTATAATAATGTTAAAATCCACTAAACATTATCTAAAGGTGGTAAAATATGTTAAAAATAAGTTGAATTTTATGAGATAAAAATCAACAATTTTGTATCATTTCCTGTTGTGCTATGACTTTATTCCACCCTTTTTATCTGATTCTTCCAGTATTACTTTGCTATGATCACTAGTTTTCAAGTTAAAATTTACAAATGTTCATTATACTTGATAATATGAAAAATAACTCAAACTTTTATAACTACAAAATAAGATTTTGTAACTCCTTCTTTCAATCAATATTTGAAGAAATTTTTAGTTTATTTGAGTAATGATTTTAAGAATAACAAAAAATTTGAAATTCACAAGGAATTATTTCCAGAGACTATAATTATTTACTTGTGTAATGCATGAGCTACTTATCAATGATGTAAAACATCAGAAAAGTAAGTTGTAGTTATAAATCTACAGATTATACTGTTTCTGGTATATATATCTTCAATAAATCTTTTAAACTTATCTTAGCCTACATACCACACAATAGAAAATCATTATATTAAAAAAGGGAAAAATTCTATGATAATATCATAAAGAATGATAACCATGGATTAATATTCCATAAAAATGGTTAATAATATTTTAAGAGAACCTAAATCAGTATTCTTTCATCAAAATATATCCTTTTTGTCTTTGTAATTTATTCCAAACAAATTTTTTGAAAGTTGAATCTATATATCTAATGCCAAAACCACTATTAAGTTCCCTCTTAGACTTTTTAAGAAATTATATATATATATATATGTATATATATATATTATTTATCAAAAATTGAAATAAAGAATAAAAACATAATTTTATTTACCTTTAATTATTTAAATATAGAGTATTTTCAGAATGCATTGTGGTTACTTGTGAAGGTTAGAAGATTTGAAGTTGGATTTATGAGTTTTTATAAGGGCAAATATTGTAAAATTCTTTCATAAATATTTATTTCATAGTTTCAAATGTTGAAATCTACAAACTAATGGGATTTAAAATTATATTGAGATTTAAAATCTGTTTTCTACTCAAGTAAAATAAAATAAAATGATGATATCAAAATTGAAATTAAGTTTAAACTTTTGATATGCTCTATCTTCAATTTTATTGATAGTGCATCAAAAATTTAATAATATTTTTTTCCTTCATCATTTTTTACATAAAAGATAGTTTTATCATTTTATGAATTAAAGATTGCTTATATAAATTTAACATCTATGTCAACTGTTTATGACTATTAATCTATATAATAAATTTTTTAGAAGAAAAAATAACATCAGTATATACTGACTTTGAAATTATTCAATTTAAAATAGTTTACAGGTAGATAATGAAGGGTGATTTCATTTTTGAATATGAACTATAGAAGTCTTATTTTATCAATTTTAATTCTTTTTGAGCTCAAATGTATCCACCGCAACTTAAGTAAGAATAAAAATTATTTTTATTGAAATTTACATGAGAAAGTATGCCTATTATTCAAAATCAAACTTTCTCTAATGGTGTTTTTCAATCATTATTTCCATTCATAACAATAAAAAACATTTCAATTTGCTGATGTTTTATTTTTTGATATCCCCAAGTTTATATCTCAGGTGTACTATTCACAAAATTATTAAAAATATAATTTTCGAAATACATGATAAACTTGAAAGTGAGGGGGCATTAAATTTTTAAAAATGAATTCTAAATTCAGGATGGATAGTATTTTTTCTATTTTCACAAATGAACAATTTTTTGTTTCAATTAATCCAGAAAGAGAATTTTGTTGTAAGCATATTATATTATATTTATTATGATTTTAAATACTATATTTTCAAGATTTGTGTTTAATATTTCCTGTGAAAGTTAATGTTAATGTGAATTTAAAGTAAGCTTGAAGAAATTTAATCAATAGGCATATTGGATATTTAAAAAAATATTTTGCTCCAATCTTGAATCATCCTGGGCTAAAAAATATCCCAAATAAGGTTTTTGTGGGTCAATTTGGATTTAAGTAGGATTAAGTGAGGTTTAATAAAGGAAAGATAAAAGGCTAAATTCATTACTAGTGACTTTTTTCTCAAAATAGTTATAAAATATGTATCATTCTGGAATAAAGCTTCAATAAAGTTGAATTGAAACAGAGATAATTTCTAGCAGCACAACACCATATTTACAAAGGTGTAAAATACCTCAAATATTACTCATAATATAGGAAGGCAAGGAATCTACAAAATTCACATTTCAAACGAGGATTTATATTTTGAATTTGAAATTGAGAAATGGAATATTATTTTCCAATTTAAATATCTATTAGTCATTTTAACAAAAGTTTTCAGTAATCAGATTGAATTTTGATGGTATTTTGTTGTAGATTAATCATTTTGATGAGACATTTACTCAAAATTACTGGTTTCGTTTCTAATATTCCATGTGAAATTCATTACGAATCTTTTGGAAAGTGAATAGTTGACATATTGGATATGCAAAAGCTTATGTTAGATCAAAGTGAGATCAAAGGGAGCTTAACTGATGATCAAATTAGGATTTTACAAGATCAAACGGTGATCAATGTAGGTTCATCTTGAGCTCAATTTGTGACAAATCTCTGACTAAATGTAAGGCCAAACAATTTCCTACATGGTGATGATGTGTGCATAATTCAAGCATAGATTTTTGGCTCAACGTAGTTCAAGCAAGGGGTATTGCTAGCAATACCCCCCCATTTTTTCTGTGGTGAGTAGATGATATTTATCCCTTGCCAAGGTTTGCCTCTATACATGCTACCCTTAAAGGTGCTAAATATATAAGTTGCCTAGATGGAAATAAAGGGTACCATCAAATTCCTGTTGAAAAAAGTTCACAGAACTTTTTTTTGATAACAACACATATGGGAATTTATAAATATGTCAGGATGCCATTTGGACCAAAAAATGCTCCATCAGTATTTCAGAAGTTATTGGATATAACATTCTATAACGAAATGATTGTGGGATGGTTAAAGGTATACATTGATGACATCATAGAGTTCTCTAAAACATATGATGAACACTTAATCCATTTAAAGAAGGTATTTCAGAAAATGGATGAAATAAGAATGATCCTAGCATTGAAAAAATGTAAATTTGGGTTTGAATCTTTAAAAGTGCTTGGTCATATTGTATCTGGCTTACAAATATGTGTGGACCAAAATAAGGTGGCTGCAATAAAGAATATTGGCATTCCTCAAAATGTAAAGGATGTACAATCTTTTCTTGGCATGTGTGGTTATTATAGACAATATATAAAAAACTACCAATTAATTGCTGCACCACTGACCACACTGATAAAGAAATCAGAAGGTTTCATTTGGAATAATAAAAGACAACAGGCTATTGATAAGTTGAAAGAATGTTTGATGACAGCTCCTATCTTGGGATTACCAGATTTCCAATTACCTTTTGTATTATATACAGATGAAAGTTTTATTGGTCTGGGTGCTGCTTTGCATCAAAAACAACTTATTGAAGGGAAAATGTCAGAAGTAGTAATCTGCTATATTTCACATACTCTAAGAAGTAGTGAATTGAAATATGGTGCTACTCAACTTGAATGTTTGGCAGTAGTATGGGCTCTTGAGAAGCTTCATTATTACCTTGAAGACCAAAAATTTGAGTTAATAACTGACTGTAGTGCAGTTAAGTCACTCTTAAACATGAAAACCCCTAATAGACACATGTTTAGATGGAAACTAGCTGTACAAGAATACAGAGGACGGATGACTATTACACATAGAGCAGGAACCTTCCACTCTAACGTAGATCTGTTATCTAGAGTACCTCTGCCTAATAATGATGATAATCCTGCTTATGTTCCTGAGTCAGATATTATTAACATTTATGGCATTTATATTGTAGATCTTGAGGATGAATTTATGCAATCAATTCTTGATAATTATGATTCAGATCCTGACTTGAGTAAACTCACTACAATATTAAATGATCCATCTAATGCTTCAATGAATGTTTTAATAAAAACATTACCAAATAAGTATAAAGAAGCATTAGAAAAAGGAAAAATTTCCGTTGAGGATGGTTTTATATATTACAGGAAAAAATTAAGTAATTTAATTGTAATTCCACCTTCAATGAAGGAGTTAATGTTAAGTATATGTCATGATGATATATTAGCAGGTCATTTTGACTTCAATAAAACATTAACCAGAGTAAAAAACACAGCTTGGTGGATTAACATGTCTGATGATGTTCAAAAATATGTTGAGACATGTGATTCTTGTCAAAAATCAAAAAGATTAACAGGCAAAAGAGCTGGTTTATTAAATTAAATTGAGCAACCCAAAGCTCCAAGGAAAATAATTAACATGGACTTTTAACAGGTTTTCCAATAGCAGGACATAAGAGTTATAACTCCTGCTGGGTAGTTGTTGATAGATTTTCAAAAATGTGTAAATTTATTCCTACTCATAAAGAGGTTTCTGCAAAGGACTTAGCTTTTTTATGGTGGACACAAATGTTAAATATAGCAGGTTTCCCCAAAGCAATAGTTTCTGACAGAGATCCTAAATTTACTTCTGAGTTCTGGACATCACTTATGGATGTTTCAGGGTGTCAATTAAAACTTTCTACAGCACACCATCCACATACTGATGGTCTAGAAGAAAGAATGATACAAACTTTAGAAGATATGATAAAAAGATATTGTGCTTTTGGTCTTAACTTTAAAGACAATGAAAAATTCATGCTTGATTGGGTAACCCTTATACCTGGTTTAGAATTTGCATACAATAGTACAGTACATTCTCTCACTGGAAAAAAGCCATTTGAGTTATGATTGGGTTATGTACCTAATACCCCTGCTACAACCCTTAATAAATTACCTAGATTGAATATCCATCCAGGTACTAAATCATTCCTTCAAATGCAAGAATTATGCAGAAAACATGCTCAAGAATGTAAAAATAAGGCATTTGAGTATGAGAAGAAAAGATGGGATAAAGCCCATAAAGAACAAATGTTCAAGTAGGGTGATAAAGTCCTTATTTCAACACTACATTTCAATTTAAATGGTAATGTTAAATTGAAAGATCCATTCATTGGAACATTTGTAGTGAAAAAGATGGTTGGTAACAATGCTGTTGAGGTTATTCTATATGCATCGTATGATAGAAAACATCCAGTATTTCCTATATCTCTTATAAAACCATACCAGTATAATGATACTGCTCTATTTCCAAGAAGATCAGGAAGGCATAAAAAGAAACCTGAAGAAATAGTTGAAAAAGCAGAAATTAAAAAGATACTTAAAAAGAGACACCTTACAAAAGAAAAGGGAGTTGAGTATCTATTAAGATTTAAAAAAAAATCATGTGAATATGACCAGTGGATTCCAGAAAATGAAATCTCTGATCTTAAAAATCTCTTGAAAAAATTTAAATCAAAATAATACTGTTTATTCAGTATATGTATTATAGAAAATTTAATTTTTTTTTCTATTTCACTCCTTACTTTTAATTAAAATGTCTTAACATTTTTTTTATTTTTTTTTTGGGTGAGTGAGTGTCAGCCTAGATATCCCTAGGAATGAGTATTCTTATGCTTAAAATGAGATAACCTTAAGTGCATTAAGCTTATATCTTAAAAATAAGGTTAAAACAATTATATATATGATTATAAAACATATATATATAATTATTGCACTATTATATTACTTATTGTAGTTTAAATAGCTTATCCATAGCCTAATAATCTTTATTAAGTTGTTAATGGAGTAATAATATACTTATCTTAAGTGATATTAAGTAATTATTGACATACATTATCTTAAATGTATACATAAAGCTCATATTCAGTGAAATATGCAGTATATTATTTATATTTAGGTCTATAAGTGGGTTTAAGCCTCTTAATAGCCTATAAACTTTGTTTTTATGCTTATTTTAGGTCATATGGACAAAATCAGTGGATTCACAACGCCTACAGAAGCATAGACATCTATATCAGGCACATACACTCAGTTTGGACAACTTAATCTGCTTCCTTAGATGGATATTCACGGTGTGGTAGCCTAAAGTTTAGTATGGCACCTAAGTATGTAAATGGAGTTATTACGGCGTGCAAGATTGGTGTTATTATTTTTATATAAAAGGGTTTTATTTAATTTATTTGAGTTTTAAATATGAAGAAATTGGTCACAAGCGAATGCCTACACAAAAACAATTTATTTTACGGAGAAAACTTATTTTGAGGGTCTGAAAATTTTATTAGTATCAAGTCGAGTCACTCAAGAACCTTGGGAAATTTTTCCAGAATTTTTACTATTTTTCTTATATTTTTAAATGAATTTTAAAGTTTTATAGAAATATTTACTTTTTCAGAAAAATACTTAACTTTGATGAATTTTCACGGGGTAATTAGAGCTGCGCAGACTACAAAAATTAGTTTGGAATATAAAGAAGAAGTAGCTCTATTATGTGTATTTTTTTTAGATTTTTTATTATAGTTTTTAAGGTTCTAATTGAGTCCGGAAGTCCGGACGGACTCCATACAGACTCCGTACGGACTCCATACGGGCTCTGGATTGACTCTGGGAGAGCTCTGGAGGGGAAAAACTTAGGCATGTGACTAGGAATACTTAAGAGCCTCTCAAACTCGAAATTGAGAGTGGGGGATACAACATACAGCTTAATCATTAACCACCACGGTCTTATTTTTTAATACTCAACAAATTAAATAAATTGTAATACCCTTATAACTTTATATTTTATATATAACATTTTAAAAATACTACTCAACAATTTAAATCACAATTCATACAGGGTATCTTTAGAAAGGTCTTCATCGCTGGTACTTGATTATTGCTGTCTCATAAAAATTCAAATTATTATAAAAACATAAAAGTCAATCTTTTCAGATCTTTCACTGGTACACCTTAATTGTTGTTATCAGTATTTCTTCATCAACAGCCACTTTTATTTAAATCTCAATAAGCGTTAAATATATTAGAGTTTCATTATTTTTTTATCAATCAGATCCAAGTAGACTGGTTAGCTTAGTGATTTAGAATTCCCATTTTGTTATTTTCATTGGAAGGACGGGGTTTTCCACTAAATCCACATATCTCCTCCGGATTCTGCTTACAGCAAGGCGACTGTAAGAGTTTACCTTACCATAGTTGGCGCCCAACATGGGGTTCGATTTCTCTAGCTTTCTTTAAAGACTTACTTGGATCAAGAATGTTCTTAGCCTGCAAAAGGCTTTTTTTCTGGAACTCTAATTGGATTTTTGTTATTGGCCTGCAAGAGGCTTGTTATTTTAACGGTTGTTAATGCTTTTCATTACTTATTGGGATGTCTTCTTCTGCTGTTGCTTCTGGATCTTCTAACCCTCTTACTCCCTCAGTTAGAATTGTTTCTTGGGATGGCCCAAAGTTTGATGCGGAGGAGGTTAAATGGTTCATTAGCAGGTATGAAGCTGCTGCTGCTGTTGATGGTGCTTCTCATGTGGACATGGTGAAGCAAGTTAGATTTTTTATTGCTGATAGGGAGGTGGAAAAAGAGGTTATTGCTATGCAGGCATTCAAGGACAAGGATTGGGTTAAGATTTCTAAAGCTATGGTTGATAGATGGGATGTTAGGTTTTCTATGATGGACCTAAATAAAATTTTTGGAGACTGGCAAGCAAAAGGTGGTGTTTCTTCTATGGCAGACTTCAAAAAGTTGTGTGTTCAGTTTGATGAAGTAGTTGAATATCTTATTCTGGTGGACAAGTTAGTGCATGAGAACCAAGCAAAAGATTTGTTTTGGACAGCATGCAGCAGGGATATTTGTATGGACGTCTTGAAGGATCTTTCAACAAAAGATTTGATAAAGGAACTGCCTAATGGTGAGCAGAAACTGCCGGCTCTGGAGGTTATCAAGGACAACATTCAAGCCCATCTAAAGTCATTGGCGTTGGACAAGTATCAAGAGTCATGCACTCAATATGTTAGCAAGGTTAGCGAAGTTTTGGCCAAAAACAACGATATTATGGTCAAAGCCCAGGAGGCCAAGAAGGCTCAAATGGGATTACCTGCTGCTAAAGTTGAGGGCAATGTAGATAATAAGATGGTCGATCACTTGGCCGATTTAACGAAAAAATTAAAAATATTTTTTCAAGAGACTCAGAAGGCCAACAAGGCCCCAATCGCTTCTTTGGCGACTTCGACTTCTCATCAGTCCAGAGGTTATGAATGTCAAAATTATAATGGCAATAATAATGGTAATCGCTTCCCAGGCAATGGGAGAAATGGTGGGAATGGTGGTAGTAATGGATATAGAGGTGGCTATGATGAGCCAAAGGTGTGCTCCTATTGTAATAGGAGGGGGCACAGAGCAACAGTTTGTTTTGCTCTTGATAAGGATATGGATTCTGGGCGAGTTTTATTTGATGGTAAATTTTATAAATTTCCTGATGGTTCGTTCATCAAGCCCAATGACGGACAGTCTCCTTCTGATTTGGTCAGAAGAAGTTTAACGGCTGAAAGGAGAGCCAGATTTGAAGAGGTGACGGATGAAGATGTTAATGCCAAGGGTGGCAAAAATGGTAATGGTAATGGTGGTAAAGCTGACAAGGGCAAGGAGAAAGAGGTCAGTAAAGCCACATTTTCTACTTCTTTTGGTGGTTTAGAGCTGGCAACGGTTGCCCAGGTGGAGGGTAGCTGTATGGCTGGCGAATACGATGTTAATGCTGCTAGAAGAGCAGCTGCTACTAAGGCGAAAAGTAGCATCCAGAGCCAATTGAGGGCTAATCCTGGCAAGGCCAATAACAAAGTGAACCCTTACTCTAAGGACAAGAATTCTAGTGCTCAAACTGCCGCCAACAAATTGAACCCTTACTCTAAGGACGAATTATATAAAATGCAGAAGGGGATTGCTGATATGGGACCCCCTAGTTATGGCAAGTTTGATTTAAATGGTGAGCATATGCCAGAGGATGATTCGGATTCTGAGGAGGACGTACCGTTGGCTTCACTACCCAGACCAAGTTTTAGCGGTCCCATCCCAATGGAGGGTGTAAGAAGGACTAGCGATGGATCAGGATTAGTGCAAGAAGCTGGTGACGGAGTTAGGGTTATAGAAAGTGAAGATGTTATAATGGGGGGGGGAAAATGGCTCGGTTGGACCTCAAGAGGTACCCAGGGCCAAGGTTGTTAAATCAAAGGTCCAGTATGAGCGGCCAGTAGTTTCTGGTCAAGCTAATGCGATGGACGCAGTTTTGAATAGGGTGAATCAACTGCAGATTCTCTTATCTTTAGGGGAGTTATTTACGATTAGTCCGGCGCTTGCTGAAAAGCAAAAGAAGCATTTGACGAGGCGTCGGGTTTCCACTGGAGAGGTGGAATATATTTGTAAAAATGCTGAAAAGTTTGGGGAAGATGTAGATACACATTTTTCCGCTCCCCTGGGTTACCTGGTGGTAACTCTTAACGGTAAAGAAGTAAAGGCCTTGGTCAATTCAGGGTCTCAAATTAATTTAATTTCATTGGAGCAAGCGATGAGTATAGGCTTGCCAATTAAAAGTGGAACTGGGGGAAAACTCAGAGGCATTGGAGGGCATGCAACAGAGCTGATGGGCACAGCTGAGCATGTCAGGTTAGGCATTGGTGGATCTGTTGGTAAGGTTCACTTTTATGTGGCCAGAGGAGAAGTAAAAACTGTTCTTGGTGGTCCTTTTTTGATGGATTTTGAGGCCAGGATAGGGTATCAAGCTGGCATGGGGATTAGTTTGGAGATCACTGGTGAAGATATGTGGAGGTTACATATGCGGTTAGCACCTCCTGGAGATGAAGGTTGGGAAACACGGCCAGGGATTACTACTCTGTGCCAGTGTTGTGTTTGCACCAAGAAGCGGCATATAAAATGGACGGCTTCTGGTGAATTATGTTTGTTGGAAAGGGATGAAGGCCCTCATTTTTTGGGGTAGCAGGGGCTGATCACTCTAATGTTGTAATCTCTCCTCAGGATGAGATCCCGGATTGCAATAGGTCAGCTCACTTGGAGATAATTCAAGTGGATTCTCAATTATTTTCTGTTAATATTACTTTGGAGTGCAAATATGTTATGGACTTTTCTATATGTTTATTGGATTTACCCTGTTTTTCTATTAAATTTAAAAATGGTAAAAAAGGCAAAATGGGCCAAATTAGGTTGGATAAAAATTGGAAGGGTATGTTTTTGGACCTCCAGAAAGAGGTTAAACTGCAATTATCTCCTTCTATTATGGACCTCCAGCAAGAGGGTAAACTGCAAAAATCACATCAAAATTCGATTAAAAATCTCGGTATAATTAAAACACAAAAAAATAATTTATGTGAAAAGGTTATTCCAGACCTCCAGCAAAAGGTTAAACTGCAAGTATCTCCTTCTATTATGGACCTCCAGCAAGAGGGTAAACTGGGAAAATCTTATCAAAATCCAATAAAAAATCTCAGTATAATTAAAACACAAAAAATAATTTTTGTGAAAATTCAATTCCGGTCCTCCAGCAAGAGGTTAAACTGCCGACTTTCTTTATGGGTGATTTACTGTTGGATAAGGGAAGCAAAGGTGTTGGAAAATCTGTTTTTAAATTAGACCAGGGAAAGGAAAAAAGGGTAAAATTTAAAAAAGAAATAAAATATTTTTCTAATTTTTCTTATTCCGATTCTGGCGATGAAGAAGATTCATTTGATGAAATATGTAATGGCGATACAAAAGTAAATGTTTTACCTCAAGTTTATTTACATGTGGACGCAGCCAAATATAAGAAGGTAGCAAATAAAGTTTGACCTATTAATGAACTGCTACCTGCTGAATTAAATCCATCCTTGAGAAGACCAAGGTTATCAAGAGATCCTTATGAAAGCCCCTTGGTAAAGAATCCGCCTGAATATTCTGAGACGTCCAGAATCACTTTTGAGAGACTGGGTGTTGTTAATTTTGAACCTGATGTTTGGTTGCCTGGAGAAGAGAAGAAGTTTTTGTTGGATGTGATGGTCAAGCGAGAGAAGGCCATTGCTTTTGTAGAAGAGGAGAGGGGTGTGTTGAAGCATTCCTATGGGGAACCTTACAAGATTCCTGTGGTATGTCATGAACCTTGGCAGCAGAAACCAATTCCTATTCTGGCTGCATTGAAAGAAGCTTATATCGAAGTTGTCAGAGAACGGATACGCACTGGACTGTTTGAGAAATCAACGTCAAGTTATTCTAGTCCGGTATTTTGTATCAAGAAACCAAATGGCAAGCTTAGAGTTGTTCATGATCTTAGGGAATTAAATAGGGTTACAATAAAGGATGCTGGGATACCGCCTAGTGCTGAGGAGTTTGTTGAAGCATTTTCAGGGAGAGTGTGTTATGGATTGGGAGATATTATGGGTGGATATGATGAGAGAGAGTTACATCCGGACTCAAGGCCTCTCACTACATTTGATACGCCACTAGGACGTTTACAGTTAACAAGATTACCTCAAGGAGCAACAAATTCGGTTTCAGTTTATCAAGCTCAGATGGCTTGGATCCTTCAAGACCAAATTCCACAATATGCTGGAATCTTTATAGATGATGGAGGAATTAAGGGACCAACAACCGACTATGATAACCATGTGTTGGAAGAGAATCCCGGGATACGCAAATTCATTTGGGAGTTTGCAATTACATTAGAAAGAATCTTGTTTCGAATTGAAGAGGCTGGGTTAACTATTTCAGGCTCAAAATTTTCCTGTTGTGTGCCAGCCTTAGAAATATTAGGCCATGTGGTATGTAGAGAGGGTAGGATTATGTCCAAGAAGAAAGTTAACAAAATTCAGTCCTGGCCAAGACCCAAGAATACGACCGAAGTTAGAGGGTTTTTAGGCGTTTGTGTATATGTTAGAATGTTTATCAAGGACTTTTCTTCATTGGAAGCTCCATTGAGACGGTTAACGAGAAAGGATGCAGACTGGGAGTGGGATGAAGAGTGTGAGAAGGCGTTTGTGAAGTTGAAGGAGGTTGTGGGGAAGGATTTAGTCCCGCACAAGTTGGATTATGGAAAAGATGCTGGTAGAATTTATTTATCAGTTGATTCAAGTCAGGTTGCAGCTGGGGTGGTTCTGTCTCAGATGGATGAAGCTGGTTACATCAGGCCAGTTAGGTATGAATCTGTAGTATTTACTGAGGTCGAATCAAGATATTCTCAACCAAAATTGGAATTATGTGGTGTGGCGAAAATACTGAAGAAACTTCAGCATATTTTGTGGGGGCAACATTTTGAGTTGCAAGTGGATGCGAAATCGTTAATCCAGATGATTAATTCCCCAAGTTTACCGAACGCACCAATGACAAGATGGGTAGCTTTTATTCAACATTTTTAATTCGATTTAGTTCATAAGCCTGGCAAGACTTTTACTATGCCAGATGGTTTATCAAGGAGACCACCCAATGAAGAAGATTCAGACTCAGAAGAGTTCGATGAAGATATACCTATTATCAAAGCCAGCACTAAAGGAGCTGAAGACTTTCCATACCTCCCCCATGAGGTTAAACTGGCAGGACTATTGTGTTTAGATTATGGTAATGATGACCTCCACCAAGAGGATAAACTGGAAAATAGTTTTTGTGTTAATAAAGGTGTTGGAAAAGGTGTAGATAAATTCGGTAGAAAGGAGGTAGAAGAAGATGTGATGTATAATAGGAGTTTGGAAAGTCAGTGGGGAAAGATGTTTGCAGATAGGTGGAATGGACCGTATAAAATCAAGGAGCAAGTTTCCGGCAGTTCATATGTGCTAGAAGAATTGGATGGAGTAGTATTGAAGAAGAGGGTAGCAGCCGATCAAGTGAAACGGTTCTATCCTAGAGGCACCAGGAGTGCTGAAGTCTACCTCCGCAATGAGGATAAACTATGATATTTAAAAAAAAAAATCTTATCAACCTCCGCAACGAGGATAAACTATGACATTTATCAAATTTTATGGATCCCTCCGCAATGAGGATAAACTATGATATTGACAAAACTATGATGAAACTTAACGGAATGCAAGAAGACCTTCTTTGAAATTTTCAAAAACTTAAAATTCTTAAAATATGGGTGAAGATAGTGTTGGAAAATTTTTTAAAATTTATTGGAAGAGTGTTCACAGGGGAACCTTCTTAATTTAATATTGGCAAGTGTGGGGGTAATTGATGGGCTGGCTGCTCTATATACAATTACCCCATAATGTTCGTTTCCAAAATTATCCCTGTTTCTAGTTGAATCCTGGCTTTGTCTTTTAATTATAGGAAGTCCACTAAGACTATAAACTGGAACGAATCAAGAGACACCGCTCTCAACGCCGGATTCAAGATTCTTTTTATTTTGTTTTGTTTTTGATTTTTTTTATGTTAGATTGTGATTTCTTTTCTTTAATATATATTATGAATTATTGTAAAGGTGATGCTCACTGGTGGTCTCTAATCATTTTTATAAATTGGAGGGAGCCCACCCAGTGATCATCATTATAAAAATTATCTTCTAAAAAACTTTCATTTATTTTCTTTTCTTTTCAATTTCTCAAAATTGTGTAACCACATCAAGTTGCACTTGGATGTGGGTATGATGTCGAGGGTACGGCTCATCAAATGGCCAGGGGGCATCTTTTAAAATTTTATTTTAAAATTTTTTTTATTACTTTTTTTATCTTTCTTTTCAAATTCGTTTATCTTTCTTTAAAAATTAAATTTTAACTTTTATTTCAAAACTATCTTTTTTTTTAAAAAAAATCTTTTATTTTAAATGGTAATAAAAAAAATATAATAAAATAAAATAAATATAAAAAAAATAAAAAAAATAAAAAAAAAATAAATAAATAAATAAAAAAGGTATTTTAGTTTTAGGTAGTTTAGATGTTTATATTTTATTTTTCAAACATTATTCAAGAAAGCTACATACCAGGAAGAACACCATCAAGGGTTTTTATCTTTTGAAGAATCCAAATTAGAAAATTAAGAAGGACCTTGATCGATTTCCTGGGATTCGAATCTTATTTCATGGTCACAATAGTGTTGAAGCCAGTTGGCTATTTTGAAAAGGTCTCTTAACAGTTGCTCTCTCATCCAAGATTCTGATCTATCAGAGGGTGGGTATTGTTGGAAATAAGCAATAAGGTTAATAAAATTGGCAAAAAGCTTTTCAGACACTAGGTGAATTGGAACTCTAGGGAAGCTTGGATTAGGTTCTGGTAGTTCATAAGCTGAATATGAAATTGGAGAACCGGTGGACGCTTATCAAATTAAAATATCAGCAAATAAAAACCTGAAGATTAAGATAATAAAAGAGACAACTAACCTGTGTCAACACTATCATGATCTTAGATAAACGGCTTACTTGGTAATGGAGTGGGATTTTTTATGTTTAGAAAAGGATTTTTTATTTTTGATAGATGAGAAGGACTGGTGTTGGATTTGGTGTTTGAAGTAGATGTTCTGGGCCTTTTGGATGAAACAAGAGAAGATGAAGACTGCTGGCTATTATAGGACCTTTTATGCTTCAAGATGTTGGAAGAAGGAGAAGAATTGTTAGAAGGTTGAAGCATGGCCCTGGGAGAAGCAAGAGTTCTTGGGGGAGTAGCAGCAAGTCTAGATTGGAGAGAAGAACCCAGAGGATTAGGTGATGGAGAAAGATTTAAATAGGCAGATGGAGAAAAAGGTATGGGATCTTTAGAGGTTGATGGAATAGGGGGTGGAGTAGAAGGTGAAGAAGAAGGAGGAGGTTTGCAGAAGGTGGCGAAGCTAGTAGCAGTAATGGGGAAAGAACCACAATTCAAGCCAGAACATTTTCTTTTCTTCTCATAGCAGGATAAACAGGCCCTGTTATAAGTTTGCTTTTTCCAGTTGAAAGTGAAGATACATTCCCTATGGGTGAAAGCACAATATTTGCAAGATTGATCAGCTGAAGAAATGAAGTCAGAAGGTTTCATCTTGTTAGGAGATATTTTTTTTTGAAGAAGAAAACTTGAAACTAGGATGAAGAAAGCTGGTGGCAAAATCTGGGTTCAAGGATAGAGAAGTTGTTAGGTCCACCAAGACCTTAAACTGGGATGTTATCAAATGTTGGGTCCACCATGACCTTAAACTGAATTTCTTATCGATTAAATGTTTGGTCCACCATGACTTTAAACTGGTAGTTCATTCATTGTTTAGTCCACTATGACTTTAAACTGGAAAATTAATATCTGCAGGATAATTCAACATTCATTGGTCCACTATGGCCTTGTACTGGATTACTTGTCGATCAAATGTTTGGTCCACTATGACATTAAACTGGATTATCAAATTTATTCAATCTTTGGCCAAGCCTAGGCCTTACTTAGGAATATATCAAGTTATTTATGCACCTAAACGATCTTTGGTCCACCAAGACCATAAACTGGCAATCGATTATATGTTTGGTCCACCAAGACTTTAAACTGGAATGTCAATCTTGTTTGGATAACTCAATTCAATCTTTTAATTTATCACTGTCCACTAAGACTCTAAACTGGTTATTCAATCATTTCTGGAATTGGGTGCTGATAAGCTTTAGGAGGTTAAAATTTTAGGTGGTGATGATGCTAAGGAAAGCATAATGGTTAATTAGGTGAAATTTGTGGCGCTTTAACATGTCCTAAAGTTAAAATTATTATTGGAAGCCTGGCAAAAGTATTTTATGGGTTTGCTGTATAGCAAAGTTTGAAAATTGTGATGAAGGAATCAGAAGTTAGGATGGTAGTTGGATTTTAGGGAATGATTTTTTTTAGTGCCTCAGTGTTAGGCCATTTTTGGTGTGAAGCTTGGAGGACCTTATGGCGAGATTGGAATCATAGAATTCGGCTCAGTGGGGGGCCCTATGAGGTTGGAATCAGGAGTATTCGGCTCATAGGAAGATCCACTCTCTCAATGCTGTGACAAGAAGGAAGACTGGTATATGGGAGTCTGAAGGGATTCAAAACTTGCTCTCAGTAGTGGAATCATCACAAGATTTATATTATTTATTTTATGTTTTATCAAGCCAGAGAAGAAAGAAAACAACATTTATGTTGAAAGTTAAAGAAGACCAAGCAAAAAACAAAATTTTATCAAGTTATACTGTTAGAAAAGATAATTTCTTTAAAATTGTTCAACATCATTATCAAAGCTTTGCATTAAAATTCTTCTTTTAATGAGGTCTTCATGGTTATTAGCTGGAGTTTCTTGAAAATAGGCCAGCATTTTTTGTTTCAACTCATTAGTAAAGTCAAGAAAAAGATAGCGATGAATATTTGGATAATGATTGATATAGTCCGTCTTCACTCTACCAACATCATCAGTGTTGGTTATTTCGACAACTAGAAGTTCAAATATTTTATTAAGTCATAGGTTTAGTCAATTTTGACTAAAAGTTTTTTTTAGTAAGATAACAGGGTCTTACATTTAGAGCCAGGAAACATAGTCTCAGCAAAGTTGGTTGGGGGCACTGGTGTTATAGGATTAGGATCTTGTGAATGCAAAATTAGGCCGGGATCCACTGATGAAGATTGAACTTTTGAAGCTGTTTTTGATCTTATTCGTTTTAAGAAGACAGGAATTTTGGATCTCTTTTTAGAAGTTGAGGGATCAGGGAGAGCTGCTGGTCCTAAATATACGTTTGTTTTAGAAGGAATTAATGGCCGGTTACATTTGACCTTTTTCACACGGCATAAGTCGCAAGCTGTCCTTCCAGGAAGATTAGGGTTGGACATTAAACAAGGTACCTGGTATCGAGCGCAGAGTTCACATGGAGAGACAAGTTCTTTGGAAGAAATATTGATGAAGATGAATTTTATAGTTGATTTAAGAAGATGGTGGTTGAAGGTTAAAGATGAATATTGTGTTCGACCACTTATGCAAAGTTTTAAGAATGGGGACATTCTCAATTGGAGGGAGGATGTGGTAGCCTAAAGTTTAGTATGGCACCTAAGTATGTAAATGGAGTTATTACGGAGTGCAAGATTGGTGTTATTATTTTTATATAAAAGGGTTTTATTTAATTTATTTGAGTTTTAAATATGAAGAAATTGGTCACGAGCGAATGCCTACACAAAAACAATTTATTTTACGGAGAAAACTTATTTTTACGGTCTGAAAAGTCTATTAGTATCAAGTCGAGTCACTCAAGAACCTTGGGAAATTTTTCCAGAATTTTTACTATTTTTCTTATATTTTTAAATGGATTTTAAAGTTTTATAGAAATATTTACGTTTTCAGAAAATTACTTAACTTTGATGAATTTTCACGGGGTAATTAGAGCTGCGCAGACTACAAAAATTAGTTTGGAATATAAAGGGGAAGTAGCTCTATTATGTGTAATTTTTCTAAATTTTTTATTATAGTTTTTAAGGTTCTAATTGAGTCCAGAAGTCCGGACGGACTTCGTATGGACTCCACTTTGACTCCATATGGACTCCGTACGGGCACCGGATTGACTCCGGGAGAGCTCTGGAGGGGAAAAACTTAGGCACGTGACTAGGAATACTTAAGCGCCTCTCAAACTCGAAATTGAGAGGGGGGGATACAACATACAGCTTAATCATTAACCACCACGGTCTTATTTTTTAAAACTCAACAAATTAAATAAATTGTAATACCCTTATAACTTTATATTTTATATATAACATTTTAAAAATACTACTCAACAATTTAAATCACACTTCATACAGGGTATCTTTAGAAAGGTCTTCATCGCTGGGACTTGATTATTGCTGTCTCATAAAAATCCAAATTATTATAAAAACATAAAAGTCAATCTTTTCAGATCTTTCACTGGTACACCTTAATTGTTGTTATCAGTATTTCTTCCTCAACAGCCACTTTTATTTAAATCTCAATAAGCGTTAAATATATTAGAGTTTCATTATTTTTTTATCAATCAGATCCAATTAGACTGGTTAGCTTAGTGATTTAGAATTGCCATTATGTTATTTTTATTGGAAGGACGGGGTTTTCCACTAAATCCACATATCTCCTCCGGATTCTGCTTACAGCAAGGCGACTGTAAGAGTTTACCTTACCATAACAGATTTATAGGTTGGGAGGTGATTGCTGGGTTAATGTGGATGCTTGGGGATGTTGTTGGGGGCTTGGACACTTCATTTGTTTCTTTTATATGATTTGGGTTTCATTAAATCTCTTTTGAATTGCTTATTTTACCTGTTTCTTTATGGTATCCACTTTTATCTGGATTTTCTATTTATGGTATAGGTCTGTGTTATCATTAATTGTGATGGAGGGTTCTTACTGGAGGTCTGGGTGTTGAATCTTCTTGAAGGGGACACCATGGGGAGGTGATGGGCCCTCACAGTTCTGTAATTGCCGGGGATAGCAGTGACATCATCTGGATTGAAGGTCTGTGCACTCCAGTGTATTTGGGTATAGGTAAGGAGGGATTTTGACGGTTATTTATCATCATTCACTTACTAAAATTCAAACAAACACTAAAATACAATTATTAGCATCTAGAAATATATTATAAAGCCATTATAAATTGATATTATCTTTATATAAGCTATAACTATATTATATACATCTATTTTCCACCACTAGCACACATTTAAATCCAAGTATTGTGAGTTTTATTTGAGTATAACTATTTTATTAGTTTTCCCCTGAGGTTTAATCACTAAATCATTTATCAATAAGTAGTAGGACCATAAATAAATACTATTATATCATACTTAAATACTAGATACACTGACACATACGGTCCATTCCACCTATCTTCAAACATCTTGCCCCATTGGCTCTCCAAACTCCTATTATACACTGTAGACAATCCTATAGTACTAGCTATAGGCCTTGACCAAGGGAGGTGGAGAAAAACCAGAGAGAAAATCCCCTTTCCCTTTAGAAAAATAAGTGATATTTACCTGCTACAGTAAATTGGCTCCTGTTTTGCTAAAGCCCCTTTTTAACACACTTGACTGCTTGAAGAGCCAAGAAAGTAGTCACCAGACAGACTACCAGACCAAAGACTGAAATGTAGACCAAAGTCCACACCAGAGACAGCAAAGATACTTGATGTAGGCTGCAAATCTACACCAGAGACAGCAATAATACTTGCTATAGCTTGCAAGACTATAACAGAGAAAACAGTTGCCAAAGTTAAGTTAAAAGAAGAACTCACTTGCAACGAAACACAGCCAATAGTGGCCAAAAACCAGTGAAAACTGAGTGAGGAACAATGATATCACCTCCAGATGGTTGTATGATGATTAAGGTTACCCCAAACTGTCTTATTCACTTTATACACACAGAACACTATCTAAGAGCCCATGTGCACCCACCAATCTGGCGCCTGTACCTGCCAAATTGCATAAAAACCCTCCATAAGCACTCCCCGACCTCCTTAAACGGAGGCAGGAGGGCTTCCTAAAATCGGAGGTGCCAACTGAAGCGGCCCGGCCTCCCTGAAGCCAGAAAACCACTAAAAACACCAAATCTACTTAGAAAAATAAGCTACAACTACTAAAACCCTTAAAACACGGAATTTCACTATAACAACATTGAGACATGAAATATAGAGAATAATTAGCTTTATCTAACGGTACTAAGAACTTAACCCTAAGACTTAAGGCTAGCCCGTAAAACACAAAAAACAAAATTAAACAGTTATCCTTTTAAATGAAAAATGAGGAAATGACCCCTTAAAACTTAGATTATGAAAATATCTTCAAGACATAAAATATAGAGAAAAACCTGGGCTATCCACTGATAGTACCCACGTACCCACAGACCCAATATCCATGGAGTAAAACCAGAAAAATACCTAATTCCTTAACAGATGTCAATTAAGACATGCACAAACAACGCCAAATCACACAACAAAGGCCCCTGCCAATGTTGGAAGACCACAACACCAAAACCATATCTCCAGTTTTCAAAGGTATTCTAAGTTAATGTGCCAACCGCTCATCTCAATATCTTACTGACTGATTTTGGATCTTCATCATCTGCAAATATGCCTTTTCTAAGTACTCTTCTTTCTTTTCTAGCTGCATCATTCTTGCACATAATAACTCTTCAGTAATCTTGACCGTGTCACAGTCAAATCCAAGTTATGATTCAGCTTCTAAATCAAACGGTAAAACTGCTTTCTGTCCAAAAACAAGTTCATAGGGTGAAAATCCGGTTGTCCTTTTGGCAGTAATTTGATCAGAAAATAAAACTAAAGGTAAATAATGCCTCCACTTTTCAGCACTTGACACACACATTTTGACTAAAGCATCCTTAATAACTTGATGCCCTCTTTCAACTATACCTTCAGCTTCAGGATAATAAGGGGTTGCTACCCTAACCTTTGACCCAAATTTTGATATAGCTTCTCTAAACTCTGTCCCAAACTCAGGACCTCCATCTACCATTACCAATTTCATAACTCCATATCGATACACCCAATTTTTCAAAATAAAATCTGCCACATTTTGGCAGTCAAATTAATAAGAGGCACTGCCTCTACTCAACCAGATAAATCATCTCTGGCTACAATTAAATATTTATACTGTCCCTCCTTTATATGAACGGCATCCAAGCTAACCCTTCCAAAGAGAGTATTTTTGCTAGTAGCATGTCCAGGTTCTTTCCGCCTTAAATAACCTCTTCTTTGACATTCTTTGCATGACTGAACCCACTGTTTAACAGCCATCTTCATGCCTGGCCACCAAAATTGACCGGAAATTCTTCTGAACGTTTTTCCAACGCCTCTATGCCCAAGATCTTCATGCAGTGACTTTAAAACTAATTCTTGCCCTTTCTTTTGAGTTAAAACTACTTGAGGATTTGGATACCTCCTTTTCACTACCCTTTGACCAGATATATTAAATTTAGATGACTTCCTTTTTATAGCCCCCCATTCATCGTCTTCACAATCTTCTGGCCTTTCTAAAGTCAATAAATATTTGACCAACAACAAATAAAAAACAGTCTGACCCCAGACTTCATCTTGAAAATTGATTAATATAATATCAATGGGCACTTCTCTATCACTAATATCACCTGCACATGAATGAGCCAAATAGATGTTGACCACAAATTTGATTCTTGATTGAACTATGTTGATATTCTTCTTCTAAACCTTTTGACATCTTAGAAACCAAATTTGAAAATACCTCCTTCTCTTCTTCACCCTTTATACACATAGATTTTTCCTTCCTCATTTTAACCGAATTCTCTAATTCTCCAACATATACACCCTTCCAGAACCTACTACTATCCCAAACTACCACTCCATCTTTATCTATATACACAACATCTTCTTCTACCTCTTTTTTACCAAATTTATTCACACCAATTTTAGCAACATAAAAGTAATTTTCCAGTTTATCCTCTTGATGGAGGTCTTCATCACAATCATCTAAACACAATAGTTCTGCCAGTTTAACCTCATGGGGGAGGTATGGAAAGTTTTCAGCTCCTTTAGTGCTGGCTTTAATCATAGGTATATCTTCATCAAACTCTTCTGAGTCTGGATCATCTTCAGTGGGTGGTCTCCTTGACAAACCATTTGGCATAGTAAATGTTTTGCCAGTCTTATGAAGTAAGTCAAAAGAAAAATGTTGGATGAATGCTACCCATCTAGTCATAGGTGAATTTAGTAAACTTGGGGAATTAATCATTTGAATTAAAGATTTTGCATCCACTTGCAATTTGAAGTGTTGACCCCACAAAACATTTTGAAGTTTCTTTAAAGTTTTTGCCACTCCACACAGTTCCAATTTTGGCTGAGAATATCTTGATTAGACTTTGGTGAATACCACAGATTCATACCTAACTGGCCTAATGTAACCAGCTTTATCAATCTGAGACAAAACTGCCCCAGAAGCAACCTGACTTGAGTCAACTGCTAAATAAATCCTCCCAGCATCTTTTCCATAATCTGACTTGTGCAGGACTAAATCCTTCCCCACAACCTTCTTCAATCTCTCAAACGCCCTTTCAAACTCTTCATCCTTTCTTGTCAACCTTCTCAATGGAGCTGCCAATGAAGAAAAGTCCTTGATAAGCATTGGAACATAAACACATACGCCTAAAAACCCCCTTACTTTGGTTGTATTCTTGGGTATTGGCCAGGACTGAATTTTATTCACTTTCTTCTTAGACATAATCCTACCCTCTCTATATACCACATGACCTAAAATCTCTAAAGCTGGCACACAACATGAAAATTTTGAACCCAAAATAGTTAAAACAGCTTCTTCAATTCTAAACAAGATCCTCTTTAAAGTGATAGCATACTCCCAGATGAATTTTTGTATCCCAGGGTTCTCCTCCAACACTTCATTATCCTACTCTGTTGAAGGTCCTTTAATTCCTCAATCGTCAATAAAGATTCCTGCATACTAAGAAATTTCATCTTGAAGAATCCAAGCCATCTGAGCTTGATAAATGGCAACTGAATTTGTTGCTCAGTGAGGTAATCTTGTCGATTGTAATCATCCTAGCGGTGTATCAAAAGTAGTGAGAGGCCTAGAGTCTGGATGCAACCCTCTCTCACCATATCCCCCCATAATATCTCCTAAAACATAACACACTCTCCCAGAAAACGCTTCCACAAGCTCCTCAGCACTAGGTGGTATACCAGCATCCTTTATTGTAACCCTATTTAATTCCCTGAAATCATGAACTACTCTAAGTTTGCCATTTGGTTTATTGATACAAAATACCGGACTTGAATAACTTGATGATGATTGCTCATACAGTGCAGTGCAAATCCGTTCTCTGAAAACTTTTATATAAGCTTCTTTTAATGCAGCCGGAATTGTGATTGGTTTTTTGTGCCACGGTTCATGACATACCACAGGAATCTTGTAAGGCTCCCTATAGGAATACTTCAACACACCCCTCTCCTCTTCTACAAAAGCAATGTCCTTCTCTCGCTTGACCATCACATCCAACCACAACTTCTTCTCTTCTCCAGACAACCAACCTTCAGGTCCAAAATTAACAACACCTAATCTATCAAAAGTGATTCTTGACGTTTTAGTAAATTCAGGCGGATTTTTCACCAAGGGACATTCATAAGGATCTCTTGATAGATTTGGTCTTCTCAAAGGTGGATTTAATTCAGCAGGTAGCGGTTCATTAATTGGTCAGATTTTATTTGCTACCTTCTTATATTTTTCTGCTTCCATGTCTACATAAGCTTGAGGTAAAATATTTATTTTTGTATTGCCATTAAAAATTTCATCAAAGGAATTCCCTTCTTCATCAAAATCAGAATCAATATAAGTAGGAAAATATTTTATTTCATTTTTAAATTTAACCCTTTTCCCTTATCCTTTGTCTAATTTATCAAAAAAATTTCCAACAACTTTAATTCCCTTATCCATCATAAAATCACCCGTAAAAAAATTTGGCAGTTTATCCTCTTGCTGGAGGACCAGAATTGAATTATTTTATTGTGTTTTAATTGTACTAAGTTTTTTTATAGAATTTTGATGAAATAATTTCAGTTTACCCTCTTGCTGGAGGTCAGAAAATAAATCATTCCAATTTTTATTTAACATAATATTTCCCATCTTCCCTTTTGATTCATTCTTGAATGTGATTGAAAATCTTGACAGAGAAGTGAGACAAACCAAAAATTTGAAAAAATAATAACAATTTAACGTATTATTAACAGAAAATAGTTGAGAATCCACTTGAATTATCTCCCAGTGAGCTGTCCTATTGCAATATGGGATCTCATCCTGGGGAGAGATTGCAACATTAGAGTGATCAGCCCCCGCTACCCCAAAAAATGAGGGTCACCAACGAAATGATCACCACTATCCTCAAATACACCAGAAGAGGACTTCAAATCTTTTCTCTTCCTAGTGCAAGTGCAACATTGACAAGCTGCAGAAACACCAGGCCTAGTTTCCCAACCTTCATCACCTGGGGGTGCCAACCTCATATGTAACCGCCTCATATCCTCCCCAGTAATCTCCAAACTAATCCCAACACCAGTCTGATAACCAATTTTGGCCTCAAAATCCATCAAAAATGGCCCTCCTAAAACTGTCTTCACAGCTCCTCTAGCCACATAAAAATGAAATTTTCCAACAGCCCCACCTACACCTAATTTTACATGCTCTGCTGTACCAATCAATTCAGTAGCATGCCCACCAATTCCTCAGATATTTCCACCAACACGAGCTTTAATTGGCAAATACAGACTAGTTTCTTGATCCAATGAAATTAATTATATTTTTGAGCAAGAATCAACCAATGCCTTCACATCTTTGCCATTTAAAGAAGCCACCAAATATCCCAAAGGAGCAGAAAAATGAGTCTCCAACTCATTTCCAAACTTCTCCACATTTTCACACATATACTCCACCTCACCATTAGCCACTCTTCTCCTAGTCAAATGCTTCTTCAGTTTTTCAGCAAGGGCCAGACTAATAGTGAACAATTCACCAAAAGAAAATGGAATCTGAAGCTGGTTCACCCTTCCCTAAACAACATCCATAGCATTCTCTTGACCAGAAACCACTGGCCTCTCATAATGAGCCTTACTCCTAGAAACCTTTGCCCTTGAAGACTCCTGAGGTCCCACATTACCAACAACATCAAGCATCTCAACATCAGAATTATACCCACGAAACTTTCCATCCACAGAGACAAAACCTGAACCATCAACAGTAGCTCTAACTCCCTCCATTGGCCCACTAGAACTTGGCCTAGGCAAAGAATCCAAAGGCACATCCTCCTCTGAATCTGAACCATCATCCAAAGGTATAGGATCACCATTAAGATTAAAAGCACCAAAACTAGTGGGAACCATAACAGCTATCCCCTTCTGCATCTGACTAATCTCTTCAGGTGTATAAATCTTCTTGGGATCTTCAGCCTTCTTAGCATTTGCCTTTCCACCTCTTGACCTTAACTGACTAGAAATACTACTTCTAGCTTTAGAATCAGCCGCCCTCCTAGCAGTCTCCACATCATATACACCAGCCATACACTCACCATCCACCTTAACAACATTTAATAACTCCAAACCACCATATGAAGTAGAAAAAGTAGCCTTACAAGCCTCCTTTTCCTTCTGCTTATCTCCAGAATTATTTCCAGAACCAGAAGAATCCTCAGTAGGCAATTCCTCAAACCTAGCTCTCTTTTCACCCATACTATTCCTCATCACCAAATCCAAAGGAGCCTGACCCTCACTGGGCTTGATAAAAGATTCATCCGGAAACCTAAATACCTTTCCATCAAATTTGACTCTACCAGAAGCCTAATCCCTATTCAAAGTCCAACAATCATTAGACTTATTTCCCTTCCGGTTACAGTAGGAACAAATCCAAACATCAACAGTACCACCATTCCTCCTATCATAACCTCTACTCAAATAAGAAGATGAGGAAGAAGCAGAAACCCTGCTGGCCTTCTGAGTTTCTTGAACAAAAATTTTCAATTGCTTTGTTAAGTCAGCCAATTGATCCACCATCTCTTTATCCACATTCTCATCCACCTTAGGAACCGGTTTCCCCAACTGAGCTTTTCTTGCCTCCTGGGCCCTTTTCAAAATATCATTATTATCAGCCAAAACTTCATTAAATTTGCTGACATACTGTGTACAGGTTTCTTGATAACTGTCCACAGCCAAAAGCTTGAGGTGAGACTCCACCAATTCTTTAACCACCTTAAGAGCAGGCAGCTTCTGCTCCCCATTAGGTAAGGTTTTCATCAAACCCTTCCTAGACAACTCCTTTAAGAGATCCAAACTAACATCCCTCCCAAAAGCGGACCAAAATAAATCTTTGACTGCATTTTCATGAGCCAATTACTCTACCTCCACCAAATATTCCACCACAGTTTCAAAACTACCAACAAATTTCCTATAGCTCACCAAAGAATTTATTCCACCCTGCACTTGCTATTCTCCAACAACCTTATTTAAATCCACCATTGAATATCTGACTCCCCATATTTCCACCATTTCCCTACTAAGACTTTTCCAATTTCTAGTCTTATAACCCTCCATACCAGTAATATCCTTCTCAACTTCCCTATCACCAATGAAAAAGATTACCTGCTTCACCATATCTAAATGAGAAGCCCCATCAATTCCAGAAGCAGCCTCATATCTTCCCAAAAACCACTTTACATCATCACCAACAAACTTGGGCCCATCCCAAGTTTGAATCCTTACTGAAGGCCTGAAACCAACATCAGCAGCACTAACACTAGCACCAGATTGAGAAGACATCCCAAATAGCACCAGAAACCAATAAAAATCTGCAAGGGTTCAGCCCTTTACCAGAAAACCAAAAATATCCTACAAGGGTTCAGCCCTTTACTAGGATAAACCAACAAACAGAAACAAAAACAACAGATCTAGCAAGGGTTAAGCACTATACCTAGATCCTGTAATGGTTCATCCAGTTACCAGAATCACCAAAACACCAACCAATCAAAATCCAACAACCAGAAAACCAAAATCCAGAAGTCCAACAAGCAAGTTTCTTCAGAAGCTAGAGAATTTGAACCACACATTGGGTGCCAAATATGTAGAAAGACTCTTACAGTCGCCTTTCTGTAAGCAGAATTGAAAGGAGTTGGAAAAACAAAAAGAAATCCCTGTCCCCCTAAGTAAACGTAAGATTCAATTAACTAAGCTCAAAGATTGAATTGAAGAATGGAATAGATGAAATCCTGATTGATAAAATTTGAAAGCAATGAAAACCTATATTTAATAAAAATCTAAGTGCAATTAATGATTAAACCCCCCAAAAAAATACCTAATACCAGATTACACTGATAATAGTCACAGAAAATACTTAGATCAAGCCACAGAAATTGCCCCAGAGACTGAAAAGTAGAGTAAAGTACTTCAGAAACTACACTTGGAATGACCTGTCCAAAGGTGCCTTATTAAAGGACTGCCCCAGGTTTATCCAGTTTTCCACCAAAATAAAAGAGTGTACTTTATTATATTTATATTTTATAAATTTTAAAAGAAAATTAATAAATTTGAGTCGCCCTGGATGAGAGCCATCCAATGATACCCTAAATGTTGATATTTTTATTAAAATTGTTGTTATATGTTTAAATATTGTTAATAATCCAAAAGGACTCTCAATATCGAAACTAAAAGACAAAAAACATGTATAAGACTAAGATTCTCCTTCTCCTCTATCTGATTCTCCTACTCCAGACCTTTCCAACAATACCCTACATGCATAGGATCTACAATAAACCATTGATCTAACAAGCATCATAAATTCTAACCAAATTTCGCCACAATAGCCAAACTTTTCTGCAGTGACCATACTTTGCACTGGTGATCAGACTTTTCTACAGTGACCAAACTTTACCACAGTTCCCAGACTTTTCTGCAGTGACCACACTTTACCACAGTGCCCAGACTTTTCTGAAGTGACAAAACTTTGCACTGGTGATCAGACTTTCCCCTTGTGAGCAAAGTTTGACATAATGAGCTAATTTGGCCAGAGTGAGTTAATTTTGTCACCATGACCAAACTTGGCCACAATGACAGAATTTTTCCAGTACACTTTGCTTTTGCACCAGAAAATCACCGGAGCAAACCGGAGCACACTGGAGCGCACTGGAGTGCACCAGAAAAAAAGTGGCCATTCCAAGAGCACACTTCATTCACCAAAAATACAAATCCATAAAACCATCAAATCACAAAAGAAATACCACATATAACCATTCCAAAACACTAAAAATTAACCCGAAAAAATCCAGTTAACTCCCTTCAACCAAATTAACACCTGGTAACACCATGATTTTCTTCCAACCAAGTTCCAATCAAATTTTTACCTAAGTGGCCTACCCAGATTTGGAATGCCACAGCGGACCGCCCACCTCAGTGCTAGAGGGCTGTGAAGCATTTCTAGGGAGGTTTTATGCAATTTGGCGGTCAGGAACACCAAATTTGTGGGTGTGCATGGGCTCTTAGTTAGTAGTCTGTGTGTATATAGTGAATAAGACAGTTTGGGGCAACTGTAATTATCACACAACCATCCGGAGGTAATATCTTTGTTCCTCACTCAGTTTTTACTGTTTTCTGGCCACAATTGGCTGTGTTTGTTGCAAGTGAGTTTTTCATTTAGCTTAACTTAGCAACTGTTTTCTCTGGTGTAGTCTTGCAAGCTATATCTAGTATTATTTCTGTCCCTGGTGTGGATTTGCAACCTACATCAAGTATTATTGCTTTCTCTGGTGTGTTCACTAGTCTACATTTCAGTTCTTGGGTTTGGTTGTCTGTCTGAAGACTACTTTCTTGACTGATCAGGCAGTCAAGTGTATTGGAAAAGGGGCTTTGGTAAACAGGAACCAATTTACTGTAGCAGGTAAATCTCACTTTTTTTTCTAAAGGGACAGGGGTTTTCTCTTGGGTTTTACTATAACTCCCTTGTTCAAGGCCTATAGCTAGTACTATAGTATTGCCTACATTTCTGGCACCCAACGTGGGGGTTACAGATCTGCTAGTTCTTTGGAATATCTTTTTTCTTCGATTGGCCCTTTCTTGTGATTTGGACTGGAAGAATGGCTTCTGATTCTTCTATTCCTGTAGTGACTGTCAGTGGGGGGAAGGTTCCTCCTGCAGTGATGGTTAGGGAATGTGTAAGGATTAAACTTGGGATGGTACCAGGTTTAATGGTGAATATGTGAAGTGGTTTCTGGAGAAGTATGAAGCTGCTGTTGGTGTGGATGGTGCTTCTTACCTGGATATGGTGAAGCAAATTATCTTCTTCATTGGTGATAGGGCAGTGGAGAAGGAGGTTGTGGCCATTCCTGGCTACAAGAAGAGGGATTGAAAGCTACTGTGTAGGGAGATGGTAGATAGATGGGGTGTCAGGTTCACTATGGTGGATCTGAACAAGGTTTTCAGTGAATGGCAGTCTTTTGGTGGTGTTGGTAACTTGCATAGTTACAGGAAGTTTCTCCTACAGTTTGATCCTGTGGTGGAATACTTGGTGGAAGTGGAGGAGCTGGCACATGAAAATGCTGCCAAAGATGTTTTTTGGTCTACCCTGGCTAGAACTGTCAGGATGGATGTGTTGAAAGAGCTATCAAGAAAGGACTTGATGAAGACTCTTTCTAATGGGGACCAGAAGTTGCCTGCCTTGGAAAAGGTGAAGGATGTGGTGAAGGTCCATTTGAAGTTATTGGCGGTGGACACCTATCAAGAGGGGTGCACCAAGTATGTCAGCAAAGTCAGTGAGGCTTTGGCTGAAGAGGGGAGCAGAGTAAAGAAGGAGGAAAAGATTATGGTGAAGGTTACTCAACAGGAGAGGGATCCAATGGTGGAACAGTTAGCTGACCTGACAAAACAGCTACACATTTTTGTGAAGGAGGCTAAAAAGGCCAATAAGGCTCCTCCTCAGCCCAGATATTCTGACTAGCAGGCTGGTAGAAGTGATCCTTGGGTTTGCTCTTATTGCGGTAGGAGGGGACATAAGTCCAATGATTGTTGGGCTCTGAACAGAGATTCGTCAGAGGGCAAGGTGGAGTTTGACAGCAGAGTGTTTAAGTTCCCTGATGGTCAATTTTTGAAGCCCAGTGAGGTGCAGGCTCCTGTTGATATGGTCAGGAGAAGGGCTGGTCTCAATCAGAGGAGACCAAGGTTTGAGGAGATTCCTTATCAGGGGAACTCTTCTATTAAGGAAGATGATGATGCCAAGGGAAAAGAGAAGGAGGTTAATAAAGTCTCTTTTTCTACTTCCTTTGGTTGGTTGGAATTGTATTCTTGTGGTGAACAGTCAAGTGGTTAATGCTTGGCGGGTATCTATGATGTAGAGGCTGGAAAGGTGGGAAGGCCTAAGAGTAGCTCTCAGTCCCAACCAAAGCCTAAGGCTTCTAAGGTGGATCCTAAGCTGGGTGCAGCCAGGAGGAAGTACAGCAAGCAAGAGCTTTACAAGATGCAGAAGGGGATTGCTAATATGGGCCCCCCTAGATTTGGTGCATTGGACATGAATGGAGAGCCAATGCCATTCAAAATGTTTTTGTGAAGATCATGAAAATCAATTTTTGAGCCTCCAGTAAGAGGTTAAACTGCACAAATTTTTGAAGAATGAACATAAGCAAGATCTATTTTTGGGCCTCCCGCATGAGGATAAACTGCACAGTTTATAAAGGTGTGATTCAGAAGATGAATCAAGATTTGAGGAATTGGTAGATGGAAGTGAAGATGAAGATGTGGGATTGCAGAAAAGCTTTAGAGTGGTGAGATTGGTGAGTAAAAGTAAGTCCTCCCAATTGTGCACCCCTAGGGTTTCTTCTACACCTTTCAAAAACATTACCTTGGCCACACATGTGAGCAATGGGGAAAACCTTTGTTTTTGTTCCAGGTCTGGTGGAGAAGACATCCTGAAGATCCCTCAAGTTGACGGTAGAGCCGCAAAGAACAAGAAGGTGGTACAGAAGATTAGGCCTGTCAATGAGCCTATGTCTGTAGGTTTTAATCCTCCATTGAAGAGACCTCTGTTGTCACGAGATCCATACTTTACTCCTCTGGTTAAGAATCCTCCTGATTTTGAGGAACAGCTAGAGTGACAATAGAAAGGTTGAATGTTGTAAATTTTGTTCCTGATGGTTGGTTGTCTGAGAAGGAAAAGAAGTTTTTGTTGCACATTATTGTGCTAAGGGAGAAGGTGGTGTCATTTGTTGATGAGGAAAGGGGTGTGTTTAAACACTCTTATGGGGAACCTTACTTGATTCCTGTGGTTTTTCATGAACCTTGGAAAATAAAAACTATTCCAATTCCAGCTGCTATCAGGGATGATTTTGTTGTGATTGTTAGGGAAAGAGTCAGGACTGGATTGTATGAACAATCAACTTCTATTTACTCAAGTCAGGTTTTCTGTGTTAAAAAGCAGAATGGAAAGCTCAGGGTGGTACATGATCTTAGAGCCCTGAATAGAGTTACTATCAAGGATGCGGGGATGCTGCCAAGTGTGGAAGCCTTTGTGGAAGCCTTTTCTGGAAGGGTGTGTTATGGATTGGGTGATATTATGGGTGGTTATGATGAAAGGGAACTTCATGCTGATTCACAGCCACTCACAACATTTGAGACTCCTCTGGGGAGATTTCCGCTCACTAGGTTGCCTCAAGGCGAAACTAATTCAGTAGCAGTTTATCAAGCACAAATGGCTTGGATTTTACAGGATGAGGTGCCTACTCATTCTGGTATTTTTATTGATGAAGGTGGAACTAAAGGACCCTTCACTGATTATGGAAATGAAGTGCTGAAAGAGAACCCAGGTTAAAGGAGATTTGTTTGGGAATTTGCAATTAATCTAGAGAGAGTATTATTTAGAATTGAAGAGGCTGGTTTGACAATTTCTGGGTCAAAGTTTTTTTGTTGTGTTCTGGCTCTGGAAATTCTCGGTCATGTGGTATGTAAAGAAGGGAGGATTATGTCAAAGAAGAAGGTTCATAAAATTCAGTCATGGCCAAGGCCTAGAAATACTACTGAAGTCAGAGGATTTTTGGGAGTTTGCACGTATGTCAGGATTTTTATTAAGGATTTTTCTTTGTTGGAATCACCTTTAAGGAGGTTGACCAGGAAAGAGGCAGAGTGGAAATGGACTGAAGAGTGTAAAAAGGCTTCTCAGAAATTAAAGAAGGTGGTGGGTGAAGATATTATTCTTCACAAGTTGGATTATGGTAGAGAAGCTGGAAATATTTATCTGGCGGTGGACTCAAGTTATATTGCTGCTGGTGCTGTTTTGTCTCAGGAAGATAGAGCTGGGAAGGTCAGGCCAGTAACATAAGAGTCTGTGGTTTATAATGAGGTGGAATCTAGGTACTCTCAGCCAAAGTTGGAATCGTGCGGTGTAGCAAAAATTTTGAAGAAGCTACAAACTGTTTTGTGGGGGCAGCATTTTGAGCTGCAGGTGGATGCTAAATCTCTGGTTCAAATGATCAATAAACCTAGTCTTCCAAATGCTCCAATGACTAGGTGGGTGGCATTTATTCAGCATTTTTCTTTTGACCTGGTGCACAAGCCAGGTAAAACTTTTACAATGCCAGATGAATTTTCAAGAAGACCTCCCAAAGATGAAGATTCTGATTCTGAAGAGTTTGACAAAGATTTCCCAGTTGTTAGAGCCAGCTCAAAGGGTGCTGAAGGTTTTCCTTTCCTCCCCCATGAGGCTAAACCGGAAGAATGTTCTCTCCTCCCCCAAGAGGTTAAACTGGATGGTTCTGATCTTGATTCTGGTGATCAGGATATTTTTGTTGATGAAGATGGGGTTGTTTTTTGGGATGGCTCAATTTTGGAAAATGGTGTTTTTGTTAGTGAACTGGATTCTCATTAGATTCAGTGGAAGGGAAAGGATGTACCAAAGTCTAGGGATTGGTTTCCTGGATGGGCCGGTTGTGTTGCCCATGTGCACACTGGTGATTTTGATGATAAGGTTGTACTCTTGGATGTTGTTCTGTTAGATTTTGAAGATGAGACCTGGGGTCAGACTGGGTTTTATTTTATTTTGGTAGAATATCTGTTGACCTTGGAGAGGGCAGATATTTGTGATGATGATACTTGGCTGGAAATCAAGAAGAAAAGTCCTGGATTCTATGTGTCAGGGAGAAGGTTGATGAGGAGGAGACATCCAAATCCTCAAGTTGTGGTGACTCAGAAGAAGGGTCAGGAGTTAGTGTTGAAGTCTTTGCATGAAGACCTTGGTTATAGAGGCTTTGGAGAGACTTATGGAAGAGTAGCAGACAGATTTTGGTGGCCAGATATGACGTTGGCTGTGCAGGTTTGAGTTCAATCTTGTAAAGAATGTCAAAGAAGAAGTCACTTGAAACCTAAAGAGGTTGGCCATGCTACTGGTGAATCACCTATGTTTGGAAGAGTCAGTTTGGATGCTGTCCATATTAAAGAGGGCAGGTATAAATACTTGATTGTTGTCAGGGATGATTTGTCTGGTTGGGTGTAGGCAGTTCCTCTGGTTAATTTGACTGCCAAAAATGTGGCAGAATTTTTGAAGAAGGAATGGGTATTTAGATATGGGTTGATGAAGTTGGTGACTGTTGATGGTGGGCCAGAGTTTGGAGCTGAATTCAAAGAAGCTGTGGCAAGTATTGGTTCTAAATTCAGGGTGGCTACACCATATTATCATGAAGCTGAAGGCATGGTTGAAAGAGGCTATCAAGTTATCAAGAACACTTTGGTCAAGATGTTTGGAGATAGTGCTGAAAAATGGAGGCATTATTTACCCTTGGTGTTATTTGCTGATAGGGACACTGTGAAAAAGGCAACTGGCTATTCTCCTTATGAATTAATGTTTGGTCAGAAAGCTGTTCTACCAGTGGATTTGAAAGCTGTCTCCTATCTTGGAATTTATTGGGATGATGTGTGCTCAACAGAAGATTTACTCTGTGCCAGGATGCAACAGTTAGAATTTAAAGTAGAATTTCAAGAGAAGGCATACTCTAGAATGATGAAGATAAGAAATCAATCAGTCATATACTGGGACAAGAAGTTGGCTCATAGACTCAGGAATCCCTTGAAACCTGGTTGTTTAGTTTTGGTGTATATTAGAAATTTGAAGAGTAAGTGGGGAAAGATGTTTGCTGACAGATGGAATGGACCTTACAGAGTCAGATCTCAGATGTCTGGAGGTTCTTATGTTCTGGAAGAGTTGGATGGTGCAGTCTTAAAGAAGAGAGTGGCTGCTGATCTAGTGAAGATATTTTACTCTAGAGGCACAAGAAGTGAAAAAGATTGACTCCACAATGAGGATAAGCTATGGACCATTCTTTAATTTTGGATTTTTTTGTGGGGATGCTGGGAATCTGTTTTGTTGGAAACTTTTGTTAGAAGGTACCCATGGGTGGGGCTTCTAGATTGTGCCTTGGCAAGTGTGGGGGTGACTGATGGGATGGCTTCTCTATCAACAGTTACCCCAGATTGTCTGCTTCCAACCCCTTCTGTCAATTTGGTTGAACACTAACATTTGTTTTTCTTCACAGGCTTTAGTCATCTATGACTTTAAACTGGAAATTCTTTTAGTCTTCTAGTGCTGGAATCTTTGCACCTATTGATTTGGTTTTTATTGTGTTGGATGTTGTGTTTTTGTTAGAAGGTACCCAGGGGGACCTTCTAGATTTTATTTTGGAAAGTGTGGGGGTAACTGATGAGCTGGATGCTCTGTATAACAGTTACTTAATAATGTTTTTTTAAGTATTTTGTTTGTCCTAGTTGAATCCTTGTTCTGGTTTTTGTTATTCAGGTTCTAGTCCACTATGACTTTAAACTGGCTTTGGACTGGCTTCTTTGTTTTCTTGGAGTGATGGAGGATCACTGGTGGTCTCACATCATTTTTACTTATTGGAGAGAGCCCACCTAGTAATCATTTTTGTTGAATTGGATTTTCTATGGAGCCAGACTTTTTATTTTTCTGATTTTTGTGTTTATGGTTGTGTTAGATAGTAGTTTCAGATTATTTTTTTTTCAGTTTTTTTCTTTCAATTTTTTTATGGGGGTTATAGGGAAAAATCACTAAATTATGGTGTTACCACATCAGGGTCACCTGGATGTGGGAAAGCATTGGTGGAAAAGGGCTCATCAATTGGCCAGGCAATGCTATTTTCTTTTTTATTTATCTCTTTTTTTTTCTTTTTTCTGTGTTTCATTTTTTATTATTTTCTTCAGTATCAAATTTTTTTATCTTAAATCATTTTAAATATTTAATTGTGTATCCACATCAAGGTGAACTTGGATGTGGGTAAGGTATCAGGAAAACAGCTCATCAATTGGCTGGGGGATACCATTTGTAATAATTATTTAGTTCATATTATTTTATTCATTTCATTTTAATTTCATTTTCAAATTTTTTATGTTAGTAGTTTAGTAGGTGAAAAAAAAAATAAAAATAAAAATAAAATAAAACAAATTTTATATATATATATCTGTTAGCTGTTATTATTTTTTTCTATTTAGTAATTTTTTTAAAAATTCTTTTATTTAATGATGTGATGAAGAAGCCTCTGACAGTTGGTCCAGATGGTGTTGGCATTTTTGCTTCTTGTTTCTATTAGAGGAAGAACTGTGTTCTTTTTAGTGCAGGAGGCTGGAGAAAGTATATGGGCTATAGTGGTCAGGAACTGGGTCAGAAAGTAAACTGTGGGAAGAAGAAGAAGAAGAAAAAGGAATGAAGTGCTGGAAAGTGTGCTTGATTATTTGAGACATCGTCCAGTGGTGATCAACGAGTTGTTTTCTCATATTCTTCTGGAAATCATTCAATGGACCATGGAGAGCAAAGGCCTTAAGCATGTTTGAACACATCATGCTAAGGTGTTGCTTCATATCAGCGTTATTCAGCCTCAAAGTAGTTTCTAGGGGTTGGCCAGTCCCAAATGCAGTTTCAGGAGACAGGGTTCCAAATAAAAACAGAAAAATTGGTTCAATAATTATTTTCTGTTGAAGAAATTGATTTTTGTTATTTTATTTTGGTACTTACAGATTGGTAAATCCTCAAATTTGTATGCAGTCGGAATCTGGACTGCTGAAGAGTGTTGAATAGGTGTTGTAGAAGGGTCCACCAGATGGAGGTATGGATTTTCAGGGTCATTCTCTAAATGGTGTTGAGAGGATGAAGGAGAAGAAGGAGGTTCCTGTGACCTGGTGGCAGCAGCAGCGCTGTTGTTGTTTTTATTGTTTATATTATTGCTTAATGCAGGTTTGGTAGATACTGGCAGAGGAGTGCCAGGTTTATTGAGGGAAGGACAAGGAGATGGTGACCTGGTGGCTGATTGTGATCTGCTGGATGAAGATCAAGAAGAAAGAGAAGTATAAGAGGAATAATTGGAGGCCAGAGGAGAGGTGAAGTTGTTTCTTCCCGAAGTAACAGGAGTTTTGTGTTTAGAAACAATGTTGGCTGTTCTGGGGTTTGCAGTGGGTCCTCTAGGAAGATTTATAGAGATGTTGGAGTTTCTGGTGTTGATAGAAGAAGAAATGGTGGTGGTATGCATTGCTCTGGGAGCATTAGGAGGTTTTGGTGTGGATTTATTGGTGTTGGATGGAAGAATTTGGTTGTTTTCTGGCTGAAACTTGAATTTCTGAGCCTGATTTTTGTTTTATGAAGAGGCGGGAGGGCTTCCCGACGTCAGGAGAGCCACCTGGACACGGTCTAGAAGCCTAGGAGCTGATTTTAACACCATTTTTACTGAATTTGCTGAGAGAAAAGCAGATTCTTGATAAGATGAAGCTGGTCTTTTAGGAATGGTCTTGGAAATGGAACGGTGGGATCTTCTGGAAGGAGAAGAAGACAAAGAGGAAGAAGCAGGTGCAAGCTCTGGTTACCTGGTAGGAGATCTGGATATATATTTGTGTGAGGGTGAAGGCAGAGGTATTTGGTAGTTGGGATCTCTGTCAAACCTTTTCTTTTTGGAATTGCAAGAATCACAGGCCCTGTGATAGAATTTGGCCTGGGAAGTAGGAAGAGTGTATGTGCAAGGTCTGCACATGTGTATGCACTGTTTACAAGCATAGTCCTTAGGAGCAGTGAAGCAAGGAAGGTCCAATGGGTCAAAATTTGGTGATCCAGCCATAACATGTGAAGGAGAAATAGTGGAAAGAAAAGAGATGAATATACAGATTTATCAGTGATGGGTAGATGGTGAAAAAAGAGTGGAAGTTCAGCAGGTTGGCTGTAGAATTTTGTGCATGGAGGCGGCGCCGCCTTTGCTATGCAAAAGTCCCTCAAGACTTTAAACTGAACACTGGACAGTCTTTAAAGTCTTTAAACTGAAAATTGCAAAAAGTCCATCAAGACTTTAAACTGAATATTGGTCAGTCCATCAAGACTTTCAACTGAGAAATAATACAGTCCCCCAAAACTATAAAATGAGGAGGGTTTAATGGTTGAGTCCTGCAGCACTATAAACTGATAATGGGAGCTGGTGTGATTCTGGCAGAGGGCATCCAAGGGGGAGTCTCTGAATTTTGTTAAGGAAAGGGTGGGGATAACTGATGAGCTAAATGCTTTGTAGAACAGTTACCGCAGAATTTTAGTTTGTTTCTTTGGGTCTTAAATGTTTTTATCTCTGGTTCTTTCTTTTTGATTTGGGTTTTTAGTGCCCCAAGACTATAAACTGAGGGTTTTTAGTCCCTCAAGACTATAAAATGAGGGCTGTTAGTCCCCCAAGACTTAAAACTGAGGATTAGTCCCCCAAGACTGTAAACTGAGGAATTTTTCTATGATGATTAGCAAAATTCAGGAAGTCTGGAAAAGGCAAAAAATTTTGACTTTTCTAGGTCAAGAGAATAATTAAGAGTCAGGAGGCAGAAGAGAATCAAGAGATGTAACAAAATGTTCAGCATTGGCTTTGAACTGGTGTATGAGATTCTTCCTTCTCTCAAGATCCTGTGGGTCCCTAGCAGGAGTGGATTGGAAGTAGTTTAGTAAGAGATGCTTCTGTTGAGAAGGATTTTGTTGAAATTTGTCCTTAATGGTGGGCAATGGATCAGGTGGGGGTGCTTCAATGCTTCCCACATTTTCATCGTCACTGTCAGTAGGGAGCTGAACTGAAAATTTGTCAGATTGGAAATTCAGTATGAAGAAGTTTTGCGCTTACCATCAGAAGGACCAAGGATGGTAGAGCTAGTGGTAGTAGTAGGGTTGGCACTCTTTTTTGAAGGGTGTAGTTTGTGGACCAGTCTGGGGATCAGGATAGATGGCCTGGATCTTTTAGTGCTGGTGGAAAGAGGATTAGGTTTTGGAGAAGGAGAAGATGTTGCAGAGGACCATGGACCAGGTCTGAAGAAATTTCTCTTTCTAGAGTGGCAGGCATCATAGGAGGCTCTGTAGGGATGAGCTGCAGGTGAGATGGTACAGATGAGATTGTTGTCAATGAAGTATTGGCAGGGGCCCATGTCAGTAGCAGATTTGGAGAGAAAGCTGAACATGGTGGTTGTAGTAAAGGAGAATGTGGACATTCTCTATTGGAGGGAGGATGTGGTCTTCCAACATTGGCAGAGCCTTTTGTTGGTTTGGTATGCCTTAATTGGCATAGTTTATAAAATTAGGTCTCTTTCTGGAATTATGCAGCAAATATTGGGATTAAAGGGAAGTGAGTACTACCATTGGATAGCCCTGGTCTTTCTCTATATTTTATGTCTTGTGGAAATTTTTCATAGTCTAAGTATTTGGGAGATAATTTCTCATTTCTCATTTTAAAAGATTGCTATTTAATTTTGTTTTTTGTGTTTTATGGGATAAACTAAAGTCTTAGGGTTAAGTGCAAAGTACCATTTGAATGAGCAGAATTTTCTCTACATTTCATTTCACAATGTTGTTATAACCTAATTATGTGTTTTAAGGGTTTTAGTAGTTGTAGATTATTTTTCTAAGTATTTTGGGTGTTTTTGGTGGTTTTCTGGCTTCATGCTGGCTTCCCGACGTCAGGCAGACAGCCCTCCTCAGTGCTAGAGGGCTGGGAAGCGTTTTTAGGGAGGTTTTATGCAATTTGGCGGTCAGGAACGCCAAATTTGTAGGTGTGCATGGGCTCTTATTTAGTAGTCTGTGTGTATATAGTGAATAAGACAGTTTGGGACAACTTTAATTATCACAAAACCATCCAGAGGTGATATCCTTGTTCCTCAGTCAGTTTTCAATGTTTTCTGGCCACAATTGGCTGTGTTTCTTGCAAGTGATTTCTTCATTTAGCTTAACTTAGCAACTGTTTTCTCTGGTGTAGTCTTGCAAGCTATATCAAGTATTATTTCTGTCCCTGGTGTGGATTTTCAACCTAAATCAAGTATTATTGCTTTCTCTGGTGTGTTCACTAGTCTACATTTCAGTTCTTTGGTTTGGTAGTCTGTCTGAAGACTACTTTCTTGACTGAGCAGGCAGTCAAGTGTATTGGAAAAGGGGCTTTTGGTAAACAGGAACCAATTTACTGTAGCAGGTAAATCTCACTTATTTTTCCAAAGGGACAGGGGTTTTCTCTCAGGTTTTAATCCAACTCCCTTAGTCAAGGCCTATAGCTAGTACTATAGGATTTTCTACACTGGGGGTGGTATCCTTTTTCCTCTCTCAGTTTTCACTTTTTTTTGGCCACCATTGGCTGTGTTTTTTGCAAGGTTAGTTCTTTATTTAACTCAACTTTGGCAACTGTTTTCTCTGGTGTAGCTTTGCAACATGCATCAAGTATTATTTCTGTTTCCTTTGCAACAAGTGCACAGTGTGTGTTTTTCTGGTGTAGATTTTTCTGCATTTCAGATTCTTTGGTTCTCTGTAGTCTATCTAGGCTACTATCTTGACTTTTTAAGCAGTCAGGAAGTGTTTTTGAAGGGGTATTGTAACAGTCTCTGATTTTCTGTAGCAAGTGAATCTCACCTGGTATTTCTTAAAGGGACAGGGGGTTTTCTCTCCAGTTTTACTCCAACTCCCTTGGTCAAGGCCTATAGCTATTACTATAGGATTGTCTACATTTCTGGTGCCCAATGTGGGGTGAGGATTTGCTAGCTTTTAGAATCTCTTTTAGTTATGGACTCTCTTCATTTGTGGAATCTTTGTGGATTTTAAATTTTTGGTGATTTATCTCCATGTGGTTGATCTAGGGGGTATTCTCTCTAGTTGGGTTTGGTCTCTCTTAGGACTCTGAACGCTACTGAGGGGCTGTGGCTATCTGTGGTGGAAAGTTAGGGAGGTGTAATTTGAAATAGTTAGGATGGTAAGAATCAAGTCATGGAAAGGGCAAATTTGCTTTGGAGAGGAGGCAAGGTTATTTTTGGAGATCTTTGAAGCTGCTGTAGATGTGGATGGGGCTTATGATTTGGATTGAGTCAAGCAGGTGATCTTCTTCATTGATGATAGAGAGGTGGTAAAGGAAGTTCTTAGGATGGAGGGATATAGGATTTAGGATTGGGGAAAGCTAATGATGGAAATGATCAGGAGGTGGTCCACTGTGTTTTCAATGGATGATCTTTATAGAATTTCTAGGAAATGGGAAATGGATGTTGGTGTAACTTCTCTGGTTCAGTATGGTAAATTTATGGAGGAATTTAAAGAGGTTATGGATTATCTGGATTATAATGGTATGTCCTCTCATAAAATGGAGGCCAAGAGTTTATTTTGGAGTTCCATGGGTCTTGAGGCCAAAAAGGAGGTTCAGGGATCTCTGTTAAAGGCTGGGCTGATGAAGACACTTCTAAATGGAGAAAGTAGGATTCCTGATATAGATGTTATGAGGAAGGCTATTCTGGGGCATCTTGAAAACCTTGTTTCTAAAGAGGTAGAACCTGAAAATGAAAATTTAATGGATGGAAAGGTTCAGGAAGAAGTGGAAGAAAATTCAGCTAAAGTGGAAATTTTGGAATCACCCACTTTGAAAGATGATGGTTGTATCTTGTCAAAGGTGGATGAGTTCTGTGAGAAGGAAAAATTTGAT
The DNA here is from genome assembly GCA_030280995.1 of Hemileia vastatrix. Lineage (NCBI taxonomy): Eukaryota > Fungi > Basidiomycota > Pucciniomycetes > Pucciniales > Zaghouaniaceae > Hemileia > Hemileia vastatrix. The sequence goes on along the minus strand of JASXTE010000017.1, from coordinate 8,710,798 downwards.
GCTCATGATGATAAGGTTTCTTCATGTTTAGATAATGGATTTTTGGTTGAAGATGTTTATTTAATATCTGTTGATGGTCAGCAAGAGTCTGTGTTTGATCTATTGCTCTTAGAGGAAGATAATTTTCTGGGTGCTCCTTTAAGGTCAGAAAATGAATGCTTGGAGGAGGATCTTAATTTTGATGTTATGGACTCTATTCTGGAGGATCTTTGGATTCTCAGAGAAATTCTGAACTTAATGATTTGAAGCCTCATGAAAAAGATTCTCAGTATCTTCTTTCAAGTTCAGGAGATGGAAGAAGTGGTGACAATCTCTCTATATAAATTTTGGATCTTCAGAATGATTATGTTCTGGATGTATGTTTGTTGGAGAAATATAATTCCAAGCTGGTTACCTCAAGTTCAGAAGATGGTTGCTTGAAGGAAGATGATTTTTTTAGTTTCCTGGGTCCTATTTTGGAGGAATTTTTGAAATTTCAGAACAATTTTGTGATGGATGACTTGGAGTTAGAGTCAGTGGATTCTCAGCTGCTTCACTCAAATGGAGAAGGTTTATGTAGGGTGGAGGGGGAAATTATTGGTAATTTAAATTTCCCTTACATGGAAGAGATCACTTTGAATTCTCATTGTAGAGAAATTAAAGATGTGGTGGCTGCTACTACAATCTCAAAGGATGCAGAGCTGTTGGAAACTGGGATCAAAATTGTTGGTAAAGTCAGTGTATGGAGAAAGATGAACAATTTGTTTGGAAATCTGATTATGGGATACCAGAATTGGAAGAGGGACTTAGCTTTTTGGAGCCCTAGGGGCAAACATATTGGTTTCAACCTGGGGATTTCAAGAATTAGATTCCTCTAAAATGAGGATAAACTACTTAATTTGTTTTGGTTTTGTTTAATCTGGTCTCTATGTTTTTGGTCTGGATTTTTTTTTCTTTGTCCAATTCTTATAGGTCTCTCTGGTTCAAGTCTCTCTATATATAAAATTAAATCTTATTATAATGAAGATGAAAGAAAAGAAAACTTCAAGTAAAGATGAATATTTTATTTAAAAGAAAATGAAGATAAAAATGATGATAATTGGTTTTATCTAAACTCCAGCATGAGGTTAAACTGCCAAAAAAAAAAAAAAAAAATTAAAGTGGATTTCTGGCTTTCAAAAATTTTAATAGTTTTTAATGGTTTTGGTTTTTATGGGAGAAGATTTGTGTTAGAAAATCATTTTTTTAGAAGGTACCTAAGGGTGGGGCTTCTAGATTTTATTTTGACAAGTGTGGGGGTAACTGATGAGCTGGCTGCTCTATCAACAGTTACCCCAGATTGTCTGTTTCCAACCCCTTCTCTTAATTTGATTGAACCCTAGTATTGGTTTCTCTTCACAGGTTTTAGTCCTCTATGAATTTAAATTGGAAATTCTTCTGGTCTTCAAGTGCTGGACTCTTCACACTTATTGGTTTTGGTTTATTGTGTTTGGTTTGGCGTTTTTATTAGAAGGTACCCAGGGGGGGCTTCTAGATTTTATTTTAATAAGTGTGGAGGTAACTGATGAGCTGGCTGCTCTGTAGAACAATCACCCCATAATGGCTGCTTCAAGTATTTTTTTTGTCCTAGTTGAATCCTAGTTCTGGTTTTTGTTATTCAGGTTTCAAGTCCACTATGAATTTAAACTGGCTTGTGACTGGCTTCTTTATCTTTGATGATTTTGGATTGATTGTTAATCACTGATGGTCTCCCATCATTTTTACTTATTGGAGGGAGCCCACCCAGTGATCATTTGTGTGGACCTGGACCTGTCTCTGTTATGTAGTTTTAGGGTGTTGGCTGTAAAAGTGGTGGATTCAAGATTATTTTCTTATTTTCTTTTTTCTGTTTTTTTCTTTCAATTTTTTTATGGAGGCTATGTTTTTTCAAAGGCTCAAGATAGGGCTCTGGTGATGTTTTTGGTAGAAGAGGAGGAGTCAAAATAAAAAAATAATTTTTTAGGTGTGACCACATCAAGGTGCACTTGGATGTGGGTAAGGTATAAGGGGATCAGCTCATCATATGGCTGGGGGATACCATTTTTTTATTTTATTTAGACAGGATGACAGGTCTAGTGGAACTCAAGAACTGTTGGATACTACTTCAAGATATTCTGTTAGTCCTCCAAGACTTAAAACTGGCTAATTTTTTTTTTAAGATTGCTTCAAGATTTTTATTTTTTTTACTACTGTGAATCTTTTAGTCCTCTAAGACTTTAAACTGGCTGGTTTTCAAGATTATATCAAGAATTTGGCTTATGCTTTTTTGGATCTACTAGTCCTCCAAGACTTTAAACTGGCTAATTACAATTTTATTTCCAGAATTTGAATCCACTATGTGTTCTGCAGTCCGTCAAGACTTTAAACTGAACACTGGCCATTCCATCAAGAATTTAAACTGAACACTGGTCTGCCCATCAAGACTTTAAAGTGAGAGATGATATAGTCCCCCAGGACTATAAACTGAGGATGGTTTAATGGTCAAGTCCTTCAGGACTCTAAACTGATAATGGGAGTTGGTGTTATTCTGGCAGAGGGCATCTAAGGGGGAGTCTCTGAATTTTTTTAAGGCAAGTGTGGGGGTAACTGATGAGCTGGCTTCTCTGTAGAACAGTTACACCAGAATTTTAGTTTGTTTCCTTGGTCTTAAATGCTTTTATCTCTGGTTCTGTCTTTTTGATTTAGGTTTTTAGTCCCCAAAGACTATAAACTGAGGGTTTTGAGTACCCCAAAACTATATAATGAGGGCTTTTAGTCCCCCAAGACTTAAAACTGAAGATTAGTCCCCCAAGACTGTAAACTGAGGATTTTTTTTATGATGATTGGCGGCATTCAGGAAGTCTGGAGAAGTCAAGAATTTTTTATTTTTCTAAGTCAAGAGATTAATTAAGCGTCAGGAGGCAGAAGAGAATCAAGAGATGTAAAAAAATTATCAGCATTGGCTTTGAATTGTTGTATGATGTCTTTCCTTTTCTAAAGGTCCTATAGATTTTTAGCAGGATTGGATTAGAAGTAATTTTTTATGAGATTCTTCTGTTGAGAAGAATGTTGTTGAAATTTATCGTTGATGGTGGGCAATGGGTTAAGTTGGGGTGCTTCAATGGTTCCCACATTGTAATCATCACTATCTGGATGGAAATTAATATAAAATTTGTCAGATTGAATTTAGTATGAAGAAGTATTGGGCTTACCAACAGAAGGACCAGGGATAGTAGAACTAGTGGTTTTAACGGGGTTGGCACTCTTTTTTAAAGGGTGTAATTTGTTGACCAGTCTTGGGATCAAGATGGATGGCCTGAATCTTTTGTTGCTGGTAGAAGGTGGATCAGAATGAGGAGGACAATGGATCAGGTCTGAAACAAGTCTTCTTTCTAGAGTGAAAGGCATCACAGGAGGTTCTGTAGGGTTGAGCCGATGGTGTTATGTTACAGATGAGATTGTTGTCAATGCAGTATTGGCAAGGACCCATGTCAGTAGCAGATTTGGTAAGAAAGCTGAACATGGTGGTTGTAACAAAGAAGAATGTTGACATTCTTGATTGGAGGGAGGATGTGGTCTTTCAACATTGGAAGAGCCCTTTGTTGGTTTTTTTGGTGTTGTTTTGATATGCTTTAAATGGCATTGTTTAATAATTAGGTGTTTTTCTGGATTTACTCAGCAATTATTAGGACTACTGGGATTTGGGTACTACCATTGGATAGCTTCAGTTTTTCTCTATATTTTATGTCTTGTTGATATTTTTCAGCTTTTAATTATTAAGGGGATAACTTCTCATTTTTCATTTAAGAAGATTGCTGTTTAATTTTGTTTTTTGTTTTTTATGTGCTAACCTTAAGTCTTAGGGTTAAGTGCTTAGTACCTTTAGAATGAGCTAAATTTTATCTACATTTTATGTCACAATGTTTTTATATCCTAATTACGTGTTTTAAATGTCTTAGTAGTTGTAGTAGTTTTTTTCAAGTAGTTTGGGTATTTTTGGTGGTTTTCTGACTTTTGGGTGGTCCGGCCGCCTCAGGGGGGCCTCCCAACATTGGGTGGACCACCAACCTCATTTCTAGAAAGCAGGGAAGTGCTTCTAGAGGGGTTTTATGTAATTTGGTGATCAAGAACTCCAAATTTGTTGATGTGCATGGGCTCTTAGATAGTGGTCTGTGGGTACACAGTGAATAAGTGTCAGTATGACTAGTATTTAAGTATGATATTAATGTATTTATTTATGGTCCTACTACTTATTGATAAATTATTTAGTGATTAAACCTCAGGGGAAGACTAATAAAAAAGTTATACTCAAATAAAACTCACAATACTTGGATTTAAATGTGTGCTAGTGGTTGAAAATAGGTAAATATAATATAGTTATAGCTTATATAAAGATAATATCAATTTATAATGGCTTTATAATATATTTCTAGATGCTAATAATTGTATTGTAGTGTTTGTTTGAATTTTAGTAAGTGAATGATGATAAATAACTGTCAAAATCCCTCCATACTTATACCCAAATCCACTGGAGTGCACAGACCTTCAATCCAGATGATGTCACTGCTATCCCCAGCAATTACAGCACTTTGAGGGCCCATCACCTCCCCATGGCGTCCACTTCAAGCAGATTCAACACCCAGACCTCCAGTAAGAACTCTCCATCACAATTAATGATAACACAGACCTATACCATAAATAGAAAATCCAGATGAAAGCGGATACCATAAAGAAACAGGTAAAATAAACAATCCAAAAGAGATTTAATGAAACCAAAAGCATATAAAGGAAACAAATGAAGTGTCCGAGCCCCCAATAACATCCCCAAGCATCCACATTAACCCAGCAATAACCTCCCAACCCATAAATCCGTGAATATCCATCTAAGGAAGCAGATAAAGTTGTCCAAACTGAGTGTATGCACCTGATATAGATGTCTATGCTTCTGTAGGCGTTGTGAATCCACTGATTTTGTCCATATGACCTAAAATAAGCAGAAAAACAAAGGTTATAGGCTATTAAGAGGCTAAAAACCACTTATAGACCTAAATATACATAATATACTGCATATTTCACTGAATATGAGCTTTATGTATACATTTAAGCTTATGTATGTCAATAATTACTTAATATCACTTAAGATAAGTATATTATGACTACATTAACACCTTAATAAGTATTATTAGGCTATGGATAAGCTATTTAAACTACTATAAGTTATATAATAGTGTAATAATTAAATATATATATATTATAATTATATATTTAATTGTTTTAACCTTAAATTTAATAAATAAGCTAAATGAACTTAAGGTCATCTTATTTTAAGCATAAGAAATACTCAGTCCCAGGGATATCTAGGCTGACACTCCCTCACCCAAAAAAAACAATAAAAAAATGTTAAGACATTTTAATTAAAAGTAAGGAGTGAAATAAAAAAATAATTTTTTAAATTTTCTATAATACATATACTGAATAGACGGTATTATTTTGATTTAAATTTTTTCAAGAGATTTTTAAGATCAGAGATTTAACTTTCTGGAATCCACTGGTCATATTCACTTGATTTATTTTTAAATCTTAATAGATACTCAACTCCCTTTTCTTTTTTAAGGTGTCTCTTTTTAAGTATCTTTTCAATTCCTGCTTTTTCAACTATTTCTTCAGGTTGCTGTTTATGCCTTCATGATCTTATTAGAAAAAGAGCAGTATCATTAGAATGGTATGGTTTTATAAGAGATATAGGAAATACAGGATGTTTTCTATCATATGGTGCATATAGAATAACCTCAACAGCGTTATTACCAACCATCTTTTTCACTACAAATGGTCCAATGAATGGATCTTTCAATTTAACATTACCATTTAAATTTAAATGTAGTGTGAAAATAAGGACTTCATCACCCTCTTTGAACATTTTTTCTTTATGGGCTTCATCCCATCTTTTCTTCTCATACTCAAATGCCTTATTTATACATTCTTGAGCATGTTTTCTGCATAATTCCTGCATCTGAAGAAAAGATTTAGTACCTGGATGGATATCCAATCTAGGTAATTTATTAAGAGTTTTAGCAGGGGTATTAGGTACATAACCCAACCATAACTCAAATGGCTTTTTGCCAGTGAAAGAATGTACTGTACTATTGTGTGCAAATTCTAAACCAGGTATAAGGGTTACCCAATCATGTGTGGATTTGTCATTGTCTTTAAAGTTAAGACCAAAAGCACAATATCTTTTTATCATATCTTCTAAGGTTTGTATCATTCTTTATGCTTGCCCATCAGTTTGTGGATGGTGTGCTGTAGAAAGTTTTAATTGACACCCTGAATTATCCATAAGTGATGTCCAGAACTAAGAAGTAAATTTAGGATCTCTGTCAGAAACTATTGCTTTGGGGAAACCTGCTATATTTAACATTTGTGTCCACCATAAAAAAGCTAAGTCCTTTGCAGAAAACTCTTTATGAGTAGGAATAAATTTACACATTTTTGTAAATCTACCAACAACTACCCAGCAGGAGTTATAACTCTTATGTCCTGCTATTTGCAAACCTGTTACAAAGTCCATGTTAATTATTTTCCATGGTGCTTTGGGTTGCTCAATTTGTTGTAATAAACCAGCTCTTTTGCCTGTTAATCTTTTAGATTTATGACAAGAATCACATGTCTCAACATATTTTTGAACATCATCAGAAATGTTAATCCACCAAGCTGTGTTTTTTACTCTGGTTAATGTTTTATTGAAGTCAAAATGACCTGCTAATATATCATCATGACATATACTTAACATTAACTCCTTCATTGAAGGGGGAATTACAATTACATTACTTAATTTTTTCCTGTAATATATAAAACCATCCTCAATGGAAATTTTTCCTTTTTCTAATGCTTCTTTATACTTATTTGGTAATGTTTTTATTAAAAAATTCATTGAAGCATTAGATGGATCATTTAATATTGTAGTGAGTTTACTCAAGTCAGGATCTGAATCATAATTATCAAGAATTGATTGCATAAATTCATCCTCAAGATCTACAATACAAATGCCATAAATGTTAATAATCTCTGACTCAGGAACATAAGCAGGATTATTATCACTATTAGGCAGAGGTACTCTAGATAACAGATATACATTAGAGTGCAAGGTTCCTGCTCTTTGTGTTATAGTCATCAGTCCTCTGTATTCTTGTTCAGCTAATTGCCATCTAAACATGTGTCTATTAGGGGTTTTCATGTTTAAGAGTGACTTAACTGCACTACAGTCTGTTATTAACTCAAATTTTTGGTCTTCAAGGTAATAATGTAGCTTCTCAAGATCCCATACTACTGCCAAAAAATCAAGTTGAGTAGCACCATATTTTGATTCACTACTTCTCAGAGTACATAAAATATAGCAGATTACTACTTCTGACATTTTTTCTTCAATAGGGGGTGTCAGTTCTGGCAAATCCGCACTTACAAATCCGCACTTAAATTTGACCAAATCCGCACTTAAATAAGTGCGGATTTCCAAAACACACTAGCCCCAATACTGGTGGATTTCAAAATGAAATAAGTCACTTATTTCACTCAAATCCACACTTTCTCAACCGAAAGTGCTGATTTCACCATCAAGTCCCATTTCACTGATTTGTCAGCATCATCCCATTCATACGCAGCACTCCGCAGCATAGCACTTCATAACTCAAAACATCGTACATCACTTACATCTTCATATCATATCATATAAGAGTTATGCCTTCCTCACTTTCAAATCGTGATAAATTACATAAAGCAATGACTTTCATGGCTCTTGAACTGCTGTTGGACTCTGATTGCAATTCTGATTCTGATCTAGAAGAAGATTTTGTCTTTTTATCAAAAATGGCCACGAAACATTACCTTCTTCCCAGAAAGCCTCAAGTACTTCATACCCCCAAGTACACCATCCAAACACTTCTTAAACTATCTACACCCAGTTTTAGAGAGCTGTTCAGGACTTCTCAGGAATGTTTTCTTAAATTGCTTGAGCTTATTCAGGATCATCCCATCCCATATTTCACAATAATTCTCAAAAAGAACAACAACATCCTTCAATTCAATTGGCCATCACACTATGTCATTTGGGTTCAAATGGTAATGGAGCTGCTTTGAAACGTTTAGAAAATGTCTTTGATTTAGGGTATGGTTCAATTAACACTTATACCAAACAATGTATCACTGCCATCAACTCCTTGTAATCTCAACTTCTCACCTGGCCAACAAAAGAAGAGCGACTTGAATCATCTCAGGTTATGCAAGCAGAGGGCTTCCCAGGATGTATTGGTTTTGTTGATGGTACTGCTATTCCTTTGAGCCAGAAACCTGCTCAAGGTGGAAACAATTACTTTCACATTCTCGTCAAAAATTTTCACCAAAATATTTACAAGTCAAAAAAATTCTATATCTGTTTTAAAAAATTGGCAATACTTTCCCCTGCATTTTATTGAAGCAAGGGGTTGATATCACCAAAATTTTTCTAAGTCATCAATTTCACATGTCAGATTTGAAAATTTGGCAATACCCCCCCCTGCATTTTATTGAAGTAAGTGGTGGAAGTCATCTAAATTTAATATAATTACGTAAATTATTAAATAAATATCTTATATATATCAATTTCCCTAGTTTAAAGTAATGACAATCCCTTAAGCCAAAATGCAGATCAAATCTAGGAACAAAAGTTTGGGACTTTCCACAGGTATAGGCTAGAGGAACCCCATGAAACAAATAAATGTTATCATGATTACCATTTATACAACACAAGGTTGTGGGCCCATTACTTTAGTTGAGGAAATTGATACATAAAAAATATTTATTAAAAATTTACGAAAAAATATAAAATTTTTGATGACAACTCTAATCCCCATACTTTTTGGATCTAAATAAAGTTTTTTTAAATCGATTAACTTTACCTTCTTTCATTACCTTATTGATTCTTTGAATCAACTTATGACTGATTTGAAATGAGCAACCAAAATGTGTTAAATGTTGACAGGATTCCAAACCAGGAAGAGCTTTGGTCGTTTGATGATTATCCTTAGAAGAATTCCAAATAGTTTCGATGATACCATTTCCCAAACCAAAATCAATGATGCACCAGTGGTCTGGAAAATATAAACCATGTCATTTGATTTTAGCTGGAGATGGTATTGGTTGGCCAGTAATCGGTTTGATATATGAGAATATACCAAAAGTAAGAAAATTGGTGTCCTTGGTATCAGTGTGAATTTTATTGTGAAATCCAGAATAAGTGATAATAACATTAGAAAATAAAAGATATTCGTGGCTGATATCTTCCCGTTCGGAGTCACACCAATTTGGTATTCCAACTTTGGTTGCAAGTTCATGATTTTTTTCAAATGCTTTATTACAGTGCTTTTTGAGTCGAAGAGCAAGAAAAGAGTTAAAGGAAGGTAGAGTGTCCCATAAGCAAAAATCTTCATCTTTTTGAGCTTTAGTGATATTCTTGAGCAACGAATACATGCCTATATAATTGAAATGCCTAGATAATAATCATATAAGAGTTTCAGAATCCTTATCCTCTAAATATGCAATATAAAAATGTGAAATAAGACAAGTGAAATTCGGAAAAAAGGCTCAACTTCAAAGGTCAAAATCTCAGCAACCACTGAACTTAATTCAAACCTGTTTGAGGGAAATGAAAGATATGCTTTAGTAGAATCTTCAGTTAAAGGACATGTGATTTAAATAAACCTAACCCTAATTTGTTACATAAAAAAATGAAATAAAAATTTAAATTGGGAAAAAAAAGGCTCAACTTTAATGGTCAATATCTCAGCAACCACTGAATCAAATCAAATCTGTTTGTGGGAAATGAAAGGTAGCCTTCAGGAGAATCTTCAGTAAAAAGAACATTAGATTTGAATAAACCTAACCCTAATTCCGAGTCTGATTTTCAAAATTTTACAAAAACTTGAAAAGTGGTAATGAAGATGAGATCAAAAGGAGTTTTATAAGTTCACTGTTATCCAGATAAGAGTCATACATATATTTAAGTATGAAGTTTTCATAAAAGGAATGAGATATCATATAGGCATGAAAAAAAGGAGATGAAACTTACCTTGATTGAAAAGTAGGAAAAATAGAGTGAGAAAGATTGATGTTGGAATTGTGGGGAAATTGAATATGGAGTAAGTGAAATGCATAAAGAATGTGCAATGTATGTGTTTCAATGAAATGGAGCCAAAAAAAAGTGAAATAAGGGAAAGGGGGGATAATGACCATGCCAAGGAGGGATGAAGAGTAGGGTGATGGAGCTAAAAAAGAAAGTAAAGAGGGAGAGAAAAAAAAGGTTAATTATAACATTGAAATCCAAAATAACCACTTACAAAAAAAATTTAGACAAAAAAAATAAAATAAACAGAAAAAAACAGAAAAAAACAAAAAAAAATTATAATTAGTAATCAAAAAATCAAAAAAAAAGAATAAAGTGACTTACCTGGAGAGATGAGATGACAAAATGAATGAAACCAAATTGTTTGAGGGATGTTGGAGGAGAATAGGAAAAGGATATGAGGGATGAATGAAAAAAAAAATCACTGACAAAATATGCGATTTCAGAAAATATGCGATTTCATGTTGAGCTGGTGAAAGAAAACCAATGAGCCATCCAAAAAAAAAAATTCACCGTAAATTCCAAAAAAAATGAATATGCAACAAACCAAAATACCAAACCAAGTGAATGAAGTACACAAAGAGGACATTTGGAGAGTACAAAATGGTATGGGAAAGAAAGGGATGATGTGGCCAACATGTGGTTTTGAAATAAAAATCACGAAAAAAGTGCTTATTTGAGGTCAGAACTGACACCCATAGAAAAAAGATTAAGAAGTAGAAGAAATAAGTAAAAAAGAATGTAAACATGCCTGGTCAAAATATTGAAAATGTCAGGAAGGGGTGTGTGCCGAGGATTGATGGGTAGGTAGCAAGGAAGGTCAGTGTGTCACATGTGACAGGGATGGGGTAAGAAAGGAAAGGATGTTTTGTGGCCAAAATGTGGTTGTGAAAAAAAACGGGAAAAAAGTGCTGATTTGAGGTCATAACTGACACCCTTTTTTGAAATAAGTGACTTTTTTGCAAAATTTAAGTGCTGATTTGTAAGTACTGATTTGGTTTGAAATCCGCACTTAAGTTAAGTGCGGATTTGCCAGAACTGACACCCCCTAATAAGTTGTTTTGGATGCAAAGCAGCACCCAGACCAATAAAACTTGCATCTGTATATAATACAAAAGGTAATTGGAAATCAGGTAATCTCAAGATAGGAGCTGTCATTAAACATTTTTTCAACTTATCAAAAGCCTGTTGTCTTTCACTATTCCAAATGAAACCTTCTGATTTCTTCATCAGTGTGGTCAATGGTGCAGCAATTAATTGGTAGTTTTTTATATATTGTCTATAATAACCACACATGCCAAGAAAAGATTGTACATCCTTTACATTTTGAGGAATGCCAATATTCTTTATTTCAGCCACCTTATTTTGGTCTACATATATTTTTAAGCCAGATACAATATGACCAAGCACTTTTAAAGATTCAAACCCAAATTTACATTTTTTCAATGGAAGGGTCATTCTTATTTCATCCATTTTCTGAAATACCTTCTTTAAATGGATTAAGTGTCATCATATGTTTTAGAGAACACTATGATGTCATCAATGTATACCATTAACCATCCCTCAATCATTTTATTATGGAATGATATATCCATTAATTTCTGAAATACAGACAGAGCATTCTTTGGTCCAAATGGCATTCTGACACATTTATAAATTCCCATATGTGTTGTTATCAACAAAAATTTCTGTGAATTCTTTTCAACAGGAATTTGATGGTACCCTTTATTTCCATCTAGGCAACTTATATACTAAGCACCTTTAAGTGTAGCACGTATAGAGGAAATCCTTGGCAAGGGATAAATATCATCTACTGTAAATGTATTTAATGCTCTATAATCACCACAAAGTCTTGCTTTATTTTGTTCATAAGAAATTAGCACTGGTGATATTACACAATATTTTGGTTTAGTTTCAACCTTCTCAAGAATGTTCATTTTTAATAACATCTTAATATTATCCTCTATGTCTTTCCTCTTCATTGGTGAAGCAGGGTATGGTTTCTTTTTAAGACTAGTAGGAATATTATCCATATCACAGGTTAAACTAATTTTCATCTCATGATCTTTTACAAGGACAAGTTCATTTGTACCATGTGCAAAAGCCATTGGAAATGCTTTAATTAAGTCCAAAATATTATTTTTCTCAGCTTCACTTATCTGAGTGCCAAATGATGCTTTAGAAATTTCTGTTTCCAGAAGTTCCATCTCATTGGATTCTCTTCCTTCACACAGAGAATTTGTTACTGACTCAATGTGTAAGACTGTGTTAAAAGAATTTATTTTAAATTTCCTTTTACTATTCATGCCAATTGTAAAATTGTTATTAGCAGGGTCTAATTTTACACCAAAATTAGTCAGAATATCATTTCCAATGATAAAACAGTTACTACAGTTAGTATTGTCCATTACTAAAAAGTCACAAGTTACTCTTACATATGTATGTTGATGTTTAAAGAAAACAGCAGCTTTGTATTTACCAATGGGGTGTAGTACTGATCCAAAACCTCTCCAGTTTTTATTTTGAAGGGGTTCAAGCTTAAACTTATATTCACTTCAATTTTCTGTAATGTATTAGCAGAAACAACAGAACCAGCAGCTCCTGTGTCCAATACCATATTAACATTTTCTCCAGAAATGATAGCTGGAACTGTGATAGGTGTCATTTTAAATTTATCAGCTTGTATATCTTTAATGATTTCAGCATCCTCAAAATTAATTAAAGATTCATTTGAGTCCATATTTAATATTGGTTTTTCAAAGATGGACAAATCATCTTCCAACATACAGACTTCATTTTGATCACTATATGAGATATTGCTGTCATAATCACTTGATTCTTTACTTTTTTCAGTTTCAGTTTCAGATTCACGTTGATTTTCAACAATATTTATGTTTTTCTCACATTTGTGACCTTTAACCCAAGGTTTATTACAATTATAATAAGTATTTGTTTCATACTTTTTAGGTACTAGAGGTGCAGTAGGTTTTTTCTGCTTCTCCTGAAGTGTTTTTAAATTCTGATTTTTCACAGGTTCAGCATTTTGTTTATAAGTGGAATACCTTGATTCGTACTTATGGTTTAATAATATTTCATTGCAAATATTAATTAAGTCATAATATTCAGTAACATTTAATGTTCTAGCTACAACAATGTCTCTGACAGATATAGGTAATTTATATATTATCTTATCTTTCCATAAGTTAAAATCCATATGAGGCTCAATGGCTTTTAATATTTTGTTTAAATCATTAAAAATACCATAGGTTTGTCACCATTCAACGGATTATACCTAGTCTTCTCATACAGTCTCTGCTGAGTAAGCCTGAATTTAGAACCTCCAAATTGTTTTTCAATAAGTTTTTTCCATTCAGCCCAACAGTAATCTTTACCCTCACTTAAAACAGCTTCAAACCATAATAAAGCAACATCCTTAAATAAAGAAATTAATTATGATGTTATTTCTTTGTCTGGTAACTTATATGAGAATTTCAAGTTGTCAATTCTTTGAATAAAATTTTGCCAATCAGAGCTGGCTTCCCCATCACAAGTTGGGTACTGATCAATCTTAGGCCAGTTCTTCTGATTGGATTTTATCTCACTAATCTTAGGTAAATTAAATAACTCATTTACTTTTGATAAAGGGTCTTGTATTTCCTCCTGTACGGATTTGTGACTTACATTTTCAGATTTGACACTACCACCAGATGGTTTTAGTTGTGGTGGTATGGGGAAGGACTGAGATTCACTTTTCCCAATGAAAGGATTATCATTATATTGAGTATACTTATGATTATCCTGGTTCATTAGTAGATTGGCAGTTTCAATCTCAACTTTAGTTAGTCTTTGTAGCAGCTCAGAGACACTTTGATTTGTCTGGGCAAAAGATAACTTAGTTCTTGATTCAGTTCTTAACAATTGTGCTTCATACAATTTTTCTAACTCACAGATTTTGTTTGAAAGTTCACTGTATTTGTTACTCAATGAATCATATTTAAGAGTCAGAGACAAATGTTCTTTCTCTAATTCTTTATTACGTGTTGCCAGTTGAGAAATATTTAATGTCAACGATGAATTAGTATCACTAGTGAGCTTAACTTTCTGTTCCTCACAATCAGTCATTCTATTCCACAATGCTGAAACAATTCTATGGACAGTTGGATTTTTGTTAAAATACTCCATGTCTTCCTTTTCAATTTTCTCATTCTCCAGTGAGCTTTTCATCTCACTAGTAGGTGGTGGCAACTGAGGATTAACTGTATTATCATTATGAATAGTACTGTTATTGTGGACAAAAGACAAGTCAGGTGTATATACATCAAAACCTAAATTTCTTAAATCCTCCTCTATTTTCTGCACTGATTTAACATCAATAGGATTACCTATATTGTAATTATCAGTATTGTGCTCAATCTTGGAGGGTAATCTACTTACCATGGGATAGATGCCAGTCCTGATTTTTGGTGCTTTTTTCCTTTGTAGGGGTGAGCTGAGGAAGTCTGATGAGGTGGTGTATCCCTGTTGCAGCTGTGGCTGGTCCATTGTTGATGGAACCAGTCCCACTTCCATTTGTCTACCAAGATTTTCTCCTGGGAGTGAGTTGACCCACCTGGGATAGGGGGTTTCTGATTTGATTGACTTGGCTGGCCTCCCTTTAGCTCTGCCAATGCCTGATTCATTTGCTTAAACCCTACCTTGCAATTGTTCTGTATTTGCTCTACCTCTTTGAACATGAGAGACTTGGATTCTTCCAACTTCAGAACCTGTTTGGACAAGTGGGACAGTTGATCCTGAAGAGGAGGAGACATCTTTTTTATAGTTATCTTTTTTAACAGGGCGTCTTTTTCCTCTATGCTCATGTTCTCTGCCTGGGGGTATTGTTGACCCTCCATGGTGATGTCCTGGATAGTTTTCGTTAACTTTAGACATGATATTATAAGCAGGCTTTTCACTTACACTGCCCTGAGGAGCACTCATATTGTTCAGAATTACAATATTTCACGTCTACAGAAAGGAAAAACTGTATGGAATTAGTAGACAAAAATTATTAGCAATGTTATTACTAATAAAAAAGCAATGGAGCTTACCCTGAATTTATATCTTTATTTATTTAAATAAAATATAAGAAAAATTTGAAAAAATCTGTTAAAAATATAATAATATGTTTAACTAGACCTTTATAAGGGAGAATTATTAGCTTACCAAGCTTTAACCGAATACCAATTAAATTGGGTGTTATATTGGTGCCCAAATACCAAGTGAAATTGGGTTTATATTGGGTACAGTTACTACTGTAAATACCTAATTTTTATGATAAAAAATTAGTACAATTATTATAAGGATTCTTTTCCGAGATCACTGAGTTATGATGACCCACTAATATGCAGCAGACCCAAATATTAGTTTGTTTTTGAGCTATACTAAGTAAAAATCACGTCCTAAGGCTTATACTAAAAAATCAACAGTAATCAAGGAAAGACCCTCAATCGTCAGTATGACTCGTATTTAAGTATGATATTAATGTATTTATTTATGGTCCTACTACTTATTGATAAATGATTTAGTGATTAAACCTCAGGGGAAGACTAATAAAATAGTTATACTTAAATAAAACTCACAATTATTGGATTTAAATGTGTGCTAGTGGTGGAAAATAGGTAAATATAATATAGTTATAGCTTATATAAAGATAATATCAATTTATAATGGCTTTATAATATATTTCTAGATGCTAATAATTGTATTGTAGTGTTTTTTTGAATTTTAGTAAGTGAATGATGATAAATAACCATCAAAATCCCTCCTTACTTATACCCAAATCCACTGGAGTGCACAGACCTTCAATCCAGATGATGTCACTGCTATCCCCGGAAATTACAGCACTGTAAGGGCCCATAACCTCCTCATGGCTTCCACTTTAAGAAGGTTCAACACCCAGAACTCCAGTAAGGACCCTCCATCACAATTAATGATAACACAGACCTATACCATAAATAGAGAATCTAGATGAAAGCAGATACCATAAAGAAACAGGTAAAATAAACAATCCAAAAGAGATTTAATGAAACCAAAAGCATATAAAGGAAATAAATGAAGTGTCCGAGCCCCCAATAACATCCCCAAGCATCCACATTAACTCAGAAATGACCTCCCAACCCATAAATCCGTGAATATCCATCTAAGGAAGCAGATTAAGTTGTCCAAACTGAGTGTATGCGCCTGATATAGATGTCTATGCTTCTGTAGGCGTTGTGAATCCACTGATTTCGTCCATATGACCTAAAATAAGCAGAAAAACAAAGGTTATAGGCTATTAAGAGGCTAAAACCCACTTATAGACCTAAATATACATAATATACTGCATATTTCACTGAATATGAGCTTTATGTATACATTTAAGCTTATGTATGTCAATAATTACTTAATATCACTTAAGATAAGTATATTATGACTCCATTAACACCTTAATAAGTATTATTAGGCTATGGATAAGCTATTTAAACTACTATAAGTTATATAATAGTGTAATAATTAAATATATATATATTATAATTATATATATAATGTTTTAACCTTAATTTTAAGAAATAAGATTAATGCACTTAAGGTTACCTTATTTTAAGCATAAGAAATACTCAGTCCTAGGGATATCTAGGCTGACAATAAGACAGTTTGGGGCAACTTTATTCATCATACAACCATCCAGAGGTGATATCCTTGTTCCTCACTCAGTTTTCACTTTTTTTTGGCCACAATTGGCTGTGTTTGTTGCAAGGTTAGTTCTTCATTTAACCCAACTTTGGAAACTGTTTTCTCTGATGTAGGTTTGTAACCTGCATCAAGTATTGTTTCTGTTTCCTGTGCAAGAAGTGCACAGTGTTTGTTTTTCTGGTATAGATTTTTCTGCATTTCAGGTTCTTTGGTTCTATGTAGTCTATCTAGGCTACTATCTTGACTTGTTAAGAAGTCAAAAAGTGTTTTTGAAGGAGTATTTTAACAGTCTCTGATTTGCTGTAGCAAGTAAATCTCACCTGGTATTTCTCAAAGGGACAGGGGGTTTTCTTTCGAGTTCTACTCCAACTCCCTTGGTCAAGGCCTATAGCTAGTATTATAGAATTGTCTACAACATTTGTTTAAGACATTATTATAACTGTTATAGTACATACATACTATACTACATGTTTGAAACATGAATCTTTTATATGTAACCTCTATGATAAATAATAAGGGGTGTCAATTCTGGCCAATCTGCATTTAACTTAAGTGTGGTTTTCAAACAAATCAGCACTTAATTTTTTTGCAAAAAAGTCACATATTTCAAGAAATGGGTGTCAGTTATGACCTCAAATAAGCACTTTTTTCTCAATTTTTGTTTTCTTCACAACTAGATGTTGGCCACATTATCCCTGTCACATGTGAAACACTGACCTCCATCCTCTCATCAATTCTTGGCACACACCCCTCACTGAGATTTGAAAAATTTTATTGTAACATTTTTAACCAGGCATGTTTTTTCCCTTGTTTTTTTTATGTTTACAACCTCTTAATATCTTTTCTTGTAAAATACCAGTTTCATCATTCCTCCCAGAAAATCCAACACTCAATAGGCAACTCAAAAAAAACTTTATCACAAAGTTCTTCCTGTAATGCAAGCCCCTCACCTGAAGAACCAAAGTCTGGAAAGCTAAAAAAAAAGGAAGATTATCTCATAATCATCAACTTCCTCAAAATTAAATCAAATTATGATTCTTGTTATGGATGTGAGAAGTCAACCCAAATTAATCATCCACCTTCATCAAAGGTCAATGGCTTCTTGTTGATGAAAAATGAAGTAAAGAAGAAAACAAAAGGGAGAATCAAAATCAATCTTAAGCAAATGAAGGAGAGGTTCAAAGGTTATCAATCAAAATATAAAAAAGGCTCATTTTTCTTCCACTTCCACTGGCTTTGGTATTGATGATGATGATTTAGAGAAGGAATTACTACTGTTTCCAAAAAGCTTAATGTCATGTGTCCTTTCCTTTCTATGAGTAAATGGATATTCTTTTTGGTTACAAAGTTGATGTCAACCCTTGGTCTTTACATGATACTACCAAGGATATTCCCTCTGGCTTTTAACCATCTAATAATCCTCCCAACACACTGTTTCTTCAACAACATCAATCCCCTCCAGCCTCTAACAATAGTTCACCTGAAGATAATCTCTATTATCAAGCAGAACAATTATTTCAGAGCAGATCTGAGTCATAAGAACCCCTTTTCATTGATGTATGTTTTTTTTAATTTTTTCATAAACTCTTTGCTAAATTTCTTGTCCTTTCTTTTCTACTCTCCTCCTGCTCAAACTCAAATTTCAAAAAAGAATAACAATTCCAGCAATAACAATCTTGCTTTGGAAGCTGCCTTAGATGAACCTCTTGAACCCTCTAGCTCAAACTCCAAACTAAAGCATCAAGCCTCAACTTCAATGAACTTATTGAAATTTTATTTTTTGTCTTAAATTTCATATGAATCAAATTCAACTTACATCTACCTGAATAGATCAAGTTCAATGAAAATGTATCTACAATCTTTTTCTAGGTTTTTAAGATTCATTCAACTCCAAGAAAAATAAATATCCATACACAACTCTTAAAATTAATTCAATGGGTAAATAGCAAACACTTTAAAATAAAATTCAATTTGATTGTGTTAAATTTATTTTTAAATATATTGAGTTCTACTTTCTCATAAAATTAAAATCCCTTTAATAATTATCAATATTTTATTATAGTATAATAAAATTTACTTTAAAATGATGTAGTAGTTTCTATTTTACATACTTTGTTTTATGAATTAAAAAAAATTAAATTAGATATATAGAAATATCATCATATAACTCAGATTTTAGGATCCTGCACCTGAATTAAAAATAGATGATGAAGGCTAAGTCAAGATTTACAAGGAAATTTAAATTCATATTATTTAAATATTCCTCTTCTACAAGGCAAGTTTTAAAACTAGAATTAATTTTTATTGGATATCTAAATTGATTGATAGAATCATTATTCTCAATATATCTCATTTCATTTTGTTGATTTTTTCACTTCTACATTTGCAGTTATATGCCTCACTAAAATATAAATATATGATGAAAAATATTCAACTTATCAAAAAAAATCACAAGTCACACTAGTGTACAAATTTCAGCTAATTTAAGATTGAAAAATTCCACTAAATTAATTTAAGTTAGATATGAAAGTAAATAATGAATTAATCAAAGAAAAAAATTAATATTTAATTGTCTATTAATTTGTTTTTTATTTTTATTTTTACTTAAATAAAAATAAAATAATACATTGTTTCACTTTAATTATTAATAAGAAAAAACTTATTTCAAAAATTAGCAAATTTATAATATTTGTAAAAATAATATTAATAGTACAGATATATTTATGATGATGCATATGATCATTTAGGAAAGATTTATAAGATATTGTATACTTTTAGTTTCCATTTGCAATAATTAAGCAAGTTTTACAAAGCTATATTTTGTTTCTTATATTTTATTTTATTATATTTTATTTTACTTGTAGCAATGATAATTTTTTATTGTATTTAGAATTTTCAATTTTTACATCCATTTTTCTCAATACTTTTATTGTTTTAGGTTTTTCACTGGATTATACATAATCATCAGCTTCTTAAAATTTTTTCATGGAATTGTGTAAATAGATCATTCTACCACTAAACTAAAAGTATACCTGTACAATAGAATCACATTTTGACCTATCACTACTTAATGGTGTTTTAATTTTTTATTAACATGTAAAGCAGAATATTTTTCTGTATTTATTAAAATTTCAATGTCTTTAGTAACATTAAGGGGTATCAATGTTCAGGGATCGGCAATTAGGGATCAGGAATTTTTTTTTCCAGGATCAGACATTATTAATTGCGGAAAATTCTTATCCACTAGCCCCGGGGCTAGTGGATAAGGAATCCATGATAATGCATTATCCCGCCTCTTATACCCCAATTTCCATTCCTAATTCCTGATCCCAAACTCATCTCATCCATGATGGATTTGAAAGAAAGTCACATGACTCATAATTGCTGATGCCATCCTTAAGTCTTTCCTCACTCTATGCTACTTAATTTTGGTGGCGAACACTTAAGTTTTTTTTCTATCTACACACCCCAACTGCACATTTGGCCGTGAATTCCCACTTCCCTCATCACATAACCCTTCCACCGGCAACAATGAAAAACCTCTCTAGTAGATGGCTACTTCACTCCACTATTAATGCCATCACTTTAATTTTAGTTCTCTACTATAAATCTGACTCTGATTTGGAAGATGCTTTAGCTTATATGTGTTTTCTTTCCAAAAAGTGTTACATCATCACCAGGGGGCCAAATCTTTATCATGATCCCCAATATGATCTGGCCTCCATTCTCAACATTCCTCATTTAAACTTCACACAACATTTTAGAACTTCTCCCGATTCTTTCTTCAAACTTTATCAACTCATTTCCGAAAATCCTATCTTCCATAACAATTCTCATAACAAACAGCGTAATCCTGCCATCCAACTTGCTGTTGCTCTATGTTGCTTTGGCTCAAATGGAAATGGTGCTGCCGTAAGACGTTTGGATAATCTCTTTAACATAGGATATGGTACCGTGATATTATACACCAAGCGCTGTATGATTGCTATCCTTTCCCTCAAGTCTCAAACTCTTGCTTGGCCAACTCCAGAACAGCGACTTGAATCCTCTCAAGTAATGCAAGCTGAAGGTTTCCCTGTCTGTATAGGTTTTGTTGATGGCACAACCATCCCTTTGAGTCAAAACCCTGCTCATGATGGCAACCATTATTTTGATCACAAAAAAGGTTTCTTCAAAATCTTCTCCAAGTTCTCATCTTTTACAATCTAACTTTTTATCTTCTTTCTAGATACTCTATTGCCGTTCAACTTGTATGCGATGTCAATAAAAAATTTATTGCTTTTCACAGTGGCTGCCCTGGATCATGTCATGACTCTTCCGTCTTCCAAAGAATGAGGATTTCTCAATCCCCTGAATCATACTTTGATGAATCTCAGTACCTCCTTGCAGACTCAGCATATGCAAGTGGAAAGTACATTATACCTGCTTTCCGTGGTGCAACTTCAGAAAATGACCCCAAAACTGCCTTTAATTATCACCTTGCACAATCAAGAGTACAAATTGAACATGCTATAGGTATTTTAAAGGGACAATTCTCTAGTCTTTGGGAGCTCAGAATCCAATTTCAAAAAAAATTGGAGATCAAAACTGCAAATCATTGGATCTTGACTTGCGTAATACTCCACAATATTCTAGCTGATTTAAAGGATGAGTGGAATGATCTTTATGAAGAAGAGGATCCTGAACCACCACCGGCACTCCCCTCCCTTGATTCACAAATCATTCAATCAACTGGCATACGCTCCATTATAATGCCAATTACTCTCCAACATTTCACTTTGCAACGCTTTTAATTTTTAATTTTTATGTTTTCATACTTTCCAAACGTCATCTTTGTGTACTTTATTCACTTGTTTTTGTATTTTGGTTTGTTGCATATTCATTTTTTTTTTGAATTTACAGTGAATATCTTTTTCTTGGATGGCTCATTGGTTTTCTTTCACCAGCTCAACATGAAATCGCATATTTTGTCAGTGATTTTTTTTTTCATTCATCCCTCATATCCTTTTCCTATTCTCCTCCAACATCCCTTAAACAATTTGGTTTCATTCATTTTGTCATCTCATCTCTCCAGGTAAGTCATTTTATTCATTTTTTTGATTTTTTGATTACTAATTATATTTTTTTTTGTTTTTTTCTGTTTATTTTATTTTTTTTATCAAAATTTTTTTTGTAAGTGGTTATTTTGGATTTCAATGGTATAATTAACCTTTTTTTCTCTCCCTCTTTACTTTCTTTTTTAGCTCCATCACCCTACTCTTCATCCCTCCTTGGCATGGTCATTATCCCCCCTTTCCCTTATTTCACTTTTTTTTGGCTCCATTTCATTGAAACACATAGATTGCACATTCTTTATGCATTTCAATTACTCCATATTCAATTTCCCCACAATTCCAACATCAATCTTTCTCACTCTATTTTTCCTACTTTTCAATCAAGGTAAGTTTCATCTCCTTTTTTTCATGCCTATATGATATCTCATTCCTTTTATGAAAACTTCATACTTAAATATATGTATGACTCTTATCTGGATAACAGTGAACTTATAAAACTCCTTTTGATCTCATCTTCATTACCACTTTTCAAGTTTTTGTAAAATTTTGAAAATCAGACTCGGAATTAGGGTTAGGTTTATTCAAATCTAATGTTCTTTTTACTGAAGATTCTCCTGAAGGCTACCTTTCATTTTCTACAAACAGATTTGAATTTGATTCAGTGGTTGCTGAGATATTGACTGTTAAAGTTGAGCCTTTTTTTTCCCAATTTAAATTTTTATTTCATTTTTTTATGTAACAGATTAGGGCTAGGTTTATTTAAATCACATTTCCTTTAACTGAAGATTCTACTAAAGCATATCTTTCATTTCCCTCAAACAGGTTTGAATTAGGTTCAGTGGTTGCTGAGATTTTGACCTTTGAAGTTAAGCCTTTTTTCCAAATTTCACTTGTCTTATTTCACATTTTTATATTGCATATTTAGAGGATAAGGATTCTGAAACTCTTATATGATGATTATCTAGGCATGTATTCGTTGCTCAAGAATATCACTAAAGCTCAAAAAGATGAAGATTTTCGCTTATGGGACACTCTACCTTCCTTTATCTCTTTTCTTGCTTTTTGACTCAAAAAGCTCTGTAATAAAGCATTTGAAGAAAATCATGAACTTGCAACCAAAGTTGGAATACCGAATTGGTGTGACTCCAAATGGGAAGATATCAGCCACAAATATCTTTTATTCTCTAATGTTATTATCACTCATTCTGGATTCCACAATAGGATTCATATCGATAGGAATGATGCCAATTTTCTTACTTTTGGTATATTCTCATATATCAAACAATTATTGGGCAACCAATACAATCTCCAGCTAAAATCAAATGACATGGTTTATATTTTCCAGACCACCGGTGCATCATTGATTTTGGTTTGGGAAATGGTATCATCGAAACTATTTGGAATTCTTCTAAGGATAATCATCAAACGACCAAAGCTCCTCCTGGTTTGGAATCCTGTCAAGATTTAACACATTTTGGTTGCTAATTTCAAATCAGTCATAAGTTGATTCATAGAATCAATAAGGTAAAGAAAGAAGGTAAAGTTAATTGATTTAAAAAAACTTTATTTAGATCCAAAAAGTATGGGGATTAGAGTTGTCATCGAAAATTTTATATTTTTTCATAAATTTTTAGTAAATATTTTTTATGTATCAATTTCCTCAACTAAAGTAATGGGCCATTGACCTTGTGTTGTATAACAGGTAATCATGATAACATTTATTTGTTTCATGGGGTTCCTCTTGCCTATACCTGTGGAAAGTCCCAAACTTTTGTTTCTCGACTTGGTCTGCATTTTGGCTTGAGGAATTGTCATTACTTTAAACTAGGGAAATTGATATATATTAGATATTTATTTAATAATTTATGTAATTATATTAAATTTAGATGACTTCCACCCCTTACTTCAATAAAATGCAGGGGGGGGGTATTGCCAAATTTTCAAATCTGACATGTGAAATTGATGACTTAGAAAAATTTTGGTGATACCCACCCCTTGCTTCAATAAAATGCAGGGGAGAGTATTGCCAATTTTTTAAACAGATATAGAATTTTTTTGACTTGTAAATATTTTTGTGATACCCGTCCCTTACTTCAATAAAATCCATGGGGGGTTTTGCCAAAATTTCTTATAAGACTTGTGAAATTCTTGACATGTAAGAGTTTTTGGGATACCGGTAAAATGCAGGGGGTAGTAAAGCCAAATTTTCATATAAAACTTTCATGATTCATGATATGAAAGAATTTTTGTGATACCCACCCCTTACTTCAAAAAAATCCAGGGGTGGGGGATTGTCAAATTTTCAAAGGAGACTTGAAAATTTTATTTAAAAAAAGAATATTTAACATTAAAATACGATATTTCAAAAAATACAGAAAATAATTGTAAAATTTATGTACAAATAAATATGAACACATGAAGTGTGAAAGAAATAAAAGAAACTAGTCAACAAAAAATTTCATTAATTTTTCTATTTCTTCAACAGATTTTTTTGCTTTAATGCATTCAATCAAGAAATCTTTTATTTTAAAACTTTCTTGAAGATGATGCTTATACTTCATCTGTTCCATTAAGTTTTGATGCTCGAGTTTTTTTTCCTCTTTTTTGGATTTTTCAATACTAAGAGTTAACTCGAACTTCTTCTCCTCCAAATCTTGGACCCGATCATCCTTCTGTAAGAAGAGCTCGTACTTTCTGTCTTCCAAATCTTGTACTCTGTCATCCCTCCTTAAAGAGAGCTTGTATTTCTTCTTTTCAAAGCTTAGAGTCTCTTTAGCAATTTCCACTTGTTCTAGAGTGAGAATAAAAATTAACATAAAGTAGAAGAAAAGCAGAGTAAAGTAATAAGAGGTATGATATCACTTACCAGCATCACGTTTCTCTAAAAACTGTTCCATCAAAGAAAAAGGTGTTTGTGATGAAGTATCACTTTTTCGTCTTCTTTGGGAGAGGAAATTTAGACTACTTGAAGCCCTTCTCTTTTTGTTCAACGTAGCATTTTCCTCCTCATCATTGTCACTAGCTTCAGACTCAGTTGATTGAAGATCCTGGGTTTGTTCATGAGCCTTTTAAGAAATAAGAAAAAGATAAGTAAATAAAAAATAGAATTGATAAGATAAAAGAATAAAGAAACAGACCTGAGTTAGATTTGGTTGGGTTAAATCACCTATAGGATCTACAGAAAAGCTATCTAGATATGTCTCATTCAAATGAGGGGAGGCTTGAGTGGAGGAAGAGGATGGGAAAAGATTTGCTTTGACATCATGTTCAGAGATAGGATCATCTCCATCCAACATGTTTACAGGATTAACATCAGCTCGCTCTCCAAAAATTGCATCCATCTCTTTAAAGTAAGGACATAAAGAATCAAGTTTATCGTCTATGGATTTTATGCCCTTAGTTATATCATTGTCGGTAATCCCAAAACCAGTGGAAGATGAAAGAGCCTTTGCCTTCTTGTATTTTTCTCGGTAATGTTTGAAGCGTTCAGACATCTGTTTAGGCAAAAGATCAATCCTTCCCTTGGTCTTATTGCGTAATTCATTTGCCATTAGAAGATAGCCATTAACTTTTGATGCGGGGGGCCGTCCTACTTTAGTGGCATACTCAGTATCAAAACAAGAATCATAGTTAGATTTGGTTTTCAGCCAGTTGATAAGAATGAGATGTTCATCTTTTTTTAATTGAACGGTCTTTGATTTCTCATCTGAGCGGGGGAAAGAGTAAGTAGTGGGAATTGAAGAACAACTGGGTGATGGCTGCCTTTGAGAAGATCTGGGATGACGAGGCATGTTATTATAAATGAAGATGAAAAGGAGCTGAAACAAGCAGATGAGATAGCGAGATGAAAAGGAGAAGAATCAAATAGATGAAATGGGGAGAAATTCTGAGCGGATAGAATGAACAGGATGGGATGAGAATGGAAGTGCGCAGCAAGGTAGAAGGCTGGGATATCCAGAAAGTTGTCCAAGATGTGGTTATCAAATATTGAGGATAAAAATGTCAGATAAGAGGTGAACATTGACACGTAAAGTGTCTAATAACCCAATTATTAGCAAAAATAATTGCGGAAGATAATTGGGGTATGCAGATTATTTTCCGCAATTAATTTAATTGCGGATCGGTCAACATTGATACCCCCTATTAAATATATTGTAATTCAATAACGTTTTATTTTTTTTTGTTAGAACAGTCTTTTCTTTGTACATAGAAAGTTTCATGATAAGAAAATTACATCTTTCTAACTCTTCATTTATATCTAAGTACTCAGAAATATCTATTTCAAACTCTTGGAGTTTTTTAAATGTATTGAAATGTATTTTACTAATTATAATAGAAGAGCCAAGGCAAGTGAATTCACAAATTTCCTAATATCGTGAAGTGAAATGATTAAGAAGGTTTTCTGGCCATAGAATTGCTGTGATGCCATTAGTGGCCTCCATGTCTACTTTGCAAGATATTTCAGGAAAATGAAGCTCTCTACCTTTTTAAAATTATTGATTTGAGTCATAAGATTGATGAAGAGAATTTTTCTCAGTGTCTTTAGGCATGAAAAGTCCAAATGTATACTTGCTACGGTCTTAGTCACAGTGAGTACTATTTGAAAACCCGTTTCAATTTGAGCTTGTTGTCCAAGTAACATTGCCAGAAAATGGTTCCATTTCTTGATCATTAAAGTTTTCTCCAAACCCAGGAATCCTAAGCTTTTGACAGAGTTTTACTGCTTCTCAATACTTAACATTAGATATATTTTGATAAAAAAATTTAAAGAATAACTCTATTTGCCTCATGCAACAATCATACTCTGCCAGATCTAAGGGCTTAGAAGCATATTGACCTAAAAAAATAATTAAAGTAATAGAAGATTAAAACTATTCATAAAAAAAACTATATAATACTTACAAATTAATAGAGACTTTATCATATCTAAACACTGACCATCAACAAACATATTACCAAATCCACCACCATTTTTATGAGCCTTATTTTTCAAAACTCAATGTTCACAATAAAAAAAGTCTTTGATGCACTGAATTGTTGCCTCAACATGTTTAATTGAATGAGATCTTCAATAGAAAATGTTTTCACTATCACACTTGGAATTGAGGAGCAGATTAGATGGAAAATATAACAGCTAGAATTCAAAATAAAATACTGTTCTGGATTAACTAAATTTTTTAGAAAACTCCTAGAAAAATATTTTGCCATCTTTTCATCTGTCTCAATACCATAATTTTCAGCCATAATTAATGCATTCTTGATGTTTTTTGCATGTTTGTTGTTTAATTTTTATCCTTGGCAGTAATTTTTCTTTATAAACAAACTTTTTGAAACCTCCATCTTGTAGTTTAGTGGATAAGAAATTTATTTAATTCAAAAATAAATAAATAAAAAGTGCAAAAGAATGCAATGGTTAAAAATAAGGCCTCCAAAAATAATCTATATATTCTTAATAATGAATATAAAATCATATCCAACATGCATGTAGCAAACATGAGTATTAGCTGCATTTAAAATATTAATCAAGTATTTGAAATTAAAGCTTCATTTTTTTGCTTAAAAGTATAGTATTCTGCCATATGCATTGGGCACATGAGATTCAACTATACCTTAAATATAAACAATTAAATTTGAAGCTTAAATCCAATGCCCAATTATTATGATAAATACAGCAATAATACATAAGTTTGTGTTGACACTTTATTTAATTTTTCTCCATATATCAATAATATATCTAACTGCCAGATATCCATAATTTATAATGTTGAAAGGTATAAATTCTTTAAGCAAGAATCAACTATACCTCTCACCAGGTTAAAAGTTAGACCACTTGCAGTCAAGTGGTTTTTCAGGTATCTTAAAGTATTATCAGAAGTAACCTTTGAATGAATTTCAGTGCTTAAATTACTTACAAGAAAGACCAAAATTCTGAGTGTCTCTGTACCAAATAGAATTTAGAGAAATTTTATTTCACTGCTTATTGTTAAAACGTTCTATCTTATTTGATCTTGGGTGACTTCCAAAAATTGTGTCTCAGCATTACATTACCTTTTTTTACTGGAAATAAGTCATCCATGATAACTACTCTTGCACCATTTATTCCAGGCCCATGAAATAACTTGTCATAATTTTCTTTCTGCAAGTTAGAATTTTAGAATTTACCATAACAAGCATCAATGAAAGCACATTGAAAAGTCTCATACCCTTTTTTTGTTAGGTAAATGTGGGTTAATTTCACTCATTGAAAATTTTTTACATGAACTCATATAATATCCTTAATTTTACCATATTTTAATAGTGAAATCTCACAGACAATGTGAAATTTTTAAAATGACTTGGTGAATTTGTGATTCTAGAAGAGTTGAAATCACAAATTAAAAATTGACTTATACTTTCAAGTTTTTTTAAAAAAATATAAACAAAATAATGCACTTTCTTAGATTACACTCAAACCTGTAATTTATAAAGTTTCATAATAGCTTCTGGAATTCACTTCACCATATTAAAAATAATTTAGATGATTTTATCAGGTGAGGTTTCTCCCTATGTTGATAAAATAAGAGGTTGTAAAAACTATAATAGAGCAGATAAAGGTATAATTAGTTAAGAAAATATAATACTTTAACCAAAAATTAATAGTGAATCAAACCCCTTATAGTACTAAATTTTATTTTATTTCTACTATATAATAAGTTTTTTTAGCTTAGAGGTTATTTTAGAAACTTAAGGAAAATTAATATAGAGTATATAAAAGAGATTACATGCATCCTCTATGCTATGATGAAAAATAAGGATATAAATTAGAATCTTTTTTTGCCAGACACAGTATTGATTCAATTAGTATAAGTAAATCAGAAAATTTATTTTCTGTAACATTTTTTTTTTTCAAACTGGCTTGAATTTTACAACAGTAAAATTTAATAACAGTTGCTAAATCTTCCAACTTGACCTTTGTCTCAGTATCAAAAAGGGACTTCTCCACCACAGACAAATCATTATAGTTTTCTTAGTATAAAAAGGCTATTGGAAGCTCCCCAAGAAACACATCTTCAAAAATATCATCTATAGGAAATCATCTGGGGCCTGAAACATGCTGAACACCTATTACTAGAAGTTGAAAGAACTTGAAATTTCAAAAAAAACTTTTCCTGATAGCTTCCCCAGAGGTTTGAGATTTATAATTTGAACAGGATTTAGAAATAAACACTCAGTCAAGTCCATTTGAAAATCAAACCATAAAATCAATTAGCTATGAAATTGAAAGCTAGAATCTACTCTCATCTTGTATTTCCTCAGTATCAGAGTGAATAAAGATATATTCAAATTATTCAGCCATTTCAGGGACAAAAATTGATGAAGCCATGTTAATTTTTCAATCAGGAAAGTATAAAGATGTGATTTTAATTTATAATAACTTATTTAAAGCAATAAAATCAAGATGCTTACCTGAATTCTTTTAGAAATTTGAACCTTCACTATGCATGTTAGAAACTTGCTTGATTTTTTACCTCTGTATGGTTTTAACATTGAGGATATATTGCATTCATGAGCTGACATGTCGCCTCATGTATGCATGCAAGCAACTTGCTTACTTTTTCACTTCTGTATTGTTTTGAACTTAAGGATATATTGCATACATGAGGCGACATGTCACCTCATGTATGCATGCAAGCAACTTTCTTTTTGTTTTACTTCTGTATTTTTTTGATCTTAAGGATATATTGCATACATGAGGGGAAATGTCACCTTATCTATGTTATAACAAGATCTGTGATAAAAAATAGTGCAATAAATTTTTTAATCAGCACTCTTGTTATTGCATACATGAGGTGACATGAATCTTCATGTATGCAATAACATTCTTTGAAATCCTTCATTTAGGTGAGCAATGCATTGGTGCATACCTACCATACTAAAGAAAATACACATCATGGAACCTTTTTACATGCATATATGAGGTGACATGTCACCTCATGTATGCAATAACAAGAGTGCTGATAAAAAAAATCTATTGCACTATTTTTTATCAGTGCTCTTGTTATTGCATACATGAGGTGACTTGTCCCCTCATGTATGTGATATATCCTTAAGTTTAAAACCATGCAGAAGTAAAAAAGCAAGCAAGTTGCTTGCATTCATACATGAGGCAAAATGTCTTCTCATGTATGAAATATACCCTTGATCTCAAAAACATACAGAAGTGAAACAGAAAGCAAGTGGCTTGCATGCATACATGAGGCAACATGTCACCTCATGTATGCAATATATCCTCAAGGTTAAAACAATACAGAAGTCAAAAAGGAAGCAAGTATCTAACATGCATACATGAGGCAACATGTTGCCTCATGTATGCATGTAGGCAACTTCCCTACCCCTTTCTCATATGACTTTCCACAAAGCATAAGATGAGGCAAATTGTTGCCTCATCCTTATGCAGCTGCACCATTTTCTGATGACATGAGGAAATTCTTTGCCTCATGTAATTGGGATATGGTGTATACTTTGTATGTAGTTCTGTGTGCCAACGTAGAAAAATGATTTTATTTTGGATTTGAGCTTTTTGCTGAGCACATGTGGGGAAACATGGGGCCATATGTCACCACAATTTTTCCTGCATTTCAGATTTAGTATGAAGTAAAATTATATCCAATATTTGAGGTAAAATATTACCTCTTGTATCATAAGAGCCTTGTGCCAGTAAGTGTAAGTAATGCACTGCACTGGGTAATGTATTTACTAATGTAGCTGAAACATTTAATTTTCTTCAAAGGCAGTGCATAGAGAAATATATTTCCAAATTCAGTTCTATTTCAGTTGAAAAAAATCTACACTTTCTTTCTACAAATATTGCATCTCATTTAAATTTAAAGTTCCCAAAATTTTGTCTCATCATTGTAATTGACAGATACTTATTTTAAATTGAGATTATACATCAGTTGAGTTATATAGTTATGTCTGCATGTCATAAAACACCATGTTGTCTCATTTTACCTATTTAAAATGCATTAAATTTTCACTTTTCTTTAAATAGTAAGAAGCAAAATGTTTGCTTGTCATTCCACTTAGTAGAGTAAGTAGAGTGGATGTGCAAATATCCAAATATGAGGTGACATGTTTTCTCATGTTGTGATATACTATTAGAATAATTTATTTGCCAATAAAATTGGAATCATATTTTGTAACTTTTATTTAGATATATTTCAGTTTATTTTCCATATACTAGCACTTTCTAGATTTATATTGAATAAATTTTGTCTTGTTTGTGAGATGTGGTGAATTACAGCTAAACTTTTGTTGAAAATTTCAGCTGATTTATTTAAGTACATAAGTTTATGGAAAACTTCATAGTAAATGATAAAAATAAGCTAAGTAAGAGTAGAAAATTTGAATGAAATAGGTGTCGCTTGGAAATGCTTTTGTAAGTCACAGTGGCTGTCTGCAGAGGGGCTGGGTGGTGCACCCCAGCGAACAACTCTACATCCCTTTTAGTTGCTGAAGTGGTTTGTAAGTATATACAGTTGAATATTTTTTTGTATTGTGTTATTTGTACAGGAAATCAAATTGAATGAGTTGAAATCTGGTTTTACATTTTGGAATGTTTTTGAGAAAAATACATGGAATAATTATAATTTTGTATTTTGTATTAAAGATAGATTATTTTATTAGATATACTTGTGCTATTCAATTTATTAATATTATTTTGACCATAAGCTGTTGAAGCTGTGCTGTGGCTTTTCAAAACCAAACATCTAAAAATACAAAGCATGCGTGATATTGGATTTTATATATAAGTTAGCTGTGATCCACCATAATTTTAACTTATTTTTGTGAAAAGTTTCAAAACATGAATTAAAAATTAAGGGCATAATTCAGGCTCCTTTTTTCCTGCATATTTATGGTCATACTACTTATCAGCAGCATGGAACTAGAATTTCTTACATTTCTGTGTCCATAAGCAGATTTCCTCATTCCAACGGCTGGTTTTTCTCTTGTAACAGTGGAAGATTAAGTATTTTCTTGCATTATAATTTCTCAAAATCTATGGTTCAAATTTTGCAGAAATATTTTACTAATATTGTTGACTAGTGGAGCTCAAATTTTACATGAATCAACCATTCATCAATATTTAAAAATTTTAGTTGTTAATTTGGATATCTTGTAACTTTAATATATTTGAAAAACTTATTTCAGTTAATATATCTTTCTGAAATATGTTATGATAGTTTATCTTGACCTACAGTGTTCAACAAAGCTTTACTTACTATGAGAAATCCAGTGATAATTTAGATTATGTGACTTACTTGGAAATGAAATGTTTCTATTCTTGTATAAATACTTTTTTCTTCATTAATTATCCTCTTTACTGTTGAACTTTATTTCCTTCCAAGATCAAAAAATCTTATAATTCCTTTCTAATCTGCATTGGATTTCTTCAATCTCACATATGTGAAATCATAAGCTCCCCAGTTTTGATGGAGAAACTTGTTTCACTTTATCTCTCTCACAAAAAACACACTATCAGGGCTAGGGAACATTCACCTCATATTAGCATTGGTAAAATTTTCCATCTTATTTTAACATCTTTTATGACCTAAATGGCCCACCAGTCTAATAATTATTAGTTGATCCTGCTGGGGGTCTGCTTCCTGGGTAGGATTCACCGTCTATATGGGTTGATGATACATTATTACCCCAAAAGGATAACAATTATCCCCAAAAAATTAAAAAAATTCGATTTCCTATCTTTCTCTTTTCCTAGTCAATTTCTCCCAAGTACTTGAATCACTCTTCAGCCTAGCTATTCTTCTGCCTGACTATAAACTATAAATTCAATTGTGCTGTTCTGTAAAAGATATATTCAATTAAAATAATTAACTATCTTCTCTCTCCCCTGATTCCTTATTTCTAATCAGAGCTAATTATCCTTTAAAAATTATCAATGATGAGGTTTTAGCACAAAGGAAGGCAAAAAACAGGTCAATCAGCAACTTATCATCTTACAAAAAAAATTAACTACAGAAAATCATGTGATAAAACTGGAAAAAAGATTATATTCTACCCACAACTTTCATATGAAGCTAAGGGAGAAGCAGTGGACAACAGGGAGTAATGGAACGGCTAAAGAGAATAGAGAGAAAAATATTTGGATATAATTGAAAAAAACATACCTAAACACAGGTAAATCAGCAACTGTGAGCCTTTCAACAACAAGTAACTACAACAAAGCATGTTCTAAAAATATAAGGAGCACAGTTATGAGTTTCTGTGATTAGATTTAAAAGAATAAGTAGAGAATAAACATAAAATAAATGGAAAGAGCATGGAGAATACTCAATTCTCCCCACACAGTGCAAAAAAATGTTAGATGCAGCCAAGGGGAAGCAGTGGATAGGGTGGAGCAATGGAAGGGATAAAGATAATAGAGATAAAAATATTTGGATAGGTAAAATGAAAGCAACAAGAAGAGGCTTAATTATATGTCAAAATATACCATTCAGAACAATAGAAAACAAAATTAGATCAACAAAAGCTACTAAACAAAAATACAGAGAAATAGAAAGGTTCACAATCAAATGCAGAATTCACATGCAAGAAAAGGCTAAAAATAAAAATTCAAAAATACCATCTTTCACCACAAATTCTTTGTCTCATGACTCAAGTAAAATTAGAAAAACAGTAACTACAGTTTGTAAAGTGATACCACCACTGAGAAAAAAACTCAAGCAAAAACTAACTTTTGAAAAAAGTGCTTGAGAGAAGGCAAAAGAAGCTCAAAAATTGGTTGGGATATCAAGAAGTGCTAATCCACTGGGTTTTAGAGCAAGATCAGATAAATAAAAATCAACTTCTGATGTGGATAGTCCAATTAAATAAGCTTACTCATAACTAGATACATTTTTCTCTAATAGATATCTTATTTAGAGTTCATACTTCAGAAAATGTCTGCCCATTTTAGAGCTAAAATCAAATTGGGATCTTCTGATACCCCAAATTATTTAAACTATGATTTAAGTCTAAGGCCTGCTGAATTAAAAAATTTTCAAAATCTTATTTGCCATACACTTATTCCCTCATGGCTAATTTACACTCCACACCATGTAGGGGAGACTGGAAAAAGTCTCAAGGCAGTAGAATGGCTGTTATTAAACAAAATTTATTATAGGGTTGCTTTTTTCACAGTTTGTAATAAAGAGAGCTTTGAAAGTCAAGAGAAGAAGTTGATAAATTTTTTTTCACTTTTGGTATCAATAATCAACCTTTTTACTTCCTTTAAATTCAATGAAGATAAAATTATATCTCTTCATAATTATTTGAAGGATTATATGAAATGTCTTAAACAATTTTGACAAAAAGTTGATATCAAGCCTAATGTTAACTTATCCCAAAATTTTCCTAAAGTTCTGTAAAAATTTGGACCAGAACCATAATCAGTAGCTTAGGCTCATGAGCATACTAATTGAAGGTGATTATCTATCTCACACAATAAGAAAAAAAGTATGTTTTCTAAAGTTCTTTATATAACCCATTATACTTTACATTTTTTTTTGGACTTTAGATGAAATTTTAAAATTTTTTATGAAAATGTTTATCTGGAAAGGGAAGCTTCAATCTTTTCTTGAGTGGAATGAAAATTTATTTGTAAAAAAAATGAATGATATTATAAATATAGAAAAAAAAAGACTTCATAATTAATTTTAAATTTATTCTGTGAATAACATGATGTATGGCTGAGATATTTAAACAAGATTGATGGAAAAAGTCATTTTTCAATATCTTCAAAAAAGATAAATACAGTGGTGCTTTACAATTTCTTCAATCTAAAATTAACCATCTCCAATACTAAAAACTTGGTGGTAAGGCTTCTCACCATAATCAAAACATCAAGGTAATGTGAATAATAAGATTATATTATAAAATTGAAATAAGAACAGAGTTTTTTTGTAAATGGGGAATTCACTAAATTCCCCAGATATAATCATTATTATAGTTGGATTGTGTGATGCTGTTGTAACTCAAACTGAAAATCCTTTTTCAAAATCAGGATTCAAAGTATTTTGGTGGTACAATTGATGGTCTAAAAATGTTATTATTACTCATAAAGATATTATTGGACATTATTCAAGAGCTCTCAATCTAAGTGGCTTTGGTGGTGTTTTATCTGATACTGTCTGTGTAATGTCATTAAGTAGTATAGCTGGTGCCTATTAATCACCTTTGTAATATCCATTATGAATTCAATATATGCCTTTTAGACACCAAAGTATGATCTATTGCCTGTTGGAAATTATGCAAACAGCACTATATGAAGAACTCAAATTGGTCCTAATGATTCAACTATGAGCTATGTGTCATGATGAAAAATTGTCTCACTAAAGTTCCAACACAGGTTTGACTCAGGTTAGACCACAGGTACTAAACAACCACTTGACTGAAAGTCGTCTAACTTTTGACCTGGCGTCTACCATTAATAGAATTACAGGAGGCCAATACAATAAATTATTGATATGTAGAAAAAAATTGATCTCATACACATGTGGATAATATGATATTTTATTTTATTTATTTAATTAATATATAACAATTGACAAGAATAAAAATTTTAAAAATGAAATAGTGAAAAAAAGATATACTTACTTGAAATTAGAAAAAAATCTTTGGTAGGAGTTGATTGATTGATAAATGGACTACAAATCTGTTAATTATAATTTTTAGGAATAGATAATTTTAGAAAAATAAGTATCATTTTTATTGAATGAAAAAAATAAAAAAAGAGAAAGAGAAAGAGGAACCAATATAAATTTTGGATGCCAACCAAAAATTAGCTTTTTGATTATACTATGACAAGTTGGAGATGAAGCTGCCAAGAGTTAAAAAAAATCATCAGTTCTATTTTTTTATTTGTTAAAGAGATTGAAAAGGAGATTAAAATACCAACAATCCAAGTAAGTAATCTGTAAACAAGTTACTTTGGTAAAAAACCTAATGATTGAGAAAAATGGATTCCCTAAATGTTGAACTTATATTTATAGTAAAATTAATATTTTTACTTAAGAAAAAATTTTAAGGGAAAAACCAAATTAAAAAACTTATAAGTGAAACAGATGGAAAGCTAATTATAATAACCTGTCTCTTGTAAGTGGAAGGAGAAAAGTAGAAAATTTGTCACTTGGATGAAAATTTGCTTACAGTTATGCATATAGAAACATGCAAGTTACTGAAGCCCGTTGCATGGTATGCAGTGACTTACATAAGGCGTATATGAAACAGGTTTTTACACAGAAATATATTGTACAAATGATCACAAAACATTTTCACATTCTTTTAATTAAAACTTACATATTGTAATACAGCTTGTTTTTATAGGGTTTCATGAAGTATTATTTGAGGAACCAAAGCCTTAGATAGTTGCACACGGATGCAATTAATATTAATTTTTACTTTTTTTTCAAATTCAATCCACATATCCATATCATTTGTTCAAATAAGGTGGGAAAACTCACCTTCAGATTTTATGGACACATTTTTTATCATTTATTATTTATTTTGCCACTAAGTTGAAGTTTGGCTACAAAAGAGTTAACAACCAAGTGTATATTTCTGCAAAACAATCTGCACAAAATATCAGTATCCAAATATTTTATACATGTTAAAACTGAGTATATAAGTTTTGGAATTTAAAAATATCCAATACCACTTTTTCTGGATTTGATTTTTTATTATGCACATATACATTTTGCACTGTCAAAAAATTAATGCCAAATGGCATGTATTGCAGGCAGTTTTGAACTACCTGCAAGATGTATTATTAAATTGACAAAAGCCACTTTTAGTGGCTTTGGTCACTTTATTTTTGTTTTTTATTAAACGCTGCCAGCTTAAAGCTAGCAGCAAATTTTTTTTTATTTTCAAACACACACCACTTCCTGTGGCTCAGGTTATTTTCCTGTGGCTCAGGTTATTTTTTATGTAATATTAAGTTACTACCAGCCAGGCTCCCCCTGGCTGGTAGTTTATGTTTTAAGCAGCCAATTTTGCCTCAAGAAAATTGGCTGCTCAAATCTCACCTTAAATCCTCCCAGCCAGTGTTATCTGGCTGGGAGATGTAAAAATGAGCTGGAAACCAAAGTTTCTTTAAAAAAAATACCTGCAGCCAGCTTTAAACTGGCTGCAAGTCAATAATTTTTTAAAAAAAGTGAGCAAAGTTGCTGCATGCAACTTTTTTGGCTTTTAAATGCAACATCTTGCAGGAAGTTTAAAACTGCCTGCAAGATGTATTATTAAATTGACCAAAGCCACTTTTAGTGGCTTTGGTGAGTTTTTTTCTTTATTTTTTATTAAAATCTGGCAGCAAAATATTTTTTTTATTTTCAAACCCAAGCCACTTCCTTTGGCTTGGGTTATTTTTTTATGTAATTTTGAATTACTACCAGCCAGGCTCCCCCTGGCTGGTAGTTTATGTTTTAAGCAGCCAATTTTGCCCTGATTTTGCCTTAAGCAAATTTTCTGCTGAAATCTCACTTTAAAACCTTCCAGCCAGTGTTATCTGGCTAAGAGATGAAAAAATTAGCTCACAACCAGCCTTGGTTGATTTATTAATTGACTTGCAGCCATTTTTAAACTGGCTGCAAGTCAATAATATAAAAAAAGCAAGCAAAGCTGCAGCATGCAACTTCCCTTGCTTTTAAACACAACATCTTTCTGGAAGTTTTAAACTACCTGCAATATGTATTATTAAATTGACCAAAGCCACTAAAAGTGGCTTTGGTCAGTTTTTATTTAATTTTAATTAAACTCTGCCAGCTTAAAGCTTGCAGCAAAAAATATTTTTTATTTTTGAACCAGAGCCACTTCCTGTGACTCAGGGTTTTTTTTCACTATGCTTCAAGTATGATATCCCTGATGGGGATATCCAGTCCAAGTTGGGTATATTTTAGTAAGGTACATAAGGTAAGAAAAATAAATGTATGAAAATTAAGTTCAAGAAAAATAAATGCAATAAAAGTAAGTGTGAGAAAAATCTCTTGCAACCATGAGAATTTTTTTTTTTCAAAAAAAATTAAAAAAAGGTAAAAAACAGATAATAAAGTAAAAAATAAAAAAATAAAAATAAAATCCTTTTTTTGAAAAAAAATAAAAAACAAAATTTCCCATGGTTGCACCACATTTTTCTTACACTTATTTTTGACGCATATTTTTTTTTGCACATATTTTCCTTACATTTATTTTTCTTCCACATATTTTTCTATCCTTATGACCCTCCCAACAATATCCCCAACTTGCACTGAATACCCCATCAGGGATATCTTACTTGGTGCATAGTGAATTTTTTTATGTAATTTTAAATCACTACCAGCCAGGCTCCCCCTTGCTGGTAGTGTTATCTAAAATTTGAAATCTTGAAAAAAAAATCAGAGGAGTTATAAAATGCATATTCTTTGATATATTAAGAATTATTAGTGGTAGAGAATTGATGAAGAGATTAATGGCTCAAAAATAAACTGTGCCATTTCTGATAAGGAGAGTTCTAGAGCAATAGATATTTTCTATGAAAATGAGATGGGATGGAGTACATTAGAGGGTCTCAAACTTGATCAAATACAACACATAAACATTTCACAAAAAAATTACCAAACACTCCATCAGAAAATGAAATACATCTGCCTTTGACAGGTGTATTTTGATGGTGTTTTTGACCTCAAACACACCTTCTTTTGAGAAAAACAAGCCATCAAAACTGTTGGTCAGTCGTCTAGAAGAGGTAAGAAAAATAGGAGAAAAAGGAGGAGAGAAGGAGGAGGACAAAGGAAAATAAAGAAATAAACCAAAAATATATATATAATTTATTTGAGAGGGAGACAACGGTGAGCAACTTTGAGAGGTGACAAAAACTTAGATTTTATTAATAATAATATTATTAAATGTAAGGGTACTGTGCGGCAAACAATTCTAATTACTATTAGACTTAAAGCAACCTTTGATTTGTTGTATAGAATTTAAATTAGATTTGTATTACTAATAATAAAAAAAATATAAACGTAATAAATTGGTTATTTAATTTGTTGAGTGTGTAATAAGTGATGAGGCTACAGGGGATTATCCAACGCCCTTTTATAGGAAATGGGTCCTCTGAAGCGCTACTATCTTTGTAAATACAATGATTAGAATGGAATAAAACAAATATATCAAAAGAGTAAATGAAACATAACAATATAGAGAAAAACATGAAACAATTAATTAAAACCCCAATTAAGAAACCAATTTTCCCGCCATTAATTCCCAAATCAGTAAGTGAAAATAGTGAATAACTAAACAAGATTGGAACATAGGAACTATGAGAAAAATAATTCCAAACAGATGGTACAATCTGATTAAAGGATATTTTAAGTGAAACAAAAAATACTTTGACGCAACAAAACATGTAATTAATCTCAATTTAGTATAAATTAATTTATTTGTTTTTTCTAACACAATTAAGGGTCAAAAGAAGCGTCATTAATTATTGTTTAGTATTATATGAGAGGTGTTATTTAATATATAAATTTAAATAATTAATTTAAATATATTATAAGTCAATTTTACACTTATAATTATAATATATGTTTTTTCAATTATTTAAATATAAATTTATAATTATTAAATACATAAAAATTCCCCATTATTTGTAGAATATATTATATTATGTTCAATTTAACTGTATATAAAAATATATATAACCAATAAATTTAATGTAACACTTGTATATAATAAAATACTTATATAATTTCATTATGCAATAAAATATTAAGTTATATTCATTAAATACAATTCTTACTCACTCTTTAAGGTTTTATAATTTATATATTATTTACTGGACTCCTTGAATAGCCTGGCTGACACTCCCTCACTCTAAAAAAAACAATAAAAAAAAATGCTAAGATTTTTTCTTTTTGTATTTTTTCAACAGAGCAGGCAGATTTGAAATTTCCTTGCCAGGTATTCATGCATCATGTTCAGATGATTTGTTCTTATTTCTCAATAAATATTCAGTACCTCTCTCAGAAGTGATAATTCTATCATTGAGAATTTTATCAATTTCTGCTGTTTCTGTGACTTCCTGAGGGTTCTTCTTAGGTCTTCCTCTTCTTTTTGGAAATAAGTCACTGTTGGAAGTATAAGGTTTAAGCAAAGAAATGGGAAAGACAGGATGTTTCCTATCATATGGAGAATACAATACAACTTCTACTGCATTATCACCAACCATTCTTTTAACAAAAAATGGTCCTACAAAAGGACCTTTTAATTTGTGGTTACCTTGTAAATTGAAATGGACAGTAGAGATCAACACTTCATCACCCTTGTTAAATGTGTATTCTTTATGGGATTTATCCCATCTTTTCTTTTCATATTCAAATGCTTTATCAATACAACTCTGAGCATGTTTTCTGCATAGCTGTTGCATTTGCATAAAAGATTTTACACCAGGGTGTAGTTCCAACTTAGGTAATTTATTATTGAGAATCTGAGCAGGAGTGTTTGGGACATAACCTAACCAAAGCTCAAAAGGCTTTTTCTCAGTGACAGAATGAAAAGTGCTATTATATGAAAATTCAAGACCAGGCAAAAGAGTGACCCAATCATGAGTAAATCTGTCATTGTCTTGATATTCTAAACCAAAGGCACAATACCTTCTAATCATATCTTCCAGAGTTTGAATCATTCTTTCAGCTAGACCATCAGTCTGAGGATGGTGAGCTGTAGACAATTTTAACTCACAGCCACAAATATCCATCAAAGAGGTCCAAAATTCAGAAGTGAATTTTGGATCCCTATCAGAGATAATGGCTTTTGGAAAACCAATAATATTAAAAATGTAAGACCACCATAAGAAAGCTAATTCTTTGGTGGATACATCTTTGTGGGTTGGAATAAATTTGCACATTTTTGTGAATCTATCCACTATTACCCAACAAGAGTTAAAGCTGTCTTTTCCTGCAACAGGAAGACCAGTGACAAAATCCATATTAATAATTTGCCGGCGAGCACTAGGTGCTTCAATATGTTGTAATAACCCTGCTCTCTTACCTGTTAACCTTTTAGATTTTTGGCAGGAATCACAAGATTCAACATATAATTTTGTGTCTTCAGACATATTAGCCCACCATGCAGTGTTTTTGATTCTAATCAATGTTTTTTCAAGATCAAAATGACCAGCTAATATGTCATCATGACAAAGTTTGAGGATAGTTTCTTTCATTGAAGGAGGAATAACAATTACATTGGTAAGCTTCCTTCTGTAATATATATAACCATCTTCAATAGAAAACTTTCCTTTATTTAAAGCATTTTGGTACTTTGCAGGAAGAGTTTTTATTAATGCTTGAATTGAAGCATTCTTAGGATCATTAAAAATAGTAACTAATTTATTTAAATCAGAATCTTTATCATATGAATCCAGTATTAACTGTAATAACTCTTCTTCCATATCAACTATAAATATACCATGTATATGAACAGTATCATCTTCAGGTACATAAGCAGGATTGGAGTCATTATTTGGCAGAGGCAATCTGGAGAGCATATCAACATTAGAGTGAACATTTCCAGCTCTATGGATAATAGTCATCCTTCCTCTGTATTCTTGAACAGCAAGTTGCCACCTGAACATATGTCTGTTAGGTGTCTTGAGGTTTAAGAGAGATTTCACAGCACTACAGTCAGTTACCAACTCAAATTTTTGGTCATCCAAGTAGTAATGAAGTTTCTCAAGGGCCCAAACAACTGCTAAGCACTCCAATTGAGTGGCACCATATTTCAATTCACTATTTCTTAAGGTTCTTGAAATATAACAAATTACCACCTCTGAGGATTTATCATTAATAATTTGCTTTTGGTGAAGGGCAGCACCCAGACCAATAAAGCTAGCATCTGTATAAAGGACAAATGGCTTGTTAAAATCTGGAAGAGCCAATATAGGGGCTGTCATTAAGCAACTTTTTAATGTATCAAAAGCTTTCTGACAGTCATTATTCCAGAGAAAAGCAACATCTTTTCTGGTCAGTTTTGTAAGAGGCAAGGCTATGACCTGATAATTTTTAATATATTGTCTATAATAGCCACACATACCCAAAAAACTTTGGATTTCTCTTACAGAAGTTGTTGCTTTCACATTTTGAATGGCAGCAACTTTATTATGGTCTACACAAATTTGTAAGCCTGACACAACATGGCCAAGGACTTTCAAAGATTGAAAACCAAATTTACACTTTTTTAAAGATAAGGTCATACTGATTTCATCCATTTTTTGGAAAACTCTATTCAAGTGAATAATATGTTCATCAAAAGTTTTAGAAAAAACAATAATATCATCAATATAAACCATGAGCCAACCCTCAATAATTTCTTGATGGAAAGTGTTATCCATGACTTTCTGGAAAACTGAAGGAGCATTTTTAGGGCCAAATGGCATCCTAACATACTTATATATTCCCATATGAGTAGCAATAAGCAAAAAATTTTGAGAATTTTTCTCAACTGGAACTTGATGATAACCTTTATTACCATCCAGACAACTAATAAATTTTGCACCTTGCAAGGTAGCATGTATTGAATTAATTCTGGGTAAAGGATAAATATCATCAACAGTATAAGTATTTAAAGCTCTGTAATCTCCACATAATCTAGCTTTATCTTTTTCATAAGAAATCAAGACTGGGGAGATGACACAATATTTAGGGGTGACATCCACTTTCTCAATGATATTCATTTTTAATAATGTTCCAATATTATCTTCAATATCTTTTCTTTTTGATGGAGAAGCAGGATATGGTTTTTTCTTAAGGGTAGGAGGAATATCACTCAAATTACAGGATAAGGTAATTTTCATTTCTTCCTGAACAATTCCCAAGACATGAGAGCCATGAGCAAAAGCCATAGGGAAAGAGGTAATAGAGGCAACAATAGAATCTTTTTGTTCACAAGTCAACTGATCACCAAAAGAACCAGTATTTATTTCATGTAATAAATCATCCATTTCAGTTGTTGTTCTACCTTTACATTGGGTCAGTGAGTTACAAGATTTCAACAAATGCCCAGAATGTCTAGGAGAAGAAATTTTGAATTTTCTTTTCCCATTCATTCCTAAGGTAAAGCAATTATTTGCTGGGTCCAGTTTCACACCAAACATGGTTAAAATATCATTTCCCATAATAAACCAATTGCTCAAATTATCATTTTTCATGACAACAAACTCACAAATAGCTCTGACAAAACCACCATTATATTTGAAGAATACAGAGGTTTTGTATTTGCCAATAGGAAATAAGGTAGAACCATAACCTCTCCATTTTTCAGAAGTTATAGGCAATAATTTACTCAAATATTCCTTATCCACTGAAGCCAAAGCTTTTTCAGATACTACACTTCCTCCAGCACCAGAATCAAGAACTACATCAACATTTTTACCATTAATGATAACAGGTGCCTTTAAAGGGGATATAGGAATAGAATTGTTAGTAATATCTTTAATTATCTCAGCATTTTCTACTGAAGATAAATTCAATACACAATCTTCAGATATATTATTTAAATAATGGACATCATGTTCCAACATTAAAACATCTTTAACAGATTCATTGTCATAGGAGATATTACTTTCACAGTCACTGGAAGAATTAATGACATCAAGTTCAACTTCATCAGTGTCTTCATTTTGTTCAACAAGATGAATTTTCTTGTCACAAACATGACCCTTCTGCCACGGTTTGTTACATTTATAACAAGTATTTGTTGCATATTTTTTAGGTGCAACTGGAGCAGAGGGTTTACCAGATTTTTCTGGGAGCTTTATAGAAGGTTTATTCTGATCATTATAAGATTTACTAAGGTAATTCTTTGGTTCATATCTATGGTTGAGTAGTACTTCATTACAGATATTAATGAAAGAAGAATTTTCCCTTACATGCTCAGTTCTAGCAACAATCAAATCCCTAAGAGAATTTGGTAATTTATACAAGATTTTATCTCTCCAAATATCATAATCCAACTTTGGATCAATTGCTCTAAGGATTTTAGTTATTTTCATCAGAAAAACAATGGGCTTTTCAACAGAGGAGGATACATATCTAGTATTCTCATACAGTCTCTGCTGAGCTAACCTGAATTTTGAACCACCAAACTGATTCTCAATCAAGGATTTCCAATCATTCCATGTATAATGATTGTTATCTAAGAGGACAGATTCATACCACATCAAGGCTACATTGGAAAATAAAGAAATTAGCTTAGAAACAATTTCCTCATCAGGTAGTTTATAAGATCTCTTTAAATTATCAATTCTCTGGATAAAGTGTTGCCAATCAGAGGAAGAATCACCATCAAAGGTAGGATA
Organism: Hemileia vastatrix; assembly: GCA_030280995.1. Lineage (NCBI taxonomy): Eukaryota > Fungi > Basidiomycota > Pucciniomycetes > Pucciniales > Zaghouaniaceae > Hemileia > Hemileia vastatrix. The sequence goes on along the minus strand of JASXTE010000017.1, from coordinate 8,666,517 downwards.
TTGGTCTAACTTAGGCCAATTTTTCTGACTACTGGGATGGTCCACTTTTTGGTTTGAATTATTCATTATTAATAATTCCTGAAGTTTAGCCAGGTTTTCAGAAATTTAATTAATTACAGAAACAGCTGGTGCATGACCATCACAAGATTTTTTGCTAGTAGCAAAATATTTTACAGACTCATTGTCAGTTTGTTTAATGGTTGAAATATGAGGAAGAAAGGATGAACTTTGTTCAGGTTTTTTCCCTTTATTTTTATGCAGCTTATTTACAGAAATCTCATTTAATTCATTATTGATGGTTAAGGTTGAGAACTTTTCCTGTAGGTCAGACACATAGTTTCTTATTCTTGGAATTTCAGACATCTGGTCATTTACTTTTGCAAGAGATAGAACATTTCTGTCCTCAGAAACTGAGTGTTTGGTACTTAGTGCATGGAAATCATTTTTTAGCTTCTTAAACTCATTTTGCAGAGATTTTATTTCATTCTTGAATGAATAATTTTCCTCAATAAGGGGTTTCAATTCACTCAAGGTCTTATGTAGACTGATATTTCTATCTGAGATAGCTCTATGGTCACTTCTTATTTGTTTTTGTTGACTAAGAGCAATATTCAAGGTTTCTTTGATTTTTAAATAAGCTGTATCTTGTACAGAAGAACTCACTTTACATTGCAAGTGTAAATTATTTAATCTATCATTTTCATGGATTAACACATCTCTCACATGTTTGTCTTTCACAATATTAAAATCAAGGGTATCTTTCAATATTTCCTCAGAAGTTTTTTCAATTAAGGTATAGATTTCAGGGGGAACAGAATCATTTTTAATTGCAAGAGAGGGATTAATTAAAGATGTAGAAGTTAAATGTAAAGGTTCATCAAATGACAATTTGCTAATTACATCAATAGGGCTACTAGTTACAGGAATCTGTCTTTTAACAGGTTTAACTGTTCTTTCACCATGTTCAATAATATTACCTGCAGAAGAAGATTTATTAGAAAACATACCCAAGTGACTATCAACCAAATTAATTACCATGGCAGAGGAGGAAACTTCCCCTGGGACTGGGTTTGGGATTGTGCTTGGGCCTTCTTTCTCCTGCCTTGTTGGTAGGGATGAGGAGGTGGATGGAAATTGGGTGTTCTGGATGGGCCAGGCTGATGATGAGGAGGGTGTTGCACATTCTGTTGGTAGTGACTCATTAGATAATCCCATTTCCATTGCTCTACTTCCATAGTATTTGGATTTTGGATGGTTGAGCTGGGTGGCTTTGAAGGTTGAGCCTGAAACTGAGGCTGATTGGGAGGCAACTGAGGAGGGGCCTGGGCCTGAATCTGGTTCCTGAGTTCTTGGACCTGATCCCACAATGTGTCTACCTTTGCTTTGTACGTCATATTTTCTGTCTTCAACTCTTTTATATGACTGGATAGGTTGCTGATTTGTTGTGGCAGAGGAAGCTTTTTTATTTTGAAGCCTTTTGGAAGACCTTTTTGAGGCACTAGAGGCTTTACTTCCTTCTGTGGTACTGGGGGAAGGGGGTTTGGTTTGTTTGCATTTCCTGTCATTTCCACATCCTGCAGTATGTGAGTTCTTTGTGTTAGCATAAGATTTTTTATGACCAACTTTAGAAGAACTTACAGTGTCAGCATCATAGTCAATTTCTATTTCATCCACTTGCATGTTATCCATTTTTCTGCCAAATTGTTGGACATATTAGTGGGAAGACTTTTTAATTTACTTTTTATTTTATAAAAAAATAATAAAAGTTAGTCAATAATTGCTCCAAATAATAAAAACAAAAATTTTATTAATTAAATTAAAGAAAAAATAATTTTCAATATAAAGTAATAATTATAAAAATTATTTTTTTTTTTTAAAAAAAATGGATTGCAAGGTTAAATTGGGAATAACAATCAAGTTAATTCAACCAATTAATTACCAATATTAAATATGGCAATATATTTGGGACTAAGCACAATGTACTTTTAAGCCAACCAAAATTAACAATAATTAATAAAAAAAAAATAAATTAATAATTCAATTTTGTATTAAAAAATGTCAAATCTCCTAGGACTAAGAGGATTTAACACTCTATAATGGTCAACTAGGAAAAAAAAAAAATTAAAATTGAACACTTACACACAGTGAATCAGCAATTAAGCCACAATCACTGTTATTGCAATAAAAATATAGTAATAAGAGTGAGAGGCGCAAAGGTGAACTTACTATAGTGATCGAAAAATCACTTCAAAATAATATAAAAATTAATATTATATAAACCTAAGATGTCGAACCAAAGTTTGAAACACAGTTGCGGCAAAAGTTTCGTTATTCTAGGTGGTCCATGCGTTTTGTCGTTTGTCGCCAGGCTCGATTGTCGTCGTCGTTTGGAAAGGCCCCCAGTTGTCGGTCAGTCGTCTAGAAGAGGTAAGAAAAATAGGAGAAAAAGGAGGAGAGAAGGAGGAGGACAAAGGAAAATAAAGAAATAAACCAAAAATATATATATAATTCATTTGAGAGGGAGACAACGGTGAGCAACTTTGAGAGGTGACAAAAACTTAGATTTTATTAATAATAATATTATTAAATGTAAGGGTACTGTGCGGCAAACAATTCTAATTACTATTAGACTTAAAGCAACCTTTGATTTGTTGTATAGAATTTAAATTAGATTTGTATTACTAATAATAAAAAAAATATAAACGTAGTAAAATGGTTATTTAATTTGTTGAGTGTGTAATAAGTGATGAGGCTACAGGGGATTATCCAAGGCCCTTTTATAGGCAATGGGTCCTCTGAAGCGCTACTATCTTTGTAAATACAATGATTAGAATGAAATAAAACAAATATATCAAAAGAGTAAATGAAACATAACAATATAGAGAAAAACATGAAACAATTAATTAAAACCCCAATTAAGAAACCAATTTTCCCGCCATTAATTCCCAAATCAGTAAGTGAAAATAGTGAATAACTAAACAAGATTGGAACATAGGAACTATGAGAAAAAAATTCCAAACAGATGGTACAATCTGATTAAAGGATATTTTAAGTGAAACAAAAAATACTTTGACGCAACAAATCATGTAATTAATCTCAATTTAGTATAAATTAATTTATTTGTTTTTTATAACACAATTAAGGGTCAAAAGAAGCGTCATTAATTATTTTTTAGTATTTTATGAGAGGTGTTATTTAATATATAAATTTAAATAATTAATTTAAATATATTATAAGTCAATTTTACACTTATAATTATAATATATGTTTTTTCAATTAATTAAATATAAATTTACAATTATTAAATACATAAAAATGCGCCATTATTTGTAGAATATATTATATTATGTTCAATTTAACTGTATATAAAAATATATATAACCAATAAATTTAATGTAACACTTGTATATAATAAAATACTTATATAATTTCATTATGCAATAAAATATTAAGTTATATTCATTAAATACAATTCTTACCCACTCTTTAAGGTTTTATAATTTATATATCATTTACTGGACTCCTGGAATAGCCTGGCTGACAAAAAAACTTTTCTCCTTCATCTTGATTAGTCAGCACTAGGTACACACATGCAATCTCCTTAGATTTTTTTCCACCTAATTCTAAAGGGCTTATTATTCAACATGTGAAAAACATGACTTCCCACCATTTCAGCAGCCCCTTCATCATACACTCACCCTTAGTCTTCATCACCATTCACTAACATGCCTCTTTCAGTCCATTATCAACTAGAAACCACTGCTACTACTCTAGCCCTGGATCTATTGGTTAACTCTGATACCAACTTCAATGCTGAACTTGTCTGGGCTTACATGTGCAACATGCTGGAGAATTGCTACTTATATTTGAGAACATCTTACATACAACACCAACCACAATTTAACTTTGAGAGTCTTTAAAACATTCCTGAAAATAGCTTTAAACAGATATTTTTCACAACCTTTCCTGGATTTCTCAGTTTACTTGAATTGATAAAAGATCACTCAATTTTTAGAAATGATTCTTTTTGTTGGTCAGTCGTCTAGAAGAGGTAAGAAAAATAGGAGAAAAAGGAGGAGAGAAGGAGGATGACAAGGGAAAATAAGAGGTATAATTTGTAATAGTATTTTAATTTTATTTAAGAGGGAAAACAACGGCGAGAAACTTTGAGAGATGACAAAAGCTTAGTATTTATTAATAATAATATTATTTAATGTAAGGGTTCTGCGCGGCAAACACTTTTAATTACTATCAGACTTAAAGCAACCTTCAATTTGTTATATAGACTTTTAATTATATTTGTATTACTAATAAAAAAATATAAACGTAATAAAATAGTTGTTTAATTTGTTGAGTGTTTAATAAGTGATGAGGCTACAGGGGATTATCCAAGGCCCTTTTATAGGCAATGGGTCCTCTGAAGCGCTACTATATTTGTAAATACAATGATTAGAATAGAATAAAACAAATATATCAAAGAGTAAATGAAACATAACAATATAGAGAAAAACATGAAACAATTAATTAAAACCCCAATTAAGAATCCAATTTTCCCGTCATTAATTCCCAAATCAGTAAGTGAAAATAGTGAATAACTAAACAAGTTTGGAACATAGGAACTATGAGAAAAATAATTCCAAACAGATGGTACAGTCTGATTAAAGGATATTTTAAGTGAAACAAAAAATACTTTGACGCAACAAAACATGTAATTAATCTCAATTTAGTATAAATTAATTTATTTGTTTTTTCTAACACAATTAAGGGTCAAAAGAAGCGTCATTAATTATTGTTTAGTATTATATGAGAGGTATTATTTAATATATAAATTTAAGTAATTAATTTAAATATATTATAAGTCAATTTTACACTTATAATTATAATATATGTTTTTCAATTAATTAAATATTAATTTATAATTATTAAATACATAAAAATGCGCCATTATTTGTAGAATATATTATATTATGTTCAATTTAACTGTATATAAAAATTTATATAACCAATAAATTTTTATGTAACACTTGTATATAATAAAATACTTATATAATTTCATTATGCAATAAAATATTAAGTTATATTCATTAAATACAATTCTTACCCACTTTTTAAGGTTTTATAAGTTATATATCATTTACTGGACTCCTGGAATAGCCTGGCTGACATTTTTTGTCCACAAAGAGATCCTGCTATTCAAATCTGTGTTGCACTTTCTCATTTTAGTTCAAATTAAAATTGTGCCACATTAACCCATCTTGAAAACCTCTTCCAGATCAGAGATGGAAATAAATATTTTGATTGTAAAACAATGCTTTGAATCTCTCTTATATACATCACATTCTTCTACTCTTTCTATTTTTTAGGATTTCAGTTGATTAAATATTTTGTATTTAAATTATGAGTAATGTTTTTCTCAATATCTAAATGACTAAAATTCATTCTGTATTTCTATTAATAATTTGATTAAATATGGTTTTTCAACAGCTTCATTAACCAACCCTAATGCACAAGATACTTAAATCCACAAAATTAATTTTTCTAAATCTAGAAATTTGGGAATACCCTCCCCTGCATTTTACTATATTAGGGGGTGGGGATTGCCATTTTTTTCATGCCAAAATTTTTTTTTACATTGGGAAAAAAAAATATTTATGTCAGAAAAAAAATGGCAATACCTCCCCCTGAAATTTAATTTGGGAGGGGGTAAAGATTACCAAATTTTCATTTTAATTTCATAAATTGTTAAATAAATCAATCAAAAAAGATAATCAACCAAGTAAAAGTAATGTGATTCACAATACCACCTGCCAATGATTTCATATGTGACCAAATACAAAGAGATAATATGACAAGCATTGTATTTACAATTTATCCATTCAATACAAATAAATGATTAAATTAACACATTTATACAGCAGCAAGGCTTGATTGCACAAAAGTTTTACATGATTGATTATCTTTAATAATTGATAATTTAAAAATTTATGAAATAAAAAAAAATGGATAATCTTCTAATTACCATACTTAGAACCCCTCCCTAAAGATTTACTATAAATCAAACCTTCACCCCTTGCTTTACATACCTGGTATATCAGACTTTGGTTGATCTGGAATGAAAAACCAAAATGAGTAAGCATTTCACAAGACTCCAAAAAAAATGAGTAAAATTTTTACAAGATTCCAAACCAAGAGTTTCCTTGGTAGTTTGATGATTATCTCTTGAATTTTAGATTGATGATTATCCTGAGAAGAGTTCTAAAAGATTTGATGATACCATTTCCTGAAAAAAATCCAAAATATCAACAAATCGGGGGAAAAAATGATTTATAAAGAAGAAAAATTGAGGAAACAAATTATAAAAAAAAGTTGAGGAATTGACATACCTTGGGAGTGGTACAATGAAAAGTATCAGAAAAAATATGCATATTATGGAATTTCAAAATTCAAAAATGTAAATTAGTTTACATAAAAAGACTCAACTTTAAAAGTAGATATCTCAGAATTTTCTGAGACAAAATTTATTTCTTTCTGGAAATGAAATTTATGTCTCTAGAGAACCTGTAATCAAAATAATCTGATATTTTAATGAGCCAAAATTCAGCAAATGTTCGTATTCATCCTCATGAAAAAAATATCACAAAATAGAAAGTACTCATCCAAAACAGATATTTAGCTGATAAAATCAGAGCCAAAAGCCTGAAGTATTATTTTAAATAGATTGCAAAAGCCCTATATGCATAATATGCAACATTTAACTTACAAATTGTAAATTAGTCTATGAAACAAGACTCAACTTTGAAAGCAGATATCTCAGCAACCACTGGAAAAAATTCAATGCTGTTTGCTGGAAATAAATGCCATGCTCCTGGAGAGTCTTCCAACAAAATGATAAACTAAGCACCAAGTGAGATATCACTGATGGGAATATTCAGCACGAGTGGGGGATATTTTATGGAGGGACATAAGGATAGAAAAATATGTGTAAGAAAATATGTGCAAAAAATTTATGTGTGAAAAATAAGTGTAAGAAAAAAAAATTTCAACCATGGGAATTTTTTATTTTTATTTTTTTTATCCGAAAAATTGATTTTTTATCTCATTTTTTATTTTTTTCTGTTTTTTCACATTTTTTTTTGAAAAAAAAATTCTCATGGTTACAAATGATTGTTTTTACACTTACATTGTGGCATTTCAAATCTGGGTAGGACACTTAAGTGAAAATTTGATTGGAACTTGGTTGGAAGAAAATCATGGTGTTACCAGGTGTTAATTTGGTTGAAGGGAGTTAACTGGATTTTTGAGGTTGATTTTTGGTGTTTTGGAATGGTTATATGTGGTATTTCTTTTGTGATTTGATGGTTTTATAGATTTGTATTTTTGGTGAATGAAGTGTGCTCTTGGAATGGCCACTTTTTTTCTGGTGCACTCTGGTGCGCTCCGGTTTGCTCCGGTGATTTTCCGGTGCAAAAGCAAAGTGTACTGGAAAAATTCTGTCATCTTGGCCAAGTTTGGTCATGGTGACAAAATTAACTCACTGTGGCAAATTTAGCTCATTATGGAAAAAAGCGCTCACAATGGGAAAGTCTTATCACCAGTGCAAAGTTTGGTGACTGCAGAAAAGTCTGGGGACTGTGGTAAAGTTTGGTCACTGCAGAAAAGTCTGGGAACTGTGGTAAAGTTTGGTCACTGTAGAACAGTCTGATCACCAGTGCAAAGTTTAATCACTGTAGAAAAGTCTGATCACAAGTGCAAAGTTTGGTCACTGCAGAAAATTTTGGCTATTGTGGCAAAATTTGGTTATAATTTATTATGCTTGTTAGATCAATAGTTTATTGTAGATCCTATGCATATAGGGTATTATTGGAAAGGTCTGAAGTAGGAGAATCAGATAGAAGGGATAATCTTAGTCTTCTGCATGTTTTTTGTCTTTTAGTTTCGATAATAAGAGTCTTTTTTGATTAATAACAATATTTAACATATAACAACAACTTTAAATAAATTATAATACCCTTATAACATTTATATTTTTATAACACTTTTGAAATACAACAAAACAATTATATTTTCATCACATATACGGTATCATTTGAAAGGTCTCCATCTCAGGGACTTGTTTTTATTGTTAACTCATTAAAAAAATATTTTTAAAAATATGTAAGTCTCTCTTTTCAGATCTTTTACTGGTACACCTTAATTGTTGTTATCAGTATTTCTTTTCCAACAGCTGCTATTTCTAAATCTCAATAAGAATTCATAAAATCAGAGTTTCATCTATATTATAAATCAATTCAAGTAGACTAGTAAGATTAGTTATTTGAGCAACCCTTATTTTACTTAGAAGGACAGGGTTATCTACGGTTTATCTAACTCCTTCGGATTCTGCTTACAGCAAGGCAACTGTCAGAGTCTACCTACATATTTGGCGCCCAATGTGGGGTTCAAAATCTCTAGCTTTTTCTAGGACTTACTTGGATCTAGGACTTTCTTAGCCTGCAAGAGGCTTATTCTTTGGAACTCTAATTAATTTTTTTATTAGCCTGAAAGAGGCTTGCTGTCAGTATAGTCTAGTATATAAGTATGATATAGTAGTGTTTATTTATGGTCCTACTACTTATTGATAAATGATTTAGTGTTTAAACCTCAGGTGAAGACTAATAAAGTAGTTATACTCAATTCAAACTCACAATACTTGGATTTAAGTGCGTGTTAGTGGTGGAAAATAGATGAATAAAATATAGTTATAGCTTTATATAAAGATAAAATCAATTTATAGTGGCTTTATTATATATTTCTAAAGGTTAATAATTGTATAGTAGTGTTTATTGGAGTTGTAATAATTGAATGATGATAAATAACTGTCAAAATCCCTCCTTACTTATACCCAAATCCACTGAAGTGCACAGACCTTCAAATCCAAGGAAGTAATTTTAGTTGTCCAAACTGGGTGTATGCGCCTGATATAGGTGTCTATGCTTCTGTAGGCGTTGTGAGTCCACTGATTTCGTCCATATGACCTAAAATAAGCAGAAAAACAAAGGTTATAGGCTATTAAGGGGCTAAAACCCACTAATATACCTGAATATACATAATATACTGCATATTTCACTGAATATGAGATTTATGTATACATATAAGCTTATGTATGTCAATAATTACTTCATATCACTTAAGATAAGTATATTATGACTCCATTACCACCTTAATAAGTATTATTAGGCCATGGATAAGCTATTTAAACTATTATAAGTTATATAATAGAATAATAATTATATATATGTATAATAAAATAATATATATTGTTATTTTAACCTTATTTTTAAGATATAAGCTTAATTTACTTAAGTTTATCTTATTTTAAGCATAAGAAATACTCAGTCCTAAGGATATTTAGGCTGACACTTGCTTATTTTAAAGGTTTAAATGCTGTTCTTACTTTCTTGGGATGTCTTCTGCTTCTGCTTCTGGATCCTTTCTTCCTTTTGCTCCTTCAGTTAGGATTGTTTCTTGGGATGGCCCAAATTTAAATGGGGAGGAGGCTAAATGGTTTATTATCAGGTATGAATCTGTTGCTGCTGTTAATGGTGCTTCTCATGTGGACATGGTGAAGCAGCTTAGATTTTTTATTGCTGATAGGGAGGTGGAACTAGAGGTCATTGCTATGCAGGATTTCAAGGATAAGGATTGGGTTAAGCTGTCTAAGGCTATGGTTGACAGATGGGGTGCTAGGTTTACTATTCTGGACCTTAATAAAATTGTTGGTGACTGGCAGGCAAAGGGTGGTGTTTCTTCCATGGCTGATTTTAAGAAGCTATGTGTTCAATTCAATGAAGTGGTTGAATATCTTATTCTGGTGGAGAAATTGGTGCATGAGAATCAAGCTAAGGATCTGTTCTAGTCAGCTTGCAGTAGGAATATTCAAATAGACGTCTTGAAGGATCTCTCAAGAAAGGATCTGATGAAGGAACTGCCCAATGGTGAACAAAAACTGCCGTTGTTGGAGATTATGAAGGAGAATATTCAAGCTCATCTTAAATTAATGGCTTTGGACAAATATCAAGAGTCCTGCACTAAATATGTCAGCAAGGTTAGTGAAGTTTTGGCCAAAAACAACAATATCATTGTCAAAGCTCAAGAGGCCAAGAAGGCTCAGATGGGACTACTGGTGGAAAAAGCTGAAGGTAAAGTGGACAACAAGATTGTCGATCACTTGGCCGATTTAACAAAGCAATTGAAGATATTTGTTCAAGAGACACAGAAGGCCAATAAGGCCCCAATTGCTTTTTCATCAAATTCTACTTCTTATCAATAAAGAGGATATGAACATCAAAATTTTAATGGAAATGGCAACGTTAACCGCTTCTCTGGAAATAGGGGGAATGGGAATGGGAATGGTGGTAATGGTTATAGAGGTGGCTATGATGAGCCAAAGGTGTGCTCCTATTGTAATAGGAGGGTGCACAGAGCAGGAGTATGTTTTACTCTTGATAAAGACTTGGATTCTGGGAGAGTATTATTCTATGGTAAAGTTTATAAATTTCCTGATGGATTGATCATCAAGCCCAGAAATGAACAAGCACCTTCTGATTTGGTTAGAAGGAATATGGTGGCTGAAAGGAGAGCCTGATGTGAGGAGTTAAAGGATGATGATTATAATGCCAAGGGTGGCGAAATTGGTGAAGGTAAAACTGGTGGAAATGCTGACAAGGGTGAAGAAAAAGAGGTCAGAAAGGCCACATTTTCAACTGCTTTTGGTGGTTTGGAGCTGGAAGAGGTTGCTCAAGTGGAGGGTAACTGTATGGCTGGTGAATACAATGTTGATGATGCTAGAAGAGCAGCTGCTACTAAAGCTAAGAGTAGCATTCAGAGCCAATTAATGGCTAAACCTGGAAAGGAAGATAACAAGTCAAGACCTGTCATGTGCCACGTTGTACACAATTCTATAGTACTAGCTATAGGCCTTGACCAAGGGAGTTGGAAAAAATCCAGAAAGAAAAACCCCTGTCCCTTTAGAAAAACAAGTGAGATTTACCTGCTACAGTTAATTGGTTCCTGTTTACCAAAAAGCCCCTTTCCAAAACACTTGCCTGCTTGAAGAGCCAAGAAAGTAGTCTCCAGATAGACTACCAGACCAAAAGACTGAAATGCAGACCAAAGTCCACACCAGAGACAGCAAAGATACTTGATGTAGGCTGCAAATCTACACCTGAGACAGCAATAATACTTGCTATAGCTTGCAAGACTATAACAGAGAAAACAGTTGCCAAAGATAAGTTAAATGAAGAACTTACTTGCAACAAACACAGCCAAATGTGGCCAGAAAACAGTGAAATCACCTCCGGATGGTTGTATGATGATTAAGGTTGCCCCAAACTGTCTTATTCAGTATATACACACAGACCACCCTCTAAGAGCCCATGCGCACCCACCAATCCGGTGCCTGTACCCGCCAAATTGCATAAAAACCCTCCAGAAGCGCTCCCCAACCTCCTAAAACAGAGGCAGGCCGGCTGCCCGACATCGGAGGTGCCGCCTGAAGCGGCCTGGCCTCTCTGAAGCCAGAAAACCACTAAAAACACCAAATCTACTTAGAAAAATACACTACATCTACTAAAACCCTTAAAACACGCAATTTCACTATAACAACAATAAGACATGAAATGTAGAGAAAAATTAGCTCTATCCAACGGTACTAAGCACTTAACCCTAAGACTTAAGGTTAGCCTGTAAAATACGAAAAACAAAATCAAACAGTTATCTTTTAAGATGAAAAATGAGGAAATGACCCCTTTAAACTTATACTATGAAAAATGTCTTCAAGACATAAAATATAGAGAAAAACCGGGGCTATCCACTGATATTATCCTTGTACCCTCAGACCCAATATCCACGGTTTAAAACCGGAAAAACACATAATTCCTTAACACATGTCAATTAAGACATGTCCAAACAATGCCAAATCACACAACAAAGGCCCCTGCCAATGTTGGAAGACCACATCCTCCCTCCAATTAAGAATGTCCACATTCTTTCTTCATCACACCACCATGTTCAACCTTCTTCCCAAATCTGCTACTGACATGGGTCCTTGCCAATACAGCATTGACAACAATCTTATCTGCACTATGACACCACCTGTTCATCCATACAGAACGTCCTGTGATGTCTGCCAATCCAGAAAGAAGACCTGCTACAGACCTGGTCCACTATCCTCTGCAACAGATTCATCTCCACCTGGACCCGGTCCCTCTTCTACCAGCATCAAAAGATCTAGGCCATCCATCTTGATACCTAGATTAATCAAAAAACTTCACCCTTCCCATAAGAGTGCCAAAACCGCTAAAACAACAAGTTCCACCATCCCTGGTCCCTCTGATGGTAAAGACTTTAATTTCTTCCTTCAACTTTAAAACTGACTACTTCCCAGCTCCTCCATTTTCTGCTAGTGATGACAGCAATGTGGGATCCATTGCACCACCAGCACCAGACCACTTGCCCGCTATCAAGGCCAAGTTCCAGAAACACTCCTCTCAACAAAAACAACTTCTGCTTCACTACTTCCAATCCACTCCTGCTAGAGATCCACAGGACCTTGAGAACAAAAGACGCCTCATCCACCAGTTCAAGGCTAACTCTGAACACTTCATTTCATCTCTTGATTCCATTTGTAATTCCACTAATACTTGAGTTTGATTCAGAAAAGAAAAATTGACCACACCCTCTACAGGATGTAACCACAAAACAACCCTCAGTTTTAAGTCTTGGGGGACCATCCTCATTTTATAGTCTTGGGGGACTCAAAAACCCTCAGTTTATAGTCTTGGGGGACTCAAAACCTAAATCATAAACCCAGAACCAGAGATCAACCACATTAAGACACAGAGAAAAAACTAACATTCTGGGGTAATTGTGTATAGAGCTGCAAGCCCATCAATTACCCCCAAACTTGCCTTTGCTAAATTCAGAGGCTCCCCCTGTGGATACCCTCCACAAATCTTTCAAAACCATTCCAAACAACAAAAACCCATTCCTCAGTTTATAGTCTTGGGGGACTAATCTTGAAACCATAAATTTTCAGTTTAAAGTCTTGATGGACTAACAAAAATTCCAGTTTAGAGTCATAGAGGACAGCCAGAATTTTGCATAAAAGTGACCTAGCCAATTTCATGCAATACACCCACAGCCAACCTGCGGAGCGTCTGCCTTCACTTCATCTTCTACCCATCACTGGCGAAAATCTCCTCTTATCATTTTCATCATCTTTTACACCACAGATCATGTCTGGATCCCCTGCTGTTGACTCCTCTACTCTTCCTTGCTTCACTGCTCCCAGGGACTATGCCTGCAAACAGTGCATCCATATGTGCAGACTTTGCACAATCACTCTCCCAACTCCAGAAACCAAATTCTACAACAGAGCTTGTGATTCTTGCTACTCCAAGAAAAAGAAATGTGACAGAGATGCCAATTATCCTATTCCTCCCCCTTCTCCTTCTCACAAATACATATCCAGAGCTTGGTCCATCATCTTCTTCTCTATCTTCAGCTCCTTCCAGAAGATCCAGAAGCTCAGCTTCCCGCACTCTTCCCAAAAGACCAGCCTTAGCTTTTCAAGAAACTGCTTTTATCACTGCTAAATTAGGTCTAAAAGCTTCAAATTCAAACCCTAGGCTTCTAGACCGCATCCAGGCGGCCCGCCCGCCTCACCAAACAGTGAAAATCAGGGCCAAAACCTCCAAAAACGGCCAGAAAACAGCCAGATTAACCCAGACAACGACAAAAACTCAACACAACTACCTCATACTGCTCCCAGAGCAATGCAATCGACCCTTTTAAGGTCCAAAAACTCCAAGATTTCCCAGATTTCTAAGAGACCTGTTAAAGGACCTCAGGAAGAAACCAGAGCACCCAACACTGCACCAAGGCAACAACTTTGTCCCCAGTCAAGGCAATGCAACTACACCTCTCCTCTGTCAGCCAACTATTCTTCTGACAGTTCCATTCCTTCAAGACCTCCATCCAGAAGATACCAATCCGCTTCCAAATCTCCCTCTCCTGCTCCATCTTTCAAACAGCCTGGTACTCCATCACCAGTACCTCCTCCAACTGAACCAAGCAGAAATATTAACAACAACAACAACAGCAACAACAACAACCCTGCTGCTATAACTAGGCCCCAGAAATATCAGCATCCCAGTTCACCTTCTCAGGATTCTTCAGAGGAAGACCAATAGAATCCTTATCTTTCTCTAATTGATCCACCCACTATGACCATTCCAAAACCTTCAGAAATACATATTCCAGATGCTTAAAAATTTGATGAGCTTCCCATTTGTAAGTACCACATTAATTTATTCAGTTTCTTCAGCAAAAATAATTACTGATCCAAATCTTTGTGTCTAGTTGGCACTCCTCCTCCTGAATCAACTATTGGAGTTGTCCAACCTCTAGAAACTTCTTTGACCCTGGATTATAGAAAAATGAAACAACATCTCGGCACTATGTGTTCCAACATGTTGAAAGCCTTTGCCCTCCACGGACCTTTGAATGACTTCAAAAAATCTCTGAGAAAGCGCCTGCTGGAGGACCACTGGAAGATGTCTAGGACCATCAAACACACTTTCCAGCACTCCATTCCTAATTCCTCTTCTTCTTCTTCTGAACTTCCATCCCAACCCATTCAGGACCATTATAACCCATATAATCTCTCCAGCCAGATGTACTACAAAGACCACCGTGCTTCCCACAACCCAAACAAGAAACAAAAATGCCATCATAATCCAGACCAGCCTCCAGAAGCTTCATCATCCAGACAATGAGCTCCTGCAAAACCATTAAAAATTAATAATAATAATAAACCAATAAAAATAATTTCAGAATTTTTTTTTTTTTTTTTACTATATTGTCCTACTAAACTACTAATCATAAAAAAACTTGAAAATAAAATGTAAATAAAATAAATAAAAAATTTGGTATCCCCAAGCCAATTGATGAGCTGATCCCCTGATACCTTACCCACATCCAAGTGCACCTTGATGTGGATACACCATTAACTATTTGAAAGATTAACAATAAAAAATTTGAATTCAAAAGAAAATAATAAAAATAATGAAACACGGAGATAAATGAAATAAAATAATATAATAAAAAAAAAGATAGCATTGCCTGGCCAATTGATGAGCCTTTCCCCACCAATGCTTGCCCACATCCAGGTGACCCTGATGTGGTAACACCCTATATTTTGATTTTATAATTTCAAACAATCCCCATAAAAAATTAAAAGAAAAAAAGAGAAAAAAGAAAATAATCTAAAACTACTATCTAGAAAAAATATAACTACAAAATCAAAAACAGTCCGGCTCCATAGATAATCCCGTAAGAGAAAGTCCGGTCCATAGAAATGATCACTGGGTGGGCTCCCTCCAATAAGTAAAAATGATGGGAGACCACCAGTGATCCACCACCAATCTGGAAGAACCAAAGATAAATAAGCCAGTTCCAAAACCAGTTTAAAGTCATAGCTGACTTTAAAACCTGAATAATAAACAACAGAACTAGAATTCAACTGAGACAAACAAAAAAACTTGAGACAGACATTCTGGGGTAACTATTCTACAGAGCAGCCAGCTCATCAGCTACCTCCACACTTTCCAAAATAAAATCTAGAAGCCCCCCCTGGGTACCTTCTAACAAAACACAACATCCCACCAAATAAACCAAAACCAATAAAAGTGAAGAGTCCGGCACTTGAAGACCAAAAGAATTTCCAGTTTAAAGTTATAGTGGACTAAAACCTGTGAAAAGAAACCAAAGCTAGGGTTCAATCAAATTAAGAGAAAGGGTTGGAAAAAGGAAATGTGGGGTAACTGTTGATAGAGCAGCCAGCTCATCAGTCACCCCCACACTTGCCAAGCCAAAATCTAAAGGCCCCACCCATGGGTACCCTCTAACAAAAGTTTCCAACATAATAGATGCACCGCATCACCACCAAAAAAAACCCAAAATTAAAGAATGATCCCTAGTTTATCCTCATTGCGGAGTCAATCTTCTTCATTCCTTGTGCCTCTGAGATAAAACCTCTTCACCTGGTCTGCAGCCACTCTCTTTTTTAAGACTGCACCATCCAACTCTTCCAAAACATAAGAACCTCCAGACGCCTGAGATCTGACTCTGTAAGGTCCATTCCATCTGTCAGAAAACATTTTTCCCCACTGACTCTCCAAACTTCTATTATACACCAAAACCAAACAACCAGGTTTCAAGGGATTTCTGATTCTTTGAGCCAACTTCTTATCCCAGTACCTGATTTATTGATTCCTAATCTTCATCATTCTAGAGTATGCCTTCTCTTGACATTCCTCTCTACATTCCAACTGTTGCATTCTGGCACAGAGCGAATCTTCTGTTGAGTGCACATCATCCCAGTAAATTCCCAGATAAGAGACAGCTTCCAAGTCCACTGGTAGAACAGCTTTCTGACCAAACATTAACTCATAAGGAGAATAGCCAGTTGTCCTCTTCACAGTGACCCTATCAGCAAATAACACCAAGGGTAAATAATGCCTCCACTTTTCAGCACTATCTCCACACATCTTCACCAAAGCATTCTTGATAACTTGATGGCCTCTTTCAACCATGCCTTCAGCTTCAGGATAATAAGGCGTAGCCACTCTATCTTTAGAACCAACACTGGCCACAGCTTCTGTGAACTCGGCACCAAACTCCGGCCCTCCATCAACAGTCACCAACTTCATCAACCCATACCTATAAATCCACTCCTTCTTCAAAAACTCCGCCACATTATTGGAAGTCAAATTAACCAGAGGCACTGCCTCAACCCAACCAGACAAATCATCCCTGGCAACAATCAAGTATTTATACCTGCCCTCTTTAATATGGACAGCATCCAGAATGACTCTTCCAAAAACAGTTGTTTCACCAGTAGCATGGCCAACCTCTTTAGGTTTCAAGTGGCTTCTTCTTTGACATTCTTCACAAGATTGAACCCAACCCTGCACCACAAACTTCATACCTGGCCACCAAAATCTGTCAGCTACTCTTCTATAAGTGTCCTCAAAACCTCTATGACCAAGGTCTTCATGCAAAGACTTCAACACAACTTCTTGACCCTTCTTCTGAGTCACCACAACTTGAGGATTAGGATATCTTCTCCTCATCAGCCTTCTTCCTGATACATAGAAACCAGGACTCTTCTTCTTGATTGCCAACCAAGTATCATCATCACAACTATCTGGCCTCTCCAAGGTCAACAGATATTCAACCAAAATAAAATAAAACCCGGTCTGACCCCAGGTCTCATCTTCAAAATCTAACAGAACAACATCCAAGGGTACAACCCTGTCATCAAAATCACCAGTGTGAACATGAGCCAATTGAGCAGCCCAACCAGGACACCAATCCTTAAATTTTGGCACGTCCTTCTCTTCCCACTGAATCTTATGAGAATCCAGTTCACTAATAAAAACACCCTTCTCCAATATTGATCTGTCCCAAACAACAACTCACTCTTCATCAACAAAAACATCCTGATCTCCAGAATCAGGATCAGATACCGCCAGTTTAGCCTCTTGGGGGAGGTGAGAAAAATCTTCAGCACCCTTTTTGCTGGCCCTTACCACTGGAACGTCTTAATCAAACTCTTCAGAGTCGGAATTTTCATCCGTAGGTGGCCTCCTGGATAATCCATCAGGCATCGTAAAGGTTTTTCCTGGTTTGTGTACCAGGTCAAAAGAAAAATGTTGAATAAATTCCACCCACCTAGTCATCGGAGCATTTGGAAGACTAGGCATAATGATCATATGAACCAATAATTTTGCATCTACCTGCAGCTCAAAATGCTGCCCCCACAAAACCGTCTGTAGCTTCTTTAAATTTTTGCTACACCGCACAATTCCAGCTTAGGCTGAGAATACCTTGATTCCACCTCATTAAAAGCCACAGACTCATACCTTACTGGCCTGACCCTCCCAGTCTTATCCTCCTGAGACAAAACAGCACCAGCAGCAATATAGCTTGATTCCACTGCCAGATAAATTTTTCCAGCACCAACACCATAATCCAACTTGTGAAGAATAATATCTTCACCAACCACCTTCTTCAAGTTCTGAAAAGCCTCTTCACACTCTTCAGTCCATTCCCAGTCTGCATCTTTCCTGGTCAGCCTCCTTAAAGGTGAAGCCAACAAAGAAAAATCCTTAATAAAAATCCTGAAATAAACACACACACCCAAAAATCCCCTGACTTCAGTGGTATTTATAGGCCTTGGCCATGACTGAATTTTATTAACCTTTTTCTTTGCCATAATCCTTCCCTCTTTACATACCACATGACCCAGAATTTCCAAATCAGGAACGCAACAACATAATTTTGACCCAGAAATGGTCATAACAGCCTCTTCAATTCTAAACAACACTCTCTCTAGATTTATTGCATACTCCCAAACAAACCTCCTTATACCAGGATTCTCCGCTAACACCTCATTATCATAATCAGTGGATGGTCCTTTGATTCCACCATCATCAATGAAAATACCAGCATGAGTAGGAACCTCATCCTTCAAAATCTAAGCCATCTGTGCTTGATAAACTGCCACTGAATTAGTTGCTCCTTGAGGCAACATAGTGAGCTGAAACCTTCCAAAAGGAGTGTCAGTATAGTATAGTATATAAGTATGATATAATAGTGTTCATTTATGGTCCTACTAATTATTGATAAATGATTTAGTGATTAAAACTCAGGGGAAGACTAATAAAATAGTTATACTCAAATAAAACTCACAATACTTGGATTTAAATGCGTGCTAGTGGTGGAAAATAGAAGAATAAAATATAGTTATAGCTTATATAAAGATAATATCAATTTATAATGGATTTATAATATATTTCTGAAAGCTTATAATTGTATTGTAGTGGTTTTTTGAATTGTAGTAATTGAATGATGATAAATAACCGTCAAAATCCCTCTTTACTTATACCCAAATCCACTGGAGTGCACAGACCTTCAATCCAGATGATTTCACTGCTATCCCCGGCAATTACAGCACTGTGAGGGTCCATCACCTCCCCATGGCGTCCACTTCAAGCATTTTCAACGCCCAGACCTCCAGTAAGGACCCTCCATCACTATTAATAATAACACAGATCTATACCATAAATAAAAAATCCAGATAAAAGCGGATACCATGAAGAAACAGGTAAAATAAACAATCAAAAATAGATTTAATGAAACCAAAAGCATATGAAAGAAACAAATAAAATGTCCAAGCCCCCAATAACATCCCTAAGCATCCATATTAACCAAGAAATGTCATTCCAACCCATAAAACCATGAATAATCATCCAAGGAAGTAAATTAAGTTGTCCAAACTGGGTGTATGCGCCTGATATAGGTGTCTATGCTTCTGTAGGTGTTGTGAGTCCAATTATTTCGTCAATATGACCTAAAATAAGCAGAAAAACAAAGGTTATAGACTATTAAGGGGCTAAAACTCACTAATATACCTAAATATACATAATATACTGCATATTTCACTGAATATGAGATTTATGTATACATGTAAGCTTATGTATGTCAATAATTACTTCATATCACTTAAGATAAGTATATTATGACTCCATTAACACCTTAATAAGTATTATTAGGCTATGGATAAGCTATTTAAACTACTATAAGTTGTATAATAGAATAATAATTATATATATCTATAATATAATAATATATATTATTATTTTAACCTTATTTTTAGATATAAGCTTAATTTACTTAAGGTTATCTTATTTTAAGCATAAGAAATACTCAGTCCTAGGGATATCTAGGCTGACAAGGAGTCTCAAAAGTTGTGAGAGGCCCTGAATCCGTGTGGAGTTCCCTCTCATCATAACCACCCATAATATCACCCTAACCATAACACACCTAATAGTGACTCTATTCAAGGCTCTAAGATCATGAACCACCCGCAATTTTCCATTCTGCTTCTTTACACAGAACACCGGACTTGAGTAACTCGAGGTTGATTGTTCATATAACCCAGTCCTGACTCTTTCCCTAAAAATCTCTACAAAATCCTCTCTGATAGAAACTGGAATTAGAATAGGTTTTATTTTCCAAGGTTCATGACAAACCACAGGAATTAAGTAAGTTTCCCCATAAGAGTGCTTAACACACCCCTTTCCTCCTCAACAAATGCCACAGCTTTCTCCCTCAGCACAATAACGTGAAACAACAACTTCTTTTCTTCTTCTGACAACCACCCATCAGGACCAAAATTAACAACCTTCAACATTTCCAATTTCACCTTAGCCGTCTCTACAAATTTGGGTGGATTCTTCACCAAAGGAGTATGGTACGGATCTCTTGACAAAGGCGGTCTCTTCAAAGGCAGGTTCAAACCCACAGGCATAGGCTCATTGACAGGCCTAATCTTCTGCGCCAACTTCTTATATTTTGCCGCTCCAATTTCAACTTGAGGGATCTTAAGGACATCTTCACCGCCAGACCTGGAACAAAACCAAGGGTTTCCCCGTTACTCACATGTGTAGCCAAGGTAATGTTTTTGAAAGGTGTAGAAGAAACCCTAGCGGTGCACAATTGGGAGGACTTACTTTTAGACCCCAGTCTCACCACTCCACAGCTTTTCCGCAATCCCAAATCTTCATCTCCACTTCCATCTTCTAAATCTTCAAATCTTGATTCATCATCAGAATCAACTCTTCTTAAATAATGCAGTTTATCCTCTTGCTGGAGGCACAAAGCTTGATCTTGACAATCTTCACAAAAATATTTTGAATCTTCTTTATTCAATATCTTCAGATTTTTTTCTTGGTTATGTTGAATTTTCTTGAAATTTTTTTCTTCTATTCTTATATTTCCTTCTTACCTACAAAAATAACCAGAGGTTTCCCCATTGCTCACAGGTGTGGCCCAGGTAATGTTTTTGAAAGGTGTAGAAGAAACCCTACCAGTGCACAATTGGGAGGACTTACTTTTAGACCCTAATCTCACCACTCAAAAGCTTTTCCGCATATCTTTCAATAAAGATATATAACCCATCTTCCTTTTTGAACTTGAATTAAAATTAATTGAGAATCTTGAAAGAGAACAGAGACTTGATAAAAAACTTGAAGAATACTAGCAGAGAAGAGAAACATTAAAAAGAGAAAAGTTGAAAATCCACTTGGTATATCTCCAAGGGAGCTGACCTACTACAACCTGGGATTTTCTCATCATGGGGAGAGGTTGTAGCGCTAGGGTGATCAGCCCTCATTACTTTAAAAAAGACAGACTCTTAATAGAGCCTGAGCCACACTCCAGAAAACCAGAGGCAGCACCAACTTCCTTCCTTCTCCTGCAACATTCCATGCACTGGCACATAGAAGATAAGCCAGGCCTGGTCTCCCAAACATCCTCACCGGGGGATGATAACCTCATGTGAAGCCTCCTTTCATCTTCACCGGTCAACTCCAAACAGATTCCCAAATCATATTGATACCCATTTATTGCCTGGAAATCCATCAAGAAAGTGCCGCCCAGAACAGCTTTAACTGTTCCTTTGGCAATATAGAAGTGAACCTTCCCTGAGGCTCCGCCAACATCCAACTTCACAAATTTGGAAGTTCCGACCAATTCAGTGACATGGCCACCAATCCCTCTCAAATTCCGACCAATACCAGTCTTGATGGGGAGGCATAGATGAGTTGCCTAAAACAAAGAAATAAGGTTTATCTGATAACCTGAATCCACCAATGCCCTTGCCTCCCTGCTATTCAGAGTGACACTGACATAACCCAGAGGAGCAGAAAAATGAGTTTCCAAACCCTCCCCAAACTTTTCAGTGGAATCACAGATGTATTCCACCTCCCAAGAAGAAACTCTTCTCCTGGTCAGCAACTTTTTCTGCCTATCAGCAAACCCTGGACTGATAGCATACAATTCCCCATAAGATAGGGAAACCTTACCCTGTTTCATCTTTCCCAGGACAGAGTCCATAACATTAAATTGACCAGAAACTACTGGCCTCTCAAAGTGAGCACTTGGCTTCACCACCTTGGTCCTAGAATTTTCCTGAGGACCAGCACCACCAACAGATTTACCATCCACAGGAACCAAACCTGATCCCTCACCTGCACCTCTGACTCCAGCAGGCTTTGGAAATGAAGCCAAAGGGAAATCCTCCTCAGAGTCAGAATAAACATCCATTGGCATTGGCTCACCATTCATGTCCAATGCTTCAAAACTAGGGGGTCCCATATTAGCAATCCCCTTCTGCATCTTGTACAGCTCCTCTTTGCTGTACTTATTCCTAGCTGCACTGAGCTTAGGATCCATCTTTGAAGCCTTTGGCTTTGGTTGTGCCTGAGAAGTGCTCTT
Source organism: Hemileia vastatrix (assembly GCA_030280995.1). Classification (NCBI taxonomy): domain Eukaryota; kingdom Fungi; phylum Basidiomycota; class Pucciniomycetes; order Pucciniales; family Zaghouaniaceae; genus Hemileia; species Hemileia vastatrix. The sequence goes on along the minus strand of JASXTE010000017.1, from coordinate 8,644,134 downwards.
AGGCCTTCCCACCTTTCCTGCTTCCACATCATACACACCAGCCAAGCACTCCCAACTTGACTGGCCGTCACAAGAATACAACTGCAATCCATCAAAAGAACTATTATTGGTTTCCTTTCTCTTTCCCTTGGCATCATCTTTTTCCTTACTAGAAGACATCCCCTGATCAGGAATCTCCTCAAACCTAGGCCTCCTTTGATTGAGACCACCCCTCCCCTGACCAAATCTACAGGAGCCTGCCCCTCACTGGGCTTCACAAATGAACCATCAGGGAACTTGAAAACCCTGCCATCAAACTCCACTATTCCTTCAGACACATCCCTGTTCAATTCCCAACAATCATGGGACCGGTGTCCCCTCCTGCTGCAATAAGAGCAAACCCAAGTATCACTCCTACCAGCCCTCCTTTCAAACTCTCTAGGCTGAGAAGGTGCCTTGTTGACCTTTTTAGCCTCCAGAACAAAAATATGCAGCTGCTTTGTGAGATCAGCCAACTGCTCCACCATTGGATCCCTCTCCTGTTTGGGAACCTTCACCATATTCTATTCCTCCTTCTTCTCCCTTACCTACTCTTCAGCCAAAGCCTCACTGACGTTTCTGACATATTTGGCACACCCTTCCTGATAGGTGTCCACAGCCAATAACTTCGAATGGGCCTCAACAGCCTCCTTCACCATATCTAAGGAAGGCAGTTTCTGGTCCCCATTGGAAAAAGTCTTCATCAAGTTCTTTCTTAACAACTCCTTCAGCACATCCATCCTGACATCTCTAGCCAGGGCAGACAAAAAAACATCCTTGGCAGCATTTTCATGTGCCAGCTCCTCCACTTCCACCAAATATTCCACCACAGGATCAAATTGAAGCAGAAATTTTCTGTAACTTTTTAAGTCACTGACACCACCATAAGATTGCCACTCACTGACAACCTTGTTCAGATCCACCATGGTGAACCTGACACCCCATCTGTCAATCATCTCCCTACACAGCAACTTCCAATCCCTCTTCTTGTAGCCAGGCATGGCCACAATCTTCTTCTCTACTTCCCTATCCCCAATGAAGAAGATGATCTTCTTCACCATGTCCAAGTAGGAAGCTCCATCCACTCCAGCAGCAGTTTCATACTTCTCTAGAAACCACTTTACATCCTCCCCATTAAACTTTGTACCATCCCAAGTTTTTATCCTTACACATTCCTTGACCATCACAGCTGGAGGACCATCCCCCCCACTGACAGTCACCACAGGAACAGAATAACCAGAAGCCATTCTTCCAGTTCCGAACACCCAAGAGAGCCAAACACAGAAAAAAAAGATTCCAAAGAACTAGCAGGTTCTACCCCATGTTGGGCGCCAGAAATGTAGACAATCCTATAGTACTAGCTATAGGCCTTGACCAAGGGAGTTGGAGAAAAACCAGAAAGAAAAACCCCTGTCCTTTTAGAAAAACCAGTGAGATTTACCTGCTACAGTAAATTGGTTCCTGTTTACCAAAAAGCCCCTTTCCAAAACACTTGACTGCTTGAAGAGCCAAGAAAGTAGTCTCCAGATAGACTACCAGAACAAAAGACTGAAATGCAGACCAAATTCCACACCAGAGACAGCAAAGATACTTGATGTAGGCTGCAAATCTACACCAGAGACAGCAATAATACTTTCTATAGCTTGCAAGACTATAACAGAGAAAAAAGTTACCAAAGATAAGTTAAATGAAGAAATCACTTGCAACAAACACAGCCAATTGTGGCCAGAAAACAGTGAAAACTGAGTGAGGAACAGTGAAATCACCTCCGGATGGTTGTATGATGATTAAGGTTGCCCCAAACTGTCTTATTCAGTATATACACACAGACCACCATCTAAGTGCCCATGCGCACCCACCAATCTGGCGCCTGTACCCTCTAAATTGCATAAAAACCCTCCAGAAGCGCTCCCCAACCTCCTAAAACAGAGGCAGGCGGGCCGCCTGAAGTCGGAGGTGCCGCCTGAAGCGGCCTGGCCTCCCTGAAGCCAGAAAACCACTAAAAACACTACATCTACTAAAACCCTTAAAACACGCAATTTCACTATAACAACAATAAGACATGAAATGTAGAGAAAAATTAGCTATATCCAAAGGTACTAAGAACTTAACCCTAAGACTTAAGTTTAGCCCGTAAAACACGAAAAACAAAATAAAACAGTTATCTTTTAAGATGAAAAATGAGGAAATGACACCTTTAAACTTAGACTATTAAAAATGTCTTCAAGACATAAAAAATAAAGAAAAACCGGGGCTATCCACTGATAGTACCCTCGTACCCGCAGACCCAATATCCACGGAGTAAAAACAGAAAAACACATAATTCCTTAACACATGTCAATTAAGACATGTCCAAACAATGCCAAATCACACAACAAAGGCCCCTGCCAATTTTGGAAGACCACAACGTGACACTCAAGGAAAAAGCAGCTCATTAAATCAATAAAACAGAGGTCTAAATCCATACTCGAAGCGCAGAAAGCGATTCTACATAGCAACTGAAACTTCTCTTTGTGTACTCACTATTCAACCGTGCTAATCTAATTTTTAAATCTAAATTAGTCAATTTCTCAAAAGTGTGTTGATTCTCTTCTTTGATATGCAACACACAGCGCAATAGTCAATGCAATATTCCGCTAAAAGGTTTATTAAGTATCTGTGGGTTATTAAAAGGGGTAGTGAGCATGGACAGGATGGTTAGTGGAGGATTAAAGGGTTAAAAGATGTTATTGAGGAGGGTCCAGGTGTAACGGGTGTAATTTTGGTGGTCTGTGGTGTGTGGAATGATGGATGGGTATGAGGTCAATGCAAGGAGGAGTAATAGATATAAAAAGGGGGTTGGATTTTGGTTTGATATTTTTTTAGAATTAAATTATAAAATGTATTTATAGTTAATAGTGGTAAAACTTTAAGTTAAATCATTATTATTGTACATTTCCTTATTTTCTCAATAATCATTTCTAAAACTTTAATCTTTGATTGTTGAGTTTACAACCCTTTGTGAGATCCTATGAATATTAGTATTACCTTAATTTATATTAAGATTCTCTTGAAGCAGTAGCTCTTCCTTCGAGTCATCTTCAAATCACTTACTCAAACATTCCCTCTGTGCTTTGAAGAAGTTTCTAAACTCCTCCCTTCATCTCAATTTCAGGAACACCCTTGACCTTGTGCGTAGGTTGTCCAGTGACAGTATAGTTTAATTCTCTGTAGTTCTCATTCTTTGCACTACTACGTCCTTCTCAGGTGTTTCTAAATTCTCTTTAAAAATGGCACCTGTTCAACACACTCCTCCTACGGGTGCTACTACTAGGGCTTGCGCCACAGGCAGGCCAACAGCCACACGGCCTGTTTCATGCACACACTCCCTGGAACCTCTTGACCTTAGAGAATGGCAACACTCAGTCCAATCTGTAGAAGACATCCCACAGGATTTTGAAGATTTTAGCAATGATGAATAAGGAGAGGAAACAATTCACAAGGAACCATCTGCCCCTGCAACACACCCTTCTGGTAAAGCTTTGGAACCTGGACCATATGATTCTCTGGAAGACTTCATGAGACTTTTCATGAAGACCCTTTCAAATCCAACGTCTTAAGAGGGATAAAACTTCAAAACTCCTTCCATAAAATCTCCTGATAAATTTGATGGAGAACATCCAGACAGATTGCGACCTTTCTTGCAAACATGCAAACTCCTGTTCCATAATGACCCTTGAGCCTTCAATAACGACTGATCAAAGTTTTTTTACACTTCTTCCTTCCTAGCCAGAAAGGCAGCAAGGTGGTTTGAACGTTATCTTCTCATGTCTTCTTTGACAGAGACCCACTTACTCATTAATAACTGGGAAAAGTTAGAAGACCAACTTTTTACATTGTTTGGTGACGCTAATGAAACTGACAACGCAGAAATTGAACTTGACTTCTTCCGCATGAGTGATAATGGTAAAGCCTCTGAATACATCTCAAACTTCAGAGCACTTCAAACTCGAGTAGTTTGGAATGATGCTTCTCTTAAGTATCATTTCAAAAAGGGAATTCCTTCAAGGATTCTGCATAAATTAAATCTTCATGGTCAGAAAATGACTACCTTAACGGATTTAATGGATTGAATCCTTGAACTTGACCACATTTACCAAGGACAACTACAACATTGTTGATACGCCAACAAATCTCAAGGCCTAAATTTTAAATTGGGACCTTCTTCACACCCACGGCAAACTCAATCCAAACCCAATAAGAGAAAGGACGAAACTCAACCAAAAAGCTCGCATCAGGTGATATCAGTAAGGTATTGGATCCAAAAGGGGAACTTAAAGAAGCTGAGAGGAAGAGAAGAGCAGATAATGGGTTATGTATGTATTGTGGGGGTAAGCACAACCTAGAAGATTGTGTAAAATTGAAGGATAGAGAAGGTACTAGTTCAAGGTCAAAAAACTAGTAGATAGTTTACTTGTTTGCAAACCAAACTATCTTATCTCTCCCAGTGCAAAGAACCTCCATGTCTTAAGGACTGGAGTCGCCTTAAACCACTTGGGATTCATTCTTTTTAAGGAGGATACCCCCTTCAGTTGTCTTATAGACTCTGGAGCTTCAATTTCTTTTGTCTGTTTATCCTTTGCCGAGAAATTAAAGCTGACATTTACAGATATTGATTAAAATCCGATTTATTTGGTCAAATAAGAGGTACCCAAATATTGGGTAAGTAAGAAAGTTTTATGGGTTTTCAACTTTCTGAACTTTCCCTCCTTTGAGTGGGAATTATCAGTCTTATACACCCCAAGGATGGACGATACCATTCTTGGCCATGACTTTTTAACACATAGGAATCCAGATATTGATTGGACACGGCAATTGATCACCCTATGCACTAAGTATATTTCTGATTCTTTAATGCAGGTCTATAGGGAGTTAAACAACCCGCCTGACAATGTCCTGCTAGAGGATAAATCTCTTCCAGATCACTTGCAAGCATCTGATTTTTATCTGAATGAGCAAGTTTCTAGCCCTTCTAGTTCAAACACTTCACTCGAAGAGGATTTAAATTGCCTCAAAGAATTCGAATTATGCTCTCTCAATTCTGGTCTTCCCTCGACAGATTCTCTCAAAAATGATGAGAACAACCAAATCAACATTGAAGCCATGAAATCAACTCTACCGGAAATCTATCACAATTTCCTCAATGTTTTCTCAATCCGCAAGGCCCCTAAGTTACCACCTCATCGACCCTACAACCATCAAATAGAGTTAATAGGTCCAGTACCTCCGGTAGGTCCTGTCTATTCTTTGTTGAAGGACAAATCTCAAGTTCTTTGAGACTACATTGCTGAGAATGTAGCTAAAGGTTTCATCAGAACCAGTAAATCTCCAACCGGCTTCCCTGTTCTATTTGTAAAGAAAAAGGATGGTAGCCTTAGGTTGTGTGTTGACTATAGAAAGCTCAGCACAGTCACTAAGAAGAATGCATATCCTATTCCTCCTATGTCATTGCTTCTTACCCTTTTTAATGGTGCTAATTTCTTTTCTAAAATTGATCTTAGAGGCACTTATAATCTGATTCACATTGTGGAAAGTCATGAGCCACTGACTGCAATGTGCACTAGATTTGGAAGTTTTGAATATTTAGTTATGCCTTTTGGATTGTGTAACGCACCATCTACTTTTCAAACATTTGTTAATGACATCTTTCAAGAGGTTGTCGAAAAATTTTTTGTCGTCTATATAGACAATATTTTAATTTTCTCAAAGACACTAGATGAACATATTCATCATGTTTGACATGTTCTAAATCGCCTTTGAGATCACGTTCACTACGCCAAGCACAATAAATGCAAATTCCATCTTAAATCTATTGATTTTTTGGTGTTTACATTGTCCACTGATGGTTTAGTCATGGACGACAAAAAGGTCCAAAAAGTTCTGAAATGGCCTGAGCCCAAAACCGTTAAATCCCTTCAAGGATTTTTGGGTTTTGCCAATTTCTATAGAATATTTATTAAAGATTACTCTAAAACTATTTCCAATCTTACTTCTATTCTTAGAAAAGATCTTCCTTTTGTTTTTACTTCTACAGCACAAAATGAATTTAAAGCATTTAAGACTGCATTCAACACAGCTCCAATTCTTCAACATTTTGATCCTTCTGCTTTTACAATAGTAGAGACAGACGCTAGAAATTATGCTATTGCAGGGGTCATTTCTCACTTAAATCCTGAAATAAAATTGTTTAATACTGTTGCTTTTGAGTCACGCAAACTCATTGCGGCAGAATTAAATTATGAAATTCATGACAAAAAGCTTTTAGCTATTATTCATTGTCTTAAAAAATGGTTCTCTTTTCTTCTCAGCCTAGATAGTCCTTTTAAAATTCTAACAGACCATAATGCTTTGAAATACTTAATATCTTCCAAAGTGTTAACCAGGCGTCAAGCCAGGTGGGCTGAATTTCTGTCTGAATTTCCTTTTTCTATTTCCTATTGCCCAGATAAGAACTGCATTGTCCCAGATATCCTGTCACGTCAGGACGACATTTATCCACAGCGGGGGGACACATTTGCTGACAAGAACCCAGCGAATGTGAAATCAATTTTCAACAAATCAATTTTAACGACTCATCAACTTAATTTGATGACAATTCAATCTTTTCAAAATCAACTATCAAACATCCTCAAAGCTCAGTCAAAGGACAATTATTGTTTAGGATTAAAAGAGAAAATAATCTTGAAGCAAGGGGCCAAAAGATTTAGTATTGAATCAGGTCTATTAGTTTTCAAAGATAGAGTAGTCATACCCTACAACAATGAAATAAAATTATGGATTTTCAATAGTCAACATGATACTCCATTAGCTGATCATTTTGATGTTGATGAAATCTACCAGTTAATAGCGAGGGATTTCTTCTGGCCATGAATGACCAGAGAAATCAAGGCCTATATAAGATCTTGTTATGAATGTAATAGGAATAAGGCTTCCCGTCACCGGAAGGATGGGTTGCTTCAACCACTTCCTATTCCCTCTAAACCTTGGGAATCTTTATCAATGGATTTTATTTCTCAATTTCCTATCTCTAATAATTTTGATGCTATATTAGTAATAGTAGATAGATTTTCAAAAATGTCTATTTTTATTAAAACCACTACTACTGCTACAGCAGAAGATTTGTCAAAATTGTTTCTAGAATATGTACTTTCCAAACATGGCTTACCTAATGATATTATTTCAGATAGAGGCTCATTGTTTGTATCCACAATCTGGACTCAATTGTGCCGACAACTCAATATCACCAGGAAGCTCTCCACGGCCTATCATCCTGAAACCAATGGGCAAACAGAAAGGTTCAACCTAATCCTCAAACAATACCTTCAAATGTATGTCAGTTACCAACAAGACAATTGGACCACATGGTTACCAATGGCCAAATTTGCTTATAATAACTCGACTCATTCTTTGACACGACAATCTTCTTTTGAAACTGTTTATGGAAGACATCCTCGATTCAACTCAATCCATGTAGGAACTAGTCATCCTGCGGAACATTATATTCAAAAAATATCATGACTCCAAGAAGAAATCAAATCAAACTTGGAATTGGCGATTTGAAGATACAAGGAACAGGCCAAAAAACATCAACAATCTGCTCCTCCCTTTAAACCAGGCGACAAAGTATGGCTCAAAACACAAAACATTCGAACAACTTGACCATCAAAGAAATTAGCCGAAAGGCGCTTGGGACCATTTGAAATTGACTCCCAAGTCTCTAAAACTGCATTTCGACTCAAGCTACCTCCTAAATGGTAGGATATTCACCCTTTTTTTCATGTATCTCTCCTGGAACTGGCTCGAGAAACATACCCGGTATGGTAAGGTAAACTCTTACAGTTGTCTTGCTGTAAGCAGAATCCGGAGGAGATATGTGGATTTAGCTGAAAACCCCGTCCTTCCAATAAAAAATAACAAAATGGGACTTCTAAATCACTAAGCTAACCAGTCTACTTGGATCTGATTGATAAAAATAATGAAACTCTAAAATATTTAACGCTTATTGAGATTTAAATAAAAGTGGCTGTTGAGAAAAGAAATACTGATAACAACAATTAAGGAGTACCAGTGAAAGATCTGAAAATATTGACTTTTATGTTTTTATAATAATTTGAATTTTTATGAGACAGCAATAATCAAGTCCCAGCAATGAAGACCTTTCTAAAAATACTCTGTATGAAGTGTGATTTAAATTTTTGAGTAGTATTTCTAAAATGTTATATATAAAATATAAAGTTATAAGGGTATTACAAATTTATTTAATTTGTTGAGTAATAAAAAATAAGACCGTGGTGGTTAATGATTAAGCTGTATAATGTATCCCCCCTTCAATTTCGAGTTTGAGATGCGCTTAAGTATTCCTAGTCACGTGCCTAAGTTTTCCCCTCCAGAGCTCTTCCAGAGTCAATCCGGATCCCGTACGGAGTCCGTACGGAGTCTGTCCAGACTTCTGGACTCAAGAGCCCGTACGGAGTCCGTCCGGACTTCCGGACTCAATTAGAACCTTAAAAACTATAATAAAAAATCTAGAAAAATAATACATGATAGAGCTACTTCCCCTTTATCTTTCAAACTAATTTTCGTAGTCTGCGCAGCTCTAATTACCCCGTGAATATTCATCAATGTTAAGTAATTTTCTGAAAACGTAAATATTTCTATAAAACTTTAAAATTCATTTAAAAATATAAGAAAAATAGTAAAAATTCTGGAAAAATTTCCCAAGGTTCTTGAGTGACTCGAATTGATACTAATAAGCTTTTCAGACCGTAAAAATAAGTTTTCTCCCTAAAATAAATTGTTTTTGTGTAGGCATTCGCTCGTGACCAATTTCTTCATATTTAAAACTCAAATAAATTAAATAAAACCCTTTTATATAAAAATAATAACACCAATCTTGCACGCCGTAATAACTCCATTTACGTATTTAGGTTCTGTACTAAACTTTAGGCTACCACATCCTCCCTCCAATTGAGAATGTCCCCATTCTTATAACTTTGCATAAGTGGTCGAACACAATATTCATCTTTAACCTTCAACCACCATCTTCTTTAATCAACTATAAAATTCATCTTCATCAATATGTCTTCCAAAGAACTTGTCGCTCCATGTGAACTCTGCTCTCAATACCAGGTACCTTGTTTAATGTCCAACCCTAATCTTCCTGGCAGGACAGCTTGCCACATATGCCGTGTGAAAAAAGTCAAATGTAACCGGCCATTAGTTCCTTCTAAAACAAACGTATATTTAGGAACAGCAGCTCTCCCTGATCCCTCAACTTCTAAAAAGCGATCCAAAATTCCTGTCTTCTTAAAACGAATAAGATCAAAAACAGCTTCAAAATTTCAATATTCATCAGCGGATCCCGGCCTAATTTTGCCTTCACAAGATCTTAATCCTATAACGCCAGTGCCCCCAACTAACTTTGCTGAGACTATGTTTCCTGGCTCTAAATGTAAGACCCTATTTATCTTACTAAAAAAAACTTTTAATCAAAATTGACTAAACCTATGACTTAATAACATATTTGAACTTCTAGCTGTCAAAATAACCAACACTGATGATGTTGGTAGAGTGAAGACAGACTATATCAATCATTATTCAAATTTTCATCGCTATCTTTTTCTTGACTTTACTAATGAGTTGAAACGAAAAATGCTGGCCTATTTTCAAGAAACTCCAGCTAATAACCATGAAGACCTCATGAAAAGAAGAATTTTAATGCAAAGCTTTGATAATGATGTTGAACAATTTCAAAGAAATTATCTTTTCTAACAGTATAACTTGATAAAATTTTGTTTTTGCTTGGTCTTCTTAAACTTTCAACATAAATGATGTTTTCTTTCTTCTCTGGCTTAACATAAAATAATAAATAATAAATCTTGTGATGATTCCACTACTGAGAGCAAGGTTTGAATCCCTTCAGACTCCCATATACCAATCTTCCTTCTTTTCACAGCATTGAGAGAGTGGATCTTCCTATGAGCCGAATACTCCTGATTCCAACCTCATAGGGCCCCCCACTGAGCCGAATTCTATGATTCCAATCTCGCCATAAGGTCCTCCAAGCTTCACACCAAAAATGGCCTAACACTGAGGCACTAAAAAAATCATTCCCTAAAATCCAACTACCATCCTAACTTCTGATTCCTTCATCACAATTTTCAAACTTTGCTATACAGCAAACCCATAAAATACTTTTGCCAGGCTTCCAATAATAATATTAACTTTAGACCATGTTAAAGCGCCACAAATTTCTCCTAATTAACCATTATGCTTTCCTTAGCATCATCACCACCTAAAAGTTTAACATCCTAAAGCTTATCAGCACCCAATTCCAGAAATAATTGAATAACCAGTTTAGAGTCTTAGTGGACAGTGATAAATTAAAAGATTGAATTGAGTTATCCAAACAATATTGACATTCCAGTTTAAAGTCTTGGTGGACCAAACATATAATCTATTGCCAGTTTTTGGTCTTGGTGGACCAAAGATCGTTTAGGTGCATAAATAACTTGATAAATTCCTAAGTAAGGCCTTGGCTTGACCAAAGATTGAATAAATTTGATAATCCAGTTTAATGTCATAGTGGACCAAACATTTGATTGACAAGTAATCCAGTATAAGGCCATAGTGGACCAATAAATTTTGAGTTATCCTGCAGATATTAATTTTCCAGTTTAAAGTCATGATGGACCAAACATTTGATCGATAAGAAATCCAGTTTAAGGTCATGGTGGACCCAACAGCTTGATAAAAGTCCAGTTTAGGGTCTTGGTGGACCTAACATTTGATAACACTCCAGTTTAAGGTCTTGGTGGACCTAACATTCGATTAATAAAAAAAATAAAAAAAAATCTGTCTCCAAAAATATCCATAAAATCTTGAATCATCCTTGAAATTCAGTTTAAAGTCTTGAAGGACTAAAAGCTCCAATATAAAATATTTAATGACAGTCTTGTAAATTAGCCAGTTTAAAGTCTTGGAGGACTAACAGATCCAAAATACATGTAAAAAACCTTAAAGAACGTCTTGAAGAGTAGCCAGTTTAAAGTCTTGGAGGACTAAAAGATCCAAAATATGTATAAAAAACCTTAAAGAACGTCTTGAACAGTAGCCAGTTTAAAGTCTTGGAGGACTAACAGATATCTTGAAGTAAAATCCCATAGGTTTGAGTTCCCCTAGACCCTGTTTCCTGTCTAAACTAAATGAATAAACTAAAAAGAATGAAGACTGAAAAATAAACTAAGAAATATAATAATAATTTTGATTTAATTAATTAATTTTTTTATTATTTTATTATTTTATTTTATTTTATTTTTATATTATTTTTATTTATTTTATTTTTATTTCATTTTATTTTTTTTTAATTTTTAATTTTTTTTTAATTTTTATTTTATTTTATTTTATACAGTATAATTTAATTCTCCATATTTCTCATTCTTTGCACTACTACGTCCCTTTTCAGGTGTTTTCTAAATTCTTAAAATGGCACCTGTTCAAACACTCCTCCTGCGGGTGCTACTACTAGAGCTCGCGCCAGAGGCAGGCCAACAGCTACACAGCCTGTTTCCCACACTCACTCCTTGGAACCTCTCAACCTTAGGGAACGGGGACATTCCGTCCAATCTTTAGAAGACATACCCCAGGATTTTGATGATTCTAGCAAGGAAGAAGAAGGAGAGGATACGATGCATGAGGAACCATCCGCCCCTGCTACTCACCCTTCTGGTCAACCTTCGGAACCTGGACCATCTAATTTTCTGGAGGACTTCATGAGACTTTTCATGAAAAACCTCTCCAATTCAACGTCTTCAGAGGGATCTAAATTAAAAACTCCTTCCATGAAATCTCCTGATAATTTTTTTTTTTTTTTGATTTTATTTATTTTATTTTTTATTTATTTTGAATTTTTATTTTGTTTTTAATATAAAATAAAAGATTTTAGAAGAGATAGTTTTGAAATAAAAGTTAAAATTTAATTTTTAAAGAAAGATAAACGAATGTGAAAAGAAAGATAAAAAAAGTAATAATTTTTTTTTTTAAAGATGCCCCCCAGCCATTTGATGAGCCATACCCTCGACATCATACCCACATCCAAATGCAACATGATGTGGTTACACAATTTTGAGAAATTGAAAAGAAAAGAAAATAAATGAAAGTTTTTAGAAGATAATTTTTATAATGATGATCACTGGGTGGGCTCCCTCCAATTTATAAAAATGATTAGAGACCACCAGTGATCATCACCCTTACAATTATTCATAATATATATTAAAGAAAAGAAATCACAATCTATCATAAAAAATCAAAAACAAAATAAAATAAAAAGAATCTTGAATCCAGCGTTGAGAGCAGTGTCTCTTGATTCGTTCCAGTTTATAGTCTTAGTGGACTTCCTATAATTAAAAGACAAAGCCAGGATTCAACTACAAACAGGGAAAATTTTGGAAACAAACATTATGGGGTAATTGTCTATAGAGCAGCCAGACCATCAATTACCCCCACACTTGCCAATATTAAATTAAGAAGGTTCCCCTGTGAACACTTCTTCCAATAAATTTTTAAAATTTTCCAACACTATCTTCACCCATATTTTAAGAATTTTAAATTTTGAAAATTTTCAAAGAAGGTTTTCTCGCATTTTGTTATGTTCCATCACAGTTTCGTCACCCATATGCAGTGTAACGATAGTAAAGTATTTTTGATAAAAACAAAAAGATAGTTTATCCTCGTTGCGGAGGAATCCATAAAATTTCGTAGATATCATACTTTATCCTCATTGTGGAGGAATCAATAAGATTTTTTTTTTTTAAAAAAAACATCCTAGTTTATCCTCATTGCGGAGGATCCATAAAAATTAAGAAATTTCATAGTTTATTCTCATTGCGGAGGTAGACTTCGGCACTCCTGGTGCCTCTAGGATAGAACCGTTTCACTTGATTGGCCGCTACCCTCTTCTTCAATACTACTCCATCCAACTCTTCTAGCACATATGAACCGCCAGCAACTTGCTCCTTAACTTTATACGGTCCATTCCACCTATCTGCAAACATTTTTCCCCACTGACTTTCCAAACTCCTATTATACACCAGGACCATATCACCTGGGTTCAAAGGTTTCCTTAATCGATGTGCCAACCGCTCATCACAATATCTAACTGATTGATTTTGGATCTTCATCATCTGCAAATATGCCTTTTCAAAATATTCTTCTTTCTTTTCTAGCTGCATCATTCTTGCACACAATAATTCTTCAGTAGTTTTGACCGTATCCCAGTCAACTCCAAGATATGATTCAGCTTCTAAATCAACCGGTAAAACTGCTTTCTATCCAAAAACAAGTTCATAAGGTGAAAATCAGGTCGTCCTTTTGGAAGTGATTCGATCAGCAAATAAAACTAAAGGTAAATAGTGCCTCCACTTTTCGGCACTTGACCCACACATTTTGACTAAAGCATCCATAATAACTAGATTCCCTCTTTCAACCATACCTTCAGCTTCAGGATAATATGGGGTTGCTACCCTAACCTTTGATCCAACTTTCAATATGGCCTCTTTAAACTCTGTCCCAAATTCAGGACCTCCATCTACCGTTACCAACTTCATCACCCCATACCTATATACCCAATTATTTAAAAAAAATTCTGCCACATTTTTGGCAGTTAAATTAATAAGAGGCGCTGCCTCTACCTAACCAGATAAATCATCTCTGGCCACAATTAAATATTTATACCATCCCTCTTTTATATGAACGGCATCTAAACTAACTCTTCCAAAGAGTGTATATTCACCGGTCGCGCGTCTAGGTACTTTTGGCCTTAATTAACTTTGTCTTTGACATTCTTCGCATGACTGAACCCACTGTTTAACAGCCATCTTCATTCCAGTCCACCAAAATCAATCAGAAATTCTTCTAAACGTATCTCCAATGCCTCTATGCCCGAGATCTTCATGCAGTGATTTCAAAACTAATTCTTGCCCCTTCTCTTGAGTTATAACTACTTGAGGATTTGGATACCTTCTCCTCATTAAACGTCGACCAGATAGGTAAAACGTAGATGACTTCCTCTTGATAGCCACCCATTCATTGTCTTCACAATCTTCTGGCCTCTCTAAAGTCAACAAATATTTGACTAACAAAAAATAAAAACCAGTCTGACCCCAGACTTCATCTTGAAAATCGATTAATATAAAATCAATAGGGACTTCTCTATCACCAATATCACCTGCACATGAATGAGCCAATAATAGTTGACCCCTAAATAAATCTTTAATCGAGCTATGTCAACGTTTTTCTTCTGAACCTTTGGATCCTTTGTAAACCGTATTCAAAAATACCTCTTTCTCTTTATCCACCCTTTTATTTAAATTCTCTAATTCTCCAACATATACACCATTCCTTAATTTACTACTATCCCACACTACCAATCCATCTTACTCTACATACACTACATCTTCTTCTACCTCCTTTCTACCGAATTTATCTACACCTTTTCCAACACCTTTATTAACATAAAAACTATTTTCCAGTTTATCCTCTTGGTGGAGGTCATCATCACCATAATCTAAACACAATAGTCCTGCCAGTTTAACCTCATGGGGGAGGTATGGAAAGTCTTCAGCTCCTTTAGTGCTGGCTTTGATAATAGGTATATCTTCATCGAACTCCTCTGAGTCTGAATCTTCTTCAGTGGGTGGTCTCCTTGATAAACCATCTGGCATAGTAAAATTCTTGCCAGGCTTATGAACTAAATCAAATGAAAAATGTTGAATAAAAGCTACCCATCTTGTCATGGGTGCATTTGGTAAACTTGGGGAATTAATCATCTGGATTAACGATTTCGCATCCACTTGCAACTCAAAATGTTGCCCCCACAAAATATGCTGAAGTTTCTTCAGTATTTTTGCCACACCACATAATTCCAATTTTGGTTGAGAATATCTTGATTCGACCTCAGTAAATACTACAGATTCATACCTAACTGGCCTGATGTAACCAGCTTTATCCATCTGAGACAAAACCGCCTCAGCTGCAACCTGACTTGAATCAACTGCTAAATAAATTCTGCCAGCATCTTTTCCATAATCCAACTTGTGCAGGACTAAATCCTTCCCCACAACCTCCTTCAACTTCACAAACGCCTTCTCACACTCTTCATCCCACTCCCAGTCTGCATCCTTTCTCGTTAACCATCTCAATGGAGCTGCCAATGAAGAAAAGTCCTTGATAAACATTCTAACATATACGCAAACGTCTAAAAACCCTCTAACTTTGGTCGTATTCTTGGGTCTTGGCCAGGACTGAATTTTGTTAACATTCTTCTTGGACATAATCCTACCCTCTCTACATACCACATGGACTAATATTTCTAAGGCTGGCACACAACATGAAAATTTTGAACCTGAAATAGTTAAACCAGCCTCTTCAATTCGAAACAAGATTCTTTCTAAAGTAATTGCAAACTCCCAAATGAATTTGCGTATCCCGGGATTCTCTTCCAACACCTGGTTATCATAGTCGGTTGTTGGTCCCTTAATTCCTCCATCATCTATAAAGATTCCAGCATATTGTGGAATTTCGTCTTGAAGGATCCAAGCCATCTGAGCTTAATAAACTGCAACCGAATTTGTGGCTCCTTGAGGTAATCTTGTTAACTGTAAACCTCCAAGTGGCGTTTCGAATGGAGTGAGAGGCCTTGAGTCCGGATGTAACTCTCTCTCATCATATCCACCCATAATATCTCCCAAACCATAACACACTTTCCCTGCAAACACTTCAACAAACTCCTCAGCACTAGGTGGTATCCCAGCATCCTTTATTGTAACCCTATTTAATTCCCTAAGATCATGAACAGCTCTAAGCTTGCCATTTGATTTCTTGATACAAAATACCGGACTAGAATAACTTGACGTTGATTGCTCATACAGTCAAGTGCGTATCCGTTCTCTGACAACTTCAATATAGGCTTCTTTTAATGCAGCTGGAATAGGAATCGGTTTCTGCTGCCATGGTTCATGACATACCACAGGAATCTTGTAAGGCTCCCCATAGGAATGCTTCAACACACCCCTCTCCTCTTCTACAAAAGCAATGGCCTTCTCTCGCTTGACCATCACATCCAACAACAACTTATTCTCTTCTCCAGACAACCAACCATCAGGTCCAAAATTAACAACACCCAGTCTCTCAAAAGTGATTCTTGACGTCTCAAAAAATTCAGGCGGATTCTTTACCAAGGGACTTTCATAAGGATCTCTTGATAACCTTGGTCTTCTCAAAGGTGGATTTAATTCAGCAGGTAGTGGTTCATTAATAGGTCGAACTTTATTTGCTACTTTCTTATATTTGGCTGCGTCCACATCTAAATAAACTTGATGTAAAGCATTTAATTTTGTATCGTTATTAAAAATTTCATTAAATGAATCTTCTTCTTCATCGTCAGAATCGGAATAAGAAAAATTAGAAAAATATTTTATTTCATTTTTAAATTTTATCCTTTTCTCCTTTCCCTCGTCTAATTTATGAACAGATTTTCCAACACCTTTGCTTCCCTTATCCAACAGTAAATCACCTGTAAAGAAAGTTGGAAGTTTAACCTCTTGCTGGAGGTCCGGAATAAAATTTTCACATAAATTATTTTTTTGTGTTTTAATTATACCGAGATTTTTAATCGAATTTTGATAAGATTTTCCAAGTTTACCCTCTTGCCGGAGGTCCATAATAGAAGGAGATAATTGCATTTTAACCTCTTGCTGGAGGTCATAAAACATACCCTTCCAATTTTTATCAAACCTAATTTGGCCCATTTTGCCTTTTTCACCATTTTTAAATTTAATAGAAAAACAGGGTAAATCCAACAAACATATAGAAAAGTCCAAAACGTATTTGCACTCCGAAGTAATATTAACAGAAAATAATTGAGAATCCAGTTGAATTATCTCCAAGTGAGCTGACCTATTGCAATCTGGGATCTCATCCTGAGGAGAGATTACAACATTAGAGTGATCAGCCCCTGCTATCCCAAAAAATGAGGGCATTCATCCTTTTCAAACAAACATAATTCACCAGAAGCCGTCCGTTTTATATGCCGCTTCTTGGTGCAAACACAACACTGGCACAGAGTAGTAATCCCTGGCCGTGTTTCCCAACCTTCATCTCCAGGAGGCGCTAACCGCATATGTAACCTCTGCATATCTTCACCAGTGATTTCCAAACTAATCTCCATGCCAGCTTGATACCCTATCCTGGCCTCAAAATCCATCAAAAAAGGACTACCAAGAACAGTTTTGACTGATCCTCTGGCCACATAAAAGTGAACCTTACCAACAGATCCACCAATGCCTAACCTGACATGCTCAGCTGTACCCATCAGCTCAGTTGCATGCCCTCCAATGCCTCTGAGGTTTCCCCCAGTTCCACTTTTAATTGGCAAGCCTATACTCGTCGCTTGCTCCAATGAAATTAAATTAATTTAAGACCCTGAATTGACCAAGGCCTTTACTTCTTTACCGTTAAGAGTTACCACCAGGTAACCCAGGGGAGCGGAAAAATGTGTATCTACATCTTCCCCAAACTTTTCAGCATTTTTACAAATATATTCCACCTCTCCAGTGGAAACCCGAAGCTACGTCAAATGCTTCTTTTGCTTTTCAGCAAGCGCCGGACTAATCGTAAATAACTCCCCCAAAGATAAGGGAATCTGCAGATGATTAACCCTATTCAAAACTGCGTCCATCACATTAGCTTGACCAGAAACTACTGGCCGCTCATACTGGACCTTTGATTTAACAACCTTGGCCCTGGGTACCTCTTGAGGTCCAACCGAGCCATCTTATGCCCCATTATAACATCTTCACTTTCTATAACCCTAACTCTTTCACCAGCTTCTTGCACTAATCCTGATCCATCGCTAGTCCTTCTTACTCCCTCCATTGGGATAGGACCACTAAAACTTGGTCTGGGTAGAGACGCCAACGGTACGTCCTCCTCAGAATCCGAATCATCCTCTGGAATAGGCTCACCATTTAAATCAAACTTGCCATAACTAGGGGGCCCCATATCAGCAATCCCCTTCTGCATTTTATATAACTCGTCCTTAGAGTAAGGGTTCAATTTGTTGGCGGCAGTTTGAGAACTAGAATTCTTGTCCTTAGAGTAAGGGTTCACTTTGTTATTGGCCTTGCCAGGATTAGCCCTCAATTGGCTCTGAATGCTACTCTTCGCCTTAGTAGCAGCTGCTCTTCTAGCAGCATTAACATCGTATTGGCCAGCCATACAGCTACCCTCCACCTGGGCAACCGTCGCCAGCTCTAAACCACCAAAAGAAGTAGAAAATGTGGCTTTACTGACCTCTTTCTCTTTACCTTTGTCAGCTTTTCCACCATTACCATTACCATTTTTGCCACCCTTGGCATTAACATCTTCATCTGTCACCTCTTCAAATCTGGCTCTCCTTTCAGCCGTTAAACTTCTTCTGACCAAATCAGAAGGAGACTGTCCATCACTGGGCTTGATGAACGAACCATCAGGAAATTTATAAACTTTACCATCAAATAAAACTCGCCCAGCATCCATATCCTTATCAAGAGCAAAACAAACTGTTGCTCTGTGCCCCCTCCTATTACAATAGGAGCACACCTTTGGCTCATCATAGCCACCTCTATAACTACTACCACCATTCCCACCATTTCTCCCATTGCCTGGGAAGCGGTTACCATTATTATTGCCATTATAATTTTGAAGCTCATAACCTCTGGATTGATAAGAAGTTGACGTCGACGAAGAAGCGATTGGGGCCTTGTTAGCCTTCTGGGTTTCTTGAACAAATATTTTTAACTGTTTAGATAAATCGGCCAAATGATAGACCATCTTATTATCTACATTGCCTTCCACTTTAGCAGCAGGTAATCCCATTTGTGCCTTCTTGGCCTCCTGGGCTTTGACCATAATATCGTTGTTTTTGGCCAAAACTTCGCTAACCTTGCTAACATATTGAGGGCAGGACTCTTGATATTTGTCCAACGCCAATAACTTTAGATGGGCTTAAATGTTGTCCTTGATAATCTCCAGAGCCGGCAGTTTCTGCTCACCATTAGGCAGTTCCTTCATCAAATCTTTTCTTGAAAGATCCTTCAAGACGTCCATTCGAATATCCCTGCTGCATGCTGACCAAAAAAATCTTTTGCCTGGTTCTCATGCACTAACTAGTCCACCAAAATAAGATATTCAACTACTTCATCAAACTGAACACACAGATTTTTGAAGTCTTCCATAGAAGAAACACCACCTTTTGCTTGCCAGTCTCCAACAATTTTATTGAGGTCCATCATAGTATACCTAACACCCCATCTATCAACCATAGCTTTAGAAAGCTTAACCCAATCCTTGTCCTTGAATGCCTGCATAGCAATAACCTCTTTTTCCACCTCCCTATCAGCAATAAAAAACCTAACTTGCTTCACCATATCCACATGAGAAGCACCATCAACAGCAGCAGCAGCTTCATACCTGCTAATGAACCATTTAACCTCCTCCCCATCAAACTTTGGGCCATCCCAAGAAACAATTCTAACTGAGGGAGTAAGAGGGTTAGAAGATCCAGAAGCAACAGCAGAAGAAGACATCCCAATAAGTAACAAAAAGCATTAACAATCGATAAAATAACAAGCCCCTTGCAGGCCAATAACAAAAATTCAATTAGAGCTCCAGAAAATAAGCCTCTTGCAGGCTAAGAATGTTCTTGATCCAAATAAGTCTTTAAAGAAAGCTAGAGAAATCGAACCCCACGTTGGGTGCCAACTATGGTAAGGTAAACTCTTACAGTCGCCTTGCTGTAAGCAGAATCCAGAGGAGATATGTGGATTTAGCTGAAAACCCCGTCCTTCCAATAAAAAATAACAAAATGGGAATTCTAAATCACTAAGCTAACCAGTCAACTTGGATCTGATTGATAAAAATAATGAAACTCTAAAATATTTAACGCTTATTGAGATTTAAATAAAAGTGGCTGTTGAGAAAAGAAATACTGATAACAACAATTAAGGTGTACCAGTGAAAGATCTGAAAAGATTGAATTTTATGTTTTTATAATAATTTGAATTTTTATGAGACAGCAATAATCAAGTCCCAGCAATGAAGACCTTTCTAAAGATACCCTGTATGAAGTGTGATTTAAATTGTTGAGTAGTATTTCTAAAATGTTATATATAAAATATAAAGTTATAAGGGTATTACAAATTTATTTAATTTGTTGAGTAATAAAAAATAAGACCGTGGTGGTTAATGATTAAGCTGTATAATGTTTCCCCCCCTTCGATTTCGAGTTTGAGATGCACTTAAGTATTCCTAGTCACGTGCCTAAGTTTTCCCCTCCAGAGCTCTTCCAGAGTCAATCCGGAGCCCGTACGGAGTCCGTCCGGATTTCCGGACTCAATTAGAACCTTAAAAACTATAATAAAAAATCTAGAAAAATTACACATGATAGAGCTACTTCCCCTTTATCTTCCAAACTAATTTTTGTAGTCTGCGCAGCTCTAATTACCCCGTGAAAATTCATCAAAGTTAAGTAATTTTCTGAAAACGTAAATATTTCTATAAAACTTTGAAATTCATTTAAAAATATAAGAAAATAGTAAAAATTCTGGAAAAATTTCCCAAGGTTCTTGAGTGACTCGAATTGATACTAATAAGCTTTTCAGACCGTAAAAATAAGTTTTCTCTGTAAAATAAATTGTTTTTTATTAGGCATTCGCTCGTGACCAATTTCTTTATATTTAAAACTCAATTAAATTAAATAAAACCCTTTTATATAAAAATAATAACACCAATCTTGCACGCCGTAATAACTCCATTTGCGAATTTAGTGCCGTACTAAACTTTAGGCTACCACACCAGGCAGGAACCAACCTCCTCCGGAACTGGTTGAAGTAGAAGACCATCTAGAGTGGGAAGTAAGCCGTATCCTTGATTCAAGAATGTGCAAGGGGAAACTTCAATTCTTTGTGGAATGGGAAGGCTTCTTCAATGACTCAGACAGAACATCCTGGGAACCAGCCATCAATGTTTCTAATGCCTCTGAACTCCTAAAATTTTTTCATCTTAAATATCCTTCAAAACCAAAACCTTAAAACTTTCTTTTATTTTTTCTCTTCTCTTTTTTCTTTTCTTTCTCTTTTCTTTCTTTTCTTAAAAATCTAAAACTTCTTTACTTCTAAAAAATCCTTATTTTTTTTCTTTTTTTTCTTCTTTCTTCTTTCTTCTTTTCAAAAGTTTTCAACCTTCTTTAAAATAAATAAATAAATAAAAATATAATAAAATAAAATAAAATAAAATTTAATAAAATTTAAAATTATATAAAGACTTAATATTCATAAAAAACCGTAAAAAATCAATAATTCCTTTAAATTTTTTCTTTCTTCTCTTTTCAATTTTTTATATACATTTTTTCTTAAATTCTTTTTCTTTGAACTATAAAAATTTTTCTTGAACACAACACGACAATCTTTCTCAAACTTCACTTCAACCTTTAAATCTCTCTTTTAAAATTCTTTGAACAAATTACTTCTTTCTTTCAAATTCTTTTTTCAAAATTATTTTTTCTCTTTCTTTTCAAATAACCGAAATTCCTCAAAAATTTCAATAAATAAACTTTCATGAATAACAAATTTTTCTTTCATTAAAATTTCATTTCAAACAAAATTTTTTCAATCATCTATTCTTTTTTCTTACTTAAATTTTTTTTTCTTTTCAAAACTTAAAACTAAAATTTTTTCAGTTAAATATTTTTTTCTTTTCTTCTTCCAAAATTAAAAAAAAAACTTTCATTCAAATATTGTTTTTCTTTTAAAAATCTTATAAAATATATATTAAAATTTCAATTAAAACATCAAAATAAAAATAAATAAATAAATACCAAATTTGCTTTCTACCTTTTCTTCCCTCTTTCTTTCTTTCTTTTTTTTTCCATTTTAAATTTTCTCCTGTATTTTCTCCCAAACCAATTTCTTCATTATTTTCAAACCACCCTTATTTCCTTCAAGCATTTCTCAAATACCTCCTCCTCTCCTACTGGTACCACTTCTCCAATCTCCAGTAATTCTTCAGCCACGTCGAAGGAGGCAGCATCAATAATCTTGTCAACTTCACCACTTAAATCTTTGATGAATTGAGCTTGTTGACCCTGCCGAGGTTTCTTCAACTATACCTGGTCAAGAGTTTCCTCGTTGTCCTACCTTGAATAAATTGTTGGTTGATTCTCTTCAACTTGTATCAATGGCGCCGCTTCCACAATAGGAGCTTCTGCAATTACATCTGAATTCTAAAAAACATACGGTCATCAGTAACAAAATTTAAAAAAAAAAGGAAAACAGATTTACATCGAAAACCGGGTCAGCCTCTAAAAATAAATTTGGGGTGACCTCCACTGTCACTTCCATCTCCTCTTTGTCATCTTTTATGACCATCTGCCGCTTCTTTGGTGTCTTCCTCGAGATGGGGACTTTATCCTCATCTTTTTAAACCAATTCATTCACCTCCTCTTCCACCCCTAGTTTTTTACCTGTGGCCTGGGTTACCTAGGTTGCCACGGTGTGGTCTTCCAACATTGGCAGGGGCCTTTGTTGTGTGATTTGGTGTTGTTTGGAAATGTCTTAATTGACATGTGTTAAGGAATTAGGTGTTTTTCTGGTTTTACTCCGTAGAAATTGGGTCTGCAGGTACGTGGGTACTATCAGTGGATAGCCCCGGTTTTTCTCTATATTTTATGTCTTGAAGACATTTTTCATAGTCTATGTTTAAAGGGGTCATTTCCTCATTTTTCATTCTAAAAGATAACTGTTTGATTTTGTTTTTTGTGTTTTACGGACTAACTTTACGTCTTAGGGTTAAGTTCTTAGTACCGTTGGATAGAGCTAATTTTTCTCTACATTTCATGTCTTATTGTTGTTATAGTGAAATTGCGTGTTTTAAGGGTTTTAGTAGATGTAGTGTATTTTTCTAAGTAGATTTGGTGTTTTTAGTGGTTTTCTGGCTTCAGGGAGGCCAGGCCGCTTCAGGCGGCACCTCCGACGTCGGGCAGCCCGCCCGCCTCTGTTTTAGGAGGTTGGGGAGCGCTTCTGGAGGGTTTTTATGCAATTTGGCGGGTACAGGCGCCAGATTGGTGGGTGCGCATGGGCTCTTAGATAGTGGTCTGTGTGTATATACTGAATAAGACAGTTTGGGGCAACCTTAATCATCATACAACCATCTGGAGGTGATATCACTGTTCCTCACTCAGTTTTCACTGGTTTTTGGCCACAATTGGCTGTGTTTGTTGCAAGTGAGTTCTTCATTTAACTTAACTTTGACAACTGTTTTCTCTGTTATAGTCTTGCAAGCTATAGCAAGTATTATTGCTGTCTCTGGTGTAGATTTTCAGCCCACATCAAGTATCTTTGCTGTCTCTGGTGTGGAATTTGAACTACATTTCAGTCTTTGGTCTGGTAGTGTGTCTGGTGACTACTTTCTTGGCTCTTCAAGCAGTCAAGTGTGTTTAAAAGGGGCTTTGGTAAAACAGGAACCAATTTAATGTAGCAGGTAAATCTCACTTATTTTTCTAAAGGGACAGGGGATTTTCTCTCTGGTTTTTCTCCAACTCCCTTGATCAAGGCCTATAGCTAGTACTATAGGATTGTCTACAACGGTATCCTCGACTTCCTTCTCAACTTCTTCTGACTGATTGTCTCCGACAGACACGTCCCAGATATCTTTGACCACCTCTTTGGTCTTTGGTATTACCCAGTATTTGGTTTTGGTAAACCATCTTTCAATGTCAGCATTATTTGATAAGGCATCGCATGTTACCTGTCTCCATCGGCAAAAATTGCATTTCTTTGGAGGACCTCTTGTAGCCATGCTTTCAACACAAGAATATTCCATTGACTTGCAGGCCGTGCAAGCTTGGGAGTATTGTCAAGTAACAAGTCTAACATCTGCTTTGGGGTGTGGAGGCGTGGGAGTTGGGGTAGGGCAAGTCGACATAATCAAAAAAAAATAATTTAAATGAAGAGTTGAGAGAAAGTAGTGTGGGAAGGATATGTCTCACGCTCAACAGAGCTTGCGTTTTATACCTGGGCATCTGTCACGTGCCACGTGACACTCAAGGCAAAAGCAGCTCATTAAATCAATAAAACAGAGGTCTAAATCCAACCTTGAAGCGCAGAAAGTGATTCTACATAGCAACGGCGACTTCCCTTTGTGTACTCACTATTCAACCGCACTAATCTAAACTTTAAATCTAAATTAGTCAATTTCTCAAAAGTGTGTTTAGTCTCTTCTTTGATAAGTGACACACAGCACAATAGTCAATGCAATATTCCGCTAAAAGGTTTATTAAGTATCTGTGGGTTATTAAAAGGGGTGGTGAGCATGGACGGGATGGTTAGTGGAGGATTAAAGGGTTAACAGATGTTAGTGAGGAGGGTACAGGTGTAACGGGTGTAATTTTGGTGGTCTGTGGTGTGCAGAACGATGGATGGGTATGAGGTCAATGCGAGGGGGAGTAATAGAAATAAAAGGGGGTTGGATTTTGGTTTGATATTTCTTTAGAACTAAATTATAAAATGTATTTATAGTTAATAGTGGTAAAACTGCAAGTTAAATCATTATTATTGTACATTTCCTTATTTTCTCAATAATCATTTCTAAAAGTTTAATCTTCGATTGTTGAGTTTACAACCATTTGTGAGATCCTAAGAATATTAGTATTACATTAAATTATATTAAGATTCTTATTGAACATATCTTGAAGCAGTAGCTCTTCCTTTGAGTCATCTTTGAATCACTTCCTCAAACATTCCCTCTGTGCTTTGAAGAAGTTTCTGAACTCCTCCCTTCATCTCACTTTCAGGAACACCCTCAACCTTGTGCATAGGTCGTCCGGTGACAAGACCTTACTCTAAGGACAAAATTTATAATATGCAGAAGGGGATGGCTGATATGGGGCCTCCTAGTTATGGCAAATTTGATTTAAATGGTGAGCCTATTCCAGAAGATGATTTGGATTCTGAGGAGGACGTACCTTTGGCTTCACTACCCAGACCTAGTTTTAGCAGTCCCATCCCAATGGAGGGAGTAAGAAGGACTAGCAATGGATCAGGATTAGAGAAAGAAGCTGGTGATGGAGCTAGGGTTATCAGCAGTGAAGATGTTATTATGGGGGGTGAAGATTGAAATGTGGGTCCTCAAGAGGTGCCCAGGGCCAAGGTAATAAAATCTGAAGTACAGTACAAACAGCCAGTAGTATCCGGTCAATAGAATGCGATGGATAATGTTTTAAATAGGGTGAATCAACTTTAGATTCCCTTATCTTTAGGAGAGCTATTTACAATTAGTCCAGCACTTTCAGAGAAGGAAAAGAAGCATCTGACGAGGCAATGGGTTTCTGCTGGAGAGGTGGAATATATTTGTGAATTTTCTGAGAAGTTTGGGGAGAATGTAGAAATACATTTTTCTGCTCCCCTGGGCTACCTGGTGGTAACTCTAAATGATAAGGAAGTGAAGGCCTTGGTTGATTCAGGGTCTCAAATTAACTTAATTTCTTTAGAGCAAGCGACAATTATAGGCTTGACAATTAAAACTGGTACTGGGGGAAACCTCAGAGGTATTGGAGGACATGCAACAGAGCTGATGGGTACAGCTGAGCATGTTAAATTAGGTATTGGTGAATCTATTGGTAAGGTTCACTTTTATGTGGCCAGAGGTGCAGTTAAAACTCTTCTTGGTGGTCCTTTTTTTATGGATTTTGAGGCCAGGATTGGTTATCAAGCTGGAATGGGTATTAGTTTGGAGATAACAGGTAAATATATGAGGTGTCTACATATGCGGTTAGAACCTCCTGGAGATGAAGCTTGGGAGACACAACCAGGGATCACTACTCTGTGCCAGTGTTGTACTTGCACCAAGAATCGGCGTATAAAACGGACTGCTTCTGGTTAAATATGTTTGGAGGGAAATCATTGAAACCCCCATTTTTTGGGGTAGCAGGGGCTGATCACACTAATATTGCAATCTCTCCCCAGGATGAGATCCCAAATTGAAATCGTTCAGCTCACTTGGAGATAATTCAAGTGGACTCCCAATTATTTTCTGTTAATAATACGTTAAATTGTTATTATCTTTTCAAATTTTTTTGTTTGTCTCATTTCTCTGTCAAGATTTTCAATCACATTCAAAAATGGATCAGGAGGGAAAATGGGAAATATTATGTTAAATAAAAATTGGAATGGTTTATTTTCTGACCTCCAGCAAGAGGGTAAACTGCAATTATTTCATCAAAATTCTATTAAAAATCATAGTATAATTAAAACACAAAAAATAATTTTTGTGATAATTCAATTCCGGTCCTCCAGCAAGAGGATAAACTGCCAAACTTTTTTAATGCGTGATTTTATGATGGATAAGGGAATTAAAGTTGTTTGAAAATTTGTTGATAAATTAGACAAAGGAAAAGGGTTAAATTTAAAAATGAAATAAAATATTTTCCTACTTATATTGATCCTGATTCTGACAAAGAAGGTAATTCCTTTGATGAAATTTTTAATGGCAATACAAAAATAAATATTTTACCTCAAGCTTATGTAGATGTGGAAGCAGAAAAATATAAGAAGGTAGCAAATAAAATCCGACTGATTAATTAACCACCACTTGCTGAATTAAATCCTCCTTTGAGAAGATCAAGGCTATCAAGAAATCCTTATGAATGTCCTTTGGTGAAGAGTCTGCCTGAATTTACTGAAACTTCAAGAATCACTTTTGATAGATTAGGTGTTTTTAATTTTGGACCTAATGGTTGGTTGTCTCGAGAACAGAAGAAGTTGTTGTTGGATGTGATGGTCAAGCAAGAGAAGGCCATTTCTTTTGTAAAAGAGTAGAGGGGTGTGTTATAGCATTCCTATGGGGATCCTTACAAGATTCCTGTGGTATGTCATGAACCGTGGCAGCAAAAACCAATCCCATTTCCAGCTGCATTAAAAGAAGCTTATATTGAAGTTGTCAGAGAACGGATTCACACTGGACTGTATGAGCAATCATCATTAAGTTATTCTAGTCCGGTATTTTGTATCAAGAAACCAAATGGAAAACTTAGAGTAGTTCATGATCTCAGGGAATTAAATAGGGTTACAATAAAAGATCCTGGTATACCACCTAGTGCTGAGGAGTTTGTGGAAGCATTTGCTGGGAGAGTGTGTTATAGTTTAAGAGATATTATGGGGGGATATGATGAGATAGAGTTGCATCCAGACTCTAGGCTGATCACTACTTTTGATACACTGCTAGGACAGTTACAATTGACAAGATTACCTCAAGGAGAAACTAATTCAGTTTCCGTTTATCAAGCTCCGATGGCTTGGATTCTTCAAGATAAAATTTTTCAATATGCTGGAATCTTTATTGAAGATGGAGGAATTAAAGGACCTTCAACATATTACAAAAATGAAGTGTTGGAGGAGAACCCAGGGATACAAAAATTCATCTGGGAGTATGCAATAACTTTTGAGAGGATCATGTTTTTAATCGAAGAAGCTGGTTTAACTATTTCGGGCTCAAAATTTTCATGTTGTGTGCCAGCTTTAAAGATTTGAGGTCATGTGGTATGTAGAGAGGGTAGGATAATGTCCAAGAAGAAAGTGAATAGAAAAGGGCCTGGCCAAGAACCAAGAATACAACCAAAGTAAGGTGGTTTTTAAGCATATGTGTTTATGTTCAAATGTTTATCAAGGTATTTTCTTCATTGGCAGCTCCGTTGAGAAGGTTGACAAGAAAGGATGCAGACTGGGAGTGGGATGAAGAGTGTGAAAGGGCATTTGAGAGATTGAAGAAGGTTGTGGGGAAGGATTTAGTCCTGCATAAGTTAGATTATGGAAAAGATGCTGGTAGGATTTATTTAGCAGTTGACTCAAGTCAGGTTTCTGATGGGGCATTTTTTTCTCAGATGGATAAAGCTGGTTACATTAGGCCAGTAAGGTATGAATCTGTGGTATTCACCGAAGTATAATCAAGATATTCTCAGCCGAAATTGGAACTGTATAGAGTGGCAAAATTTTTAAATAAACTACAAAATGTTTTGTGGGGTCAACACTTCAAATTGCAAGTGGATGTGAGATCTTTAATTCAAATGATTAATTCCCCAAGCTTACCAAATGCACCTATGACTAGATGGGTAGCATTCATCCAACATTTTTCTTTTGACTTAGTTCATAAGCCTGGAAAAACTTTTAATATTCCAGATGGTTTGTCAAGGAGTCCACCCCCTGAAGATGATTCAGACCCAAAAGAGTTCAATGAAGATATACTTATGATTAAAGCCAGCACTAAAGGAGCTGAAGACTTTTCATACCTCCCCCATGAGGTTAAACTGGCAGGACTATTGTGTTTAGATTATGGTGATGAAGATCTCCACCAAGAGGATAAACTGGAAAATTACTTTTAAGTTGACAAAATTGGTGTGAATAAATTCAGTAAGAAATAGGTAGAAGAAGATGTTGTGTATATAGATGAAGATGGAGTGGTAGTTTGTGATAGTAGTAGGTTAAGGAAGGGTGTATATGTTGGAGAATTTGAGAATTTGGTTAAAAAGAGGATGGAAAAGTCTATGTGTATAAATGGCAAAGAAGAGAAAGAGGTATTTTCAAATTTGGTTTCTAAGATGTCAAAAGGTTTAGAAGAAGAATATCGACATAGTTCAATCAAGAATCAAATTTGTGGTCAACATCTATTGGCTCATTCATGTGCAGGTGATATTGGTGATAGAGAAGTGCCCATTGATATTATATTAATCACTTTTCAAGATGAAGTCTGGAGTCAGAATGGATTTTATTTGTTGTTGGTCAAATATTTATCGACTTTAGAAAGGCCAGAAGATTGTGAAGACAATAAATGGGTGGCTATAAAAAGGAAGTCAGATACATTTGACTTATCTGGTCGACGATCAATGAAAAGGAGGTATCCAAATCCTCAAGTATTTTTAACTCAAAAGAAAGGGCAAGAATTAGTTTTAAAGTCACTGCATGAAGATCTTGGGGATAGAGGTGTTGGAGAAATGTTCTGAAAAATTGCTCATCAATTTTGGTGGCCAGGCATGAAGATGGCTGTTAAAGAGTGGGTTCATTCATGCAAAAAATGTCAAAGAAGAACTTATTTAAGGCCAAAATAACCTGGACATTCTACCAGCAAAAATACTCTTTTTGGAAGGGTTAGCTTGGATGCTATTCATATTAAGAAAGGATGGTATAAATATTTAATTGTAGCCAGAGATGACTTATCTGGTTGGGTAGAGGCAGCGCCTCTTATTAATTTGACTGCCAAAAATGTGGCAGAATTTATTTTGAAAAATTGGGTGTATCAATATGGAGTTATCAAATTGGTAATGGTAGATGGAGGTCCTGAGTTTGGGACAGAGTTTAAAGAAGCTATATAAAAAGTTGTGTCAAAGGTTAGGTTAGCAACCCCTCATTATCCTGAAGCTGAAGGTATGGTTGAAAGAGGGAATCTAGTTATTATGGATGATTTAGTCAAAATGTGTGGGTCAAGTGCTGAAAAGTGGAGGCATTATTTACCTTTAGTTTTATTTGCTTATTGAATTACTGCCAAAAGGACAACCGGATTTCCACCCTATGAACGTGTTTTTGGACAGTAAGCAGTTTTACCAGTTGATTTGGAAGCTGAAAATCAAGTTATTAAGGATGCTTTAGTCAAAATGTGTGGGTCAAGAGCTGAAAAGTGGAGGCATTATTTACCTTTAGTTTTATTTGCTGATTGAATTACTGCCAAAAGGACAACCATATTTTCACCCTATGAACTTGTTTTTGCACAGAAAGCAGTTTTACAGGTTGATTTGGAAGCTGAATTATATATTGGAGTTGACTGGGACACGGTCAAGACTACTGAAGTGTTATTATGTGAAGAATGATGCAGCTAGAAAATAGAGAAGAGTACTTAGAAAAGGCATATTTGCGGATGATGAAGATCTGAAATCAGTCAGTAAGATATTGGGATGAGCAGTTGGCACATAAACTTAGAAAACCTTTGAAAACTGGAGATATGGTTTTGGTGTATAATAGGAGTTTGGAGAGCCAATGGGGAAAGATATTTTCAGATAGGTGAAATGGACCATATAAAGTCAAGGAACAAGTATCTGGTGGTTCATATGTGCTAGAAGAGTTGGATGGAGTAGCTTTGAGGAAGAGGGTAGCAGCCAATCAAGTCAAGCAGTTCTATCCTAGAGGCACCCAGAGTGTTGAAGTTTGACTCCGAAAAAAAGATAAACTACATAATTGATTAAATAAAATTTTTTCAAAGTTTAACTCCAGAATGAGGATAAACTTCTTTCTTATTAAAAATATTACAGTCGTTTTACTATGGTTTGGAGACAAAACTGTTAACCAAGTTTATGACATTTAAGAAGACATTTGTTTGAAAATTCTTAAAACTCTTAAAAGCAACAAAAATTATGGAGAAGAAATATGTTGGATTGATAAATTTTTTATATTGGTAGAAGTGTTCACAGGGGAACCTCCTGAATCAAATATTGGCAAGTTTGGGGGTAATTGATGGGCTGGCTGCTCTATACACAATTACCCCACAATATTTGTTACCAATTTTTCCCTGTTTCTAGTTGAATCCTGGCCTTGTTTTTGATCTATAGGAAGTCTGCTAATACTATAAACTGGAACGTACAATGAGACAATGCTTTCACTGCCGTATTCAAGATTCTTTTTTATTTTTGTTTTTGTTATTTTTTTTATGTTAGATTTTTTATATAATGAAATATTTTTTTCTTTCATTTTAATTTTTATAATACTATAGAATATTGTTAAGGGTGATGCTCACTGGTGGTCTCTAATCATTTTTACATATTGGAGGGAGCCCACCAAGTGATCATTATAATAAAATTTTGGTTTTCTAAACTTTCATATATTAATTTTGTATTTTCAATTTCTCAAAATTGTGTAACCACATCAAATTGCACTTGGATGTGGGTATGATGTCAAGGGTACAGCTCATCAATTGGCCGGGGGGCATCTTTTAAATTTTATTTTACATTTCATAAATTTTTTATTTCAAATTTGTTTATCATTTTTTTTAAAAAAATTAAATTTTAAATTTTATTTCATAACAATTTTTATAACCTTTTATTATTTTCATAGTTAAAAAATCAAAAAAAAAACTAATAAAAAAAATAAATAAATAAATAAATAAAATAAAAATAAAATAAATAGAGGGTGTCAGTTCTGGCAAATCCGCACATAACTTAAGTGCGGATTTCAAACCAAATCAGCACTTACAAATCAGCACTTAAATTTTGCAAAAAAGTCACTTATTTCAAAAAAGGGTGTCAGTTATGACCTCAAATCAGCACTTTTTTCCCGTTTTTTTTCACAACCACATTTTGGCCACAAAACATCCCTTCCTTTCTTACCCCATCCCTGTCACATGTGACACACTGACCTTCCTCGCTACCTACCCATCAATCCTCGGCACACACCCCTTCCTGAAATTTTCAATATTTTGAACAGGCATGTTTACATTCTTTTTTACTTATTTCTTCTACTTCTTAATCTTTTTTCTATGGGTGTCAGTTCTGACCTCAAATCAGCACTTTTTTCATGATTTTTTTTTCAAAACCACATGTTGGCCACATCATCCCTTTCTTTCCCATACCATTTTGTACTCTCTAAATGTCCTCTTTGTGTACTTCATTCACTTGGGTTGGTATTTTGGTTTGTTGCATATTCATTTTTTTTGGAATTTACGGTGAAAATTTTTTTTTGGATGGCTCATTGGTTTTCTTTCACCAGCTCAACATGAAATTGCTTATTTTCTGAAATCGCATATTTTGTCAGTGATTTTTTTTTTCATTCATCCCTCATATCCTTTTCCTATTCTCCTCCAACATCCCTCAAACAATTTGGTTTCATTCATTTTGTCATCTCATCTCTCCAGGTAAGTCACTTTATTCTTTTTTTTTGATTTTTTGATTACTAATTATATTTTTTTTTTCTGTTTATTTTATTTTTTTTATCTAAATTTTTTTTGTAAGTGGTTATTTTGGATTTCAATGGTATAATTAACCTTTTTTTTCTCTCCCTCTTTACTTTCTTTTTTAGCTCCATCACCCCTACTCTTCATCCCTCCTTGGCATGGTCATTATCCCCCCTTTCCCTTATTTCACTTTTTTTTGGCTCCATTTCATTGAAACACATACATTGCACATCCTTTATGCATTTCACTTACTCCATATTCAATTTCCCCACAATTCCAACATCAATCTTTCTCACTCTATTTTTCCTACTTTTCAATCAAGGTAAGTTTCATCTCCTTTTTTTCATGCCTATATGATATCTCATTCCTTTTATGAAAACTTCATACTTAAATATATGTATGACTCTTATCTGGATAACAGTGAACTTATAAAACTCCTTTTGATCTCATCTTCATTACCACTTTTCAAGTTTTTGTAAAATTTTGAAAATCAGACTCGGAATTAGGGTTAGGTTTATTCAAATCTAATGTTATTTTTACTGAAGATTCTCCTGAAGGCTACCTTTCATTTCCCACAAACAGATTTGAATTTGATTCAGTGGTTGCTGAGATATTGACCGTTAAAGTTGAGACTTTTTTTTCCCAATTTAAATTTTCATTTCATTTTTTTATGTAACAAATTAGGGTTAGGTTTATTTAATCGCATGTCCTTTAACTGAAGATTCTACTAAAGCATATCTTTCATTTCCCACAAACAGGTTTGAATTAGGTTCAGTGGTTGCTGAGATTTTGACGTTTGAAGTTGAGCCTTTTTTCCAAATTTCACTTGTCTTATTTCACATTTTTATATTGCATATTTAGAGGATAAGGATTCTGAAACTCTTATATGATTATTATCTAGGCATTTCAATTATATAGGCATATATTTGTTGCTCAAGAATATCACTAAAGCTCAAAAAGATGAAGATTTTTGCTTATGGGACACTCCACCTTCCTTTAACTCTTTTCTTGCTCTTCGACTCAAAAAGCACTGTAATAAAGCATTTGAAAAAAATCATGAACTTGCAACCAAAGTTGGAATACCGAATTGGTGTGACTCCGAATTGGAAGATATCAGCCACGAATATCTTTTATTTTTTAATGTTATTATCACTCACTCTTGATTTCACAATAAAATTGACACCGATACCAAGGACACCAATTTTCTTACTTTTGGTATATTCTCATATATCAAACCAATTACTGGCCAACCAATACCATCTCCAGCTAAAATCAAAGGACATGGTTTATATTTTCCAGACCACCGGTGCATCATTGATTTTGGTTTGGGAAATGGTATCATCAAAACTATTTGGAATTCTTCTAAGGATAATCATCAAACAACCAAAGCTCCTCCTGGTTTGGAATCCTGTCAAGATTTAACACATTTTGGTTGCTCATTTCAAATCAGTAATAAGTTGATTTAAAGAATCAATAAGGTAATGAAAGAAGGTAAAGTTAATTGATTTAAAAAAACTTTATTTAGATCCAAAAAGTATGGGGATTAGAGTTGTCATCGAAAAATTTTATATTTTTTTGTAAATTTTTAATAAATATTTTTTATGTATCAATTTCCTCAACTAAAGTAATGGGCCCACGACCTTGTGTTGTATAAATGGTAATCATGATAACATTTATTTGTTTCATGGGGTTCCTATAGCCTATACTTGTGGAAAGTCACAAACTTTTGTTTCTAGATTTGATCTGCATTTTGGCTTAAGGTATTGTCATTACTTTAAACTAGGGAAAGTGATATATATTAGATATTTATTTAATAATTTATGTAATTATATTAAATTTAGATGACTTCCACCACTTACTTCAATAAAATGCAGGGGGGGGGTATTGCCAAATTTTTAAATCTGACATGTGAAATTGATGACTTAGAAAAATTTTGGTGATATCCACCCCTTGCTTCAATAAAATTCAGGGGAGAGTATTGCCAATTTTTTAAACAGATATAGAATTTTTTTGACTTGTAAATATTTTGGTGAAAATTTTTGATGAGAATGTGAAAGTAATTGTTTCCACCTTGAGCAGGTTTCTGGCTCAAAGGAATAGCAGTACCATCAACAAAACCAATACATCCTGGGAAGCCCTCTGCTTGCATAACCTGAGATGATTGAAGTCGCTCTTCTTTTGTTGGCCAGGTGAGAAGTTGAGATTACAAGGAGTTAATGGCAGTGATACATTGTTTGGTATAAGTGTTAACTGAACCATACCCTAAATCAAAGACATTTTCTAAACATTTCAAAGCGGCTCCATTACCATTTGAACCCAAATGACATAGTGTGATGGCCAATTAAATTGAAGGATGTTGTTGTTCTTTTTGATAATTATTGTGAAATATGGGATGATCCTGAATAAGCTCAAGAAATTTAAGGAAACATTCCTGAGAAGTCCTGAACAGCTGTCTAAAACTGGGTGTAGATAGTTTAAGAAGTGTTTGGATGGTGTACTTGGGGGTATAAATTACTTGAGGCTTTCCGGGAAGAAGGTAACTTTTAGTGGCCATTTTTGATAAAAAGACAAAATCTTCTTCTAGATCAGAATCAGAATCGCAATCAGAGTCCAAGAGCAGTTCAAGAGCCATGAAAGTCATTGCTTTATGTAATTTATCACGATTTGAAAGTGAGGAAGGCATGACTCTTATATGATATGATATGAAGATATAAGTGATGTACGATGTTTTGAGTTATGAAGTGTTATGCTGCGGAGTGCTGCGTATGAATGGGATAATGCTGACAAATCAGTAAAATGGGACTTGATGGTGAAATCAGCACTTTTGGTTGAGAAAGTGCCGATTTGAGTGAAATAAGTGACTTATTTCATTTTGAAATCCACCATTATTGGGGCTAGTGTGTTTTTGAAATCCACACTTATTTAAGTGCGGATTTGCCAGAACTGACACCCCCTAATATATAAACATACAATTATTTTTTTCAAATTTTGATAAATTTAATTTTTGATTTTCTTTTGGTTTATTTTTTTATAGTATAATTTATATAGGAAAAAGGGTCAAGAGGAGCTTGAGCAAATTTGGATCCTACTTCAAAATGCTGAGTCCTCAAAGAATTGAAACTAGCTTCTTTTCAAGATTTCCTTTAAGGTCTTATTTGTATTCATGATCTGTTAGTCCACTAAGACTTTTAACTGGATAGTTTTTACAATTTTATTTCAATAATTTGGTTCCTCATTTGATCTGTTAGTCCACTAAGACTTAAAACTGGATAGTTTTCACGATTTTATTTCAAGAATTTGGTTCCTCATTGAATCTGCTAGTCCACTAACACTTTAAAATGGATAGTTTTTATGATTTTATTTCAAGAATTCGGTTCCTCATTGGATCTTTAGTCCTCTAAGACTTTAAACTGGCTGTTTATGATTTTATTTCAAGATATGCTGTTAGTACTCTAAGACTTTAAACTGGCTAATTTTCAAGACATTCAATATTTTATGGATATTTTTGGAGAAAGGTTCAGGATAATAGTTGGAACTGGAAATTGATTAAATGTTTGGTCCACCAAGACTTTAAACTGGAATATTAATCTATTTGGTACTGTTTAGCTTTAGGAGGATAAAATTTTAGGAGGTAATGATGCTAAGAAGGCATAATGGTTTAATTAGGTGAAATTTGTTGCGCTATAACATGGTCTAAAAGTTTGAAATTAAATATTGGAAGCCTGGCTAAAAGTATTTTGTAAAGGTTGCTGAATAGAAAATGGATGAAAATTGTGATGAAGGATTCAGAAGTCGGGGTGGTAGTTGGATTTAATATTGTTCTATTTTAAAGCCTCAGAGTTAGGATGTTTGGTGGAAGCTTGGAGGACCTCATGGAGAGATTGGAATCAAAGAATTCGGCTCAGTGGGGGACCTATGAGAATGGAATCAAGTGTATTCAGCTCATTAGGGAGTTCCACTCTCTCATGATGTGACATAGTGGGAAGACTGGTATATAGGAGTCTGAAGGGATTAAAAAGTATCTCTCAGCCGTTGAATCATCACAAAAATTTATTTTTATTATTATTATGATTTATATCAAGAGCCGGAAAAGAAGAGAAACAGTTTAAATTTGTAGAAGACCAGCTAAAAAAATGTTCATCAAAATAAACTAATTAGAATGCATAATTGGTTGGAATGGGGACATTTCTTATTGGAGGGAGGATGTGGCATTCCAAATCTGGGAAGGCCACTTAGGTGAAAATTTGATTGGAACTTGGTTGGAAGAAAACCATGGTGTTACCAGGTGTTAATTTGGTTGAAGGGAGTTAACTAGATTTTTTTGGGTTGATTTTTGGTGTTTTGGAATGGTTGTATGTGTTATTTCTTTTGTGATTTGATGGTTTTATGGATTTGTATTTTTGGTGAATGAAGTGTGCTTTTGGAATGGACACTTTTTTTCTGGTGCGCTCTGGTGCGCTCCAGTGCGCTCTTCTTTGCTGTGGTGATTTTCTGGTGCAAAAGCAAAGTGTACTGGAAAAATTCTGTCATTTTGGCCAAGTTTGGTCATGGTGAAAAAATTAACTCACTGTGGAAAATTTAGCTCATTTTGGAAAAAAGAGCTCATTGTAGCAAAATTTTCTCACAATGGGAAAGTCTGATTACCAGTGCAAAATTTGGTCACTGCAGAAAAGTCTGGGCACTGTGGAAAAGTGTGGTTACTTCAGAAAAGTCTGGGCACTGTGGTAAAGTTTGGTCACTGTAGAAAAGTCTGATCACCAGTGCAAAGTTTGGTCACTGTAGAAAAGTCTGATCACCAGTGCAAAGTTTGGTCACTGCAAAAAAGTTTGGCTATTGTGGTAAAATTTTTTTAGAATTTATTATGATTGTTAGATCAATAGTCTATTGTTGATCCTATGCATGTAGGGTATTGTTGGAAAGGTCTGGAGTAGGAGAATTAGATAGAAGGGAGAATCTTAGTATCTACATGTTTTTTGTCTTTTAGTTTCGATAATAAGAGTATTTTTTGATTAATAACAATATTTAACATATAACAACAAATTTAAATAAATTATAATACCCTTTTAACATTTATATTTTTATAACACTTTTGAAATACAACAAAACAATTATATTTTCATCACATATACGGTATCATTGGAAAGTTCTCCATCTCAAGGACTTGTTTTTATTGTTAACTCATTAAAATAAAATATTTATAAAAATATATAAGTCTCTCTTTTCAGATCTTTCACTGGTACACCTTAATTGTTGTTATCAGTATTTCTTTTCCAACAGCTGCTAATTCTAAATCTCAATAAGTGTTCATAAAATCAGAGTTTCATCTATATTTTAAATCAATTCAAGTAGACTAGTAAGCTTAGTTATTTGAGAAACCTTTATTTTACTAAGAAGGACAGTTTTTTCTACGGTTCATCCAACTCCTTTGGATTCTGCTTACAGCAAGGCAAGTGTAAGAGTCTACCAAAAACGTTTCTCGCACTTACTTTTCTTATAGTTATTTTTTGACCTTATGTACCTCCATAAAATATCCATAACCCGTGCTGGATATCCCCATGAGGGATATCTTACTTGGTGTGTAGTGATATATCATTTGAATAACCCTAATTCTATTTCTGACTCTTTTTTTGACTTAACAAAAAATAAAGATAAAAAAAGGGTTATAAAAATTAAAGCCAGGGATTATAAATGGGCTTAAAATATATATTTTAGCTACCTTTGCTAATTTTAAGTATTATATTTGTTCCAGAGTAAGACCTACCTAAGAAGATTGAAAAAAAGTTTATGGAAGTTTGAGCTAAGTGGATGATAAATATCTCAACAACCAGTAAGCCAAATCAGATTTTGTTTGGTGGATATGAGAGCCAGGCTTCTGAAGAACCTTCCTAAAAAAGGAAATGTTATTTGAGAAAACAAAAAAAAGAAATAGAAACAATAAAAAACACAAATTCAGAAAAAGAAAATCAGTTAAAATTGAAAAAAGATGGTGGGAGAATGACTTACCTGATAAGATGTCTTCAGAGATGTAAAAGGATCAGATAGAAGTTCAAGAAGTGATGGATAAAAGAAATAGAAGAAGAGTTAAGGAAGTGAGAGACAATGAATAAAAGGATATGAGGGATCATTGAAAAACAGAAAGAATAAAAAATTATACGATTTCTGAAAATATGCAACTTCATGTTGAGATGATGAACCAAAATGAATAAGGAAGAGAAAAAAAATTCTTTCAGTGAAAATTCAAAATCAAAGTCAATATGCAAAAATAAAATAACAAACCCAAGTGGAAATTACATGCAACTTGATCATTTTGAGAGCATGAAAAAAGGATTTAAAAGGGATGTGTTAAGAATTTTGTTGTGTGATAAGCATGATGACTGAGTTTTGAGGATATAAACTTGATCAGGAATTGTTTATAAAGAAAGGAATGAAAATTGAAAAACTTACTTGGGAATGGTGTGTAAAAATTTGTATCAAAAAAGTGGGAGGGGAAAGATTTCATGTGTGGTGAATTGAGAGGATCTTTATATTAGTGGGCTGATCTGTGATTGAAAAATTTGCACTAAGGTAGGATTTATTTGACCCCATGTTTGAAATTTCAGGTACCAAATCAGCCATGTTTCATGGTGTGTTTTTGAGGCAGTTTTCAAATGAAATCTGCCAGGCATATTTGTTCAAGTTTAAGACTCCCTATCAAAAAGTAGATGGGTAGAAGAGGAGGAAGAGATCCTTAAGAAGATAAATAAAATATTACTTTCAAAAATTTTTACAGATAAATATTAAATTGAAATAAAATTTGTAAATATTTTTTTCATTATATTGGTTTCCACTTTTAAATGCAGTTACTATTTCACATGTACTCATACCAAAACTTGTGAAAGTGATTTATATAAGCATTAAATATTTTAATAGGAAAACTTGAATATTAATTTCCATAAAAACCTTTCAAGTTATACACTTTAAGGACTATTTTTAATTTTATTTAAATATAAATATTTCTTCTAATTGAATAACTGAAGCTTTGATTTTCAATTGCCTGTAGGTCTTATATTTTAGGTAAAAAAAAGGTATACAAAATTTAGTTTCACAAACACTTAATAGATTTGAAGTGAGAAAAGACTATAATCTTTTTAAAATTTGAAAATAGGAATGGAATTAGTTATTTCAATCACTATAGTTATTAATATTTGTGATAAAAAAATTTGCTAAACTTATCTATTGTTGAAATTATGTAGTAAAAGATATCATTATTGTAAATTTAATTTTCTTTCATAATTTTATGCTTTATCTTTTGGATGAAAAGTAGTGCTTTGGTATTTTAAGGAATACTTTTCATCCTCTAAATTGATAATCATATTGGATATTCACAAGCTTATTTTGGATCAATATGTGCTCAATGTGTCCTAAACGAAGGATAAAATCATGGTTATAGTTGATCAACTTATGAATAACTTGAGATCAATTAAGGTTCATTTTTGGACCAATCTGAGAATAAATGTAAATTTAACTCTAATTTACTTATGTTTAAAAGTATTCATTAACCTGGCATAATGAAGGGACACTCTAAAGTTCAGGAGAGGGAATTGCTAGCAGTTCACCCCTGATTTTCTGTGGGGCCTGATAAAGTATGTAAATATTACAAATAATTTTAGTGAATGAATGGATTGATGTTGCATTAAAAAAAATTAAACTTATTATGAGTGGTTCTGATATTGACTTAAATTTTTTTCTTCAGGTTCTTTTGCGCTCATATATCCAAAATTGTATAATTGCATAAGTAAAGGTCTTTAAAATTATTTTTTTTCAATCAAAAATATTACTTTAAATTTTTTTGTACTATTACATGATTGAGTTCTAATAAAAAAAGCATGTTGTTAGAGCATTATTTCCCCTCTTAGTAACTCAATAAAGTAATATATACCAAAAAATGTTTTAAATAAATAAAAGATGCTGC
Source organism: Hemileia vastatrix (assembly GCA_030280995.1). Lineage (NCBI taxonomy): Eukaryota > Fungi > Basidiomycota > Pucciniomycetes > Pucciniales > Zaghouaniaceae > Hemileia > Hemileia vastatrix. The sequence goes on along the minus strand of JASXTE010000017.1, from coordinate 8,604,110 downwards.
TAATTTTTCTTGAATTTTCTTTTACATAGTCTTATTTGAGAACAGAAGCTGCATGGTATAAAAGATATGTAAATGTTTATAATTTTTAAAAATATTATTTTATAATTTTCATAATGGGAAAATATTACATGATTGAGCGCTTATTCAGAAAGAATTTTGTTAGAGCATTATTGCTCCTCTTAGTAACCTAAATCATGTAATTTTTACCAGATAGATTTTCATAAAATAATAGATATTTTTACTAACATTTTGAATTTTGCATGAAATTTGTTTCATGTAAGCTCAGTTCTAGTAAGGGAAAATAGAAATATTAAGAAACTAGGTAATTAATCTTAGGTTTTGCTCACATTTAATTTTGTAATTTGGGGTAATATATAACATGATTGATGACTGATGCAGCAATAGTGATGTGAATTTAATATTGTTGCTCATAGTCATTCAATCACAAAACATTTAGACAAGAGATTTATTAGATGTATTAATTGTTTGTACTAATACCTTTTTATTTTATTTTTATTTTTTATTAAAGATTATTTTCTGTACACAAGAACTTGGCGATTATAGAAAGTATGTGGATTTTTTTTTGTAATTATTCACTTCAAGTTTTGGGAATAGTAAATATTATGTGATTGATGACTAATTCAGCAAGAATGTTGTTAGAGAATTATTTCCCCTCTTAGTCACTCATTCATGTAATGTTAACTTATAATTATTAAATGTCATTTGAATTTTAATTAATGTTTGGTTCTTGTTTTTTTTGGTTACCAAATAGGAGGTTGAAAATCTTTGGATTAAAATGAATCAAGGTATGTCAAAGTATCTTCATTTTAGAACAAAATATTATCTAGTGTTTGATTAATTAGAAATAACATGATTGAAGTTGAATGCAGCAAGCATGTTGTTGAGGCATTATTGCCCCTCTTAGACTCTGAATCATGTTATATCAACTAAAACATTTAATTAATTTTAGTTAAGTGATTGAGAAGTTTCATATACTGACCATAAATTTATATCTGAATCCAAGTTTTAGTAGAGTAACCAATGTGTGATTCAGAAGAAGACTTGTTGAGAAAGGATGGTAAAGAATAAAATCAAGGGAAAAGGGCAGGGAAGAAAAAACATACAAACAAAAATGGAAAAAGAAATATTATGGAAGTAAAGAAGCAGAAGGGCTGGGAATTAGCATAATAGATGGAAATCTGATGTATGGTAGACAACTAAAAGTAAAATCAATACACAAAACACAATATGGAGCATTAAACCTAAAATATTTCAAGCAGCTGAATGAGGGAACATACTTTATCCAGCCCAAAAAAAGAGGTGCATGACCAAACATTATATCATCAATTTCATTGAAGAATTAAGAAAAGGTCAATAAACTTGATGATAAAAGAAAGGCTGTGAGAGATCTTCAGGTTTTGGAGCATCTGGTCTCATATAATAGACCACAAGAAAGTGGAGTAATGTTTGTTGATGGAATTTTGATGGGATGATCAATTCCTCTTGATCTAAGTAAATATTTTTTCTTTTTTTCCAATGAGTAAAACATTAATAGATTGTATTAGGGCAAAATGTGAATAAAAACATTACAAAAGCTGAAAAATATCAAGCAAGAAAACAATTATTGTTTTTTATAGTTTTTTCTTTCAGTTGTTTTCCAAGAAGTTATATGAGGAAGCACAGGTATTGGTAAAAGAGTTAAATATACTGTGTTTTAAAGAGGAAGAGGACTCTTTTTTGGAAATCTGACATGGACCTTGGGGATTAATGGTAACAGATACAGTAACACTCCCTACTGCAATAGGGATAGGAGTCAATATGCATTTGGGATTTGGTACCCCAAAAATACATATAAAAATGAACTTGATGAGCACCCATACAATGAGAAAAAACCACGGAGAGAAGGATGAGAGTTTATTTTCACAGAATTGGAGACTAAAATAAACTTCAAAACTTCAACAAATGTGACGGACTATGGTTGATACTTTGGCCATCAAATGAAGTAGTGCATTACATGTCAAAATGTAATGAGGAAGAAGGGTTCACATGTCTGGAATCATCAATTAAATTCTCCAAGAAGCTATTCAAAGGACTTGGAATTTTTTCTCTTCTAGAAATAGACATTCCACAGTACATTGAAACAAAAGACAAAACAACAAAGCTAAAATTATTGAAAGAAAAAATTTAAATAACACTAAAAAAGAAGATCTGGCGCAAAAGGATCATGAAAAACTCACAACTTAACAGATAGTGTTGAAACATTGCTTAAGAAGAATAGAGATGAAAAAGAGGGTAAGAAAAATATTTAATAAAAATAATATTAACAATTTTTTTAAAAGATGAAAATACTGATTATATAAAATGTAGGTTCTGAAACTTTGGAAAAGTAGTGTGAAAAGGTGGAGTAAAATTATGGCTGTGGGTTGAAGGAACAAATTGAGGGTAAAGAATTTTATAAAACAAGGTTATGGAGTTATATGTAGATAAGTATCTATGTGAGAGAACCGTAAAAAATTGAGTAAAGAGGTTCCACTAAATAAAGAAAAGCAGTATAAATATAGATAGTGAAGTTTACAAAAAGGGATTAATCTTGTGTAAAAGGGTTTTTTAAAAATTTATATTGATGTATTGAGACCGAAGGAAAGATATGTAGTTGATATTGAAGCCAATAAGAATGACATAGATAACACAAGCACAGTAACATAAAACTTGAAAATATAATAGAATCTTATGTAGATGTTGAAGTATATAGTAAAAAAAATATGAAGATGATCAAGTAAGTAGATACATATAAATGATTATCAAAGGGTTATAAATAATTAATATATTTTAAAGGAGATTGAAAATATGTCAATATTAATATAGATTTGATTATTAAGAAAATATTAATATTGATGTGATTAAAGGATAGGACCATTTCAGAGGGCAAAAATACCATGATGGACACTTATTAACAGCCATTGGTCAAGGTACAACTCTTCAAATTTCAAAAACACTTAGAATTAAAGCAAAAATACACATTTTTATCCTGACCATTTCTTTTAGATCAAGGTGCACCTGTTCAATTTTCAAGTACAATGTGATGACACAAAACAATATGATGGTAAACCCACTTATGTGCACCCAGAAATTTTCCCAAAGATCACGGTACACTTCTCAAAATCTCTCATTCAATTTTAATCAAGGCCAAAGTACAATGGTGGACTCTGATCTTTGGCTGAAGATGAAGGTCCAACTCTACAAATATCATTGAACACATGGTTGCAGGAAAAAATACCATGGTATACCATGATCTTTGGCCAAAGATCAGAGTATACCTCTTCAAATTTCAAGAATTATTTGAATAGGAGAAAAAAAATATGTACCCTGATTTTTGTGTTCAAATAAGTGTACAAATCTTCAATTTTCAAGCACAATGTGTGGAAAGGTAAAAATTCAATGGATAATTCTGATGAAGGGTGTTAGAACAGGGGTAATTTATTTTCAAAGTAAAGAAAAATTTGAATACACACAAAAATGAAAGGTGGACCCTGATATTTTCCAAAAGATCAGGGTACACATCATTAATTTTCATGTAGTTTTTGAATAACAGCAAAAACACATTTGTGGACTGTGATCTTTGCTCAAAGATCAGGGTACACTTCTCAAATCAGCTCACAAAAAAGTTAATCCAGGCAAAAATACAAAGGTGGGCCCTGATCTTCACCCAAATATCAGGGTACACATCATCAATTTTCATGTACTTTTTGAATAACAGCAAAAACATATTTATGGAATCTGATCTTGGCACAAAGATCAGGGTACATGTCAGCCAGGCTATGCCAGGAGCCCATTAAATGTTATTTCAATTTACTGAATCTAAAAGAGGGAATAAAAGTATGCATTGTATGTATATAAATTAATATTGTATTGCATAATAAAATTATATATGTATCTTATTGAATATAAGTAAAATAAGGGTTATATTAATTTTATTATTATATAATTTAATTATACATTTAAATTAAGCATAATATATTTTTTATTCTATAAGTTACAGCACATTTTTTTGTATTTAATAAATATAAATTATTAATTAATTAAATATAAACATATATTATTATTATAGGTGTACATTTAACTTATAATGTAATTAAATTAATCAGTTAAATTTATATATTAAATAAAACCTTACATATCTTATATAAAAATAATATTGGGCACTTTTTTGATCCATAATTGTGTCATAAAAGTATTAAAAAAGTTAAAACACTTTATTAAAATTTTTTATTAATGTTTTATTCTAAAGTTTAGTAATTTTGTTATAATAAGTATTTGTTTTCACTTAAAATAACTATTTCACTAATAAAAGTAACTAAAATAATTAATTACTCATGTTTTAACTAAATTAATTAATTACACTATTTTTATGTGTTAAACTAATTTCATTTTTATGTTTCACTTAAAATTGGTTTCTTTTAAAAGAGTAATCATACATGAATTAAATTAATATAATTGTTTTATTGCGTCTCAAACTTATTTAATTACTTCCTAATTTTATTTTACATGTTTGGTATTAATTTAGGGAGTTTTAGGCTCTTACTCATGTGTGTTAGTTAATTGTTTCAGGGGTTCCCTTGCACTTACTCAATTTTTGTTACATGTTATTTTTATTTTATTTTTAGTTGTATATACTTTAATTTGGCGCTTCAGAGGGCCCCTTGCCTATATAAGGGCCTTGGGTAACCCCCTGTAGCCTCATCAATTACATTACAAATATTTTATACTTACAATACATTATTATTTTTTATTAGAATTAAAAATCTAATATAAATACTCAATAATTAATCCCAGGTTGCATTAAGTTTATTAATAAAAATAATTGTTAGCCGCGCAGAGAAATCTTAACTTACTTAATTAAAAATTTACCAATAAGCCAAACCTCACTGTCGTGTCATTCCTCTTATATTGTCATTGCATCTTTCTTATTTGATTTAATAATTTTAAAGTATTTATTATTTTCATTTTTTACTACCTTTTTTTATCCCTCCTTTATTTCTTCCTTCTCCTCCTCTTCATTTTTTCTTCTTCTTCTCCTTCTTCTAGATGACTCAACGACAGTACACTTCTCAAAATCTTTCATACAATTTTAATCAAAGCCAAAATACAATGGTGTACTCTGGTCTTCAGCAAAAGATGAAGGTTCACCTCTAAAAATATCATTGAACACATTTTTGCAGGCAAAAATACTTTGTGGACCCTGATATTCAATAAAGATCAGTGTACACCTCTAAATTTATTTCAATTAGTGCCAAAATACAATGAAGGACTCTGATCTTCCCCTGCAGATAAAATTTCACCTAAAAAATTTTCAAGTAAAGTTTTAATATACTCTCTAAAACCACATGTAAATCTTTACCTATGGATATTAATCATAGTTAGTTTTTTATAATTTGTAAGTGAACAAAATACCTAAAAATTTTAACAATCAAAGATCCATATACCACTATTTTATATATCTTTAAATAACAGTTTTCAACTTTGAATTTGGAAAAGTTAACCTTTATTGTTTGCTTTAGATGGACTTGATTGAAAATACAAAATTCAAAGAATGAGGACATTCTTCATTGGAGGGATAATGTGGCATTGCAAATATTAGTACAACCCTAAAAGTCTATTTAGAATATTTATTGGGAATAGGACGGTTATTGGAGAAGCCGTATTAGTTTAAAATATTTTATTATTAACAAAAAATAAAGTTGAAAAAGAAAAAATATGAATTTTAAGTCATATTTATTAATTTCACGTGTAATATGATTTTTTACGGCTGTAAAATTAAATTTAATAAAATTCAAGAAGCTCAAGAACCTTTGGGAATTTTCCCTGAATTTTTACTATTTTTCTTATACTTTTAATTGATTTTTAAAGATTTATTAAATTATTTACAATTTTCAAAAATAACTTAACTTTGGTAATTTTTCACAGGGTGAATAGAGCTACACACACTACAAAAAATAGTTAGGAATGTCAAGGAAAAGTAGCTCTATTATGTGTAATGTTTCTCAACTTTTTATTATAGTTTTAAGGCTCTAATTGAGTCCAGAGGTCCGGATGAGTTCTGGCTGTGCTCTGGAAGGGAAAATTAGGCACATGACTAAGTATTCTTAAGGACACCTCAGACTCGAAATTGGGCATCTCATAGATCTCATAGATCACATAGATCACATACCAAGAGATACATTATTATAACAACCATTATTCATATTTTTCTTTTGTCAACAAAATAATTAATTATTTGTAATACCCTTATAAAATAACAATTTTACATAACACTTTAAATATTATACTCAAGAACTCTTAAACATTAACATATAGGGTATCTTTAGAAAGGTCTCAACTCCAGGGAATTATTTATAGTATCTGTTTTCAAAAATTATTAAAATATAAAAACATTAAAACTTCTTTCTTTTAAAATATTGTTTCTGGTGTAACTTTAATGTTGCATTTCAGTTGTTTTGAACAGAAGAGCCGCTCAATCATCCTAACAAGTGTTAATTAAACAGGGTTTCATTCTTTATTATTATCAAGTAGAATTTTAAGCTTATTGATCTAAAAAACTCACAAATTCATTTAGAGGGACAGGGTTTTCTCTGATTATCCAACCCCTTCAGATTCTGCTTACAGCACGGCAAATGTAAGAGTCTACATACATATTTGGCGCCCAACATGGGGTTCAATTTCTCTAGCTTTTAAAAGAATTTACTTGATACTTGGACTTTTAGCCTTCAAGAGGCTTGCTTTCTGAAACTCTTATTGATTTATTTATCTTAGCCTGAAAGAGGCTCACTTATTGGAACGCTTTATCTTTAATCTAATCTATTAGGGTGTCTTCTGCTGCTGGATCTGGTGTGTCTCTTCCTATGACACCATCAGTTAGGATTGTTTCTTGGGATGGACCCAAGTTTAATGGGGAAGAAGTTAAATGGTTTTTGAGCAGATATGAAGCTTCTGCTTTGGTGGATGGAGCTACTAACCTGGATATGGTAAAGCAGATCATGTTTTTTATTGTTAACAGAGAGGTGGAAAAGGAGGTCATTTCTATGGAGGGTTATAAAAGTTTTGATTGAATAAGGCTGTCAAATAAGATATTTGATAGATGGGGTGTCAGGTATACTATGGTGGATCTCAATAAGATTGTCAGTAATTGGCAAGATAAAGGTGGTGTTTGTAATATGGTGGACTTCCAAAAGTTAGGGGGACAGTTTGATGAAGTGGTGGAATATCTGATTTTGGTGGAGGAATTGGGCCATGAAATTCAGGCCAAGGATCTATTCTGGTCTTCTTTTAGTAGGGAATTTAGGATAGATGTTTTAAAAGAACTGTCTAGGAAAATTTTGATGAAGGATCTGCCTAATGGTGAACAGAAACTGCTAGCTTTGGAGATCATCAAGGAGAATATTCAAGGCTACTTAAAACTCATGGCACTGGAAAAATATCAAGAATCATGTACTCAATATGTTAGCAAAATTAGTGAAGTATTGGCTGAAAACAACAATATCATGATTCAAGCTCAAGAATCCAAGAAGGCTCAGATGGGACAGCCTGTTTCTAAAGTTGAGGGAAATTTAGACAACAAGATGCTCAATCACTTGGCCAATTTAACTAAACAATAAAAGATATTTGTTTAAGAGACTCAAAAAGCCAATAGAGCACATGTGGCTTCGACTTCAACTTCTTCTTCTTACCAATCTAGAGGTTATGAGAGGAGGAATTATAGATTTAATGGTAATGTTGGGAATGGTTTTAGAGGTGGATATGGCAAGTCCAGGGTGTGCTCTTATTGTAATAAGAGGGGACACAAGGCTGGACAATGTTATTTTTTGGATAGGGACTAGATTTCTGGTAGAGTAAAATTTGATGGAAAGGTTTATAAAATCCCTGATGGATCTTTCATCAAGTACAGTGAAGGTCAAGCTCCCTTGGATTTGTTGGGGAGGAATATGTATTTGGGGAAAAGGACCAGGTTTGAACAGTTACCTGGTGATGATGAAGAAAAGGTTAAAGATGGTAAAGATGTGGAAAAGGTAGATAAAGGAAAAGGTAAAGAGGTCAAAAAGGCAATTTACTCAGCTTCATTTGGTGGTTTGGAGTTATCCTCTGTGATAAGGGCAGAGGAAAGTTGTATGGCTGGTGAATATGATGTCAATGCTTCTAGAAGAGCAGCTGCTACTAAAGCTAAGAGTAGAATTCAGAGCCAATTAAGGGCTAAACCAGGCAAGGCAGAAATTAAAAAGTTGGAAAAGAAACCTTACTCTAAGGACAAAATTTATAATATGCAGAAGGGGATGGCTGATATGGGGCCTCCTAGTTTTGGAAAGTTGGATTTAAATGGTGAGCCTATGCCGGTGGACAAAGATTCAGATTCTGAGGAGGATTTACCTTTGACATCTCTTCCCAGACCAAGTTTTAGTGGTCCTACTCCTATGGAAGAGGTAAGGAGGACCAGTGATGGATCTGGATTAGTGAAAGTAGCTGGTTATGGAGCTAGGGTTGTTAGTAGTGAAGATGGCAATGTGGGTCCCCAAGAGGTGCCCAGGGCCAAGGTAACAAAATCTAGGGCTCAATATGAGAGGCCAATTTTTGCTGGACAAGAGAATGCGATGGAAACAGTTTTAGGAAGATTGAATCATTTTCAAATTCCTTTATCCTTAGGTGAATTATTTACGATTAGTCCAGCCCTTTCAAAAAAGCAGAAGAAGCATCTGACAAGGAGAAGAGTGTCCACTGGAGAGGTGGAATATATATGTGAAAATGTGGAGAAGTTTGGTGAGGAGGTGGAAACTCATTTTTCTGCATCTTTAGGTTATTTGATGGTTACTCTCAATGGTAGAGAGGTTAAGGCCCTAGTAGATTCTGGGTCTCAAATTAATTTGATTTCTTTAGAGCAAGCAATGATTATAGGCTTTCCAATTAAATCTGGCACTGGTGGTAATCTCAGAGGTATTGGAGGGCATGAAACTGAGCTGATGGGCACAGCAGAGCATGTTACATTATGTGTTGGTGGATTGGTTGGAAAGGTTCATTTCAATGTGGCCAGAGGAGCTGTTAAAACGGTTCTTAGTTGTCCTTTTTTGATGGATTTTGAAGCCAAGATTGGTTATCAAGCTGGTATGGGCATTAGTTTGGAGATTACAGGGGACAATATGAGAAGGCTTTATATGCATCTAGCACCCCTAGGAGATGAAGGTTGAGAAATTAGGCTTGGGGTGACCACTATGTGTCAATGTTGTGTATGCACCAAGAAGCGGTGTATTAAACAAATGGCTTATAATGAATTGTGTTTTGAGGGGAATTATAGAGACCCTCATTTTTTGGGGTAGCAGGGGCTGATCACTCTAATGTTGAAATCTCTCCCAAGGATGAGATCCCAGATTGCAACAGGTCAGCTCACTTGGAGGTAATTCAAGTGGATTCTCAATTATTTTCTGTTAATAATACGTTAAATTGTTATTATGTTTTCAAATTTTCAGTTTGTCTCACTTCTCTGTCAAGATTTTTGATCACATTCAAGAATGGATCAAGAGGGAAGATGGGAAATATTATGTTGAATAAAAATTGGAATGGTTTATTTTCTGAAATCCAGCAAGAGGGTAAACTGCAATTATTTCATCAAAATTCTATAAAAAATCATAGTATAATTAAAACACAAAAAATAATTTTTGTGATAATTCAATTCCGGTCCTCCAGCAAGAGGATAAACTGCCAACTTTTTTTACAGGGGATTTTATGATGGATAAGGAATTTAAAGGTTTTGAAAAATTTGTTGAAAAATTAGACAAGGGATAAGTGAAGAAGGTTAAATTTAAAAATGAAATAAAATATTTTTCTGCTTATTCTTATTCTGATTCTGAAAAAGAAGGGAATTCCTTTGATGAAATTTTTAATGGTGATACAAAAATTAATATTTTACCTCAAGCTTATGTAGATGTGGAAGCAGAAAAATATAAGAAGGTAGCAAATAAAATACAACCAATTAATGAACCGCTACCCGCTGAATTAAATCCACCTTTGAGAAGACCAAGGCTATCAAGAGATCCTTATGAATGTCCCTTGGTGAAGAATCTGCCCAAATTTTCTGAAATGTCAAGAATCATTTTGATAGATTAGGTTTTGTTAATTTTGGACCTGATGGTTGGTTGTCTGGAGAAGAGAAGAAGTTGTTGTTGGATGTGATGGTCAAGCAAGAGAAGACCATTGCTTTTGTAGAAGAGGAGAGGGGTGTGTTGAAGTATTCCTATGGGGAGACTTACAAGATTCCTGTGGTATGTCATGAACCGTGGCAGCCAAAACCAATCCCATTTCCAGCTGCATTAAAAGAATCTTATATTGAAGTTGTCAGAGAACAGATTTTCACTGAACTGTTTGAGCAATCATCATCAAGTTATTCAAGTCCGGTATACTGTATCAAGAAATTGAATGGCAAACTTAGAGTAGTTCATGATTTCAGGGAATTAAATAGGGTTACAATAAAGGATGCTGGTATACCACCTAGTGCTGAGGAGTGTGTGGAAGCGTTTTCTGGGAGAGTGTGTTATGGATTAGGAGATATTATGTGGGATATGATGAGAGAGTTGCATCCAGACTCTAGGCTTCTCACTACTTTTGATACACCGCTAGGACGATTACCATTGACAAGATTACCTCAAGGAGCAACAAATTCAGTTGGCGTATATCATGCTCAGATGGCTTGGAGTCTTCAAGATGAAATTCCTCAATATGCTGGAATCTTTATTGAAGATGGAGGAATTAAAGGACCTTCAACAGATTACAAAAACGAAGTGTTGAAGGAGAACCCAGGGATACAAAAATTCATCTGGGAGTATGCAATTTCTTTAGAGAGGATCTTTTTTAGAATTGAAGAAGCTGGTTTAACTATTTCGGGTTCAAAATTTTTATGTTGTGTGCAAGCTTTAGAGATTTTAGGTCATGTGGTATGTAATGAGGGTAGGATTATGTCCAAGAAGAAAGTGAATAAAATTTAGTCCTGGCCAAGACCCAAGAATACAACCAAAGTTAGAGGATTTTTAGGGGTTTGTGTTTACGTTAGAATGCTTATCAAGGACTTTTCTTCATTAGAAGCTCCATTGAGAAGGTTAAAAAGAAAGGATGCAGACTGGGAGCTGGATGAAGAGTGCGAGAAGGCGTTTGTGAAGCTGAAGAATGTTGTGGGAAAAGATATTGTTCTGCATAAGTTGGATTATGGAAAAGATGCAGGTAGAATTTATTTAGCAGTTGACTCAAGTCTGATTGCTGCTGAGGCGGTCTTTTCTCAGATGGATAAAGCTGGTTATATTAGACCAGTCAGGTATGAATCTGTAGTTTTTACTGAGGTAGAATCAAGATATTCTCAACCTACATCAGAACTCTGTGGTGTGGAAAATTTTTTGAGGAAATTGCAAAATGTTTTATGGGGACAAAACTTTGAACTTCAAGTGGACGCGAAGTCCTTAATTCAGATGATCAATTCCCCAAGTTTACCAAATGCTCCCATGACTAGATGGTTAGATTTTATTAAGCATTTCTCATTTGATTTGGTTCATAAGCCTGGAAAAACGTTTACTATGCCAGATGGATTGTCAAGAAGGCCACCAACTGAAGAAGATTCAGACTCAGAAGAATTTGATGAAGACATACCTTTTATTAAAGCCAGCATTAAAGGAGCTGAATAATTTCCATACCTCCCCCATGAGGTTAAACTGGCAGGACTATTGTGTATAGATGATTGTGATGAAGACCTGCCCCATGAGGTTAAACTGGCTGGTTGTATAAAGTGGGATGAATATGTGGGATATGAGGATAATGAAAGTGTGGAAAGTTTATATGTGGATGAGAATGATGTGGTAGTATGGGATGGTAGTAGATTGGTTAATGGTGTATATGTAGGAAGTTTAGAAAAATTGGTCAAAGAGAGGTTGGGTATAGATATAAATTCGGTAAAGCAAAGATTTTATGATGATGATGAAGAAGGAGATACTAAAAAGGGTGGTAAAGAGGTTGATAAAAATTTGGTTTAAAAGAGATTTGAAGTTTCAAAATTTAAAGATGAAAAATTTTGTTTGTTTATCAATCAAACTCAATCAAATAAGCTTATGGCTCATGCAAGTGCAGGTGATATAGGTGATAGGGAAGTGCCCTTGGATGTTATTTTATTGGATTTTAAAGATGAGGTCTGGGGACAGACTGGGTTTTATTATGTTTTGGTAAAATATTTGTTGACTCTGGAAAGGCCAGAGGAATGTGATGATGATGACTGGATGGCTATTAAGAGAAAGACCCCAGCATTTTATATATCTGGAGAAAGATTGATGAAAAGGAGGTATCCAAATCCTCAAGTAGTAGTTTCTCAAAATAAAGGGCAAGAGTTGGTTATGAAAGCACTGCATGAAGATCTCAGTCATAGGGGAATGGGCAAGACATATAGACAAATTACTGATAGATTTTGGTGGCCTGGTATGAAGATGGCTGTTAAGAAATGGGTTCAGTCATGTGAAGAATGTCAAAGAAGGAGTTATCTAAGGCCAAAAGAACCTGGACATGCAACCGGTGAAAACACTCTTTTTGGTAGGGTTAGTTTGGATACTTTTCATATAAAAGAAGAGAGATATAAATATTTAATTGTAGCCATAGATGATTTATCTGGTTGGGTAGAGGCAGCACCTCTTATTAATTTAAATGCCAAAAATGTGGCAGATTTCTCGTTGAAGGATTGGGTGTATAGATATGGGGTTATGAAATTGGTAACGGTTGATGGAGGACCTGAATTTGGGGCAGAATTTAGGGAAGGTATATCAAAGGTTAGATTGAAGGTTAGGGTAGCAACTCCTTATTATCCTGAAGCTGAAGGAATGGTTGAAAGAGGGCATCAAGTTATAAAGGATGCATTAGTTAAAATGTGTGGAACAAGTTCTGAAAAATGGAGGCACTATTTACCCTTAGTATTATTTGCTGACAGAATCACTGTCAAAAGGACGACTGGATATTCACCCTAAGAACTAGTTTTTGGACAAAAAGAAGTTTTACCAGTTGATTTAGAGGCTGAATCATATCTTGGAGTAGATTGGGATGCTGCTAACACTACTGAAGAATTGTTATGTGCAAGAATGATGCATCTGGAGAAGAAAGAAGAATACTTAGAAAAAGCATATTCTAGAATGATTAAAATCAGAAATCATTCAGTAAGGTATTGGGATGAAAGATTAGCACACAGGCTCAGGAAACCTTTGAAGACTGGAGATATGGTTTTGGTGTATAGTAGGAGTTTGAAAAGCTAGTGGGGGAAGATGTTTGCAGATAGGTGGAATGGACCTTATAAAGTCAGAGAACAGGTGTCTGGCAGTTCATATTTTTTGGAAGAATTGGATGTAGTAGTTCTAAAGAAGAGGATAGCGGCTGATCAAGTCAAACGATTCGATCCTAGGGGCACCAGGAGTGCCAAAAGTTAACTCCAAAATGGGGTTCAACTTTTGCTACAATCATTTGAAAGTTAACTCCGAAATGAGGGTAAACTATTTCAACAATCGTTATGGTAAGGTAAACTCTTACAGTCGCCTTGCTGTAAGCAGAATCTGGAGGAGATATGTGGATTTAGCTGAAAACCCCGTCCTTCCAATAAAAATAACAAAGTAGGTGTTCTAAATCACTAAGCTAACCAATCTACTTGGATCTGATTGATAAAAATAATGAAACTCTAAAATAATTAACGCTTATTGAGATTAAATGATCGTGGCTGTTGATAAAGAAATACTGATAACAACAATTAAGGTGTACCAGTGAAAGATCTGAAAAGATTGACTTTTATGTTTTTATAATATTTTTTAAATTTTTATGAGACAGCAATAATCAAGTCCCAGAGATGAAGACCTTTCTAAAGATACCCTGTATGAAGTGTTATTTTAATTGTTGAGTAGTATTTCTAAAATGTTATATATAAAATATAAAGTTATAAGGGTATTACAAATTTATTTAATTTGTTGAGTAATAAAAAAATGAGACCGTGGTGGTTAATGATTAAGCTGTATGATGTGTCCCCCCTTCTCAATTTCGAGTTTGAGAAGCGCTTAAGTATTCCTAGTCACGTGCCTAAGTTTTCCCCTCCAGAGCTCTTCCAGAGTCAATCCGGAGCCCGTACGGAGTCCGTACGGAGTCCGTCCGGACTTCCGGACTCAATTTAGAACCTTAAAACTATAATAAAAAATCTAGAAAAATTACACATAATAGAGCTACTTCCCCTTTACATACCAAACTAATTTTCGTAGTCTGCGCAGCTCTAATTACCCCGTGAAAATTCATCAAAGTTAAGTAATTTTTGAAAACGTAAATATTTCTATAAAACTTTAAAATTCATTTAAAAATATAAGAAAAATAGTAAAAATTCTGGGAAAATTTCCCAAGGTTCTTAAGTGACTCGACTTGATACTTATAAATTTTTCAGACCGTAAAAATAAGTTTTCTCCGTAAAATAAATTGTTTTCGTGTAGGCATTCGCTCGTGACCAATTTCTTCATATTTAAAACTCAAATAAATTAAATAAAACCCTTTTATAAAAAAAAATAACGCCAATCTTGCATGCCGTGATAACTCCATTTACATACTTAGGTGCCGTACTAAACTTTAGGCTACCACATCCTCCCTCCAATCGAGAATGTCCCCATTCTTATAACTTTGCATAAGTGGTTGAGAAATTCCAAAAGAATTATCTTATCTAATAAAATAATTTGATAAATTTGTTTTAGCTGGTCTTCTTATAAATCTTTATAATAAAAACGTTCTTTCTTCTTCTCTGGCTTGATATAACATAAAATAAAATAATATAAATCTTGTGATGATTCCACTACTGAGAGCAAGGTTTGAATCCCTTCAGACTCCCATATACCAGTCTTCCTTCTTGTCACAGCATTGAGAGAGTGGATCTTCCTATGAGCCGAATACTCCTGATTCCAACCTCATAGGGCCCCCCACTGAGCCGAATTCTATGATTCCAATCTCGCCATAAGGTCCTCCAAGCTTCACACCAAAAAAAATGGCCTAACTATGAGGCACTAAAAAAAATCATTCCCTAAAATCCAACTACCATCCTAACTTCTGATTCCTCATCACAATTTTCAAACTTTGCTTTACAGCAAACCCATAAAATACTTTTGCCAGGCTTCCAATAATAATATTAACTTTAGACCATGTTAAAGCGCCACAAATTTTACCTAATTAACCATTATGCTTTCTTTAGCATCATCACCACCTAAAATTTTAGCCTCCTAAAGCTTATCAACACCCAATTCCAGAAATAATTGAATAACCAGTTTAAAGTCTTAGTGGACAGTGATAAATTAAAAGATTGAATTGAGTTATCCAAACAAGATTGACATTCCAGTTTAAAGTCTTGGTGGACCAAACATATAATCGATTGCCAGTTTATGGTCTTGGTGGACCAAAGATCGTTTAAGTGCATAAATGTCTTGATATATTCCTAAGTAAGGCCTAGGCTTGACCAAAGATTGAATAAATTTGATAATCCAGTTTAATGTCATAGTGGACCAAACATTTGATCGACAAGTAATCCAATATAAGGCCATAGTGGTCCAATGAATGTTGAATTATCCTGCAGATATTAATTTTCTAGTTTAAAGTCATAGTGGACTAAACAATGAATGAACTACCAGTTTAAAGTCATGGTGGACCAAACATTTAATCGATAAGAAGTTCAGTTTAAGGTCATGGTGGACCCAACACTTGATAATAGTCCAGTTTAAGGTCTTGGTGGACCTAACATTTGATAACACTCCAGTTTAAGGTCATGGTGGACCTAACATTTGATTTATATAAAAAAAATCCGTCTCCAAAAATATCCATAAAATCTTGAAAATCCTTGAAATTCAGTTTAAAGTCTTGAAGGACTAACAGCTCCAATATAAAATCTTTAATGAAAGTCTTGAAAATTAGCCAGTTTAAAGTCTTGGAGGACTAACAGCTCCAAAATTCGTGTAAAAAAAACCTTAAAGAATGTCTTGAACAGTAGCCAGTTTAAAGTCTTGGTGGACTAACAGATCCAAAATACGTGTAAAAAAAAACCTTAAAGAACGTCTTGAACAGTAGCCAGTTTAAAGTCTTGGAGGACTAACAGATATCTTGAAGTAAAATTCCATTGGTATTGAGTTCTCCTAGACCCTGTTTCCTGTCTAAACTAAATGAATAAAACTAAAAAGAATGAAAACTAAAAAAAATAAAACTAAGAAATATAATAATGATTTTGATTTAATTAATAAATTTTAATTTTAATTTTATTTATTTTTTTTTTTTTTTTTTTTTTTTTTTTATTATTATTATTATTATTATTTTTTTTTTTATTATTTTTATTTTATTTTTATTTATTTTTTTTTATTTATTTTTATTTTTTATTTTTTTATTTTTATTTTTTTTTAATTTTTTTTTTTTTTATATATTTTTTTTTTTTAAAATTTAAAATAACAGATTTTAGAAAAGATAGTTTTGAAATAAAAGTTAAAATTTAATTTTAAAGAAAGATAAATGAATGTGAAAAGAAAGATAAAAAAAGTACTTAAAAAAATTTTAAAATAAAATTTTAAAAGATGCCCCCCGGCCATTTGATGAGCCGTACCCTCGACATCATACCCACATCCAAGTGCAACTTGATGTGGTTACACAATTTTGAGAAATTGAAAAGAAAAGAAAATAAATGAAAGTTTTTAGAAGATAATTTTTATAATGATGATCACTGGGTGGGCTCCCTCCAATTTATAAAAATGATTAGAGACCACCAGTGAGCATCACCTTTACAATAATTCATAATATATATTAAAGAAAAGAAATCACAATCTAACATAAAAAAAAATCAAAAACAAAATAAAATAAAAGAATCTTGAATCCGGCGTTGAGAGCGGTGTCTCTTGATTCGTTCCAGTTTATAGTCTTAGTGGACTTCCTAAAATTAAAAGACAAAGCCAGGATTCAACTAGAAACAGGGAAAATTTTGGAAACGAACATTATGGGGTAATTGTGTATAGAGCAGCCAGCCCATCAATTACCCCCACACTTGCCAATATTAAATTAAGAAGGTTCCCCTGTGAACACTTCTTCCAATAAATTTTAAAAAATTTTCCAACACTATCTTCACCCATATTTTAAGAAATTTTAATTTTGAAAATTTTCAATGAAGGTTTTCTTGCATTTCGTTATGTTTCATCACAGTTTCATCGCCCATATGCAGTGTAATGATAGTAAAGTATTTTTGATAAAAATAAGAAGATAGTTTATACTCGTTGCGGAGGTATAAATTTAATAAAAGTCATTAAAATTGTAGTTTATCCTCATTTCGGAGTTGATAAAATTTAAGAAATTTCATAGTTTATCCTCATTGCGGAGGAATCCATAAAGTTTCATTGATATCATAGTTTATCCTCATTGCGGAGGATCCATAAAATTTAAGAAGTTTCATAGTTTATCCTCATTGCGGAGGATCCATAAATTTTCATTGATATCATAGTTTATCCTCATTGCGGAGGAATCCATAAAGTTTCATTAATATCATAGTTTATCCTCATTTCGGAGGAAGACTTCGGCACTCCTGGTGCCTCTAGGATAGAACCGTTTCACTTGATCGGCCGCTACCCTCTTCTTCAATACTACTCCATCCAACTCTTCTAGCACATATGAACCGCTGGAAACTTGCTCCTTGATTTTATACGGTCCATTCCACCTATCTGCAAACATTTTTCCCCACTGACTTTCCAAACTCCTATTATACACCAGGACCATATCACCTGGGTTCAAAGGTTTCCTTAATCGATGTGCCAACCGCTCATCCCAATATCTGACTGATTGATTTCGGATCTTCATCATCTGCGAATATGCCTTTTCTAAATATTCTTCTTTCTTTTCTAGCTGCATCATTCTTGCACACAATAATTCTTCAGTAGTTTTGACCGTGTCCCAGTCAACTCCAAGATATGATTCAGCTTCTAAATCGACCGGTAAAACTGCTATCTGTCCAAAAACAAGTTCATAAGGTGAAAATCCGGTCGTCCTTTTGGCAGTGATTCGATCAGCAAATAAAACTAAAGGTAAATAGTGCCTCCATTTTTCGGCACTTGTCCCACACATTTTAACTAAAGCATCCTTGATAACTTGATGCCCTCTTTCAACCATGCCTTCAGCTTCAGGATAATATGGGGTTGCTACCCTAACCTTTGATCCAACTTTCAATACGGCCTCTTTAAACTCTGTCCCAAATTCAGGACCTCCATCTACCGTTACCAACTTCATCACCCCATACCTATATACCCAATTATTCAAAAAAAATTCTGCCACATTTTTGGCAGTTAAATTAATAAGAGGCGCTGCCTCTACCCAACCAGATAAATCATCTCTGGCCACAATTAAATATTTATACCGTCCCTCTTTTATATGAACAGCATCTAAACTAACTCTTCCAAAGAGCGTATATTCACCGGTCGCGCGTCCAGGTTCTTTTGGCCTTAAATAACTTCGTCTTTGACATTCTTCGCATGACTGAACCCACTGTTTAACAGCCATCTTCATGCCAGGCCACCAAAATCGATCAGAAATTCTTCTAAATGTTTCTCCAACGCCTCTATGCCCGAGATCTTCATGCAGTGATTTCAAAACTAATTCTTGCCCCTTCTGTTGAGTTATAACTACTTGAGGATTTGGATACCTCCTCCTCATTAACCGTCGACCAGATAGGTAAAACGTAGATGACTTCCTCTTGATAGCCACCCATTCATCGTCTTCACAATCTTCTGGCCTCTCTAAAGTCAACAAATATTTGACTAACAAAAAATAAAAACCAGTCTGACCCCAGACTTCATCTTGAAAATCAATTAATATAACATCAATAGGGACTTCTCTATCACCAATATCACCTGCACATGAATGAGCCAATAATCGTTGACCCCTAAATAAATTTTTAATCGAGCTATGTCGACGTTTTTCTTCTGAACCTTTGGATCCTTCGAAAACCGTATTTGAAAATACCTCTTTCTCTTTATCCAACTTTTTATTTAAATTATCTAATTCTCCAACATATACACCATTCCTTAATTTACTACTATCCCACACTACCAATCCATTTTCCTCTACATACACCACATCTTCTTCTACCTCCTCTCTGCCGAATTTATCTACACCTTTTCCAACACCTTTATTAACATATAAACTATTTTCCAGTTTATCCTCTTGGTGGAGGTCATCATCATCATAATCTAAACACAATAGTCCTGCCAGTTTAACCTCATGGGGGAGGTATGGAAAGTCTTCAGCTCCTTTAGTGCTGGCTTTGATAATAGGTATATCTTCATCGAACTCTTCTGAGTCTGAATCTTCTTCAGTGGGTGGTCTCCTTGATAAACCATCTGGCATAGTAAATGTCTTGCCAGGCTTATGAACTAAATCAAATGAAAAATGTTGAATAAAAGCTACCCATCTCCTCATGGGTGCGTTTGGTAAACTTGGGGAATTAATCATCTGGATTAACGATTTCGCATCCACTTGCAACTCAAAATGTTGCCCCCACAAAATATGCTGAAGTTTCTTCAGTATTTTCGCCACACCACATAATTCCAATTTTGGTTGAGAATATCTTGATTCGACCTCAGTAAATACTACAGATTCATACCTAACTGGCCTGATGTAACCAGCTTTATCCATCTGAGACAAAACCGCCCCAGCTGCAATCTGACTTGAATCAACTGCTAAATAAATTCTGCCAGCATCTTTTCCATAATCCAACTTGTGCAGGACTAAATCCTTCCCCACAACCTCCTTCAACTTCACAAACGCCTTCTCACACTCTTCATCCCACTCCCAGTCTGCATCCTTTCTCGTTAACTGTCTCAATGGAGCTGCCAATGAAGAAAAGTCCTTGATAAACATTCTAACATATAGGCAAACGCCTAAAAACCCTCTGACTTCGGTCGTATTCTTGGGTCTTGGCCAGGACTGAATTTTGTTAACTTTCTTCTTGGACATAATCCTACCCTCTCTACATACCACATGGCCTAATATTTCTAAGGCTGGCACACAACATGAAAATTTTGAACCTGAAATAGTTAAACCAGCCTCTTCAATTCGAAACAAGATTCTTTCTAATGTAATTGCAAACTCCCAAATGAATTTGCGTATCCCGGGATTCTCTTCCAACACCTGGTTATCATAGTCGGTTGTTGGTCCCTTAATTCCTCCATCATCTATAAAGATTCCAGCATATTGTGGAATTTCATCTTGAAGGATCCAAGCCATCTGAGCTTGATAAACTGCAACCGAATTTGTTGCACCTTGAGGTAATCTTGTTAACTGTAAACGTCCAAGTGGCGTATCAAATGTAGTGAGAGGCCTTGAGTCCGGATGTAACTCTCTCTCATCATATCCACCCATAATATCTCCCAAACCATAGCACACTCTCCCTGCAAACGCTTCAACAAACTCCTCAGCACTAGGTGGTATCCCAGCATCCTTTATTGTAACCCTATTAAATTCCCTAAGATCATGAACAACTCTAAGCTTGCCATTCGGTTTCTTGATACAAAATACAGGACTAGAATAACTTGACGTTGATTGCTCATAAAGTCCAGTGCGTATCCGTTCTCTGACAACTTCAATATAGGCTTCTTTTAATGCAGCCGGAATAGGAATCGGTTTCTGCTGCCACGGTTCATGACATACCACAGGAATCTTGTAAGGCTCCCCATAGGAATGCTTCAACACACCCCTCTCCTCTTCTACAAAAGCAATGGCCTTCTCTCGCTTGACCATCACATCCAACAACAACTTCTTCTCTTCTCCAGACAACCAACCATCAGGTCCAAAATTAACAACACCCAGTCTCTTAAAAGTGATTCTTGACGTCTCAGAAAATTCAGGCGGATTCTTTACCAAGGGACTTTCATAAGGATCTCTTGATAACCTTGGTCTTCTCAAAGGTGGATTTAATTCAGCAGGTAGCGGTTCATTAATAGGTCGAACTTTATTTGCTACTTTCTTATATTTGGCTGCGTCCACATCTAAATTAACTTGAGGTAAAACATTTCCTTTTGTATCGCCATTAAAACTTTCATCAAATGAATCTTCTTCATCGTCAGAATCGGAATAAGAAAAATTAGAAAAATATTTTATTTCATTTTTAAATTTTACCTTTTTCTCCTTTCCCTCGTCTAATTTATAAACAGATTTTCCAACACCTTTTCTTCCCTTATCCAACAGTAAATCACCCGTAAAGAAAGTTGGCAGTTTAACCTCTTGCTGGAGAACCGGAATTGAATTTTCACAAAAATTATTTTTTTGTGTTTTAATTATACCGAGATTTTTTATTTGATTTTGATGTGATAATTGCAGTTTACCCTCTTGCTGGAGGTCCAAAATAGAAGGAGATAATTGCAGTTTAACCTCTTGCTGGAGGTCTGAAATAACATTTTCACAAAAATTATTTTTTTGTGTTTTAATTATACTAAGATTTTTAATCGTATTTTGATGAGATTTTCGCAGTTTACCCTCTTGCTGGAGGTCCAAAATAGAAGGAGATAATTGCAGTTTAACCTCTTGCTGGAGGTCCGGAATAACATTTTCACATAAATTATTTTTTTGTGTTTTAATTATACCAAGATTTTTAATCGGATTTTGATGTTATATTTGCAGTTTACCCTCTTGCTGGAGGTCCATAAACATACCCTTCCAATTTTTATCCAACCTAATTTGGCCCATTTTGCCTTTTTCACCATTTTTAAATTTAATAGAAAAACCGGGTAAATCCAATAAACATATAGAAAAGTCCAAAACGTATTTGCACTCCAAAGTAATATTAACAGAAAATAATTGAGAATCCACTTGAATTATCTCCAAGTGAGCTGACCTATTGCAATCCGGGATCTCATCCTGAGGAGAGATTACAACATTTGAGCGATCAGCCCCTGCTACCCCAAAAAATGAGGGCATTCATAATAATTTGAATCCTGAATAAATTGAAGACATAACAATAAAAAAATTTCAGCCGAGTTTAGGTAGTTTATCCTCATTTCGGAGGAATTAAATTCTTGATATCCCCTGGAGATAATCCATAATTTTGCCCCAAGGGCTTATCCACCAATTCCATAAAACCCAAAAATAAATTCCCAGATTTTGTCCTATAAAAGGACATAAAAAATAAACTACCTTTTTCCAAAATATGAGTGCATCCACTTTATGCACCCTATTATCAAATGCCACTACACTCTTTATTAGTGCAGGGAAAACCATATCCTCCATAAAAATCTCTTCCTGAGATTGAAACAAATCCACCATACATATACCAGATTCATAAACCATATCCACATCTGAATTGCAGACAGTCTCCGCTTTTGAAGACAAAACCTGAGGTAAATATTCCTCTAAATCAAATTCCAAATTATCCAAAACAAAATTATCCCCAACATCCAAATTTTCTTCATCAGTGACAATAATATCTTCATCTTCAGAAACCTCTTCTTTCCAAATAGAAGAGTCAACAAAAATAATATCTTCAGGCTGGAAAAAATCTTCAGGAATGGCTGAATTCGAAATTTCTTCAGTAACTAGTTCTTTTACTCCATCCTCTTCTATCTCTTGAGCGACCTCAGTGTCTTCTCCAGAGTCCAAATCAACAGAGTTATGAGTATCCAGATGTTCCAAAATAACCTTCTTTAGCACCTCCATACCAGGAATCCTAGTTTCTCCATCTGGGCAATCCTTCATTAAATTCACATTAATAAGCACCATCAAAACATCTTTCTTAACCTTTTCCCCCATAGCATCCCAAAAAATATACTTTGATGCATTATCATGAAATAATATTTCATACTCCAACAAATAATCCAGAACCACCTGAAATTCAACCATAAACTGATGATACTGATGCAGAGATGTTACACCACCTTTTGATTCCCATTTCCTAGCTATATCCTTTAGATCCTCCAATGAATAAACTTTTGGCCACCTTTTTTCCATTTCCATCTTGAGCTTTCTCCAATCTTGATATTTATAACCATCCATAGAAATAACCTCCTTCTCCACCTCTCTGTCCAAAATAAAGAACCTAATCTGCTTCACCATATCCAAAGGTAAAGCACCATCAATCACAGCTGCAGATTCATACCTATGTAAAAATCCTTCTAAATCATCTCCAGAAAACTTGGGCCCAACCCAAGATACAATCCTTACTGATGCCCTAACAGGTACACCAGCAGCCAACACAGCAGTTCCACTAGTAGAAGACATCCCAAAACATAAGAAAGCATTAACAACCGTTAAAATAACAAGCCTCTTGCAGGCCAATAACAAAAATCCAATCAGAGTTCCAGAAAATAAGCCTCTTGCAGGCTAAGAACGTTCTTGATCCAAGTAAGTCTTTAAAGAAAGCTAGAGAAATCAAACCCCATGTTGGGCGCCAACTATGGTAAGGTAAACTCTTACAGTCGCCTTGCTGTAAGCAGAATCCGGAGGAGATATGTGGATTTAGCTGAAAACCCCGTCCTTCCAATAAAAATAACAAAGTAGGTGTTCTAAATCACTAAGCTAACCAATCTACTTGGATCTGATTGATAAAAATAATGAAACTCTAAAATAATTAACGCTTATTGAGATTAAATGATCGTGGCTGTTGATAAAGAAATACTGATAACAACAATTAAGGTGTACCAGTGAAAGATCTGAAAAGATTGACTTTTATGTTTTTATAATATTTTTTAAATTTTTATGAGACAGCAATAATCAAGTCCCAGAGATGAAGACCTTTCTAAAGATACCCTGTATGAAGTGTTATTTTAATTGTTGAGTAGTATTTCTAAAATGTTATATATAAAATATAAAGTTATAAGGGTATTACAAATTTATTTAATTTGTTGAGTAATAAAAAAATGAGACCGTGGTGGTTAATGATTAAGCTGTATGATGTGTCCCCCCTTCTCAATTTCGAGTTTGAGAAGCGCTTAAGTATTCCTAGTCACGTGCCTAAGTTTTCCCCTCCAGAGCTCTTCCAGAGTCAATCCGGAGCCGGAACGGAGTCCGTACGGAGTCCGTCCGGACTTCCGGACTCAATTTAGAACCTTAAAACTATAATAAAAAATCTAGAAAAATTACACATAATAGAGCTACTTTCCCTTTACATACCAAACTAATTTTCGTAGTCTGCGCAGCTATAATTACCCCGTGAAAATTCATCAAAGTTAAGTAATTTTTGAAAACGTAAATATTTCTATAAAACTTTAAAATTCATTTAAAAATATAAGAAAAATAGTAAAAATTCTGGGAAAATTTCCCAAGGTTCTTGAGTGACTCGACTTGATACTTAAAAATTTTTCAGACCGTAAAAATAAGTTTTCTCCGTAAAATAAATTGTTTTCGTGTAGGCATTTGCTCGTGACCAATTTCTTCATATTTAAAACTCAAATAAATTAAATAAAACCCTTTTATAAAAAATAATAACGCCAATCTTGCATGCCGTGATAACTCCATTTACATACTTAGGTTCCGTACTAAACTTTAGGCTACCACATCGTTTTAAATGAAACTCCGAAATGAGGATAAACTACTTTCCTATTAAAAATATTACTGTGGTTTTACTATGGTATGGGAGATGAAACTGTTAATGAAATTTTATGACATTTATGAATACATTCGATTGAAAATTCTTAAAACTCTTAAAAGCAACAACAAAAATTATGGAGAAGATATGTGTTGGATTGATAAATTTTATTTATTGGTAGAAGTGTTCACAGGGGAACCTTCTGAATTATATATTGGCAAGTTTGGGGGTAATTGATGGGCTGGCTGCTCTCTACACAATTACCCCACAATGTTTGTTACCAATTTTTCCCTTTTTCTAGTTGAATCCCAGCTTTGTTTTTGATTTATAAGAAGTCCGCTAAGACTATAAACTTGTACAAACAAAGAAACAATGCTCCCACTGCCAGATTCAAGATTCTTTTTTATTTTTTATTTGTTATTTTTTTATGTTAGATTTTTATATAATGAAATATATTTTTCTTTCATTTTAATTTTTATAATACTATAAAATATTGTTAAGGGTGATGCTCACTGGTGGTCTCTAATCATTTTTAAAAATTGAAGGGAGCCCCCCCAGTGATCATTATCATAAAATTTTGTTTTTCTAAACTTTCATTTATTAATTTTTTATTTTCAATTTCTCAAAATTGTGTAACCACATTAAGTTTCACTTGGATGTGGGTTTAATGTCAAGGGTAGGGCTCATCAATTGGCCGGGGGACATCTTTTATCTAAATAAATAAATTTATTCCTTATTTATTTTTCATAAAATTAAAGTTACATTCTTTTATAACTTTTCCTTCATAAAAAATTAAAAAAAGACAAAAAAGAAAAAATAATAATAATAATAAATATAAAAAAAATAATAAAATAAAATAAAATAAAAATACATATAAATAAAAAAAATAAAAATAAAAGAAATAAAATAATAAAATAAATTACTTAAATAAATAATTATTATAAATCTTAGTTTGATTTTACAGTTTTCATTCTTTTTATTTAATCATTTATTTTAGGTAGGAAACAGGGTCTAGTGGATTTTGATACCTACTGGATCTTATTTCACAATAACTGTTAGTCCTCCAAGACTTTAAACTGGCTAAATTTTCAAGACTCTCATTCAAGATGTTATATTCAAGCTTTTAGTCCTCAAAGACTTTAAACTGGCTAATGTTCAAGACTGTTGTTAAAGATTCTATATTGATATTCTGTTAGTCCTCCAAGACTTTAAACTGGCTAATTTTTCAAGATTCTACACGTTACTGGATCTGTTAGTCCTCGAAGACTTTAAACTGGATGATTTTTCAAGACTTTTGTTCAAAAGGTTATAAAGGAGCTGTTAGTCCATCAAGACATTAAACTGAATTCAAGAAGAAATTTTCAAGATTTATGGATGATTATGTTTAAAATGGTTGGTCTACTATGACCCTAAAATGGATAATCACTCATTCTTTGTCCTCTATGACATTAAACTGGCAATTAAATTGTTATTTGGCCAATTTGAAAGAGATTTAGAAGATAATCCCACATGACCTTAAACTGGAATATTCTATGCAACTCTATGCACTCATTTTAATTTATCACTGTCCATCAAGACGTCTAACCTGGTAAAGCAAAAATTTTTCTATGAAGGCTATTCAATTAACAATCAACAAATTATTTAATTTATCACTGGTACTCAAATTTTGAAAAGTGGCACATGTTTGATTTGGAAAATGTAGTGGTTAATATTGTGGAGGTGATGGATGATGAAATTATTGATGAAGAATGATAATTATGGTTCTAAACATGGTGAAAATATGGTGATTATTATTATTTAAAAGATGAGTTATTAAAAAAGTGGTCTATTTGAATGTTGTGATGATGAAATTTTTGAAGGAGGATATGGTAGTTGGAAAAGTAGTGTGCCTTGAATAAGCTAAATGTTATGAAACTTGAAGGACCTTATGGCAAGAATTGGATCAAGTATTTGGCTCAATCAAAGAAAATGGAATCAGGATTATTAGGCTCATTTGATGAGAATGGAATCAAGTATTCAGCTCAGTAGGTGTAGAGCATACTCTCTTAATGCATATGAGAAGATACTGGTATTGTCAGCCAGGCTACTAGACTTACTCAGTAAAATAATTGATTATCTTACTGAGGTGAAGCCAGGCCTTTTAAATCCTTATTAATAAATTAATTAATTATTAAACTACTTATATATTACTTACAAGTAACTAGCTAAGTACACTAAGTAAGGTAGATAATTAATAAAAATAATAAGTACTTGTCCCATACATATTTTACTCCCTAACACTGTGCTCAATAATACAGATGAGAGGGAATAAAAATAGTAGTAAAATATAATAAAATTCTAAAAAATTCAAATTCCTTTATTAAGTAATTTAAATTTCCGTTTAATCTACATTTTAAATCAATTGCTTTGTATTAAATGTGACAAACCAAGGGAACTCAAGTTTTATTTCAAATAAAAGTGATATCTCTCTTGACATACCATTTAGTATAAGTCTTATTATTTCATATACTCTCTTTGTTTAGTTTTTTTCCTCTCACACCCTTGTACTAGGAGATGTTAATTACGTGGTTTTATTGTCTCACATTTTGCCTATAAAAGGCCCTTCTTTTTGTACTTTTGATTCATTCCTTACTACTTACAAATCTTACAATACATTAAATTAAATCCTTTATTTCTATATCTTATAACATTAGTACTTACATCACCGTAATTCTAATCTATGATTTATATTAATATTTGACTTTACCTCTTATATCTTGAGTAAAATAATCAAAGATATTAAGAAATATGTACCTGCATTTTGAAAATCTATTTAACCACTAAAACTCCTCATACAAACCTCAAATAAATCTTCTAGACCAAAAGACCCCTTGACAGGTATAGGGGAGTCTGAAGGGATTCAATCCTTGCTCTCAGTAGTTGGAAACATCATGAGACAAATAGATTTTTTTTCAAAATGAAAATTTATGAATAAATCGATTTAAAATGATTTAATATGAAGAAAATATCAGGATTCATGTTTACTAAAGCACTAAACTATAAGATTAAAACAAATAATTTTGCTGAAGTAATTCTACATCATCATCAAAACTCTGCTTCAACAATCTTCTCTTCATTAGATCTTCATGATTATTGGTGGGAGTGTCTTGGAATTAGAATAAAATATTTCTCTTTATATCTTCCGTAAAGTGAAGAAAAAGATATCTACGAAATTTAGGATAATGATTTATATAGTCCATTTGGACTTGACCTACATCATCAGAGTTGGTGATGTTAATAGCTAAAAGATGGAAAAGGTATTGTTGAGATTAGAATGGAATAGATAAATAATTATTAAAAGGCTTACTTTGGGACCAAGGAAATAAATTCTGGGCAAAAGAGAAAGGAGAAACTGGAAGTATGGGTGAAGGATCTTGAGAAGGAGGGATTAGAGATGAAGTTGGAGATGGTGGTTTAGTTTTAGCCTTGATCCTATTCCAGAATACAGGTATCTTTGCTAATCTTTTCTTGGATAAGTTAGAGGCTGGAGAAGTAGATGGCCCAGCAATAGGATTGAAAGATGGTTTAGAAGTTTTCCAGACACATTCAACCTTTTTGGAGCGACAGAGATCTCAAGCGGTTCTTCCAGGAGGATTTGGAAAGGACATCAAGCAAGAGACTTCATATTTCTTGCAGAGGTTGCATGGTACGGCAATATCTTTCATACTGATGATGGTACTTCTAAAAGTAGAAATAAGTTTATGTAGTTGGATTGGAATGTTGAAGAAATGATGAAGAGATGAATATGGAGAAGATAAAAGTAGGATTATATATTGATTGAAAATACAAAATTCAAAGAATGAGGACATTCTTCATTGGAGGGATAATGTGGCATTGCAAATATTAGTACAACCCTAAAAGTCTATTTAGAATATTTATTGGGAATAGGACGGTTATTGGAGAAGCCGTATTAGTTTAAAATATTTTATTATTAACAAAAAATGAAGTTGAAAAAGTCAAGATATGAATGTTTGGTCAGATTTATTAATTTCACGGCTCATATGATTTTTTACGGCCACAAATTTAAACTTAATGAAAGTCAAGAAGCTCAAGAACCTTTGGGAATTTTCCTTGTATTTTTACTATTTTTCTTATATTTTTAATTGATTTTTAAAGATTTATTAAATTATTTACATTTTTCAAAAATAACGTAAATTTGGTGATTTTCCACGGGGACAATAGAGATGCACAGACTACACAAAGTAGCTAAGAATATTAAGGAGAAGTAGCTCTATCATGTGTAATGTTTCTAGATTTTTTATTATAGTTTTAAGGTTCTAATTGAGTCTGGAGGTCCATAGGAGCTCTGAATGAGTTCTGGCTGTGCTCTGGAAGGGAAAATGAGGCACATGACTAAGTATTCTTAAGGACACCTCAGACTCAAAATTGAGAATATCATAGATCTCATAGATCACATAGTTCACATACCAACAGATACATGATTATAACAACCATTATTCATATTTTTTGTTTGTCAACAAAATAATTAATTATTTGTAATACCCTTATAAAATAAAAATTTTACATAACACTTTAAATATTATACTCAAGAACTCTTAAACATTAACATATAGGGTATCTTTAGAAAGGTCTCAACTCCAGGGAATTATTTATAGTATCTGTTTTCAAAAATTATTAAAATATAAAAACATTAAAACTTCTTTCTTTTGAAATATTGTTTCTGGTGTAACTTTATTGTTTCATTTCAGTTGTTTTGCACAGAAGAACCGCTCAATCATCCTAACAAGTGTTAATTAAACAGGGTTTCATTCTTTATTATTATCAAGTAGACTTTTAAGCTTATTGATCTAAAAAACTCACAAATTCATTTAGAGGGACAGGGTTTTCTCTGATTATCCAACTCCTTCCGATTCTGCTTACAGCAAGGCGACTGTAAGAGTCTACCTACAATGGCACTAATTTCTTCTATCCCTCCTTTTACCATACTCATTTTTCTTCACTCAACTGTTACATTTCCCATGCCTTTAAATTTCCTTGATTATTTATTATACATGGAAGATGAAGATCTCCTTACATATTTGTTAAATACCTATTGTAACAATTAATCATCTAATTCAACTACACCAAGACCAAAGAAAAAAATGATAAAACAAGATTGTTACACTGGTAATTCACGCTTAATGAAAGACTACTTTGGGAAACCCCTGTTTACAACAATATTATTTTTGAGGGCCAATTTAGAATAAGCAAAGAACTATTTACAAAAATTGTTGAGGATCTTCAGATGTGCAATAAATATTGGGTTTTAAAATCTGTAAGTATAGTATTTATTTAATAATATCCATCACACTTTTTCTCAATTTTTTACTAACTACATTACTACAGGATTGCTGCGGGAAACTTGGATTGACACCTCACCAAAAGCTAACCAGTGTACTTCGCGAGCTTGCCTATGGGATTTCAGCCAACTCAACTGACAAGTATGTTTGCATAGCTGATACCACTTCACTAAAGGCATTGAAAACTTTTCTTAAAAACATCATATCTTTATACAAAAGTGAGTATTTATGAGAACCAAACGCTGTGGAGAAAACCAAGATTTTGAGGGAGTATGAAGACAGGGGGTTTCCAGGATGTCTTGGAAGTATTGATGGGATCCACTGGGAGTGGAAAAATTGCCCCACAGCCTGGGATGGTCAGTTCCAGGGGAAGGAAAAAACTCCAACAATGATATTGGAGGCTGTAGCCAGCAAAAACTTATGAATTTCGCACGCTTTCTTTGGATCACATGGAGCTTTAAACAACATCAATTTTCTTCATCTCAGCAACTTGTTTGATAAACTTTTGGCTGGTAGTCAAGATGGTGTAACATATAAATTAAATAATATAATTTATAAAAATTGGTTACTACCTTGCTGATGGTATTTATTCACCATAGTCAACACTGGTCAAAAAAATTTCTCATCCACAAGATGAGGAAAGCCGATATTACTATAAATTACAAGAAAGTTCTAGAAAGGACATTGAACATGCTTTTGGGGTGTTGCAAAGTAGGTGGGGCATTCTAACCCAGCCATGTCATCTATGGCATATAGAAGAAGTGAAGGAGACAATGAACTGTTGTATAATCTTACACAACATGATAGTGGAAGCAAAATCAGAGTCAGATCCTTACCTAAATGAACAATCCATTCAATGTCAACTTTCGACAAACCACTGAGATCCTTCTTTGACAAACAGCTTAGTGAATTTTATTCAGAATAGCCAGGAGCTTCACAATTCCAACACACATTTTAAATTGCGAGAGAATCTGAAGAAACATATTTGGAAAAATAGAGGAAGATTTGAATATATACAAAGGGAATAATTTATGATTACTAAATGTTTATAACTATTGGGCAGTGCAACTAACCTAGCGATAGTATCAGGCCGCCCGTAAGCAACATATATTAATAAGGTGGAGGGGAGTAGTGAGGAGGGCTTAAACTTAGATTATGAACATTAAAGGTTGTAGCAAATGTATCAGGAGGGAAATAAAATGGTGGGGAGTGGTAATAGAATTAACAGAAATGACAAGGCAGAAAAAGTTGTGTGGAGAGATTGAGAGGTTGTCCATTGAGGTAATGAAAAATGGAGAGTAAACTTTGTTCTTTGGGCAAACATAAGAGTCCACCCCCTCAATCTACAGCAATATTCTACCAATATGGAGAATGATTGATAATTATTTTTTATTGATATTTTTGAACTTTAACCTATATTTTATATGTCTTTTTTTTATATTTTTGATTTACAATGCACTTTAAGACTATGAAAGTAATATAGTATAATAATTGGTAATGAAACACTATTTTGATTTTTTACAAAAGAATTCACAGAATGCTTCTGATAACTATACATGATATAAATAAATAATATATTAGGAAAATTGTAGCAAATAGTTGAAAACTAGAACAAAAAATTCAAAGAAATTTTAAACTATTGAACTTATGTATTTTCTGAGTTTATTGTATTTATTTTTAAATGTAATAGTAAAATATGTTGGTTATATTTCACAATCAGTAATAATAAAAATACAAAAAAAAATCAGGTAATATGCTTTAAATTTAAAAAATAAAAGCTTCAAACTTGTGGTAAAGAGGAGCTATCATTAAAAAGAACCACTGATCTTATTTTATATTTTTTCAAAAAAAAATAGAATAAAATCATTAGAGAGATTGAAAGTGATGTTTTTGAAATAAATAGTATAATTTTCAGTATTTTTTATGATCAAGTGAAGTTCAAAATGAAAATGAAAATAAGTTATATGAAAAAAATCTGTGAATGGATCAGATTATTAATCTTCCCTTGTTATTATTTCTATAAATTATTCATTAAACTTTCACTATTATTCCAGCACAGACTCATCCATTTTTGGTTAAGAGCTCAAGATGAGTTCAAAGTAAAGTTCAGCCTGAGTCAAGTCTGAGATCAGTCTGAGTCCAGTCTGAGTTCCATCTGACTTCAAGTTGAGGACTTGCTATCAAGTCACCCCCAAATACTGCATGGTGTATTATATATAATTTAAAATTCACAAATAAAACAATAATTAACAAACTAAATCAAGAGTTACACTTTCAATCCACCTCCTTTTCATGTTCTCATTCATTTTTTGTAAAAGCTCCAAGTCTTCATCAGTACAACAATTATTTTCTTTAAGTAGTAGAAGTTGTTTCATATCATTACCTCTCATTTCACTTAGATTTTTCTCTTTGTCCAGTTGGAGGCGCTCTTTTTGAATTGAAAGTTTCTCTTTTTTAAGTAGAATTTTCTGTTCAGTAAGCTCATTTTGTTTTTTGGTTAACTTCATTGCTGATAATTGATTTTCTGCAATTTTACCCATTTGCAAAAAAAGGTTAGTTTGTTCCTAGAGATTGCTTGCTTCAATAATACAAAGTCTTTTTGAAGATTTTAGACCCAAAGGACGTGGAGAAAAGGCTGATTGTGGGGTGCCACTATGTGTTTCCACTTCAATTTTTCTTCTTCCCTCTTCTACTCTATTGATATCACTTGAGTATGTGTTACTAGATTGAAGATCCTTACTTGTATCGAGTCTCTATTTAGGAACATGTCTAAGTTTGTCCCATGCAGTCAAGCTTTTAAAAGATGATTTAGTTTGTTCTTTATAAAGAGATAGTGCAAGCCTCATCCAGTCTCTGGGTTAGCTTCCACTAGGTGGGTTTCTTTCAATTGAGTTATAGATAGCGCTGAACTTCAAGGTGGACGTGTTAAGGGCTTGCTATTGAAGCTTGATTATTGAAAAATAATAAACAAGTTTTAATAAAAATGTAGGTCTACAAATTAAATAAAACTTACCAGATTCTAATTTGTTCATGATCTCTATATTGTGTCTTGCTATACTCATTAAAATGGCTTTCGATTTTCCTATAAAACATCTCCCCAGATTGGTATGTAGAAAATTCCTGTTTCTCTCTAATAAAAATCCAAGATATAGCAAGTTGTTCCTCCTCATGTTGAGATCAATTCAGTGACTGTTTTCTCTTATTTTCAAATTTGCTGGAGCTTTGAGGTGTAGACATATTTTAGAAAGTACTATAATATAAAAAAAGCAATAATTTTGGTGAGATGTGATGATGAGAAGTGAGAAAAGTTATGTTTGATAAGAAAATAGAGAGTAATTAAGTGTTTTGTAAGAGTGAAGATTTAATGAATTGGAGGTAGTGAGGTGTTGCAAAGTTTACCAAGTGATATGAATTACTGAAAAAATGGCGGGGCAGAAAATGAGTTCCACTAATGATTCAATCATTTGTGGAAAGATTTACGATTTGCTGAAAAAATTACTGATTTGACCCTTTACCAAAAGACGGAAATAGATGAGTGTCGAATTTACACTTGTTTCAATTATATTGCATTTATCTCTGCAAGTTTTGAAAAATAAATTTGTTTGGTCAAGTACCTTGTTTGTATAGATTGATTTAAATCCAAAAATTGAGGTCCAACAATAAGAGTCATAAAGTTATTAAATATAAAACTTATATTTTCAATAGTGATGAAATTACCAAATTCATTGATGACTTTTACCCATTCTGCATGAGATCGTTGGGTGAAATGAAATGATAATGCATTAAATGATGGTGTTAAAATTTTCTCCATTCCTCAACAATTCAGAAAGAATTTGATTTCATCTCATGCCTCGTTCACCTTTTTCCAGCTGATTATTCCTTTAAAAAAATAACATAATTCTTTTATATCTGATTTAAATCAATATCTTTGAACAAGGATGGCTCTTTTAATGCAGAAGATACTAACAAAATTCTAAACATTTAGTCCAAATTTTTCTTTGAAAAAAAAATAGTAAATACACATACTTAATGGTTCCTTTTGAGAATGTGGTATCTCATCACCCCTTTCAGTTGTTTCTTTGGCTGCAGATAATTTCTCTCTGCATGGATCTGAACTGGCAGCAATTGGTGTATCTTTTTTCTTTTGTGAATTTTATGCATCTATGTCTGTGTAAATATTATGAAAAGAAATATGTCAGTTTTACAAAATCCATATTAAATTATTAGCTATGATGTTTATCTTTTACCTGCTGCAGATTCAACTTTATTAATTTCCCTAAAGTTAATTGGAAATATAATAGTTTATAAGAAGGGATATTAGTATATCTCATGAAAGTTCATATGATTAAATTTATACTTACGAATAACTTAATAACATCTTGTCATCTTGTCTTTCAGAACCTTCTTTTTCATCATGAGTATGTGAAGAAGAATACGCTGGAACTATAGAGGAGCTTAACAAGGTATGTGCTCTTTTTTTCCAATGAGTATGCTCCACCCTCTTGTTGACTTTCTTGAAGAGCTACCCAATTACAACTCTTGTGTTTCCTTAACCTTAATATGAGAATCTTCAGAATCTTTCTTACTATCCAGATATGTTAATAATCATAAAGAATAAAGTTTTGAATAAAATAACAATTAAAGTATGATATGGCTCACATTTTTTCTGCCATTTAACAAATGTAAGAAATGATGATGTCAACTCCAGATATGCCTTTTGAACTCATTTATTCCAAATCCCAAACAAAATATGCTTCTCTTTCCTCCATCAAATTGAGTTTGGCATAGTAATCTTTCGCTGTAATCTCAATGATTTCCAACTGAAGTGCTGGCTCCCTTAATGTTGATTGTAATGGACGGCTTGATTGGAGAGAAAATTTTTCAAAAGTGGCATTCTTTTTGAAATTTTCTTTTATTTCTTGAGCATCTACAAACATAATGAAATATAAGATTTTGCAAAAGTATCTCTTAATCACTGACTTATTACTAACCTGGTGATGGTGTTGGATTTTTCTTAGATCCTGAAAATGAGGTGGATGATTTCTGGGAGCATGTGTCTGAAATATTATAAGATTATAAAAAATTTGATTGAAGAGCACAATAATATTTATTAATAGATGAATTATATAAATTTAATAATTTTTCAAATTGAGAAAATATTTGAGACCAATAAAATTTTGATTTATTTAGAGAAATGTGTGATGATTTGATAAATATTTGACATCTGACACTCTTATTTAATTTTTGAAGCCATCATTCTTAAAAAATGGTAATTTTTTTCCCTGAGAAAGCTATTATGCAATTTAAAATTTGTTATTGGATCTGCAATTTCCATGTCTTAGCTGCTAAGGATTACCTTTTTAAGAATAGACCTTCAAAATTAATTCCAAACTAAACATTGCATTTTAGATAAATATATAGCTAAGCATTAAATCATTTGATAATTATACTTGAGGCAGATGAGAAATCTTCAAAGAAAAGGAATTTTCCATACATTAAACTTTCTTACATACCTCATACACAACAATTAAAATTAATTAAAGATTGACACAAAGGCTTCTGGCATATGCACTAAAACCTTGAACTATTGAAAACTTTTTGGTAAAATTATCAAAAATTCACCTGATAAAGTTTGAACTTGTTCTCAACTTTTTCCCACAATAATCTCCCACATGTGTTCAACCTGAGTTCAGCATGAGTTAAGAAGGGACATAAACATATTTTTAGAGATATATTTCAAAATTTTGTTATGAAAAATATTATGTAACATCATAATTAACTTAACAATTATAAAATGGCTAGTATGAAGATTTGATCCAAATCAAAATAGTAACTCAAAATTTTATCAAATATTTTTTGAACATATTGATGGATATTGAAAATGTTCTAAGATTTTGGTGTAAGAATACACATTCACACTTTTGCTACTCAATACAGGTTTAACAACCTTTGCTTGTCTAGGATTCATGGAATTTAATGTATAATTAGCATAATAATTTTTTTATTCCTTTGTCCCATCTATTTAATAACTATGATTTTCTAAAGCATTTTTTCCAAAATTCATAGTTCCATATGTACCTACACGGCACAATCACTTAATTGTTCTATTGTTAGAATCCAATAATTAAAAATAAATAAATTTCACTTTACTTTTGGCTCATGTACATTAAATGATATATTTTTTAATAAAACACTGTTTTTCTTACTTTTTATACTTACATCACACAAAAATTTACCTGATTAATAATGATAATTTTTGCATTAATCCCCTTTAATAACAGCTAAGTAATATCTACAATAAACAATATATTTATTATATGATATACAAAAAATATTTTTAAAAATATAACTATTTACATAGGTTAGTCAAGCTTGAATAAATATTTTCTAGATCAACTTCTTTTTTAGCAGCAAGAATATTACTTTCAATCTAATTTAGACTTTTTAAAAAATCACTTGAATAAAATTTTTTTGGTAAATTTTTAGGGACACCAATTACACAATTTTTCAAAGATTTTTTTTCAGAAGAGCAATCATATGTCTTTTTATACTGCAGTAGAGCCCTTTGATTTTTTGCTGATTAGGAGGCTACTTTATCAAGCAAATGGATACATTTGGTGAGTTTTTGGCTTCTCCATGATGGTATAACACGTATGGGAGGTTTCTTAGGATATTCTTCTTCCTCATTATCTGATGTGAACTCTGTTGTCAAAAAGAGGGCAATAAAATCTTCATTACCATGGCAGAATTTTCCCAATTTAGTCCAATGTATTTCAGCTATCTAGAACTCTAAATAAAATAATTTCTTGTAAGTAGTTTTCATTTTAAAAGATTTTTATGAAAATTATCACTTTTTTTTGGTGTCTTTGCACTTGTGTCTTTGAATTTTTTATCTTCTTTATATCAGCTAGAGAAGTACCATTTCTTCCTTTATACTTCCTCAATCCTTTACCTTTATTTAAAAACCACTGTTCAATGACAATCAAAACAAATTTGAATTTCTCTGTGTCCACCCTATTCACTGTCTTTAGCCAAGTAAATGCAAATTATGCCAAAATTTCAGATACTACCTGATTCCAGGCTGATCCTGAAAATTATTTGCATGACCATTCAAAAGTAAGCCTCAGAAATATTTTTTCTTGTAAAGTCTGCTCAAAATTTTTCTTCAATGACGTTGGAATTGGTTTACCACCTGGAATTCTCAATAAATTACTCAAAGGCTTAAAATCAGGTAAACAAAACTTTTCTCCAATGTGAGAAGCTGCAGTTCTAGCTAAATAATCTTTATCAGCAGCATTTTTTGGCTGATGAATTGAAAAACATTTTCAATTGTCTGTTGAAAGATATTTTTCTTGTTCTGAGTCCAATTAAGCCAATTTTTAAGCTTCTCTTCAGTTGGGCTTTCTGGATAATGATTCATCTGTGTTGGGCCACCCAGGAACACTTTTAAGAAGTGGTGAATATTTTGACTAATAGTTTCAGATATTTTGGGTGCATTTCTTGCTTTTGAGATGGATTTTATGATTTTTTCTTGAGGACCCTCTGCTTTTCTTCTCTCAGCTACTTTCCTTTTGGGCTCCTTGATATTATTTTAGAGCTTTGGATCAAAAGTTTCTGCAAAAAAGAAAAACAAATTTAATCAGTCATTAAAAGTACATTTGCATTCATCAAAATAATGTTAAGCACTCATCTTGAAGATTTGGGTTGATTTGTATTTTCTTCAGTAGTCTTGGGAAGGAGATCATTCAGTAACCCTGCAACAATGTCAGCATTCTTAAAAGCCCCATTTTGATTTTTCTGCTTGTCTCTATTTTCATGCATATTATTTTTCTTCCTTTGCTCATTATATTTACATGTAGAAGGACCAGAATGTGGGTTACTATTACAATCCTAAGCCTCTGGGATTGGATTTTTGTAATCCACATCCATATCCATTGTTTTATTATCAGTAAGAGAATTTTAAAATTGACCTATTTTTTGTGAAATTGAAGTTCAATTTGAAATATTGAATGATTAAGGTGGCAGAATGATTTGGTAGATAATATTGTCTTACTCATGTTAAAATCTTGGTCCATATTTTAATCCTTTACGAGAATTTGTTTTATAGTGTCACCAAATAATCAAGTGAAAAAATTTATAAAGAGGTTTGGAATTAGGCTGAAAATTGAGTGCCTAAACTGAAATGATTATTATTTATACTTCCAACCTTACTTATTAATTTTTTATTTTTTTCATTATTGTTGTATTCCTATAAACTTTATTTTTCATAACTCATAATTCTGAGTGATAAATGGCATTATGCAACTATTTTTTTATATAATGTTGTAAGGCATTGCTCAATCAAAAAAAATTTTATTCTCCCATTCTCCACAAAAAATTATGCCATTAATCACTTTTCTTGCATAACCACTCCTTTTTAATTCCAAAGGATCAAAATTAATTCAGAATACTTAGTTTTGACATACAAGAGACCTCAACCCAACAGCCATAATAATCTTCTCTTTCATACCAAAAGTTCCTTGCCGATGTTTCAGGATAGCTGCATGTCCTATTATTAACTTTTTACTTACAAAAATTGAAGCTTCCTTAGAGTCCCTGAGTACTCTTTTATTCAGAAGAGTATGACTCTCATAATGGTCTTTGTGGGTTTTGCTAGGCAGGATTTCTTTGAAAGCACTAACAGTTTCCAAAACTTCTCCCTTTTCCTCTTTTGATGTGAATAAAATATCAATCTGACCAAAACTCTGATCATCAAAATACTTGAATTCAATAGTTGAGTTTCTTTCATGCTGAGATTTTGTCATAAATTTTTTTACTTTTAACACAAAGCTTCTGAGTACTTGTACCACTCTTTCAACTTTTATCTCTGACAATGACAACCTCTGTCTCAAAATATATTTTCTAATTTATGATTTAACTTATTTTTGAAAAATTCCCTCATCCAATGTAATAAACCCATTCACACTATCAAAATATTTCAGCATTTTTTCATCTTTGTTAAGCTCCTTGTTTTCTTCTTTTTCATACTGCATTAGAAATGTCTTGAAATGCCAATACATGAGAATTGTTTTTGGTATCTCATCTAAAATACAAATAGGATATTAATAATTGATAAAAATATTCAATGAAATTTTTTTTTGACATACCAGAATGATGATTATTTGGATTACTTGAAATTTTACCATTTATTCTTTCAGCTGCCCATGCAGGAGTGTAAGTAGGTGATCCAATTTTTTTTATCACATTGTGAAAATGCTGAGTTGGGTGGAGGTTGGGATTAATCCTCTTATGTTTTGATCCACTCTGAAGACATTGACGGTATTCAAATAGAAGTTTCTCTAAATCTTTCACCTCATCTTTTGGTATTATCTTCAGGGTTAGAAAGTTTGCAATTGAAATAAAATTTGTAAATGACTTTAGTAGTATTTATTTTCTGGTCCGAAATTCTCAGCCCATTGAGCATCCTTGTGATGATGTCCAAAGTGGTATCAATATAAGTGAATAGTAGACAGTATACATTGCATGCCACTCAGCTGTCTTGACTGAGCCTCCAGTTTTTGATCCCAATTTTTTTGGTACCCAATTTAACCAAGAAGGAGTTATTGTCTGCTGAATAAATTTCCTTACCACTAGCAATTCATCTCCTGTCAATCTAGTGTCTAAAAAGCCTTCAGAATCTTCTACTTCTTTACTCAAAGCATTTTCATTTCCCTTATCTGTCTTTTTCAACCCCTCAGAAAAGTGTTCACTAGCTATTTTTGATGATTCACCTTTTTTTTGACTCTGCAAATTGTAACTTGAGCTAACACAGATACAATTCAAGTTATCAAAAAATATGCTTGAAGAGTATGACTGGGATTGGGATCTGAGGAAATAAATATCAGTTTTTAAATGCCGTAGAAAGAATCTTACAGTTGCCTTGCTGTAAGCAGAATCCAAGGGAGTTGGAACCTGAGGAGGCAATCCTACACCAGACACAACCTCTACCACTTCCTTGCTATCCAAAAATACTCTAGCTACATGGCGCTCTATTCATTGCAACTTCTTTTCTGCTTCAACTTCTGTCTCTACTTCTTCTAGTCCAGGGTACTTATAATTACCATCCCTCTTCTTGACTAACTTCCCTTCATTATCCAAGCCCCTCTTCACCCAGTCTTCAAATTCTAGCGCTAACGCTATGGTCTTCTAATATTGGCAGAGGCCTTTGTTGGTCTGTTTGGAGCAGTTTTTCTATGTCTTAATTGAAATTGGTTGAAGAATTGGGTGTATTTTAGTTTTTATTCATTGAATATTGGGACTATGGGTATTTAGGTACTACCATTGGATAGCCCCAGTTTTTCTCTATCTTTTATGTCCCGTTGATATTTTTCATATTCCAAGTTTTAAGGGGTCATTTACTCACTTTTCATTTCTAAAAGATAGCTTTTTAATTTTGTTTTTTGTGTTTTACAGGCTAACCTTAAGTCTTAG
Source organism: Hemileia vastatrix (assembly GCA_030280995.1). NCBI lineage: Eukaryota > Fungi > Basidiomycota > Pucciniomycetes > Pucciniales > Zaghouaniaceae > Hemileia > Hemileia vastatrix. The sequence goes on along the minus strand of JASXTE010000017.1, from coordinate 8,563,700 downwards.
GGTTAAGTTCTTAGTCCCATTAATTAGAGCTAATTTGGCTCTATATTTTATGTCTCAATGTTTTCATAGCTTAATTTTGTGTATTAAGGGTTTTAGTAGTCATGGTGGATTTTGGGCTTTATTGGAGGTTTTTAGAGGTTTTCTGGCTTCAGGGAGGTCCGGCTGCCTTGGTTATAGAAGGCTGGGGAGCATTTCTAGAGGGTTTTTATTCAATTTGGCTGTCAAAAGCTCCAAATTTGTTGCTGTGCATGGATTTTTTAGGTGGTGGTCTGTGTGTACATACTGAAAAAGACCGTTTGGGGAAACCTTAATTATCATACAACCATCTGGTAATTATATCATTGTTTCTCACTCTGTTTTCACTGTTTTTTGGCCACAATTGTCTGTTTGTGTTGCAAGGTTAGTTCTTCATTTAAACCAACGTTGGCAACTGGTTTCTCTGATGTGGCTTTTCAACCTGTATCAAGTATTATTGCTGTTTTCTGTGCAAAAAGTGCACAGTGTTTTGTTTTTCTAGTGTGGATCTTTCTTCATTTAAGGATTCTGGTTCTTTAGTTCTCAGTGGTCTACTATTGGCTACTGTCTAGACTTGTATAGAAGTCAAGAAGTGTGTTGGAAGGGGTATAGTAACAGTATCTAATTTGCTGTAGCAAATAAATCTCAACTTGTATCTCTCAAAGACAGGGGTTTTTCTCTCCAGTTTTACTCCAACTCCCTTGGTCAAGGCCTATAGAAAGTACTATAGGATTGTCTACTTTTCTGGTGCCCAACGTTGTAGACAATCCTATAGTGCTAGCTATAGGCTTTGACCAAGGGAGTTGGAGTAAAACCAGAAAGAAAAACTTCTGTCCCTTTGGAAAAACAAGTGAGATTTACCTGCTACAGAAAATTGGTTCCTGTTTACCAAAAGCCCCTTTTCCAAATGCACTTGACTGCTTGATCAGTCAAGAAATTAGTCTCCAGACAGACTACCAAACCAAAGAACTGAAATGTAGACCAGAGTCCACACCAGAGAAAGCAATGATACTTGATGTAGGTTTTAAATCCACACCAGAGACATAAATAATACTTGCTATAGCTTGTAAGACTATAACAGAGAAAAACTGTTGATAACTTAAGTTAAATGAAGAACTCACTTGCAACAAACACAGCCAAATTGTGGCCAGAAAACAGTGAAAACTGAGTGAGGAACAAAGATATCACCTCCAGATGGTTGAATGATAGAGTTGCCCCAAACTATTTTATTCACTATATACACACAGACTACTAATTAAGAGCCCATGCACACCTGCAAATCTGGCGTTCCTGACCACCAAATTGCATAAAACCTCCCTAGAAGCGCTTCCCAGCCCTCTAGCACTGAGGCAGGTGGTCCGCCCAACACCAGGAAGCCTGCCTGAAGTGGCCTGACCACCCTGAAGCCAAAAAACCACCAAAAACACCCAAACTACTTAGAAAATTCATCTACAACTACTAAAACCCTTAAAACACATAATTAGGCTATAACAACATTGTGACATGAAATGTAGAGAAAGTTCTGCTCTTTTAAATGGTACTAAGCACTTAACCCTAAGACTTAAGGTTAGCCCGTAAAACATGAAAAACAAAATTCAACAGAAATCTTTTAAAATGAAAAGTGAGAAATCATCCCCCAAATACTTAAGCTATGAAAAATGTCCACAAGACATAAAATATAGAGAAAAAACAGAACTATCCAATGGTAGCATCCAGATCCCTGAAGTACCAATATTTGCTGCGTAATTCCCAAAAAATACCTATTTATTTAAACAATGCCATTTAAGGCATACCAAAACAACACCAAATAAACCAACAAAGGGCTCCACCAATGTTGAAAGACCACATCCTCCCTCCAATATAGAAGGTTCACATTCTCCTTACCACAACCACCATGTTCAGCTTTCTCTCCAAATCTGCTACTGACATGGGTCCCTGCCAATACTGCATTGACAATAGTCTCATCTGCTCAATCTCATGACCGGCTCATCCCTACATAACCTCCTGTGATGCCTGCCACTCTAGAAAAAAAACTTGCTTCAGACCTGGTCCATTGTCCTCTGAAACTTCTTCCCCTTCTCCACAACCTGATCTACCTTCCACTAGTACTAAAAGATCCAGGCCTTCTATCCTGATCCCCAGACTGGTCCACAAATTACACCCTTCAAAAATGAGTATCCACACCACTACTACCACTAGCTCTACCATCCCTGGTCCATCTGATGGTAAGCACAAAACTTCTTCATACTGAATTCCAATCTGACAATTTTCTAGCTTCTTTTTCTCCTGACAGCAATGATTACAATGTTGGAATCATTGAAACACCCCCACCTAACCCATTTCCCACCATTAAGGACAAATTTCAACAACATTTTTCTCAACAGAAGCATCTCTTATTAAACTACTTCCAATCCACTCCTGCTAGGAACCCACAGGATCTTGAGAGAAGGAAAAACCTCATACACCAATTCAAAGCCAATTCTGAACATTTTGTTACATCTCTTGATTCTCTTCTGCCTCCTGACTCTTGATTAATCTCTTGACTTAAAAATAAAACAAAATCTTGACTTCTCCAGACTTCCTGAATGTAGCCAATCATCATAAAAAATTTCCTCAGTTTAAAGTCTTGGGGGACTAATCCTCAGTTTTAAGTCTTGTGGAACTAACAGCCCTCATTTTATAGTTTTGGGGGACACAGAAGCCTCAGTTTATAGTCTTGGGGGACTAAAAACCTAAATAAAAAAGACAGAACCAAAGATCAAAACATTTAAGACCCAAAGAAACAAACTAACATTCTGGGGTAACTGTTCTACAGAGCAGCCAGCTCATCAGTTCCCCCACACTTTCCCTAACAAAATTCAGAGACTCCCCCTTGGATGACCTCTGCCAGAATTACACCATCCTCATATCAGTTTATAGTGCTGAAGGACTCAACCATTAAACCCTCCTCAGTTTATAGTCTTAAGGGACTGTACCAGTGTTCAGTTTAAAGTCTTGACAGACTTCCCAGTTTCCAGTTTAAAGTCTTGACAGACTACCTTCCAAATTTCAGTTTAAAGTCTTGACAGACTACTTGAAATTTTCAGTTTAAATTCTTGACAGACTTTTCCCAATTTTCAGTTTAAAGTCTTGACGGACTGATGCTTAGCAAAGGCAGCACCGCCTCCATGCACAACGCTCCGCAGCCAACTTTCTAAACTTCCACCTTTCTTCACCATCTACACATCACTGATAAATCTGTTTATTCATCTCTTTTCTTTCCACTATTACTCCTTCACAGGTTATGTCTGTATCACCCATTTTTGACCCATTGGACCTTCCCTGCTTCACTGCTCCTAAGGTCTATGCTTTCAAACAGTGCATAAAAATGTGCAGACCTTGCACATTCACTCTTCCTACTTCCAGGCCAAACTTTATAACAGTGCCTGTGATTCTGGAAGTTCCAAAAAGAAAAGGTGTGACAGAGATCCTAACTACCCAGTACCTCCACCTTCACCTTCACACAAATATATATCTAGATCTCCTACCAGGTCACCAGAGCTTGGACCTGCTTCTTCCTCTTTGTCTTCTGCTCCTTCCAGAAGATCACACCGTTCTACTCCCAAGACCATGCCTAAAAGACCAGCTTTATCTTCCAAATAATCTGCTTTCCTCTCAGCAACTTCAGAAAAATGACACCAAAATCAACTCCTAGGCTGCTAAACCGCATCCAGGTGGCTCTCCCGACTCCAGGTGGCACACCTGCCTCGTCAGAAAACAAAAATCAAGCTCAGAACCTCCAAATTCAGCCAGAAAACAACCAAAATCTTCCATCCAACACCAATAAATCCACACCACAACCTCCTAATGCTCCCAGAGAAATGGGTACCGCCACCATTTCTTCTTCTATCAACACCAGAAACTCCAACATCTCTATAAATCTTCCTAAAAGACCCACTACAAACACCAGAACAGCCAACACTATATCTAAATGCAAAACTCCTGTTACTTCAGGAGAAAACAAATTCACCTCTCCTCTGCCTGCCAATTATTCCTCTGATACTTTTTTTCTTCTGGATCTTCATCCAGCAGATCACCATCTCCTGGTCCTTCCCTCAATCAACCTGTCACTCCTTCACCAGCATCTACCAAACATGCACCAAGAAATAATATAAACAATAACAACAACAACAGCCCTGCTGCTGCAACCAGGTCACATGAACCTCCTTCTTCTCCTTCATATTCTCAACACCATTCAGAGGATTACCACAAAAATCAATACCGCCTATCTGGTGGACCCTCCTACAATACCTATCCAACACTCAAGAGCCGTCCAGATTCCAGCTGCATACAAATTTGAGGATATCCCAATCTGTAAGTACCAAAATAAAATAACAAAATTCAATTTCTTTAACAGAGAATAATTATTGAACCAATTCTTCTGATTTTAGTAGGAACCCTGCCTCCTGCAACTGCATTTGGAACTGGCCAACCCCAAGAAGCTACTTTGACGCTGGATAACGCTGATATCAAACAACACCTTAGCATGATGTCTTCCAACATACTTAAAGCCTTTTCTCTCCATGGTCTGTTAAATAATTTTGAGAAGAATCTGAGAAAACAACTCCTTGATGACCACAGGAAGATGTCTCATATTATCAAGAACACATTCCAACACTCCATTCCTGCTTCTTCTTCTTCATTCCAAAGTTTACCTTCTGACCCAGTTCCAGACCACTATAACCCGTATATTATCTCCAGCAGCCTGCAATACAAAGAACACAGTTCTTCTTCTAATCCAAACAAGAAACAAAAACACCAACACCATCCAGACCAGCGGCCAGAGCCTTCTTCATCCCATCATTAAATAAAAGAATGTTAAAAATTACTAAATAGAGAAAAAAATAAAAACAGCTAACAGATATATATATATCTAAATGTTTTATTTTTATTTTTATTATTATTTTTATTTTTCAACTAATAAACTACGAACATAAAAGAATTTGAAAATTAAATTAAAATGAAATGAATAAACTAATATGAACTAAATTATAATTACAAATAGTATCCCCCACCCAATTGATCAGCTGATCCCCTGATACCTTACCCACATCCAAGTGCACCTTGATGTGGATACACAATTAAATATTTTAAATGATTTATGATAAAAAAAATTAGAAATTAAAGAAAGTAATAAAAAGAGAAACACAGAAATAAATAAAAAAGAAAAAAGAAAATAGCGTTGCCTGGCCGATTGATGAGCCTTTCCCCACCAATTCTTTCCCACATCCAGTTGGCCCTAAAGTGGTAACACCATAATTTTTTAATTTTTTCCTTTTTACATCCTAACAATCCCCATAAAAAATTAAAAGAAAAAAGAGAAAAAAGAAAATAATCTAAAACTACTATCTAACACAACTTATAACACAAAAATCAGAACAAAAGAAAAAGAAAAAGAAATCCAATCCAATGAAATGATCACTGGGTAGGCTCTCTCCGATAAGTTAAAATTATGGGAGACAACCAGTGATCTGCCACCACTCCAAGGAAACAAAGAAGCCAGTCAAAATCCAGTTTAATGTTTTAGTGGACTAAAACTGAATAACAAAAACCAGAGCTAGGATTCAACTATGACAAACAAAATACTTGAAACAGACATTATGGGGTAACTGTTCTACAGAGCAGCCAGCTCATCAGTTACTCCCACACTTGCCAAAATAAAATCAATAAGCCCCCCCTGGGTACCTTCTAACAAAAACACAACATCCAACACAAAATCAAAACCAATAAGATTGAAGAGTCCGGCACTTGAAGACCAAAATAATTTTCCAGTTTAAAGTCATAGAGGACTAAAACCTGTGAAGAAAAGCAAATACTAGAATTAAAAAATATTAAGTGAAGGGGTTGGAAACAGACAATCTGGGGTAACTGTTGATAGAGCATCCAGCCCATCAGTTACCCTCACACTTGCCAAAATAAAATATAGAAGCTCCACCCATTAAAACCTTCTAACAAAAGTTTCCAACAAAACAGATGCACAGCATCACCACAAAAAAATCCAACTATAAAGAATGGTCCATAGTTTATCCTCATTGCGGAGTCAATCTTTTTCACTTCTTGTGCCTCTAGGGTAAAATCTCTTCACCTGATCAGAAGCCACCCTCTTCTTTAAGACTGCACCATACAACTCTTCCAAAACATAAGAACCTCCATACACCTGAGATCTGACTCTGTAAGGTCCATTCCAACTTTCAGCAAACATTTTTCCCCACTGACTCTCCAAACTTATATTATACACCAAAACCAAGCAACCAGGTTTCAAGGGATTCCTGAGTCTATAAGCCAACTTCTTGTCCCAGTATCTGACTGATTGATTTCTTATCTTAATCATTCTAGAGTATGCCTTCTCTTGACATTCCTCTCTACATTCCAACTGCTGTATCCTGGCACAGATCAAATCTTTTGTTGAGCACACATCATTCCAATCCATTACAAGATAAGAGACAGCTTCCAAATCCGCTGGTAGAACAGCTTTCTGACCAAAAATTGATTCATAAGGGGAATATCCAGTTTTCCTTTTCACAGTGACCCTATCAACAAATAACACCTATGGTAAACAATACCTCCACTTATCATCACTATCTCTGCACATCTTTACCAAGCATTCTTGATAACCTGATGGCCTCTTTCAACCATGCCTTAAGCTTAATGATAATAAGATGTAGCCACCCTGACTTTAGAACCAATACTTGCCACAGCTTCTTTGAATTCTGCTCCAAACTCTGGCACTCCGTCAACAGTCACCAACTTCATCAACCCATATCTAAATACCCATTCTTTCTTCAAAAACTCTGCCAAATTCATGGCAGTCAAATTAACCAGAGGCTCTGCCTCTACCCAGCCAGACAAATCATCCCTGGAAACAATAAAGTATTTATACCTGCCCTCTTTAATATGGACAGCATCCAAACTGACTCTTCCAAACACAGTTGATTCACCAGTAGCATGGCCAACCTCTTTAGGTTTCAATTGACTTCTTCTTAGACATTCTTCACAAGACTGAACCCAACACTGCACAGACAACTTCATACCTGGCCACCAAAATCTGTCTTCTACTCTTCTATAAGTCTCCCCAAAGCCTCTATGACCAAGGTCTTCATTCAAAGACTTTAACACCAACACTTGACCCTTCTTCTGAGTCACAACAACTTGAGGATTTAGATGTCTTCTCCTCATCAACCTTCTTCCTGACACATAGAATCCAGCACTTTTCTTCTTGATTTCCAGGCAAGTATTATCATCACAAATATTGGGCCTCTTCAAGGTCAACAAATATTTAACAAAAAAAAAATAAAACCCAGTCTTGCCCCAGGCCTCATCTTCAAAATCCAACAAAACAACATCCAAGGGTACAACCCTATCATCAAAATTGCCAGTGTACACATGAGCAACACAACCAGCCCATCCAGGACACCAATCCCTAAACTTTGGTAAATCCCTTCCCTTCCACTGAATCTTATGAGAATCCAGTTTAATATCAAAAACACAGTTTTCCATATTTGAGCCATCCCAAAAAACAGCTTCATCTTCATCAACAAAAACATCCTGATCACCAGAATCAAGATCAGAACCATCCAGTATATCCTCTTGGCGGAGGAGAGAACAATCATCCAGTTTAGCCTCATGGGGGAGGTGACAACAACCATCCAGTTTAGCCTCATGGGGGAGGAGAGAAAAATCTTCAGCACCCTTTGTGCTGTCTCTAACAACTGGGACATCTTTGTCAAACTCTTCAGGATCAGAATCTTCATCTGTAGGCAGTCTTCTTGACAATCCATCTGGCATTGTAAAAGTTTTACCTGGCTTGTGCACCAGGTCAAAAGAAAAATGTTGAATAAATGCCGCCCACCTAGTCATTGGAGCATTTAGAAGACTAGGTGTGTTGATCATTTGAACCAGAGATTTAGCATCCACCTGCTGCTCAAAATGCTGCCCCACAAAACAGTTTGTAGCTTTTTTAAGATTTTTGCTATTCTGCACAATTCCATATTTGGCTGAGAGTACCTAGATTCCACCTCATTAAAAACCACAGACTCATACGTTACTGGCCTGACTATCCCAGATTTATCTTCCTGTGACAAAACAGCACCAGCAGCAATATAACTTGAGTCCGCCGCCAGATAGATTTTTTTAGCCTCTCTACCATAATCTAACTTGTGAAGAATAATATCTTAATCTAACACCTTCTTCAACTTCTGAAAAGCCTCTTTACACTCTTCAGTCAATTCACACTCTGCATCTTTCCTGGTTAAACTCCTTAAAGGTGAAGCCAACAAAAAATAATCTTTAATGAAAATTGTGACATACACACAAACTCCCAAAAATCCTTTGACTTCAGTAGTATTTTTAGGCGTTGGCCGTGACTGAATTTTATTAAACTTCTTCTTTGCCATAATTCTCCCTTCTTTACATACCACATGCCCAAGAATTTCCAGAGCCGGAACACAACAACAAAACTTTGACCCGGAAATGGTCAAGCCAGCCTCTTCAATTCTAAACAATACTCTCTCTTTAGTAATTGCATATTCCCAAACAAACTTCCTTATACCTGGGTTTTCTTTCAGTACTTCACTTCCATAATCAGTGGAGGGTCCTTTATTTCCACCATCATCAATAAAAATACCAGCATGAATAGACACCTCATCCTGTAAAATCCAAGCCATTTTTACTTGATAAACTGCTACTGGATTAGTTGCTCCTTGAGGCAACCTAGTGAGCTGAAATCTCCCCAGAGGAGTCTCAAATGTTGTGAAGTCTTCTGCACTTGGCAGCATCCCAAAATACTTGATAGTAACTCTATTCAGGGCTATAAGATCATGTACCACTCTGAACTCTCCATTCTGCTTTTTAACACAGAAAACTGGACTTGAGTAACTAGAAGTTGATTGTTCATAAAATCCAGTCCTGACTCTTTCCCTAACAATCTCCACAAAATCATCCTGGATAGAAACAGGAATTAAAATAGGTTTGATTTTCCAAGGTTCATGAAAAACCACAGGAATCAAGTAAGGTTCCACATAAGAGTGTTTCAACACACCCCTTTCCTCTTCAACAAATGCCACTGCCATCTCCCTTAGCACAATAATGTGAAACAACAACTTCTTTTCCTCCTCAGATAACCAACCATCAGGACAAAAATAAACAACCTTTAACCTTTCCATTGTCACTCTAGCAGTTTCCTCAAAATCAGGAGGACTCTTCACCAGAGGAGTACAGTATGGATCTCTTGACAACGGAGGTCTCTTCAACTGAGGATTCAAACCTACAGGCATAGGCTCATTGAGAGGCCTAATCTTCTGAACCACCTTCTTGTACTTTGCGGCTCTACCGTCAACTTGAGGGATCTTCAGGACGTCTTCTCCACCAGACCTGGAACAAAAACCAAGGGTTTCCCCATTGCTCACATGTGTGGGCAAGGTAAATTTTTTTGAAAGGTGTAGAAAAACCCTAGCAGTGCACAATTGGGATGAATTACTTTTACTCCCCAATCTCACCACTGCAAAGCTTTTCTGCAATTCACATCTTCATCTTCACTTCCATCTACCAAATCTTCAAATCTTGATTCATTTTCTGAATCCAATCTTCTAAAACTGTGCAGTTTATCCTCATGCGGGAGGCCCAAAACTAGATCTTTCTGATCTTCATTCTTCAAAAATTTGTGCAGCTTAACCTCTTGCTGGAGGCCCAAAACTAGATCTTTCTGATTTTCACAAAAATATTTTGCATTTTCTTTCTTCATTATCTTCAGATTTTTTTTCTTTATTTTCTTGAATTATCTTGAAATTTTTATTCTCTTTTCTTGTGTTTTCTTCTTGCCTACAAAAATATCCAGGGGTCTCCCCAATGCTCACAGACGTGGCAAAGGTAATGTTTTTGAAAGGGGTAGAAGAAACACTAGTAGTGCACAATTGGGAGGACTTTCTTTTATATCCCAATCTCACCACTCCAATGATTTTCCACATATCTTTCAATAAAGATATATAACCTTACTTCCCTTTTGAACTTGAATTAAAATTAATAGAAAATCTTGAAAAAGAACAAAGATATGTTAAAAAAAATGAAGAATAGTTGCGGAGAAGAGAAGAGCTGACCTACTAAAACCTGGGATTTCCTATTCTTGGGGAGAGGTTTTAGCACTTGGGTGATCAGCCTTCATCATTCTAAAAAAGGCAGACTTTCACTAGAGCCTGAGCCACACTCCAAAAATCCAGAAGCGGCACCCACTTCTTTTCTCCTCCTGCAACAATCCATGCATTGACACATGAACGACAAACCAGGCCTGGTTTCTTAACCATCATCTTCAGGAGATGACAACCTCTTGTGAAGCCTCCTATCATCTTCACCAGTTAACACCAAACTAATCCCCATGTCAAATTGGTAACCAATTCTTGCTTAAAAATACATCAAGAATGGCCCACCCAAAACAGATGTAACATTGCCTTTAGCAATGTAAAAATGAGCCTTTCCAGAGGCTCCACAAACGTCCAACTTCACAAATTTGTAGGTACCCATCAACTTTGTTACATGACCACCTATGCCTCTCAAATTTGTACCAATACCAGTTTTGATGGGGAGGCCCAAATGAGTCTCCTCAAAAAAGGAAATCACGTTAATCTGAGAACCTGAATCCACCAATGCCCTAGCCTCCCTGCCACTCAGGGTGACGTTGACATATCCCAGAGGAGCAGAAAAATGAGTTTCCAACCCCTCTCCAAATTTCTCAGCAGAATCACATATGTATTATACTTCCCCAGAAGACACTCTTCTTCTGGTCAACAACTTCTTTTGTCTATCAGCCAATCCAGGACTCATAGCATATAATTCCCCATAAGTTAGGAAAACCTGACCCTGGTTCATCCTCTCCAGAACAGAGTCCATAAAATTAGATTGGCAAGAAACTAATGGCCTCTCAAAGTGAGCCCTTGGCTTCACTACCTTGGCCCTAGAATTTTCCTCAGGACCAGAACCAATAACAGATTTTCTATCTACAGGAATCAAACCAGATCCCTCACCAGAGCCTCTAACTACAGCGGGCCTTGGCAATGAAGCCAAAGGGACTTCCTCCTCAGAGTCAGAATCCACATCCATAGGCATTGGCTCACCATTCATGTCCAATACACCAAAGCTAGGGGGGCCATATTAGCAATCCTGTTCTGCATCTTTTACAGCTCTTCCTTGCTGTACTTCCTCCTAGCTGCACCCAGCTTAGGATCTGCCTTAGAAGCCTTAGGCTTTGTTTGGGCCTGAGAGCTGCTCTTTGGCCTTCCCACCTTACCTGCCTCTACATCATAGACACCAGCCAAGAATTCACCACTTGACTGTCCTCCACAAGAATATAATTCTAACTCACCAAAGGAAGTAGAAAAAGAGACTTTATTCAACTCCATCCCTTTCCCCTTGATGTAATCATCTTGCTTAACAGAAGACTTCCCCTGATCAGGAATCTCCTCAAACCTTGGTCTCCTCTGATTGAGACCAGCCCTTCTCCTGACCATATCAACAGGAACCTGCCCCTCACTGGGCTTCAAAAATTGACCATCAGGGAACTTAAACACCCTGCAATCAAACTCCACTTTTCCTCTGACACATCTCTGTTCAGAGCCCAAAAATCATTGGACTTATGTCCTCTTCTACCGCAATAAGAGCAAACCCAAGGATCACTCCTACCAGCCTGTCTGTAAAATAATATGGGCTGCAGAGGCGCCTTATTGGCCTTCTTTGCCTCCTGCACAAAAATATGAAGCTGTTTTGTCAGGTAAGCTAACTGCTCCACCATTGGGTCCCTCTCCTGCTTTGGAACCTTCAACATGATCTTTTCCTCCTTCTCTACCCTGCTCTCTTCTTCAGCCAAAGCCTCACTAACTTCAAATGGGCCTCCACCGCCTCCTTCACCTTGTCCAAGGCAGGCAACTTCTGGTCCCCATTAGAAAGAGTCTTCATCAAGTCTTTCCTTGATAAATCCTTCAACACATCCATCCTGACATCTCTATCCAGGGTAGACTAAAAAACATCTTTGGCAGTATTTTCATGTGCCAGCTCCTCCACTTCCACCAAGTATTCCAGCACAGGATCAAACTGTAGTAGAAACTTCCTGTAACTATGCAAGTTGCCAACACCACCAAAAGACTTCCATTCACTGACAACCTTATTCATATCCACCATAGTGAACATGACACCCCATCTATCTACCATTTCTCTACACAGTAGCTTCCAATCCCTCTTCTTGTAGCCAGGCATGGCCACAACCTCCTTCTCCACTGCTCTATCTTCAATGAATAAGATAATTTGCTTCACCATGTCTAGGTAGGAAGCACCCTCTACACCAGCAGCATTTTCATTCTTCTCTAGAAACCACATAAAATCTTCACCATTAAACTTGGTACCATCCCAAGTTTTAATCCTCACAAATTCCCTAACCATCACAGCAGGTGGACTTTCCCCCCCACTGACAGTCACCACAGGAATAGAAGAACCAGAAGCCATTCTTCCAGTCCAAATCACAGCCAACAGAGATTCCAAAGAACTAACAGATCCGTAAACCCCACGTTGGGCGCCAGAAATGTAGACAATCCTATAGTGCTAGCTATAGGCCTTTACCAAGGGAGTTGTAGTAAAACCAGAAAGAAAAACAAGTGAGATTTACCTGCTACAGTAAATTGGTTCCTATTTACCAAAATCCCCTTTTCCAAATTCACTTGACTGCTTTATCAGTCAAGAAAGTAGTCTCCAGAGAGACTACCAAACCAAAGAACTGAAATGTAGACCAGATTCCACACCAGAGAAAGCAATGATACTTGATGTAGGTTGCAAATCCACACCAGGGACAGCAATAATACTTGCTATAGCTTGTATGACTATAACAGAGGAAACCAGTTGCTAAGTTAAGTTAAATGAAGAACTCACTTGCAACAAACACAGACAAAATGTGGCCAGAAAACAGTGAAAACTGAGTGAGAAACAAGGATATCACCTCTGGATGGTTGAATGATAATTAGAGTTGCCCCAAACTATCTTATTCACTATATACACACAGACTACTAATTAAGAGCCCATACACACCTGAAAATCTGGCGTTCCTGACCACCAAATTGCATAAAAACTCCCTAGAGGCGCTTCACAGCCCTCTAGTACTGAGGCAGGCAGTCCACCCAACACCGGGAAGCCTTCCTGAAGTGGCCTGACCACCCTGAAGCCAGAAAACCACCAAAAACAACCAAACTACTTAGAAAATTCACCTACAACTACTAAAACCCTTAAAACACATAATTATGCTATAACAACATTGTGACATGAAATGTAGAGAAAGTTCCGCTCTTTCCAACGGAACTAAGCACTTAACCCTAAGACTTAAGGTTAGCCCGTAAAAAATGAAAAACAAAATTTAACAGCAATCTTTTAAAATGAAAAGTGAGAAATTATTATCCAAATACTTAAGCTATGAAAAATGTCCTCACAACATAAAATATAGAGAAAAATCAGGGCTATCCAATGGTAATATCCAGATCCCTGAAGTCCCAACATTTGCTGCGTAATTTCTAAAAAATTCCTATTTTATTTAAACAATGAAATTTAAGGCATACCAAAACAACACCAAATAAACCAACAAAGGGCCCCACCAATATTGCAAGACCACAAGGTGAGGTAGGATTTTCTTGCTTTTGGAATCTCAGTTACTTTTGGACTCTCTTCTTTTGAAGACTATTTGTGAATTTTGGATTTTTGGTGCTGTATCTCTCTGTGGTTAGTCTAGGGGGTCTTCTTTCTAGTTGGATTTGGTCCCTCCTAGGTCTCTGAAGGCTATTGGGGGGACTTTGGATATTTGTGGTGGAAAGTTGGGGAGGTGTAATTGGAAATATTTAGGATGGTCCGGATCAATTCAAGGAAAGGGCAAATTTTCTTTGGAGAGGAGGCAAGTTTATTTTTGGAGTTCTTTGAAGCTTCTCCTGATGTGGATGGGGCTTCTTATTTGGATTGGGTGAAGCAGGTGATCTTTTTCATTTATGACAGAGAGGTGGTGAAGGATGTTCTTAGGATGAAGGGATATAGGTTTCAGGATTGGGGAAAGTTAAAGATGGGAATGATCAGGAGGTGGCCCACTGTGTTTTCAATGGAAGATCTTTATGGCATTCCTAGGAAATGGGAAATGGATGGTGGTGTAACTTCTCTGGTTCAGTATGGTCTATTTATGGAGGAATTTGAAGAGGTTATGGATTATCTTGACTATAATGGTATGTTCTCTCATGAAATGGAGGAAGAGAGTTTATTATGGAATTCCATGGGTCTGGAGGTAAAAAAGGAGGTTCAGGGATCTCTGTTAAAGGCTGGGCTGATGAAGACACTTCTAAATAGAGAAAGTCAGATTCCTGCTATAGGTGTTTTGAAGAAGGCTATTCTGGGGCATCTTGAAACCCTTGTTTCTAAAGAGGTGGAACCTAAAAATAAAAATTTAATGGATGGAAAGGTTCCGGAAGAAGTGGCAGAAAATTCAGCTACAGTGGAAATTTTAGAATCACCCTCTTTGGGAGATGATGATGTTTGTGATGTTTCAGAAATTTTTTTTTCTTTAACAGATGATGTTAATGGATCTCAAGTATGTTCTTCATTTGATGTTTTGGATATGTAGACACTGGATGATCAGTGTATCTTTTCAAAGGTGGATGAGCTCTGTGGGAAGGAAAAATTGGATGTTCATGATGATAAGGTTTCTTCATGTTTAGATAATGGATTTTTGGATGAAGATGTTTATTTAAGATCTGTTGATGGTCAGCAAGATTCTGTGTTAGATCTATTTCTCTTTGAGGAAGATTATTTTCTGGGTGCTCTTTTAAGTTCAGAAGATGAATGGATGGAAGAGGATGTTAATTTTGATGTTATGAGCTCTATTCTGGAGGATCTTTTGGATTCTCAGAGTAATTTTGAGCTTAATTATTTAAAGCATCATGAAAAAGATTCTTATTTTCTTCTTTCAAGCTTAGAGGATGGAAGAAATGGTGACAATCTCTCTATTGAAAGTTTTGATCTTAAGAATGATTATGTTCTGGATGTATGTTTGTTGGAGGAATATGATTACAAGCTAGTTCCCTCAAGATCAGAGGATGGTTTGTTGGGAAAGATGATTCTTTCAGTGTTCTAAGTCCTGTTTTGGGGGATTTTTTTAAATTTCAGAATAATTTTGTGATTGATGATTTGGAGTTAGAGTTAGTAAACTTTCAGCTTCTTTCCTCAACTACAGAAGGTTTTTTTAGAAAGGAGGATAAAATTATTGATGTTGTATTTTGCTCTGTTTCAAAGGATATAGGGTGGATGGACACTGGGAATGAAATTGATGGTGAATTCAGTGTATGGAGAAGGATGGGGATTTTGTTTGGAGGTCTGATTATGGGATATCAGAATTGGAAGAGGGGCTTAGCTATTTATAGCCTTAGGTGAAAATTATTTGTTTCAACCTGGGGATTTCAAGAATATAATTCCTTCGAAATGAGGATAAACTATTTAATTGGTCTTTTTCTTTGTGTGGGTGGCTCTTCAGGATCCATTTTTCACAACCTTTGGTGTGGTTATTTTTGTAGGTCAGAAGAAAACTCAGGAAAAGAAAAGAAAAATTTCAAGATAACTCAAGATAATCAAAAAAAATGATAATAAATAAATAAAAAAATATGAACATAATGAAGAAATAAGATAAGAATTTTTTTTGTGAAGATCAGCTAGGTTTTTTCTCCTCCCCCATGAGGCTAAACTGGAAGGTTTTTTCTCCTCCCCCATGAGGCTAAACTGGAAGATTTTTCTCTCTTCCCCCATGGGGCTAAAATGAAATATTGCTCCCTCCTCCCACAAGAGGTTAAACTGGCTGGATCTGATCTTGATTCTGGTGATCAGGATGTCTTTGTTGATGAAAATGGGGCTGTTTTTTAGGATGGCTCAAAATTAGAAAATGGTGTTTTTGTTAGTGAACTGGATTCTCTTAAGATTCAGTGGAAGGAAAAGGATGTACCAAAATTTAGGTATTGGTATCCTGGTTGAGCTGGTCAAATGGCTCGTGTGTACACCGGCAATTTTGATGACAGGGTTGTACCCTTGGATTTTCTTTTGTTGTATTTTGAAGATGAGACCTGGGTCAGACTGGGTTTTATTTTACTATGGTTGAATATATGTTAACCTTGGAGAGGGAATATATTTGTGATGATGATACTTGGGTGGCAATTAAGAAGAAAAGTCCTGGCTTCTATGTGTCAGGAAGGAGGTTGATGAGGGGGAGACATCCAAATCCTCAAGTAGTGGTGACTCAGAAAGAAGGTTCAAGAAGTTGCGATGAAGTCTTTGCATGAAGACCTTGGTCATAGAGGCTTTGGGGAGACTTATAGAAGAGTAGAAGACAGATTTTGGTGGCCTGTTATGAAGTTGGCTGTGCAGGGTTGGGTTCATTCTTGTGAAGAACGTCAAAGAAGAAGTCACTGGAAACATAAAGAGGTTGGCTGTGCTACTGGTGACTCTACTGTTTTTGGAAGAGTCAGTATGGATGCTGTCCATGTTAAAGAGGGTAGGTATAAATACTTGATTGTTGCCAGGTATGATTTGACTGCTGAGGTTGAGGCAGTGCCACTGGTTAATTTGACTTCCAAAAATGTGGCGGAGTTTTTGAAGAAGGAATGGGTGTTTAGATATGGTTTTATGAAGTTGGTGACTGTTGATGGTGGGCCAAAGTTTTGAGCTGAATTCAAAGAAGCTGTGGCAAGTATTGGTTCTAAAGTCAGAGTGGCTACAACTTATTATCCTGAAGTTGAAGGCAAGGTTGAAAGAGGCCATCATTTTATCAAGAATGCTTGGTAAAGATGTGCAGAGATAGTGCTGAAAAGTTGAGGTATTGTTTACCATAGGTGTTATTTGTTGATAGAGTCACTGTGAAAAGGAAAACTGGATATTCCCCTTATGGATCAATTTTTGGTCAGAAAGCTGTTCTACCAGTGGATTTGGAAGCTGTCTCTTATCTTGTAATGGATTGGAATGATGTGTGCTTAACAAAAGATTTGCTCTGTGCCAGGATACAACAGTTGGAATGTAGAGAGGAATGTCAAGAGAAGGAATACTCTAGAATGATGAAGATAAAGAATCAATCAGTAAGATTCTGGGACAAGAAGTTGGCTCATAGACTCAGGAATCCCTTGAAACCTGGTGGCTTGGTTTTGGTGTATAATACAAGTTTGGAGAGTCAGTGGGGAAAAATGTTTGCTGACAGATGGAATGGACCTTACAGAGTCAGATCTCAGGTGTCTGGAAGTTCCTATGTTTGGGATGAGCTAGGTGGTGTAGTCTTAAAGAAGATAGTGGCTGCTGACCAGATGAAGAGATTTTACCCAAGAGGCACTAGAAGTGAGGGAGATTGAATTTTTAATAAGGATAAACTATTTACCATTCTTTAATTTTGGATTTTTGTGATTCTGTGCATCCGTTATGGTAAGGTAAACTCTTACAGTCGCCTTGCTGTAAGCAGAATCCGGAGGAGATATGTGGATTTAGCTGAAAACCCTGTCCTTCCAATAAAAATAACAAAATGGGAATTCTAAATTACTAAGCTAACCAGTCTACTTGGATCTGATTGGTAAAAATGTTGAAACTCTGAAATATTTAACGCTTATTGAGATTTAAATAAAATTGGCTGTTGAGAAAGAAATACTGATTACAAGAATTAAGGTGTACCAGTGAAAGATCTGAAAAGATTGACTTTTATGTTTTTATAATAATTTGAATTTTTATGAGACAGCAATAATCAAGTCCCAGTGATGAAGACCTTTCTAAAGATACCCTGTATGAAGTGTGATTTAAATTTTTGAGTATTATTTCTAAAATTTTATATATAAAATATAAAGTTATAAGGGTATTATAATTTTATTTAATTTGTTGAGTAATAAAAAATGAGACCGTGGTGGTTAAAGATTAAGCTGTATGTTGTCTGATAATTGTAAGATGATGCCCAATTTCGAGTCTGAGAGGCTCTTAAGTATACCTAGTCACATGCCTAAATTTCCCCTCCAGAGCTCACCCAGAGTCAATCCGGAGCCCGTACTGAGCCCGTATGGAGCTTGTACGGAGTCCGTACGAAGTCCGTCTGGAGTCCAAGCGGAGTCTGTCCGGACCTCCAGACTCAATTAGAACCTTTAAAACTATAATAAGAAATCTAGAAAAATTACACATGATAGAGCCACTTCCCTTTTAAATTTCCAACTAATTTTCGTAGCCTGCGCAGCTCTAATTGCCCCATGAAAATTCATCAAAGTTAAGTATTTTCTAAAAACGTAAATATTTCTATAAATCTTTAAAATTCATTTAAAAATATAAGAAAAATAGTAAAAATTCTGGAAAAATTTCCCAAGGTTCTTGAGTGACTCGACTTGATACTTATAAACCTTTCAGACCGTAAAAATAATTTTTCTTTGTAAATTAATTTGTTTTCACGTAGGTATTTGCTTTAAACCAATTTCTTCATATTTAAAACTCAAATAAATTAAATAAAACCCTTTTATAAAAAAAATAACCCCAATCTTTCACGCCGTAATAACTCCATTTACGTACTTAGGTGCCATACTAAAATTTAGGCTACCACACCGTTTTATTGGAAACTTATTTTTTAGAGGGTACACAGGGGTAGGGCTTCTAGATTTGATCTTGGAAAGTGTAGGGGTAACTGATGAGCTGGCTGCTCTGTAGAACAGCTACCCAAGATTGTCTGTTTGAAACCCTTTCTCTTAATTTTGTTGAACCCTAGTATTGGTTTCTTTTCACAGGTTTTAAGTCCTCTATGACTTAAAACTGGAAACTATTTTGGTCTTCAAGTCTTATTGGTTTTGGTAGATTGTGTTGAATGTTGAGTTTATGTTTGAAGGTACCCAGGGGGGGGGTGGCTTCTAGATTTTATTGTGGCAAGTGAGGAGGTAACTGATGAGCTGGCTGCTCTGTAGAACAGTTACCCCATGATGTCTGTTTCAAGTATTTAGTTTGTCCTAGTTAAATCCTAGTTCTGTTTTTTGTTATTCAGGTTTCAAGTCCACTATGACTTTAAACTGGCTTGGGACTGGCTTCTTTTTCTTTGGTTCATTTGGGTTGGTGGTGGATCACTGATGGTCTCCCATCATTCTTACTTATTGGAGGGAGCCCACTCAGTGATCATTTCCTTGGTCTGGACTTTCTATGGATCCAGAATTTTTCTATTTCTTTATTTGATTTTTGTGTCTATCGTTGTGTTAGAGAGAAGTTTTAGATTATTTTCTTTTTTCTCTTTTTTTCTTTTAATTTTTATGGGGGTATTAAGATGTAAAGAGGGGGAAAATTACAATATTATATTATATGGTGCCACCACATAAGGGTCACCTGGATGTGGGCAAATATTGGTGGGGAAAGACTTATCAATTGGCTGGGAAATGCTATTTTCTTTTTAATCCTAATATCATTTTTTTATTATTTACTTTAATTTCTATTCATTTCATCTTATCTTTATTGATATTATTTTCCTTAATTTATTTTTATCTCAATTCATTTAAAAATTATTTAATGGTCTATCCCCATCAAGGTGCACTTAAATGTGGGTAAGGTATCAGGGGATCAGCTCATCAATTTGCTGAGGGATACCATTTGAAATTATTATTTATTTCATCTTATTATTATTCATTTCATTTAAATTTCTCAGCTCTCATAGTATGTTGGGCAATTTTGTTTAATTATTTTCAAGTTTTTTTTTAGTATGTTAGTAGTTTAAGTAATAATTGGTAAAAATAAAAAAATAAAAAAATAAAAAAAAATAAAAAAAAATAAAAAAAAATAAAAATAAAAATAAAAATAAAAATAAAAAAAAAATAAAAATAAAAATAAAAATAAAAATAAAAATAAAAATAAAAATAAAAATAAAAATAAAAATAAAAATAAAAATAAAAATAAAAATAAAAATAAAAATAAAAATAAAACAAAAATAAAAATAAAAATAAAAATAAAAATAAAAATAAAAATAAAAATAAAAATAAAAATAAAAATAAAAATAAAAATAAAAATAAAAATAAAAATAAAAATAAAAATAAAAATAAAAATAAAAATAAAAATAAAAATAAAAATAAAAATAAAAATAAAAATAAAAATAAAAATAAAAATAAAAATAAAAATAAAAATAAAAATAAAAATAAAAATAAAAATAAAAATAAAAATAAAAATAAAAATAAAAATAAAAATAAAAATAAAATAAAATAAAATAAATTTTTTTATAATTGCTAATTGTTATTGTTTTCTCTATTTAGTAATTTAATAATTTCTTTTTGTTTCTATAATTAATGTTGGGAAGATGAAGCCTCTGGAGGTTGGTCCGGATTATGTTGAGGTTTATGTTTTTTGTTTTGATTGGAGGAAGAACTGTTTTCCTTGTGGTGTAGGCAGCTGGAGAGAGTGTATGGATTGTAATGGTCAGGAACCAGATTGGATTGTAATTTCTGGGTTGAAGTAGAAGAGGCTGGGATAGAGTATTGGAAGTTGTGCTTAATTATTCTAGACATCTTCCAGTGGTCATCAAGAAGTTGTTTCCTCAGGTTCTTTTCAGAGTCATTCAATGGCCCATGAAGAGCAAAGACTTTAAGAATGTTTAAACACATCTTACTTAGGTGTTGCTTTATATTGGTGTAATCCAGTGTTAATGTGGTTTCTAGGGGTTGGCCAATCTCAATAGTAGTTTCAGGAGGAGGGGTGCCAACTAAATAAAAATAATTGGATCAGAAATTTTTTTCTGTGGAAGAAATAGGATGAATTAATTTTCTACTTACAGATTGGAAGCTCATCAAATTTGTAAGCGGCCAGAATCTAGACTGTTGAATGATGTTGAATGTATGTAGCAGGAGGATCAACCAGATGGAGGTAGGAAATTTCATGGTCATCCTCTAAATGGTGTTTAGAATATGAACTAGAAGAAGGAAGTTCCTGTGGCTTGGTTAGAGTAGCAGAACTTTTGTGGTTGTTGTTGATATTGTTGCTTGGCTCAGTTTGGTTGGATACTGGTGGTGGAGTACCAGGTTGGTGTGAGGATGGACCAGGAGAAGGTGACCTGGAAGCTGATTGGGATCTTCTAGATGAAGATCTGGAAGAAATGGAACTTTCAGATGAGTAATTGGATGGCAGAGGAGAGGTGTAGTTAATTTTTCTTGTTTGAGAGGGAGATTTTTGTCTTGGAACAGTTTTTGGTGCTCTGGTGTCTTCTTGAGGTACTCTGGCATGTCTTCTAGAAGTTTTGGGATTTGTGGCATTTTTGGATGAAGAAATATCTGAGCGCATTGCTCTGGGAGCACTAGGAGGTTGTTGTGTGGAGCTTTTGGTGTTTACTGATAGAATGTGGCTGTTTTCTGGCTGAATTTTTAGGTTTTGAGCCTAATTTTTGCTTCTTAGTGAGGCGGGCAGGCCCTCTGGATGTGGTATAGCAGCCTGGGATCTGATTTTGTAGCTGTTTTAGCTGAATTTGCTGAGATAAAGGCGGTTTCATGAGATGATTAAGCAGGTCATTTGGAGAGTGTTCTGGGGACTTAGTGGCGGGATCTTCTGGATGGAGCTGAAGATAAAGAAGAAGAAGCAGGACCAATTTCTGGGGATCTTGTAGGAGATCTAGAGATGCATTTGTGTTAAGTTGAAGGTGGTTGTATAGGATAATTGGGGTCTCTGTCACATTTTTTATTTTTTGGAGTTGCAAGAATCACAGGCCCTGTTGTAGAGTTTGGCCTCAGGAGTTGGAAGAGTGAAATTGCAAGGTCTGCACATGTGGATACACTGTTTGCTAGCATAGTCCTTGGGAGCAGTGAAACAAGGAAGGTCTGATGGGTCAAAATCTGTGAATCCTGCCATGATCTGTGATGGGACAACTATGAAGAGAAAAGAGATAAAAGAAAATTTTTATCAGTTATGGGTAGATGAATAAGAGAAAGTGGAAGTTAAGTAGGGTGTTTGCGGAGTATTCACCACGCAATATAGGGGGTGGACTTGCTTGCAAGTCCTCAACCTGAACTCAGATAGAACTCAGACTGAATTCATACTCAACCCATACTGGATTCTACTTGAACACCCACATAAAACTGTTTTGCTGAGTTGTTTTCATCCCTGATTGTATGGTTCCTTTATCAATAGCTCAATGTGTGTCCAATCTGTGGCAAGTTTGGGTCCAAGGTTGTGGACTTGCTAGCAAGTCCTCTCCCCATATTGTATGGTGATTGTGCATAGAATTGGCTCTGTATTTTTATTCAAAGTGTGGAAAGTCTATCAAGACTTTAAACTGAACACTGTGGCCAGTCCATCAAGAATTTAAACTGAAAAATGGTATAGTCCCCCAAGATTATAAACTGAGGATATTTTGACGGTTGAGTCCTTCAGGACTTAAAACTGATAATGTGATGTTGGTGTGATTCTGGAAGAGGGCATCAAAAGGGGGAGTCTCTGAATTTATTTAAGGCAAGTGTGGGGGTAACTGATGAGCTGGCGACTCTGTAGAACAGTTGCCCCAGAATTTTAGTTTATTTCTTTAGTCTTTAATGGTTTGATCTCTGGTTCTGTATTTATGATTTAGGTTTTGAGTCCCCCAAGACTATAAAATGAGGGCTGTTAGTACCCCAAGACTTAAAACTATGTATGAGTCACCCAAGACTGTAAACTGAGGAAATTTTTCTGATTGGCTACATTCAGGAAGTCTTGAGAGTGTTTAGGAATTTCATTTCTAAGTCAAAAAGTTCAATCAACAGTAAAGTGTCAGAAGAGAATCAAGAGATGAAAAAAATTGTTCAGCATTAGTCTTGAACTGGTGGATGAGGTGTTTCTTTTCTCAAGGTCCTGTGGATTTCTAGCAGGAGTGGACTGGAAGTAGCTTTGTAGAAGGTTTTTTTGATCAGAGGAGTATTGTTGGAACTTAACCTTAATGGTGGGCAAGTGGTTAGGTGTTGGTGATTCAATGGATCCTACATTGTCATCATTACTGTCAGAAGATGAAGGAACTGAGAAGTCATCAGTTTTGAAAGTAGAAGGAAGGAATAAAAGTTTTTTTTTTACCATCAGAAGGACCAAGCATGGTGAAAGTGGTTGCTGTGGTGGTGTTGGCACTCTTCTTTGAAGGGTGTAGTTTGTTGACCAATCTGGGTATCAGGATGGATTGCCTGGATATTTTGATACTGGTGGAAGATAGACCAGGTTGAGGAGGAGGTGAAGCTGCTGAAGATGATAATGGAACATGTCTTAAACAGGTCTTTGTTCTCAATTGGCAGAAATCACAGGAGGTTCAGTATGGATGAGCTGGTGGTGTGATGGTGCAGATTAGATTGTTGTCAATGCGGTATTGGCAAGGGCCTATGTCAGAGGCAGATTTTGAAAGAAAGCTGAACATAGTGGATGTGATGAAGGAGAATGTGAAAATTCTCAGTTAGAGGTAAAATGTGGCCTTCCAACATTGGCAGAGGCCTTTGTTGGTCTGTTTGGCACAGTTTTTGTATGTCTTAATTGACATTGGTTAAAGAAATAGGTGTATTTTAGTTTTTAATCAGTGAATATTGGGACTATGGGTATGCAGGTACTACCATTTGATAGCCCTGGTTTTTCTCTATATTTTATTTCTGGTTGATTTTTTTCATATTCCAAGTTTTAAGGGGTCATTTACTCACTTTTCATTTCCAAAAGATAGCTGTTTAATTTTTTTTGTGTTTTACGGGCTAACCTTAAGTCTTAGTCTTAAGTGCTTATTACCATTAAGTAGAACTAATTTGGCTCTATATTTTATGTCACAATGTTGACATAGCTTAATTTTTTGTTTTAAGGGTTTTAGTAGTCATGGTGGATTTTTCTAAGTATTTTGGGCTTTATTGGAGGTCTTTAGTGGTTTTCTGGCTTCAGGGAGATCCAGCCACCTTGGTTATAGAAGGCTGGGGAGTGTTTCTAGAGGGCCTTTATTAAATTTGGCTGTCAAAAGCACCAAATTAGTTGTTTTGCATGGATTTATTAGGTGGTGGTCTGTGTGTACATACTGAAGAAGACAGTTTTGGGAAGCCTTAATTATCACAAAACCATCTGCTAATTATATCATTGTTTCTCACTCAGTTTTCACTATTTTTTGGCCACAATTGGCTTTTTTTT
Source organism: Hemileia vastatrix (assembly GCA_030280995.1). Lineage (NCBI taxonomy): Eukaryota > Fungi > Basidiomycota > Pucciniomycetes > Pucciniales > Zaghouaniaceae > Hemileia > Hemileia vastatrix. The sequence goes on along the minus strand of JASXTE010000017.1, from coordinate 8,539,523 downwards.
TGCAAGGTTAGTTCTTCATTTAACTCAACTTTGGAAACTGGTTTCTCTGGTGTGGCTTTGCAACCTGCATCAAGTATTATTGCTGTTTTTTGTGCAACGAGTGCACAGTGTTTTGTTTTCTGGTGTTTATCTTTCTGAATTTCATGCTTCTGGCTCTTTGCATCTCAGTGGTCTGATATTGGCTACTGCCTTGACTTGTAAAGAAGTCAAGAAGTGTGTTGGAAGGGGTATAGTAACAGTCTCTAATTGCTGTAGCAAATAAATCTTACCTAGTATTCTCAAAGGAAAGGGGTTTTTCTCACCAGTTTTACTCCAACTCCCTTGGTCAAGGCCTATAGTATGTAGTATAGGATTGTCTACAATGTTTCACAAAACCAAGGTTAAGATGCATTATTATCACTCAAGTCTTTGTTACTAACCAAATACTCGACCACCCAATCAAAAGTTTCCTTGAAGCTTTTAAATTCCTTAGGGTCTCAAACACCCTCTCTAGCTTTAACTTTGTTTAACAAAACATCTAGATCCTTAATCTTGTACCTAGTTTCCTCAGTAATCTTTGGCCATCTCTTAGGCATATGTTCCTTTAGTGCTGAACAATCACACACTTTGTGACGTTTTAGTTCCTCCAAATTATCCTTGCACTCATTTGATACAAAGAAAAATACTTGGAGCACCATTAACTTCTGTTGCTTGTTCAAACCTTTGTAAGAACTTCCTTGTATTAATGCCTGCAAAACGCAAGCTTTCATCTTTACATCTAATAATTACAGTTACCCTTGGTGGTAACGGCACTCTTGGATTGGGAAATTGGACCCTCTCCTGAGTTACCTTAATTTTAGTAGCTGTAGGATCCATTCTACCTTTTTAACTACTATAATTATAAACAAAAACAAATAAGCACTAAAAGCTTATATCGACTATATTCCTTTTTTAATACAGGACTACGGTATCCTCTGATAAAAGCTCTTGGTCCACTTGTTGTAGACCCTATGACTCTTCCACTGAAGCACCGGCTTGATTATGCCCTTTTTGACAAACCCCTTTAAAAACAACAAGAAAATAATAACCGTACTTACAATCTGGCTTCCACTGTTGGGACACCAATTGTAGACAAGAAAGAGTTCTATAATACAAAGCTATATACACAATTACAAGATGGGATTGTTCTCCTTCTTAAATATAACTATAAAATAAAGTGCCTGCCACTCTAATATTTAAAGACATTGAAAGCACATATTGTAAGTCTGCTTATTTATTCTGGGTGTGGAGATGGAAGTAGAACAACAGTTCTTAATAATAAAAGGGATAAAAGATAAATATATTTTAATATAAGAAATAAAACTGTGGGCTAGATCTATTCTCAGTAAGCACTAGTATTCTCAGTCACTCCCTCTTGAAGCGCTCTATCTAATACTATCCTTACTGTAGCAATAAAATAACTCTACAGCACTACTTCTAGTATGCACTCCCAATATGTATAAAAAATAAAATAGATCTTTTTATCTATTGATTACTTACTTGCACACACACACACACACCTCTACTATTTACAAGTGAGTAATTATATACATTTGTATGTTCATAACCACTTTCCTATGTTTCCTTGCCCTACAGGCTTTTCTGCACAAGTTCAGTGCTAATACAAGTATATCAAACAGTATCTAAATATCTCAAAGATCTAAGTACATTTATCAGCATTGGTTTTGGCTCCAATAGCACCTAAAACCTACACTTCTTAAGATACCTCACTAAATACTAGGTACAGCACCACCTTTCATACCTATTGCAATGACACATGCTGGTGACACAAGTATCCACTAATTGTGAAACCTTTTGCGCTTCAGTGAATGGCTTTCCTATCTCAAGTCCTATCTTTCTTATTCTTTTTTTGAATGCTAATTGTAAAGCCTTTTGTCTTTCTAGCACTTCTACTAATTTTTCTAACATTTTTTCCATCTTCATGGGCGGGCACAGCTTCTCCCAAGAAAATTGCTGCTAATTTAAGCGTAAATTTTCATGCCCCCTCTATAGCCGCCTCATAAGTCCATATCATACATCTAGCCCTGCCCATGACTTCTTGCAAGTACATACCATATTTCCTTGTCCTTTATCCCATCATGTACTTACCCTAACCTTTTTCTTGCCATGGCTTATAATTCCATAATACACAAAAAAAACTGTGAAAGGAGAGTCTACCTTTTCTGCGCTATCACATCCCTTTGTTGCACTCATGTAGCCATCCTACTTAAAAACCGCTTTGTTGTTCTTTCTGTGAGCTGAAACATTGCTGCATTACTGCAAGATTTGTACCACAGTGTGAAGGCTGGAGAACCCCCCCACCCACTTTGTCATCCCCCCATAATCTGGAAAATTGTGCCTGGTCATTCATCTTGGGTCTGCTGTGTAATTCCACTCCCCTTAATTTCTTGAAAACCCTTCCCATCAAACCTAACCCCTTGAGGATTAAACTCCACCCTTCCCCCTATGGCAACCCCATCTGTGTCCTCAAAGGCACCTACCTCCCCTTGTTATCCTGTTAATTACCCAGATAATTTACCCACTACGTTCATGAATCCTGATATGTACCTAGCCTATTAGCTTACAATGCCTTCATGCCCCTACCTGGGTGAGATTGTAAGAAATTAAAAAAATGGTGCATTTATACTATTTCCATTTCTTACTTGTAACACTATTCACATTGTAATGAAACACTTCTATAAACATGTAACCATACTACAATTTTATATCACAACTAACTCCATCAAAGCTAGGTGAAAGCTGATGAACTAAAATGCTTTTGGAATCATTCTGAGATATACCAAGATTTAATTGATCTTTATAGGAGTTCAACCAGGTAAGTAAGATATCTTAACTATTACAACTGTTGACCACTGTGACTACTTCATGGATTCTGACTGGAACCACCACAACATTTTGATTGACATGCCTGATGTGACTGATTTGTATGATGTGCCACTCCCTGCTCCACCCAATCCTACTCCTCCTCCCCCTCTGGTACTGGAATCTCCTCCTATGCTTGATCCTCCCTTATCACCTCCCTTATCTCCCCTCAAACCTCTCCCTCCTCTTTTCTCCCATCTTGGCCATGAACACCCTACATCTCCAAAATTGCTTGCCCCCCAAATAACCTTCCCTCAAAAAATGCTGATACTCTTCACCTTCTTTTCAGTAATGCTCCTTCTCCACCATAGAAGCAAGGAAGGCTCACCCAAAACTATTCCTCACCCAAGATGAACCCATTTCTCATATGTCAGAAGGCAGCTCCACATCCACTCCTTCCCCCATAATCTATCTTATCCTGTACCCTCTAAGAAAGACCTCTACCTCTCTAGAGAGCTCCATTCATAATCCTAACAATCTTTTTGCTAGTCACAGCCTTAACTCAGCCCCTCAAGCTCCTCTCCCCTCATCTGTGGATCCCAACTCCCCAGCTGCCCGCATTATCCGTCTTGTAGACTAAAAAATGCAAATGACCCTGCTTCCCTCTCCTTGTGCCTAAACAACCTCTTAGGTACCATCAGGGAACCCCCAAGGAAAGGCTCTCACACAACCTCCCACACTGCTACTATGTCAGACATATTTGCTCTGGCTGCCACTATAGGCCCTCTCATCACCCAAAAAACCTTTCACCAGACACTCATAGCTCCCCCCAACTGCAACCCCAAATGTCTTCCATCAAAACCAAAGTTAATGAAATCCTTGCCAGACTCCCTCCCAAAAGCAACCCAACAAACCAACACAAACCTCCCCACCCTCAAAACATGTGCTCTTAATGTGCCCAAGTTGCTGCCTCAGGCCTCCACAAAGATACTCCTTCCCCTACACTGAAAATGTGCCCAAGCTTCCCCTCATTCACAATCAAGAAGACTGACCCTGCAGCCCCAGTACTCAAGGATCACCCTAACTCAAAACTTTTGGCTTTCATTAATAATTTTATTGCTTCCATGAAAATAATGAACCCAGCCACACAAACTATTATCCAAGTCAAAGGCTTCATTAGATACAAGTCTAATGACCTAAAAATGATTGCCTCATCCAAAGCTGAACCCCTTCTCCTCACCAATTTGTGGCAAGAGTGGACCCACCAGGGGATGATCTTCAAGCCTTCCTCGTTCCCAGTGGTGGCCCATAGGATCCCCACATATTTTGACCTCAACAATCTCTCATGCATGGGAACCCTCATTGAGGACAATCCCTATACTCTCAAATCACTTTACAAAGTCACCTGGCTTAAAAGGCCAGAATCTAGAGAGGGAAAAATTACTCCTCTGTGCTCTTACATCTACACAATATAACCAATGCTGATTTACTTGTTTCCTCTCCCTCTCACACTCTATTTGTAGAAGGCCAAGTCAGACGCATCTGAGGCTATCAACTGCAAAAAGAGTACCTGTTTCTAATGGTGGAGTAAGGGACATTTTTCTATTCACTGCTATCTCCCCCCTTGTTGTTCAAACTTCTCTGGCCATCACAACACCAAGTTGTGCAAAGCCCATAAGCTTTCAGTCCCAGTTTGCTTCCGTTGCATTGATGCCCTTCCTCATGACCATCCCCTAAAAACTTGGGAACTTCCCTGTCTTCCCTCCTTGTGTTATCACCTCCCCCTCCTATTTTTCACATATCTCATCTGCCGGCCTTCCCACTCAATAGATCCTGATGACATCCAACTCAGATCTACCAGTGTCCCCCTCCCTCCCCTTTTCCATTTTAAGCTCAAATGCTATTGCTCCTTCAATGTTTTTCACTCTATTTTTAATGACCTTTATACTAACTCCTTTGACATCTTAGCCTTCCAAGGACCCTTCCTCTCCCCCAATCACTTTTTTCCAGCACCTGCCAAAGGATGGCATCTTGTCATTCTTCTTCACTCCCCTCCCTCCCCCCCTTCTCCTACCCAATGCTGCTTCTACCTCAATAAGAGACTACCGATTCATCTTTTACCCTCTTTACCCAGTCCTTCCCTTGACTTTATTCTCCTCCTCCTCAACCTCCCTACTTTTCACCTTCTCTATTTTAATCTTAATAACCCCCCATCTTCCTTTTCTACCTTCAAATTTATCCTTCCCTCCCTTCTCCCTTACCGCAATATTTCCATCATTCTTTTTGCCGACTCCAATATCCATCACAGCCTGTGGGAAGATCCCTCCAAACATAACTCTAATCACCCTGAAGCATTAATTTTCTCAACCCCCTTTCGGAACTTGTATGACCCTGGGCTCCCAACCATGTATCCCTACCTTTTTTAATTCTAGGAATTTCACCTCAGTGATAAACCTGGCTTTTGCTAATGGTAAGGCAGCTGACATGATTCTAAGCTTCATCACAGACCAAGAGGGTGGTAACTCTCCCCTCTCAGACTACAAAGCTATATCCACCCTCCTCCACCTTTCCTCACCTCCTCTCCCACCAAACAAACACTACAGAAATTGGAATACTTTTGATGATTCATCTCTTAATTCTGCTTTTGCCCCTCTTACCCCTATTGTCCCCCTTCCCTCCCACTCCTCAATTGACTTGGCTGCCGAACAAGTCACTTCCAAATTTAATGAACTAATGGAAAATTTTTTTTAGCTGAAGCAGCCCAGATCAAAATTCCATGCCTGGTGGAACTCAAGTATCTTGGATACCTTCAAGAAGACATGCTACCAAGCTCAAAGGATGTTCAGGTGTTCCCCAGCACCACAACTTGAGGCTGAATTTTTCGCTGCAAGAAAAATTTTCTGTGCCAAAATTAAATATCTCAAAAAGATTCATTGGCATCACTACCTCTCCTCCCTCACCCCACAATCTATTCATAAACCAGCTAAGTCTCCCTCTCATGTATCCAACTCATGTGCTAACCCCTCTCTTTCTAATTGCCATGGATAACCCAAAACTGACAAGCTACTGAAGGCCCAAATTCTGTTTGATGGCACCTCAGTTGCACCTATTACCTTTTACCTATCTGATGTCCCCCTCCCCCCTCCTTCCCTTGTTCCCCCTTCTCCATACTGGAGATTAAGGCCACTCTCCTGAAGACCAAAAAAGTCACAGCCCCAGGCCCTAAAAATATCCCTATCTCTCTTCTCAATTGCAGCCCGGAGGCAGTCTCGGCCATCCTTCTCCCAATCTTTCAGAAATGTCTAAACACTGTTCATTACCCTGCTCCCTGGAAATGTGCCAGGACTGTCATTATTCCAAAACCCGGACACCCAGAATACTCAGTCCCTGGAGCATACTGTCCAATTGCACCTCTGAACACCATGGGCAAGCTTCTTGAAGCTCTACTTACACAATGTCTACCTTTTACCTTGAAAACAATAATCTCCTCCCTGACAAGCACTATGGGGGCTGTCTTTTTATATATACCTCTGATGATCTTCTCCAATTCTCCACATGGACCAAAGACCAATGGAGAAGAGGAAACATAGTTGGTGCTCTTTCCCTGGATGTGAAGGGTGCTTTCCCTTCAGTTAATGTCACTAGACTAGAATCTTCCCTTCATTCTCTCCCTATTCCTTGAAACTTAACCTCACTGATCATAAACTCTCTAGTTAGAATGCAAACTAGTATTTCCTTCTCCTCTTATGAGTCTCCTGAGTGCTTCTTCCCATAGGACCTCCCACAGGGATCTCCACTCTTTCCAATCCTATATATCCAGTACAATGCTAACCTACTTTCCCTCCCATCTCTCTCTAGTTCCTCTTTAGCACTAGGATATATTGATGATGTAGTATATCTTTCTGCTAACAAGGATCCAGAAGAGGTGGTGCAATCATTATCCTCAATTGGATCAGAAGCTGTGGCATGGGGCTCCAGACATGCTGCAGTTTTTGACTTCTCAATGACCAAGTGGCTACTCACTAAGAAAAAACAACATTTTTTACATCCCCCATCCCTCCCCTTTAATGGTCATCACTTGCAACCTGTCCCCTTGTTAAATTGTCTGGGAGTTCTTATAAACCCATCTCTCTAATTTTTTCCTAATGGGAACAAACTCATTGCTACAGGCCCTCAAGCTGCTGCCTCTATCCATAGACTTGCATCTTCTGTTTGGGGTATCCAACTCAGGAAATATAAATTACTCACCTCTTCCCTCATCCACTGTAGAACAGACTACGCTGCCATTTTTTGGCACAACCCCATGAAAGCATCCCACACCACAAGACTTCTTCAAGTAGCTGGAAATAAAGCCTACAAAAGAGCTCTAGGATGTTTCCTCTCCACCATAGTAACTCTCCTTCTTCATGATTCACATTCATTCACTTGCAAATCACGCCTGGAACTTGCTGTCAACAAGGCCTGGGCCAGATTGCTGACCATTCCTCTAACCAACCCTATGGCATGCCTATCCAGATCCCTCATCTCCCTCCCCACCCCAAAAACACATCTTCATCAACTACTTGATTTATCTAAGTCTCAACCCTTCCCCTCAATGCACTAGATAGTTTACATCCTCCACTACTTCCTCCCTGGGCCCTCCCCTATGTTCTCAACCTTCATAGGGAAATCCAAGGAGGAAGTGTGCAAGAATATTTCTTCTCTTGTTTATTCCCCCTCACTACACTATTACCTCATATACACTGATGGATCTAAATCACAAGAAGGCTCCTATGCTGCTGCTTTTAACCTGGTCCAAAACCTACCATTTGTGGCCAGAATAGGGGACCCTAAACACTACTTGGTTTTTGAAACAGAGCTGTGTGGAATCCTCCCAGGTCTTAGGCTTTTTCTCAAAAACCCTTTCCACTCTCTATACCCCTCACTCACCCTCCTCACTGATAACCAGTTGGTCATCAAGGTTTTATCAAGCCCAGTCTCACACACTTCCAATGCTTCCATGATCTATGCAATTTTGTGCATGGCTAATCAAATCTTGAAAGACAACCCATTCCAATCACTTATTATCCATTGGTGTCCTGGCCACTCAGGCATCCCGGGAAACAAATTGGTGGATAAGCTGGAAAACTCATCTCACCCCATGACCCTGACAGCTGAGTCCTTACTTTCCTTTCCTCCTCCTCCTTCCTCCTTGTCCTCATTTAAATCACATATCAAACTTTTCTCAAAAACCTTCCTCCTCTCACCCCCCTCTCAAAGTACGTTCAGGAAGTTGAGGGGCTGTTTTGACCCTTTCCTGATCTTCAAACTCCTCACAGAGCTCCCACAATCTCATTCCACTACCTTTGATCAATGTCACTTGGGCCACTCCCCCCTAAGACATTACTTGTATTGCTTTAAGGCCTCTGAGTCTCCAGTGTTCTGCCTCTGCATGCCAAACTCCCATGAGACCCCTAAACATGTTCTTTTCATTTGTACTGCCCACTTAGAAGCATGCAAGCTCCTTCGTGAAGCTTCCAAATGCCATAAAATTTCTTTCAATACATCTTTCCCTGCTTTCTCCTTCTCCCATCACCAAAGACATTGCCAAATTTCTCATCTCTACTCATATATTTCCTAACAACCTACACCTACCCTCTCCTACTTAACCTTTGCATCATTATTCAGTGCACTAATTTTCCCTCACCTTATCCTGCCTTATATGTACATAATCCTAGTTTTTTTTATATGCCTTAATGCTCCTTGTTGAGTGAGATTGTAAGAAATAAATAAATAAAACTATTGACTACTAACCTTTATAGGAGTTCAACCAGGCAAGTAAGATATCTTAACTATTATAACTGTTGACTACTACCCTATAAAGAGAAAAAAAATAAATATGAGAAAACAAACAAGCAGAAAAGACTTTGAGCACAAGATGAGAAAACTAAATAGTATTGTTTACATGTACAGTCTCCAGACAATAATTTTCACCTGGTTTTTTTTCCTCATAAATCCCTTAATATTCACTCTAAAGACATGAGCTTGTACATTTCTAACTCATACAACCATGTAGAATAGGACTGTCACAAAATAAACTCAGCCAGATACCAATTCATAGAAAGATTACATATTTTGAAAAAACATCATTCTTGAAATCGAAAACAAGAAAGTTGAAAAGTCTATCCTTTTCCTTAATGAAATGGATGGTGTTGGTATGAGCATTGAGTAAAAAAGATTGGTGAAAAGTGGACAAAATTTAGCAAAAAAAAGCATCACCAAGATGTAGCTTTACTGTTTTCTTCCCTGGCAAATTTCACCTTTTAAAGAAAAGATGAAATCAAGTTTCCAAAATATGGTCGGAAAATCCATTCCAAGCCTATTTAAAGGCATTAAACTTAGCAGGAACTGTCATTGGGTGAAAAAATTACAAAACTATATTTTTGAGGTGTTTTCATGGGTTTGCAACAAGGCTTGAATAATGTGATTGGATTGTGCCAGGAGTACAGATTGTGTATTAATTGGAATAGTATGTAGATGGTTTAGCTATTGTGATCTTCATTTTATGGATGAAATGTTGTTTGCGAGCTGAGGACCCTGTTGTAGTTTGAGTAAAAAGTGGAAAAAAAGGTAAATATTGGATAAGAGATTAATGAGTCAGTTTGGAAAGAAAAGAGAAAGAAAGGACAAATTACCAAAATGTGGAAGGTAAATCATAAAATTAGTAAGATCTTGAGGCATGAGTAGCAATGGTGGTGGTGTTAGGAAGAAGAAAAAAAAGGCCCATAACCTGGATTATGCATGCACCAGGTGAAATTTTCTGTCCAGCCACTGTATATATAGTGCTTTCCTACTTTACAGCGAGAAGTTATTCTCATGTGCATGCTTTGATAGAATATATTAATAATAATTAATACAAAAGTATTTCAACAGATAAAATGAAAGGGATATTAATTATAATTAATACAAAAGTGTTTCAATAGATAAGATGAAACAGATGAGAAAAACAAGTTTTAGTTGTAAGAATTAGTGTGGTTATATTTTTCATAATACTAAAACTTGTTTCATTCATCTGTTTCATTTTATATATTAAAATATTTTCTATTAATTATAATTAGTATATTCTATCAAAGCATGTACATGAGAATAACTTCTTGCAGTAAATTAGGATAGCACTATATATACATGTAAAAAATACTGTTAAGTTTTCTCATCTTGTGCTCAAAGTCTTTTTCTGCTTGTTTGTTTTCTCATATTTTGTTTCTATTTATAGGTTATTATTCAACAGTTATAATAGTTAAGATATCTTACTTACCTGGTTGAGCTCCTATAAAGGTTGGTATATTATGTTTTATGAAATGAATATTAATTATCTTGTGCTCAAAGTCTTTTTCTGATTGTTTGTTTTCTCATATTTTGTTTTTCTTTATAGGTTCAGTAGTCAACAGTTATAATAGTTAAGATATCTTACTTAACTTGTTGAACTCCTATAAAGGTATAAAAATGTAAAACAATTCTACAGTATAGAAAAAATTAAAATCTTAGTCATTATCAGTCTCAATAATCTCATGAACATCACAGAAGTTCAAGAAGTACTAAAGAAAGCAGTAAAATGAGAGGCTACAAGACTCAAAAACAAAAATTATGTTGTCTGGTCTATGTACATGTGTTCACTTCTTGATGGTGCAGATTTTCTTGAAACAGTTACAGAGCCATTTAACCTTACCAAAACTGTTGATGAAGCTGGAAATGTTACCTATAATCAATTGGACAATAAAATAAAGAAAAGAAATAACTCAGAAAGAAAAGCTTATAATCTTGTAATACAACAGCTTGACCAACCAAACATGAAACTAATATTTGATCATCCTGAAGTTGAATCAAATGCCTGGAAAACATGGCAATTACTCAAAGATCATCATGAAGGAAATACAGAAATAAAAAAAGCCAGAGCTTCAAGAGTATTAAAGGATCTAACCTTCACATCTGACATGAAAATTTTTCTCACTGAAGCCTATGATTTTATCTGTATGATAAAGCTTCTAGGAGCCAAATACACTGACAATCTTCTGGCAATTAAAATTCTTGTGTGACTACAGAAAAATTTGATGCGACATTCCACACTCTTATTACTCACAAGAACCTGACAACCAAATATATTCTTGAACAACTCAAAAACACTAAGTCGATGGCACAACTCAGAGGCCAAAACCAAGAGAAAACTACAGCACTCACAGCCTGGAGCTCAAACAAGCCAAAACTCAAATGTAAACACTGAAAAAAGCCTCATGATTCAAGCAAGTGCTGGTTCAAATTTCCAGACCTCAAACCAGAATGGATGAAGCTAAAAGAGCAGTCAAGGAAGGACAAGACCATTAAGGAAGCTTCAGTCATGGCAATATAAAAGTATGTCCTAATTTCAAACAGTGAAAAATATCAATCTAATGACAAAATTGTGCTCGACTCAGGTGCTTCAATGACGCTGATTAGAGACAAATCATTATTTCACTCTTATTGCAGTAATAAAGAAACTATTGTTACTGGTGATAGAAATATTTTAAGTACTGGTATTGGTGTAGTTGAATATACAGACAATAATTATTCAGTCTCAGTTAAAGCAATGCACATCCCAAATTTACCATATGACTTATTGACTGCAAACAATCTTTGGAAAAAAGGATACCAAATCACTCACCATAACTCATCAGAGAGTTATGTCACTATCTCAAAAGGAGATGAAAATTCAAAGCTATAATCAAGAACGGCATTCCAAGATTGAATGGAACCTTTAAACCCCCAACAAACTCTAAGCTATCACAGTCATCTGCATGTATATCAGAGCACCAGCTATGGCACAATTGATTAGGCCATGCCAGCACCCAATATGTAAAAACAGTGATTGACGACATTAAAGTTGATGATGATTTCTTCTGTGAAGCATGTGCACTCTCAAAATCTTTGAAACTCCCATTCAAAGGGAAAATAAGACCCCCAAATGAAGAACTTGATGTGGTCCATACTGACTTAAGTGGTCACATATCACCAAAAACAAGAAGTGGCTACAAATATTATATTAAGTTTACAGATGGACTCATCTCATTCAGAGCAATTTATCTTCTTAAAAATAAATCAGAAGCACTAAATTGTTTTAAAAATTATCAAGATTTAGTTGAAAAAGAGAGTAATAAGGAAATAAAAAGCTGTCACCGGACGACCTACGCACAAGGTCGAGGATGTTCCTGAAAGTGAGATGAGGGATTTAGAAACTTCTTCGAAGCACAGAGGAATGATTCGAGGAAGTGATTCGAAGTTCATTCGAAGTAAGAGCTACAGGTTCGAGGTATGTTCGAGAAGAATTACAAGATAGTTTCAAAGGTAATAGAAATTCTTAAGATCTCACGAAGGGTTGAAAACTCAATTATCAAAGATTTAGGATTTAGAAATGATTATTGAGAAAATAAAAGAGAGATACAATAACAATGATTTAACTTAAAGATTTTACCACTATTAAATATAAATACATTTTATAATTTAATTCTAAGGAATATCAAACCAAATACCCAACCCTTTTATATCCTTTATTCCTCCTTGCATTGACCTCCCTCTCATTGCACCCTTCCCATACCATTGACCATTACTAACATACACTTAGTCCCTCTTCGCTAATATCCGTCCATGCTCAATTTACCACTTTTTAATTAATTAACAAACTTTCAATGAAAACTACTACTGTACTATTACGTTGATCCTAGCGCTGTGTGTCGCTTATTGAAATTAAGACTAAGACACACTCTTGAGAGATTGACTAATTTAGATTTAGAGTTTAGGCTAGCGCAGTTGAATAGTAAGTACACAAAGGGGAATCTCAGTTGCTATGGAGAATTGCTTTCTGCGCTTCGAGTATAGATTTAGAACTTGATATTATTGATTTAATTAGCTGCTTTTGCCTCGAGTGTCACGTGGCGTGTGACAGATGCCCAGGTATAAGAATCGCGAGCTCCGTTGAGCTTGAGCCATCTTCTCACACTAGTTTCCCTTTCCTCTCTATATATATTTTTTCTTATTTATTAATTTCCCAATTATAATGAATTGTCCTACTCCAACACCTACGCCTCCAAACCCTAAAGTGGATGAGGGAATGGTTAGGCGGCAGTTTTACCAGGCTTGCACGGCTTGTGAAGCTATGGAATACTTCTGTGTCGAAAGTACAGCGACTCCAGGCCCTCGCCAGAAATGCAAGTTTTGCCGTTGGCGACAAGTGGCGTGCGATGTGTTGATGAAGAACGCAGAGATTGAACAATGATTCACCAAGACCGAGTTTTGGGTGATCCCTAAAACAAAAGAGGTGGTCGAAGACATTTGGGATGTCTTGGTTGGAGACAATCATTCGGTGGGGGAGAATGATAAGGAGCTTAACAACGAGATCACAACCTGGGTAACCCAGGCCACAAGTTCGAAATGGGGTGTCAAAGAAGAGGTCGACAAATTGGTGGAGGAAGATGAGGATGAAGTCCCTGTTCCAGGGCGTACACCCAAGAAACGACGGGTGGTCATTGAAGATGACGAGGAGGAAAGAGAAGCAGAGGTAGAGGTGGCTCCAAGGTTGTTCTTAGAACCTGACCCCATCTTCAAAGTAAGTTTTAGTTGTTGTTTTTTAGGGATGAGGTTACTGATGAGTTTTTTGTTTAGACATCGAATACCATTGAAGACCCAATTGGGGAACCTGTGTCCCTTTTGCCAACTGAGGCAAACCCCCCGGTCACGGGTGGTGTTCAAGAACCTGAGGAAACGCTATAGTAAGGTAAACTCTTACAGTTGCCTTGCTGTAAGCAGAATCCGGAGGAGATGTGTGGATTTAGCTGAAAACCCCGTCCTTCGAATAAAAATAACAAAATGGGAATTCTAAATCACTAAGCTAACCAGTCTACTTGGATCTGATTGATAAAATAATGAAACTCTAAAATATTTAATGCTTATTGAGATTTAAATAAAAGTGGCTGTTGAGAAAAGAAATACTGATAACAACAATTAAGGTGTACCAGTGAAAGATCTGAAAAGATTGACTTTTATGTTTTTATAATAATTTGAATTTTTATGAGACAGCAATAATCAAGTCCCAGTGATGAAGACCTTTCTAAAGATACCCTATATGAAGTGTGATTTAAATTGTTGAATTGTATTTCTAAAATGTTATGTAAAAAATAATAAATGTTATAAGGGTATTATAAATTTATTTAATTTGTTGAGTAATAAAAAATGAGACCGTGGTGGTTAATGATTAAGCTGTATGATGTATCCCTCCCCTCTCAATTTCGATTTTGAGAAGTGCTTAAGTATTCCTAGTCACGTGCCTAAGTTTTCCCCTCCAGAGCTCTTCCAGAGTCAATCTGGAGCCCGTACGGAGTCCGTCGGGACTTCCGGACTCAATTAGAACCTCAAAAACTATAATAAAAAATCTAGAAAAATTACACATAATAGAGCTACTCCCCCTTTATATTCCAAACTAATTTTCGTAGTCTGCGCAGCTGTAATTACCCCGTGAAAATTTATTGAAGTTAAGTAATTTCTGAAAACGTAAATATTTCTATAAAACTTTAAAATTCATTTAAAAATATAAGAAAAATAGTAAAAATTCTGGGAAAATTTCCCAAGGTTCTTGAGTAACTTTACTTGATACTTATAAATTTTTCAGACCGTAAAAATAAGTTTTCTCCGTAAAATAAATTGTTTTTGTGTAGGCATTCGCTCGTGACCAATTTCTTCATATTTAAAACTCAAATAAATTAAATAAAACCCTTTTATATAACAATAATAACACCAATCTTGCACGCCGTAATAACTCCATTTACGTACTTAGGTGCCATACTAAACTTTAGGCTACCACATCCTCCCTCCAATCGAGAATGTCCCCATTCTTAAAACTGTGCATAAGTGGTCGAACACAATATTCATCTTTAACCTTCAACCACCATCTTCTTTAATCAACTATAAAATTCATCTTCATCAATATGTCTTCCAAAGAACTTGTCGCTCCATGTGAACTCTGCGCTCGATATCAGGTACCTTGTTTAATTTCCAACCCTAATCTTCCTGGCAGGACAGCTTGCGACTTATGCCGTGTGAAAAAAGTCAAATGTAACCGGCCATTAGTTCCCTCTAAAACAAGCGTATATTTAGGACCAGCAGCTCTCCCTGATCCCTCAACTTCTAAAAAGAGATCAAAAATTCCTGTCTTCTTAAAACGAATAAGATCAAAAGCAGCTTCAAAAGTTCAATCTTCATCAGCGGATCCCGGCCTTATTTTGCCTTCACAAGATCCTAATCCTATAACGCCAGTGCCCCCAACCAACTTTGCTGAGACTATGTTTCCTGGCCCTAAATGTAAGACCCTATTATCTTACTAAAAAAAACTTTTTAATCAAAATTGACTAAACCTATGACTTAATAACATATTTGAACTTCTAGCTGTCTAAATAACCAACACTGATGATGTTGGTAGAGTGAAGACGGACTATATAAATCATTATCCAAATTTTCATCGCTATCTTTTTCTTGACTTTATCAATGAGCTGAAACAAAAAATGCTGGCCTATTTTCAAGAAACTCCAGCTCATAACCATGAAGACCTCATGAAAAGAAGAATTTTAATGCAAAGCTTTGATAATGATGTTGAACAATTTCAAAGAAATTATCTTTTCTAACCGTATAACTTGATAAAATTTTGTTTTTGCTTGGTCTTCTTAAACTTTCAACATAAATGATGTTTTCTTTCTTCTCTGGCTTGATATAACATAAAATATAATAATATAAATCTTGTGATGATTCCACTACTAAGAGCAAGGTTTGAATCCCTTCAGACTCCCATATACCAGTCTTCCTTCTTGTCACAGCATTGAGAGAGTGGATCTTCCTATGAGCCAAATACTCCTGATTCCAACCTCATAGGGCCCCCCACTGAGCCGAATTCTATGATTCCAATCTCGCCATAAGGTCCTCCAAGCTTCACACCAAAAATGGCCTAATACTGAGGCACTAAAAAAAAATCATTCCCTAAAATCCAACTACCATCCTAACTTCTGATTCCTTCATCACAATTTTCAAACTTTGCTATACAGCAAACCCATAAAATACTTTTGCCAGGCTTCCAATAATAATTTTAACTTTAGACCATGTTAAAGCGCCACAAATTTCACCTAATTAACCATTATGCTTTCATTAGCATCATCACCACCTAAAATTTTAACCTCCTAAAGTTTATCAGCACCCAATTCCAGAAATAATTGAATAACCAGTTTAGAGTCTTAGTGGACAGTGATAAATTAAAAGATTGAATTGAGTTATCCAAACAAGATTGACATTCCAATTTATAGTCTTGGTAGACCAAACATATAATCGATTTTCAATTTATGGTCTTGGTGGACCAAAGATCGTTTAGGTGCATAAATAACTTGATAAATTCCTAAGTAAGGCCTAGGCTTGACCAAAGATTGAATAAATTTGATAATCCAGTTTAATGTCATAGTGGACCAAACATTTGATCAACAAGTAATCCAGTATAAGGCCATAGTGGACCAATGAATGTTGAATTATCCTGCAGATATTAATTTTCCAGTTTAAAGTCATAGTGGACTAAACAATGAATGAACTACCAGTTTAAAGTCATGGTGGACCAAACATTTAATCGATAAGAAATCCAGTTTAAGGTCATGGTGGACCCAACAGCTTGATAACAGTCCAGTTTAAGGTCTTGGTGGACCTAACAACTTCTCTATCCTTGAACCCAGATTTTGCCACCAGCTTTCTTCATCCTAGTTTCAAGTTTTCTTCTTCAAAAAAAATATCTCCTAACAAGATGAAACCTTCTGACTTCATTGCTTCAGCTGATCAATCTTGCAAATATTGTGCTTTCACCCATAGGGAATGTATCTTCACTTTCAACTGGCAAAAGCACACTTATAACAGGGCCTGTTTATCCTGCTATGAGAAGAAAAGAAAATGTTCTGGCTTGAACTGTGGTTCTTTCCCCATTACTGCTACTAGCTTCGCCGCCTTCTGCAATCCTCCTCCTACTTCTTCACCTTCTACTCCACCCCCTATTCCATCAAACTCTAAAGATCCCATCCCTTTTTCTCCATCAGCCTATTTAAATATTTCTCCATCACCTAATCCTCTGGGTCCTTCTCTCCAATCTAGAATTGCTGCTTCTCCCCCAAGAACTCTTGCTTCTCCCAGGGCCATGCTTCAACCTTCTAACAATTCTTCTCCTACTTCCAACATCTTGAAGCACAAAAGGTCCTATAATAGCCAGCAATCTTCATCTTCTCTTGTTTCATCCAAAAGGCCCAGAACATCTACTTTAAACACCAAATCCAACACCAGTCCTCCTCATCTATCAAAAATAAAAAATCCTTTTCTAAACATAAAAAATCCCACTCCATTACCAAGTAAGCCATTTATCTATGATCATGATAGTGTTGACACAGGTTAGTTGTCTCTTTTTATTTTCTTAATCTTCAGGTTTTAATTTGCTGATATTTTTAATTTGATAAGCATCCACCGGTTCTCCAATTTCATATTCAGCTTATGAACTACCAGAACCTAATCCAAGATTCCCTAGAGTTCCAATTCACCTAGTGTCTGAAAAGCTTTTTGCAAATTTTAATAACCTTATCTCTTATTTCCAACAATACCCGCCCTCTGATAGATCAGAATCTTGGATGAGAGAGCAACTGTTAAGAGACCTTTTCAAAATAGCCAACTGGCTTCAACACTATCGTGACCGTGAAATAAGATTTGAATCCCAGGAAATCAATCAAGGTCCTTCTAAATTTTCTAATTTCGATTCTTCAAAAGATAACAACCCTTGATGGTGTTCTTCCTGGTATGTAGCTTTCTTGAATAATGTTTGAAAAATAAAATATAAACATCTAAACTACCTAAAACTAAAATACCTTCTTTTTTTTTATTTGTTTATTTATTTTATTTTTTTTATTTTATTTTATTTTATTTTATTTTATATTTTTTTTTCTTTTTTTTTTTTTTATATTATATATATATATTTTTTTTTATTTATTTTTTTTTATTTTTAGTTATTTTATTATTTATTTATTTTTTTTTATTATTTTTAAAATAAAAGATTTTTTTAAAAAAGATAGTTTTGAAATAAAAGTTAAAATTTAATTTTTAAAGAAAGATAAACAAATGTGAAAAGAAAGTTTAAAAAAAAGTTATAAAAATTTTTAAAATAAAAATTTTAAAAGATGCCCCCCGGCCATTTGATGAGCCGTACCCTCGACATCATACCCACATCCAAGTGCAACTTGATGTGGTTACACAATTTTAAGAAATTGCAAAGAAAAGAAAATAAATGAAAGTTTTTAAAAGATAATTTTTATAATGATGATCACTGGGTGGGCTCCCTCCAATTTATAAAAATGATTAGAGACCACCAGTGAGCATCACCTTTACAATAATTCATAATATAAATTAAAGAAAAGAAATCACAATCTACATAAAAAATCAAAAACAAAATAAAATAAAAAGAATCTTGAATCCGGCGTTGAGAGCGGTGTCTCTTGATTTGTTCCAGTTTATAGTCTTAGTGGACTTCCTATAATTAAAAGACAAAGCCAGGATTCAACTAGAAACAGGGAAAATTTTGGAAACGAACATTATGGGGTAATTGTGTATAGAGCAGCCAGCCCATCAATTACCCCCACACTTGCCAATATTAAATTAAGAAGGTTCCCCTGTGAACACTTCTTCCAATAAATTTAAAAATTTTCAAACACTATCTTCACCCATATTTTAAGAATTTTAAGTTTTCAAAAATTTCAAAGAAGGTCTTCTTGAATTTCGTAAAGCTTCATCTCAGTTTCGTTGCCCATATGCAGTGTAACGATAGTAAATTATTTGATAAAAAAGAAGATAGTTTATCCTCGTTGCGGAGGTCGATAAGATTTTTATAAACATCATAGTTTATCCTCATTGCGGAGGAATCCATAAAATTTCGTCGATATCATAGTTTATCCTCATTGCGGAGGAAGACTTCAGCACTCCTGGTGCCTCTAGGATAGAACCGTTTCACTTGATCGGCCACTACCCTCTTCTTAAATACTACTCCATCCAACTCTTCTAACACATATGAACCACCGGAAACTTGCTCCTTGATTTTATATGGTCCATTCCACCTATCTGCAAACATCTTTCCCCATTGACTCTCTAGACTTCTATTATACACCAGGACCATATCTCCTGGATTCAAAGGTTTCCTTAATCGATGTGCCAACCGCTCATCCCAATATCTAACTGATTGATTTCTGATCTTCATCATCCACGAATATGCCTTTTCTAAATATTCTTCTTTCTTTTCTAGCTGCATCATTCTTGCACACAATAATTCTTCAGTAGTTTTGACCGTTTCCCAGTCAACTCCAAGATATGATTCAGCTTCAAAATCAACCGGTAAAACTGCTTTCTGTCCAAAAACAAGTTCATAAGGTGAAAATCCGGTCGTCCTTTTGGCAGTGATTTGATCAGCAAATAAAACTAAAGGTAAATAGTGCCTCCACTTTTTGGCACTTGTCCCGCACATTTTAACTAAAGCATCCTTAATAACTTGATGCCCTCTTTCAACCATGCCTTCAGCTTCAGGATAATATGTGGTTGCTACCCTAACCTTTGATCCAACTTTCAATACGGCCTCTTTAAACTCTGTCCCAAATTCAGGACCTCCATCTACCGTTACCAACTTCATCACCCCATACCTATATACCCAATTATTCAAAAAAAATTCTGCCACATTTTTGGCAGTTAAATTAATAAGAGGCGCTGCCTCTACCCAACCAGATAAATCATCTCTGGCCACAATTAAATATTTATACCGTCCCTCTTTTATATGAACGGCATCTAAACTAACTCTTCCAAAGAGCGTATATTCACCAGTTGCGCGTCCAGGTTCTTTTGGCCTTAAATAACTTTGTCTTTGACATTCTTCGCATGACTGAACCCACTGTTTAACAGCCATCTTCATGCCAGGCCACCAAAATCGATCAGAAATTCTTCTAAACGTTTCTCCAACGCCTCTATGCCCAAGATCTTTATGCGGTGATTTCAAAACTAATTCTTGCCCCTTCTGTTGAGTTATAACTACTTGAGGATTTGGATACCTTCTCCTCATTAAACGTCAACCAGATAGGTAAAATGTAGATGACTTCCTTTTGATAGCCACCCATTCATCGTCTTCACAACCTTCTGGCCTCTCTAAAGTCAACAAATATTTGACTAACAAAAAATAAAAACCAGTCTGACCCCAGACTTCATCTTTAAAATCGATTAATATAACATCAATAGGGACTTCTCTATCACCAATATCACCTGCACATGAATGAGCCAATAATCGTTGACCCCTAAATAAATCTTTAATCGAGCTATGCCGACGTTTTTCTTCTGAACCTTTGGATCCTTCGTAAACCGTATTCGAAAATACCTCTTTCTCTTTATCCACCCTTTTATTTAAATTCTCTAATTCTCCAACATATACACCATTCCTTAATTTACTACTATCCCACACTACCAATCCATCTTCCTCTACATACACTACATCATCTTCTACCTCCTCTCTGCCAAAGTTATCTACACTTTTTCCAACACCTTTATTAACATAAAAACTATTTTCCAGTTTATCCTCTTGGTGGAGGTCATCATCATCATAATCTAAACACAATAGTCCTGCCAGTTTAACCTCATGGGGGAGGTATGGAAATCCTTTAGCTCCTTTAGTGCTGGCTTTGATAATAGGTATATCTTCATCGAACTCTTCTGAGTCTGAATCTTCTTCAGTGGGTGGTCTCCTTGATAAACCATCTGGCATAGTAAAAGTCTTGCCAGGCTTATGAACTAAATCAAAAGAAAAATGTTGAATAAAAGCTACCCATCTCGTCATGGGTGCATTTGGTAAAATTGGGGAATTAATCATCTGGATTAACGATTTTGCATCCACTTGCAACTCAAAATGTTGCCCCCACAAAATATGCTGAAGTTTCTTCAGTATTTTCACTACACCACATAATTCCAATTTTGGTTGAGAATATCTTGATTCGACCTCAGTAAATACTACAGATTCATACCTAACTGGCCTGATGTAACCAGCTTTATCCATCTGAGACAAAACCGCCCCAGCTGCAACCTGACTTGAATCAACTGCTAAATAAATTCTAACAGCATCTTTTCCATAATCCAACTTGTGCAGGACTTAATCCTTCCCTACAACCTCCTTCAACTTCACAAACACCTTCTCACACTCTTCATCCCACTCCCAGTCTGCATCCTTTCTCGTTAACCGTCTCAATGGAGCTGCCAATGAAGAAAAGTCCTTGATAAACATTCTAACATATACGCAAACGTCTAAAAACCCTCTAACTTTGGTCGTATTCTTGGGTCTTGGCCAGGACTGAATTTTGTTAACTTTCATCTTGGACATAATCCTACCCTCTCTACATACCACATGGCCTAATATTTCTAAGCCTGGCACACAACAGGAAAATTTTGAGCCTGAAATAGTTAACCCAGCCTCTTCAATTCGAAACAAGATTCTTTCTAATGTAATTGCAAAATCCCAAATGAATTTGCGTATCCTGGGATTCTCTTCCAACACCTGGTTATCATAGTCGGTTGTTGTTCCCTTAATTCCTCCATCATCTATAAAGATTCCAGCATATTGTGGAATTTCGTCTTGAAGGATCCAAGCCATCTGAGCTTGATAAACTGCAACCAAATTTGTTGCTCCTTGAGGTAATCTTGTTAACTGTAAACGTCCAAGTGGTGTATCGAATGTAGTGAGAGGCCTTGAGTCCGGATGTAACTCTCTCTCATCATACACCACGCAATATGGGGGGCGGACTTGCTAGCAAGTCCGCAACCTTGAACCCTAATTCATATCTTTTTGAGCACACATTGAGGAAGTGTTGAAACCATCATGAAGAAGTATTGAATTTACTTTGAACACACCTTGAAGCTCATGTGAACACAAATGGGGCTACAAGGGCTGGAAAGGCTGGAGAGAGGGGTGAGGAAGGGTGTATGGGGTAGCGAAAAGGTTGGGAAAGAGTTGGAAGGGAAGATTAAGGGTTCTGAGGCATTTTAAATGAAGAAAAGTGTCTGGGAGAGGTTGAGAGGGGTGAAATGGGGATCAAAAGAGGATGGCATACAATGGGGCTGGGAGGATAGCGAAAGGCATGGGAAGGGAAGACAAGCATGTGTTGATAGAATTGAAAGGGATGGAGATTGGTGCAAACAGAGTGTGAAAATAGGAGGATGAACTCTGTTCTTCGGGCGAAGAACAGAGTTCACTTCCATAAAATATTAGCTGAAACATAGTTTTCAATTCTGTAAAAACAGTTGTAAGTAATAGAAAAAGTCACTGATTTTTTTTATATGTAATCTGAAATTTTTTAATAAAATTATTGTATTTAAGAATTGCAATATTGTCAATCAATTTTTATTGATCAAATTAATTTAATAAAGTATTATTTTAATAAGCTGTTTCAAAAAATACTTTGCATTGAGTAGACTCATGGAATGATTTTTTCTGGCTTCCATTCAGTTATCCTCACACTTTCACTATGTTTTCAATATAGATCCATTGTTATTTGTGTGATACTTCAAGTGAAAGTTCAGTATTACTTCAGTCTGAGTTCCATCTGATTTCCATCTGACTTCAAGTTGCGGACTTGCTAGCAAGTCCTCCCCCTATATTGGGTGGTGATATCCACCCATAATATCTCCCAAACCATAACACAATCTCCCTGCAAACGCTTCAACAAACTCCTCAGAACTAGGCGGTATCCCAGCATCCTTTATTGTAACCCTATTTAATTCCCTAAGATCATGAACAATTCTAAGCTTTCCATTCGGTTTCTTGATACAAAATACTGGACTAGAATAACTTGAAGTTGATTGCTCATACAGTCTAGTGCGTATCCGTTCTCTGACAACTTCAATATAGGCTTCTTTTAATGCAGCCGGAATAGGAATAGGTTTCTGCTGCCACGGTTCATGACATACCACAGGAATCTTGTAAGGTTCCCCATAGGAATGCTTCAACACACCCCTCTCCTCTTCTACAAAAGCAATGGCCTTCTCTCGCTTGACCATCACATCCAACAACAACTTCTTCTCTTCTCCAGACAACCAACCATCAGGTCCAAAATTAACAACACCCAGTCTCTCAAAAGTGATTCTTGAAGTCTCAGAAAATTCAGGCGGATTCTTTACCAAGGGACTTTCATAAGGATCTCTTGATAACCTTGGTCTTCTCAAGGGTGGATTTAATTCGGCAGGCAGCGGTTCATTAATAGGTCGAAATTTATTTGCTACCTTCTTATATTTGGCTGCGTCAACATCTAAATAAGCTTGAGGTAAATCATTTACTTTTGTATCGCCATTACATATTTCATCAAATGAATCTTCTTCATTGCCAGAATCGGAATAAGAAAAATTAGAAAAATATTATATTTCATTATTAAATTTTACCCTTTTCTCTTTTCCCTCGTCTAGTTTATAATCAGATTTTCCAACACCTTTGCTTCCCTTATCCAACAGTAAATCGCCCGTAAAGAAAGTTGGCAGTTTAAACTCTTGCTGGAGAACCGGAATTGAATTTTCACAAAAATTATTTTTTTGTGTTTTAATTTTACTGAGGTTTTTAATCGGATTTTGATGTGATATTTGCAGTTTACCCTCTTGCTGGAGGTCCATAATAGAAGGAGATACTTGCAGTTTAACCTCTTGCTGGAGGTCCGGAATAAAATTTTCACAAAAATTATTTTTTTGTGTTTTAATTATACTAAGATTTTTGCAGTTTTCCCTCTTTCTGGAGGTCCATAATAGAAGGAGATAATTGCAGTTTAACCTCTTGCTGGAGGTCCGGAATAACCTTTTCACAAAAATTATTTTTTTGTGTTTTACTTATACTGAGATTTTTAATCGGGTTTTGATAAGAGTTTCGCAGTTTACCCTCTTGCTGGAGGTCCAAAATAGAAGGAGATAATTGCAGTTTAACCTCTTGCTGGAGGTCGGGAATAACATTTTCACATAAGTTATTTTTTTGTGTTTTACTTATACTGAGATTTTTAATTTGGTTTTGATAAGTTTTTCGCAGTTTACTCTCTTGCTGGAGGTCCGTAATAGAAGGAGATACTTGCAGTTTAACCTCTTGCTGGAGGCCATAAAACATACCCTTCCAACCTTTATCCAACCTAATTTGGCCCATTTTGCCTTTTTCACCATTTTTAAATTTTATAGAAAAACAGGGTAAATCCAATAAACATATAGAAAAGTCCATAACGTATTTGCACTCCAAAGTAATATTAACAGAAAATAATTGAGAATCCACTTGAATTATCTCCAAGTGAGCTGACCTATTGCAATCCGGGATCTCATCCTGAGGAGAGATTACAAAATTAGAGTGATCAGCCCCTGCTACCCCAACAAATGAGGGCATTCATCCTTTTCAAACTAAAATAATTCACCAGAAGCTGTCCGTTTTATATGCCGCTTCTTGGTGCAAACACAACACTGGCACAGAGTAGTAATCCCTGGCCGTGTTTCCCAACCTTCATCTCCAGGAGGCGCTAACCGCATATGTAACCTCCGCATATCTTCACCAGTGATCTCCAAACTAATCCCCATGCCAGCTTGATACCCTATCCTGGCCTCAAAATCCATCAAAAAAGGACCCCCAAGAACAGTTTTGACTGCTCCTCTGGCCACATAAAAGTGAACCTTACCAACAGATCCACCAATGCCTAACCTGACATGCTCAGCTGTACCCATCAGCTCTGTTGCATGCCCTCCAATACCTCTGAGGTTTCCCCCAGTTCCGCTTTTAATTGGCAAGCCTATACTTGTCGCTTGCTCCAATGAAATTAAATTAATTTGAGACCCTGAATCGACCAAGGCCTTAACTTCTTTACGGTTAAGAGTTACCACCAGGTAACCCAGGGGAGCGGAAAAATGTGTATCAACATCTTCCCCAAACTTTTCAGCATTTTCACAAATATATTCCACCTCTCCAGTGGAAACCCGATGCTACGTCAAATGCTTTTTTTGCTTTTCAGCATGCGCCGGACTAATCGTAAATAACTCCCCCAAAGCTAAGGGAATCTGCAGATGATTAACCCTATTCAAAACTGCGTCCATCGCATTAGCTTGACCAGAAACTACTGGCCGCTAATACTGGACCTTTGATTTAACAACCTTGGCCCTGGGTACCTCTTGAGGTCCAACCGAGCCATCTTCACCCCCCATTATAACATCTTCACTTTCTATAACCCTAACTCCGTCACCAGCTTCTTGCACTAATCCTGATCCATCGCTAGTCCTTCTTACACCCTCCATTAGGATGGGACTGCTAAAACTTGGTCTGGGTAGAGACGCCAACGGTACGTCCTCCTCAGAATCCGAATCATCCTCTGGCATAGGCTCACCATTTAAATCAAACTTGCCATAACTAGGGGGCCCCATATCAGCAATCCCCTTCTGCATTTTATATAATTTGTCCTTAGAGTAAGGGTTCAATTTGTTGACGGCAGTTTGAGCACTAGAATTCTTGTCCTTAGAGTAAGGGTTCACTTTGTTATTGGCCTTGCCAGGATTAGCCCTCAATTGGCTCTGAATGCTACTCTTCGCCTTAGTAGCAGCTGCTCTTCTAGCAGCATTAACATCATATTTGCCAGCCATACAGCTACCCTCCACCTGAGCAACCGTCGCCAGCTCTAAACCACCAAAAGAAGTATAAAATGTGGCTTTACTGACCTCTTTCTCTTTACCCTTGTCAGATTTTCCACCATTACCATTACCATTTTTGCCATCCCTGGCATTAACATCTTCATCCTTCACCTCTTCAAATCTGGCTCTCCTTTCAGCCGTTAAACTTCTTCTGACCAAATCAGAAGGAGACTGTCCATCACTGGGCTTGATGAACGAACCATCAGGAAATTTATAAACTTTACCATCAAATAAAACTCGCCCAGCATCCATATCATTATCAAGAGCAAAACAAACTGTTGCTCTGTGCCCTCTCCTATTACAATAGGAGCACACCTTTGGCTCATCATAGCCACCTCTATAATTACTACCACCATTCCCACCATTTCTCCCATTGCCTGGGAAGCGGTTACCATTGTTATTGTCATTATAATTTCGACGTTCATAACCTTTGGACTGATAAGAAGTCGATGTCGAGGAAGAAGCGATTGGGGCCTTGTTAGCCTTCTGGGTTTCTTGAACAAATATTTTTAATTGTTTCGTTAAATCGGCCAAATGATCGACCATCTTATTATCCACATTGCCCTCAACTTTAGCAGCAGGTAATCCCATTTGAGCCTTCTTGGCCTCCTGGGCTTTAACCATAATATCGTTGTTTTCAGCCAAAACTTCGCTGACCTTGCTAACATATTGAGTGCATGACTCTTGATATTTGTCCAATGCTAACAACTTGAGATGGGCCTGAATGTTTTCTTTGATAACCTCCAGTGCCAGCAGTTTCTGCTCACCATTAGGCAGTTCCTTCATCAAATCTTTTCTTGAAATATCCTTCAAGACGTCCATTCGAATATCCCTGCTGCATGCTGTCCAAAACAAATCTTTTGCCTGGTTCTCATGCACTAACTCGTCCACCAATATGATATATTCCACCACTTCATCAAACTGAACACACAGCTTTTTGAAGTCTGCCATAGAAGAAACACCACCTTTTGCTTGCCAGTCTCCAACAATTTTATTGAGGTCTATCATAGTAAACCTAACACCCCATCTATCAACCATAGCTTTAGAAAGCTTAACCCAATCCTTGTCCTTGAATGCCTGCATAGCAATAACCTCTTTTTCCACCTCCCTATCAGCAATAAAAAACCTAACTTGCTTCACCATATCCACATGAGAAGCACCATCAACAGCAGCAGCAGCTTCATACCTGCTAATGAACCATTTAACCTCCTCCCCATCAAACTTTGGGCCATCCCATGAAACAATTCTAACTGAGGGAGTAAGAGGGTTAGAAGATCCAGAAGCAAAAGCAGAAGAAGACATCCCAATAAGTAATGAAAAGCGTTAACAATTGATAAAATAACAAGCCTCTTGCAGGCCAATAACAAAAATCCAATTAGAGTTCCAGAAAATAAGCCTCTTGCAGGCTAATAACGTTCTTGATCCAAGTAAGTCTTTAAAGAAAGCTAGAGAAATCGAACCCCACTTTGGGCGCCAACTATGGTAAGGTAAACTCTTACAGTTGCCTTGCTGTAAGCAGAATCCGGAGGAGATGTGTGGATTTAGCTGAAAACCCCGTCCTTCCAATAAAAATAACAAAATGGGAATTCTAAATCACTAAGCTAACCAGTCTACTTGGATCTGATTGATAAAATAATGAAACTCTAAAATATTTAACGCTTATTGAGATTTAAATAAAAGTGGCTGTTGAGAAAAGAAATACTGATAACAACAATTAAGGTGTACCAGTGAAAGATCTGAAAAGATTGACTTTTATGTTTTTATAATAATTTGAATTTTTATGAGACAACAATAATCAAGTCCCAGTGATGAAGACCTTTCTAAAGATACCCTATATGAAGTGTGATTTAAATTGTTGAATTGTATTTCTAAAATGTTATGTAAAAAATAATAAATGTTATAAGGGTATTATAAATTTATTTAATTTGTTGAGTAATAAAAAATGAGACCGTGGTGGTTAGTGATTAAGCTGTATGATGTATCCCCCCCCTCTCAATTTCGATTTTGAGAAGCGCTTAAGTATTCCTAGTCACGTGCCTAAGTTTTCCCCTCCAGAGCTCTTCCAGAGTCAATCTGGAGCCCGTACGGAGTCCGTCCGGACTTCCGGACTCAATTAGAACCTTAAAAACTATAATAAAAAATCTTGAAAAATTACGCATAATAGAGCTACTTCCCCTTTACATTTCAAACTAATTTTCGTAGTCTGCGCATCTCTAATTACCCCGTGAAAATTCATCGAAGTTAAGTAATTTCTGAAAATGTAAATATTTCTATAAAACTTTAAAATTCATTTAAAAATATAAGAAAAATAGTAAAGATTCTGGGAAAATTTCCCAAGGTTCTTGAGTGACTTGATTTGATACTTATAAATTTTTCAGACCATAAAAATAAGTTTTCTCCGTAAAATAAATTGTTTTTGTGTAGGCATTCGCTCGTGACCAATTTCTTCATATTTAAAACTCAAATAAATTAAATAAAACCCTTTTATATAACAATAATAACACCAATCTTGCATGCCGTAATAACTCCATTTACGTACTTAGGTGCCATACTAAACTTTAGGCTACCACAACGCTGGAACAGGTGTGGTCAAAGAAACCTCGTCAGGATCGACGAGTTAGGTTTGCAGAAGAGTTGTGTGGGGAGGTCGATACAATTATTGACGCTGCTTCCTTCGACGTGGGAGAGGAACTCTTGGAGATTGGAGAGGTGGTTCCGGTAGGAGAGGAGGAGGTATTTGAGAAATGCAGGAAGGAGATAAGGGTAATTTTGGAGAAGATGAAAAGATTGGTCCGAGAAAAATTAAAAGGGAAAAATTTGAAATGAAAAAGGAGAGATTTAAAGCAGTAGAAAAGTAGAATTGTATTTTAGTTTTATTTTATTTTATTTTATTTTATTTTATTTTTATTGTAGGTGAATATTATTATTTTTTATAAGATTTGGGAGAGAGAGAAAAAAAAAGTTTTAAATAAAATTTTGCTTTAGAATTTGAAAGAAGAAATTTAAATAAGAAAGAAAGAAGTTATTTAATTGAAGGAAGTTTTAAGTTTTTAAAAGAAAAATTTATGTAAGAGAAGAGAGAAAAAAATGGTTGGTGATTGAGATGAGTTTGTTGAAATGAGAATTTAATGAAAGAAGAATTTGTTATTTGCGAAAAGTTGTTTATTGATTTTTTTAGGAATTTTTAGTTGAAAAGAGAGGAAGAAAAAAAAACAGAATTTAGAATTTAAAGAGAATTTGAAAAAGAAAAATCATTTGTTCGAAGAATTTTATAGGGAGATTTAGAGGTTAAAGTTAAGTTTGAGGAAACAGTTGTGTTGTGCAAGATTTTGATGATTTGAAGGAAAGAAAGTTTTTTTTTTTTTAAAAAAAAAAAAGAATAAATTTTAGAAAAGAAATTTTTTAAAGAGAATTTTAAATTTAAGAAAAGAATGTGTTTTAGAGAATTGAAAAAGAATAGAGAAAGAAAATATTTAGAGAGATTTAAAAGTTTTTTATTTTTATTTTATTATTTATTTTTATTCTATTTATTTTATTTTATTTTATTTTTAATTTTAAATTTTAATTTTTTAATTTTAAATTTTAATTTTAATTTTGATTTTTGGAGAAAATTTTATAGAAGGAGAAGAAAGAAAAAGAAGAGATAGAAAGAAAAAAGAAAACAAGGCTAAGAAATTTAAGATGTGTTTTAGATTTTAAGAGAAAGAGAAAAAAGAAAAAGAAAAAGAAAATTTAAAATAAAAGAAATTTTAATGTTTTGGTTTTAAAGGATATTTCAAATGAAAAGATTTTAGGAGTTCAGGGGCGCTAGAAACATTGATGGCTGGTTCCCAGGATGTTTTATCTGAGTCATTGAGGAAGCCTTCCCATTCCACGAGGTATTGAAGTTTCCCCTTGCGCATTCTTGAATCAAGGATACGACTTACTTCCCACTCTAGATGATCTTCTACTTCGACCGGTTCCGGAGGGGGTTGGTTCTTGCCCGGGTATATTTCTTGAGCCAGTTCCAGGAGAGATACATGGAAAACAGGGTGAATCGCCTCCCATTTAGGAGGTAACTTGAGTCAAAATGCAGTTTTAGAGACTTCAGAGTCAATTTCGAATGGTCCCAAGCGCTTTTCAGCCAGTTTCTTTGATGGTCGTGTTGTTTGAATGTTTCGTGCGTCGAGCCATACTTTGTCGCCTGGTTTAAAGGAAGGAGCAGATTGTCGATGTTTGTTGGCCTGTTCCTTGTATCTTCAAATCACTGATTCCAAATTTGTTTTAAGTTCTTCTTGGAGTCGTGATATAGTTCGAAGATAATGTTCCGCAGGATGATTAGTTCCTACATGGATTGAGTTGAATTGAGGATGTTGTCCATAAATGGTTTTGAAGGGAGATTGTCGTGTGGAAGAATGAGTTGAGTTATTATAAGCAAATTGGGCCAGTGGTAACCATGTGGCCCAATCGTCTTGTTGGTAACTGACATACATTCGAAGATATTGTTCGAGGATTCGGTTAACTCTTTCTGTTTGACCGTCGATTTCAGGGTGATAGGCCGTGGAGAGGTTCCTCGTGATATTGAGTTGTCGACACAGTTGGGTACAGAATGTGGATACAAACAATGAGCCTCTATCTGAAATAATATCATTTGGTAAGCTGTGTTTGGAAAATACATATTCTAGAAACAATTTTGACAAATCTTCTGCTGTAGCAGTAGTAGTGGTTTTAATGAAAATAGACATTTTTGAAAATCTATCTACTATTACTAATATAGCATCAAAATCATTAGAAAAAGGAAGTTGAGAAATGAAATCCATCGATAAAGATTCCCAATGTTTAGAGGGAATAGGAAGTGGTTGAAGCAACCCATGCTTCCGGTGACGGGGAGCCTTATTCCTATTACATTTGTAACAAGCTTTTATATAGGCCTTGATTTCTCTGGTCATACCTGGCCAGAAGAAATCCCTCGCTATTAACTGGTAGGTTTTATCAACCCCAAAATGACCAGCTAATGGGGAATCATGTCAACTGTTGTAAATCCATAATTTTATCTCATTGTTGTCGGGTATGACTACTCTACCTTTGAAGACTAATAGACCTGATTCAATACTAAATCTTTTGGCCCCTTGCTTCAAGAGTATTTTGTCTTTTAACCCTAAACAATAATCGTCCTTCGACTGAGCTTTGAGGATGTTGGATAGTGGATTTCGAAAAGATTGAATTGTCATCGAATTAAGTTGATGAGTCGTTAACATTGATTCGTTGAAAATTGATTGCAAATTTGCTGGGTTCTTGTCAGCAAATGCGTCGTCCCGATGTGACAAGATATCTGGGACAACGCGGTTTTTACCTGGGCGATAGGAAATAGAGAAGGAAAATTCAGACAAAAATTCAGCCCACCTGGCTTGACGCCTGGTTAACACTTTGGAAGACATGAAGTATTTTAAAGCATTATGATCTGTTAAAATTTGAAAAGGACTATCTAGGCTGAGAATAATAGAACACCATTTTTTAAGACAATGGATAATAGCTAAAAGCTCTTTGTCATGAATTTCATAATTTAATTCTGCAGCTATGAGTTTGTGTGACTCAAAAGCAACAGGATGAAACAAATTTGTTTCAGGATTTAATTGGGAGATGACCCCTGCAATAGCATAATCGCTCGCATCTGTCTCAACTATTGTCAAAGCAGAAGGATCAAAATGTCAAAGAATTGGGGCTGTGGTGAAAGCCGTTTTTAGTGCTTCAAATTCTTTTTGTGCTGTAGGAGTAAAAACGAAAGGAATGTCTTTTCTAAGAAGAGAAGTAAGATTGGAAATAGTTTTAGAGTAATCTTTAATAAATCTTCTATAGAAGTTTGCAAAACCCAAAAATCCTTGGAGCAAGTTAATGGTTTTGGGCTCAAGCCATTCCAGGATTTTCTGGACTTTTTTTTCATCCATGACTAAACCGTCAGTAGACAACGTAAAACCCAAAAAATCAATTGATTTGAGGTGGAATTTGCATTTATTATGCTTGGCGTAGAGACCATGATCTCGAAGACGATTTAGGACCTGTTGAACATGATGAATATGTTGATCTAGTGTTTTTGAGAATATTAAAATATCATCTAAATAGACAACTACAAATTGTTCAACAACATCTTGAAAGATGTCATTAACAAAAGTTTGAAAAGTTGAAGGTGAGTTACATAATCCAAATGGCATAACTAAATATTCAAAACTACCAAATCTAGTGCGCATTGCAGTCAGTGGTTCATGACCTTCTGCAATGCAAATCAGATTGTAAGCGCCTCTAAGATCAATTTTAGAAAAGAAATTAGCACCATTGAAAAGGGTAAGAAGTAATGACATAGGAGGAACAGGATATGCATTCTTCTTAGTGACTGTGTTGAGCTTTCTATAGTCAACACACAACCTAAGACTACCGTCCTTCTTTTTTACAAAGAGGACAGGGGAGCCGGTTGGAGATTTACTGGCTCTGATGAAACCTTTGGCTACATTCTCTGCAATGTAGTCTCAAAGAACTTGAGATTCGTCCTTCGACAAAGAATAGACAGGACCTGCCGGAGGTACTGGGCCT
This sequence comes from Hemileia vastatrix, assembly GCA_030280995.1. Taxonomy (NCBI): domain Eukaryota; kingdom Fungi; phylum Basidiomycota; class Pucciniomycetes; order Pucciniales; family Zaghouaniaceae; genus Hemileia; species Hemileia vastatrix. The sequence continues at coordinate 8,507,351 of JASXTE010000017.1, read as the reverse complement.
ATTAACTCTATTTGATGGTCGTAGGGTCGATGAGGTGGTAACTTATTGGCCTTGCGGATTGAGAAAACATTGAGGAAATTGTGGTAGATTTCTGGTAGAGTTGATTTAATGGCTTCAACCTTGATTTGGTCGTCCTCTTCATCTTCGAGAGAATCTGTCGAGGGGATACCTGTATTGAGAGAGCAGAATTCGATTACTTTGAGGAAATTTAAATCCTCTTCGAGTGAAGTCATCAAGCTAGAAGGGTTAGCCAATTGCTCATTTAGAGAAAGATCAGATGCTTGCAAGTCATCTGGCAGAGATTTGTCCTCTAGCAGGACGTTGTCAGGTGGGTTGTTTAACTCCCTATTGACCTGCATTGAAGAATCAGAAATATACTTAGAGTGTGGGGTGATCAATCCCTTAGTCCAATCAATTTCGGGATTCCAATGTGTTAAAAAGTCATGGCCAAGAATGGTATCGTCCATCCTTGGGGCGTCCAAGACTGATAATTCCCACTCGAAGGGGGGAAAGTTCGGAAAGTTGAAAACCCATAAAACTTTCTTACTTACCCATTTTTTGGGTTCCTCTGATTCGACCAAATAGATTGGAGTTCGATTGAAATCTGTAAATGTTATTTGAAGCTTCGCGGCAAAAGATAAACTAACAAAAGAAATTGAAGCTCCAGAGTCTATAAGAAAACTGAAGGGGATATCCTCCTTAAAAAGAATGAATCTCAAGCGGTTTAAGGCAACTCCAATCCTTAAGACATGGAGGTTCTGTGCACTGGGAGAGATAAGATAGTTTGCTTTGCACACAAGTAAACTATCTACTAGTTTTTTGACTTTGAACTAGTACCTTCTCTTTCCTTCAACTTTACACAGTCTTCCAACTTGTGCTTACCCCCACAATACATACATAACCCATTATCTTCTCGTCTCTTCCTCTCAGCTTCTTCAAGTTCACCTTTAGGATCCAGTACTTTGCTGATATCGCCTGGGGTCGAGCCTTTTGGTCGAGGTTTATCCTTTCCCTTATTGGGTTTGGATTGAGTTGAGGAGGATTGATTTGGTCATGGGTGTGAAGAAGATCCCAATTTAAAGTTTAGGCCTTGAGATTTGTTGGCATATCGACGATGTTGAAGTCGTCCTTGATAAACGCCGTCAAGTTCGAGGGTTTGATCCATTAAATCCGTTAAAGTAGTCATCTTCTGACCGTGAAGATTTAATTGATCCAGAATCCTCGAAGGAAGTCCTTTCTTGAAATGATACTTAAGGGCAGCATCATTCCAACCTACTCAAGTTTGAAGTGCTCTGAAGTTCGAGATATATTCAGAGGCTTTACCATTATCACTCATGCAAAGAAAATCAAGTTCAATATCTGTGTTGTCAGTTTCATTAGGGTCCCCAAACAACGTAAAAAGTTGGTCTTCGAACTTTTCCCAATTATTGATAATAAGTGGGTTTCTGTCGAAGAAAGCATGAGCAGATAAGGTTCGAAACATCTTGCTGCTTTCCCGGCTACGAATGAAGAAGCGTAAACAACCTTTTATCGGTCGCTATTAAAGGTTTGAGGGTCATTATGGAACAGTAGCTTGCAGGTTTGCAAGAAGGGCCGCAATCTGTCAAGGTGATCTCCGTCAAATTTGTCAGGAGATTTCATAGAAGGAGTTTTGAACTTAGATCCCTCTGAAGACGTTGGATTTGAAAGGGTTTTCATGAAAGGTCTAATGAAATCTTCCAGAGAGTTAGATGGTCCAGGTTCTGAGGATTGACCAGAAGGGTGATTGGCTGGGGCGGATGGTGCCTCGTGCATTGTATCCTCTCCTTCTTCTTCATCACTAGAATCCTCAAAATCTTGTGGGATGTCTTCTACAGATTGAACTGAATGTTGCCGTTCCCTAAGGTCAAGTGGTTCCAAAGAGTGAGTGCAGGAAACAGACCTTGTGGCTGTTGGCCTGCCCCTAGCGCGAGCTCTAGTAGTAGCGCCCGTAGGAGGAGTGCATTGAACAGGTGCCATTTTAAAACTTTAAAAACACCTAAAAGGACGTAGTAGTGCAAAGAATGAGAACTACGGAGAATTAAATTATACTGTCACCGGAAGACCTATGCACAAGGTCGAGGATGTTCCTGAAAGTAAGATGAGGGATTTAGAAACTTCTTCGAAGCACAGAGGAATGATTCGAGGAAGTGATTCGAAGGTCACTCGAAGTAAGAGCTACAGGTTTGAGGTATGTTTGAGAAGAATTACAAGATAGTTTCAAAGGTAATAGGAATTCTTAAGATCTCACAAAGGGTTGAAAACTCAATTATCAAAGATTTAGGATTTAAAAATGATTATTGAGAAAATAAAAGAAAGATACAATAACAATGATTTAACTTAAAGATTTTACCACTATTAAATGTAAATACGTTTTATAATTTAATTCTAAGGAATATCGAACCAAATACCCAACCCTTTTATATCCTTTATTCCTCCTCGCATTGACCTCCTTCTCATTGCACCCTTCCCATACCATTGACCATAACTAACATACACTTAGTCCCTCTCCGCTAATATCCATCCATGCTCAATTTACCCCTTTTTAATTAATTAACAAACTTTCAATGAAAACTACTACTGTACTATTACGTTGATTCTAGCGCTGTGCGTCGCTTATTGAAAATGAGACTAAGGCACCCTATTGAGAGATTGACTAATTTAGATTTAGAGTTTAGGCTAGCGCAGTTGAATAGTAAGTACACAAAGGGGAATTGCAGTAGCTATGGAGAATTGCTTTCTGCGCTTCGAGTATAGATTTAGAACTCGATATTATTGATTTAATGAGCTGCTTTTGCCTCGAGTGTCACGTGGTGCGTGACAAAAGCTTAGTAACAGATGGTGGAGGAGAATATGCCTCAAATTTGTTCTCAGAATATCTAACACAAAATGGTATCTGCCATCAAGTCACAGCCCCCCATACACCTGAACAAAATCCTGTTTCAGAGTGAGGGAACAAGATCACTACAGAATGAGCCAGAACCATGTTACAACAGTCATGGCTGCCCTTATCATATTGGGGAGAAGCTGTCTGCACTACGGTATACCTCGTAAACCTCACCCCCAGTAAAGCAACAAATCTAAGTTCACCAATTTAAATGTGGACAAAACGAGCACCTACTCTAAAACACCTACAGCCATTCAGATGTGCAGCCCATTCTCACATACCCAAAGCAAATTGTAAGGTAAAATTTCACCTGAAATCAATTCCACATGTAATTCTGATTTACACAGGCGGAAATCACAATTATAGACTACTCTCCATCAATGAAAATAATATTATAATCTCTCATAATGTGTGCTTCAATGAAAAACACTTTCCATTCAAAGCTGTCAATAAATCATCACATAAACTAATTATTGTTAACAACACAGAAGTTGTCAATAATATAAAAAAAGAAAATAATGAGTTTTTTGATGCAGTTGAGGAGCAAGAAGAAGTAACAGACACCAACACCCAACCAAATAGTTGTCTAATACTCAACCTTGGTCCGCCACCAACTGAATCAGCAACCTTGAAAAGATAACCAAGACTCAATGAATCAATGGCACTAATTCAAGTGCTTGAAGGAAAACATAATACTTTAGAAAATCTTGCAAATCAACAAATCATTGATCCAAATCACTATAAAAAGGCAGTAAATGGTTCAAATGCGCAAACCTGGATAAATGCAATCAATAAAGAATTTGATTCATTATTTCAAAACAAAGTATGGTTTTTTGAAAAAGGTAATCCCAATAAGAAACCAATTACATGTGGATGGGTTTTCAAAACTAAATTTGATGAAAATGGAAGCATATCAAAACACAAAGCAAGACTGGTAGTAAAAGGTTTCCTTCAAAAACCAGGACTTGACTTTGACAAAACTTTCTCACCAACAGGCCGAATAACTACGTTAAGAGTATTATCAGAAGTTGCAGAACATGACAGCTTAGATTTTTATAAACTATATGTAATGACAGCATTTTTAAATAGTTTGCTAAAGGAAACTGTATATATTACCTTACCAGATGGGCTAGCTGATTGGATGAAGAACTCAGGACAGTACTCAAACAAAAAAAATTTAAGCATACAAAACAACTCATGTGCAATCAAACTTCAAAAAGCTCTATATGGACTTAAACAAGCACCCAGGTGCTGGTACGATGAAGTCAAATCTTGGTTCCTTAGACACAAATTTGTAGTCAGCACATCCGATCCATTCTTATTCATCAGGTATCACAACAATATGCCATTATACGTCTACATATGGGTAGATGATATGGCCATTGTTGGTCATGGAGGTAAGGAATATTTCAAAGAACTGTCAAAGGATTACAATGTCCATGATTTTGGCCCAGCAAAATTTCTACTTGGAATGAATATTTCAAGAAACCATGAAACTGATACAATAACACTATCACAAAGCCAGTATATTAACAACACATTTGAAATGTATGGGATGGAAGACTGTAAACCAAACCCAACACCAATGAAATCAAATATTCAGCTCACTCCAGCCACTGACCAAGAATATAACAAATTTGTCTTATTGGACCTTGATTATTGGTCAGCAATAGGATGACTTGGGTACTTAGGACAATGTACTTTTCAAGACCTTGTCTTACCTGTAAGTATTCTGTCACAATTTCTAAAAAAACCAAGCATTGCACACTGGAATGCATTCAAAAGGATACTACAATATCTGAAAGGAAAAGTCAATCACCAACTATTTTAGTGGACCACAACAAAATCAAAAAACGTGTCACAACTTACTTTACCAAGAAATGAAGAGTCAGGATTCAGTGACTCAGATTGGGCTGGATGCGAACTCACAAGGAGGTCAACATCCGGCTATGTTTTCATGCTCAACTGTGGTGCCATATCATGGAAAAGTAAGAAACAAAACACAGTTGCATTATCAGCAACAGAGGCTGAATATAGAGGTCTGTTGGATGCGGGTAAAGAAGGACTATGGCTTTGAAGACTATTAACTGAAATAGGATTTATACAAAGAAACTATACTCTTTTTTATGGTGACAACCAAGAATCAATAGCTCTCTCAAGAAACTCAGTAGCGCATTCCCGAACAAAACACATTGAAGTACATTTTCACTGGATAAGAGAACAAGTTACCTCAGGCAACATCAATCTCAAATACTAGTAAAATGAAGACATGATAGCTGGCATCATGACAAAACCACTAGACAGAATCAAATTTCAACAATTCCGAGACTCAATGAGGCTTATAGATCTAAATAATTCTCAAGTTTCAGTTAATGAGGGAGGGTTTAAAAATTAGTGTGGTTATATTTTTCATTATACTAAAACTTGTTTCATTCATCCGTTTCATTTTATCTATTAAAATATTTTATATTAATTATAATTTGTATATTCTATCAAAGCATGTACATAAGAATAACTTCTTGCAGTAAAGTATGATAGCACTATATATACATGTAAACAATACTGTTAAGTTTTCTCATTGTTGATATTTATAACATATTAAGCCCTATTTATACTTCCTCAAAGTCATAGACATATCAATATAGATATTTAGATATATACTTATACATAGGCACATTTATTTAGTTTTTATCACCATGGCTACGCAGCCAAGCATTTTCACCTTTTGCTTTAACCTAACTTAGTTATGGAGCACTATTATTTATGGATGAAGCAACCTTACTCATTTCTTTATCCAGTTCACTATTCTTTATTTTATTATTGTTTATTAACCTCACGTATCCTCTCAATACTTTTCTCTCTAAGTTTTTGTCCCTCTTCAGTCCACAGTCCACGTCCAATTGTCCCTTTTGTCCATTTGTCCATTTGTCCACTTAAATCTATAAACTAATTACTGTCTCATCTTATCAGGTAAAATAGTACGTGTGCTTTTCAACAGCAATGAAATACACTTTCACTATTCTTTATTTTATTATTGTTTATTAACCTCGCGTATCCTCTCGATACTTTTCTCTCTAAGTTTTTGTCCCTCTTCAGTCAACAGTCCACGTCCAATTGTCCCTTTTGTCCATTTGTCCATTTGTCCACTTAAATCTTTAAACTAATTACTGTCTCATCTTATCAGGGTTATGGTCCCAGTGCTCCAGCTATTTAATTAAATCTGGCTACACCCAATTCAGTTGATACTTCTTCGTCATCGCCCAGGTCCTCGTCCCAATCTATACCCACTGCTATGGCAGAATCTTCTTGTCAAGGTACACTTTTAGTCTAGAAGATTTGGTACGTAGTTCTACGAGGATTTAAAAGGTTTAAATGGGTTCTCAACAAATTTGTACGTATTTCTTAATTCAAAGATGAAATTTTTACTCAATAAAAGAGGTAGGATTAAAATATTAATATAAATTATAAATTAGAATTATGCTATTGTAAATACTAATGATATAGAATATAAGAATAAGTGTTTAGTTGGTTAATAGTTGTAAAAATGGTTTGGTAAGATAGAATGATCAAAAGACAACAAAAAGAGAGGCCTTTTATAGGCAAAGGAGAGACAAAGCACGGAAATCAAATTCTAAAAACAGTAGGAAAAGAGAGAGAAAAAGAACATTCCAGAAAGAGTATTTCAAATAATAAAGTTATTCCAAAAAGAAGGCGTCAAAAAGATGTATTTACAGAGTATGTCAGAAATACATCAATATTTTTAATATTTACTGTAAATGTCAATCCCAAATAAGAAATTTGATTTGTTTGTATATATTTAATATTATTTGAATATTTAAATCTTATTTTATCTTTGTATTTTATTTTCTTTAAATATAAAGTTTTATTTTTCCCAACCTGTCAATTGAGCACGGTGTTAGAGAAAAATATAAGGGACAAAATTATAATTTTAATTTTACTTATTTATTTAATTAATTAATTTAATTTTTACATTCTGTAACTAGTTAATTTATAACTAATTTTAATGTAACTAAATGATAATTAAATAATAATTAAAGATGATAAGGTGCGGCTTCATCCAGTAAATAATTACTTATTTCACTGGGTAAGTCTAGTAGCCTGGCTGACACTCCCTTACTCTAAAAAAAATAATAAAAAAAAATGCTATGATTTTTTATTCTTATACTTTTTTAGTAGAGTAGGAAGATTAGATATCTCCTTCCCAGGTATCCAAGAATCATATTCAGATGATTTATTCTTGAATCTCAATAAGTATTCTGTACCTTTCTCAGCAGTGACTATTCTGTCATTTAATATTTTTTCAATTTCTGCTGTCTCAGTGATTTCATTTGGGGTTTTCTTTGGTCTACCCCTCCTTCTTGGAAATAAATCACTATTGGATGTGTAAGGTTTCAAAAGAGATATTGGAAAAACAGGATGTTTTCTGTCATATGGGTAATACAGAATAACTTCAACTGCATTATCTCCAATCATTCTTCTGACAACAAAAGGACCAACAAATGGATCTTTTAATTTGTTATTACCTTGTAAGTTGAAGTGGACTGTAGAAATCAACACTTCATCACCCTTTTTAAAATTGTATTCTTTATGGGATTTGTCCCATCTTTTCTTCTCATATTCAAATGATTTTTCAATACATTTTTGAGCATGATTTCTGCATAGTTGTTGCATTTGAAGAAAAGATTTTACACCAGGATGTATATCCAATTTAGGTATTTTGTTATTGAGAATTTGGGCAGGAGTATTAGGAACATATCCAAGCCAGAGCTCAAAAGGCTTTCTTTGAGTAACAGAATGAACAGTGCTATTATAAGCAAATTCTAACCCAGGAAGTAAGGTAACCCAATCATGAGTGAATCTGTCATTATCTTTATACTCAAGGCCAAAGGCACAATATCTTCTTATCATGTCCTCTAAAGTCTGAATCATTCTTTCAGCTAAACCATCAGTCTGAGGGTGATGGGCAGTAGAAAGTTTCAGATCACAACCACAAACATCCATCAGAGACATCCAGAATTCAGAAGTAAATTTAGAGTCTCTGTCAGAGATTATGGCTTTAGGAAAACCAGCAGTATTAAACATATGAGACCACCATAAGAAAGCTAATTCTTTAGTGGAAACATCCTTGTGGGTAGGGATAAATTTACACATTTTTGTGAATCTGTCCACAATAACCCAACAAGAGTTATAACTGTCTTTACCAGCAATAGGTAATCCTGTTACAAAATCCATGTTTATTATTTGCCATGGGGCATCAGGAGGTTCAATATGTTGCATTAATCCTGCTCTTTTACCAGTTAATCTTTTTGATTTTTGGCATGAATCACAGGATTCAACATATAATTTTGTGTCTTCAGACATATTAGCCCACCAAGCAGTGTTCTTAATTCTGATCATTGTTTTGTCAAGATCAAAATGTCCAGCTAATATGTCATCATGACAAATTTTCAAGATGATTTCTTTCATAGAAGGAGGAATAACAATAACATTACTCAACTTTCTTCTATAATATAGATATCCTTCATCAATTGAAAATTTTCCTTTTTCCAACCCTTTTTGGTACTTTGGTGGAAGGGTTTTAATTAATGCTTGTATTGAAGCATTCTTTGGATCATTTAATATGGTGCATAACTTTTTCAAGTCAGTGTCCTTATCATATGATTCCAGAATAAGCTGTAATAGCTCTTCCTCCATATCAACCACATATATCCCATGGATATGGATAATTTCATCCTCAGGATCATAAGCAGGATTTGAGTCATCATTTGGTAAGGGTAACCTTGATAACATATCCACATTTGAGTGACCAATACCAGCTCTGTGAATAATTGTCATTCTCCCTCTGTACTCTTGAACAGCCAGCTGCCATCTAAACATATGTCTATTAGGTGTTTTCAAGTTTAAAAGGGATTTAACTGCACTGCAGTCAGTGACAAGTTCAAATTTCTGGTCATCTAGGTAATAATGAAGCTTTTCTAGAGCCCATACTACAGCTAAACACTCTAATTGAGTAGCACCATATTTCAATTCACTATTTCTCAAGGTTCTTGAAATATAACAAATTACTACTTCTGAAACTTTATCATTTATCACTTGTTTTTGATGGAGGGCAGCACCAAGACCAATGAAACTGGCATCAGTGTACAAAACAAATGGTTGATCAAAGTCAGGTAAAGCAAGAATTGGTGCTGACATCAAACAGTGTTTCATACACCAAACAATATGGGGGGCGGACTTGCTAGCAAGTCCGCAACCTTGGACCCAAACTCACCATAGATTGAACACACATTGAGCTATTGATAAAGGAACCATACAATCAGGGATGAACACCACTCAGCAGAACAGTTTTAGGTGGGTGTTCAAGTAGAGTTCAGTATGGGTTCAGTCTGAGTTCAGTCTGAGTTCCATCTGAGTTCCATCTGAGTTCAGGTTGAGGACTTGCTAGCAAGTCCACCCCCTATATTGCGTAGTGATAGTGTCAAAGGCTCTTTGTCTTTCACTATTCCAGACAAAAGCAACATCCTTTCTAGTTAATTGGGTAAGAGGTAAAGCTATGACTTGGTAATTTTTAATATACTGTCTATAGTATCCACACATTCCCAAAAAACTTTGGAGCTCTCTTACTGTTGTAGGAGCTTTCACCTGTTGTATGGCTGCCACTTTGTTCTGGTCAACACATATCTGTAAGCCTGAAACAACATGACCAAGAACTTTTAAAGAATGGAAACCAAATTTACATTTCTTCAAAGCAAGTGTCATATTTATTTCATCCATTTTCTGGAATACTTTACACAGGTGTTTAAGATGGTCCTCAAATGTTTTTGAGAATATAATGATATCATCAATATAAACCATCAGCCAACCTTCAATTATCTCTTGATGGAATGTGTTATCCATTACTTTTTGGAAAACAGAAGGGGCATTTTTAGGGCCGAATGGCATCCTAATATACTTATAAATACCCATATGAGTGGCAATCATCAGAAAGTTCTGAGAATTTTTCTCAACAGGTACCTGGTGATATCCCTTATTACCATCCAAACAGCTGATATATTTAGCACCCTGTAAAGTAGCATGTATAGAGCTGATTCTAGGTAAAGGATAGATATCATCAACAGTATAAGTATTTAGTGCTCTATAATCACCACATAACCTGGCTTTATCTTTCTCATAAGAAATTAGGACAGGTGAGATAACACAATATTTAGGTGTTTCAACTACCTTTTCAATAATATTCATTTTTAAAAGGGTAGAGATATTATCTTCAATATCTTTTCTCTTTGTGGGAGAAGCAGGATAAGGCTTCTTCTTTAAACTAGGTGGTATATCAGTTAATGGGCAAGACAATGAAAGTTTCATTTCCTCTTTAACTAATCCCAGTTCATGTGACCCATGAGCAAAGGCCATAGGAAAAGATTTTATCAAGTTAATGATGGAATCTTTATACTCACCAGAAAGTTGTTCTCCAAAAGAGGCATTGTCAATTTCAGACATAAGGGCATGCATTTCCTTTGTAGATCTTCCTTTAAAAACTCAATAGGTTTATCAGTAGAAGAGCTATATCTAGTTTCCTCATACTGCCTTTGTTGAGCCATTCTGAACTTGGAGCCACCAAATTGTGCTTTAATTAATTTCTTCCAATCCTCCCATGAGTAGTCATTCCCATCCAGGAGAACAGATTCATACCACATCAGGGCAACATTAGTGAACAAAGAAATTAATTTGGACACAATTTCCTCATCTGGGAGTTTGTAAGAATTTTTTAAATTATCAATTCTGCAAATAAATTGTTGCCAATCAGAGGAAGAATCACCATCAAATGTTGGGTACTGGTCAAGTTTTGGCCAATTCTTTTGATTTGAAGGAGTCTCCTTAGTACTAGCTTGTTTCTGAGTAAGAAGCAGCTGTAATTTCTCTAATTGTGCTGAAATCTCATTGTTTAATCCTTCTGTTTCAGATCCTGGTGCATCATCAGTTTTTGATGGAAACTCAGTGTTATCAACAGGTATTTCTGGATCAATTTTTATTTTAGATGAACTAGCCACAGGTACTGGTTGAGAATCCTGCACTATATGTTCCTTCACAGAATTGTCAGAATATTTTTGGTCATTTAACAATGAGTTCAATGTTTCTTCAATGGTTGTTAGTCTTGTTTTCATTCTTGGAAGACTAGATAAACTTTCATTGACAGTTGCAAAAGATAATTGATTTTTATGTTGAAAAGATGACAACTGGTCACTCAATCTTTTCAGATTTATCTTATCTATCTCTACCTCCTGGCAACAGGCAGATACAGTATCTTTTAGTTTAGACAAATCATTTTTTATATTTTGCCATAAAGCAATTTTCTTTTCATGGGTTGCTTTGTAATGAGACAATTCATCAGAGACTCTCTGTGCTTCACTTTTTAATGCTTGATAACCCTGATCAGTTAACAAACTATTATATCTCTGAGTCAATTGCATATTGTTCATTATATGATTTTGCTTGGCAATAATATCTCTCAAGTGCTCATCATTAATTCTTGCTACATCCGGAGTGTTTCTCAATAAGGAGACTGAGTAACTTTCCAGACTCTCATAGAACTCAGGGTCAAGAGTTTCATCAATCACAGCCATATCAGGATTAATCATTGAGGTAGCAATTAAAAGTAATGGATTGGATACATGAGATAACTGTCTACTATTCCCAGCCTCTATAGGTCTCAAGGTTTCATCTTGCCTTCCAGATTTACCTGAAGGAACAGAGTCAGCCACAAGAAAAGGCACTTGAGAATCAATAGAGGGACGTACCAGGGTTTGCTGGGTATCACCATATTGGGCTTCCTTCTTCTTTTGCCTCCTTGATAAGGGTGGGGAGGAGTGGGGTTTGCCTGGGTGGGCCTTGATGGACCTACCTGAGGTAATTGATGCTGATTTTGAGCTAAGTAGTCCCACTGTGTGTTGAGCCAGTCCCACTGCCACTTGGACACTTCTACCATCTCTTGGGATTGGGGAGCCAATTGTTGTTGATCCCTGGGAGGAAGAGGTTTCCTTTTCTCTTGGAGAGAAGTATTTTTTCTTTTCTCCCATTCTTCCAAGGCATCTACCCTTACCTTTAGTTTTAAGCTGTCTGTCTTTAACTCCCTTATGTGGGTTGACAGATTCTTTATCTGCTGGGACAACGGCATCTTTTTTATCTTGAAGCCTCTTGGAAGCTCTTCTGGTGGGTTTGTCCTGGGTTTCTGATCCTGAGTATTGTCCACTAGGATTTCTACTTCTTCCATTTCCACATCCTGTTTGGGGAAAGGATTTATTAGTTTGAGAAATTCTTCTTGTTAAAGGAGAACTTACAGAAGTAGGCTCATCATAATCAATTAAGTCTAGTTCTTCTTCACGTGCAGTAAAACCACTTTGATCAGTCATTTTAAGATTCTACTGAAATGAAGGAAAAGAGACAAAAATTAATTAGTCTTTTATTTTTAATTTTTATTTAACAGAAATAAAATAAAAATAATAAAAAATCTTTTTAGGATAAAAATCAACTTAAATAAAATTAATAAAAAAAAAAATTAAAACCAGGATAATGCAATCAACTGTAGAAAAAAATTAGAATTTCTATTAATTTTTATTTTCAGGATTTAAATCAACTAATTTATTACCAGGATTTATTGTCAACTGAAATAATCAAATATGAATCTTTATTAATAAAAATTATTTTAACTGATTAATTAACTACCAGGACTTAATGTCAACTGAAGTAATTTAAATATGAATTTTATTACTTAAAAAGATTTATTGGATTACCAGGACTCAAAGTCAACTGAAGTAATGAAATGTTAATTATTTATTAAAAAAAATATAATTGTCAGGACAATTTGTCAACTGGAACAATTAATTAATCAGGACAAATTTCAACTGAAAAATTATAATAATTATTTTATTTAATAAAATATATTATTGTCAGGACAGTTTGTCAACTGGAACAATTAAAATTCAAATTAATCAGGACAATTGTCAACTGAAAAATGATAATAATTAATATTAATATATAATTATTTTATTACCTCTGGGACTAAGAACAGTTATTGCTCTATTATGGTCAACCAGGAAAAATAAAAAAAAATATAATAATAAAATTAAATTCCAATTACCAGACACCTCCCCCTGCAAAATGAGCAAATTAATGCCACTTACAGAGTGCTGAGTAAAAGGAAATACGTCGCAAATGAAGAGTGAAGAGTAACCCACAAATAGTAATCACAATAATTACCACGATATATACGATCTTTAGTCAGTATATGAACTTAAGTTTTGGAGCGCGGTTCGATTCCCGTTCGCAGCAAAAACTTTTATCACGTGACGTATGACGTTCGTCGTTTTCTTGCCTCCACTCGTCCTTTACAGGTGCTTCTACGCCGATGGTCCTCTCGATTACGCCTCAAGTAACGTTGCGCTGTCGATATTTCGGAAAGGCCCCCAATTGTCAAGGTACACTTTTAGTCTAGAAGATTTGGTACGTAGTTCTACGAGGATTTAAAAGGTTTAAATGGGTTCTCAACAAATTTGTACGTATTTCTTAATTCAAAGATGAAATTTTTACTCAATAAAAGAGGTAGGATTAAAATATTAATATAAATTATAAATTAGAATTGCGCTATTGTAAATACTAATGATATAGAATATAAGAATAAGTGTTTAGTTGGTTAATAGTTGTAAAAATGGTTTGGTAAGATAGAATGATCAAAAGACAACAAAAAGAGAGGCCTTTTATAGGCAAAGGAGAGACAAAGCACGGAAATCAAATTCTAAAAACAGTAGGAAAAGAGAGAGAAAAAGAACATTCCAGAAAGAGTATTTCAAATAATAAAGTTATTCCAAAAAGAAGGCGTCAAAAAGATGTATTTACAGAGTATGTCAGAAATACATCAATATTTTTAATATTTACTGTAAATGTCAATCCCAAATAAGAAATTTGATTTGTTTGTATATATTTAATATTATTTGAATATTTAAATCTTATTTTATCTTTGTATTTTATTTTCTTTAAATATAAAGTTTTATTTTTCCCAACCTGTCAATTGAGCACGGTGTTAGAGAAAAATATAAGGGACAAAATTATAATTTTAATTTTACTTATTTATTTAATTAATTAATTTAATTTTTACATTCTGTAACTAGTTAATTTATAACTAATTTTAATGTAACTAAATGATAATTAAATAATAATTAAAGATGATAAGGTGCGGCCTCATCCAGTAAATAATTACTTATTTCACTGGGTAAGTCTAGTAGCCTGGCTGATACTTCTTCACTTCAATCCCCCCACTTCACTTTCTTACAGGATTCTTCCAATTTTTTTGAAATCAAAGGGATTGAAAAATTGAATGATAAAAATTATAGTACTTGGAAAACTGACCTAAAGTATGCCTTAACCATGTGAAACCTGGACCAATTTCTTGATGAGGACTGTCCCATACCGACAGACACTGACCTACTGGCCCTTTATAAATTAAAACGACGCCAAACAAACACAATAATTAAAATGTACTTGGACAGGGCAAATCAGCATAAATTTATACTAGACGACGATGTTGTAGAACCAGCTCAACTATGGACACGAATTAAAAATCATTACGCATTGAAGTCGAGTCAAAATTGCTCCTACGTCATGAACAAACTCTTTAAAATTAAATTCACTGAAAGTAATCTTACCTCTGCTATGGATGATTTTTGAGGGACTATCAAATTACTTCATGATGTGGCTCCAGATTTATTCAAGGAAAATATTTTGTCATATATTATGGCAAATCATGTTCTGAATTTATTACCCGACTCATATCAAACGGCAGCCACCATTATCCTCAGCAAATATGATATCACTAATCAAAGACCAACCATCAAAAGTATTTTTGCGGATATTGAAGCTGAAATCACACGACAAAAGGCTCTTAATCACTCAGGGACTTCTTCTAGGACGGTCTTAGCTATGGACTCTAGGACTAAACAATTCTGTTTGAAAGGAAAACATAACCCCTTAGCCCCGCATTCCGAAGCCAGTTGCTTTCAATTACACCTAGAAAAAAGGGAGGAATTCCTTAAAAGAAAGAAAGAGAGGGAATCTAAAGACAACAATAACAAACATAAAGTACTCTCAGTATTCTCTGATCCACCTGATAATTATGCCATCCTGGAAAGTGGCACATCTTACTCAATCTTCAACAATCAATCAATGTTCACTCAATTTAAACCTACTAAAATATCTCTGAATCTGGCAAATGCGGACAATGTTTTTGACCTTGGACAAGGCAAAATTTCATTAAACTCATCATACGGCCATTCCTTTAGTATTGAGAAAGCACTTTATGTGCCTACCATAAAAATTACTCTCATTTCAGCCTTGGACATTCTCCTTAAAGGATGGAGTCTCCTTAACAACAATGGCATATTTAAAGTTGTTGACAATAACAATACACTTATAGAATGCTCAACCACCAGAGGAATAATCAGTTTTCCCTTATTTCAATATCCCATCTGCAGCGTCCTAAATTCTCTCCTCGCAATACACGATAATTTAAATATTCTTCACCACAATTATGGACACCCAAGCAATCAGACTATGGAGATTTTATTCCCAGGTTTGAATTTCACTGAATTTATATGCAAAACCTGTGCGCTTGCTAAATCTCATATTTTGCCTTACTCCGGAACCTTTCTGACTCCTGAATTTCCCCTTGATGTTATTCATATGGACCTGTGCGGGCCAATTACTCCTGAATCTAAAGGAGGGAAATCATACTTTCTTCAAATAGTAGATGGACATTCAAGGTTCTGTTACGTATATTTCCTAGATCTCAAATCCAAAACATTCGAAAAATACCAAGAATACCAGAAATTGGTGGAAAACCAGCTGGGACGCAAAGTTATATGTATTGTTTCTGATAACGGAGGGGAATTTACCAGTAAATCCTTTGAGAATCACCTCAAAAATAACGGGATTGTACAACTACGCACTGCACCATACTCACCTCAACAGAATCCTATTGCTGAAAGAGGTAATCGTTCCATCGTAGAGAAGGCACGCTGCTTATTGATTGAATCGGGACTTGACTCCTATTGGTGGGCGGAGGTAGTAAATACTGCTACATTCTTGCTAAACATACTACCCTCGTCTGCTCTCAAAGGAAAAAGAAACCATGGGAGGTGTGGCATAACACCCCTGTCAAGATTCCTCAAAAACTTTACCCTTTCGGATCTGATGTAATTTTCTACCTACAAAAGCATCAACAAAATGGTAAATTTGACAGTAGTGGAGAGGAAGGAATAATTTTGGGTTATTATGAGGGGCATATTAATTATTTAGTTTACTCACTATCTACTGACAGAATTCATATCACTCATAATGTGAAATTTTTCAATACATTTACTCTAGCAAAATCTATTTCCAAAGGTGAACCAATAGATACCCTTGTCTTTCCTGACTTAGACTATTCTCCCAATTTCTCTGAAAAAGACTCAAACAATCTTGCATCCACTAACAATGTTGAAGACGATCATCACTCCGACACTATCTCGACTGCCTTAGTAACCGACGTACCTTCTGAAACTTCTCATATACCTCCAACCAATAAGCATTATACTTACGTCAACAGAGATACTAGACCTATTCATGAAATCTCTTCTGAAATTGATACCTCCAATATAATCAACACCAATAGAAGAGGCAATCCCATTGATCTAATCGTCACTCCACTTGATACCCCAAGAAATTACTATGAAGCCTTAAACTCCAGCGAAAGCAATGAATGGCTTAAAGCCATAAAATCTGAACTAGCTAGTATTGAAAAACACAAGGTATGGCATGAAACTCCCGTACCGAACCATAAACACCTACTAGGCACTACCTGGACATTCAAGAAAAAGACTGACTCCGAGAGGAACATCATCAAATATAAGGCCCGATTATGTGTACAAGGATTCTCCCAAATTGAGGGAATAGAGTATAATGAAACATACACACCAACTGGTTGCTTAGCCACTCTTCATTTCCTAATCGGTGTAGATGCTTATAAGGACTGGGAAATACACCAGATGGACGTGAAATCCGCATTTCTCCATGGTGAACCTGATGAGGATTTATATCTCAGATTCCCTAATGGTTATTCTCCACAAAATCACAATCACTGCTAATACCTCAAAAAGTCTCTCTATGGTCTCAAGCAAAGTCCTCGGTGCTGGTACCGAAAACTTACCTCATTTTTCACTAGCATTGGATTGAAACCTAGTAAATCTGATCCCTGTCTCTTCTTCAACAACAATCCTACTAGTCTCTGTTATGTCTTCATTCACGTTGATGATCTAATTATTGGTGGCCCGTCTGTTCAAACCTTTAAAGACAAAATTTCTCAAGCCTTTGATATGGATGATCAAGGTGAACTTCAATGGGTTTTGGGGATGAAAGTTACTCGAGATAGAATCCTTAAAACTATTCATCTTTCTCAGCAATTATACATTAAAAAACTTCTCCATGAATATAATCATCACAAATGTTGCCCAGTCTTGACTCCTTTAGTTCCAAACTCTCAATTCACTAAAAATGACTCTCATAAACTCACCAAATTATTTAACTATTGGCGAGCTATTGGTTTACTCAACTACTTGGCTCTTTGTACACGCCCTGACCTAGCCTTTGCCGCAAGTTCACTTGCCCAATATCTCAATGACCCTACCAATCAACAAATAGTTGCTTTCTTTCACATCTTAAGATATCTACAATTTACCAAAGAAAATTGTCTGACTCTTGGCAACGTAGATAATTGCAGTATAGGACATTTGGTTGGGTTCGCAGATTCTGACTATAATAAAAGCATCGATTCAAAATCAACTTCTGGCATGGTCGTGTTTCATCTTGGACCGATTAGTTGGCGCTCATCCAAACAGCAATCCGTCTCTCTCTCCACTTCAGAATCTGAATACTACTCTATGACTGACTGTGGACAGGATCTTCTCTGGATGAAGGAACTCTTTCATGACTTCAATATCGATATCACCAGTGTCAAACTCATGGGAGATAATCAGGGGGCTATTAATTTGGCTCTCAATCCTCTCTATCAACATAGGACTTGTCACATTAATACCAGGGTTTTCTGGCTACGAGAACAAGTTAATACCAACGAATTTACTATTAATTACACTCCTACTGGTACCATGATAGCTGATATCCTCACTAAATCTTTAGCTCGACCTAAACATCAGGAATTCTTAAAAGCTCTCAAGTTAAATCCATTGCCGTCTTGAGCACGGGAGGGTGTCAATATTTATAACATATTAAGCCCTATTTATACTTACTCATAGTCATAGACATATCAATATAGATATTTAGATATATACTTATACATAGGCACGTTTATTTAGTTTTTATCACCATGGCTATGCAGCCAAGCATTTTCACCTTTTGCTTTAACCTAACTTAGTTATAGAGCACTATTATTTATGGATGAAGGAACCTTACGCATTTATTCATCCACTTTCACTATTCTTTATTTTATTATTGTTTATTAACCTCATGTATCCTCTCAATACTTTTCTCTCTAAGTTTTTGTCCCTCTTCAGTCCACAGTCCACGTCCAATTGTCCCTTTTGTCCATTTGTCCATTTGTCCACTTAAATCTATAAACTAATTACTGTCTCATCTTATCACTCATCTTGTGCTCAAAGTCTTTTTCTGCTTGTTTGTTTTCTCATATTTTGTTTCTCTTTATAGGTTAGTAGTCAACAGTTATAATAGTTAAGATATCTTACTTACCTGGTTGAACTCCTATCACTTTGCACCAAGTAAGATATCCCTGATGGGGATATCCAGCGCGAGTTGGGGATATTTTAGGGAGGGACATAAGGATAGAAAAATATGTGTAAGAAAAATATTTGTGAGAAAAATATGTGTAAGGAAAATATGTGCAAAAAAAATATGTGAGAAAAATAAGTGTAAGAAAAATATCTTGCAACCATGGGAAATTTTGTTTTTTAATTTTTTTCTCATAAAAAAACACTACGCATCAAGTAAGATATCCCTGATGGGGATATCCAGCGCGAGTTAGGGATATTTTAGGGAGGGACATAAGGTCAGAAAAATAAATATAAGAAAAGTATGTGCGAGAAAAATAAGTGGGAGAAAAGTAAGTGTAAGAAAAATCATTTGTGACCATGAGAATTTTTTTTTTCAAAAAAAAATTGTAAAAAACAGAAAAAAATAAAAAAATAAATAAAAATCATTTTTTTTGAGAAATAAAAATCATTTCTTTTGAAAAAAAAAAATTAAAAAACTAAATTTCCCATTGTTGCAGATATTTTTATTACACTTATTTTGCTCACATATTTTTCTCACACATATTTTTCTATTCTTATGTCCCTCCCTACAATATCCCCATCAGGGATATCTTACTTGGTGCATAGTGAAATGATTTTTATTTCATTTTTTATTTTTTTCTGTTTTTTCACAATTTTTTTTCGAAAAACTACGCACCAAGTAAGATATCCCTGATGGAGATATCCGGCCCGAATTAGGGATATTCTAGGGAGGGACATAAGGTCAGAAAAATAAGTGCGAGAAACGTAAGTGTAAAAAAAATCATTCGCGACCATGAGAAATTTTTTTTCAAAAAAAAATTGTGAAAAAACGGAAGAAAAATAAAAAATGAAATAAAAAATCATTTATTAGGAGAAAAAAAAACTAAAAAACAAAATTTCCCATGGTTGCAAGATATTTTTCTTACAGTTATTTTTCTCACATTTTTTTGCACATATTTTCCTTACAAATATTTTTCTCGCACATATTTTTCTATCCTTATGTCCCTCCCTACTATAGGGGGTATCAAAGTTAGAAATCTTCCATTTAAAAATACATCTTTTTTCTACCATGTCAACCATGATTATTTTTTAAAATATGCTATATTTTGCCTCAAAAACACCTTTTTACTATGAATTAGTTCAAGTCTGTGGCTTTCTATTTGTGTTGTGAAATACCTTTTAAACAATTACAAATTTCTAACTTTGATACCCCCTAATATCCCCAACTCGCGCTGGATATCCCCATCAGGGATATCTCACTTGTTACGTAGTGTATAAAGGTACAAAAACGTAAACAAATCTCCAGCACAGATCAGTAAAATCTTAGTTTAGTATAATGAAAAATATAGGGACGATATTAGGACACACCGGCACACTCAACCAAAAGTGTTAGGTGCACGCCGGTGATGCTATTTTTGTCTATTTTCAATTCAAATTTTTTTGATGTCTCATACTATGTAACAACATCCCTTAGATATATACATAATTCTTACGCTTGGTGTGCAAGTGTGATATTATTACCGAATAGGGAAAAAAACACCCACTACTACAAACACATACTGTCAGCCTGTATATCTCCAGGACTGAGTAAAAAGTAATTATAAGTTATGTTAAACACATGAACTATACATGGGAATAATAAATAAGAGTACACAAATAGTATACATAAGTAAAATTATGATAATACACAAAAAATGCCATTATAACACCTTATATACACGCATATATCCACCTTTTATAGGTCTTATGTACTTAATATTAAGTTGGAATATGTTAGGGTAATCTTAAGAACCTTAAGTATAAGGCTACATAATTTTTAAGTACACTTAAAGCTGTTATATTCATTGTTTTATGCAAAAAACAAGAAATGCGCTTTATTTCACTTAAAAGTTGACTATATGCGCTATAAAATTGAGAATATCATAATTGCGCTTTGACAGATCAATTGGGCTCATTTAGAACTATTGATTTGGCTATTTAAATGCATAAAAATAACACTTTTCAAATTTGGTGTTTTTTATGCCAGAAATGGCTTCTGTGTACTGGCCACATACTGCCTGCTTTTTTCCCGTGTGAATAGCTTCATTTTTAGCAAAGTTAGCTTTTTCAAACTATAATTACCCCACATTCTACGCCCACTGTGGGGAAACACACTAAAATAGGCGACAGGCGCTTATTTAGTGTCCTAGCTTAATTAATAAAGCATTGACCTTGTTTATATGCACTAATTTCATTAATAACCTCACTCTTGGCACTTTATTTCATCACCACGCTTAAATTCGCCTAATTTTAGTCAAGGATTTACCCATGCAAGCGCCTTCCAAGAACTGCATGTAGTTACCCCACATCTCACGCTCTATTTTAAGTTTTTGGGTGGTTTCTCAGTCAATTTTGGTTATTTTTGAATGGGAATTTCACGTAGTATAATGTCAGGATTAGCCCCATTATTTCTAAAGTCAATCCCCCTTATTATTAAGCTATTATTAACCTTAAAAAGTCTCCTTTAGTCATTAATATTATTGTTTTATACGCATATACTCTCTTTTTGTCTTTTTCTTTAATTTTGATGGATTTCCCTTATTATTACAGGATTTTGGCGGTTGTTACTCTTCTAATTATGTCATGGGTTACTGGGAATGTTGATGGGCATGTCTATTAGTTGTTTAGAGGCGTCATTAACTGTGTATTGGGTGGTACATCAAGGTAATCATTGGGGAACTCAATGTGTATAAAAGGAGGAGGTTTTTGGGTTGTATTTCTTCATTCTTTATCATTACAATTTAACCAATATAACCAAATCAATTACAATACATATCAATTAGTACTTTTATAAGACTTTTGAATAGTATCTGAATTTATATAATCTATTTTTCTACCAACTATAAAGATTGTAAGCCATATATAAGAATAGTAAGAATTATATTACTGAGACCTTTATATTTGATTATATTTTACAACTTAGTGGATTAAAACTACAGTATTCATATAGGACCATTAAAATCTTCTAGACAACTGACTATTCAAGCTAGTTCACGTCCTTGTACTTGACCTTAGCCTGACAATTGGGGACCTTTCCTCAAGAATTCTGTTATAATCCAGTAAGTGACATTTTCAAAAAAGGTACACGTAAATAATATCCCTATAGAAATATTTGGATAATTACAACAGGTTGGGGTCACTTATATAGTGATTTCAGAAAAAGAAGCCCTGTTATATAATAAAATTGTGATATTGAATCATCAATTTTACCACTAATTTAACATATAATTGTTCTTAGTGGGAGTCTGTCAATAGACCAATTAAATTTGTGATCTTTGCAGATGATAACCAATTAAACTGATTAATTGTTTTCTTTTTACAGGACTCTCAATCCCTTTTTATTGGTTTGTAAAATTCATTTAATATTTGGAAAGAATCTTCCTAACAAATTTTCTTTTTTAAATATAAATACACGGCTACATATTGTAGACCAGTTAAATCAACTGACCACATAAAAGCATATTTGACTTTTGGCACTTAAAGATTCACTTAATACCAATAAGTAAGCAATAAAATTGTCTTCAGTGGTATTAATAAATACTGATTAAACTCCTTTTTGAAGTTTTTCAAATCTAAAACTTTCAATTCTCTAAAATTCCACGTAAAAATGTGTGACAACAATGACATTGTAAGTAATAAGGCAAAACCTTATAACTTAAGAACTAGAGCTGAAAGACCTGTTACAGGAAATCCAAATTGAGGGTCAAGAATCACCAGTAACAATAAACAACACCCCACCAATGTCCATGGAGGAAAAGGAAAAGCTCTTAAAACAAATGTCAATAAAGAAGTCCAAAAACACCTTACAAGAGCAAATTCACTCCCTCTCAACCCTACTGAATACACTAACAATAAGAGTAAACAATATGTTAGACCAGATCAACAATCTGGAGAAAAGGGCGGCACAGGGCTTTATAGAAGTCAACCAGGCTCTAGTGGATATAAGGTCTCATCAACAACCAGTGGCACCAAATACCACAGCAACACCTCCAGTCCCAGAAGAGGACCAAAAGATAACTGTAAGCAAATGGAAGTGGGATTGGTATGCCCAAAACTACAACAGTCCTCCTCAACAGGGATCCAGCAGTCACCCTTACAGGGGAAAGCCAAGGAGAGGCAGGGGAAATGGAATAAGACCGTGGTAAGTCATCCATCTTCTCAAGATCAATTATATAATCCTAACAATGAATTACTTATAGGTAATGAAATCGATAGAGAGTTATTGGATATAATTGATAAAGATTTAAAAAATTATTCATTTGAAAATAAAATGTTAGACTTGTCATTACATGAGGACAATGTACATAGTTTTATTGATCACCAGGAAAATACTATTAATATAAAAATGGAATCAAATGAATTAAAAATTGACCCTGATGATGAATCTTCTGAATTGGAAACAGACAAAATTGAATATTTTCTGAAAGAAAATCCAATGGAATCAAAAATAATTAGTAAATTATTATTAAGAATTGAAAAATTGGAAGAATTCTCTAGAGAGTCCAACAATAATACAGAAAGTGTATTATTAAACATCACACAATCATTGAGTACAACAGCCAATAAGTTAAAAGTTATTGAGAATTCAAATAATGAATTGATCAATGAAAACAAAAGATTAAATTCTGAGATTAAAAATTTAGAAATTAAATTAGAACATTCTCAGAATATTATGGCCACCATAGAGGGACGTGTAAAATTGTCTTTTTCAAATGTAAATGATACCTTAACCCAAGTACCTGTAATAAAAGATAGGTTACAAAGAGTAGAAATTGAAGTAGCTAACATTTTGAAAAATACTGAAACAATAAAGGATAATACCTCTTATGTAGGAAGAGTACCAGTTTTTATGAAACACTCTGATGATAAACCAATGATGGAACATGAACATAGTGTCATGGGCTCTGAGAATATAAAATCAGTAAAAGATGAAATCAATGATCATCTTTCTAAAGTGAGTGAATTACTCAATATTCCTCAGGTTAGGGAATCTAAAACTAGCCAAAAGAACTGGCCTAAGTTAGATCAGTACCCTTCTTTTGACAGGGATTCAAAATCTGATTGGCAACAATTCATACAAAGAATTGATAACTTAAAATTTTAATATAAATTACCTGATGAAGAAATTACTTCAAAGTTAATATCTTTATTTACAGATGTGGCCTTATTATGGTTTGAATCTGTATTGAGTGAGGGAATGAATGGAAGGCACTAATTGAAAGGCAATTTGGTGGCCCAAAATTTAGAATCACTCAACAAAGACTGTATAAAAGGGCCAGATATAATCCAAATGCTGCAGATAAACCCATGGTCTTCTTAATGAATTTAATAAAAATCATGAAAGCTATGGATCCAAAAATGGATTATGAAGAGTGGAAAGAAAAAATAATATACAAATTGCCTATATCAGTTAGAGACATTATTGTAGCTAGAACTGAAACTGTCAGAGACACCTCTGGATTCATTAATATATGCAATGAGATATTATTAAACCACAAGTATGAAACCAAGTATAGTAATTACAGACAAAGTGTTGATGTGGTAAAACCTACTACAAGTAAGTTACCAGTGGAAAAGAAAAAACCTTCAGCTCCCCTTGTCCCTAAGAGACAAGAAAATAACACTTGTTACAAATGTAATGAACCTTGGGTTAAGGGTCACACGTGTAAGAAAAGAATAAATGTTATTGAAACCTCACAGAATTCTGAACCTAGTAATCATGAAGATGAGAATGTGGAATCCAGTGAGGATTGCAAAAGTAACATATCTTACAGTGATGATGAAAATGAGATATTTGTATTAGAACAGGATATAATGTTCCTGAATGATGCTATACCTCATACAGACACATCTTTAACTTCCATAGAGGAAGCTGAAATAATCAAAGATGTATCTCATGACACTTACAAAATAACACCTATCAGAGCACCTATTATCATATGTGGAAAAGAAATGAATGCCATACTTGACACTGGGGCTGCAGGTAGTGTAGTTTCACTTAATGCATTAATGAAACTTGATAGTAAGTACCAGGAAAAACTAGAACCTGTTCAGACAAAGAACTGGAGGGGTTTTGGTTCAGTATTAAATCCAATTGGCAAATACAAAACTGCTGTATTCTTTAAATATAATAATGGATATGTTAGAGCAGTTTGTGAATTTATAGTAATGGATAATAATAATTGTAGTGATTGGTTTATTATTGGCAATGATTTATTGACAAAATTTGGCATTAAACTAGATCCTGCAAATAGTTGTTTCACCATAGGGGTGAATGGTAAAAGAAAATTCAAAATATGTTCTGAAAATTCAGTATATGCCATTTCTCCTAGAGAAGAATAACTGCAAGGTGGAAGAACCACCAATGAAGTGGGTGAATTGGAAAATGAAATCCAAAAGGCCTCTTTCAGTCCTCAACTCACAAAAATTGAACAAGAAGACATTTTGAGATTGATTAAATCATATCCTATGGCATTTGCTCATGGATCAAATGAACTAGGATTGGTCAAAGACCATGAGATGAAAATCTCTCTAAGCTGTGATCTGGATAATATTCCTGGCAGCTTAAAAAAGAAACCTTACCCAGCATCTCCTGCAAAAAGGAAAGATATTGAAGACAATATAAAACTGTTATTGGAAATGGGTATTGTTGAAAAAGTGGACACAACACCTAAGTATTGTGTCATTTCACCAGTATTAATCTCTTATGAAAAAGATAAGGCAAGATTATGCGGTGATTATAGAGCTCTGAATACATATACAGTAGATGATATTTACCCTCTACCAAGGATAGCTTCTATCCATGCTACCTTACAAGGAGCAAAATATATTTCCTGTCTGGATGGGAACAAGGGTTACCACAAGATTCCTGTGGAAAGAAATTCTCAAAATTACTTATTAATAACCACACATATGGGTATATATAAGTATGTGAGAATGCCATTTGGCCCAAAGAATGCCCCTTCAGTCTTCCAAAAATTGATGGATAGTGTTTTTCATCAGGAAATGGTTGAAGGATGGCTATTGGTCTATATTGATGACATCATAGTGTTTTCAAAGACATATGATGAACATTTAAATCACCTGAAAAGAGTCTTTCAAAAAATGGATGAAATTAATATGACTATTGCATTAAAGAAATGTAAGTTTGGATTTCAATCCTTGAAAGTACTTGGACATGTTGTATCTGGATTACAAATTTGTGTTGACCAGAATAAAGTGGCAGCAATTAAAAACATTGGGATACCTAAAAATGTAAAAGAGGTTCAAAGTTTTTTGGGTATGTGTGGATATTATAGACAATATATTAAAAATTACCAATCCATTGCAGCCCCTTTAACAACATTAATCAGGAAGAATGAAGCTTTCATTTGGAATAATGAAAGACAACACGCCTTTAATAAATTAAAGGAATGTTTAATGTCAGCTCCAATATTGGGACTTCCAGATTTCACCCTACCTTTTATCTTGTACACTGATGCAAGTTTCATAGGTTTGGGTGCTGCTTTACAGCAGAAACAGATAATAAATGGAAAATTATCTGAAGTAGTTATCTGTTATATATCCAGAACATTAAGAAAAACAGAATTAAGGTATGGTGCCACACAGCTAGAATGTTTAGCCGTGGTTTGGGCTTTGGAGAAACTTCATTACTATCTGGAAGACCAGAAGTTTGAACTTATAACAGATTGCAGTGCAGTAAAATCATTACTAAACATGAAAACACCTAATAGGCACATGTTTAGATGGCAAATAGCTGTACAAGAGTACAGAGGAAGAATGACAATCACTCACAGAGCAGGAACATTGCATTCAAATGTGGATTTATTATCCAGAAGTCCTTTGCCAAATGATGCTGACAACCCAGCTAATGTACCTGAAAATGAGGTTATACATATATTTGGGATTTATATAGTGGATTTAGAAGAAGAGTTTATGCAAACTATATTGGAAAATTATTCATCTGATAAATATTTGTCTAAACTATCTACCATTCTTAATGATCCAACAAATGCCTCCATGAGTGCATTAATTAAAACCTTGCCTCCAAAGTATAAAAATGCGTTGGAAAAAGGTAAACTATCAATTGAAGATGGATATATATATTACAGGAAAAAGTTAAGCAATGTAATAGTAATACCACCTTCTATGAAAGAGTTAATGTTGAGTACTTGTCATGATGACATCTTAGCTGGTCATTTTGACTTTAACAAAACATTAACCAGAGTTAAAAATACAGCCTGGTGGATAAACATGAAAGAGGATGTACAAAAATACATTGAAACATGTGACTCTTGTCAGAAATCTAAAAGATTAACTGGGAAGAGTGTTGGGTTGTTACAACAAATAGAGCAGCCAAAAGCTCCATGGGAAATTATAAACATGTATTTTGTAACTGGCTTGCCATTAGCAGGAAAAGAAAGTTTCAATTCTTGCTGGGTAATAGTGGATAGATTAACAAAAATGTGTAAGTTTATCCCTACCCATAAATAGGTATCTGCTAAAGACTTGGCGTTACTATGGTGGACTCAGATGATGAATACTGCTGGGTTCCCCAAAGCCATAATCTCTGACAGAGATCCTTAATTTACTTCAGAGTTCTGGACATCTTTGATGGAAGTATCAGGTTGTCAATTAAAATTGTCTACAGCACACCATCCACAAACTGATGGGCTGGCTGAGAGGATGATACAAACTCTAGAAGACATGATCAGAAGATATTGTGCCTTTGGATTAGAATACAAAGACAATGAGAAATTCACACATGACTGGGTAACATTAATTCCTGGCCTTGAATTTGCTTATAACAGCACAACTCATTCTGTAACAGAGAAGAAACCATTTGAACTCTGGCTGGGATATGTACCAAATACCCCAGTAAATCATTTAAATAAACTACCAAGGTTGGATATACACCCTGGCACTAAATCCTTTATTCATATGCAACAAATGTGTAGAAAGAATGCAGAAGAATGCATCCAAAAAGCATTTGAATATGAAAAGAAAAGGTGGGACAAATCTCATAAAGAATTTGAATTTAAAAAGGGAGATGAAGTCCTTATATCAACACTACATTTTAACTTACAAGCTAATGTTAAATTAAAGGATCCCTTTGTAGGACCTTTTGTAGTAAATAAAATGGTTGGGAATAATGTAGTGGAAGTCATATTATATGCTCCATATGATAGGAAACATCCAGTTTTCCCTATCTCATTATTGAAACCTTACCATGCAAATGATCCTGACTTATTTCCAAAAAGAAGGGGAAGGCCTAAAAAGCAACCTGAAGAAATTGTGGAAAAAGCAGAGATTGAAAAAATACTCAAGAAAAGAATCCTTACTAAAGAACAAGGAACTGAGTATTTACTAAGATTTAAAGGGAAATCAAATGAATTTGATAAATGGATACCTGAAAAAGAAATTTCTAATTTATCCACCCTTCTTAAAAAATTTAAACAGAAATAAATTTCTGTTCAACCAGCTGAGGGGTTAAAAAACCAGTACTCATAATATTTTATTATGTTTTATTTCTTTAAATTTGAATCTTTAATGCTACAGATTTATTCTGAATACCTGAAAATTACAAATTGATGAAATAAAATGTATAACTTATCATTTTTTTTATTGTTTTTTTTGGGTGGGCGAGTGTCAGCCTGTATATCTCCAGGACTGAGTAAAAATTAATTATAAGTTATGTTAAACACATGAACTATACATGGGAATAATAAATAAGAGTACACAAATAGTATACATAAGTAAAATTATGATAATACACAAAAAATGCCATTATAACACCTTATATACACGCATATATCCACCTTTTATAGGTCTTATGTACTTAATATTAAGTTGGAATATGTTAGGGTAATCTTAAGAACCTTAAGTATAAGGCTACATAATTTTTAAGTACACTTAAAGCTGTTATATTCATTGTTTTATGCAAAAAACAAGAAATGCGCTTTATTTCACTTAAAAGTTGACTATATGCGCTATAAAATTGAGAATATCATAATTGCGCTTTGACAGATCAATTGGGCTCATTTAGAACTATTGATTTGGCTATTTAAATGCATAAAAATAACACTTTTCAAATTTGGTGTTTTTTATGCCAGAAATGGCTTCTGTGTACTGACCACATACTGCCTGCTTTTTTCCCGTGTGAATAGCTTCATTTTTAGCAAAGTTAGCTTTTTCAAACTATAATTACCCCACATTCTACGCCCACTGTGGGGAAACACACTAAAATAGGCGACAGGCGCTTATTTAGTGTCCTAGCTTAATTAATAAAGCATTGGCCTTGTTTATATGCACTAATTTCATTAATAACCTCACTCTTGGCACTTTATTTCATCACCACGCTTAAATTCGCCTAATTTTAGTCAAGGATTTACCCATGCAAGCGCCTTCCAAGAACTGCATGTAGTTACCCCACATCTCACGCTCTATTTTAAGTTTTTGGGTGGTTTCTCAGTCAATTTTGGTTATTTTTGAATGGGAATTTCACGTAGTATAATGTCAGGATTAGCCCCATTATTTCTACAGTCAATCCCCCTTATTATTAAGCTATTATTAACCTTAAAAAGTCTCCTTTAGTCATTAATATTATTGTTTTATACGCATATACTCTCTTTTTGTCTTTTTCTTTAATTTTGATGGATTTCCCTTATTATTACAGGATTTTGGCGGTTGTTACTCTTCTAATTATGTCATGGGTTACTGGGAATGTTGATGGGCATGTCTATTAGTTGTTTAGAGGCGTCATTAACTGTGTATTGGGTGGTACATCAAGGTAATCATTGGGGAACTCAATGTGTATAAAAGGAGGAGGTTTTTGGGTTGTATTTCTTCATTCTTTATCATTACAATTTAACCAATATAACCAAATCAATTACAATACATATCAATTAGTACTTTTATAAGACTTTTGAATAGTATCTGAATTTATATAATCTATTTTTCTACCAACTATAAAGATTGTAAGCCATATATAAGAATAGTGAGAATTATATTACTGAGACCTTTATATTTGATTATATTTTACAACTTAGTGGATTAAAACTACAGTATTCATATAGGACCATTAAAATCTTCTAGACAACTGACTATTCAAGCTAGTTCACGTCCTTGTACTTGACCTTAGCCTGTCACATACGGTGTGCAAGTTAGATACTACTGCATTATGGGGCAACAAAAATATTTTGCCGGGCACTGTACAATCCTTTGTTAAATATGCAAGTATTACTTCAGTACAGGCTCAGTTTGTGAACACTGAACTATTATATACATATTTAATTTAGTTTTTATCACCAGTAACTTATAAGTGTGGTAATGGCAATCAATATGAGTCAAATGATGATAACGAGCAAATAATTTTGTGACTCTAAACCTTGCGCAATCACTGAAATCTTAAATTAATGTGCACTTTACAATTGTTCCCTTAAATATGTATATAATAGTTCAGTGTTCACAAACTGAGCCTGTACTGAAGTAATACTTGCATATTTAACAAAGGATTGTACAGTGCCCGGCAACATATTTTTGTTGCCCCATAATGCAGTAGTATCTAACTTGCACACCGTATGTATTTGCACTACGCACCAAGTAAGATATCCCTGATGGGGATATCCAGCGCGAGTTGGGGATATTTTAGGGGGGGACATAAGGTCAGAGAAATAAATGTAAGAAAAGTAGTTGCAAGAAAAATAAGTGCGAGAAAAGTAAGTGTAAGAAAATCATTTGCAACCATGAGAAATTTTTTTTGAATAAATTGAAAAAAAATAATAAAAAATAAAAAATGAAGTAAAAATCAATTTTTTGAGAAAAAAAAAATAAAAAAAAAAATTCCCATGGCTGCAAGATATTTCACTTACACTTATTTTCCTCACATATTTTATTTGCACATATTTTCCTGACCCATATTTATCTCGCACATATTTTTCTTGCACATATTTTTCTATCCTTATGTCCCTCCCTAAAATATCTCTAGCTCGCACCGGATATCCCCATCAGGGATATCCTACTTGGTGTGTAGTGAGTAGTAGTTCCTCTAACACAGGCACCGATCTCAACAATTTCAAGCCAAAGGTAATTTATAACATTCTCATCTGTTCAAATTCCCTATTTTTCTTCTTCTCCACCCTAACGTTACTAACAGTACAATCACTCACTACAAACCAAGTAAGATATCCCTCATGGGGATATCCAGCGCGAGTTAGGGATACTTTAGGGAGAGACATAAGGTCAGAAAAATAAATGTAAGAAAAGTAGGTGAAAAAAAATAAGTGCGAGAAAAGTAAGTGTAAAAAAAATCATTTGCGACCATAAGAATTTTTTTTTCAAAAAAAAACTGTAAAAAAACAGATAAAAATAAAAAATGAAATAAAAAATCATTTTTTTTTGGAGAAATAAAAATTAAAAATTTTTCCTGTGGTTGCAAGATACTTTTCTTACTCTTATTTTTCTCACATATTTTTTTTGCACATATTTTCCTTACACATATTTTTCTCGCACATATTTTTCTGACACATATTTTTCTATCCTTATGCTCCTTCCTACAATATCCCCAACTCGTGCTGAATATCCCCATCCGGGATATCTCACTTGGTGTGTAGTGACTATGCACCAAGTAAGATATCCCTGATGGAGATATTCAGCGCGAGTTGGGGTTATTGGAGGGAGGGACATAAGGATAAATATGTGTCAGAAAAATATGTGCGAGAAAAATATGTGTAAGGAAAATATGTGCAAAAAAAATATGTGAGAAAAATAAGAGTAAGAAAAGTATCTTGCAACCACAGGAAAAATTTTTAATTTTTATTTCTCCAAAAAAAAATGATTTTTTATTTCATTTTTTATTTTTATCTGTTTTTTTACAGTTTTTTTTTGAAAAAAAAATTCTTATGGTCGCAAATGATTTTTTTTACACTTACTTTTCTCGCACTTATTTTTTTTTCACCTACTTTTCTTACATTTATTTTTCTGACCTTATGTCTCTCCCTAAAGTATCCCTAACTCGCGCTGGATATCCCCATGAGGGATATCTTACTTGGTTTGTAGTGAGTGATTGTACTGTTAGTAACGTTAGGGTGGAGAAGAAGAAAAATAGGGAATTTGAACAGATGAGAATGTTATAAATTACCTTTGGCTTGAAATTGTTGAGATCGGTGCCTGTGTTAGAGGAACTACTACTCACTACACACCAAGTAGGATATCCCTGATGGGGATATCCGGTGCGAGCTAGAGATATTTTAGGGAGGGACATAAGGATAGAAAAATATGTGCAAGAAAAATATGTGCGAGATAAATATGGGTCAGGAAAATATGTGCAAATAAAATATGTGAGGAAAATAAGTGTAAGTGAAATATCTTGCAGCCATGGGAATTTTTTTTTTTAATTTTTTTTTCTCAAAAAATTGATTTTTACTTCATTTTTTATTTTTTATTATTTTTTTTCAATTTATTCAAAAAAAATTTCTCATGGTTGCAAATGATTTTCTTACACTTACTTTTCTCGCACTTATTTTTCTTGCAACTACTTTTCTTACATTTATTTCTCTGACCTTATGTCCCCCCCCTAAAATATCCCCAACTCGCGCTGGATATCCCCATCAGGGATATCTTACTTGGTGCGTAGTGTTGTAGTAGTGGGTGTTTTTTCCCCTATTCGGTAATAATATCACACTTGCACACCAAGTGTAAGAATTATGTATATATCTAAGGGATGTTGTTACATAGTATGAGACATCAAAAAAATTTGAATTGAAAATAGACAAAAATAGCATCACCGGCGTGCACCTAACACTTTTGGTTGAGTGTGCCGTTGTGTCCTAATATCGTCCCAAAATATAACTACACTAATTCTTACAGATATATACATATTCGATATTGGTTTACGAAGTGCTTGGATACGATTTATCCTAACATCAATAAGCCTTCGATTCTTTTGTGTGTTGCTCCTTCTGAATAACAAGATACTGTAGTTATTAAAGTGTGGCTTAGTTTTAACAACACACAATTCAAATGTATGAAACAGACTTCATCTTGAGCATACTGGTATGATATATGAGATAAATAAAGATAAAAATGACGATTAGAAACGAGTTTTTGATGAGATTAACTGGAAAACATTGATGTGAATGATTCGATCTATACTTGCATGACACCAATGCAACATCCTCTACAAGTATGACAGCATAATCTTTCGAAAGACTCTCTTATCAGAGTCGAATTCTCAAAACATGTTTTTCTGCGTAAAATATTGATAATTGACGTAACCACATCATGTTATTGAATCTCACAAGTTGGACTCATATTGATTCCCTTTATAAAGAACACTGAATTAATCCTCTTCAATTATTTATACGTTTTTGATATTTTTGAGATATTTTATTTCAATTACTTATGTACCTCTGAAACTCGCACCTCTTTATGTTGAGAAGCACAACTCTGACATGGAAGGAGTTGATGAATAAAATAGAAAAAAAAAACCTCGGCAAGAATCAATATTATATTCTATGATTGTATCTGTCTATAAAAATTGCAAATATTGTTGGAATTTCTTTCGTTCCAACTTGAATCCATTTCACATATTTTTTTGGAAATTTTAATCATTTTCATCTTTCGATATAAAACAATATGTTCATCAAGCATTTATACGTCCAATTGTCTTTGCTCTTCTACATTTTATTTTCTCATTCTGAAGACCCTATAATATGTTTACCAAATGCCGAAAAACTAGTAAATGAAGGTGTATCTACACAATTAAGCAATTTTAAGTATGAAAAAGGTGTCTGTACTGCTGAGGCAGTAGCCGAAAATAAAACTGAGAAGCATGCAATAGTCGACCTTCTTTACGGGAATCACATAATTCATCAGATTTTCTTAGAACCATTTAAAAAAGGCGACTTGGTATTTTGCGTCCCGCTTCCCCTGAAGGCAGGCTTTACTTCTGTGTATCATTTTCATAATGAAGATAATTGGTAAGCTATCGATATAAATTAATTTTTTTACGGAATGATACACTTATTTGATCATTTAGGGTGAAACTTCAAAGGCCTTCTGAAGAATCTTTGAGGCTAGGTGCAAATTTGGACGCAGAAGTTGATGCAAACATGCAACCATCAGCTTGTTGCTGTATTCAATGATAATTTTATAGCGACGTTTTGAAGATATTTATATGCCAATGTGTTAGATCTCATTTGTGTTTAGAAATCTATCTATTTAAGTGCATACTTATTTATCTCATTTCTGTGGTTAGTGAAAATACAAGTATTATTTATTTATTATGATAGGCTATTTGTCCAGCTTTGGGATCTTTGATGAATGATGATTCAAGCAAAACTATATTTATTGCATGCTCTTAACACTGTATCAGTCTACCATCATCATCCCCTTAATTATCAAATCATTTATAATAATAATAATAATACTATTATAATTATGATTATTATTATTTTCATTATTATTAAGAGGTATCAAATATGGCAAAAAAAATACATCGTGCAAGTCTAAGGCATATTATGGCGCTTAAAAAAACTTTTAATGGTAGCTGGGATGATTTTTATGGAGATTGGAAATACCAATCTAATTTTATATAGTTTTATTATTAAAAGAATGGATGGTTTAATGCGAAAAATGGGCCAAGATAAAACATTTTTTTTTAAAAAAAAAATTATATTTTCAGGCTAAAAAAAATATGAAAATGAAAGTCAAGAAGCTCAAGAACATTAGGAAATTTTTTTATAATTTTTACTATTTTTCTTATATTTTTCATTATTTTGTAAAGTTTACTAAATATTATTAATTTTTGATAAATTACTTTACTTCGATGAGTTTTTGCTGGAAAAATAGGGCTGTTCAGACTAAAAAAACTAGTTGGGAATATAAAGGAGAAGTATCTCTTTCATCTTTAATTTTTCTAATTTATTTTAAAAAAGTTTTTAAGGTTTTAATTGAATCTGGAAGTCCAGACAAGCTCTGGACCATCTCCAGATAAGCTCTGGCAGGGAAAGCTGGGCACATGACTTGACTATGCATATAAAGGCTGTATACTTGAAATTAGGAGGATAATAAATTTATCTAACAATCTAACTATTGAAAATAACGCATAAAAATTAACCACCATCCTCACATTGACATAACATTTCATAAATTGTAATACACTTATAAAATAACACTTTTATATAACTCATCATTAATTTTACATAAAAAATCAAAAATATATACTTAAAGGGTATCTTTGTAAAGGTCTCAACTTCAGGGACTCATCTATACCATCTTTTCATAAAAATAAAAGCTTTATGTAAAATAAATATTCAATCATTTAAATAAATTTTCTAAGTACAACTTTAATGTTGTATTTCTTCATCCTATCTTTAAGAACACCGATTGGAAATCTCTAAACCTTTAATAGAAATTAGTCAACTAGTCATTTCATATCAAGTAGATGTTTAAGATTAGTAAATTTTGAGCTCTATATTTTAATTAAATGGACAGGTCTTTTCTTAGGTTTATCAAACTCCCTTGGATTCTGCTTTCAGCAAGGCGACTATAAGAGTCTTTCTACATTGGTGGCACCCAACATTGGGTTTGAATTCTGTAGAATTTAACAAAATTACTTGATATTAGGACTCTCATAGCCTGAAAGAGGCTTACTTTTACAAACATTTTTTTCTTTAACATTTTAATCTTTTACTTTTGGGTTGTTTTCTGCTTCTTGATCTAGTCTTGCTGTTTCTGCTGTTCCTTCCATGGCATCAATAAGGATTATATGTTAGGATGGGCTCAAGTTTAATGGTGAAGAGGTTAAACGGTTTTTTACAAGGTATGAAGCTTCGGCTTCTGTTTGTGAAGCTTCTCATTTGGATATGGTGAAGTTGATCAGGTTTTTCATTTTGGAAAGAGAGGTGGAGAGAGAGGTCATTGCTATGGATGGTTTTAAAAAGTGTAATTGGTTAAAGTTGTCAAAAGAGATTGTAGATAGATGGGGTTTTAGATATACTATGGTAGACTTGAGCAAGATTTTCTGTGACTGGAAAGCTAAAGGTGAATTATCAACTATGGTTAATTATAAAAATATTCATGGACACTTTAATGAAGCAGTGAAATATTTTATTTTGATGAAGGAGTTAGGCCATTCAAATCAGGCTAAAGATTAAATTTGGTCATTATTTAGCAGGGAATTCAGGATGGATGTCTTAAACGAGCTTTCAAGAGAAGAGTTTATGAAGGATCTACCAAATTGAGAACAGAAGCTGTGGGCTCTAGAGGTCATCAAGGAGTACATTTGAGCATATCAAAACTTATGGCTTTAAATAAATATCAAGAATATTGAACACAGTATGTTAGCAAGGTTAGTGAGTTTTTGGATGGTAATAACAATATTAGGGGGTGTCAGTTCTGGAAAATCTGCACTTATTTAAGTGCAGATTTCCAAAACACACTAGCCCCAACACTTGTGGATTTCAAAATGAAATAAGTCACTTATTTCACACAAATCCACACTTTCTCAACCAAAAGTGCTTATTTCACCATCAAGTCCCATTTCACTGATTTTTCAGCATCATCCTAATCATACAGATCACTCCGCAGCATAACACTTCATAACTCAAAACATTGTACATCATTTACATTTTCATATCATATCATATAAGAGTCATGCCTTCCTCACTTTCAAATCGTGATAAATTACATAAAGCAATGACTTTCATGGCTCTTGAAATGCTCTTGGACTCTTATTGCGATTCTGATTCTGATCTAGAAGAAGATTTTGTCTTTTTATCAAAAATGGCCATGAAATGTTACCTTTTCCCATAAAGCCTCAAGTACATCATCCAAACACTTCTTAACCTATATACACCCAGTTTTAGACAGTTGTTCAGGACTTCTACTTAATTTTTCCTTAAATTGCTTGAGCTTCTTCAGCATCATCCCATATTTTACAATAATTCTCAAAAAGAACAACGACATCCTTAAATTCAATTGGCCATCACACTATTTTGTTTGGGTTCCAATGGTAACAGAGCCACTTTGAAACATTTAGAAAATGTCTTTGATTTAGGGTATGGTTCAGTTAACACTTATATCAAAGATGCATCACTGCCATCAACTCCTTGGAATCTCAACCTCTCACCTGGCCAACAAAAGAAGAGTGACTTGAATCATCTCTGGTTATGCAAGCAGAGGGTTCTCAGGGTGTATTGGTTTTGTTGATGATACTACTATTCCTTTGAGCCAGAAACCTGCTCAAGGTGGAAACAATTACTTTGAACGTAAAAAGAGTTAGATTATTTTTAACACCTTTCATTCTCTTTTAAAATAACACAAAAAACTGTATCTTCTTTATAGATATTCAATTTCCGTTCAGCTTATATGTGACGTTAACAAAAAATTTATATCATTCTTTTCTTGCTATCCTAGCTCATGTCATGACTCCTAGGTCTTCCAAAATCAAACAAAATTAATTTAACTAGAAAAACAATTTATCAATTTAAAAGTTAAAGCAATTTTAAATGTCCTCATAATATTGGCCATTTTTTACACATTCCATAATGAAATCTTTTTTTTTAAACTTTCTTGTTTTTCCAATTCACAAGTAGCCATTTCTCTTTGAAATTGACGTTCATTTACTTTTTCCATCTGCTCTGCCTCAATTTTTTTTCTTCCAAATATAAGGCTTGCCAATCTTTCCTTAGCACATTATCAAACTTCACCTTCTCAAAGTCAAGGGCATTTTTTGCAATACAGCTTTTTGCTACAAAAAGAGAAATGAAAAAAATAATATAATGAATAAGATATATAGTAAAAAAATCTTAATTATATCTTTTATTTCAAAATAGTCCTCATGGGAGCCAATTGAGTTTGTTGAAGTATTACCATGTTTTAAAAGATGGTTCAAGTTCATTGAAGTTGAGGATTGTTTCTTTATTTTGGAGCTTGAACAAGAGGCTTCAGGAAGTTCATCTAAAGCAGCTTCTAAAGCGGGATTCACATTTCAAAAATTGAGATTACTTAATGGAGTTTGAGTTTGAGTAGGAGGATACTAGAAAGAAAGAGAAATTTAGAGAAGAATTGAAGAAAAAATAAAAAGTAAACATACATTTAAATTTTGGGGCTCTGAGGATTCAGATCTGCTGCAATATAATTGTTCTGCTTGATAGTTGGGATCATCTTCAGCTGAACTATGGTTGGCAGGTGGAGGGGATTGATCCTTTTGATGTACAGGTATTTCAGGAGGATTAGTTGATGGTTGAGATCCAGAGGTTATATCATTAGTACACCAGGTCAAAAGTTAGATGACTTGCATTCAAGTGGTTGTTTAGTACCTGTGGTCTCACCTGAGTCAAACCTGTGTTAAAACTTTGGTGGGACAACTTTTCATCATGACACATAGCTCATAGCTGAATCATTAGGACCAATTTGAATTCTTCATATAGTGCTGCTTGCATAATTCCCAACAGGCAATAGATCATACTTTGGTGTCTAAAATACATATATTGAATTCATAATGGATATTACAAAGGTGACTGATATGCACCAGCTATATTACTTAATGACATTATACAGACAGTATCTGATAAAACACCATCTAAGCCACTTGGATTGAGAGTTCTTTAATAATGTCCAATAATATCTTTATGAGTAATAATAACATTTTTAGACCATAAATTGTAGCACCAAAATGTTTTGAATCCTGCTTTTGAGAAAGGATTTTCTATTTTTTTAACAGCATCATACAATTCAACTAGAATAAAAATTTGATCTGGTAAAATTCTGTGACTTCCACATTCTCAAAAAAAAAACTCCAATCTTGTTGCCTCTTGATATTCCCATAACCTTGTTGTTTTGAGTTTAATTAGAAGTATTTACCACCAATGTCTTAGTATTGGAGATCAGTAATTTTAGATTTTAAAAAAAATTTAAGCACCAATGAATTTATCTTTTTAAAAAATGTATAAAAAAGAAATTTTTCTATAAATCTTGTTTAAATATTCCGGCCATAAAGCATATTCTTCACAGAGCAATATAACAGTTTATTTTGAAGTCTTTCCTTTTTCTATATTGAAAAAATCTTTAATTTGTATTTTAAATCAATTGTAATTCATCTCAAGAAAAGATTGAATATTTACTATCATGATGAGCATTTCCATTAACATTTTGTCCATTTCAAATAAAAACAAAAAATAATGTAAAAAATTATGGGTAATAAAAAGAATTATGAAAAAATGAGTCTATTAATATTGTGTGGGATAGATCTTAAAATTTAATTCATACTCTCATAATCCCAAGCTTCCTCTGATGATGCTTGGCCAAATATTTGCAGACCTTCAGGAAACTTTTGGGCTAAGTGGACATTAGGCTTGATGTGAATTTGTTGCCAAAATTTTCCATGGAATTTTTATACTCCTTCAGCTAATCATGAAGAGATATAATTTCATCTTCATTGATTTAAATGTAAGTTAAAAGGTTTTTTATTGATACAAAAATGGAAATACACTTAATTAAATTCTTCTCTTTACTTTCAGAATTTTCTATATTCACAACTAGAAACAAAGAAACCACATCATAATTTTTTTTTTAGAAAAATTCATTCTTCTGCCTTGAGATTTTTTCCAGTCTTCCCTAAATGGTGTGGAACAAAGTTGAACCATGAGGTAATGAGTGTATGAAAAATAAAATTTTGAACCATCATTAAATCCTTAGTACTAAGATCCAAATAAGAAGTTAAATCATTTGGTGTTGCAACAGATCCCCATTTGATTTAAGGTCTAAAACAGGCAGAAAATTCCTGAAATGTGGACTCTAAGGAAGATATTTATTAGGGAAAATTTTATCTAATTATGATTCATCTATAATTACTTGAACTATCTACATCAGAACTATATTTTTCATTATATGAGCTGGGTCCAACACCTAGTGGATTAGAACTTCCTGATGGCCCAACAATTTTTAGAGCTTCTTTTGCCTTCTCTCAACAAATATCATCATAAGATAATTTTTGCTTGAGGTCTGTTCTCAGTGGTGGTATCACTATGCAAACTGTACTCTCTTTTTTCTTCTTTTACTTGAGTCATGAGAGGAATAATTTGAGGGGAAAGATGGTATTTTTGAAAAAAATTCTTTTGTGTGAATTCTGTCTTTGAGTGTGAACCTTTCTCTTTCTCTGTATTGTAGTTTAGTAGTCTTAGTCAACATTGTGTTGTTTTCTATTGTTTTATATGGTACGATTTGTCATATAATGAAGCCTCTTCTTGCTGTTTCCATTTTCCCCATTAAAATTTTTTTCTCTGTATTCTCTTTATCACTTCCATTTCTCCCTCCTGTACACTGCTTCCCCCTTGGCTAAAACTTAAATTCCTTGAATTTTTTGGGGATAATAGAGTCCTTTTTCCAGGTTCTTTCCTTTTACTTTCTGCTTATTCTTTTCATCCTAACCACAGAAACTCATCTTTTTTTACCTTCTTGTTTCATCACATGCTTTTTTGTAGTTGTTGTAAGGTGCACAATTGCTGATTGACCTATTTCTAGGTATGTTTGTTTTTGAAATGATATACAAGTATTTTTACCTCTATTATCTTTATCCCCTGCATTGATCCCTCCTGTTAACTTCTTCCCCATTGGCTGCATCTGACAGTACTTGCTTCATGTGGGGAGAATAGAGTATTCTTTCCATTTTTATCACATGCTTTGTTGT
Organism: Hemileia vastatrix; assembly: GCA_030280995.1. NCBI lineage: Eukaryota > Fungi > Basidiomycota > Pucciniomycetes > Pucciniales > Zaghouaniaceae > Hemileia > Hemileia vastatrix. The sequence goes on along the minus strand of JASXTE010000017.1, from coordinate 8,466,871 downwards.
AGTTTCTTTTTGAAAGGTGAAAAGTTTCTCATTGACATGTTTTTCACCTTCCCCTGTGCTAAAAAATCTTCATTGATGTCTTTTATATAATGATAAGGTCTGATAAGAAATAAAGAATCAGGGGAGATAGAGGATATTTAATTGTTTTGATTGAATATATCTTTCACAGGAAAGCCCAAATTAATCAATGGGTTATAGTCAGGAATAAGATTAATTATGTTGGGGAGTGACTCAAGTCCTTGGGAGATAGTTATTAGGAAATTAGAAAGAAAGAAATTCAAAATATTAATTAGTAGTGGAAAGTTGGTATCTTTTTGAGTTAATAATGTATCTTCAACTCATATGGAGGATGAATCCTGCCCTGGAAGCTAAACCCCCAACAGGAGAAAATAAAGTTTGATATCCTGAGAGGCCAATTATTGCATAGAGGATGTGGGAATTAGAAGGGCACTGTTTACTAATGTTAATATGAGTTGAATGTGCCCTAGCCCTGATAATATGTTATGTATGAGAGAGATGAAGTGAAAAAGGTTTCTCAATAAAACCTGGGAAGCTTCTGAAGTCAGATATGTGAAATTGAAGTAAGCTAATACAGATGGGAGAGGAATTATACAATGATTCCATCTTGAATATAAATTAATTATGAGAGGAAAGAAAATAATTCAGGAAGAAATTACTATTTATAAAAGACTAAAAACATTTCTTGGAAAAGTAAGTCACATGATTTGAATGATGAACAGATTTCCAATAATTTTCGGAGATTTTTCAATCACTCTAGGTTGAGATAAACCATCAGGAAATATGTCAGAAGCTAATATTAACTGAATTATAAATTTTTACATAGATTGAAGTCACAAGAGGTCCCACTTGACCAATGAAAATTTGAAAAATTAATGATTGGTTTTTTCATGTATAATTTGAACTTCACTTGTTTAAAATATGAATTAAGGTTTTCTCCCAAATTAAAAGAATAGATTAGGAAAAATTGAAAATTAAAAAAATACTGAAACTTCCACTTTTACAAAATAAGTAACCAAATATTTGACTTGTGAAAAATGCTTATGGACACATAAATTCATCCAGTAATTTTCTCATGTTTCTATTATCTAGTATTGAAATAAAAATGCAGGATCTGAAGGGCCTGGAATATGCTCTTACTTTAAAGTCCTGTTTTAAAAAACTGCACAAAAATGAGTTAAAATAAAAGTGGATCTCAGTCAAAGTATATGAAAAATCTATTATTGCACATGCCTTGTAATCTTACTTGATTTCTGTATAAAATTCATAGCACAGGTTCAACTTCTTATAGTCAAAAAAGTGTTAGTAAGTTTATGAGATTAAGTCTATCTAATAAAATAAGTTTCTTTTAATAATAAATATTATATTATATTTTTCCTCTGGAATTCTCTTAAAAAGTTTTAAATAGTAAAACCAGATTTTAATTCACTGAACTCAAGTTCCAGTACAAAGAAAAAAATTCATAAAGATACTCAACAATATATATTTACAAAAAACTTCAGCAACTTGAAGTGCTCTACAGTCATGCCCTGGGGTGCCCCACCCTGCCCCCCTTTCGGCAGCCACAAGGCCTTGCACAAGCCTCTGATAATAAAACTTACTTACCTCAATTTTTTCATTCTTACTTAGCATATTTTTATCTTATACTCTGAATTTTTTCATAGAAAGAAGTTTTAAAATGAATCAGATAAACTTTTCAACAAAAGTTTAAGGCAAGAAGTTGCCTCATGTTTTCATTAACAGCAGCTCAGAAAAAAAAAAGGCAAAATATGAGGCACCATGTTGCCCCATATTTCACTCTTTAATCAAAGGCAGATGTGACATACACTAGGGTTCATCTGAATAAATATGAGGTGGCATGCTTCCTCATTGTTTGCTTTCTGTTAAATATTGAAAGTAATGGGTAGGTTAGTTGCTTACATGCATACATGAGGCGACATGTCGCCTCATATATGCATGTGGGCAACTTGCTCTCTCAAATTGAAAAAAAATACAAATAAAAACTGAATATTTACTTTGCATACATGAGGCAACATGTCGCCTCATGTATGCAATAACAAAATATCAGAAAAAAAAAGAGGTAAAAGATGAGGCACAATGTTGCCTCATCTTTTTCTTGTTTGTCAAAGGCAGATGTGAAATACACTAGGGTGCATAGGAATAAAGATGAGTTAGCATTTTGCCTCACTGTTTGCTTCCTGTAAAATAGTGAAGCTAACTGGTAGGGTAGTTACTTACATACATAGATGAGGCAACATGTCACCTCATGTATGCATGTGGGAAACTTTCTTTCTCACATTTAAGAAAAAAGAAAAAAAAAGTAATATTCTAATTGCATACATGAGGCGACATGTTGCCTCACGTATGCAATAACAGAAGCCCAGAAGAAAAAGAGGCAAAAGATGATGCTCCATGTTGCCTCATATTTTGCTTGTTGGTCAAAGGCATATGTGACATACATTAGTGTGAATTTAACTTAAGATGAGGTGGAATGTTACCTCATCTTTAGGAAAATTTACCATGTCCTGGCGATATGAATAAATGCGCTGCATCATGTCATGAGGACATGGTAGATATTTTGTATGTACAAAAGTGTGCCAACATATCATTAAGGTACTATATTGGATTGAAACATTTTGGTTAGCATATGTAGGAGAACATGTAGCAGCATGTTGCCTCATATTTTACATATCCTGTATAGTAAATTATATTGTGATTGGATGGATGAAATGCTATTATGGGAAGGGTTTGGTGAACTTTTTAATTTTAGATGAAAGTATTATAGATGAGGCAGTTTTCAGATCTCTTCAGAGGTGCAGCACATGAGAAGCTAATAAATTTTCTTATATAGATAATGATAAATAAACCTATTCTTAAAATATAGAAAAGGTGAATCTGAAAAAATTGAAGTTAAACTTTCTAAAAGAAGAGAATTAATAGTATTGTTTATATAGCTCTAAAATAGTTATTATAAATTAACATCACATTTTTTAATTTGTGTAATGGAATAATCAAAATTTAATCATATTTTTTGGTCCCTGAAATTACTGGAGTTTTTAAAGATATCTGTATTCACTCTGATACTGAGGAAAGACAGGATGGGATTAGTGTCATAACTCCAATCCTATGGAGGAGTTCTTGTTTTACTTGACGTTTAAATAAACTTAAAAAATGGTGGATGTCTAAATTTCTTTCAAGTTTTCAATCTCAAACATATAAGTAAGCTATTAGGAAAAAGTTGATCAAAAATTGAAGGTCCCTAAACCCCCAGAAATGGAAGGTGTTCAGCCTTTTTCAGGGCCCAGGAGTTTTCCTATTGATGATATTGTTGATGAATATTTTACTGGGAAACTTCCAAAAGTCTTTCTAGAAGAAACACACAATTATAATTTGTCTGTGACAGAGTAGTTCATTTTTGATACTGAGAAAAAGGTCATTTTGGAAGATTTATCAACTTTTATAGAACTTTACTATTGTAAAAGTCAATCTACTTTGAAAGCAGAACAGCTTGAGTTTTTACAGAAGGATAAATTATCTCATTTATTTATACTAACTTCAGCTGTACTGTTTTTAACAAAAAAGAAATCTAGTTTTAATCCTTATTTTTCATCATAGCATAGAGCATACATGTAATCTGTTTAAATACTTTAAATTTTCCCTCCCTAAGTTTCTAAAATTACACTTTAACTAAAATAGTTATTAAAAAGTTTAAATAAAATCAAATTGAGTACTATAAGGTGCCTGATTAGCTAGTAATGTTTGGTGAAAGTACACTTTTTTCTCGCCTATTTATATTTTTATCTGCTCTTTCATACTTTTTTTTTCAAATCCTTTTGTTTATCACTATAGGTTAAAACCTCAAATGATCAACTCATTTATTTTTTTTTAGATTATGGTGAAGTATATTCCTAAAACTATGATTCAATTTTAAAAATTACAGGTTTCAGATTAATCTGAGTGAGTGCATTCTTTTATATATATATATATTTATAAAATTTCAAGTATAAGTCTATTTTTAAATTGAGATTCTAACTCTTATACCATAAAATATTCATCAATTAATTTAAAAAAATTCACATTATTTTCTAGAATTCATTTTGAGAATATGTTAAAATTAATAATATTATATTATTTCATGTAGTAAAATTTTCAATGATTAAATTAAACCCACACTTCCTTCACAAAAACAGGGTATGAGAATTTTATATGTTCTTTCATTGAATTTTGTCCTGGTAAAGTCTATGTTTCCAGCCTGCAGAAAGAAAATTATGAAAAGGTATTGCATGGCCTGAAATAAATGTTGTAAAGGAACTTAGTATGAATGACTTCTTGCCTGGAAAATGAAGCTAATATAGAACTTAGGCAAACTTTTTGAAAATTACTCAAGTTCAAATCAGATAGACAGCTTCAACAATAAGCATTGTGATATAATTTTTCTAATTTTTTTTTGGTACAGTGACATTCACAGTTTTGGTTTGGCTTGTAACTACTTTAAGCAAAAAATTTCCTTCAAAGGTTACTTCTGATGTTACTTTAAGATACCTGAAAAACCACTTGACTGCAAGTCGTCTAACTTTTGACCTGGTGGTAGTATTGTGTAGAAACCAAGAGTTTACATCAACTCAGGAGCCAAAAAGATTATCCATTTCTTCATAGATAGGACACATGACATTGAGCTTTTTGGAAACAGTAGTAATTCCAATCTCCAAATCATCATTGTCAATACCAAAGCCAGTCTCATTTGCAGTATGATGAGCCTTTTTATATTTTGATTGATAACCCTTAAATCTCTCCTTCATTTGTTTAGGATTGATATCGATTCTCCCCCTTGTTTTCTTCCTTACTTCATTGGCCATCAATAGGCGGTGTCAGTTCTGGAAAATCCACACTTTACTTAAGTGCGGATTTCAAACCAAATCAGCACTTAAATTTTGAAAAAAAGTCACTTATTTCAAAAATGGGTGTCAGTTCTGACCTCAAATCAGCACTTTTTTTGTGATTTTTTTTTTCAAAACCACATGTTGGCCACATCATCCCTTTCTTACCCATACCATTTTGTACTCTCCAAATGTCCTATTTGTGTACTTCATTCACTTGGGTCAGTATTTTGGTTTGTTGCATATTCATTTTTTTTTTGGAATTTATGGTGAAAATCTTTTTTTTGGATGGCTCATTGGTTTTCTTTCACCAGCTCAACATGAAATCGCATATTTTCTGAAATCACATATTTTGTCAGTGATTTTTTTTTTCATTCATCCCTCATATCCTTTTCCTATTCTCCTCCAACATGCCTCAAACAATTTGGTTTCATTCATTTTGTCATCTCATCTCTCCAGGTAAGTCACTTTATTCTTTTTTTTTTGATTTTTTGATTACTAATTATAATTTTTTTTTATGTTTATTTTATTTTTTTTATCTAAATTTTTTTTGTAAGTGGTTATTTTGGATTTCAATGGTATAATTAACCTTTTTTTTCTCTCCCTCTTTACTTTCTTTTTTAGCTCAATCACCCTACTCTTCATCCCTCCTTGGCATGGTCATTATCCCCCCTTTCCCTTATTTCACTTTTTTTGGCTCCATTTCATTGAAACACATACATTGCACATTCTTTATGCATTTCACTTACTCCATATTCAATTTCCCCACAATTCCAACATCAATCTTTCTCACTCTATTTTTCCTACTTTTCAATCAAGGTAAGTTTCATCTCCTTTTTTTCATGCCTATATGATATCTCATTCCTTTTATGAAAAATTCATACTTAAATATATGTATGACTCTTATCTGGATAACAGTGAACTTATAAAACTCCTTTTGATCTCATCTTCATTACCACTTTTCAAGTTTTTGTAAAATTTTGAAAATCAGACTCGGAATTATGGTTAGGTTAATTCAAATCTAATGTTCTTTTTACTGAAGATTCTCCTGAAGGCTACCTTTCATTTCCTACAAACAGATTAGAATTTGATTCAGTGGTTTCTGAGATATTAACTGTTAAAGTTGAGCCTTTTTTTTCCTAATTTAAATTTTTATTTCATTTTTTTATGTAACAAATTAGGGTTAGGTTTATTTAAATCACATGTCCTTTGACTGAAGATTCTACTAAAGCATATCTTTCACTTCCCACAAACAGGCTTGAATTAGGTTCAGTGGTTGCTGAGATTTTGACCTTTGAGTTGAGCCTTTTTTCCAAATTTCACTTGTCTTGTTTTACATTTTTATATTGCATATTTAGAGGATAAGGATTCTGAAACTCTTATATGATTATTATCTAGGCATTTCAATTATATAGGCATATATTCGTTGCTCACAAATATCACTAAAGCTCAAAAAGGTTAAGATTTTTGCTTATGGGACACTCTACCTTCCTTTAACTCTTTTCTTGCTCTTCAACTCAAAAAGCACTGTAATAAAGCATTTGAAAAAAATCATGAACTTGCAACCAAAGTTGGAATACCAAATTGGTGTGACTCCAAAAGGGAAGATATCAGCCACGAATAAATTTTATTTTCTAATTTTATTACCACTCATTCTGGATTCCACAATAGGAATGATGCCAATTTTCTTACTTTTGGTATATTCTCATATATCAATCCGATAACTGGCCAACCAATACCATCTCCAGCTAAAATCAAAGGACATGGTTTATATTTTCCAGACCACCGGTGCATCATTGATTTTGGTTTGGGAAATGGTATCATCAAAACTATTTTTAATTCTTCTAAGGATAATCATCAAACGACCAAAGCTCCTCCTGGTTTGGAATCCTGTCAAGATTTAACACATTTTGGTTGCTCATTTCAAATCAGTCATAAGTTGATTCAAAGAATCAATAAGGTAATGAAAGAAGGTAAAGTTAATCGATTTAAAAAAACTTTATCTAGATCCAAAAAGTATGGGGATTAGAGTTGTCATAGAAAATTTTATATTTTTTCATAAATTTTTAATAAATATTTTTTATGTATCGATTTCCTCAACTAAAGTAATGGGCCAACGACCTTGTGTTGTATACAAGGTAATCATGATAACATTTATTTGTTTCATGGGGTTCCTCTAGCTTATACCTGTGGAAAGTCCCAACCTTTTGTTTCTAGATTTGATCTGCATTTTGGCTTGAGGGATTGTCATTACTTTAAACTAGGGAAATTGATATATATTAGATATTTATTTAATAATTTATGTAATTATATTAAATTTAGATGACTTCCACCACTTACTTCAATAAAATGCAGGGGGGGGGGTATTGCCAAATTTTCAAATCTGACATGTGAAATTGATGACTTAGAAAAATTTTGGTGATATCCACCCCTTGCTTCAATAAAATGCAGGGGAGAGTATTGCCAATTTTTTAAAACAGATATAGAATTTTTTTGACTAGTAAATATTTTGGAGAAAATTTTTGTCGAGAATGTGAAAGTAATTGTTTCCACCTTGAGCAGGTTTCTGGCTCAAAGGAATAGTAGTACCAACAACAAACCCAATACATCCTGGGAAGCCCTCTGCTTGCATAACCTGAGATGATTCAAGTCGCTCTTCTTCTTTTGTTGGCCTGGTGAGAAGTTGAGATTCCAAGGAGTTGATGGCAGGGATACATCATTTGGTATAAGTTTTAACTGAACCATACCCTAAATCAAAGACATTTTCTAAACGTTTCAAAGCGGCTCCATTACCATTTGAACCCAAACAACATAGTGTGATGGCCAATTGAATTGAAGGATGTTGTTGTTCTTTTTGAGAATTATTGTGAAATATGGAATGATCCTGTATAAGCTCAAGCAATTTAAGGAAACATTCCTGAGAAGTCCTGAACAGCTGTCTAAAACTGGGTGTAGATAGGTTGAGAAGTGTTTGGATGGTGTACATGAGGATTTCTGGGAAGAAGGTAACTTTTTGTGGCCATTTTTGATAAAAAGACAAAATCTTCTTCCAGATCAGAATCAGAATCAGAATCAGAGTCCAAGAGCATTTCAAGAGCCATGAAAGTCATTGCTTTATGTAATTTATCACGATTTGAAAGTGAGGAAGGCATAACTCTTATATGATATGATATGAAGATGTAAGTGATGTACAATTTTTTGAGTTATGAAGTGTTATGCTGCGGAGTGCTGCGTATGAATGGGATGATGCTGACAAATCAGTGAAATGGGACTTTATGGTGAAGTCAGCACTTTTGGTTGAGAAAGTGCAGATTTAAGTGAAATAAGTGACTTATTTCATTTTGAAATCCACCAATATTGGGGCTAGTGTGTTTTGGAAATCTGTACTTATTTAAGTGCGGATTTGGTCAAATTTAAGTGCAGATTTGTAAGTGCCGATTCGCCAGAGCTGACACCCCCTAATAAGTAGCCATTAAACTTTGAAGAAGGTGGACATCCAATACGAGTGGAATTTTCACATCCAAAACATGCATCATAATTTGATTATGATGAGATAATCATCCTTTTTTAGCTGACCTGACTTTGATTTTTCAGGTGTGGGGCTTGCTTTATGAGGGGACTTTTGTGACGAAGCTGTTTTTTGAGTTACCTTTTGAGATTTGGAACATCTGGGAGGCATTATAGAATGGTACATAATAAGAAAAGAGATTAAGAGGTAGAAGAATTAAGTAAAAAAGAATGTAAACATGCCTGGTCAAAATGTTGTAATAAAATGTTGAAAATGTTAGGAAGGGGTGTATTCCGAGGATTAATGGGTAGGGAGCAAGGAAGGTCAGTGTGTCACATGTGACAGGGATGGAATAAGAAATGAAGGGATGTTGTGGCCAACATGTGGTTGTGAAAATAAACGGGAATAAATTGCTGATTTGAGGTCATAACTGACACCCTTTTTTGATATAAGTGAATTTTTTGCAAAATTTAAGTGCTGATTTGGTTTGAAATTCACACTCAAGTTAAGTGCGGATTTGGCAGAACTGACACCCCTTATTATGGTCAAACCACAAGAAGCTAAGAGAACCCATATGGGGAAGCCAGTTGCAAAAATTGAAGGAAATATCAATAATAAGATGGTCAATTATTTAGCTGACTTAACAAAGCAGTTAAAAATATTTTTTCTAGAGACTCAGAAAGACAATAGGCCACCAGTGGAATCATCATCTTCTTCTTATCTTCAATCTAGGGGCTATGAGAGGAGTAATTATGTCTTTAATGGCAAGAATAACCAATTTTCTGGTAACAATAATTCAAATGGAAATTTTAATGGTTGAAATGGTTTTAGAGGTGGTTATTGTGAACCAGGCTGTGCTATTACTATAACAGGAGGGGTTACAGAGCTTGTGATTGTTATTCTTTGAATAGGGACTTGCATGATGGTAGAGTCAAATTTGATGGAAAGGTCCATAAATTCCCTGATGGATCTTTTATCAAACCCAGTGAAGAGCAGTCTCCCTTGGATTTGGTAAGGAGGAATATGATGGGTGAAAAGAGGGATAGGTTTAAGGGATATCTTCTAATGAACAAAATGGTAAAGGTGAGGAATGTAATGATGGAAATGGTGGTGGAAAAGGTAATAAAGTTAAAGAGAAGGAGGTCAGTAAAGCCACATTTTCTACATATTTTGGTGGATTGCACTTGTGTTTTGTTGCTAGAGTCAATGGTAACTATAAGTCGGTCATCTAGAAGAAGGAGAAACATGGAAGAAGAAAAAGGAGAAGAAAGAAAAGAGAAAGAAGAAATACTATAACAACATTAATTTGAAAAATTTGAATTTGGGGAGTTACAAAACTTATAATGAGCTATTTTAGGGGATTATATATGGTAAGTCTTTTATTCTCTCTGCTTAAGTAAAAATTACTAATATTAAATACTCTTAAAGAAAACTTTATATTTGTATTTTTTTCTAGATTTTAAAGACAAGAAAGAGCCATGATAAAATCTGTAGTAAATATAACATTTTATATTAATAATAATATTAATAATGAAAATAAAAATAAAGTAATTAATAATTGGTGAGTTTACAGGGGGTTACCCAAGGCCTTTATATAGGCAAGGGGCCCTCTGAAGTGCCATATTAATGTATATACTAAGTAAGATTATATATAAATAAAATGCACCACGCAATATGGGGGGCGGACTTGCTAGCAAGTCCGCAACCTTGAACCCTAATTCATATCTTTTTCAGCACACATTGAGGTGGTGATGAAACCATCATGAAGAAATATTGAATTTACTTTGAAAACACCTTGAAACTGATTTGAACCTTCATTGAACCACAGTTGATTAATAGTTCAAAAAATATTCACAGCAGGAAAAAAGTGTGCACTAGATGTCTAGTGCTTTTTTTTGCTTCCTGAATTGATTCCTGGTAGAATTACAAGTGGGACTTCCATCTGATGCCTCCCTCCCCTAATTCTCCCTTATCTTCAATCTGACTTCCTATCCTACCCCCTTATCTCATTTCTAAACTTGCCATCTACTTACCCATTTTCCCTATTCCTTTCCTTCACAGTGAGAAAACAACTCTCCTCTCCTTCCCCCCCTCTCCCTTCTCTTCTCTTCATTTCTCACACCTCCCCCAGACCCTCACTCACCTTTCCCAGCCCACTGTCATTATTTAGTTTTATTTTACTTTGTATTTTTTTCATTTTTCATGTTTCTTCCCTACAAAAATCTTCCTTTTTCAACGATTGGCCACATTTTTTTAGTAAACACAAGCAACTCAAATTCTGAAATATGTATTTAGTTACATTATTTACCACTTGGAATGGGTTATAATTCCTCAAAATTTTATTCCTTGTTATTTCTAATTTATACATATTAATTATTCTCAAGTTTATAAAAAGTTGGCTACTTCCCAAGCCCTTGCATGCCTCCCCAACACTTTTTTCACCTCTTCAATCTCATCACTCACCTCCCCCAGAAAAATAAAGGAACTGGGGAAGGCTGGGGAAGGTGAGAGAGGGGCTTTACAGGGCTGGGAGAGGTTATAAAATCCCCTAACCCACTTCGGGAAGGCTGGAAAAGGTGAGCAAGGGTCCTTAAAGGGCTAGGAGAGTTGATAAAAGCCTCTCACCTACTACTCACAGCCCTACTTAGTCTTTACAGCACCTTGTTCACATCTCCAGCCAAATTAAGGGACTTGGGAAGCTGGGGGAGGTGAGCGAGGGGCTTTGAAAGTCTGTGGGAGGTAATAAAAGCCTCTCACTCACTTCTCCCAGCCTTCCTTAGTCTTTACAGCACCTCGCTCACATCTCCAGCCAAAGTAAGGGACTGGGGGAGGCTGGAAGAGGTGAGTGAAGGGCTGGAAAGATTGGGAAGGTGAGAAAGGGCTAGGGGAGGTAAGCGAGAGCTGGGGGATGTGGACAATAAACTGGGGAGGTGAGTAATAGTTTTAGAATGTGAGAGAAAGGCTGGTGAGGGCTAATGGAGGTGAGTGGGGTGAGTGAGGGGAATGGGAGGTGAGCGAGAGGTTGCAAAAGGGGTGTAGTTGTGTTAAAAGTGAAAATAGAGTGGAGGGGAGTAGTGAGGAGGGCTTAAACATAGATTTTGAAGCTTAAAGGGTGTAGCAAATGTATCAGGAGGGCAATAAAAGGGTGGTGAGTGGTAATAGAATTAACAGAAATGAAAAAGCAGAAAAATTTGTGTGGAGAGATTGAGAGGTTGTCCATTGAGGTAGTGAAAAATGGAGTGTGAACTTTGTTCTTCGGGCGAACATCAGAGTCCACCCCCTCAATCTACAGCTCTATTCTGCCGATATGGAAAATGATTGATAATTATTTTTTATTGATATTTTTTAACGTAAACCTATAGTTTATACGTCTTTATTTTATATTTTTGATTTACAATGCACTTTAAGACTAAGAAAGTAATATAGTAAAATAATTGATAATGAAATACTATTTTGCTTTTTTACACAATAATTCACAGAATTCTTTTGATAACTATACATGATATAAATAAATAATATAATAGGAAAATTGTAGCAAAAAGTTAAAAACTAGAATAAAACATTTAAAGAAATTTTAAACTATTGAACTTATGTATTTTTTGAGTTTATTGTATTTATTTTTAAATGTAATAGTAAAATATGTTGGTTAGATTAAAAATAGCTTTGAATTAAATTAAATAATTAGGGTAAAGGTTGAGGAAAAGATTTATCCACATATATAACCATTTAGGCTTATTTCTTGTTTTGTGATTGCTATATATAACTGGATAATTGACTGTAATAACTGCAAATTTAAAAAACTTCAATAAGTTATCTACCTCAATATATTTATGATAATCTATTCAGTAACAGAATAAAATATCTGAGTCCTTTCTTTTACTAATTTTTTTTCATTTCAATGACTATATACATTTTCAAAAAAATTATTTATCATGTTTTTGGTGGAACTTAGATTGAACTCTCAATGCAATCTTGTTTCCAAGTGTGGTTCATAATAATTTAAGCCATGAAAAAATTTATACTTTTTTAGAAGTTTTATTAATTACTTTTAAATATAAAAATAATTATATTTTTATATCAAAATATTTATATTAAACACTTTGAAGTTCTAAAAATAAGTACATATTAAGAATTATTTTTAGATAATATTATATTAAAAAAAGTTTTAAGTTGATTATATATTATTATGATATGATTTCTTTCCATATTACGTATTACAAAACTACCTAAAAATCAATTTTATACAACTATATTACATAAAAAAGATATCAGTTCTTCTGCTTAGATTTAAAGTACTTCAAAAAAACATTATTTTTGCCTTAGGTACACATTATATAGAGTATTCAGAGCATCATATTAATTTTTTAGACTTACACATTTAAGTTGAATGGAAGCCTCACAGGATAAAATTGGTCATTTTGTAAAAAAAAAAATAAGTAAATATCTTTTAAATCAATATATATTTTTATAAAAAGTCAAATTTTAATATTTATGTTCAGTTTAAAATCTGTTATGAAGATTTGAAATATTGCTATTTAAATTATTTTTATAACAATATAACCATTCCAGTATTGCTTTGTGATAAGGCCAATTTCAAGAAAATTTTTAAATTCTTCTGTTTAAATAAAATATCAAAGGGATTGTTTTTCATACACTTAGAAACTGAATAGAAACATCATATAAGATCTACCAATCAGCATAAATATCATAATTCCAATAAATCATTGATAAATCTTGAACCCATATATATAATTTTACAATTGCGTGTAAGTGTTCAGTTGTGAATTACTCCTATCAAAACTTTGATTCTAATGACTAAAAAAGCGTACCTGAAATGTTTCATTTAATTTATTTTTCAAAACCATAGAATTGAAATATTTTTTCTTTTCATTTAAAACATGGAATAATATTATTTTTAATAAAAAGATGATTGCCTTTACAGCTGCTTTTCTACATGGGTATAATCTAAATTACCTATTGTGTCTTTTTTACAAAATGAATATCATATAATAGTTTTTTAATTTGAAACTGATAGAATTATGAAAAATTACCACTTTTACCTATTTAATTCAGTTCTTGAACAATAATACAATCAAAATATCTACCTGAAGCACATTTTTTAACATGAGATCACTTTTCAAATTATATGGTGCTTATTCCCAGGTTGACACTGAAATTATCCCACAATACAGCATTGAAGCAAAATCAAGTACTAAAATTAAAGTTTAAATAAATTTATACTACTTTGTTTTAATTATCTTTAAATTTTTACATCTAGCTTGAATTTCAGTCTTTCATATGAAAAATTCACTAAGTAGTGATTAATTATTTCAACTCATGAGATTACTCTACCAAATAACCATATTTACATTGAATTTTGATGAAATACATCATGAAGAGTTCCAGAAAATCATATGTGTATTACATTGAATAAATTAATATTGTGAAAATTCTTAGTAGTTGAATATTCGATAGAAAAAAAAAGAGCAAAAAGATATTTCCTTTTAATTTTAATCATCTTCTTGCATACAAAAATGGAAAAAACTGGATTAAAATTCACTTTTATAAGAATTATACTTCTTTCTAGACATATAATTAAACAATTTATCAATTATTAGTGCTAAGTGTAAAGAAGATATTAGAGAACTTCATTGAAACAGAAATTATGAAAACATATTTCTATCTTTTATTTTTCTTAATTATGAGTCTTTTCACAGTATTCTAGAATAGAAACTTGAGAATTTTTATGGTTCAATATTTTTATTAAATAATTCCATTGAGTTTAAAATAATTATATTGCATAATAAGAAATAATAAAAATACAAAAAAAAAATATCAGGTAATATGGTTTAAATTAAAAAATAAAAGCTTCAAATTCTTGGTTAAAAGGAGTTATCATTAAAGAGAACCACTGATATTATTTTATATTTTTTCAAAAAAAATAGAATAAAATAATTAGAGAGGTTAAAAGTGATGTTTTTGAAATAAATAGTATAATTTTCAGTCTTTTAAGTGATCAGGTGAAATTCAAAATGAAAATGAAAATGAGTTTTGTGAAAAAAATTCTGTGAATGGATCAGATTATTAATCTTCCCTTGTTATTATTTCTATAAATTATTTATTAAACTTTCACTATTACTCAAGCACAGACTCATCCATGTTTGGTTAAGAGCCCAAGATGAGTTCAAAGTAAAGTTCAGTCTGAGTTCAGTCTGAGTTCAGTCTGAATTCCATCTGAATTCAAGTTGAGGACTTGCTAGCAAGTCCCCCCCAAATATTGCGTGGTGATGCAACCAATTTTTAGTAAGTGCAAGGGGAAGCCCATGATACAATAAACTAAGATACATGAGTAAGAACCCAAAATTGAACAATTGAATCCCAAAAAGTAAAAATAAATTAGTGAGTAATTAAATAATTTTGAGACACATAAAAACAACTAATTTAATTTAAAACATGTCTTATACCTTTTTAATTAATAACCAATTTAAGTGAAACATAAAAATAAACTATTTCAACACATAAGAATAGTAAAATTAATTAATTTAGTATAAAACATGAACAATTAATTAATTTAAACTATTTTTATTAGTTTAAAATCATTTTAAGTCAAACAAGTAATTATTTTTATAAAATTACTAATTTTTAGAGTAAAACATTAATAATTTATTTAATAAAGTATTTTAACTTGTTTAATCTTTTGGTGATACAATTGTAAGTCTAAAAATAGCCGAATATTTGTGCTTAATAAGATATGAAATTTTTTATTTATTATATTAATTTAATTAAAAAATTTAATTACATTTATAATTATAATATATGTTTCTAATTAATTAATTAATAATTAATAACTATTAAATACACAAAAATGTGCCATAATTTATAGAATATAATATATATTATTCATAATTCAATTTTATGAATAATAGGGGGTATCAAATTTAGAAATCTTAAATTTCAAAATACCTCTTTTTTCCACCAAACCAACCATGATTATTTCCTTAAATATGCCATATTGTGCCACAAAAACACCTTTTTAATGAGAATTAATGTCACTTTTTTGGCTTTCTATTTGTGTTGTGAAATACTTTCTTAATAATTAAAAATTTCTAACTTTGATACCCCCTAATATATGTAATAAGAAAATTAATATAACACTTATTTTACTTATATTTAATATGATACTTATATAATTTTATTATGCAATAAAATATTAATTTATATACATAAAATGCATAATTTTATGCCCTCTTTTGGGTCAAATAAATTAACATAAAATTTACTGGGCTTGTGGTACAGCTTGGCTGACACTCCCTCACTCTAAAAAAATAATAATAAACTGCTAAGATTTTTTCTTATTTATAATGATTTTCATATTTGTTTGAGAGTTAGAAATTTGTTTCCAGGTATCCATGAATTATCCTCATGTGGTTAATACTTATATCTAAATAAATACTCAATAACTATTTTCAGAGATGAAAATTCTATTATTTAGAAATTTCAATCTCTAATACTTCTGTGATTTTTTTGGGACTCTCAGGTCTATCATTTTTTTAGGAAAAATAAATCACTATTGGAAGTATAAGGCTTAAGAAAATAAATTAAAGGACAGGATGTGTATTTTAATATGGAGAATATAATTTTATTAAAATCAATCATTATTTCAACAACAATCATTCCTATAAAAGGATCTTAACGTTTATTTATTCCTTATCATTTAAAGATAAATGTACATAACAGTATTTCAACATCCTATTAAATGGAATTATTTATGGTTTTATTCCATCTTTTCATTTGTAAATGCATTTAAAAAATATATGGCATATTTTTGCTAAGTTTTTTCATATGAATGAAAAGTTCAACACCAGGATGAAATTCCAACCTTTTAAATTTTTTATTGAAAGATTGAGCAGGATTTTTGTGAACATAAATTAGCCAGAGCTCAAAAGGCATCATATAAGTGGCAGAGTGGACAGTGCTTTTATAAGAAAATTCAAGATTTGGATGTAAGTTTACTCATTCATGAGTAAATCTGTCCATGTATTTATATTCTAAACAAAAGGCACAATAACTTTTTAATTATATTCCAGAGTTTGAAACATTTACCAGCTAAACCATCAGTTTGGGGATGGTGAGCAGTATCTAATTTCAAATCACAGCCACATATAAATATATTAAATACATTCAAAGCTCACATGTAAAACTTTGGATCTCTTTCATATATGATAGATTTTGGAAATCCAACAATATTGAAAAAATTTGACCACCTTAAATAACTAAATTTTTAGGTGGAAAAAAGAAAATTTTTTTATGGGTAAGAAAATTTTTTCACATCTTTGTGAATATATTCAGTATAGCCCATAAAGAATAAAAATGTCTTTTGTGCTATAGGAAGACCAGTCACAAAATCCAAATTAATTATTTGCAAGGGGCATCAGGTGCCTTAATATGTTTCAGTAATCCTTCACTTTTCCAGTCAATCCTTTAGATTTTTGGAAAGAATCAAAAGATTCAACATATAACATTGTGTCCTCAGACAAATTAGCCCACCATAAAGTGTATCTAATCATGGTTTTCTTGATTAAAATGACCTATCAATATGTAATAATAACAAGGTTTTAAGACAAGTTTTTTCATTGAAGGAGGAATAAAAATGATATTAGTAAGTTTTTTTCCTGTAATTAATGCATTCATCATTAAGAAATTTACTTTATTCAAAGCATTTTGGTACCTTGGAGGAAAAATTTGTATCAATGCTTGAATAGAAGCATTTTTTAGATTAATTAAGATTTTAATCTAATTTATTTTTGTAAGAATATTTATAATTATTCCATAATTAACTGTAACAGTTCTTCTTCCATATTTTCAAGGGGTCGTTTTGGGTCTATAAGATTTCACCGCAGTCCAAATGGGGGATAAGGTGGATAACTCAAGGATTTCAAAGCAGGTATGTAGGTTTTATCTTTATGTTTTAATTACTCAAAGAAGAGGTATAAGAATAAGATTATTAGTGATTGTAAGGTTTAGATTTTATGCAAATTTAAGTACTAAAACAGTAGTAGTAGTAATAAAATGATTTTTGGTTTGTATATAATATAATTGTAAGTAGTATAGAATGAAGAAAAACAGCACAAATGAAAAGGCCTTTTATAGCCCAAAAGGATAGAGAGCACATGGAGTTAAGAAGCCTACATACAAGGGTGAGTGAGAAAATATCCTTCCAAAATAAGAAATAACAAATAACAGAGAGTGCTGAAAAGCTGCACAAATAAAATATGTTTTAATATATATCAATTTATTTGATATATCTAAAAGTTCATTTTTAAATGTCACACTTAGTACAAAAAAATTTAAATTTTCAATTTTTAGAAATTTTAATGTAATTTAAGTATTTTAAATAAACTAATTAGAATTTTTTATCATTTTTTAGTATTAGTATATTTTTATCTCTTTAACCTGTCATTGAGCAGGGTTTTAGGGAATAAAAATATAAGGGACATTAATATTAATTTCAAATATTTACTAAATTTAATTTTTGTAATTAGTTAACTTATTACAAGTAATTTTAAAGTAAACATATTATAAATAATAATAAAATAAGAAATAAAAAAGATGTGGATTCATCCCAGTAAGTAATTAATTATTTTACTGGGTAAGTCTAGCAGCCCAGCTGACACTCCCTCACTCTAAAAAAACAATAAAAAAAGGCTATGATTTTTTCTTTTTATATTTCTTTAGCAGAGTAGGAAGATTAGATATCTCTTTCCCAGGTATCCAAGAATCATAATCAGAAGATTTATTCTTGAATCTCAATAAGTAATCATTACCTTTTTCAGCAGTAATTATTCTGTCATTTAGAATCTTATCAATCTCTTCTGTTTCAGTGATTTCAATAGGTGTCTTCTTTGGTCTCCCCCTACTTTTGGGAAATAAATCACTATTGGATGTGTAAGGGTTTAGAAGATATATGGGAAAAACAGGATGTTTTCTGTCATATGGAGAGTACAAGATAACTTCAACTGAATTATCACCAACCATTCTTCTGACAAAAAATGGACCTACAAATGGGTCTTTTAATTTTTTATTACCATGTAAATTGAAGTGGACTGTAGAAATCAGTACTTTATCCCCCTTTTAAAAAGTGTATTCTTTATAGGATTTGTCCAACCTATTCTTCTCATATTAAAAATTTTTTTCAATAAATTTTTGAGCATAACTTCTGCAAAGTTGTTGAATTTGAAGAAAAGATTTTACACCAGGATTTAAATCAAATTTAGGTATTTTATTATTGAGAATTTGGGCAGGAGTATTTGAAACGTATCCAAGCCAGAGCTCAAAAGGCTTTTTCTGAGTAACAGAATGAACAGTGATATTATAAGCAAATTCCAAACCAGGAAGTAAGGTAACCCAATCTTGAGTGAATCTGTCATTGTCTTTGTATTCAAAGCCCAAGGCACAATACCTTCTTATCATATCCTTTCAGGTCTGAATCACTCTTTCAGCTAAATCATCAGCCTGGGGGTGATGGGAAGTAGAAATCTTTAGATCACATCCACAAACATCCATTAGAGACATCCGAAATTCAAAAGTAAATTCAGGGTCTCTGTCAGAGATTATGGCCTTTGGAAAACCAGCGGTATTAAACATATGAGACCACCACAAAAAAAGCAAATTCTTTAGTGGAAACATCCTTGTGGGTAGGGATAAATTTTCACATTTTTGTGAATCTGTTAACAATAACCCAGCAAGAGTTATAACTGTCTTTCCTAGAAATGGGTAATCCTGTTACAAAGTCCATGTTTATTATTTTCTATGGTGCATCAGGAGCTTCAATATTTTGCATTAATCCAGCTCTTTTTCCAATCAATCTTTTTTATTTCTGGAAAGAATCACAGGATTCAACATATAGTTTGGTGTCTTATTAACCCACCAAGCAGTGTTCTTAATTCTGATAATTGCTTTCTCAAGATCAAAATTTCCAGCCAATATTTCATCATGACAAATTTTCAAGATGGTCTCTTTCATAGAAGGAGGAATAACAATAACATTACTCAACTTTATTCTATAATAGAGGTAGCCTTCATCAATTGAAAATTTACCTTTTTCCAAAGCCTTCTGTTACTTTGGTGGGAGGGTTTTAATTAATGCTTGTATTGAAGCATTCTTTGAATCATTAAATACAGTACATAACTTTTTTAAGTTAGTGTCCTTATCATATGAATCCAGAATAAGCTGTAATAGCTCTTCCTCCATATTAACCACATATATCCCATGAATGTGAAAAATTTCATTTTCAAGAAAATATGCAGGATTTGAGTCATCATTTGGAAAAGGTAACCTTGATAACATATCCACATATGAGTGAACAGTACTAGCCCTATGAATTGCTGCCATCCTTCCTCTGTATTCTTGAACAGCTAGATGCCATCTGCACATAATTATGTAAGTTGTTTTCAAGTTTAAGAGGGATTTAACTGCACTGCAGTCTGTTACAAGCTCAAAATTTCTGGTCATCCAGATAATAATGTAGCTTCTCTAGAGCCCACACTACTTCTAAACACTCCAGTTGAGTAGCACCATCATTCAATTCACTATTTCTCAAGTTTCTTATATATATGACAAATTACTAATTCTGATACTATACCATTCATAACTTGTTTTTAATGGAGAGCAGCACCAAGACCAATAAAACTGGCATCAGTGTATAAAACAAATGGTTTACTAAAGTTAGGCAAAGGAAGAATTGGTGCTGACATCAAAAAATTTTTCATAGTGTCAAACGCTCTTTGTATTTCACTTTTCCAGACAAAAAGCAACATCTATCCTAGTTAATTGGGTAAGGGGTAGTTCTAGGACCTGATAATTTTTAATATACTGTCTATAGTATCAATATATTCCCAAAAAACTCTGGAGCTCTCTAACTGTCAGTGTATCTAGTATATCAGTATGATTTAATAGTTAATATTAATGGTCTTACTACTTATTAATAAATTATTTAGTGATTAAACCTCAGGGGAAGACTAATAAAATAGTTATACTCAAATAAAACTCACAATAATCGGATTTAAATGCATGCTAGTGGTGGAAAAGAGATAAATAGAATATAGTTATAGCTTATATAATGAAAATATCAGTTTATAAATGCTTTATAATATATTTTTAAATGATAATAATTGTGTTTAAATTTTTAATTGACTTATAGTAAGTTAGTGATGATCAATAACCTGTCAAATCCCTCCTTACTTATACCAAAATCCACTGGAGTGCACAGACGTTCATTCCAGATGATGTCACTGCTATCCCTGGAAATTACAGCACTGTGAGGGCCCATCACCTCCCCATGGCTTCCACTTCAAGAAGATGCAACACCCAGACCTCCAGTAAGGACCCTCCATCACAATTAATGTTAACACAGACCCATACCATAAATAGAAAATCCAGATAAAAGGGGATACCATAAAGAAACAGGTAAAATAACTCATCCAAAAGGAATAAAATGAAACCCAAAGCATATAAAGGAACCCATTTGTATGTACAAGCCCCCAATAACATCCCAAAGCATAAATATTAACTGAGAAATGACCTCCCAACCCATAAATCTGTGAATATTCATCCAAGGAAGCAGATTAAGTTGTCCAAACTGAGTATATGCACCTGAAAAATGTTTAAATGCTTCTGTAGGCGTTTTGAATCCTCTGATTACTTCCATATGACCTAAAATAAGCAGAAAAACAATGGTTATAGGCTATTAAGAGATTAAAACCCACTTATAGACCTAAATATACATAATATACTGCATATTTCACTGAATATGAGATTTATGTATACATATAAGCTTATGTATGTCAATAATTACTTCATATAACTTAGGATAAGTATATTATTACTCCATTAACACCTTAATAAGTATTATTAGGCTATGGATAAGCTATTTAAACTACTACAAGTTATATAATAGTGTAATAATTATATATATATGTATTATAATCATATATATAACTGTTTTAACCTTATTTTTAAGATATAAGCTTAATGAAATTAATGTTATATTATTTTAAGAATAAGAAATACTCAGTCCTAGGGATATATAGGCTGACACTCCCTCACTCAAAAAAATAATAAAAAAATGTTAAGACATTTTAATTAAAAGTAAGGAGTGAATAAAAAATAATTTATAAATTTTCTATAATAAATATACTGAATAAACAGTATTATTTGGATTTAAATTTTTTCAAGAGATTTTTAAGATCAGAGATTTGATTTTCTGTCTTCCACTGGTCATATTCACTTGATTTATTATAAAATCTTAATAGATACTCAACTCCCTTTTCTTTTGTAAGGTGTCTCTTTTTAAGTATCTTTTAAATTTCTGCCTTTTAAACTTTTTCTTTAGGTTGCTGTTTATGCCTTCCTGATCTTCTTGGAAATATAGCAGTATCATTAGAATGGTATGGTTTTATAAGAGATATAGGGAATACGGGATGTTTTCTATCATATGGTGCATATAGAATGACTTCAACAGCATTGTTACCAACCATCTTTTTCACTAAAAATGGTCCAATGAATGGATCTTTCAATTAAACATTACCATTTAAATTGAAATGTAGTGTAGAAATAAGGACTTCATCACCATCTTTGAATATTTGTTCTTTATGGGCTTTATCCCATCTTTTCTTCTCATACTCAAATGCCTTATTTATACATTCTTGAGCATGTTTTCTGCATAATTCTTGCATCTGAAGAAAAGACTTAGTACCTGGATGGATATCCAATCTTGGTAATTTATTAAGAGTTTTAGCAGGGGTATTAGGTACATAACCCAACCATAACTCAAATGGTTTTTTGCCAGTGACAGAATGTACTGTACTATTGTATGCGAATTCTAAACCTGGGATAAGGGTTACCCAATCATGCATGAATTTGTCATTGTCTTTAACTTTAAGACCAAAAGCACAGTATATTCTTATCATATCTTCTAAAGTTTGTATCATTCTTTCTGCTAGCCCATCAGTTTGTGGATGGTGTGCTGTAGATAGTTTTAATTGACACCCTGAAACATCCATAAGTGATGTCCAGAACTCTGAAGTAAATTTAGGATCTCTTTCTGAAACTATTTCTTTGGGAAACCTGCTATATTTAACATTTGTGTCCACTATAAAAAAGCTAAGTCCTTTGTAGAAACCCCTTTGTGGGTAGGAATAAATTTACACATTTTTGTAAATCTATCTACAATTACCCAGCAGGAGTTATAACTTTTATGACCTGCTATTAGAAAAACTGTTACAAAGTCCATGTTAATTATTTCCCATGGAGCTTTTGGTTGCTCAATTTGTTGTAATAAACCAGCTCTTTTTCCTGTTAATATTTTAGATTTTTGACAAGAATCACATGTCTAAACATATTTTTGAACAAAATCAGACATGTTAATCCATCAAGCTGTCTTTTTTACTCTGGTTAATGTTTTATGGTAGTCAAAATGACCTGCTAATATATCATCATGACATATATTTAACATTAACTCATTCATTGAAGGTGGAATTACAATTACATTACTTAATTTTTTCCTGTAATATATAAAACCATCCTCAATGGAAAATTTTCCTTTTTCTAATGCCTCTTTATACTTATTTGGTAATGTTTTTATTAAAACATTCATTGAAGCATTAGATGGATCATTTAATATTGTAGTGAGTTTACTCAAGTCAGGATCTGAATCATAATTATCAAGAATTGATTGCATAAATTCATCCTCAAGATCTACAATATAAATGCCATAAATGTTAATAATCTCTGATTCAGGAACATAAGTAGGATTATCATAAATATTAGGCAGAGGTACTCTAGATAACAAATCTACATTAGAGTGTAAAGTTCCTGCTCTATGTGTAATAGTCATCCGTCCTCTGTATTCTTTTACAGCTGATTTCCATCTAAAAATGTGTCTATTAGGAGTTTTCATGTTTAAGAGTGACTTAACTGCACTAAAGTCAGTTATTAACTCAAATTTCTGGTCTTCCAAGTAATAATGTAGCTTTTAAAGAGCTCATAATACTGCCAAACATTAAAGTTGAGTACCACCATATTTCAATTCACTACTTCTCAGAGTACGTGAAATATAGCAAATTACTACTTCTGACATTTTTACTTCAATAAGTTGTTTTTGATGCAAAGCAGCACCCAGACCAATAAAACTTGCATCTGTATATAATACAAAAGGCAATTGGAAATCTGGTAATCCTAAGATAGGAGCTGCCATCAAAAATTCTTTCAACTTATCAAAAGCCTGTTGTCTTTCATTATTCCAAATGAAAGTTTCTGATTTCTTTATCATTGTGGTCAATGGTGCAGCAATTAATTGGTATTTTTTTATATATTGTCTATAATAACCACACATACAAAGAAAAGATTGTACATCCTTTACATTTTGAGGAATGCCAATATTCTTTATTGCAGCCACCATATTTTGGTCTAAACATATTTGTAAGCCAGATACAATATGACCAAGCACTTTTAAAGACTCAAACCCAAATTTACATTTTTTCAATGAAAGGGTCATTTTCATTTCAACCATTTTGTGAAATACCTTCTTTGAATGGATTAAGTGTTCATCATATGTTTTAGAGAACACGATGATGTCATCAATGTATACCATTAACCATCCCTCAATCATTTCATTATGGAATTTTATATCCATTAACTTCTGAAATACTGATGGAGCATTTTTTGGTCCGAATGGCATTCTGACATATTTATAAATTCCCATATGTGTTGTTATCAACAAAAAGTTCTGTGAATTCTTTTCAACAGGAATTTGATGGTACCCTTTATTTCCATCTAGGCAACTTATATACTTAGCACCTTTAAGGGTAGCATGTATAGAGGCAATCCTTGGAAAGGGATAAATATCATCTACTGTAAATGTATTTAATGCTCTATAATCACCGCACAGTCTTGCTTTATCTTGTTCATATGAGATAATAACTGGTGATATTACACAATATTTTGGTGTAGTTTTAACCTTTTCAAGAATGTTCATTTTTAATAACATCTTAATGTTATCCTCTATGTCTTTCCTCTTCACTGGTGAAGCAGGGTATGGTTTCTTTTTAAGACTAGCAGGAATATTATCCATATCACAGGTTAAACTAATTTTCATCTCAAGATCTTTTACAAGGCCAAGTTCATTTGTACCATGTGCAAAAGCCATTGGAAATGCTTTAATTAAGTCTAAAATATTTGTTTTCTCAGATTCACTTATCTGAGTGCCAAATGATGCTTTTGAAATTTCTGTTTCCATAAGTTCCATCTCATTGGATTCTCTTCCTTTGCACGGAATATTTGTTACTGGCTCAATGTGTAAGACTGTGTTAAAAGAATTTATTTTAAATTTCCTTTTACCATTCACGCCAATTGTAAAATTGCTATTAGTAGGGTCTAATTTCACACCAAACTTAGTCAGAATATCATTTCCAATGATAAAACAGTTACTACAGTTAGTATTATCCATTACTACAAAGTCACAAGTTACTCCTACATAACCATGTTGATGTTTAAAGAAAACAGCAGCTTTGTATCTACCAATGGGGAGTAGTACTGATCCAAAACCTCTCCAATTTTTACTTTGAAGGGGTTAAAGCTTTGACTTATATTCACTATCAATTTTCTGTAATGTATTAGTAGAAACAACAGAACCAGAAGCTCCTGTGTCCAATACTATATTAACATTTTCACCAGAAATGATAGCTGGAACCATGATAGGTGTCATCCTTAAGTTATCAGCTTGTATATCTTTAATGATTTTAGCATCCTAAAAATTCATTGAATATTCATTTGAGTCCGTATTTAATATTGGCTTTTCAAAGATGGAAAAATCATCTTCCAACATACAGACTTCATTCTCATCACTATATGAGATATTGATTTCATAATCACTTGAATTTTTTTTTTTTCAGTTTCAGTTTCAGATTCACATTGATTTTCAAAAATGTTTATGTTTTTCTCACATTTGTGACCTTTAACCCAAGGCTTTTTACATTTATAAAAAGTATTAATTTCATACATTTTAGGTACTACAGGTGCAGTAGGTTTTTTCTACTTCTCCTGAAGTGTTTTTGAATTCTGATTTTTACCAGGTTCAATATTTTTTTTATAAGTGAAATACCTCAATTCATATTATGGTTTAATAATATTTCATTAAAAATATTAATAAAGTCAGAATATTCAGTGAAATTACTTGTTCAAGCTACAACAATGTCTCTGACAGATATAGGTAATTTATATATTATCTTATCTTTTCATTAGTTAAAATCCATGTTTGGCTCAATGGCTTTTAATATTTTATTGAAATTCATTAAAAATACCATAGGTTTGTCACCATTCAATGGATTGTACCTAGTTTTCTCATATAGTCTCTGCTGAGTGTGCCTGAAATTAGAACCTCCAAAGTATTTCTCAATTAGTTATTTCCATTCAGCCCAAGAGTAATCTTTAGCCTCAATTAATACAGCTTAAGACAATAATAAAGTAACATCCTTAAATAAAGAAATTAATTTTGATGTTATTTCTTCATCTAGTAACTTATATGAGAATTTTAAATTGTCAATTCTTTGAATAAAATGTTGCCAATCAGAGCTGGCTTCCCCATCATAAGTTGGGTACTGATCTATCTTAGGCCAGTTCTTCTGATTGAATTTTATTTTACTAATCTTAGGTAAATTCAATAACTCATTTACTCTTGATAAATGGTCTTGTATTTCCTCCTGTATGGATTGGTGAATTAAATTTGTTTTCTCAGATTTGACACTACCACCAGATGGTTTAAATTGTGGTGGTATGGGAAATGATTGAGATTCATTTTGCCAATGTAAGGATTATTATTATACTGAGTATACTTATGATTATCCTGATTCATTAGTAGATTAGCAGTTTCAATCTCAAATTTAGTAAATCTTTGTAGAAGATCAGAGACACTCTGATTTGTCTGGGCAAAAGATAACTTTGTTCTTGATTCGGTTTTCAATAAATGTGCTTCATACAACTTTTCTAACTCACAGAATTTGTTTAAAAGCTCATTATATTTACTACTCAATGAATCATATTTAATAGTTAGAGACAAATGTTCATTGTCTAATTCTTTTTTCTTGTTGCCAGTTGAGAAATATTCAATGTTAAGGATGAAATTGTATCACTTGTGAGCTTAACTTTCTGTTCCTCACAATCAGTCATTCTATTCCATAATGCTGAAACAATTATATGGACAGTTGGGTTATTATTAAAATACTCCATGTCTTCCTTCTCAATTTTTTCACTATTTTGTGAACTTCTCATTTCACTAGTAAGTGGTGAAAACTGAGAATTAACTGTATTATTATTATAAAGAGTACTGTTTTTATTGACAAAAAATAAGTCAGGTGTATCTACATCAAAACCTAATTTTCTCAAGTTCTCCTCATTTCTCTGTACATATTTAACATCAATAATATTACCTATATTGTAATCATCAGTATTGTGTTCAATCTGAGATGGTAATCTACTTACCAAGGGATGGTTACCAGTCCTGATTTATGGTGCTTTTTCTTTCCTTTGTATGGGTGAGCTGAGGAAGTCTGATGAGGAGGAGGATCCCTGTTGCAGATGTGACTGGACCATTGTTTATGGAACCAATTCCACTTCCATTTTTCTACCAGGATTTTCTCCTGGGAGTGATGTGGCCCTCCTGGGTTAGGGGGTTGCTGACTTGGTTGGCCTCCCTTTAGCTCTGCCAAGGTTTGATTTATCTGTTGGAATTCTGCCTTGCAATTGTTCTGTAATTGCTCTACCTCCTTCAGCATGAATGACTTTGATTCCTCCAACTTCAGGACCTTTTTTGCAAGATGGGACAGTTGATAATGCAGAGGAGGAGACTTCTTTTTTATTGTAATCTTTTTTAAGAGGGTGTCTTTTTCGTTTATTCTCGTTTTCTCTGGTTGAGGGTATGATTGACCCTCCATGGTTATTTCCTGGAGCAATGTTTTTATTAGCTTTAGACCTGGTATTATAAGCAGCCTTTCACTTACATTGTCCTGGGGAGTTCTCATATTGATTAGAATAAAAATATTCTATGTCTACAAAAGGGAAAACCTATATGGTAATTAGTAGACAAAAGTATTAGCAATATAATTACTAATAAAGCACTGGAGCTTATCCTAAATTTATATCATTATTTATTTAAATAAAATATAAGGAAAATTCAAAAAAATCTGTTAAAAATAAATTAATAAGTTTAACTGGACCTTTATAAGGGTCAATAATTAGCTTACCAAGCTTTAACCAAATACCAATTTAATTGGGTGTTATATTGGTGACCAAATACCAAGTGAAATTGGGTTTATATTTGGTACATTTACTACTGTAAATACCTAATTTTTATTATAAAAAATTAGTAAAATTATTATAAGGGTTCTTTTCCGCAATTATGATGACCCACAAATGTGCAGAAGACCCAAATATTTGGTTTTTTTGAGCTATACTAGAGTAAAAATCATGTCCTAAGGCTTATACTAAATAATCAATAATATTAAGGAAATACCCCCAATTGTCAGTGTATCTAGTATATAAGTATGATTTAATAGTTAATATTAATGGTCTTACTACTTATTAATAAATTATTTAGTGATTAAACCTCAGGGGAAGACTAATAAAATAGTTATACTCAAATAAAACTCACAATACTCGGATTTAAATGTGTGCTAGTGATGGAAAAGAGATAAATAGAATATAGTTATAGCTTATATAATGAAAATATCAGTTTATAAATGATTTATAATATATTTTTAAATGATAATAATTGTTTTTAAATTTTTAATTGACTTATAGTAAGTAAGTGATGATCAATAACCTGTCAAATCCCTCCTTACTTATACCAAAATCTACTGGAGTGCACAGACGTTCAATCCAGATGATGTCACTGCTATCCCTGGAAATTACAGCACTGTGAGGGCCCATCACCTCCCCATGGCTTCCACTTCAAGAAGATGCAACACCCAGACCTCCAGTAAGGACCCTCCATCACAATTAATGATAACACAGACCCATACCATAAATAGAAAATCCAGATAAAAGGGGATACCATAAAGAAACAGGTAAAATAACTCATCCAAAAGGAATAAAATGAAACCCAAAGCATATAAAGGAAACCATTTGTATTTCCAAGCCCCCAATAACATCCCAAAGCATAAATATTAACCGAGAAATGACCTCCCAACCCATAAATCTGTGAATATTCATCCAAGGAAGCAGATTAAGTTGTCCAAACTGAGTATATGCACCTGAAAAATGTTTAAATGCTTCTGTAGGCGTTTTGAATCCTCTGATTACTTCCATATGACCTAAAATAAGCAGAAAAACAATGGTTATAGGCTATTAAGAGATTAAAACCCACTTATAGACCTAAATATACATAATATACTGCATATTTCACTGAATATGAGATTTATGTATACATATAAGCTTATGTATGTCAATAATTACTTCATATAACTTAGGATAAGTATATTATTACTCCATTAACACCTTAATAAGTATTATTAGGCTATGGATAAGCTATTTAAACTACTATAAGTTATATAATAGTGTAATGATTATACATATATGTATTATAATCATATATATAACTGTTTTAACCTTATTTTTAAGATATAAGCTTAATGTAATTAAGTTTATCTTATTTAAGCATAAGAAATACTCATTCCTAGAAATATCTAGGCTGGTGTCATATTTATTTCATCCGTTTTGTGAAACACTTTACACAGGTGGTTAAGATGGTCCTCAAATGTTTTTGAGAATATAATGATATCATCAATATAAACCATCAGCCATCCTTCAATTATCTCTTGATGGAATGTGTTATCCATAACTTTTTGGAAAACTGAAGAGGCATTTTTAGGGCCAAATGGCATCCTAAAATACTTATAAATACCCATATGAGTAGCAATCATCATAAAATTCTGGGAATTCTTCTCAACAGGTACCTGGTGATATCCCTTGTTACCATCCAAATAGTTGATATATTTTTCACCTTGTAAGGTAGCATGTATAGAGCTAATTCTGGGTATAGGATAGATATAATCAACAGTATAAGTGTTTAATGCTCTATAATTACCACATAACCTGGATTTATCTTTCTCATATGAAATTAGGACAGGTGAGATAACACAATATTTAGGAGTTTCAACTACCTTTTCAATAATATTCATTTTTAAAAGGATATAGATATTGTCTTCAATATCTTTTCTCTTTGTGGGAGAAGAAGGATAAGGCTTCTTCTTTAAACTAGGTTGTATTTCAGTTAATGGGAAAGATAATGTAATCTTCATTTGTACTTTTACCAATCCTAATTCATGTGGCCCATGAGAAAAGGCCATAGGAAAAGATTTTATCAATTGAATTATGGAATCTTTTTCCTCACCAGAAAGTTGTTCTCCAAAAGAAGAAGTGTCAAATTCAGACAAAAGGGCAGGTATTTCTTTTGTAGATTTTCCTTTATATTGAACTACAGAATGACATGTGTTAAATCCTGGTGTTAATAATTTTTTGGGGGAGGAAAATTTAAATTTTCTCTTCCCATTCATCCCCATTGTGAAGCATTGGTTTAAATGATCCAATTCTATGCCATATTTGCTTAAAATATCATTTTCCACAATGAACCAACTGCTTAAGTTATCATTTTTCACTACTCCAAAATCACACATAGCTTTTACAAAATCATGTTTATATTTGAAAAATACTGTGGCTTTGAATTTACCAATGGGGGACAAAATAGAGTTATAAGCTCTCCAATTCTCAGAAATGATATGCATAAGTTTTGATTTATGATCCTGGTGCACTGAAGCAATTGCTTTTTCAGATACTACACTTCCTCCAGCTCCAGAATCTAAAACAACCTCAATGTTATTTCCATTAATTAACACTGGTGCCTTGAGAGGTGCAATAATAATAGAGCTTCCCTCAAGATTTCTTATGATCTCAGAGTCTTCTAAAGTAGATAAATCATCATTTCCAATGTCAATATTATTTAAATAATGAATATCTTCTTCAAGCATTAAACTTTCCTGGTGAGATTCATATGAAATATTGCTGGCACAATCACTTGAAGTATCATCCAGCGCAACTGTTTCATCAGCATGTTCCTCTTTCTGTTCAAAAAGATTTTTTTTCTTGTCACAAACATGGCTTTCTGCATTTAAAGCAAGTGTTTGTTGCATACTTTTTAGGTGCAACAGGGGCAGAAGGTTTACCAACTTTTTCAGGAGGTTTCTGTTGGTAACTGGAGGCTTTCTCCAATGAAGTTCTAGGAATGAATCTTCTAGAGTCATAATTCTTATTTAAAAGGATCTCATTACAAGTATTAATAAAAGAAGAAGGTTCTCTTCAGAACTCAGTCCTAGCAAACATTAAGTCTCTCAGAGACATATAAAATTTATAGAGTATCCTGTCCTTCTATAATTCAAACTCCATATCTAGGTCCATTTCCCTTAGGATCTTCACAAGTTTCATCAGGAAGTCAATAGGTTTTTCAGCAGAAGAAGAGCTATATCTAGCTTCCTCATACTGCCATTGTTGAGCTAACCTAAACTTGGAACCACCAAATTGTGCTTTAATTAATTTTTTTCAATCTTTCCATGAGTAGTCATTTTTATCTAAAAGGACAGATTCATACCAAATTAGGGCAAAATTGGAAAATAAAGAAATTATTTTTGACACATTTTCTTCATCTGGAAGTTGGTAAGAATTTTTCAGATTACCAATCCTGCAAATAAATTGCTGCCAATCAGAGGAAGAATCACCATCAAATGTTGGATATTGGTCCAGTTTTGGCCAATTCTTTTGATTTGAAGCTGTCTCCTTATTACAAGCTTATTTTTGATTGAAAAGAAACTGTAACTTCTCTAACTGGGCAGTGATCTCATTGTTTATCCCTTCTGTAGATGAAAAAGGTGCATCATCAATTTTTGATGGAAACTCAGGAATTTCTACAGGCATTTCAGGCACTGGTTTTACTCTAGATGAACCAGGGACAGGTACAATTGGAGTATCCTGTGAAACAGGTTCTTTCAAGGAAAAGTCAGAATATTCTGCTCATGGAACAATGAATTCAATTTCTCCTCAATGGTTGCTAGCCTAGTCTTCACTCTTGGAATACTAGATAAAGTCTCATTGATGGTGGAAAAAGATAATTGGTTCTTATTTTGTAAAGATGAATAATAGTCAATAAGTCTCTTTAAGTTCAACTTATGCCCCTCTAATTAATGGAAACAGATAGACACAGTGTCTTGTAACTTAGACAAATCATTCTTGATTTGCCACAAAGCAAATTTCTTCTTATGAGCTACTATGTACTTATAAAAATCATCTGAAACTCTCTGTAATTCACTTCTCACAGATTGATAACCCTGTTCGGTTAAAAAACTATTAAATTTTTGAGTCAGTTGCATGTTTTTCATAATATGATTTTGTTTAGCAATAATATCTCTCAAATATTCATCATTAATGGTAGCTACATCAGGAGTATTTCTTAATAATGAAACAGAATAATTTTCCAGATTCTCATAAAATTGAGGATCAAGTGTTTCATCAATAATAGTCATATCATGATTTATCATTGAAGTAGAAATCAATACCAAAGGATTAGTTACATTAGAATATTGAGAAATCTGCCTACTACAGTCAGCCTCTACTGGTCTCAAAGTATCATATCTTCTTCCAGAATTACATGAAGGAACTGAATCAGTAAAAAGAAAGGGTACTTGGGATTCAATAGAGGGGCTTACCATGGTTTTGAAAAAAATTGAATTTGATTGTTATTCCTCTTTCTTCCTCCTCGGTAGGGGTGAGAAGGTGTTGGGCTGAACTGATGGGTTCTGGAAGGACCTGCCTGAGGTGCTTGCTGTTTTTGTTGTTGGGCCTAGAGGTAGTCCCACTGGGTGTTTAACCAGTCCCATTGAAATTTTGAAACTTCCACCATTTCCTGTGGTTGAGGGGCCGATTGTGGAAGGGCATTTGTTCCTGGAGGAGGTTTCCTCTTCTCTTGAAGAAAGGATTCTATGTTTCTTACCTTTTCTTCTAGAATTTCTGCTTTTGATCTTAGTTTCAGATTCTCTGCCCTCAACTATTTGATGTGAGTGGAGAGGTTGGTTATTTGCTGCTTCAAGGCATCTTTTTTATCTTGAATCCTTTTGGAAGCGTTTCTGGGGGGTTCACTGAAGGCTTTTGATCCAGAGTAGTTTTTTCCACTTTTATTTCTATTTCTTGCATTTCCACATCCTGATTGGTCCAATAATTGATTAATATGAGCAATATTTGTAGTCAAAGGAGAACTTACAGAAGTCACATCATAATCAATCAAGTTAAGTTGCTCATCTTGGCCAGCAGAAGCACTTTGATCAGTTATTGTTGTGTATAACTGAAGTGAGAGAAAGAAATATTAAAATTTATTCAGTTATTATTTAACTTTGTTGAAAGAAAAAGAAAGGAAAAATAAAAATATTTCATGTATATAATCAATTATCAGGATTATTTAATCAACTGAAATAATGTAAATATATAATTTATCAGGACCAAAAACAACTGAATAATTATAAAATTTTTATTAAAACTACTTAAGATATTTACATTTTATTACCAGTATTCAAAATAAATCAACTGAAATAATCAAATAATTTATTAATTATCAGGACAAAAAATCAATTGAAATCATTAATACAAATTTCAATTAGTTATATATATTGATATATAATAATCAGGACTATGAGTCAACTGAAGAAATTCAAGATAATTTATATATATATTATTTCTGTCACGTGCCATGTGACACTCGAGGCAAAAGCAGCTCATAAAATCAATAATAAAGGGCTCAAATCCATACTTGAAGTGCAGAAAGAAACTCTCCATTGCAACTGCAACTTTCCTTTGTGTACTCGCTATTCAACCGTGCTAGTCTAACTTCTAAATCTAAATTAGTCAATTTCTAAATAGTGTGTCTTAGTTTTTTTTTTCTCAATAAGCGACACACAGCGCAATAAACAATATAATAGTACATTAAAAGGTTTATGAAATGTCTGTGGGTTATTAAGGGGTAGTGAGCATGGATGGAATGGTTAGTGATGGATAAAGGGGTTAACGGATGTTAGTGAGGAGGGTCCAGGTGTAACGGATATATTTTAAATGGTTTGTGGTGTGCAGAATAGTGGATGGGTATGAGGTCAATGCGAGGAGGAGTAAAGGATATAAAAAGGGTTGGGTTTTTTGGTTCAATATTCCTTAGAATTAAATTATAAAACATATTTATAGTTAATAGTGGATAAACTCTAGAGTGAAAATCATTATTATTGAATCTTTCTTTATTTTCTCAATAATCATTTCTAAATCCTAAATCTTTGATTGTTGAGTTTCCAACCCTTCGTGAGATCTTAAGAATTTTAATATTACCCTTCAATTATATTAGAATCCTTCTCGAACATAACTTGAAGCAGTAGTTCTTCCTTCGAGTCATCTTCAAATCACTTCCTCGAACCATCCCTCTGTGCTTCAAAGAAGTATCTAAACCTTTCATCTCACTTGAAGGAACATCCTCGACCTTGTGCGTAGGTTGTCCGGTGACAGTATACTTTAATTCTCTGTAGTTCTCATTCTTTGCACTACTACGCCCCTTTTCAGGTGTTTTCTCTAAATTCTTAAAATGGCACCTGTTCAACGCAATCCTCCTACAGGCGCTACTACTAGAGCTTGTGCAAGAGGTAGGCCAACAGCCACTAGGCCTGTTTCTTGCACTCACTCCTTGGAGCCACTCAACCTTAGGGAACGGCAACATTCAGTCCAATCTGTAAAAGACATCCCACAAGATTTTGATGATTCTAGTGATGATGAAGAAGAAGAGGATACAATGCACGAGGGACCATCCGCCCCTGCTAATCACCCTTCTGGTCAACCTTCAGAACCTGGACCATCCAATTCTCTGGAAGATTTCATGAGACTTTTCATGAAGACCCTTTCAAATTCAACGTCTTCAGAGGGATCTAAATTCAAAACTCCTTCTATGAAATCTCCTGATAAATTCAATGGAGAACATCCAGACAGATTGCGACCCTTCTTGCAAACCTGCAAGCTCTTGTTCCATAATGACCCTCAAACCTTCAATAACGACTGATTGAAGGTTTTTTATGCTTCTTCATTCCTGGCCGGAAAAGCAGCAAGATGGTTCAAACCTTATCTCCTCATGCTCTCTTCGACCAAAACCCATTTACTTATTAATAACTGGGAAAAGTTCGAAGACCAACTCTTCACGTTGTTTGGTGACCCTAATGAAACTGACAACCCAGAAATTGAACTTGATTTTCTTTGCATGAGTGATAATGGGAAAGCCTCTGAATATATCTTGAACTTCAGAGCTCTCCAAACTCGAGTAGGTTGGAATGATGCTGCCCTTAAGTATCATTTCAAAAAAGGACTTCCTTCGAGGATTCTGGATCAGTTAAATCTTCACGGTCAGAAGATGACTACTTTAACAGATTTAATGGATCGAACCTTTGAACTCAATTGCATTTACCAAGGGCGACTTCATCATCGTCGATACTCCAACAAATCTCAAGGCTTAAATTTCAAATCGGGACCTTCTTCACACCCACGAAAAACTCAATCGTCCTTGACTCAATACAAACCTATTAAGGGAAAGGACAAACCTCGACCAAAAAGCTCAACCCCAGGTGATATCAGTAAAGTACTGGATCCTAAAGGGGAACTTAAAGAAGCTGAGAGGAAGAGGCAAGCAGCTAATGGGTTATGTATGTATTGTGGGGGTAAGCACAAGCTGGAAGATTGTGTAAAATTGAAGGAAAGAGAAGGTACTAGTTCGAGGTCAAAAAACTAGTAGATAGTTTACTTGTGTGCAAAGCAAACTATCTTATCTCTCCCAGTGCACAGAACCTCCATGTCTTAAGGACTGGAGTTGCCTTAAACCGCTTGAGATTCATTCTTTTTAAGGAGGATATCCCCTTCAGTTGTCTTATAGACTCTGGAGCTTCAATTTCTTTTGTCAGTTTATCTTTTGCCGAGAATTTACAGCTGACATTTACAGATATCGATTGAACTCCAATTTACTTGGTCGAATCAGAGGAACCCAAATATTGGGTCAGTAAGAAAGTTTTATGGGTTTTCAACTTTCCAAACTTTCCCCCCTTCGATTGGGAATTATCATTCTTGCACGCACCAAGGATAGACAATACCATTCTTGGCCATGGGCCATGACTTTTTAACGCATTAGAATCCTGAAATTAATCGGACATGGGGATTGATCACCCCACAGACTAAGTATATTTCTGATTCTTCAATGCATGTCAATAGGGAATTAAACAACCCGCCTGACAATGTCCTGCTAGAGGACAAATCTCTGCTAGATGACTTGCAAGCATCTGATCTTTCTTTAAATGAGCAATTGGCTAACCCTTCTAGCTCGATGACTTCACTCGAAGAGGATTTAAATTTCCTCGAAGTAATCAAATTATGCTCTTTCAATTCTGGTCTTCCCTCAACAGATTCTCTCGAAGATGATGAGGATGACCAAATCGACGTTGAAGCCATTAAATAGACTCTACCAGAAATCAATCATAATTTCCTCGATGTTTTTTCAATCTGAAAGGCCGATAAGTTACCATCTCATTGACCCTACGACCATCAGATAGAGTTTATAGGTCCAGTACCTCTGTCAGGTCCTGTCTATTCCTTGTCAAAGGACAAATCTCAAGTCCTTCGAGACTACATTGCAGAGAATGTAGCCAAAGGTTTCATCAGAGCCAGTAAATCTCCAACCTGCTCCCCTGTCCTCTTTGTAAAAAAGAAGGATGGTAGTCTTAGGTTGTGTGATGACTATAGAAAGCTCAACACGGTCACTAAGAAGAATTCATATCCTTTTCCTCCTATGTCATTGCTTCTTACCCTTTTTAATGGTGCTAATTTCGTTTCTAAAATTGATCTTAGAGGCGCTTACAATCTTATTCGTATTGCAGAAGGTCATGAACCATTGACTGCAATGCATACTAGAATTGGTAGTTTTGAATATTTAGTTATGCCTTTTGGATTGTGTAACGCACCATCTACTTTTCAAACTTTTGTCAATGACATCTTTCAAGATGTTGTCGAACAATTTGTTGTCGTCTATTTAGATGATATTTTAATTTTCTCGAAGACACTGGATGAACATATTCATCATGTTAGACAAGTTTTAAATCAACTTCGATATCACGGTCTCTACGCCAAGCATAATAAATGCAAATTCCATCTTGAATCTATTGATTTTTTGGGTTTTACATTATCCACTGATGGTTTAGTCATGGACAACAAAAAAGTTCAAAAGGTCATGGAATGGCCTGAGCCCAAATCTGTTAAATCCCTCCAGGGAATTTTGGTTTTTGCAAATTTCTATAGAAGATTTATTAAAGATTACCCTAAAACTATTCCCAATCTTACTTCTCTTCTTAGAAAAGATATTCCTTTTGTTTTTACTTCTACAGCACGAAAGGAATTAGAAGCATTGAAGAAGGCGTTCACCACAGCTCCAATTCTTCAACACTTTGATCCTTCTGCTTTGACAATAGTCGAGACAGATGCAAGCATTTATGCTATCCCAGGGGCCGTTTCTAAATTGAATCCGGAAACAAAACTGTTTCATCCTGTTGATTTTGATTCACGCAAACTCATTGCAGCAGAATTAAATTATGAAATTCATGACAAAGAGTTTTTAGCTTTTATTCATTGTCTTAAAAATGGTTCTCTTTTCTTCTCAGCTTAGAGAGTCCTTTTCAAATTTTAACAGACCATAATTCTTTGAAATACTTTATGTCTTCCAAAGTTTTAACCAGGCGTCAAGCCAGGTGGGCTGAATTTCTGTCTGAATTTCCTTTTTCTATTTCCTATCGCCCAGGTAAGAACTGCATTGTCCCAGATATCTTGTCACGTCGGGATGACGTTTACCCACAGCAGGGGGACGCATTTGCTGACAAAAATACAGCAAATGTGAAATCAATCTTCAACAAATCAATGTTAACGACTCATCAACTTAATTTGATTACAATTCAATCGTTTCAAAATCCACTATCCAACATCCTCGAAGCTCAGTCGAAAGACGATTGTTGTTTAGGGTTAAAAGACAAAATACTCTCGAAGCAAGGGGCCAAAAGATTTAGTATTGAATCAGGTCTATTAGTCTTCGAAGGTAGAGTAGTCGTATCTGACAACAATGAGATAAAATTATGGATTTTCAACAGTCAATATTATTCTCAATTAGCTGGTCATTTTGGGGTTGATAAAACCTACCAGTTAATAGCGAGGGATTTTTTCTGGCCAGGTATGACCAGGGAAATCAAGACTTATATAAAAGCTTGTTACAAATGTAATAGGAATAAGGCTTCCCGTTACCGGAAGTATGGGTTGCTTCAACCACTTCCTATTCCCTCTAAACCTTGGGAATCTTTATCGATGGATTTTATTTCTCAACTTCCTCTTTCTAATAATTTTGATGCTATATTAGTAATAGTAGATAGATTTTCAAAAATGTCTATTTTCATTAAAACCACTACTACTGCTACTGCAGAAGATTTGTCAAAATTGTTTCTAGAATATGTATTTTCCAAAAACAGCTTACCCAATGATATTATTTCAGATAGAGGCTCATTGTTTGTATCCACATTCTGGACTCAACTGTGTCGACAACTCAATATCATGAGGAACCTCTCCACAGCCTATCATCCTGAAACCGATGGGAAAACAGAAAGGGTCAACCAAATCCTCAAAAATACCTTTGAATTTATGTCAGTTACCAACAAGACGATTGGACCACATGGTTACCATTGGCCAAATTTGCTTATAATAACTCGACTCATTCTTTGACACAACAATCTCCTTTTGAAACTGTTTATGGAAGACATCCTCTATTCAATTCAATCCATGTAGGAACTACTCATCCTGCGGAACATTTTCTTCGAACCATATCACGACTCCAAGAGGAACTTGAATCAAATTTGGAATTTGCGGTTTGAAGGTACAATAAACAGGCCGAAAAACATCAACAAACTGCTCCTTCTTTTAAAACAGGCTATAAGGTATGGCTCGACGCACGGAACATTCAAACGACTTGACCATCAAAGAAACTGGCTGAAAAACGCTTGGGGCCATTCAAAATTGACTTTGAAGTCTCTAAAACTGCATTTCGACTCAAGCTACCTCCTAAATGGCAGGCTATTCACCCTGTTTTTCACGTATCTCTCTTGGAACTGGCTCAAGAAACATACCCGGGCTAGAACCAACCTCCTCCAGAACCGGTCAAATTAAAAGACCATCTAGAGTGGGAAGTAAGCCGTATCCTTGATTCAAGAATGCACAAGGGGAAACTTCAATACCTCGTGGAATGGGAAGGCTTCCTCGATGACTCAGACAAAACATCCTGGGAACCAGCCATCAATGTTTCTAATGCCCCTGAACTCATAAAATCTTTTCATCTTAAATATCCTTTAAAACCAAAACCTTAAAACTCTCTTTTAATTTTTTCTTTCTCTTTTTCTTCTTTTTTCTTTTTCTCTTTTCTTTTTTCCTTTTAAAATGTAAAACATCTTTACCTCTAAAAAATTCTTTTAATTTTGTTTTCTTCTTTTTTTTTTCTTTTCAAAATTTTTCAACCTTCTTTAAAAAAATAAATAAAATTAAAATTAAAATGAAATGAAAACAAAAATAAAATAAAAAAATAAATAAAATAAAATAAAATAAAATAAAACAAATAAAATTAAAATCTTTTTCTTTTTCCTTCTCAATTTTCTATACACATTCTTTCTTTAAAATTTTCTCTTCCTCAAACTATCAAAATTATTCACAAACATTACATGAACATCTTTTTCAAACTTCACTTAAACCTCTAAATCACTCTTTTAAATTCTTCGAACAAGTTACTTCTTTCTTCAAAATCCTCTTAAAATTTTTATTTTCTT
The DNA here is from genome assembly GCA_030280995.1 of Hemileia vastatrix. Taxonomy (NCBI): domain Eukaryota; kingdom Fungi; phylum Basidiomycota; class Pucciniomycetes; order Pucciniales; family Zaghouaniaceae; genus Hemileia; species Hemileia vastatrix. The sequence goes on along the minus strand of JASXTE010000017.1, from coordinate 8,427,464 downwards.
CTTTTCCTTTTCTTTCTTTTCTTTTTTCAAATAACAAAAATCCTTCAAATCTTCAATTAACAAACTTAAATAACAAATTTTTTTCTTTTCATTAAATTTTCTTTACAATAAATCTTTTCAATCAACTATTTTCTTCTCTTCTTTCTTCTCTCATTCAAATCTTATAAAAATAAATATTAAAATTCTAAATAAAATAACAAAATAAAATAACTAAATTCAAATTGTTTCTACACTCCTTTTTTTTTCTTTTCTCTTTTATCTTCTCCCAAATCAATCCCTTCATCTTCTCCAAAACTTCCCTTATCTCCTTTCTACATTTTTCAAAATTCTCCCCCTCTCCTACTGGAATCAATTCCCCAAGTTCAAGTAGCTCCTCTGCTACCTTGAAGGAAGCGGAATCGACAATTTTATCAATCTTTCCGCTCAAGTCTTCAATAAATTTTTCTCGTCAAACCTGACAAGGCTTCTTTGACCATACTTGTCAAGGGTTTCTTTGTTTTCCTCCCTCGAGGTAACAGTCGGTAACCTATCCTCCACCGACACTGCCACTTCCACAGCAGTGGGTTCCACAAGGGTCGCTTCCACAGTTGAAGCTTCCACCGTAGGGACTTCGATGATGACGTCTGAATTCTAAAACAGGATCATCAGTAATTAAATTTATGAATTTTAAAAAAGTGAAAATACTTCGATGATTGGGTCAGCTTCCAAAAATAATTTAGGAGTAACCTTCTCTGCCACCTCCCTCTCCTCTTTGTCATCTTCGATGACCACCCGTCGTTTTTTCGGGGTTTTCCTCGAGATGGGAATTTCTTCTTCCTCCTCTACCAATTCGTTGACTTCCTCTTCAATGACCCGCTTCTTGTTTGCAGCCCTAGTCACCCAGGTGGTCACATCATCCTCAACTTCCTCCTCATTTTCCCCCACCGATTGATTGTCCCCAATGGACACATCCCAAATGTCCTCGACTTCTTCCTTCGTTTTTGGGATCACCCAATACTTCGTCTTAGTAAACCGACTCTCAATGTTTGCATTCTTCACTAAGGCGTCACACGCCACCCTTCTCCATCGGCAAAACTGGCACTTCTGGTGAGGTCCTCGTGTCGCCGTGCTCTCCACGCAAAAATACTCCATTGACTCGCAGGATGTGCAAGTCTTCAAAAATTTTTTTGTAACAACACCCCCATCTGCTTTAGGGTGTGGAGGCGTGGGAGTCGATGTAGGGAAATCCGTCATAGTGAGTTAAAGATAATAATAATAATAGTTAAATAAAGAGGAAGGAAAATTGGTGTGTGAAATATGTCTTACGCTCAACAGAGCTTGCGTTCTTATACCCGGGCATCTGTCACGCACCACGTGACACTCGAGGCAAAAGCAGCTCATTAAATCAATAATAAAGGGCTAAAATCCATACTCAAAGCGCAGAAAGCAACTCTCCATAGCAACTGCGACTTTCCTTTGTGTACTCGCTATTCAACCACGCTAGCCTAAACTCTAAATCTAAATTAGTCAATTTCTCAATAGTGTGTCTTAGTTTTTTTTCTCAATAAGCAACGCACAGCGCAATAAACAATATAATAGTACATTAAAAGGTTTATGAAATGTCTGTGGGTTATTAAGGGGTAGTGAGCATGGATGGAATGGTTAGTGAAGGATTAAGGGGTTAACAGATGTTAGTGAGGAGGGTTCAGGTGTAACGGATATATTTTAAATGGTTTGTGGTGTGCGGAATAGTGGATGGGTATGAGGTCAATGCGTGGAGGAGTAAAGGATATAAAAAGGGTTGGGTTTTTTGGTTTGATATTCCTTTGAATTAAATTATAAAACGCATTTATAGTTAATAGTGGTAAAACTCTAAATTGAAAATCATTATTATTGTATCTTTCTTTATTTTCTCAATAATCATTTCTAAATCCTAAATCTTTGATTGTTGAGTTTCCAACCCTTCGTGAGATCTTAAGAATTTTAATATTACCCTTCAATTATATTAGAATCCTTCTCGAACATAACTTGAAGCAGTAGTTCTTCCTTCGAGTCATCTTCAAATCACTTCCTCGAACCCTCCCTCTGTGCTTCAAAGAAGTATCTAAACCTTTCATCTCACTTGCAGGAACATCCTTGACCTTGTGCATAGGTCGTCCGGTGACAATTTCACTGTCAGTACAATTTTCAACTGAAAAAATAAAATAAACTTTCAAATATCAGGACAATTGTCAACTGTAATAAATAAAAATAACAATAATATATTTTATAAAAATCATTTTATTACTTCTAGGACTAAGAACAGTATTGCTCTATCTTGGTCAGCTAGGAAAAAATTAAAAAAAATTATTATTTATCAGGCACCTCCCCTTGTAATGTGAACAAATTAATGCCACTACAGAGTGCTTAGTAAAAAGATATATGTGAAAAATGAAATAAGAGAGTGAGACCTACAGATAGTAACTGGTATAGTCACTACAAAAATATAGGACAAAAACACCTGTTTAAACTTTAGATTTTGAGCGAGGTTCAATTCCCAGTCATGGTGTGGCATTCCAAACCTGGGTAGGCCACTTAGGTGAAAATTTGATTGGAACTTGGTTGGAAGAAAATCAAGGTGTTACCAGGTGTTAATTTGGTTGAAGGGAGTTAACTGGATTTTTTGGGTTGATTTTTGGTGTTTTGGAATGGTTATATGTGGTATATCTTTTGTGATTTGATGGTTTTATGGATTTGTAATTTAAGTGAATGAGGTGTGCTCTTGGAATGCCCACTTTTTTCTGGTGTGCTCTGGTGTGCTCCAGTTTTCTCCGGTGATTTTCCGGTGCAAAAGTGAAGTGTACTTGAAAAATTCTGTCATTGTGGCCAAGTTTGGTCATGGTGGCAAAATCAACTCACTGTGGAAAATTTAGATCACTCTGGCCAAATTAGCTCATTATGGAAAAAAGAGCTCATTGTGGCAAAATTTGCTCACAATGGGAAAGTCTGATCACCAGTGCAAAGTTTGGTCACTGCAGAAAAGTATGGGCACTGTGGTAAAGTTTGGTCACTGTAGAAAAGTCTGATCACCAGTGCAAAGTTTGGTTACTGCAGAAAAGTCTGGGCACTGTGGCAAAGTTTGGTCACTGTAGAAAGGTCTAGTCACCAGTTCAAAGTTTGGTCACTACAGAAAAGTTTGTCTATTGTGGAAATTTTTTGCTAAAATTTATTATGCTTATTAGATCAATAGTTTATTGTAGATCCTATGCTTGTAGGGTATTGTTGGAAAGGTCTGGAGTAGGAGAATCAGATAGAAAGGGGAGAATTTCAGTCTTCTACATGTTTTTTGTATTTTTAGTTTTGATAATAAAGGTCTTTTTTGAATATAATTAACAACCACATTCATATTTCTCATTACTCAACATTATTTAAAATAAAATTGTAATACCCTTATAACATTTATATTTTTCATACCACTTTTGAAATACAACACAAAAATATTATTTCCATCACATAAAGGGTATCTTTGGAAAGGTCTCAACCTCAGGGACTTGTTTTAATTGTCATCTCATTAAAAATAAAAATCTTATAAAAACATAAAAGTCTTTATTTACAGATCTTTCACTGGTACACCTTAATTGTTGTGATCAGTATTGCTTTCTCAACTGCTTCAATTTCCTAAACCTCAATAGATGTTTATGTCAGCCTGTATAACCCCAGGACTGAGTAAAAGTACTTATAAGTTATTTTAAACACATTAACTATACATGGGAACAATAAATTAGAGTACACAAACAGTATACATAAGTAAAATTATGATAATTCTCAAAAAATGCCATTATAACACCTTATATACATGCATATATCCACCTTTTATAAGTCTTATGTACTTAATATTAAGTTGAAATATGTAAGGGTAATCTTAAGAACCTTAATTATAAGGCTACATAATTTTTAAGTACACTTAAAGCTGTTATTTTTATTGTTTTATGCAAAAAACAAGAAATGCACTTTAAATCACTTAAAAGTTGATTATATGCGCTATAAACTTAAGAATATTGAAAATTCGCTTTAAAAGTTCAATTTTTATCAATTAGGACTATTAATTTGGCTACTTAAATGCATAAAAATAACACTTTTCAAATTTTGTGTTTATTATGCCAGAAATGGCTTCTGTGTACTGGCCACATACTGCCTACATTTTTCCCATATGAATAGCTTCATTTTTAGAAAAGTTGGCTTTTTCACACTATAGTTACCCCATATTCTATGCCCACTGTGGGGAAACATGCTAAAATAGGCAAGAGGCACTTATTTAGTGTCCTAGCTTAATTAATAATGCATTAACCCTCTTTATATACACTAATTTATTAATAACCTCATTCTTGGCACCTTATTTCACTACCACGCTTAAATTCGCCTAATTTTAGTCAAGGATTTACCCGTTAAAGCGCCTGCCAAGGAATGCATGTAGTTATCCCACATCTCATGCCCTTTTTTGGGTTTCTAGGTGGTTTCTCAGTCAATTTTGGTCATTTTTGAATTAGAATTTCACATAGTATAATGTCAGGATTAGCCCCATAAATTTTACTGTAAATCCCCCTTATTATTAAGCTCCTATTAACCTTAATTTTCTCTCTTTAGTCTTTTATATTGATGTATAATATGCATATACTCTCTTTTTTACTTATTCTTTAATTTTAATGAATTTTCTCTATTATTTCAGGATTTTGGCAGGTGATATTCTTCTAATTATGGTATGGGTCACTTAGGATGTTTATGGAAATTTCTATTTTTTGATTGGAGGCATCATCAACTGTGTATAGGATTTGTAAATCAAGGGATTCATTGGGGAACTCATTGTGTATAAAAGAAGGATATTTTGGGTCTTGTTTTATACATTCTTTATCATTACAATTCAATCATATAACCCAAATCAATTACAATACATATCAATATCACTTATAAAGTCTTTGACTAGTATCTGAATTATTAAATCTACTTTTCTACCAACTATAAGATTGTAAGCCATATATAAAATTAGTGAGATTTATATTGCTGAGACCTTTATATTAACATATATTTTACTACTTATTGGATTTGTACTACAGTATTCATATAGGACCATTTAAATCTTATAGACACAGACCATTCAAACTAGTTCATGTCTTTGTACTTGATCTCATCCTGACAGTTTATATTAATTGGAGTTTCATATATATATTTCAATCAATTCAAGTAGACTAGAGAGCTTAGTTTTTTGAACAACCCTTATTTTACTTAGAAGGACAGGGTTTTCTTTGGTTTATCCAACTCCTTCGGATTCTGCTTACAGCAAGGCGACTGTAAGAGTCTTTCTACAATGGCAGAGAGAGGTAAGTCATGTTGTAGACAATCCTATAGTACTAGCTATAGGCCTTGACCAAGGGAGTTGGAGAAAAACCCAGAGAGAAAATCCCCTGTCCCTTTAGAAAAATAGAGTGAGATTTACTTGCTAAAGTAAGTTGGTTCCTGTTTTGCTAAAGCCCCTTTTAAACACACTTGACTGCTTGATGAGCCAAGAAAGTAGTCCCCAGATAGACTACCAGACCAAAGAACTGAAATGTAGAACAAAGTTCACACCAGAGACAGCAAAGATACTTGATGTAGGCTCCAAATCCACACCAGAGACAGCAATAATACTTGCTATAGCTTGCAAGACTATAACAGAGAAAACAGTTGCCAAAGTTAAGTTAAATGAAGAACTTACTTGCAACAAACACAGCCAATTGTGGCCAGAAAACAGTGAAAACTGAGTGAGGAACAATGAGATCACCTCCGGATGGTTGTATGATGATTAAGGTTGCCCCAAACTGTCTTATTCACTATGTACACACAGACCACTAACTAAGAGCCCATGCGCACCCACCAATCTGGCGCCTGTACCTGCCAAATTGCATAAAAAACCCTCCTGGAGAGCTCCCCAACCTCCTAAAACAGAGGCGGGAGGGCCGCCTGAAGCAGCCCGGACTCCCTGAAGCCAGAAAACCGATAAAAACCACTAATCTACTTAGAAAAATTAGCTACAACTACTAAAACCTTTAAAACACGGAATTTCACTATAACAACATTGAGACATGAAATATAGAGAAAAATTAGCTCTATCCAATGGTGCTAAGCACTTAACCCTAAGACTTAAGGTTAGCCCGTAAAACATGAAAAACAAAATTAAACAGCAATCTTTTATAAATGAAAAATGAGGAAATGACCCCTTAAAACTCAGAATATGAAAAATGTCTACAAGACATAAAATATAGAGAAAAACCAGGGCTATCCAATGATAGTACCCTCATACCCGCAGACCCAATATCAACGGAATAAAACCAGAAAAATACCCAATTCTTTAACAGATGTCAATTAAGACATGCACAAACCGCACAAAATCACACAACAAAGGCCCCTGCCAATGTTGGAAGACCACATCCTCCCTCCAATTGAGAATTTCCGCATTCTTTCTTCATCCAACCACCATGTTTAACCTTCTTCCCAAATCTGCCTCTGAAATGGGCCCCTGCCAATACTGCATTGACAATAATTTAATCTGCGCCATGACACCACCTGTCCATCCATACAGAACGTCCTGCAATGTCTGCCAATCCAGAAAGAAGACCTGCCACAGACCTGGTCCACTTTCTTCCACAACAGATTCACCTCCACCTCAACCTGGTCCTTCTTCTGCCAGCACCAAAAGATCTAGGCCATCCATCCTGATACCCAGATTAATCAAAAAGCTCCACCCTTCCCAGAAGAGTGCCACAACCCATAAAATAACTAGTTCCCCCATCCCTGGTCCATCTGATGGTAAAGAACATTCATTTCTTCCTTCAACTTTAAAACTGATAACTTCTCAGTTCCTTCCTCTTCTGATAGTGATGATAACAATGTAGGATCCATTGCACCACCAACACCAACGCACTTGCCCACTATCAATTCCAAGTTCCAACAACACACATCTCAACAGAAACAACTTCTGCTTCACTACTTCCAATCTACTCCTGCTAGAGATCCACAGGACATTGAGAACAGAAGACAACTCATTCACCAGTTCAAGGCTAACTCTGAACACTTCGTTTCATCTCTTGATTCCCTCTGTAATTCCACTAGTACTTGAGTTTGATTCAGAAAAGAAAAATTGACCACACCCTCTATAGGATGTAACCACCAACAACCCTCAGTTTTAAGTCTTGGGGGACCATCCTCATTTTATAGTCTTGGGGGACTCAAAAACCCTCAGTTCAAAGTCTTGGGGGACTCAAAAACCTAAATCATAAACCCATAACCAGAGATCAACCACATTAAGACACAGAGAAAAAACTAAAATTCTGGGGTAATTGTAAATAGAGCTGCCAGCCCATCAATTACCCCCAAACTTGCCTTTGCTAAATTTGGAGGCTCCCCCTATGGATACCCTCCACCAATCTTTCAAAACCAACTCCAACAATAAAAACATTTTCCTCAGTTTATAGTCTTAAGGGACATACAACAGTGTTCAGTTTAAAGTCTTGACGGACTAATCTTGATAAAATCTTGAAACCCGCCAGTTTAAAGTCTTGGAGGACTAACAGAAACCAGATTTCAGTTTAAAGTCTTGATGGACTGACTTGATAATATAGATTCTTCAGTTTAGAGTCTTTATGGACTGACTTGATAATATAGCTTTTTCAGTTTATAGTCTTGATGGACTGTGGCGAAATTTTGCATAAAATGGACACAGCCAATTTCATGCAGCACACCTCTACAGCCAACCTGCTGAACTTCCACCTTCACTTCATCATCTACCCATCACTGACAAAAATCTCCTCCTATCCCTTTTTATCATCTTTTCTCACCACAGATCATGGCTGGATCTCCTGATGTTAACCCTTCTACTCTCCCTTGCTTCACTGCTCCCAAAGACTATGCCTGCAAAAAGTGCATCCACATGTGCAGACCTTGCACATTCACTCTTCCAAATCTTGAATCCAAATTCTACAACAGCGCTTGTGACTCTTGCTATTCCAAAAAGAAAAGATGTGACAGAGACGCCAACTACCCTATTCCTCTGCCTTCTCCTTCTCACAAATACATCTCCAGATCCCCTACAGATCCCCAGAGCTTGGTCCTTCCTCTTCCTCTCTATCTTCTGCTCCTTCCAGAAGATCCAGAAGCTTAGCTTCCCGCACTCTTTCCAAAAGACCAGCCTTAGCCTTACAAGCAACTGCTTTTATCTCCGCCAAATTAGCTCCAAAAGCTTCAAAATCAACTCCCAGGCTTCTAGACCACGTCTAGGCGGCCCGGCCAACGTCGCGAGGCCCGCCCGCCTCACCAAACAGTGAAAATCAGGGCCAAAACCTCCAAAAACTGCCAGAAAACAGCCAAATTCATCCAGACAACAACAACAACTCAACCCAACTACCTCCTACTGCTCCCAGAGCAATGCAATCCACCCTTCCAAAGTCCAAAAGCATGAAAATTTACCAGATTTCTAAGAGAACTTCCAGAGAGCCCCAAGAAGAAGCCAGAACACCACACACTGCTCCACAACAACAACTTTGTCCCCAACTAAGAAAAAGAAACTACACCTCTCCTCTGTCAGCCAACTACTCTTTTGACAGTTCCATCTCTTCAAATTCTCCATCCAGAAGAGAGCAGTCTGCTTCCAAATCCCCCTCTCCTGCTCCATCCTTTAACAACCCTGGTACACCATCACCAGCACCTCCTCCAGCTGAATCCAACAGAAATAACAACCACAACAACAACAATCTCACTTCTCCAACTAGGCCCCAGGAACATCAGCATCCCAGTTCACCTTCTCAGGATCCTTCAGAGGAAGACCATGAGAATCCATATCTTTCCCTAGTTGATCCACCCACTATGACCATTACAAAATTGTCAGAGATCCAAATCCCAGCTGCTTACAGATTTGATGAGCTTCCAATCTGTAAGTACCAAATTAATTATTCCATTTCTTCAACAAAAATAATTACTGATCCAATTCTTCTTGTCTAGTTGGCACCCCTCCTCCTGAATCTATTATTGGAGTTGGCCAAACTCTTGAAACTTCTTTGACCCTAGATTATGGAGACATGAAGAAACACCTAAGCACCATGTGTTCCAACATGCTAAAAGCCTTTGCCCTCCATGGACCTTTGAATGACTTTGAAAAATCCCTGAGAAAGCATCTACTGGACAACCACTGGAAAATGTCTAGGATCATTAAACATACCCTCCAGCACTCCATTCCTACCTCTTCTTCTTCCTCCTCTGAACTTACCTCTAATCCAATTCCTGACCATTACAATCCCTATAATCTCTCCAGCAGGATGCACTTCAAAGAACACAGTGCTTCCCACAATCCCAACAAAAAACAAAAACGTCATCACAATCCAGACCAGCCTCCAGAAGCTTCATCATCCAGACAATGAGCTCCTGCAAAAGATTAGAAACATAAAAATAATATAAAACAAATAATAAAAAATAATTTCATAATTTTTTTTTTTTGTAGGTTGTCTACTAATATACTTAATTAAAATGATTAATAATTAAAATGAAATTAAAAAACATAAATGAAATAAAATAAAATATAAAAAATAATACAAATGGTATCCCCCAGCCAATTGATGAGCTGATCCCCTGATACCTTACCCACATCCAAGTGCACCTTGATGTGGATACACAATTAATTCTTTTAAATGGTTAACAGAAAACAAAATTAAAAAATTTTAGAAATTCAGAAAATAATAAAAATAATGAAACACAGAAACACATGAAATAAATAATAAATAAATAATAATAAAAAAAAGAAAATAGCATTGCCTGGCCAATTGATGAGCCTTTCCCCACCAATGCTTGCCCACATCCAGGTGACCCTGATGTGGTAACACCCTATATTTTTGATTTTATAAGTTTTAACAAACCCCATAAAAAATTAAAAGAAAAAAAGAGAAAAAAGAAAATATTCTAAAACTGCTATCTAGCAAAAACATAACTGAAAAATCAAAGAAAGTCCAGCTCCATAGATGGTCCAATAAGAGAAAGTCCGGTCCATAGAAATGATCACTGGGTGGGCTCCCTCCAATAAGTAAAAATGATGGGAGACCACCAGTGATCCCCCACCAATCTGAAAGAAACAAAGATAAAGAAGCCAGTCCCAAACCAGTTTAAAGTCATAGTGGACTTGAAACCTGAATAATAAACAACAGAACTAGAATTCAACTAGGAAAAAACGAAAGCCTTGAGACAGAAATTCTGGGGTAACTGTTCTACAGAGCGGCCAGCTCATCAGTTACCCACACACTTGCCAAAATAAAATCTAGAAGCCCCCCCTGGGTACCTTCTAACAAAAACACAAAATCCAACACAATAAACCAAAACCAATAAGAGGGAAGAGTCCGGAACTTGAAAACCAAAGCAATTTCCAGTTTAAAGTCATAGAGGACTAAAACCTGTGAAAAGAAACCAATACTAGGGTTCAACCAAATTATGAGAAAGGGTTGGAAACAGACAATCTGGGGTAACTGTTGATAGAGCAGCCAGCCCATCAGTCACCCCTACACTTGCCAAGATCAAATCTAGAAGCCCCACCCATGGGTACCTTCTAACAAAAGTTTCCAACAAACAAATGCATAGCATCACCACAAAAAAAACCCAAAATTAAAGAATGATCCCTAGTTTAACCTCATTGCGGAGTCAATCTTCTTCATGCCTAGTGCCTCTGGGATAAAACCTCTTCACTTGGTCTGCAGCCACCCTCATTTTCAAGACTGCACCATACAACTCTTCCAAAACATAAGAACCTCCAGACGCCTGAGATCTGCCTCTGTAAGGTCCATTCCATCTGTCGGCAAACATTTTCCCCCACTTACTCTCCAAACTTCTATTATACACCAAAACCAAACAACCAGGTTTCAAGGGATTCCTGAGTCTATGAGCCAACTTCTTGTCCCAGTATCTGACTGATTGATTCCTAATCTTCATCATTCTAGAGTATGCCTTCTCTTGACATTCCTCTCTACATTCCAACTGTTGCATCCTGGCACAGAGCAAATATTCTGTTGAGTGCACTTCATCCCAATTAATTCCAAGATAAGAGACAGCTTCCAAGTCCACTGGTAGAACGGCTTTCTGACCAAACATTAACTCATAAGGAGAATAGCCAGTTGTCCTCTTCACAGTGACCCAGCAGCAAATAACACCAAGGGTAAATAATGCCTCCACTTTTCAGCACTATCTCCACACATCTTCACCAAAGCATTCTTGATAACTTGATGGCCTCTTTCAACCATTCCCTCAGCTTCAGTATAATAAGGTGTAGCCACTCTAACTTTAGAGCCAACACTAGCCACAGCTTCTTTAAATTCGGCACCAAACTCTGGCCCGCCATCAACAGTCACCAACTTCATCAACCCATACCTATAAATCGACTCCTTCTTCAAAAACTCTGCCACATTCTTGGCAGTCAAATCAACTAGAGGAACTGCCTCAACCCAACAGGACAAATCATCCCTAGCAACAATCAAGTATTTATACCTGCCCTCTTTAATATGGACAGCATCCAGAATGACTCTTCCAAAAACAGTTGATTTAACAGTAGCACGGCCCACCTCTTTAGGTTTCAAGTGACTTCTTCTTTGACATTCTTCATAAGATTGAACCCAACCCGGCCACCAAAATCTGTCTGCTACTCTTCTATAAATCTCCCCAAAGCCTCTATGACCAAGGTCTTCATGCAAAGACTTCAACACAAGTTCTTGACCCTTCTTCTGAGTCACCACAACTTGAGGATTAGGATGTCTCCTTCTCATCATCCTTCTTCCTTTCACATAAAATCCAGGACTCTTCTTCTTGATTGCCAACCAAGAATCATCATCACAACTATCTGGCCTCTCCAAGGTCAACAGATATTCCACCAAAATAAAATAAAACCCAGACTGACCCCAGGTCTCATCTTCAAAATCCAACAGAACAACATCCAAGGGTACAACTCTGTCATCAAAATCACCAGTATTAACATGAGCCAGTTGAGCAGCCCAACCCGGACACCAATCCTTAAATTTTGGCACATCCTTCTCTTTCCACTGAACCTTGTGAGAATCCAGTTTACTAACAAAAACACCCTTTTCCAATTTTGAGCTGTCCCAAACAACAACTCCATCTTCATCAACAAAATCATCCTGATCACCAGAATAAAGATCAGATCCAGCCAGTTTAGCCTCTTGGGGGAGGTCAGAAAAATCATCCAGTTTAGCCTCATGGGGGAGGAAAGAAAAATCCTCAGCACCCTTTGTGCTGGCCCTAATCACTGGAACATCTTCGTCAAACTCTTCAGAATCAGAATCCTCATCTGTAGGTGGCCTCCTTGATAATCCATCAGGCATAGTAAAAGTTTTACCTGGTTTGTGTACCAGGTCAAAAGAAAAATGTTGAATAAATGCCACCCACCTAGTCATTGGAGCATTTGGAAGACTAGGTGTATTGATCATCTGAACCAAAAAATGCTGCCCCCACAAAACCGTCTGTTGCTTCTTTAAAATTTTAGCTACGCCACACAATTCCAACTTAGGTTGAGAATACCTAGATTCCACCTTATTAAACACCACAGACTCATACCTTACTGGCCTGACCCTCCCAGTCTTATCCTCCTGAGACAAAACAGCACCAGAAGCAATATAAATTGAGTCCACTTCCAGATAAATTTTTCCAGCACCAACACCATAATCCAACTTGTGAAGAACAATATCCTCACCAACAACCTTTTTCAACTTCTGAAAAGCCTCTTCACACTCTTCAGTCCATTCCCAATCTGCATCTTTTGTGGTCAACCTCCTTAAAGGTGAAGCCAACAAAGAAAAATCCTTAATAAAAATCCTGACATATACACATACACCCAAAAATCCTCTGACTTCAGTAGTATTTTTAGGCCTTGGCCATGACTGAATTTTATTAATCTTCTTCTTTGCCATAATCCTTCCCTCTTTACATACCACATGACCCAGAATTTCCAAAGCAGGAACACAACAACAGAATTTTGACCCTGAAATGGTCAAACCAGCCTCTTCAATCCTGAACAACACTCTCTCTAGAGTTATTGCATATTCCCACACAAACCTCCTTATTCCAGAGTTCTCCGCTAACACCTCATTACCATAATCAGTGGATGGTCCTTTAATTCCACCATCATCAATAAAAATACCAGCATGAGTAGGAACCTCATCCTGCAAAATCCAAGCCATCTGTGCTTGATAAACTGCCACTGAATTAGTTGCTCCTTGAGGCAACCTAGTGAGCTGAAATCTTCCCAAAGGAGTCTCAAAAGTTGTGAGAGGCCTTGAATCCGTATGTAGTTCCCTCTCATCATAACCACCCATAATATCACCCAAGCCATAACACACCCTTCCAGAAAAAGCTTCAACAAAATCCTCTGCACTTGGTGGCATACCAGCGTCCTTGATAGTGACTCTATTCAAGGCTCTAAGATCATGAACCACCCTCAAATTTCCATTCTGCTTCTTTACACAGAACACCGGACTTGAGTAACTGTATGTTGATTGTTCATATAACCCAGTCCTGACTCTTTCCCTTAAAATCTCTACAAAATCCTCACAAATAGTGGCTGGAATCGTAATAGGTTTGATTTGCCAAGGTTTGTGACAAACAAAAGGAATCAAGTAAGGTTCCCCATAAGAGTGCTTCAATACACCCCTTTCCTCCTCAACAAATGCCACCGCTTTTTCCCTTAGCACAATAACGTGCAACAACAACTTCTTTTCTTCCTCAGACAACCACCCATCAGGACCAAAATTAACAACTTTCAATATTTCCACGGTCACCCTAGCGGTCTCTACAAATTCTGGAGAATTCTTCACCAAAGGAGTACAGTACGGATCTCTTGACAAAAGAGGTCTCTTCAAAGGCGGATTCAAACCCACAGGCATAGGCTCATTGACAGGCCTAATCTTCTGCGCTACCTTATTATACTTTGCCTCTCCACCTTCAACTTGAGGGATCTTCAGGAATTCTGCACCACCAGACCTGGAACAAAAACCAAGGGTTTCCCCATTGCTCACATGTGTGGCCAAGGTAATGTTTTTGAAAGTTGTAGAAGAAACCCTAGCAGTGCACAATTGGGAGGACTTACTTTTACACCCCAATCTCACCACTCCAAAACTTTTCCACAATTCCACATCTTCATCCTCACTTCCAAATTCCAAATCTTCAAATCTTAATTCATCTTCTGAATCACATCTTCTAAAATTGTGCAGTTTATCCTCATACTGGAGGTCCAAAGATTGATCTTGATGATCTTCTCTCTTCAAAATTTTCTGCAGTTTAACCTCATGCTGGAGGCTCAAAGACTGATCTTGATGATCTTCTCTCTTCAAAGTTTTCTGCAGTTTAACCTCATTCTGGAGGCTCAAAAATAGATCTTGACGATCTTCACAAAAATATTTTGCGTCTTCTTTATTCATTATCTTCAGATTTTTTCTTGATTTTCATGAATTATCTTGAAATTTTTATCTTCTTTTCTTGAGTTTTCTTCTGACCTACAAAAATAACCAGGGATTTTCCCAATGCTCACAGGTGTGGCCCAGGTAATGTTTTTGAAAGGTGTAGAAGAAACCCTAGCGGTGCACAATTGGGAGGACTTACTTTTACACCCCAATCTCACCACTCCAAAACTTTTCCGCATATCTTTCAATAAAGATATATAACCAATCTTCTAATTTGAACTTGAATTAAAAATAATTAAAAATCTTGAGAGAGAACAGAGACTTGATAAAAAACTTGATGAATACTTGCAGAGAAGAGAAACATTAAAAAGAGAAAGTTGAAAATCCACTTGGTATATCTCCAAGGGAGCTGACCTACTACAACCTGGGATTTCCTCTTCTCGGGGAGAGGTTGTAGCACTAGGGTGATCAACCCTCATTACTCTAAAAAAGACAGACTCTCAATAGAGCCTGAGCCGCACTCCAAAAAACCAGAGGCAGCACCCACTTCCTTTCTTCTCTTACAGCAGTCCATGCACTGGCACATCGAAGATAAACCAGGCCTAGTCTCCCAACCATCCTCTCCAGGGGATGATAACCTCATGTGAAGCCTCCTTTTGTCTTCACCAGTCAACTCCAGACTGATTCCCAAATCAAATTGATAACCAATTCTTGCCTGAAAATCCATCAAGAATGGCCCACCTAAACTGCTTTTACATTGCCTTTAGCAATGTAAAAATGAACCTTCCCTGAGGCTCCTCCAACATTCAACTTCACAAAATCTGAAGTTCTAACCAATTAAGTGACATGGGTACCGATCCCTCTCAAATTCCCACCAATAACAGTTTTGATGGGGAGGCCCATATGAGTTGCCTCAAACAAAGAAATCAGGTTTATCTGAGAACCTGAATCCACCAATGCCCTTGCCTCCCTGCCATTCAGAGTGACATTGACATATCCCAGAAGAGCAGAAAAATGAGTTTCCAACCCCTCACCAAACTTTTTAGCAGAATCACAAATGTACTCTACCTCACCAGAAGAAACCCTTCTCCTGGTCAACAACTTCTTCTGCCTATCAGCCAACCCTGGACTGATAGCATACAATTCCCCATAAGATAGGGAAACCTGACCCTGGTTCATCCTTTCCAGGACAGATTCCATAACATTAACTTGACCAGACACTACTGGCCTCTCAAAGTGAGCTCTTTGCTTCACCACCTTGGTCCTAGAAGATTCTTGAGGACCAGAACCACCAACAGATTTACCATTAACAGGAACCAAACCAGACCCCTCACCAGAACCTCTGACTCCAACAGGCTTTGGAAATGAAGCCAAAGGGACATCCTCCTCAGAATCAGAATACACCTCCATTGGCATTGGCTCACCATTCAGGTCCAATGCTCCAAAACTAGGGGGGCCCATATCAGCCATACCCTTCTGCATCTTGTACAGCTCCTCTTTTCTGTACCTCTTCCTAGCTGCACTCAGCTTAGGATCACCCTTTGAAGCATTTGGCTTTGGTTGGGCCTGAGAACTACTCTTAGGCCTACCCACCTTTCCTGCTTCCACATCATAAACACCAGCCAAGCATTCACAACTAGACTGTCCACCACAAGAATACAACTCCAAACCACCAAAGGAAGTAGAAAAAGAGACCTTATTGACCTCCTTCCCCTTTCCCTTGACGTCCTCATCTACCTTAACACAATGCTTCCCCTGATCAGGAATCTCCTCAAACCTTGGCCTCCTTTGATTGAGACCACCCCTTCTCCTGACCAAATCCACAGGAGCCTGCCCCTCACTGGGCTTCACAAAAGGATTGTCAGGGAACTTAAAAACCCTGCCATCAAGCTCCACTTTCCCTTCAGACACATCTCTGTTCAGTGCCCAACAATCATTGGACCTGTGCCCCCTCCTACTGCAATAAGAGCAAACCCAAGGATCACTCCTACCAGCTCTCCTTTCAAAATCTCTTGCCTGAGAAGGTGCCTTATTAACCTTCTTGGCCTCCTGGACAAAAATGTGCAGCTGTTTTGTCAGATCAGCCAACTGCTCCACCATTGGGTCCCTCTCCTGTTTGGGAACCTGCAACAAATTTTTCTCCTCCTTCTTCTCCCTAAATTCCTCTTCAGCCAAAGCCTCACTGACTTTGCTGACATACTTGGCACACCCCTCCTGATAGGTGTCCACAGCCAATAACTTCAAATGGGCCTCAACAGCCTCCTTCACCTTATCCAAGGCAGGCAACTTCTGATCTCCATTAGAAAGAGTTTTCATCAATTCCTTTCTTGAAAACTCCTTCAACACATCCATCCTGACATCTCTAGCCATGGCAGACCAAAAAACATCCTTGGCAGCATTTTCATGTGCCAGCTCCTCCACTTCCACCAAATATTCCACCACAGGATCAAACTGTAGCAGCAACTTCCTGTAACTATGTAAGTTACCAACACCACCATAATATTGCCATTCACTGAAAACCTTGTTCAGATCCACCATAGTGAACCTGACACCCCATCTATCCACCATCTCCCTACACAACAATTTCCAATCTCTCTTCTTGTAGCCAGACATGGCCACAAACTCCTTCTCCACTGACCTATCACCAATGAAGAAGATAATCTGCTTCACCATGTCCAGGTAGGAAGCACCATCCACTCCAGCAGCAGTTTCATACTTCTCTAGAAACCACTTGACATCCTCCCCATTAAACTTGGTACCATCCCAAGTTTTAATCCTCACACACTCCCTAACCATTACAGAAGGAGGACCATCCCCCCCACTAACAGTCACCACAGGAATAGCAGAACCAGAAGCCATTCCTCCAGTCCAAAACACCAAAAATAGCCAACCAAGGAAAACAGAGATTCCAAAGAACTAGCAAGTTCTTCCCCACGTTGGGCGCCAGAAATGTATACAATCCTATAGTACTAGCTATAGGCCTTGACCAAGGGAGTTGGAGAAAAAACCAGAGAGAAAATCCCCTGTCCCTTTAGAAAAATAGAGTGAGATTTACTTGCTAAAGTAAGTTGGTTCCTGTTTTGCTAAGGCCCCTTTTAAACACACTTGACTGCTTGATGAGCCAAGAAAGTAGTCCCCAGATAGACTACCAGACCAAAGAACTGAAATGTAGAACAAATTCCACACCAGAGACAGCAAAGATACTTGATGTAGGCTGCAAATCCACACCAGAGACAGCAATAATACTTGCTACAGCTTGCAAGACTATAACAGAGAAAACAGTTGCCAAAGTTAAGTTAAATGAAGAACTTACTTGCAACAAACACAGCCAATTGTGGCCAGAAAACAGTGAAAACTGAGTGAGGAACAATGAGATCACCTCCGGATGGTTGTATGATGATTAAGGTTGCCCCAAACTGTCTTATTCACTATGTACACACAGACCACTAACTAAGAGCCCATGCGCACCCACCAATCTGGCGCCTGTACCCGCCAAATTGCATAAAAAACCCTCCTGGAGCGCTCCCCAACCTCCTAAAACAGAGGCGGACAGGCCGCCCGACGTTGGAGATGCCGCCTGAAGCGGCCCGGCCTCCCTGAAGCCAGAAAACCGATAAAAACCACTAATCTACTTATAAAAATTAGCTACAACTACTAAAACCTTTAAAACACGGAATTTCACTATAAAAACATTGAGACATGAAATATAGAGAAAAATTAGCTCTATCCAATGGTACTAAGCACTTAACCCTAAGACCTAAGGTTAGCCCGTAAAACAAGAAAACAAAATTAAACAGCAATCTTTTATAAATGAAAAATGAGGAAATGACCCCTTAAAACTCAGAATATGAAAAATGTCTACAAGACATAAAATATAGAGAAAAACCAGGGCTATCCAATGATGGTACCCACATACCCGCAGACCCAATATCAACGGAATAAAACCAGAAAAATACCCAATTCTTTAACAGATGTCAATTAAGACATGCACAAACCGCGCCAAATCACATAACAAAGGCCCCTGCCAATGTTGGAAGACCACAATGTGATTTATGACGTTTGTTGTTTTTCAGTCATCCACAAGTCCTTATTGGTCCTCATAGTTGAAGGTCCCTCGGTTTCTGGTATCCAGATAACAATGTGTCAAAGACAATTCAGAAAGTCTCTCAAATTTCAAGGGGTCCTTTATGGTCTAGAAGATTTTACAGTGGTACAAACGGCAGATAAGGTAGATAGTTCTAGGATTTCATAGCAGGTATGCGGGTTTTACCTTTATGTTTTAATACTCTAATAAGAGGTATAATAATACAATTATTATTAGTACTTGTAAGGTTTAGATTTTATTCAAATGTAAGTACTAAAACAGTAGTAGTAGTAAAAATGATTTTTGGTTTGTATATAATAAAATTGTAAGTAGTATAGAATGAAGAAAAACAGCACAAAGTATAAGGCCTTTTATAGCCAAAAAGGATAGAGAGAAAAAGGAGTTAAGAAGCCTACATACAAGGGTTTGAGAGAAAATTTCCTTACAAAATAAGAAATAACGAATAACTGAGAGTATTGAAAAGATGTGCAAATAACATATGTTTTAATATATATCAATTTATTTGATATATTTTAAAGTTCATTTTTAAATGTCACACTTAGTACAAAATAATTTGAATTTTAAATTTTTAGAAATTTTAATATAATTTGAGTATTTTAAATAAACTAATTTGAATTTTTTATCATTTTATTATTAGTATATTTTTATCTCTTTAAACTGTCATTGAGAATGGTGTTAGGGAATTAAAAATTTAAGGGACATTAATATTAATTTTAAATATTTACTAAAATTACTTTTTCTAATTAGTTAATATATTAAAAGTAATTTTAAAGTAAATATAATATCAATAATAATAAAATAAGAAATAATAAAGTCTGGATTCATCCCATTAAATAATTAATTTATTTACTGGGTAAGTCTAGCAGCCTGGCTGACACATATTAACAATATATATTCCATGTATATGAATTTTATCATCTTCAGGAACATATTCTGGATTGGAAACATCATTTGGTAAAGTTAATTTAGACATCATATTCCCATTTTTTTTTAATGAACATTTTCAGTATTGTGAATAATTTTTATTCAGCATTTGTATTATTAGGGAGTATCAAAGTTAGAAGTCTTCCATTCCAAAATACCTCTTTTTTCCACCAAATTAACCATGATTTATTTTTTAATATATGACATATTGAACCTCAAAAACACGTTTTTTGAGAGTTAATTTCAAGTTTGAGGCTTTTTTTTGTGTTGTGAAATACTTTTTAAAAAATTGAAAATTTTTTACTTAGATACCTGCTATTGTACTGCTAATTTTCTTAAACAAATGTCATTTTTAGTTTTTTTAAGTTCTAGAGGGACTTTTACTGCACTATAGTCAGAAACCAATCAAATTTATGGTATTCATATAATAATGAAGTTTTTCTAAAGTCCAGAAAAATGATAAACACTTGAATTGAGTTTCACCAATTTTTAATTAGTTTGAGTAATTTCTGGAAAAATAATTATTATTTCAGACATTCAAATTATTTATGTTAAAATTAGGAAAGATTGTTATTTATGGTAAGAATAAAATTTAATTTCATATATAACCACTAGTTATATATTTTTTCAATAAATTAAAAAACACTTGGAATATATTTAATCAAATTAATGATTTATTCTTTCTAATTTTAAGAAATTCATAAAAAATCAAACATAAATCATTAAATTAATTAATTATTTATTTCAATTTTGTGGCTGCCATTATATTGAACCAGTAAATATAATGGTATCAATAAAGGTTCAAAAAGGTTTTCTGAGGAAATTAAATTAAATTTCATTTTCAATTAAAAATTTAATTAAAAAAATAGTTATATGGGTGTATTTTATACTAAAGATGATTAAATTATAAATTAACATTTTGTACCAATTAATTAAGTTATCATTCTTCATGATAAAAAAATCACATAAAGCTGAAAAAAATTCACCATTATGAAAATGTAGTGACTTTTTTTTACCAACTGGATAAAGGACAGATCAATAACTCTATGAATTTATAGAGGCTACTGGTGTCAATTTCAAATGATAATTATTTCATACAAACTAATTTTTTGATAGATACAAAAAAAGCTTCAATACCAGAGTTGAAAAACAGTTTGGTTGTTTTGACTGGTGCTTTCAAGGAAGAAATTATAATTGAAGTACATTAAAAATTCATGAAAATAGAATTATCTACTGAAGATGAAGCAATTTTTTATGAAAATCAGAAGTTTTATTCATATATTGAACATTAGTTTTAACATGAAGATTTCACTTGTAGATTGATTTTCATAAAAAATATTATTTTGAAAGTAACTTAAATCAACATTTTGTTGAAATTGATCAAGGTAAGACTCATTCTCTTGTTCAATAAGATATATTATTTCATCATAAATTGATATTTTTTCAAATGATTATTAAATTTGTAACAAGTATTTTCTGCATACATTTTTATGCAACAGTGGCAAAAAGTTCCAGTGCTTTCTGAAAATATTACATGAGAGAAAACAATCTCATATAAGATCCTGTAGAGAAAATGCCTTAATTCATACTTCTTTAAGAAAGTTTCTTAAAAAATAAATATTTATAAAGGTATTAAGCTACTCCAAAAGTACATTTATGGTTAAAATTAAATTTTTTACAAATGTTTTTAATTGTAAAAGTTTAATTTTAATAATTAAAATCAATTTTTTTAAATCATTTCTTTAAGAATTTTAAAAAATCTTTATTATAATCTTCATGGGTGTTCCAGATGAATGAGAGGCATATTTTTCTTATTTATTATTCATAACTGATATAACCATGTGAGATTTTTTTTATCAAAATAAAGAGATTAGTGTCAAAGTTTTTCTCTTCATCAGGCTATTTTATAAGAAAAATTTATATAATCAATATTCTAAATAAAAATTTTCCAATCTAATGAAGAATTACACTCAAAATTTGGATAATGGCCAAAAAAATTTTACTCATATTTTTTGAAGTATTTTTAGCAATAGAATAATTTGAAAATTGAATCAGAAAAATGATCACAATGTGAGAAAACTTTTTATTATGAAATGAATATAACATATTTTGCTAATTTTAATTTCTGTGAAATTCCCTAAAATATTTTCAAAGAAACATTTTCATTAAAAAGTTGGAATAAAAAATTAAATTACTGCAAGTTTGATAATTCAAATTATATAGATTTAAAAAGTTCATAACACTCATCTTAAAATATGCAGAAAAAAACATAATAAACTTCAGGATTTATGTCATCCAGGTTGTACCAGGAGTCCAGTAAATTTTGTAATACTTTATTGGACTTCAAAATTGAAAAATATTTATTTATATTATGTATGAAACTTAAGATTATATTGAAAAACAAAATTACATAGCTAATGCATAATAATAAATTACAATTAGAGTTATATGAATTTTATTACTATATAACTTGTATATACAATTATATAAATAAATAATACAGTAGGGGGTATCAAAGTGAGAAATGTGTAATTATTTAAAAGGTATTTCACAGCACAAAAATAAAGAAACAAGCATGACATTAATTCTCAGTAAAAAGATGTTTTGGAAGAACAAGAAGGCATACCTTAAAAACTAATCATGGTTGATTTGGTGGAAAAAAGAGGTATTTTGAAATGGAAGATTTATAACTTTGATACCACCTATTATATTCTATAAATTATTAGCACATTTTAAAGTAATTTTAAGTTATTAATTAATTAATATAATATTATTTTATAATTATAAGTTAAAAAATTTAATTATGAATTTAAAAATCAATTAATTGTATATAGTTATTAAATAAATTTATACATATATTATAATCCATAAATATTAGGCCCTTTTTTTGACACTTAATTGTGTCAGGAAAATTATTAATTAATTTAAAACACTTACTTAATACAAAATATTAAGACTTTTACTTTAAATTAGTTGTCACATTAAATTAATTATTTTCTTGACTCAAAATAATTATTTTTACATTAATAAAATAGTTCAAAACAATTATTTATTCATGTTTTATACTAAATTAATTAAATAAATTAAAATTTTGTGCAAAAGATATTATACTTTTTGTTACACTTAAAAATGACTATTTTTCTTAATCATTGAAGAAACTTGTTTTAAATTAAAATAGTTATATTCTTTTTTGTTTCAGACTAATTTAATGTCCCCCTTAATTTTTTTACAGTGTCTGGGCTTTAATTGGTGGGAAAATAGGCTCTCACTCATGTTTTTAATTACTTTTTTCAGCTTCAATAGTATTTTTCTTTTTAAATTTATTTTAATTTTGATTTATATTATTTTCCACATTTAAAATACATGTTTATGGCGCTTCTGAGGGCCCTTTGCCCATATAAGGGCATTAGGTAATCCCCTGAAGCCCCATCTCATATTTTATCTACTACTATACTTTACATTATTTTAATAAATAAATAATTACAATTTTTACTACATATAATAATTTTTATTGCGCCACTTACCTCTTTCATATATATAAGTAATAAATAGTTAATAGTTTTAATTAAGAGAGGTATTAATATTATTTAATTGTTTTTTTAAGCCAAGAAAAGAAAGTACTTACAAGAACTAATAAAAAACCAACCCCAATACAAGTCCTTTAAACAGTCAATTAAGTCCTTAGTTTTATTACCTCTTCATTCATCTTCATTTTCTTACTCTTCTTCTTCTTCTTCTTTCTCATTTTTTCAATTACTTCTAGATAATCCCCTGACAATTGAGGGCCTTTCTAGAAGAGGACAACTTTGATTATTGGAAAAATTACTGGTGCATGGACCACCTTGTGCGCAATAAACCAGATTTTTCTGCAACCCTTGTAGACAATCCTATAGTACTAGCTATAGGCCTTGACCAAGGGAGTTTGAGTAAGACCAGAAAGAAAACCCCTGTCCCTTTAGAAAAATAAAGTGAGATTTAACTGCTACAGTAAATTGGTTCCTGTTTACGAAAAGCCCCATTTCCAGCACACTTGACTGCCTGATCAGTCAAGAAATTAGTTTCCAGAAAGACTACAAAACCAAAGAACTTAAATGTAGACCAATGTCCACACCAGAGAAATCAATGATACTTGATGTAGGTTGCAAATCCACACCAGATAAAGCAATAATACTTGATATATATTGCAAGACTATACCAGAGAAAAAAGTTGCCAAGTTAAGTTAAATGAAGAACTCACTTTGCAACAAACACAGCCAATTTTGGCCAGAAAACAGTGAAAACTGAGTGAGAAGCAAAGATATCACCTCCGGATGGTTGTATGATAACTAAAGTTGCCCCAAACTGTCTTTTTTCACTATATACACACAGACTACTAACTAAGAGCCCATGCAAACCAACGAATTTGGCATTCTTAGCCTCCAAATTGCATAAAACCTCCCTAGAAACACTTCCCAGCCTTCTAGCACTGAGACAGGTGGTCCGCCTGAGGCGGTCTGACCACCCTGAAGCCAGAAAACCACCCAAAACCACTAAAAATACCCAAACTACTCAAAAAAATCTACTGCAACTACTAAAACCTGTAAAACACATAATTATGCTATAAAAACCTCTTGACATGAAATGTAGAGAAAATTCAGCTCATTCCAAAGGTACAAAGCACTTAACCCTAAGACTTAAGGTTAGCCCTTAAAACACAAAAAACAAAATTCAACAGTAATCTTTTTAAATGAAAAATGAGAAATTATCCCCCAAATACTTAGACTATGAAAAATATAATAAAGAGATAAAATATAGAGAAAAATCAGGGGCTATCCAATATTAGTTTCTATATTCCCGTAGTCCCAATATTTGCTGCATAATTTCAGAAAAACACCTAATTATTAAACAATTCTATTTAAGGCATACCAAAACAACACCAAATAAACCAACAAAGGGCTCTGCCAATGTTGGAAGACCACATCCTCCACCAATAGAGATTTCCACATTCTCCTTTACCAAAACCACCATTTTTAGCTTTCTTTCCATATCTTCTACTGACATGGATCCCTGCCAATACTGCATTGAAAACAATCTCATCTGTACCATCACACCACTGGATCATCCCTACAGAACCTCCTGTGATGCCTGTCACTCTAGGGAGAAGACTTTCTTCAGACCTGGTCCATTTTACTCTTCAACATCTTCTCCTTCTCAAAAACCTAATACACCTTCTACCAGCACCAAAATATCCAGGCCATCCATCCTGATCCCAGGACTTGTCCAAAAATTACACCCTTCAAAAAAGAGTTCCAACCCCCCTACTACCAATAGCTTTACCATCCCTGGTCCTTCTGATGGTAAGCCTAAAACTTCTTCATACAGAACTCCCATCTGACAATTTTCCAGTTCATTTCCCTCCTGAAAGTGATGATGACAATGTGGGAACCATTGGAGCACCCCCACCTGATACATTTCCCACCATCAAGGACAAAGTTCAACAACATTCTTCTCAACAGAAGCATCTCATACTAAACTACTTCCAATCCACACCTTCTAAGAACCCTCAGGACCTTGAGAAAAGAAAGAACCTCATACACCAGTTGAATTCCAATGCTGAACATTTTGTTACATCTCTTGATTCTCTTCTGCCTCCTGACTCTTGATTAATCTCTTGACATAGAAATAAAAAAAATCTTGACATCTCCAGACTTCCTGAATGTAGCCAATCATATTAAAAAAATTCCTCAGTTTACAGTCTTGGGGGACTAATCCTCAGTTTTAAGTCTTGGGGGACTAACAGCCCTCATTTTATAGTCTTGGGGGACTCAAAACCCCCTGTTTATGGTCTTGGGGGACTAAATACCTAAATCAAAAAGACAGAACCATAGATCAAAAAATTTAAGAACCAAAGAAACAACTTAAATTTTGGGGTAACTCTTCTACAGAGAATCCAGATCATCAGTTACCCCCACAATTTCCTTAACAAAATTCAGAGACTCCCCCTTGGATGCCCTCTTCCAAAATCACACAAACTCCCATTATCAGTTTATATTCCTGAAGGACTCAACCTTTAAATCATCCTCAGTTTATAGTCTTGGGAGACTGTACCAGCATTCAGTTTGAAGTCTTGACGGACTTTCCAGTGTTCAGTTTAAAGTCTTGACAGACTGGAAACATTTTGAATAGCAAAGGCAGAGCCATCTACATGCACAATGCTCTGCAGTCAGCCTGCTGAACTTCCACACTTTCTTCACCATCTACACATCACTGATAATTTTTTCATTCATCTCTTTTTTCTCCATTATTGCACCTTCACATATCATGGCTGGATCACCAGATTTTGACCCATCAGACATCCTGCTTCACTTCTTAAAAGGACTACGCTTGTAAACAGTTCATCCACATGTGTGTTAGAATTGACGCAATGACTTTTCCTCCCTTTTTGTCTTCTCACCTTTTGTCACTTAGTAATTACACTCCTATTAGCAATTCCTGCATAACTGTCCCTTGTATTTACACCCATCACAAAAATGTTTAGTAATAGCTTTTTCTGCTAGATCACGCATTTGAGCGTATCTACTTTTCCCTGCTTACCACATTAATTAGAAATTAATCAACCCACTACATGTAACTAATCATCGCACCTGCAGTAGACATTGGTCTCTTGAGGTTAAATAGGGTCTATTGACTACTATCTTTCCTCAGTTAACCAACGACTCCTGCAGGTGTGTATTTCTTATCTTTCTCTCCTCCTTCCCGTTATTTACTATCCTCTATCTCATGATCCTTAGGTATTTACTGCTTCGTACTCCCTTGAGCTCATCCATCTGCTTACTTGGGATTACTATTGCTGCCCTAAGGTACTTTTTACACTATCCTTGTCTTATCCTATACAAACTGTCTAGTCCACTTGCAATATAAAAGTTAACCAACGACTCCTGCAGGTATTTACTGCTTCGTACTCCCTTGAGCTCATCCACCTGCTTACTTGGGATTACTATTGCTGCCCTAAGTCCTTGTCTTACAGATTATGAGACCGGTTGTCTACATTACTTTATTCCAGTCAATTGTTTTTCACTATCTCTACTCAATCATGCAGACCTCTGACGTAAACCTTACTGGTGTTCCCGTCCTAGACAAGGACAACTATCAACTGTGGGCATTCCGAATGGAGAGCATATTCATGCAACAAAACCTCTATGATATTGTCATCAACAACGCTAAAACTCCCTCTGAGTCTGACCCAGATCACTCTCCGTTTAAATTACGCAAACAAAAAGCGACTGGCCTCATGACCCAGCTCATGAACCCTTACCATCTCAGACTTTTTGCGACCGTTGCAAATAAAAATGACCCTCACCAACTATGGTCTGATCTTGAGTCCCATTATAAATCCTCGAGTGAAAATAACCAAATGCGAGTCTTTCAAAAATTTGCCCTAGTCTCCTACCCAGGAGACATTAATAAATATATTGAACTCATAAAAAACATCGAAGCCGAATTAGTCGCCGTTAAAATTGAATTAAAGGAACACTTACTAGCCTCATACTTCCTTTATCGACTCCCCAAGGAATTCTCTTCACTTCGAGATGCTCTTCTCCATAATGCCCAAGCTCGAAAAGAATCCATCACAGTAAAAACCCTCATTGATTCTGTCGACAACCACAATTTGGAAAAAGTCATAACCCAGAATGACCAGCCTAAAGCTTTTTAAACCACCGAAAAACGAAACTACGAAATCTGTACTGGTGGTAAGCACAACCCCAAAACCAAACATCAGGAGTCCGAATGTTTTCAATTACATCCTCACCTAAGAAACAAAAGACCCGAAACTGCCAAAGCCAATATAGCTGTCGAAATAACACCGACTCCCCTTGACTTATCATCAGTCCAACCGACAATCTCTAAATGCCTCTCAATTTTCGCTAGTGTCCCCAACAACATTTTTGTCTTGGACAGCGGTGCTACGCAACACATGTTCAATTCCATTGAACACTTCTGCTCATTTACCCCCTCTAAATCATCTGTCGCATTCGGGGACAAAAGTACTGTACCCTCAGAAGGATTCAGAACAGTTATCCTCGGGTCACACAACCAGCAAACTCCCCTGGAAAACTGCCTCCTTGTACCTTCTCTAAAACTAAACCTCATTAGTCTCGGTGCACTACGAAAAAGACTCAAAAGCATGGAACTCACCATCAATGGAAACGACTTCTCTCTCATCACAAAGTCTGGATTCAGACTGGGAGGAGTGTTTGAGGATGATTTACTTGTTCTCAAAGACGTTTTCACTGGTGAGTCTCCCTCTGCTAATGTTTCTTTTCTTTCAGTTGCTAACTCCTCTGCCATTTGGCATAACAGACTAGGACACCCGGGAAAAACCGTAATGGACTATCTGCGGACTCATCAGCAGATCAAACCTTCTGACTCTACTGATCCATTCTGTGAAAGCTGTGTCGAAGCAAAACATCACTCCTTACCATTTCCCGGCTCCCTTCCTAAGGCATCAAGACCTCTTGAATATATCCACTCCGACTTAAGCGGAAAGATCTTTCCCCTGTCCCTTGGCGGTAGTCTCTATTACTTTCAATTAACTGACTACTTTACGTCATATCGTTTCATTTATATCCTTAAAAATAAGAGTGATACTTTCCAAACATTCCTACATTTCAAGAAAACTATTGAATTAGCACTAAATAAAAAAATTTGTCACTTAGTCAATGATGGTGGAGGGGAATATTGCAATAAAGAGTTTAAAAATTATCTGATGAGTGAGGGAATACAAATGCATATTACTGCTCCATATACTCCTAAACAGAACCCTGTAGCTGAACACGCTAACAGAACCACTACAGAGAAAGCCAAAGCATTATTATTTCACGCCAACCTACCCCCGGAACTCTGGGCAGAAGCTGTAACCACAGCTGTATACTTGTACAATCGCACTCCCACTAAAACTCAACACATGAAGTCACCTTTTGAGAAATTGTATGGAACTCCCCCTAAACTTACTCACCTTCAAACCTTTGGATGTAGCGCTTATGCACTCATTCCAAAAAAATTGCGCAAAGGTAAATTTGACTCATCTTCACACCTGTATATCCTTGTGGGCTACAATGAGACACTGAGTTCCTACCGGCTACTTGACCCTAAAACCCATAACATCTCATATTCTCATGACGTTGTCTTCAATGAGGAAGAATTCCCTTATCTAAAAATCCGGCAGTCAACTGTTACAAATCAGCTTTTTCCTTTTCCTCCCCTAACAGAAGACAACCTCCTAACCACCGGGTTACCTCATGACTCCCCTGAACCTGACAGTAACAATGAGGCATCAATGTCAAACCCATCACCAGATGCTCCATCAGATGGGATCTCATCCAACTCAACTCCCAACTCCGAGTCTGAGGATGATGAAGAGGTTTTGGAACTCATTAGACCTAAGCGCATTCCAGTATGTGACAGGTTCACCCATGTTCTTGATGATGTTCCCCCGTCGCAGGAAATCTCCTCAGACATTAACCCAAATAACATCCTAAATTATCCTCGCACTCGCCGACCCCCTGACAGGTCACTCCTATCCACGACAACTCCACTTGCCGCTGAAGTACCCATACCTAGGAACTTCAATGAGGCAATCACTGGACTCGAGTCAGATGCCTGGTCCAATGCGATTAAGACCGAGTTAGAGAACATGGATACCCACTGTGTCTGGGAAGTTATAGAGAAGCCCACTGCAGTCAAAATCATCGGCGCAAAATGGGTCTTTACTGTCAAAGAAACCAAAGATGGAGGTATCGCAAAATTCAAGGCCCGTTTATGTGCCCAAGGGTTCTTACAACAAGAAGGGATCGATTACTTCGAGACTTTTGCTCCAACAGGCTGGCTCACCACCTTTCGCATCCTCCTAGCTCTTGCCATCCAAAATAACTATAGTATGGAGCATATGGATGTAAAGGGGGCCTTTCTTCATGGGACGTTAGAGGAAGACGTGTATATGAGAATTCCCTCTGGTGTTGCAACACCTTCCTCGATCACCAACCCAATACTAAAATTGCGGAAATCCATCTATGGTCTCAAGCAGTCACCCCGATGTTGGTCAAAAGAAATCAACAACTTTTTCTCTGCCATTGATATGTTTCCCTCTAGTGCCGATCCTTGCTTATTTTTCTCAAAAAACACTGATAATCCTGTATTTGTTTACCTCCATGTGGACGATCTGGCTGTATTTGGTAAAGATCTAACCAATTCAAAGGTAAAATCAAAGAAATATTCAACATGGAATTTCTCGGCCCCCTCTCCTACTTCCTAGGTATGAAAATCACACACGACAGTCAACAAAGGACCATCAGCCTCTCTCAACCCTCATACATCGTAAATCTACTCAAAGAATACAATATGGCCTCTTTCAAATCAGTGGCAACACCACTTCTTCCTCATGATCATCTTATCCCGGCTACTCCAGAAGAGATCCAAAATTTCAACAACCTCAAAATCAATTATCGATGAGCCATTGGGTCCCTCAATTACCTGGTACAATGTACTAGACCTGATCTGGCCTTCTCAGTGAGTCAACTATCCCAGCACCTCGAACAACCCGGGATCCCTCATTGGATAGCTTTCAAACACGTTCTTTGGTACCTAGCTGGAAGCAAGGATCTCTCTCTTACCTACTCACAACTGGACTCATCCCTCCATCCTCAAGGTCATTTCTCATGGTCAAATCCTACTGGTTTTGCCGACGCAGATTGGGCTGGATGTCCCAGTACCCGTAGATCCACCACAGGATATCTTTTCCTCCTAAATGGTGGTGCCATTTCATGGCAATCCAGAAAACAACCTACTGTTGCACTCTCTTCTTCAGAAGCTGAATATTGTTCTTGCACTACTGCTGGACAAGAAGCCATTTGGCTCAAACATCTCTTCGAATCAATCAATATTCCAATCTCTTGCCCTCTGACCTTGTATGGAGATAACCAAGGCGCCATAGCACTCTCTCAAAATCCCATATTTCAAGCAAGAACAAAACACATCGAAGTACAATACCACTGGATTCGGGAACAAGTTCTACTTGGTAATATCGAAATTCCGTATACTCCGACCTCCTCAATGCTTGCCGACTGCCTCACGAAATCTACTCCAGGAAAAACCCTTACGACATTCCTCAACTCTTGTGGATTACTGCTTCCCAAATCACAAGACAGGAGGGTGTTAGAATTGACGCAATGAATTTTCCTCCCTTTTTGTCTTCTCACCTTTTTTCACTTAGTAATTACACTCCTATTAGCAATTCCTGCATAACTGTCCCTTGTATTTACACCCATCACGAAAATGTTTAGTAATAGCTTTTTCTGCTAGATCACGCATTTGAGCGTATCTACTTTTCCCTGCTTACCACATTAATTAGAAATTAATCAACCCACTACATGTAACTAATCATCGCACCTGCAGTAGACATTGGTCTCTTGAGGTTAAATAGGGTCTATTGACTACTATCTTTCCTCAGTTAACCAACGACTCCTGCAGGTGTGTATTTCTTATCTTTCTCTCCTCCTTCCCGTTATTTACTATCCTCTATCTCATGATCCTTAGGTATTTACTGCTTCGTACTCCCTTGAGCTCATCCACCTGCTTACTTGGGATTACTATTGCTGCCCTAAGGTACTTTTTACACTATCCTTGTCTTATCCTATACAAACTGTCTAGTCCACTTGCAATATAAAAGTTAACCAACGACTCCTGCAGGTATTTACTGCTTCGTACTCCCTTGAGCTCATCCACCTGCTTACTTGGGATTACTATTGCTGCCCTAAGGTATTTACTGCTTCGTACTCCCTTGAGCTCATCCACCTGCTTACTTGGTATTACTATTGCTGCCCTAAGTCCTTGTCTTACAATGTGCAGACCTTGCATATTCACTCTTCCTACTCCCCAGGCCAAATTCTATAACAGGGCCTGTGATTCATGCAATTCTAAAAAGAAAAAATGTGACAGAGATCCCAAATATAAAATACCTCCAGCTTAACCTTCACATAAATATGTATCCAGATCTCCTACCAGGTCACCAGAGCTTGGACCTGCTTCTTCCTCTTTATCTTCTGCTCCTTTTAGAAGATCACACCGTTCTCTTCCCAAAACCCTTCCTAAAATACCTGCTATATCTTTTTAAGAATCTGCTTTTATCTCAGAAAATTCAGCAAAAATGGCTTATAAATCAACTTCTAGGCTGCTAGACCGCGTCCAGGCGGCCCTCATGAAGTCAGGCGTCCTGGGCCCCTTGCCAGAAAGCAAACATCAGGCCCAGAACTCCCAAATTTAGCCAGATAACAGCCAAATTCTTCCATCCAAAACCAATAACTCTACACCACAACCTCCTAATGCTCACAGAGCAATGCGTACCACCACCATTACTTCATCTGTTAACACCAGAAATTTCAACATCTCTATAAGGGCAGCTAGAGGACCCACTGCAAACACCAGAACACCAACACTGTCCCTAAAAAAAAACTCCTGTTACTTCAGGAAGAAATAACTTTACCTCTCCTCTGGCCTCCAATTATTTGTCTGATAGTTCTCTTTCTTCTAGATCTTCATCCAGCAGATCACCATCTCCTGGTCCTTCCTTCAACCAACCTGGCATTCCTCCACAGTATCTACCAATTCTGAACCAAGTAATAATGTAAACAACAACAACAACAACAGCCCTTCTGCTGAAACCAGGTCACAGGAACCTCCTCCTTCTCTTTCATCTTCTCGACACCATTTAAGGGATGACAATGAAAATCCATACCTCCATCTGGTGGACCCTCCTACAACTTCTATTCAACACTCTTCAGCTCTCCAGATTCTGGCTCCATACAAATTTGAATATCTCCCAATATGTAAGTACCAAAAATAAAATAAAAAAAATCCAATTCCTTCAACAGAAAATAATTATTGATCCAATTCTTCTGTTTAGTTGGAACCCCGCCTCCTGCAGCTGCATTTAGAATCAGCTAGCCCCTAATAACAACTTTGACACTGGATTATGCTGATATGAAGCAACACCTAAGCATGATGTGTTCAAACATGCTTAAGGCCTTTTCTCTCCATGTTCCGCTGAAAGATTTTGAGAAGAATCTGAGTAGACAACTCCTTGATGAACACTGGAAGATGTCTCAAATTAACAAGCACAATTTCCAAAACTCCATTCTTGCTTCTTCTTCATCCTCCCAACATTTACCTTCTGACCCGGTACCTGATCACTATGACCCAAATATTTTCTCCAGTTGCCTGCACTACCAAGAACACAGTTCATCCTCTAATCTAAAAAAGAAACAAAAACGCCAACACCATCTGGAACCACCACTGGAGGCTTCTTCATCCCGTCATTAAATAAAAGAATTAAAAAAATTCACTAAATAGAAAAAATAAAAACATCTAACAGATATATAAACAAATATGTTTTATTTTATTTTTATTTTTATTTTTATTTTTATTTTTATTTTTATTTTTATTTTTATTTTTATTTTTATTTTTATTTTTATTTTTATTTTTATTTTTATTTTTATTTTTATTTTTATTTTTATTTTTATTTTTATTTTTATTTTTATTTTTATTTTTATTTTTATTTTTATTTTTATTTTTATTTTTATTTTTATTTTTATTTTTATTTTTATTTTTATTTTTATTTTTATTTTTATTTTTATTTTTATTTTTATTTTTATTTTTATTTTTATTTTTATTTTTATTTTTATTTTTATTTTTATTTTTATTTTTATTTTTATTTTTATTTTTATTTTTATTTTTATTTTTATTTTTATTTTTATTTTTATTTTTATTTTTATTTTTATTTTTATTTTTATTTTTATTTTTATTTTTATTTTTATTTTTATTTTTATTTTTATTTTTATTTTTATTTTTATTTTTATTTTTATTTTTATTTTTATTTTTATTTTTATTTTTATTTTTATTTTTATTTTTATTTTTATTTTTATTTTTATTTTTATTTTTATTTTTATTTTTATTTTTATTTTTATTTTTATTTTTATTTTTATTTTTATTTTTATTTTTATTTTTATTTTTATTTTTATTTTTATTTTTATTTTTATTTTTATTTTTATTTTTATTTTTATTTTTATTTTTATTTTTATTTTTATTTTTATTTTTATTTTTATTTTTATTTTTATTTTTATTTTTATTTTTATTTTTATTTTTATTTTTATTTTTATTTTTATTTTTATTTTTATTTTTATTTTTATTTTTATTTTTATTTTTATTTTTATTTTTATTTTTATTTTTATTTTTATTTTTATTTTTATTTTTATTTTTATTTTTATTTTTATTTTTATTTTTATTTTTATTTTTATTTTTATTTTTATTTTTATTTTTATTTTTATTTTTATTTTTATTTTTATTTTTTATTTTTATTTTCATTTTTAATTACTAAACTACTAACATACTAATTTTTTTTTGAAAATGAAATTAAAATGAAAGAATAAAATAATATGAAATAATTAATTATTACAAATGGTATCCCCCAGGCCATTGATGAGCTGATTCACTGATACCTTACCCACATCCAAGTGCACCTTGATGTAGATACACCTTTAAATATTTTAAATGATTTATGAAAAAAAATTAGAAATTAATGAAAATAATAAAAAAATGAAACAGAAAAAAATGAATTAAATAAAAAAAGAAAATAGAATTTTCCGGCCAATTGATGAACCTTTCCCCACCAATGCTTGCCCATATCCAGGTGACTCTGATGTGGTAAAACCATAATTTTGTGATTTTTTCCTCTTTATATCCTAATAAACCTCATAAAAAATATCAAGAAAAAAAGAGAAAAAAAGAAAAAAATCTAAAACTACTATTTAACACAACCATAAACACAAAATTCAGAAAAAAAGAAAAAGAAAAAGTCCAGCTCCCTAGAAAGTCCAGTCCAAAGAAATAATCACTGCATGGGGTCCCTCAAATAAGTAAAAATGATGAGAGAACACCAGTGATCTTCCACCAATCAAAATGAAATAAAGAAGCCTTCCAAAGCCAGTTTAAAGTCATAGTGGACTTGAAAACTGAATAACAAAAAACAGAACTAGGATTCTACTTGGAAAAAAAATACTTGAAACAGACATTATGGGGTAACTGTTCTACAGAGAATCAGCTCATCAGCTACCTCCACACATGCCAAAACAAAATCTAGAAGCCCCCCCTGGGTACCTTCTAACAAAAACACAACATCCAACACAAAAAAATCAAAACAAATAAATGTGAAAAGTCTGGCACTTGAAGAATAAAAGAATTTCCAGTTTAAAGTCATAGTGGACTAAACCCTGTGAAGAAAAACCAATACTAGGGTTCAACCAAATTAAGAGAAGGGGTTGGAAACAGACAATCTGGGGTAACTGTCGATAGAGCAGCCAGCCCATCAGTTACACCCACACTTGACAAGACCAAATCTAGAATCCCCACCCATGAGTACCTTCTAACAAAAAGTTTCTAACAAAACAAATGCACAGCATCACCAAAAATCCAAAATTAAAAAATGGTCCATAGTTAATCCTCATTTTGGAGTCAATCTTCCTCACTTCTAGTGCCTCTTGGGTAAAATCTCTTCAACTTGTCAGAAGCCACTCTCTTCTTTAAGACTGCACCATGCAACTCTTTGAAAAAATAAGAGCCTCCAGAGACCTGAGATCTTACTCTGTATGGTCCATTCCATGTTTCAGAAAACATTTTTCCCCACTGACTTCCCAAACTTCTATTATACACCAAAACCAAACAACCAGGCTTCCAGGTATTCCTGAGTCTATGAGCCAACTTCTTGTCCTAGTATCTGACTGATTGATTCCTTATCTTCATCATTATACAGTATTCCTTCTCTTGACATTCCTCTCTACATTCCAACTGCTGCATTCTGGAACAGAGCAAATCTTGTTTTGAGTATACATCATCCCAATCAAGTCCAAGATAAAAGACGGCTTCCAAATCCACTGATAGAACAGATTTCTTACCAAACATTAATTCATATGGAGAATAGACATTTGTCCTCTTCACAGTGAACCTATCAGAAAATAACACCAAGGGTAAATAACGCCTCCATTTGTCAGCACTATCTCCAAACTTCTTCACCAAAGCATTCTTGATAACTTGATGGCCTCTTTCAACCATGCCTTCAGCTTCAGAATAATAAGTTTTAGCCACTCTAGCTTTGTATCCAATACTTGCCACAGCTTCTTTGAATTCAGCTACAAAATCTGGCCAACAATCAACAGTTACCAACTTCATCAACCCATATATAAATACCCATTTCTTCATCAAAAATTCTCCCACATTTTTGGAAGTCAAATTAAACAGAGGTTCTGCCTCCAACCAACCAGAAAAATCATTGCTAGAGACAATCAAATATTTATACCTGCCCTCCTTAATATGAACAGCATCCAAACTGACTCTTCTAAAAACAGTTGATTCACCAGTAGCATGGCCAACCTCTTTAGGTTTCAAGTGGCTTCTTCTTTGACATTCTTCACAAGATTGAACCCGACCCTTCACAGCCAACTTCATACCTGGCCACCAAAATCTGTCAGCTACTATTCTATAAGTCTCCCCAAAGCCTCTATGACCAAGGTCTTCATGCAAAGACTTCAACACCAACTCTTGAACCTTCTTCTGAGTCACCACTACTTGAGGATTTGGATGTCTCCTCCTCATAAACCACCTTCCTGACACATAGAATCCAGTACTCTTCTTATTGATTGCCCCCCAAGTATCTTCATCAAAAATATCTGGCCTCTTAAAGGCTTACAGATATTAAGCCAAACTAAAATAAAACCCAGTCTTACCCCAGGTCTCGTCTTCAAAATCCAAAAACACAACATCCAAGGGTACAAACCTATCATCAAAATCACCAGTGTGCTCATGAGAAACGTGACTGTCCCAGCCACAACACAGATCCCTAAACTTTGTTACATACTTTCTCTTCCACTTAATCTTATGAGAATCCAGTTCACTAAAAAAAACACCATTTTCAAAATTTGAGCCATCCCAAACAACAGCCCCTTATTCATCAATAAAAACATCCTGATCACAAGAATCAAGATCAGAACCATCGAGTTTAACCTCTTGGGGGAGGAAAGAAAAATCATCCAGTTTAGCCACATGGGGGAGAAGAGAGAAATCTTCAGCACCCTTTGTGCTGGCCCTAACAACTAGGAAATCTTTGTCAAACCCTTCAGAATCAGAATCTTCATCTGTGGGAGGTATTCTTGACAATCAATTTGGCATTGTAAAAGTTTAAACTGGCTTGTGCACCAGGTCAAAGGAAGAATGTTGAATAAATGCCACCACCCAGTTATTGGAGCATTTCAAAGACTAGTGTGTTGATCATTTGAACCAGAGATTTAGAATCCACCTGCAGCTCACAATGCTGCCACCACAAAAAAGTTTGTAGCCTACTCAAAATTTATGCTACACCACACAATTCCAAATTTGTCTGAGAATACCTAGATTCCACCTCATTAAAAACCAAAGACTCATACCTTACTGGCCTGAGCTTCCCAGAATTATTTTCCAGAGACAAAACAGCACCAGCAGCAATATAACTTGAGTCCACTTCCAGATCAATTTTTCAAGCTTCCCTTCCATAATCCAACTTGTGAAGAATAATATCCTCACCCACCACCTTCTTCATCTTCTGAAAAGCCTCTTCACACTCTTCAGTCCATTCCCACTCTCCATCTTTCCTGGTCAGCCTCCTTAAAAGTGAAGCAAAGAAAGATAATTTTTTAATGAATATCCTGACATACACACAAACTCCCAAAAATTCTCTGAATTCAGTAGTATTTTTAGGGCTTGGCCATGACTGAATTTTATTAACCTTCTTCTTTGAAATACTCCTCCCTTCTTTACATACCACATGACCCAGAATTTCCAAAGCAGGAACACAAAAACAAAACTTTGACCCATAAATGGTCAAACCATCCTCTTCAATTCTAAACAATACTCTCTCTAGAGTAATTGCACATTCCCAAACAAATCAATACCAGCATGAGTAGGAACCTCATCCTGCAAAATCCAAGCCATTTGTGCTTGATAAACTGCTACTGAATTGGTTGCTCCTTGAGGCAACCTAGCCAGTATAGATGGAGGTCCTGAGTTTGGGACAGAGTTTAGAGAAGCTATATCAAAAGTTGGGTTAAAGGCTAGGGTAGCAACCCCTTATTATCCTGAATCTGAAGGTATGGTTGAAAGAGGGCATCAAGTATATAAGGATGCTTTAGTCAAAATGTGTGGTTCAAGTGCTGAAAAGTGGAGGCATTATTTACCTTTAGTTTATTTACTGATCAAATTACTGCAAAAATGACAACAGTATTTTCACCCTATGAACTTGTTTTTGGACAGAAAAAAGTTTTACCGGTTGATTTGGAAGCTGAATTACATCTTGGAGTTGATTGGGACATGGTCAAGACTACTGAAGATTTATTATATGCAAGAATGATGCAGCTAGAAAATAAAGAAGATTTTTTAGAAAAGGCATATTCGCAGATGATGAAGATCTGAAATCAGTCAGTAAGATATTGAGATGAGCAGTTGGCACATCCACTTAGAAAACCTTTGAGAACTAGACATATGGTTTTGGTGTATAATAGGAGTTTGGAGAGCCAATGGGTCAAGATGTTTGCAGATAGGTGGAATGGACAGTATAAAGTCAAGTAGCAAGTATCTGGCAGTTCATATGTGTTAGAGAGTTGGATGGAGTAGCTTTGAAGAAGAAGGTAGCAGCCAATCAAGTCAAGAGTTTCTATCCTAGAGGTACGCAGAGTTCTGAAGTTTGACTCCAAAACAAGGATAAACTACATAATTGATTAAATAAAATTTTGTCAAAGTTTAATTCCAGAATGAGGATAAACTACTTTCTTATTAAAAATATAACTGTCATTTTACTATGGTATGGGAGACAAAACTGTTAACAAAATTTACAAAATTTATGAAGACATTTGTTTGAAAATTCTTAAAACTTGTAAAAGCAACAAAAATTATGGAGAAGATATATGTTGTAATAATAATTTTTTTTTATTGGTAGAAGTGTTAAAAGGGGAAACTTCGGAATAAATCATTGGCAAGTTTGGAGGTAATTGATGGACTGGCTGCTCTATACACAATTACCCTACAATGTTTTTTACCAATTTTTCCTGTTTCTAGTTGAATCCTAGATTTCTTTTTGATCTATAGGAAGTCCGCTAAGACTATAAACTGGAACTTACAAAGAGAAAATGCTTCCACTGCCAGATTCAAGATTCTTTTTTGTTTTTGTTTTTGTTATTTCTTTTATGTTAGATTTTTATATAATGAAATACATTTTTCTTTCATTTTAATTTTTATAATACTATAAAATATTGTTAAGGGTGATGCTCACTGGTGGTGTCTAATATTTTTTACAAATTGGAGGGAGCCCACCCAGTGATCATTATCATAAAATTTTAATTTTCTAAACTTTCATTTATTAATTTTGTATTTTTACTTTATAAAAATTGTGTAGCCACATCAATTTGCACTTGGATGTGGATATGATGTCAAGGGTACGGCTCATCAATTGGCTGGGGGGCACCTTTTAAATTTACTTTACATTTCATAAATTTTATATTTCAAATTTGTTTATATTTTTTTAAAATTAAATTTTAAATTTTATTTTATAACAATCTTTTATAACCTTTTATTATTTTCATCATTAAAAATCAAATAAAAAATAATGAAAAAGAAAAAAGAAACAAATAAATAAATAAAAATAAAATAAATAAATAATTTTTTTTTAAATTTTATTAAATTAAATTTTAAATTTTCTTTTGCTTTATTTTTTTATGGTATATTTTATATAAAAAAAAGGGTCAAGAGGAGCTTGAGCAAAATTGGATTCTACTTCAAAATGTATAATCCTACAAGACATTAAACCGGCTTCTTTTCAAGACTTTCTCTAAGGTCTTATTCGTATTCAAGATCTGTAAGTCCACTTAGACATTAAACTGAATAGATTTATGATTTTATTTCAAGAATTTGGTTCCTCATTGGATCTGTTGGTCTAGAAAGACCATAAACTGCATAGTTTTTACAATTTTATTTCAAGAATTTTTTTCCTCATTGGATCTTTAGTCCTCTAAGACTTTAAACTGGCTGTTTATGATTTTATTTCAAGATATGCTGTTAGTCCTCCAAGACCTTAAACTGGCTAATTTTCAAGGACGTTCAAAATTTTATGGATATTTTTGGAGAAAGGATTAGGATAGTAGTTGTAACTGGAAATCGATTAAATGTTTGGTCCACCAAGAATTTAAAATGGAATGTCAATCTATTTGGTGAAATTTGTGGCGCTTTAACATGGTCTAAGAGTTTAAAATTAAATATTGAAAGCCTGGCTATAAGTATTTTGTAAAGTTTTCTGAATAGCAAATGGATGAAAATTGTGATGAAGGAATCAGAAGTCAGGGTGGTAGTTGGATTTATTATTGTTTTATTTTAAAGCCTCAGTTTTAGGCTGTTTGGTGGAAGATTGGAGGGCCTCATGGAGAGATTTTAATCAAAGAATTTGGCTCAGTGGGGGGACCTTTGAGAATGGAGTCAAGTGTATTCAGCTCATTAGGGATATCCACTCTCTCATGCTGTGACAAAGTGGGAAGACTGGTATATGGGAGTCTGAAGGGATTCAAACCTTGCTCTAAGCAGTGGAATCATCTCAAAAATTTATTTTTATTATTATTATGATTTATATCAAGAGCCGGAGAAGAAGACAAACAGTTTAAATTTGTAGAAGACCAACTAAATCAACGTTCATCAAAAAAAACTAATTAGAATGCATAATTGGTTGGAATGGGGACATTCCTTATTGAGGGCGGATGTGGAATTCCCAATCTGGGTAGGCCACTTAGTCAAAAATTTGATTAGAAATTGGTTGGAAGAAAATAATGGTGTTACCAGGTGTTAATTTGGTTGAAGGGAGTTAACTGGATTTTTCTGGGTTGATTTTTGGTGTTTTGGAATGGTTATATGTGGTATTTTGTTTGTGATTTGATTGTTTTATGGATTTGTATTTTTGGTAAATGAAGTGTGCTCTTGGAATGGCCACTTTTTTCTGGTGCTCTCTGGTGCTCTCTGGCTTGCTCCAGTGATTTTCCAGTGCAAAAGCAAAGTGTACTGGAAAAATTCTGTCATTGTGGCCAAGTTTGGTCATGGTGACAAAATTAACTCACTGTGGCAAATTTAGATCACTCTGGCCAAATTAGCTCATTATGGCAAAATTAGCTCATTATGGCAAAAAGAGCTCATTGTGGAAAAATTTGCTCACAATGGGAAAGTCTGATCACCAGGGCAAAAATTTGTCACTGCAGAAAAGTCTGGGCACTGTGGCAAAGTTTGGTCACTGCGGAAAAGTATGGGCACTGTGATAAAGTTTTGTAACTGTAGAAATTCTGATCACCAGAGAAAAGTTTGGTCACTGTAGAAAAGTCTGATCACCAGTGCAAAGTTTGGTCACTGCAGAAAAGTTTGGGTGTTGTGACAAAATTTGGTTCAAATTTATTATGCTTG
Organism: Hemileia vastatrix; assembly: GCA_030280995.1. NCBI lineage: Eukaryota > Fungi > Basidiomycota > Pucciniomycetes > Pucciniales > Zaghouaniaceae > Hemileia > Hemileia vastatrix. The sequence continues at coordinate 8,386,466 of JASXTE010000017.1, read as the reverse complement.
TTAGATCAATAGTTTAATGTAGATCCTATGCATGTAGGGTATTGTTGGAAAGGTCTGGAGTAGGAGAATCAGATAGAAGGGGGATAATATTAGTCTTCTACATGTTTTTTGTCTTTTATTTTTGATATTGAGAGTTTTTTTGGATTATTAACAATATTTAACATATAACAACAATTTTAATAAAAAATATCAACATTTAGGGTATCATTTGATAGCTCTTATCCCGGGTAACTTAAATTTATTTCTTTTCTTATAAAATTCATAAATTATAAATATATTTACTACACTCTTTAAATTTGGTGGGAAACTGGGTAAATCTGGGGCAGACCTCTAATAAGGCACCTTTGAACAAATCATCCCAAGGGTAGTTTCTGGGGTGCTTTACTGTACTTTTCAGTCTCTGGGGTCAGTGTTGCGGCTTGTTCTAAGTGATTGCTATGACTAGTATCAGTGTAATCTGGTATTAGGTATTTGTTTTGAGGGTGTAACCATTGATTGCACTTAGATTTTTATTAAATATAGGTTTTCATTGCTTTCAAAGTTTTTCAATCAGGATTTCATCTATTCCACTCTTGAAATCAATCTTTAAGCTTAGTTAATTTAATCTTACGTTTACTTAGAGGGACAGGGATTTCTTTTTGTCATTCCAACTCTCTTGGATTCAGCTTACAGAAAGGCGGCTGTAAGAGTCTACTATACAACGGACGTTGCCAAGGTAATGTTTTTGAAAGGTGTAGAAGAAACCCTAGCAGTGCACAATTGGGAGGACTTACTTTTCGACCCCAATCTTACCACTCCAAAGATTTTTGGCATTTCTTTCAAAAAAGATATATATCCCATATTTGTATTTGAGCTGGAATGAAAATTAATTGAAAATATTGAGAGAGAGCAGAGACTTGATAAAAAAATTGAAGAATACTTGCAGAGAAGAGAAAAATTAAAAAGAGAAAGTTGAAAATCCACTTGGTATATCTCCAAGGAAGCTGACCTACTACAACCTGGGATTTCCTCATCTTGGGGAGAGGTTTTAGCACTTGGGTGATCAGCCCTCATTACTCTAAAAAAGACAGACTTTCACCAGAGCCTGAGCCACACTCCAAAAAACAGTAAACAGCATCCACTTCCCTCCTTCTCATACAACAATCCTTGCATTGGCACATGAATGCCAAACCAGGCTTGGTCTCCCAACCATCATCTCCAGGAGATTAAAACCTCATGTGAAGTCTTTTTTGTCTTCACCAGTCCACTACAAACTGATTCCCATGTCAAATTGATACCCAATTCTTGCCTGGTAATCCATCAATAATGGCCCACCCAAAACAGCTTTTACATTACCTTTAGCAATGTAAAAATGAGCCTTTCCAGAGGATCCACCAACATCCAACTTCACAAATTCAGAGGTTCCCATCAACTCAGTGATGTGGCTACAAATACCTCTCAAATTCTCACAAATAACAATTTTTATGGGGAGGACTAAATGAGTAGCCTCAAACAAGGAAATCAGGTTGATCTGAGAACTTGAATTTACCAATGCCCTAGCCTCCCTTCCATTCAGAGTGACATTGACATATCCCAGAGGAGCAGAAAAATGAGTTTCTAAACCCTCCTCAAACTTTTAAGTAGAATCACATATGTATTCTATCTTCCCAGAAGACACCCTTCTTCTGGTCAAAAACTTTTTCTATCTATCAGCCAATTCAGGACTGATAGCATAAAATTCCCCATAAGTAAGGGAAACCTGACCCTGATTCATCCCTTCCAGAACAGAGTCCATAAAATTTTATTGGCCAGAAACTACTGGCCTCTCATAGGGAGCCCTTGGCTTCACTACCTTGGTCCTTGAAGATTCTTGAGGACCAGAACCACAAACAGATTTTCCATCAGCACAATCAAACCAGAATTCTCACAAAAACCTCTAACTCCAGCAGGCTTTGGAAATTAAGCCAAAGGAACAACCTCCTCAGAGTCAGAATCCACATCCCTAGGCATTGGCTCTCCATTCATGTCCACCGCACCAAAGCTAGGGGGGCCCATATCAGCAATCCCCTTCTGAATCTTGTACAGCTCCTCTTTTCTGTACTTTCACCTAGCTGTACTCAGCTTAGGGTCCACCTCAGAAGCCTTAGGATTTGGTTGGGCCTGAGAGCTGCTATTAGGCCTTCCCACCTTTCTTGCTTCTACATCATAGAAAACAGCCAAGCATTCAACACTTGACTGTCCACCACAAGAATATACTTCCAAACAACCAAAGATAGTAGAAAAAGAGACCTTATTAACCTCCTTCCATTTTCTGTTGACATCTTCATCTTCCTTACCAGAAGACTTCCCCAGATCAGGAATCTCCTGAAACCTTTGTCTCCTCTGATTGAGACAATTCCTTCACCTGACCAAATCAACAGGAGCCTTCCCCTCACTGGGCTTCACAAATGACCCATCAGGGAACTTGAACACCTTGCCATCAAACTACACCTTTCGCTCTGACACATCTCTTTTTAGAGCCCAACAATCATTGGACTTGTGCCCCCTCCTACTTTAATAAGTGCAGACCCAAGGATTACTCCTACCAAACCTCTTATAAAAAATCTCTGGGCTGAGAAGGATCCTTAATGGCCTTCTTAGCCTCCTGACCAAAAATGTGTAGCTGTTTTGTCAGATCAGCCAACTGCTCCACCACTGGGTCCCTCTACTGTTTGGGAACCTTCACCATATTCTTCTCCTCTTTCTTCACTCTACTCTCCTCTTCAGCCAAAGCCTCACTGACTTTTCTGACATATTTGGCACACCCCTCTTAATAGATGTCCACAGCCAATAACTTCAAATGGCCTGCACCGCCCCCTTCAACTTTTCCAAGGCAGGAAACTTCTGGTCCCCATTAGAAAGAGTCTTCATCAAGTCCTTCCTTGACAGCTCCTTCAAAACATCAATCCTGACATATCTAGCCGGGGCAGACCAAAAAAAATCCTTGGCAGCATTTTAATGTGCCAGCTCCTCCACTTCCACCAAGTATTCCACCACCGGATCAAACTGTAGCAGATTCTTCCTGTAACTGTGAAAGTTACCAACACCACCAAATAACTACCATACACTGAAAAAATTGTTCAGATCCACCATAGTGAACATGACACCCTATCTATCTACCATATCCCTACACAGTAAGTTCCAGTCCCTCTTCTTGTAGCCAGGCATGGACACAACCTCCTTCTCCACTGCCCTATCAACAATGAAGAAAATAATTTGCTTCACCATTTCCAGGTAGGAAGAACCATCCACACCTGCAACAGTTTCATACTTCTCCAGAAACCACTTCATATCTTCACCATTAAACATTGTACCATCCTAAATTTTAATCCTAACACATTCCCTAACCATCACAGCAGGAGAACCTTCCCCCCCACTGACAGTAACCACAGGAGTAGAAGAACCAGAAGCCATTCTTCCGGTCCAAAATCACCAAAAAGGGCCAAACAAAGACAAAAGAGATTCTAAAGAACTAGCAGATCTTTACACCCCATGTCGGGCACCAGAAATGTAGACTATCCTATAGTACTAGCTATAGGCCTTGACCAAGGGAGTTGGAGTAAAACCAGAAAGAAAACCCCTGTCCCTTTAGAAAAATAAAGTGAGATTTACCTGCTACATTAAATTGGTTCCTGTTTACCAAAAGCCCCTTTTCCAACACACTTGACTGTCTGATCAGTCAAGAAAGTAGTCTTCAGACAGACTACCAAACCAAAGAACTGATATGTGGACCAATTTCCATACCAGAGAAAGCAATGATACTTGATGTAGGTTGCATATCTGCACCAGAGACAGCAATAATACATGATATAGCTTGCAAAACTACACCAGAGAAAAAAGTTGCCAAGTTAAGTTAAATAAAGAACTCACTTTGCAACAAACACAGCCAATTGTGGCCAGAAAACAGTGAAAACTGAGTGAGGAACAAGGATATCACCTCTGCATGGTTGTATGATAATCAAAGTTGCCCTAAACTTTCTTTTTTCACTATATATACACAGACTACTAAATAAGAGCCCATGCACACCAATGAATTTGGCGTTCTTGGCCGCAAAATTGCATAAAAACTCCCTAGAAACGCTACCCAGCCCTGTAGCACTGAGGCGGCCTGACCACCCTGAATTCAGAAAACCACCCAAAACAACCAAAAATACACAAACTACTCAGAAAAATCTACTACAACTACTAAAACTTTTAAAACACATAATTATGCTATAACAGCATTAAGACATGAAATGTAGATAAAATTCAGCTCATTACAATGGTACTAAGCACTTAACCTTAAGAATTAAGGTTAGCCCTTAAAACACAAAAAACAAATTTCAACAGCAATCTTTTTAAATGAAAAATGAGAAATTATCACCTAAATACTTAGACTATGAAAAATTTCATCAAGACATAAATATAGAGAAAAACCGCGGCTATCCAATGGTAGTATTCACATCCCCATAGTCTGAATATTTGCTGCGTAATTCCAGAAAAACACCTAATTATTAAACAATGCCATTTAAGGCATACCAAAACAAGACCAAATAAACCAACAAAGGGCTCCACCAATGTTGGAAGACCACACCATGAATTTAATCGGGGTATTTATTTAATGGGTTTTAAACTCAATAAAAATATATTTTTTTACTAATTTTTTGATCACTTAAGTAAGTCTAACTTTGCACCTCACAATTACAATATTAAATTTTAATTGCAATAACAGTGCCTTGGCTATTTTTTCTGGGACACTGAGTGTCTGTGATCATTTTTATTAAATTTTTCTTCCTATTTGACAATAATAGAGCAACCCTCTTATTCCTAGAAGATCATTATTTTTTGAATAATTATTAAATTATTTTTCATTAAATTTTGATATTATTGGTTGAAAATAATAGTACTCTGTCCTAAGACCCAATCTTTGCCAATTAATTTTGGTATTATTATTATTGGTTGACATTAATAGTTTTTTTATTTTGAAATTTAATATTTGCGGTTATATTTTTAATTATTAATTATATAATCACCTTAGATACATTACAAAAAATCAAATTTTAATCATTGTTTTGAAATATATATAATAATATTAAAATATTTTTGTATAATCCATTAATCTTATATTCAAATAATATTGATAATTATATTTTTATTTTTTGAAATATTAATATATCCCTCTTTTAAGAAAATCAGTTCATTCTTGTTAAAAAACTTGACTTTTATTTTAACTTCATAAATATCATGTCTAGTAACTTGACTGAATGCATGGATAAATTAAATGTGGATGAGATTGAAGTAGACTGTGAGGTTGACTCTATAAAATCTTCTAAATTAACTTACAAAAATTCTTCTACTGAAAAAAAAATCCAATTCTTCAGGATGTGGAAATCTCACAAGGGGTGGTAAACCCCCCTCCCCCAACAAGTCTGAAAAAAGCCAAGGCTCACATAAATCTGAAAAATCCTTTAAAGGGCATAAAGATAACAAGAATTCCTCCGGTACAGAAAGTAAACAAATTATCAAGACACATAAAGGAACCAAGAGCAGACAGCTTGAGGTAAAAGGAAATGGTAGACTTCCTCTGGGGGTAAGTGAAGGAGCTTTTGGATCACAGCAATGCTCAACCTCCTCCCTTTAAAACCTCCCAGAATCAGCCACAATCCCATTGAACCCCCTGCTCCTCTTAAAAAAATCCAAATACTCTGGAAGTAGAACAGTGGAAGTAGAACTATCTCATGAGCCACTACCATAAGAATGTTCAGCCTTAATCAGCTCATCAACATGGCCCATCCAGGACAAAAACTTACCATCATCCTTCTCAGGACCATCCTTATCAAGGAGGCAGAAAAAAGAAAGCACAGCAGAAATTTTCTCCCTTGCCATGGTGAGTAACTTTTTTGATAAGCATGTTGGTATTTATGATAATAAATCTTCTTCTACAGGTAATATTGTTGAGAATGGTGAAAAGAATTCTAAACCTATCAAGAGACAACTTCCTGTTATAAGTAGCCCTAATGTTGATCTAGGTAGATTTTCATTTGATGAACCATTCAAAATGTAATATGGGAAGTAGAATTTCTAGCAAGTTTGCAACCTTGAACCCTAATTTATATTTTATTGAGCACACATTGAGGCAGTGACGAAACAATCATGAAGAAATAGTAAATTTACTTTGAAAACACCTTGAAACTAATTTGAAACTTCATTGATCCACAGTTTACCAATAGTTCAAAAAATATTTATACTTGAATTAGAAGATTTTTTGAAGATATTTAAAAATAAATTAGCCCCAATATCAATCTATCCTTGTGGCTTCACATGATTTTGAAAAATCATAATTTTTTTTCATTTTTTGAATCTAACGAAACTCTCAGATACTTTGAATTATGATAGATTTCACAAAACTTTTTAAGTTTTTCACCCTATTAATATATAGATAAAACATCCAATATTCTAAGAAATTATTCATTAAGAAACATTTATTCAATTTCTATATTTCATTAAATTTTTATCAGTATAAAATTGAGAAATAAACACCTTTTCTGATAATATCAATCAATATTATTATTTATTTATCCATTTTCAAAACATTTGTGGAAGTTGAAACACTCTTTAAAATAATTCAACATTAAATTTAGTCAATAGAACAATTTGTAAGATTTATTTACATCCCATATTTAAATAATTTAAAACAGGAAATGGGCCCAATTCTATTAAAAATATAACATATCATGATCTTCATTATATCAAAAGAATAAGAAATCCAATTTTTATGCAAGTAAAACCTATGGTTAATAAATATTGAAAAATATTTTTGAGTTTTTTTTGGGATGTTTTATGCCATTATGATTTCAAAGACTCGAAATATATTATATAATTTTGGTGCTTACTTTGTTTCAAAATGTTCCTTACAAGTACTTTCCTCCCTCTAGCTTTAAATCTCATTCTTCTCCCATCTAAAATTTTCTCACTCTTACATTTTATTTAAGTCTACCAAGAACTGTCCCATCCCAAACATTTATTCATCCTTCTCCAGCCCTAATCATCCCATTACACCCCTCCTCACTTATTTTCCTCCCCTTAACACACTATTTATTCCCCTCTTCACCACTCTCTACACCAACTTTCTTGATATCACTCCTTTTGCTCCGCTTCTAACCCCATTTAATCTATAGGCAGAAAAGGGGGTGATTTGTAAATCCATAGAGGTTGGATGAAAATTGAAGGGTGGATTGGGGTGGGCTAGGAATTTTCTTGGGTTAACAGTGAAAAACTGGGGGTTTAAAGGGAAAGAATTCTAATTTGTTATAAAAGGAGTGGGGTGGAGTTGAGGCAAAAGTAGATAGGGCAAGGTTGAAAGGGGTGGGGTGGGGTAGGAAGAGGCAAGAAAGGAGTGGTGAGGGATGAGGATGGCAGCAAAAGGGGTGGAATTGTGTTAAAAGTGAAAATAGAGTGTAGGGGAATAGTGAGGAAGGCTTAAACTTGGATTTTGAAGCTTAGAGGGTGTAGCAAATGTATCAGGAGGACAATAAAAGTGTTGAGGGTGGTAATAGAATTAAAATAAATGACAAGGTAGAAAAAGTTGTGAGGAGAGATTGAGAGGTTTTCAATTGAGGTAGTGAAAAATGGAGAGTGTACTCTATTATTTGGGCAAACATCAGAGTGCACCCCATCAATCTAGAGCTCTATTCTGAAAATATAAAAATGATTGATAATTATCTTTTATTGATGTTTTTGACATTCAAACTATATTTTATACATTTATATTTAATAATTTTTATTTACAATGCTTTTTAAGACTAAGAAAGTACTAAAATAAAATAATTGGTAACAAAATACAATTTTTCTTTTTTACACAAGAATTGACAGTATGCTTCTGATAAGTATACATGATATTAATAAAAAATATAATAGGAAAATTGTAGCAAAAAGTTGAAAACCTAAACAAAACATTTAAAGTAATTTTAAACAATTGAACTTATGTATTTTTGGGGTTTATTGTATTTATTATTAAATGTAATTGTAAAATATGTTGGTTAGATTAAAAATATCTTTGAAATAAATTAAATAATTCAAGTAAAGTTTGAAGAAATGATCTATCTACATATACAACCATTTATCTTCATTTCTTGTTTTGTGATTACTATATATAACTAAATAATTGACTTTAATAACTGCAAATTAAAGAAACTTTAATAAATTATCTGCCTCAATATGTTTACAATAATCTATTCAGTAACAGAAAAAAATTTCTGAGTCCTTTCTTTTATCAGTTTTATTCATTGCAATGACTATACACCATGCAATATGGGGGGAGGACTTCTAGCAAGTCTGCAACCTTGAACTCTAATTCATATCAAATATGAGCCCACATTGAGGTAGTGATGAAACTACCAAGAAAAAAGATTAAAATTTTGGTGAACTAAATGTGAATCTAACTTGAACATTTAACAAAGCATAGTTAATAATGCTTTGAAAAAATCCTGAAATATGAATAATGATATTTTTTATAGAAATGTGAATTAAGTACAGAACACACCCAAATTATGCTGAGAAAGACATATTTTTTAAAATAATTAAGGAGTTTATTTGCACAGTTTCAAAAAAATACCAAATTATAGAGTCAATAAGAAACCATTTGAATTAATTATATAGGTTTCTTTGCCCAAAAATACATGGAGAAATTATAATATGTAATATATGAACTTGTTCATAAAAAATATATTTTGCATTGAGATTATTTATTGTAATCTTTTCAATAATTAAAAAACTTATATACTAATTGCCTGATTAGATAGTATTGAATCTTATAAATCATTAAAATATTCAAAAAAGGCTCAAAAATCATAAATATGAAGCTAAAAAGACTTTACTTAGACATATAATTTTCTAAATCAATATACATACCATATTTTACTAGTAAATAAAAAAACATTTTCATACTAATATTCACTAAAATTTATGTCCCTTCATCTTCTAAATTTCAAAATATTAAAATGTTGATTTTTTTTGATTTAAGTAAATGAAGAAAAAATAAGTATATGACTTGTGGGTTTATAGGAATCAGGTAATTAATGTTCCTTTCTTTGTAAAATATTTTTTATTTTTGATGTTTTTTGGATATTTATTTTGTATCACTATCTTCTTTCACCATCTTTGCGTACTCCCTCTCAAGAATACCACAAAACTTCACCTTCAATAGCTTCCTTTTTCTTCTCCTGTCATCTTTCTCTCCACCCTTTAAACTCTCCGCTTCATTGGTGTCTGTCCCTTTCCACCCTCTTCTCTCACTCTCCACCTGTCAGCCAGGCTATCTCAGGAGCCCAGTAATTCATATAATAAATTACTGAAACCATATAAGGGAATAACACTGTGTAGTTACAATAAATTATTTTATTAAATAATAAAATTATAAATATTTTATGAATAAATAAAATAATTACTAAATTTAATTTTATTATTAAATAAGTTTTATTACATAAACAAATATTATATTCTATAAAAACATGGCACATTTCTATGTATTTAATATTTCTAAAAAAATAAAAAAATTAATTATAATATTATAAGCTTAATTATATTTAACTTATAATAGAATTAAAATTAATTTTATATAACTTAGATATTAAATTCAACTCATCATATAATTTTATCCATAAATATTGGGTGCTTTTTTTGACCCTTAATTGTGTCAATAGAATTAGTAAATAATTTAAAATACATATTTACTATATTAATATTAAATTCTCACTTTAAATAAGTTACAATTAAATTAATTAATAGAATTAGTTAAAAAAATTAATTAATTTATTTTTATAATTGAATTAAATTGATTACAAAAGTTTTTGCGTGAAAATAATTCTAGTTGTTTTCAATTAAAACCTTTACATCTTAGTATACTACTGTCTTAGGATATTTTTTCTCACAATTCTCATGGCCTCATACTTATTTATTAATTCATTTTTTTTTTGGAGTTTTGATACAGGAGAATTATCAAGTTATTAACAGGTTTAATTTGTTGTTTCATTTTTTCTCAACATGTATGTTTGAATTAATTTCTTTTGGTCTTTTTTTTCACATACTTTCATTGTTGTATATACATTTGATGTGCCTGAGAATGTATCCTATCCTATAAAAGGTCTTGTAATTTCTCTCTTTTAACTATCACTTATTATACTGATACTTTATTATATTTTTAAATATTACACAAATTATTACTATCATTATTAGTCTTACAATTCTAATTTAAAACTTAAAATATTTCAAGGTTGCCATAAGTCTATTAATAATAATAATTGATTGCGGAGCATTGAGAGCTAACTTAAAAAATTATTAAATATCAATTAAATCCACTACAGTGTCATTACTCATAAGATATTGTTGTATAACTCTCCATAAATCCAAATAAAACCCACTTTTCAATTACTACCTAAAAATAAGTCTTTATTCTTCCTATTATACCTCTTCATTTATCTTCCTTTTCTTACTCCTTCTAGATAACCCGCTGATAATTGGAGGCCTTTCCAAACAACAATGAAGATACACCCTTTAGCAACGAACAACACTGTGCACAGACCACCTAAGCAAAAAAGTAAAATTTTGACATGACCTTGTTTCAAAATTGGGTTCAAACTTTTAGGTTTATAATATATTAAATAATATATATTTTTGAATTAATTTCTTGATCACTATAGTAAGTTAACCTTTGCACCTCTCACTTATATTATTAAATTTTTATTGCAATAACAGTGATTGTGGCTTAACTGCTTATTCACTGAGTGTAAGTGTTCAAATTTTTTATTTTAATTTTTTCTAGTTGACCATAATAGAGTCATAACTCTTAGTCCTAGAAGATCATTATAAAATATTTTAAATAAATTTTTAATTTAATTATTATTTTTTTTTGATTTAAATTGGTTGACCATAATAGTACTCAGTACTTAGTCCCAATATTACCAAGATTTTTTTTTTTTTGGTATTAATTATTTTGGTTGACTTATTAAAAAAATTTTTTGGTTTGGTCCCTTAATAATAATTGGAATTGTTAATAATATCAATTTTAATTACATATTTTTGTATTAAATTTTTTATTGTTAATTATTTTATTTAATTTTTTTTTGAATTTAATTTTTTCAAGAAATGATTTTTTTTAAAATATAAATTTGAGAATAACAACTGAATTTTTTAATATTTCCATGTCCAGTAGTTTGGCAAACAGCATGGCTAACCTTCATGTGGATGAAATTGATGTGGATATAGATAATGAATCTGTAGGTTCTTCAACATTAACTTACAAGAATTCTTCAGTTAACAAAAAATATTCATACTCTTCAGGACATAGAAATGTCATGAGAAGTGGGGAAACCCCCTCACCAAAATTCTCTGAAATAAGTAAAGCCTCAGATCAATCAAGAAAATCCTCTAAAGGGTATAAAAATAAAAAGGATCTCTCTGACACAACAAATAACCAATCTTTCCAGCCATATAAAAGAACTGAGGCAGAAAGCATGAATTACCAGGCAAGGGTAGACACACTCTAGAAAAAGATGCAGGGGCTCTTAAATCAAAAGCAGGTTCAACCTCCTCCTTTCCCAACCTCTCAGCCTCAGCCCCATCAGGCACCCAGCTCTTTCACTCAAAATCAAAACACTCTACAAGTGTCAGTGGAAATGGGATTACCTGATGAACCATTAATAACAGAATGCTCAGCAGCCAGTAGCTCAACACCCTGGCCCATCCAGGACACAAACCTACCATAAACCTCCTCAGGCCTATCCTTATCAGGGAGGCAGAAGAAAGAAGGCACAGGGGAAATTTCCTCCCTTGCCATGGTAAGTAATCTGTTTGATAAACATGTTGGTATGTATAATAACAAATCTTCACCCACAGGTAATATTGTGGATAATTTTGAGAGAACAGTTAAACCCTTAAAGAGACAACTTCCTTTAATAAGTAGCCCTAATGATGTAATTAGTAAATGATCATTTGATGAACCTTTACATTTAACCTCTACTTCTTTAATTAATCCTTCTCTTGAAATTAAGAATGATTCTGTTTCACCTGAAGTTTATACCTTGCTTGAGAAAATCTCTGAGGATATATTAAAAGATACACTTGATTTTAATGTTGTAAAAGACAACAATATAAGTGATGTATTAGTACATGAGAGTGATAGATTGATTAATTTTCAGTTACATTTTAAAGTGAGCTCTTCTGTGCAAGATACAGCTTATTTTAAAATCAAATAAACTTTGAATATGATTCTTAGCCACCAAAATAAATAAGAAGTGATCATAGAGCTATCTCAGATAAAAATATTCATCTGCATAAAACTTTGAGTGAGTTAAAACCCCTTATTGAAGAGAAATATTCATTGAAAAATGAAATTAAGTCTGAACACAATGAGTTGAAAAAGCTGAAAATGATTTCCAAGCACTGAATACCAATCACACAGTTTTTAAGGAGAGAAATGTTTTATCCCTTGCAAAATTAAATGACCAGATGTCTGAAATTCCAAGGAAAAGAAATTCTGTGTCTGACCTACAGGAAAAATTTTCAGCTTTAACTGCCAATCATTATGGTGTACATGAATATTCTGCCAATAAAGTGCATAAGAATAATGGAAAAAGGTCTGAAAAAAGCAGTTTTTTTCTTCCCCATATTTCAGCCATTAAACAAACTGACAATGAGTCTGCAAAATCTTTTGCTACTAGCAAGAAATCTTGTGATGGTCATGTACCAGCTGTTTCTGTAAATAATGAAATTTATGAACACCTGGATAAACTTCAGGAATTATTAATAATGAATAATTCAAACCAAAAAATGGACCATCCCAGCAGTCAGAAAAATTGGCCTAAACTGGACCAATATCCTACTTTTGATGTTAATTCTTCTTCTGATTGGCAACACTTTATCCAAAGAGTTGATAATTTAAAGAGATCTTATAAACTACCTGATGAGGAAATTGTTTCTAAGCTAATTTCTTTATTTTCAAATGTAGCCTTGATGTGGTATGAATCTGTTCTTTTAGATAACAATCATTATACATGGAATGATTGGAAATCCTTTATTGAGAATCAGTTTGGTGGTTCAAAATTCAGGTTGGCTCAGAAAAGACTATATGAGAATACTAGATATGTATCCTCCTCTGTTGAAAAACCCATTGTTTTTATTATGAAAGTAACAAAAAGCCTAAGAGCAATTGATCCAAAGATGGATTATGATATTTTGAGAGATAAAATCTTGTATAAATTACCAAATTCTCTTAGAGATTTAATTGTAGCTAGAACTGAGCATGTGAGGGGAAATTCTTCTTACATTAATATCTGTAATGAGGTACTACTCAACCATAGATATGAACCAATGAATTACCTTGGAAAGTCTCATCATGATCAAAATAAACCCTCTACAAAGCCCCAAAAAATATCTGGTAAACCCTCTGCCCTAGTTGCACCTAAAAAATATGCAACAAATACTTGTTATAAATGTAACAAATCATGGAAAAAGGGTCATGTTTGTGAAATGAAAATTCATCTTGTTGAACAAAATGAAGACACTGATGAGGCTGAAATTGATATGAATAATTCTTCTAGTGACTGTGAAAGTAATATTTCCTATGACAATGAATCTGTTCAAGATGTTTTAATTTTTGAAAAGGATGTCCATTATTTAGATAATATATCTGAAGAATGTGTATTGGGTTTATCTTCAGTGGAAGATGCTTAAATAATTAAAGATATTACTAGCAATTCTATAGACACATCCCCTTTGAAGGCACCTGTTGCCATTAATGGTAAAAATGTTGATGTAGTTCTTGACTCTGGTGCTGGAGGAAGGGTAGTGTCTGAAAAAGCTCTAGCTTCAGTAGATAAGGATTATTTGAGTAAATTATTACCTATGACTTCTGAAAAATGGAGAGGGTATGGTTCTACCTTTTGTCTTATTGGCAAATACAAAACCTCTGTATTCTTCAAATATAATAGGGGGTGTCAGTTCTGGCAAATCCGCACTTAAATTAAGTGCGGATTTCAAACCAAATCAGCACTTACAAATCAGCACTTAAATTTTGCAAAAAAGTCACTTATTTCAAAAAAGGGTGTCAGTTATGACCTCAAATCAGCACTTTTTTCCCGTTTTTTTTCACAACCACATTTTGGCCACAAAACATCCCTTCATTTCTTACCCCATCCCTGTCACATGTGACACACTGACCTTCCTTGCTACCTACCCATCAATCCTCGGCACACACCCCTTCCTGACATTTTCAATATTTTGACCAGGCATGTTTACATTCTTTTTTACTTATTTCTTCTACTTTTTAATCTTTTTTCTTGTTATGTGCCAGTTTCATAATGCCTCCCAGACATTCCAAATCTCAAAAGGTAACTCAAAAATCTGCTTCGTCACAAAAGTCTCCTCGTAAAGCAAGGATTACATAGAAAAAAAATCAGTGACTTTTTCTATTACTGGGTATGAAGTACTTGAGGCTTTCTGGGAAGAAGGTAACGTTTCCTGGCCATTTTTGATAAAACGACAAAATCTTCTTCTAGATCAGAATCGGAATCAGAGTCCAAGAGCAGTTCAAGCGCCATGAAAGTCATTGCTTTATGTAATTTATCACGATTTGAAAGTGAGGAAGGCATGACTCTTATATGATATGATATGAAGATGTAAATGATGTATGATGTTTTGGGTTATGAAGTGTTATGCTGTGGAGTGCTGCGTATGAATGGGATGATGCTGACAAATCAGTGAAATGGGACTTGATGGTGAAATCAGCACTTTTGGTTGAGAAAGTGCGGATTTGAGTGAAATAAGTGACTTATTTCATTTTGAAATCCACCAGTATTGGGGCTAGTGTGTTTTGGAAATCCGCACTTATTTAAGTGCGGATTTGGTCAAATTTAAGTGCGGATTTGTAAGTGCGGATTTGCCAGAACTGACACCCCCTAATGGTGCTTTTGTCTGGGCAATTTGTGAATTTTTTGTCATTAAAAATGATAATTTAAGCAATTGGTTTATTATGGGCAATGATATTTTAACCATGTTTGGTGTGAAATTGGACTCAGCTAATAATTGCTTCACCTTGGGATTGAATGGCAAAAAAAAATTTAAAATTTCCTCCCCTAGAAAACCTTCTGTGCATCTGTTAAAGTCTTGTAACTCACTGGTTCAGTGTAAAGGCACACCAACAATGGAAATGGATATATTAGTGAATGAAATAAATACTGCTTCTTTTGGTGATCAGTTAACTAATGAACAAAAGGATTCTATAATTGCCTCAATTACCTCTTTCCCAATAGCTTTTGCTCATAGTTTTCATGCCTTAGGAAGTGTTAAGGAGAAAATGAAAATTACTTTATCCTGTAACTTGAGTGATACACCTCCTAGTCTCAAGAAAAAACCATATCCTGCTTCTCCAACAAAAATAAAGAATATTGAAGATAATATTGCCACTTTATTAATAATGAATATCATTGAGAAAGTTGATGTCACCCCCAAATATTGTGTCATCTCCCCAGTCTTAATCTCTTATGAGAAGGATAAGGCGCGATTATGTGGTGATTACAGAGCATTAAACACTAATACTGTTGATGATATTTATCCTATACCCAGAATAAACTCAATACATGCTACTTTGCAATGTGCAAAATTTATTAGTTGTCTGGATGGTAATAAAGGGTATCATCAAGTTCCAGTTGAGAAAAATTCTCAGAATTTTTTTCTTATTGCTACTCATATGGGAATATATAAGTATGTTTGAATACCATTTGGCCCTAAAAATGCCCCTTCAGTTTTTCAAAAAGTCATTGATAACACTTTCAATCAGGAAATAATTGAGGGATGGCTCATGTTGTATATTGATGATATTATAGTTTTTTCTAAAACTTTTCATGAGCATATGATTCACTTAAATAGAGTTTTTCAAAAAATGGATGAAATCAATATGACCTTGTCCTTGAAATAGTGTAAATTTGGTTTTCAATCTTTGAAGTCCTTGGCCATGTTGTTTCAGGCCTACAAATTTGTGTAGACTAAAACAAAGCTGCTTCAATTCAAAATGTAAAATCACCAACTTCTGTAAGATAAATCCAAAGTTTTTTGGGTATGTGTGGCTATTATAGACAATATATTAATAATTATCAGGTCATAGCCTTTCCTCTTACCAAGTTAACTAGGAAAGATGTTGCATTCATCTGGAATAATGACTGTCAAAAGGCTTTTGATGCATTAAAATGTTTTTAATGATACCCCCTATCTTTGCTCTTCCAGATTTCAACAAACCTTTTTTCCTGTATACAGATGCTAGCTTTGTTGGTCTGGGTGCTGACCTTCACCAAAAACAAATTATTAATGATGAATACTCAGAGGTTTTAATTTGTTATATTTCAACAACCTTGAGAAATAGTGAATCGAAATATGGTGCCACTCAATTAGAGTGCTTAGAAGTTGTTTGAGCTCTTGAGAAGCTTCTTAACTACCTAGATGACCAAAAATTTGAATCAGTAACTGAATTTAGTTCTGTGAAGTCCCTTTTAAACCTAAAAACACCTAATAGACATATGTTTAGCTGGAAACTTGCTGTTCAAGAGTACAGAGGTAGAATGACAATTATCCATAGAGCTGGAAATGTTCACTTCAATGATGATATGCTGTCCAGATTGCCTCTGCCAAAAAATGATTCCAATCCTGCCTATGTACCTGAAGATGATATTGTTCATATCCAAGGTATATTTATAGTGGATATGGAAGAGGAATTATTACAATTAATTCTTGATTCATATGATAAAGATGCTGGTTTGAATAAATTAGTTACTATCTTAAACCATCCTAAGAATGCTTCAATTCAGGAATTGTTTAAGAATCTTCCTGCAGAGTATCAAAATGCTTTGATTAAAGGAAAGTTTTCTATTGAAGATGGTTATATTTATTATAGAAGAAATCTTACTAATGTAATTGTAATTCCTCCTTCTATGAAAGGAAACATCTTAAAACTTTGTCATGATGACATATTAGCTGGTCATTTTTATCTTGAAAAAACATTTATTAGAATCAAAAATACTTCTTGGTGGGCTAATATGTCTGAAGATACAAAATTATATGTTGAATCTTGTGATTCCTGCCAGAAATCTAAGAGACTGACAGGTAAGAAAGCAGAATTGTTACAAAATATTGAAGCACCTTATGCTCCTTGGAAAATCATTAATATGGATTTTGTCACTGGTCTTCCTGTAGCAGGTAAAGACCATTATAACTCTTGTTGGGTAATAGTGGTTAGATTCACAAAAATGTGCAAATTTATTCCAAACGACAAGGATGTATCCACCAATGAATTATCTTTCTAATGGTGGTCTTACATGCTCAATATTATTGGATTTCCAAAAGCCATTATCTCTGATAGAGATCCAAAATTTACATCTGAGTTTTGGACCTCTTTGATGGATATTTGTGGCTGTGAGTTGAAATTGTCTACAGCTCACCATCCTCAGACTGATGGTCTAGCTGAAAGAATGATTCAAACTCTGTAAGATATGATTAGAAGGTATTGTGCCTTTGGATTAGAATATAAAGATAATGACAGATTTACTCATGACTGGGTCACTCTATTTCCTGGTCTTGAATTTGCATATAATTGCACTGTTAATTCTGTCACTGAGAAAAAGCCTTTTGAGCTTTGGTTAGGTTAAGTCCCAAATACTCCTGCTCAAATTCTCAATAATAAATTACCTAAGTTGGAACTACACCCTGGTGTAAAATTTTTTATGCAAATGCAACAGCTATGCAGAAAACATGCTCAAAGCGGTATTGATAAAGCATTTGAATATGAAAGGAAAAAATGGGAATATTCCAATAAAAAATGCACATTTAACAAGGGTGATGAAGTGTTGATATCTACTTTATATTTCAATTTTCAAGGTAAAAACATATTAAAAGATTCATTATGTGGGACCATTTGTTGTTAAAAGAATGGTTGGAGATAATGCAGTTGAAGTTGTATTGTATTCTCCTTATGATAGAAAACATCTTGTTTTCCTCATTTACTTGCTTAAAAATTATACTTCCAACAGTTACTTATTTCCCAAAAGAAGGGGAAGACCTAAGAAGAACCCTCAGGAAGTCACAGAAACTGCAGAAATTGATAAAATTCTTAATGATAAAATTATCACTTCTGAAAGAGGTATTGAAAATTTATTGAGATATAAAAACAAGTAATCTGAACATGATGCATGGATACCTGGAAAAGAAATTTCAAATCTTTCTACTCTTCTAAAAAAAGTATAGAAAAAAAATTCTTAGCATTTTTTTTATTGTTTTTTTAGAGTGAGGGAGTGTGAGCCAGACTATCTCAGGAGCCCAGTAATTTATATAATAAATTACTGAAACCATATAAGGTAATAACACTATGTAGTTACAATAAATTATTTTATTAAATAATAAAATTATAAATATTTTATGAATAAATAAAATAATCAATATATTATATTCCATTATTAAATAAGTTTTATTACATAAACAAATATTATATTCCATAAAAACATGGCACATTTCTATGTATTTAATCTTTCTAAAAAAATAAAAAAATTAAATTTAAAATTATAAGCTTAATTATATTTAACTTATAATAGAATTAAAATTAATTTTATATAACTTTGATATTAAATTCAACTCATCATATAATTGTATCCATAAATATTGGGTGATTTTTTTGACCCTTAATTGTGTCAAAAGAATTAGTAAATAATTTAAAATACATATTTACTATATTAATATTAAATTCTCACTTTAAATAAGTTACAATTAAATTAATTAATAAAATTAGTTAAGAAATTAATTAATTTCTTTTTATAATTGAATTAAATTGATTACATAAGTTTTTGCGTGAAAATAATTCTAGTTGTTTTCAATTAAAACCTTTACATCTTAGTATACTACTTTCTTAGGATATTTTTTCTCACAATTCTCATGGCCTCATACTTATTTAGTTATTCATTACTTGTTTGTAGTTTTGATATGGGAGAATTATTAACTTATTCCCAGGTTTAATTTGTTGTTTCATTTTTCCCTCAACATGTATGTTTGAATTAATTTCTTTGGTCTTTTGTTTCACATACTTTCATTGTTGTATATACATTTGATGTGCCTGAGAATGTATCCTATCCTATAAAAGGTCTTGTAATTCCTCTCTTTTAACTATCACTTATTATACTCATACTTTATTATATTTTTAAATATTACACAAATTATTACTATCATTATTAGTCTTAAAATTCTTATTTAAATCTTAATAAATTTCAAGGTTTCCATAAGTCTATTAGTAATAATAATTGATTACCGCTCATTGAGAACTAACTTACAAAATTATTAAATATCAATTAAATCCACTAAAGTATCATTACTCATAAGATATCATTTTCTAACTCTCCATAAATCCAATTTACACCCACTTTTCAATTACTACCTACAAATTAGTCTTTATTTTTCCTATTCTACCTCTTCTTTTATCTTCCTATTCCTACTCCTTCTAGATGACCCTCCGATACCACCCCTCTCCACTTCTTTTCATCCAGTTTTCTTATCTCCCCATTCCTCCCTAGCACTTTATTTCTATAGATAGAAATATGGACTGGATTGGAAGGGAGTGAGATGGGGTTCAAAGTTTGGGGAAGCAAGGTAAAAGGTAGAAATGGCGTGTTGAATTAATAGGTCTAGAAGGGTTTGGGAGGCTAGTGAGAGGGATGAGGAAGGTTATTTGGTGTGGAAAGAAGGTTAGGAAAGAGTTTTAAGGGCAGATAAAGAGTTTTGGAAGATTTTTTAGTGTAGAACAGGGTTTGGGAGGGATTAGGAGTGGTGAATGGGGAGCAAAAGGGGAGGGAATACAATAAGGTTGGGAGGGTACCAAAAGGGGAGGGAAGGGCATAAAAGAATGTGTTTATTTAATTTAAAGGGGTGGAAAAAATTACAAACTATGTGTGAAAAAAGGAAGATGGACTCTGTTCTTCGGGCAAAGAACAGAGTACACTGACATAAAATGTTACTTAAAACATGAAATCTCTAAGGTACCAAAATTAAATCTGAGATAGTTTTAGACATACATCAGAATTTTAAATAGAATACAACAGCTCTTTATTTATGCTATCATGTAAAGAATTTTCAAATTATGTTGTATGAATTTTTATCAATGCTCACTTATTCAACATAAAGATGTATTGATTATTATTTATATATATATTAAATTATAAAGAATTAAAAGCAATAGTATATAAGAAAAACTCATTTAATAGTAGTATAATTCTTCTTTAAAACAATTCTATATAATGTGGTTTATATATATATATATATATTCAAAAAAAGTATTTTAGAAAATAATTTGAAACAAAAAAACTTGATTAATGCTTTACCAATTTTCATAGGCCTCATCAGGTTAACTTTCATATTTTTGAATTTACATGTAAGCACTTCTGGTGAGGTGAAAAAAACCTTTTTCATGATTCATGAGCTTCAAATGAAAATTTAACTCAAGATCTATCAATATAACTAAAATTTTATCTAATATCTTAATTTATGATTACTATATATACATTAATAATTACATATAATAAATAAAAACTCATATAAATTACGCTTATAATATTTATTAGTTTGCATATTATTATTTAATCAATAAATGAAACAACTCTATGAACTCTCTTACATTCCAAAAATCTTTTATGGAAGTAAATACATACAATTTTATAAAATTAAATATCTTAGCTTTGATAGAACATTGATTGAACTCTCAATGAAAACCTATGACTGACTGTGGTTCAAGCTTAGGTAAACTGTGAGAAGTCCTCTAGAATTATTAATATTTAAAAGTAGATATTATAATTTAAATTTAAGTATATTTTTTATCAAAAGTATTTTATTATATGATATGGAGTCATGGGAATAAATAGAAAATTTTGTAAAGTCTTTTTTAGAAAAAATTCAATATATTTCAATTTATCTTCAAATATTATAGTATGATTTTGCTTCCAAATAATATACTGAAAAGAATCCTACAGTTTTTTATATAGTCCTATAAAATATATAAACAGGTTCCTGAATTCTTATTTACATTCAATATATTTTAATGAAAGAAAATATCTCTTTTTTTTAAAAAAAAACAGGTACTTGCTGGTAAAACATTCTTTTATATATATTTTTATGTTTAAGTTCAAATAACACCAATGAATAAAAATTTAAATATTTAAAATAGAAAGAAAAAATATTTTCAAAAATTTCAATTTAAATTAAATTTAACTTATGAAGTTATTTTTCTTGTGAATTATTCACTCAAATCTCATAATATTATCAGTTTATATTAATTTAAATAAAAAAATTCTTTATTCATGTAATGAATTTTGATACTTGGAATATATAAGAGGATAAATATAGTATTTCTTTTTAATAAAAATAGGAAATATATTGACTCATTTAATGTCTAAAATAATTGATTTAAACCCATATTTTTTATTATTGTATTTCAAATAAAGTATTGAAAACCCATTAACATATATTTCTTAATTGTGAATAATGATAAAACTTAGAGCTTTAAATTTGTCTTCTGAATTTTTTATCTCACCAACCAAGAATATGAGCCTCTGAAATTTTGATTTATCAAACTTGAATACAATAAAATAAAATATTTTCCACATATTTTAAAGTATGTTAGTAAAATTATACTAATCAAAAATTGATTAATATAATGATAAGTTTTTATGATTTCATGACAAAATAATCTATTGAATCCTTCTTAAAAAATGCTATATAGAGGTTATTATATGAATAAAATGAAAGAATGATGAAAAATATAAGTTTCAGCCTGTATATCTCCAGGACTGAGTAAAAAGTGATTATAAGTTATGTTAAACACATGAACTATACATGGGAACAATAAATAAGAGTACACAAATAGTATACATAAGTAAAATTATGATAATACACAAAAAATGCCATTATAACACCTTATATACATGCATATATCCACCTTTTATAGGTCTTATGTACTTAATATTAAGTTGGAATATGTTAGGGTAATCTTAAGAACCTTAAGTATAAGGCTACATAATTTTTAAGTACACTTAAAGCTGTTATATTCATTGTTTTATGCAAAAAACAAGAAATGTGCTTTATTTCACTTAAAAGTTGACTATATGCGCTATAAAATTGATAATATCAAAATTGCGCTTTGACAGATCTATTGGGCTCATTTAGAACTATAGATTTGGCTATTTAAATGCATAAAAATAATACTTTTCAAATTTGGTGTTTTTTATGCCAGAAATGGCTTCTGTGTACTGGCCACATACTGCCTGCTTTTTTCCCATGTGAATAGCTTCATTTTTAGCAAAGTTAGCTTTTTCACACTATAATTACCCCACATTCTACGCCCACTGTGGAGAAACACACTAAAATAGGCGACAGGCGCTTATTTAGTGTCCTAGCTTAATTAATAATGCATTGACCTTGTTTATATGCACTAATTTCATTAATAACCTCACTCTTGGCACTTTATTTCATCTCCACGCTTAAATTCGCCTAATTTTAGTCAAGGATTTACCCGTGAAAGCGCCTGCCAAGCACTGCATGTAGTTACCCCACATCTCACGCTCTTTTTTAAGTTTTTGGGTGGTTTCTCAGTCAATTTTGGTTATTTTTGAATGGGAATTTCACGTAGTATAATGTCAGGATTAGCCCCATTATTTCTACAGTAAATCCCCCTTATTATTAAGCTATTTTTAACCTTAAAAAGTCCCCTTTAGTCTTTTATATCATTGTTTTATACACATATACTCTCTTTTTGTCTTTTTCTTTAATTTTGATGGATCTCCCTTATTATTACAGTATTTTGGCGGTTGTTACTTGTCTAATTATGTCATGGGTCACTAGGGATGTTGATGGGAAGGTCTATTAGTTGTTTTGAGGCGTCATTAACTGTGTATTGGATGGTATATCAAGGGATTTATTGGGGAACTCAGTGTGTATAAAAGGAGGAGGTTTTTTGGGTCTTGTTTCTACATTCTTTATCATTACAATTTAACCAATATAACCAAATCAATTACAATACATATCAATTAGTACTTTTATAAGACTTTTGAATAGTATCTGAATTATATAATCTATTTTTCTACCAACTACTAAGATTGTAAGCCATATATAATAATAGTGAGAATTATATTACTGAGACCTTTATATTTGATTATATTTTATAACTTAGTGGATTAAAACTACAGTATTCATATAGGACCATTAAAATCTTCTAGACAACTGACTATTCAAGCTAGTTCACGTCCTTGTACTTGACCTTAGCCTGACAATTGAGGGCCTTTCCTCAAGAATTCTGTTATAATCTAGTAAGTGACATTTTCAAAGAAGGTACACGTAAATAATATCCCTATAGAAATATTTGGATAATTACAACAGGTTGGGGTCACTTATATAGTGATTTCAGAAAAAGAATCCCTGTTATATAATAAAATTGTGATATTGAATCATCAATTTTACCACTAATTTAACATATAATTGTACTTAGTGGGAGTCTGTCAATAGACCAATTAAATTTGTGATCTTTGCAGATGATAACCAATTAAACTGATTAATTGTTTTCTTTTTACAGGACTCTTAATCTCTTTTTATTGGTTTGTAAAATTCATTTAATATTTGGAAAGAATCTTACTAACAAATTTTCTTTTTTAAATATAAATACACGGCTACATATTGTAGACCAGTTAAATCAAGTGACCACATAAAAGCATATTTGACTTTTGGCACTTAAATATTCACTTCATACCAATAAGTAAGCAATAAAATTGTCTTCAGTGGTATTAATAAATACTGATTAAACTCCTTTTTGAAGTTTTTCATATCTAAACTTTTAATTCTCTAAAAATTCCACGTAAAAATGTGTGACAACAATGACATTGTAAGTAATAAGGCAAAATCTTATAACTTAAGAACTAGAGCTGAAAGACCTGTTACAGGACATCCAAATGGAGGGTCAAGAATCACCAGTAAAAATAAACAACACCCCACCAATGTCCATGGAGGAAAAGGAAAAGCTCTTAAAACAAATGTCAATAAAGAAGTCCAAAAACACCTTACAAGAGCAAATTCACTCCCTCTCAACCCTACTGAATACTCTAACAATAAGAGTAAACAATATGTTATACCAGATCAACAATCTGGAGAAAAGGGCGGCACAGGGCTTTATAGAAGTCAACCAGGCTCTAGTGGATATAAGGTCTCATCAACAACCAGTGGCACCAAATACCACAGCAACACCTCCAGTCCCAGAAGAGGACCAAAAGATAACTGTAAGCAAATGAAAGTGGGATTGGTATTCCCAAAACTACAACAGTCCTCCTCAACAGGGATCCAGCAGTCACCCTTACAGGGGAAAGCCAAGGAGAGGCAGGGGAAATGGAATAAGACCGTGGTAAGTCACCCATCTTCTCAAGATCAATTATATAATCCTAACAATGAATTACTTATAGGTAATGAAATTGATAGAGAGTTATTGGATATAATTGATAAGGATTTAAAAAATTATTCATTTGAAAATAACATGTTAGACTTGTCATTAAATGAGGACAATGTACATAGTTTTATTGACCACCAGGAAAATACTATTAATATAAAAATGGAATCAAATGAATTAAAAATTGACCCTGATGATGAATCTTCTGAATTGGAAACAGACAAAATTGAATATTTTCTAAAAGAAAATCCAATGGAATCAAAAATAATTAGTAAATTATTATTAAGAATTGAAAAATTGGAAGAATTCTCTAGAGAGTCCAACAATAATACGGAAAGTGTATTATTAAACATCACACAATCATTGAGTAAAACAGCCAATAAGTTAAAAGTTATTGAGAATTCAAATAATGAATTGATCAATGAAAACAAAATATTAAATTCTGAGATTAAAAATTTAGAAATTAAATTAGAACATTCTCAGAATATTATGGCCACCATAGAGGGACGTGTAAAATTGTCTTTTTCAAATGTAAATTATACCTTAACTCATGTACCTGTGATAAAAGATAGGTTACAAAGAGTAGAAATTGAAGTAGCTAACATTTTGAAAAATACTGAAACAATAAAAGATAATACCTCTAATGTAGAAAGAGTACCAGTTTTTATGAAACACTCTGATGATAAACCAATGATGGAACATGAACATAGTGTCATGGGCTCTGAGAATATAAAATCAGTAAAAGATGAAATAAATGATCATCTTTCTAAAGTAAGTGAATTACTCAATATTCCTCAGGTTAGGGAAGCAAAAAATAGTTAAAAGAACTGGCCTAAGTTAGATCAGTACCCTTCTTTTGACGGGGATTCAAAATCTGATTGGCAACAATTCATACAAAGAATTGATAACTTAAAATTTTCATACAAACTACCTGATGAAGAAATTACTTCAAAGTTAATATCTTTATTTACAGATGTGGCCTTATTATGGTTTGAATCTGTATTGAGTGAGGGAATTAATTACTCCTGGAATGAATGGAAGGCACTAATTGAAAGGCAATTTGGTGGCCCAAAATTTAGAATCACTCAACAAAGATTGTATGAAAGGGCCAGATATAATCCAAATGCTGGAGATAAACCCATGGTCTTCTTAATGAATTTAATAAAAATCATGAAAGCTATGGATCCAAAAATGGATTATGAAGAGTGGAAAGAAAAAATAATATACAAGTTGCCTATATCAGTTAGGGACATTATTGTAGCTAGAACTGAAACTATCAGAGACACCTCTGGATTCATTAATATATGCAATGAGATATTATTAAACCACAAGTATGAAACCAAGTATAGTAATTACAGACAAAGTGTTGACGTGGTAAAACCTACTACAAGTAAGTTACCAGTGGAAAAGAAAAAACCTTCAGCTCCCCTTGTCCCTAAGAGACAAGAAAATAACACTTGTTACAAATGTAATGAACCTTGGGTTAAGGGTCACACGTGTAAGAATAGAATAAATGTTATTGAAACCTCACAGAATTCTGAACCTAGTAATCATGAAGATGAGAATGTGGAATCTAGTGAGGATTGCAAAAGTAACATATCTTACAGTGATGATGAAAATGAGATATTTGTATTAGAACAGGATATAATGTTCCTGAATGATGCTATACCTCATACAGACACATCTTTAACTTCCATAGAGGAAGCTGAAATAATTAAAGATGTATCTCATGACACTTACAAAATAACACCTATCAGAGCACCTATTATCATATGTGGAAAAGAAATGAATGCCATTCTTGACACTGGGGCTGCAGGTAGTGTAGTTTCACTTAATGCATTAATGAAACTTGATAGTAAGTACCAGGAAAAACTAGAACCTGTTCAGACAAAGAACTGGAGGGGTTTTGGTTCAGTATTAAATCCAATTGGCAAATACAAAACTGCTGTATTCTTTAAATATAATAATGGATATGTTAGAGCAGTTTGTGAATTTGTAGTAATGGATAATAATAATTGTAGTGATTGGTTTATTATTGGCAATGATTTATTGACAAAATTTGGCATTAAACTAGATCCTGCAAACAGTTGTTTCACTATAGGCGTGAATGGTAAAAGAAAATTCAAAATATGTTCTGAAAATTCAGTATATGCCATTTTTCCTAGAGAAGAACAAATGCAAGGTGGAAGAACCACCAATGAAGTGGGTGAATTGGAAAAAGAAATCCAAAAGGCCTCTTTCAGTCCTCAACTCTCAAAAATTGAAGAAGAAGATATTTTGAGATTGATTAAATCATATCCTATGGCATTTGCTCATGGTTCAAATGAACTAGGATTGGTCAAAGACCATGAGATGAAAATCTCTCTAAGCTGTGATTTGGATAATATTCCTGGCAGCTTAAAAAAGAAACCTTACCCAGCATCTCCTGCAAAAAGGAAAGATATTGAAGACAATATAAAATTGTTGTTGGAAACGGGTATTGTTGAAAAAGTGGACACAACACCTAAGTATTGTGTCATTTCACCAGTATTAATCTCTTATGAAAAAGATAAGGCAAGATTATGCGGTGATTATAGAGCTCTGAATACATACACAGTAGATGATATTTACCCTCTACCAAGGATAGCTTCTATCCATGCTACCTTACAAGGAGCAAAATATATTTCCTGTCTGGATGGGAACAAGGGTTACCACCAGATTCCTGTGGAAAGAAATTCTCAAAATTACTTATTAATAACCACACATATGGGTATATATAAGTATGTGAGAATGCCATTTGGCCCAAAGAATGCGCCTTCAGTCTTCCAAAAATTGATGGATAGTGTCTTTCATCAGGAAATGCTTGAAGGATGGCTATTGGTCTATATTGATGACATCATAGTGTTTTCAAAAACATATGATGAACATTTAAATCACCTGAAAAGAGTCTTTCAAAAAATGGATGAAATTAATATGACTATTGCATTAAAGAAATGTAAGTTTGGATTTCAATCCTTGAAAGTACTTGGACATGTTGTATCTGGATTACAAATTTGTGTTGACCAGAATAAGGTGGCATCAATTAAAAACATTGGGATACCTAAAAATGTAAAAGAGGTTCAAAGTTTTTTGGGTATGTGTGGATATTATAGACAATATATTAAAAATTACCAATCCATTGCAGCCCCTTTAACAACATTAATCAGGAAGAATGAGGCTTTCATTTAAAATAATGAAAGAAAACACGCCTTTAATAAATTAAAGGAATGTTTAATGTCAGCTCCAATATTGGGACTGCCAGATTTCACCCTACCTTTTATCTTGTACACTGATGCAAGTTTCATAGGTTTAGGTGCTGCTTTACAGAAGAAACAGATAATAAATGGAAAATTATCTGAAGTAGTTATCTGTTATATATCCAGAACCTTAAGAAAAACATAATTAAGGTATGGTGCCACACAGCTAGAATGTTTACCCGTGGTGTGGGCTTTGGAGAAACTTCATTACTATCTGGAAGACCAGAAGTTTGAACTTATAACAGATTGCAGTGCAGTAAAATCATTACTAAACATGAAAACACCTAATAGGCACATGTTTAGATGGAAACTAGCTGTACAAGAGTAAAGAGGAAGAATGACAATCACTCACAGAGCAGGAACATTGCATTCAAATGTGGATTTATTATCCAGAAGTCCTATGCCAAATGATGCTGACAACCCAGCTTATGTACCTGAAAATGAGGTTATACATATTTTTGTGATTTATATAGTGGATTTAGAAGAAGAGTTTATGCAAACTATATTGGAAAATTATTCATCTGATAAAGATTTGTCTAAACTATCTACCATTCTTAATGATCCAACAAATGCCTCCATGAGTGCATTAATTAAAACCTTGCCTCCAAAGTATAAAAATGCATTGGAAAAAGGTAAACTATCAATTGAAGATGGATATATATATTACAGGAAAAAGTTAAGCAATGTAATAGTAATACCACCTTCTATGAAAGAGTTAATGTTGAGTACTTGTCATGATGACATCTTAGCTGGTCATTTTGACTTTAACAAAACATTAACCAGAGTTAAAAATACAGCCTGGTGGATAAACATGAAAGAGGATGTACAAAAATACATTGAAACATGTGACTCTTGTCAGAAATCTAAAAGATTAACTGGGAAGAGAGCTGGGTTGTTACAACAAATAGAGCAGCCAAAAGCTCCATGGGAAATTATAAACATGGATTTTGTAACTGGCTTGCCATTAGCAGGAAAAGAAAGTTTCAATTCTTGCTGGGTAATAGTGGATATATTAACAAAAATGTGTAAGTTTATCCCTACCCATAAAGAGGTATCTGCAATAGACTTGGCATTACTATGGTGGACTCAGATGATGAATACTGCTGGGTTCCCCAAAGCCATAATCTCTGACAGAGATCCTAAATTTACTTCAGAGTTCTGGGCATCTTTGATGGAAGTATCAGGTTGTCAATTAAAATTGTCTACAGCACACCATCCACAAACTGATGGGCTGGCTGAGAGGATGATACAAACTCTAGAAGACATGATCAGAAGATATTGTGCCTTTGGATTAGAATACAAAGACAATGAGAAAATCACACATGACTGGGTAACATTAATTCCTGGCCTTGAATTTGCTTATAACAGCACAACTCATTCTGTGACAGAGAAGAAACCATTTGAACTCTGGCTGGGATACGTACCAAATACCCCAGTAAATCATTTAAATAAATTACCAAGGTTGGATATACACCCTGGCACTAAATCCTTTATTCATATGCAACAAATGTGTAGAAAGCATGCAGAAGAATGCATCCAAAAAGCATTTGAATATGAAAGGAAAAGGTGGGACAAATCTCATAAAGAATTTGAATTCAAAAAGGGAGATGAAGTCCTCATATCAACACTACATTTTAACTTACAAGGTAATGTTAAATTAAAGGATCCCTTTGTAGGACCTTTTGTAGTAAGTAAAATGGTTGGGAATAATGCAGTGGAAGTCATATTATATGCTCCATATGATAGGAAACATCCAGTTTTCCCTATCTCATTATTGAAACCTTACCATGCAAATGATCCTGACTTATTTCCAAAAAGAAAAGGAAGGCCTAAAAAGCAACCTGAAGAAATTGTGGAAAAATCAGAGATTGAAAAAATACTCAAGAAAAGAATCCTTACTAAAGAAAAAGGAACTGAGTATTTACTAAGATTTAAAGGGAAATCAAATGAATTTGATAAATGGATACCTGAAAAAGAAATTTCTAATTTATCCACCCTTCTTAAAAAATTTAACAGAAATAAATTTCTGTTCAACCAGCTGAGGGGTTAAAAAACAGTACTCATAATATTTTATTATGTTTTATTTCTTTAAAGTTTAATCTTTAATGCTACAGAATTATTCTGAATACCTAAAAATTACAAATTAATAAAATAAAATGTATAACTTATCATTTTTTTATTGTTTTTTTTGGGTGGGCAAGTGTCAGCCTGTATATCTCCAGGACTGAGTAAAAAGTGATTATAAGTTATGTTAAACACATGAACTATACATGGGAACAATAAATAAGAGTACACAAATAGTATACATAAGTAAAATTATGATAATACACAAAAAATGCCATTATAACACCTTATATACACGCATATATCCACCTTTTATAGGTCTTATGTACTTAATATTAAGTTGGAATATGTTAGGGTAATATTAAGAACCTTAAGTATAAGGCTACATAAATTTGAAGTACACTTAAAGCTGTTATATTCATTGTTTTATGCAAAAAACAAGAAATGTGCTTTATTTCACTTAAAAGTTGACTATATGCGCTATAAAATTGATAATATCAAAATTGCGCTTTGACAGATCTATTGGGCTCATTTAGAACTATAGATTTGGCTATTTAAATGAATAAAAATAATACTTTTCAAATTTGGTGTTTTTTATGCCAGAAATGGCTTCTGTGTACTGGCCACATACTGCCTGCTTTTTTCCCGTGTGAATAGCTTCATTTTTAGCAAAGTTAGCTTTTTCACACTATAATTACCCCACATTCTACGCCCACTGTGGAGAAACACACTAAAATAGGCGACAGGCGCTTATTTAGTGTCCTAGCTTAATTAATAATGCATTGACCTTGTTTATATGCACTAATTTCATTAATAACCTCACTCTTGGCACTTTATTTCATCTCCACGCTTAAATTCGCCTAATTTTAGTCAAGGATTTACCCGTGCAAGCGCCTGCCAAGAACTGCATGTAGTTACCCCACATCTCACGCTCTTTTTTAAGTTTTTGGGTGGTTTCTCAGTCAATTTTGGTTATTTTTGAATGGGAATTTCACGTAGTATAATGTCAGGATTAGCCCCATTATTTCTACAGTATATCCCCCTTATTATTAAGCTATTATTAACCTTAAAAAGTCCCCTTTAGTCTTTTATATCATTGTTTTATACGCATATACTCTCTTTTTGTCTTTCTCTTTAATTTTGATGGATTTCCCTTATTATTACAGTATTTTGGCGGTTGTTACTTGTCTAATTATGTCATGGGTCACTAGGGATGTTGATGGGAAGGTCTATTAGTTGTTTTGAGGCGTCATTAACTGTGTATTGGATGGTATATCAAGGGATTTATTGGGGAACTCAGTGTGTATAAAAGGAGGAGGTTTTTTGGGTCTTGTTTCTACATTCTTTATCATTACAATTTAACCAATATAACCAAATCAATTACAATACATATCAATTAGTACTTTTATAAGACTTTTGAATAGTATCTGAATTATATAATCTATTTTTCTACCAACTACTAAGATTGTAAGCCATATATAATAATATGGAGAATTATATTACTGAGACCTTTATATTTGATTATATTTTATAACTTAGTGGATTAAAACTACAGTATTCATATAGGACCATTAAATTCTTCTAGACAACTGAATATTCAAGCTAGTTCACGTCCTTGTACTTGACCTTAGCCTGACAATAAGTACTACCTCTTTGATAGAGTAATTGAATGTTAAAATACACCTAAAACTTTATCTTGAGCACCTATTCTTACATGGGAACAAAGTTAAAATTTGGAAGTGGATCTCCAGGGAAACATTATTTTTATCTCAAATATCAACATTAGCTACAACATACTATTCAGCTTAAAGTTTCCATATATATCCATTTATTTACTTTAAACATATTTTCATAACTTGGTGCACATTTTATCTGTATTTTTTACAAAAATATTTTACTGAGTGGTAATTTTTCATGAGTTCTCTAGATCACTTCATAAACTAAAAGTATGCCAAAAGAATATTTAAAAAATCAATAAAGGATACTATAGAATCTAGATAGATATTTTATTTACTCATGATATATTATATGTATTGTCTTACTAGCTGAGGAGTTGGTTTAATTTTGATAAGAGAAAAATATTTCTCCGATTTTTTTTCCTTTTCTTGCATTTACTTTTCCTAAAAAATGCTTTGAAGTCTAAAATCTATAGAAATATTCCATTTTTAATATATAATAAAATATTTT
Source organism: Hemileia vastatrix (assembly GCA_030280995.1). NCBI lineage: Eukaryota > Fungi > Basidiomycota > Pucciniomycetes > Pucciniales > Zaghouaniaceae > Hemileia > Hemileia vastatrix. The sequence goes on along the minus strand of JASXTE010000017.1, from coordinate 8,354,441 downwards.
CAATAACAAGTAATTAGTGTAACAAAGTTGTGAAAATGCTTCATTTAGCTAAAAGGCTTCAAAATTAATGACTATACTTTAAATTTAAGTGTTCCATGTTTTTCACTGTACACTATACACTGTGCAATACGGGGGGCAGACTTGTTAGCAAGTCTGCAACCTTGGACTCAAATTCACCACAGAATGAACACACATTGAGCTATTTAAAAAGGAACCATACAATCAAGGATGAACACCACTCAGAAGAACAGTTTCAGGTGGGTCTTCAAGTTGAGTTCAGTATGAGTTCAGTATGAGTTCAGTATGAGTTCAGTATGAGTTCAGTCTGAGTTCAGGTTGGGGACTTGCTAGCAAGTCCACCCCCTATATTGCATAGTTATAAAAATAAATTTAAGGTTTCTGTTTAGTTCATGTTTTTATTTAAATAATTCAATAGATTGTGATATATCATTGAGTAATCTTGAAATTCAAGAAATAAAAAAGGAAGAGTTCAGTTTATATTGTATTAATTAGAAAATTACAGTTTTTCTATTCTGGAATAATAGTTTTATGTAATACAAAAAGTCACTGATTTTTTTTTAATGTTACCTGAAAGTTTTAACAACATTACTATCTTTAACAAATGTGATACTGTAGAAGGAAATAATATGATTTTATGTCTTTTCATTGATCAACTTAAATCAAAAAAGTTTTATTCATATAAGATTCATCAAAAAATACAGTGAATCGGGCAGATTCTTGGAATGTGTTTTTCTGGTTTCCATTCATTAATCATGACAGTTTCACTATTTTTTCAATAAAGTTTCATTCTAATTTGTTTGAGGTCTCAAGCTTATTTAAAGTGAAAGTTCAGTATCACTTCAGTCTGAGTTCCAGCTGAGTTCCATCTGCCTTCTAGTTGAGGACTTGCTAGAAAGCCCCCCAAATATTTTATGGTGATTTCATTTAACTTCAACTTCTTTAATTAATCCTACTCTTGCAATTAAAAATGATTCTGTTGCCCCCGAGGTTTATTTATTTCTTGAGAAAACTTCTGAGGAAATATTAAAATATTCTCCCAATTTTAATGTTATTGAAGACAGAGTAACAAGAGATTTTCTGAAACATGTGAATGACAGATTATATAATTACATTTAAATTGTAAAGTGAGTTCTTTTGCTTAAGATACTGCTTATTATAAATTGAAAGACAACTTGACTAATGTTATTGCTAAACAAAAACAATTAAAAATAATCACAAGGAAATTTTAGATAAGAACTCAAATTTACATAAATTTATTATGAATTAAAGCCCCTTATAAATGAAAATGCTTCATTAAAACATGACAATATATCCTTACATGATAAATTGAGAGCATTGAAAATTAATTTGCAGGCTTTGAGAAATAAATTCTCAGAACATGAAGACAAAAATCTTTTATCTCTTGAAAAAATTAATGATCAACTTTCTGAAATTCCTAAGTTGAGGAATTATTTTTCTAATATTGAAAAAAAATTCTCTAATTTACCTCCTATTCCTGATGAAAATTATAGTGAAATTGAAAGTACTGCTCATAAGTCCACCGAAAATAAGGGTAAACAGCCTGAGCATAATAGATCTTACCTTCCTTGAATGTGTCCATTAAACAGCCTGAAAATGTATCTATAAATTCTTCTGTGGACCCCATAAAATCTTTCAATAATCATCATGAGCCAGCTGTTTCTTTGAATAATGAAATTTCTGAACAACATTCCAGGCTTCAGGAATAAATTAATATGAAAAATTCTAAAGTTGAACAGAAAAGTAACCATAAAAATTAGCCTAAACTTGATCAATATCCCACCTTTGATGGTGATTCTTAATCTGACTGGAGGAATTTTATTCAAAGAATTGATAATTTAAAAAATTCTTATAAACTTCCAGGTGAAGAAATAGTCTCTAAGTTGATTTATTTATTCTCCAATATTTCCCTAATGTGGTATGAATCTGTCTTATTAGACAATCATCACTATCTTTGGGATAAATGGAAAACATTGATTGAGCATCAATTTGGTGTATCTAAATTCATATTGGCTCATCAGAGATTATATGAGAATGCTAAATATACATCCTCTTCTGCTGAAAAACCTATTGTTTTCCTCATGAAAAAAAAAATTCATAGAGCTATGGATCCAAAATTGGATTATGATATTTGGAGAGACAAAATTCTCTATAAATTGCCAAACTCTCTGAGAGATTTAATTGTAGCTAGGACTGAGAATGTGAGAGAAAAATTTTTTTTTATTAATGTATGTAATGAGGTACTACTTAACCACAGATATGAGTCAGGAATCATCCCTTAAAGCCTTCCCATGATCAATTCAAATCTTCAGCAAAAAATTCCAGAGAATCCTGGTAAACCCTCTGCCCCTGTTGCACCAAAGAAATATGCAACTAATACTTGCTATAAACAAAGCAAATAATGGAAAAAATGATATGTTTGGGACAATAAAATTCATCTTGTTGAACAAACTGAAGATACTGAAAATGATACAGTTGACGTTGATGACTCCTCAAGTGACTGTGATAGTAATATCTCTTATGAAAATAATTCTGCCAATGAAGTGCTGATGCTAGAGCAAGATATCCTATATTTTGACAATGTATCTAGTACCCACAACTTGGACTTATCTTCATTAGAGAATGTCAAAATTTTCAGAGATATTACTGATAGTTAAGCGGTAATATCCCCCTTAAAAGCACCAGTTATCAAGTGTTTCTTGACTCTGTTGTTGGAGGTAGTGTAGTGTCTGAAAAAGTACTTACTTCAGTGGATAGAGATTATCATAGTAAATTATTACCTATGATATCTGAAAAATAAAAGGGTTATGGTTCTGTTTTATGTCCCATTGGCAAGTAAAAAATTACTGTATTATTTAAATATAATTGTGGCTTTTTCAGAGCAATTTGTGATTTTTTTGTGATAAAAAATGATAACTTAAGCAATTGTTTTATTATGGGAAATGACATTTTAATCATGTTTGGTATCAAATTGGATCCAGAAATCAATAGTTTTACATTGGGCATGAATGGAAAAAGAAAATTTAAAATTTCTTATTCAAAACCACCTTCTGCACAATTATTTAAATCTTGAAATTAATTGATTCAATGTAAAGGTAGATCTACTGAAGAAATGGATAATTTATTTTCTGAAATACATACTGCTTAATTTGGTGATCATTTAACTAGTGCACATAAATATTCAATAATTTATTTGATTACATCTTCCCCTATGGCTTTTTCTCATGGATACCATGAAATAGGAGTTCTCAAAGAAGAAATGAAAATTAATTTATCCTGTAATTTGAGTGATATCCCTCCTAGACTTAAGAAAAAGCCCTATCCTGCTTCTCCCACAAAGAGGAAAGACATTGAAGATAATATTTCTACCTCATTACAAATAAATATTATTGAGGAAGTAGATTTTACCCCAAAATATTGTGTCATATCCCCAGTCTTAATCTCTTATGAAAAAGATTATTCTAGATTATGTGGGGATTATAGAGCATTGAATACTTTTACAGTGGATGATATTTTTCCTTTAACCAGACTAAACTCCATACATGCAACCTTACAGGGTGAAAAGTTTATCAGTTGTCTAGATGGTAAAAATGACTTTACCCTTGGAAAAGTGTAAATTTTGTTTTCAATCCTTAAAATTACTAGGTCATGTTGTGTAAGGTTTACATATCTGTGTAGATAAAAACAAAGTTTCTGCAATTCAGAGGGTGAAAGCACCACCTTCTATGAAAGAAATACAAAGTTTTTTGTGAATGTGTAGCTATTATAGACAATATATATAGAATTATCAAGTCATAGCCTTACCTTTTACAAAATTGACCGGAAAAGATGTAGCTTTTATCTGTAATGAGAAAACACAAAAACCCTTTTATACATTGAAAAAATGTTTAATGACTGCCCCAATACTGGCTCTCCCAGATTTCAATAAACCTTTTGTCCTCTACACAAATGCAAGTTTTTCTGGACTAGGAACTGCCCTCCACCAGAAATAAATTATAAATGATAAATTTTCAGAAGTTGTAATTTGTTATATTTAAAGAACCTTAAGAAAAAGTGAATTAAAATATGGTTCCACCCAATTAGAGTTTTTAGAAGTTGTATGGGCCCTAGAAAAAATTCATTATTACCTGTATGACCAAAAATTTTAATTGGTTACTGACTGTAGTGCATTAAGATCCTTCTTAAACTTAAAGACACCAAACAGAAATATGTTTAGGTGGAAACAATCTGTTCAAGAGTATAGGAGTAGAATGACAATTATTCACAGAGCTGGTAATGTTCATTCAAATTTGATATGCTGTCAATATTGACTTTACCAAATAATGATTCCAATCTTACCTATGTACCAGAAGATAATACAGTTTTTATACATGGTATATATATTGTTGATATGGAAGAAGAATTATTGAAATTAATTCTGGACTAACATGAGAATGATTTTGATCTAAAAAATTAGTTACAATCTTGAATGATCCAAAGAATTCTTCAATCCAAGAATTAATAAAAACTCTCCATCCAAAGTCTTTGAATAAAGGAAATTTTCCATTGAGGATGGTTATATCTATTGCAGGAGAAAACTTACTAATTTTCTTGTAATTCATCCTTCAATGAGAGAAAACATCTTAAACCTTTTCCATCATGACATATTGGCTGGTCATTTTTCACTAGAAAAAACCATTGTCAGGATAAAAAACACTGCATGGTTGGCTAATATGTCTGAGGACACAAAATTATATGCTGAATCATGTGATTATTTCAAACATCTAAAAGATCAACAGGTAAAAGAGAAGGATTAATGCAACATATTGAAATACCTGATGCTCCCTTGAAAATCATTAATATGGATTTTGTCACTGGTCTTTTTGTAGCAGGGAAAGACAGTTTTAATTCTTGTTGGGTAATAGTGGATAGACTCACCAGAATGTTTAAATTTATTCCCGTACATAAAGATTTATCCACCAAAGATTTAGCTTTCTTATGGTGGTCATACATGTTTAATATTGTTAGATTCCCAAAAGCCATTATTTCTGACAGAGACCCAAAATTTACATCTGAATTTAGGATGTCTTTGATGGATATATGTGGCTGTGAGTTGAATTTCTCTACAGCTCACCATCCCCAAACTGATGGTTTAGCTGAAAGAATGATTCAAACTCTGGAGGTTATGATTAGAAGTTAATGTGCCTTTGGATTAGAATATAAAGACAATGAAAGATTCACTCATTACTGGGTTACTCTACTAACAGGTCTTGAATTTGCTTATAATAGCACTGTTCACTCTGTCACTAAGAAAAAGCCTTTGAGCTCTGGTTAGGTTATTTCCCAAATACTCTTGAATGAATTCTCAATAATAAATTGCCAAAGTTGGAACTACATCCTGGTGTAAAATCTTTTATGCAAATTCAAAAACTATTTATAAAACATGCCCAAAGTTGTATTGATAAGGCATTATAATATGAGAAAAAAATATGGGATAAATCCAATAAAGAACGCAAATTTGATAAGGGTGATGAAGTACTAATTTCTACATTCCACTTCAATTTACAGGGAAATAAAAAACTAAAGGATCAATTTTTAGGTCAATTTTTTGTGAAAAAAACGGTTTGTGATAATGCAGTTGAAGTAGAAATTTATTCTGCATATGATAGAAAACATCATGTTTTCCCCATTCTCCTGATCAAGCCTTATACTTCAAACAGTGACATATTTTCTGAAAGGAATGGGAGACCTATGAAAAATCCTCAAGAAGTCACAGAAATTGGAGGAATTGATAAGATTCTCAATGATAGAATTATCACTGCTGAAAAGGGTACTGAATATTTATTGAGATATAAAAATAAAACATCTGAGCAAGATGCATTCATACCTGGAAATGAAATTTCTAAACTTTCCACCCCACAAAAAATTTATAATAAGAAAAAAAAATAGCATTTTTTTAATTTGTTTTTTAAATTGAGGGATTGTCAGCCAGGCTGTACCAGAAGTCCAGTAAATCACTACAAAATATAGGGGGTGTACTTGCTAGAAAGTCCCCAACCTGAACTCAGATGGAATTCAGATGAAACTCAGACTGAACTTACATTGAACCCATACTGAACTCTACATGAACACAAACCTAATACTTTTTGGATGAGTGGTGTTCATCCCTGACTGTATAGTTCCTTTATCAATAGCTCAATATTTGTTCAATCTGGGATGAGTTTGGGTCCAAGGTTGCAGACTTGCTAGCAAGTCCACCCCCATATTGTGTGGTGAATGTTTCATTATTTTATTGGACTTCAAAATAAGAAAATGTTTATTTATATTATGCATAAACTTAAGATTATATTGAACAATAAAATTACATAACTAACTCAAAATAATAAATTAAAATTAGAGTTATATGAATTTTATTATTATATAACTTGTATATACAATTTAATAAATAAATAATAAAGTGTATTCTATAAATTATGAGCAAATTTTAATGTATTTAAAAAATATAAATTATAAATTAATTAATATAAGATTATTTTATAATTATAAGTTACAAATTTAAATTATAAAATTATAAATTTAATAACTATATATAGTTATAAAATAAATTTATACATATCTTATGATCCATAAATTTTGTGTTCTATTTTTGACCCTTAATTGGGTTAGGAAAATTATTAATTAAGTTAAAACACTTACTTAATACAAAATATTAGGAATTTTACTTTAAAATGGTCATCAAATTAAATTAATCACTTTCTTGACTCAAAATAGTTATTACATTAATGAAATAGTTTAAAAAAATTATTTATTCATGTTTCACTACACAATAGGGGGTATAAAAGTTAATAATTTGAAATTATTTAAAAGTCATTTCACACCACAAAATACGGCCACAAACTTACCTTTATTTATTGGTAAGGAGGTGTCTTGGGGTCAAGACATGCTCTATATAAAAAATAATTATGTCTGATTTGATGGAAAAAACAAGGATTTTGAACTGGCTAATTTCTAACGTTGACACCCCCTAATACAGGGGGTGGACTTGCTAGAAATTCCCCAACCTGAACTCAGATGGAATTCAGATGGAACTCAGACCGAACTTATACTGAACCCATACTGAACTCTACTTGAACACCCACCTAAAACTTTTTGGCTGAGTGGTGTTAATCCCTGATTGTATGGTTCCTTTGTCATTAACTAAATGTGTGTTCAATCTGGGATGAGTTTGGGTCCAAGGTTGCAGACTTTCTAGCAAGTCTTACCCCCATATTTTGTGGTGTTTTATACTAAATTAATTAATTGCAGTAAAAGTTTGTGCAAAAAATAGTATACTTTTTGTTACACATAAAAATGACTTTTTTTCTACATCATAGAAGTAACATTTTTCAAATTAAAATAGTTATATTATTTTTTGTTGCAGACTAATTTAATGTCCCCCTTAATTTTTTGAAAGTGTCTGGGTTTTAGTTGCTGGGAAAATGGGCTCTCACTCATTTTTTTAATTACTTGTTTCAGCTTCGATAGTATTTCTCTTGTTACATTTGTTTTCATTTTGATTTATTTTATTTTCCACATTGTATATATGTCAGGCTGAGGTCAAGTACAAAGACGTCAACTAGCTTGAGTGGTCAGTTGTCTAGAAGATTTTAATGGTCCTATATGAATACTGTTGTACTAATCCAATAAGTAGTAAAATATAATCAAAATTAAAGGTCTCAGTAATATAATTCTCACTATTTTTATATATGGCTTACAATCTTAGTAGTTGGTAGAAAAATAGATTTTATAATTCAGATACTATTCAAAAGTCTTATAAAAGTACTAATTGATATGTATTGTAATTTATTTGGTTATATTGGTAAATTGTAAATGATGAAGAATGAAGAAACAAGACCCAAAAACCTCCTCCTTTTATACACACTGAATTCCCCAATGATTTCTTTGATGTACCATCCAATACACAGTTAATGACGCCTCAAAATAACTAATAGAACTTTCCATCAACATCCCTAGTAGCTCATGACATAATTAGACAAATAAAAACCGTCAAAATCCTGTAATAATAAGGGAAATCCATCAAAATTAAAGAAAAAGACAAAAAGAGAGTATATGCGTATAAAAAAATAATATAAAAGACTGAAGGAGACTATTTAAGGTTAATAATAGCTTAATAATAAGGGGGATTAACTGTAGAAATGGAGGGGCTAATCCTGACATTATACTATGTGAAATTCCCATCCAAAAATAACCAATATTGACTGAAAAACCACCCAAAAACTCAAAAAAGAGTGTGAGATGTGGGGTAACTACATGCAGTCCTTGGCAGGTGCTTTCATGGGTAAATGCTTGACTAAAATTAGGCAAATTTAAGCGTGGTGATGAAATAAGATGCCAAGAATGAGGTTATTAATGAAATTAGTGCGTATAAACAGGGTCAATGCATTATTAATTAAGCTAGGACACTAAATAAGCGCCTGTGGCCTATTTTAGTGTGTTTCCCCAAAGTGGGCGTAGAATGTGGGGTAATTATAGTGTGAAAAATCCAACTTTGCTAAAAATGAAGCTATTCACACAGGAAAAAAGCAGGCAGTATGTGGCCAGTACACAGAAGCCATTTCTGGCATAAAAAACACCAAATTTAAAAAGTGTTATTTTTATACATTTAAATAGCCAAATAAATAGTCCTAAATGAGACAAATTGATCTTTCAAGGTGAATTTTTGATATTCTCAAATTTATAGTGCATATAGTCAACTTTTAAGTGAAATAAAGCGCATTTCTTGTTTTTTGCATAAAACAGTGAAAATAACAGCTTTAAGTGTACTTAAAAATTATGAAGCCTTATACTTAAGGTTTTTAAGATTACCCTAACATATTCCAACTTAATATTAAGTACATAAGACTTATAAAAGGTGGATATATGTGTTTATATAAGGTGTTATAATGGCATATCATAATTTTACTTATATATACTGTTTGTGTACTCTTAATTATTATTCCCATGTATAGTTCATCTGTTTAACATAACTTATAAGTAGTTTTTACTCAGTCCTGGGGATATACAGGCTGACAATATACATGTTTATGGTGGTTCTGAGGGCCCTTTGCCTATATAAGGGCATTGGGTAATCCCCTGAAGCCCCATCACATATTTTATCCACTATTATACTTTACTTTATTTTAATAAATAAATAATGACCAGTATTACTACATACAATAATTTTTATTGTGCCAATTACCTCTTTAATAATTATAAGTACTAATTAGTTAATAGTTTGCATTAAGAGAGGTTTTAATATTATTAAATTGTTTTGTTTAACCCAAGAAGAGAAAGTACTTACCAGACCTAATATAAAACCAACCCCAATAGAGGTCCTTTAAAAATTCAATTAATGTCCTTAGTTTTATTCCCTCTTCATTCATCTTTGTCTTTTTACTCTTTTCTTCTTCTTCTTCTTCTTCTTCTTCTTCTTCTTCTTCTTCTTCTTCTTCTTCTTCTTCTTCTTCTTCTTCTTCTTCTTCTTCTTCTTCTTCTTCTTCTTCTTCTTCTTCTTCTTCTTCTTCATCTTCTTTCTCCTTTTTTCCATTAATATTAGACAGCTGGCCAATAATTTATGTCTCATTCAATGCTTTAAAATACAAGATTAAATAAAAGAAGTTGAAGTATAACTCAGATATTCATCAAATAAAATTAGAATATTCAATTGGATCAAATATTTAATTTGGCCTAATTTACATTTATTTTTTATGTTCAGTCACCAGTGTAAATTACAATACCATTAGAGTAAGAGAAAAGTATATACATAAAAAGATCTTATCAAATAATTCAAGGATCATGGCTTTTAGGAACACCCAATTTACTTTTTCTATCTCGTGACTCTTTTTACTAGATTGTTAGGTTGATTTTCAACTTGAGGAGAATTTGAATTTTGAAATTGACATAAGTTGGTGTTCAGACACTCACACCTCCATATTTAGACTTCAAAAATTTCATAACCTTTGAACAGGCTTTGAGCATGTCTACATTGATGGATCTGATTGTGAAGCATGAAATTTTTTGAATTTAGAACCTGTAAACTGAAAAAGATATTGTAAATCCTTTACTACAGAAGTTCTACTTTAGCATTATATCTTAAGTTTTCTTCATTCAATGCCTGTAATTGAGCTTATAGATCTATGATTTGTTGACTTAAAGCAGTATTTTCATTAAGTAAGATGAAATTTGTTCATGAGTTCTGTTGGAATCCACTTTAATTTTTGTATCTAAAATTATTTCCTGCAGGTGCAATATAATAAGAAGAAGAATATAAAGTATTGAATCTTAAAAGGAACTTACTGATTTTTCATCATAATTACTAATTTTCAATTTCTCAGTGGAAGTCATGTTACCAATATTTACAGACATTGTGCCTGAAAATTCAAACAAACAAAATAATAATGAGTTTTATTTCAAAAAAAAATTCTTATGTTTTTATTTATATTTTTTTTATAAAAAATAAAATAAAATATGAAAAAACTTCATTTTTCAAAATAATACACCAAAAAAATATTTAATAGACTCAATTTTTTGCAATAAAATTTACAAATATCACTGAAAAAACTAAATTAATAATTCATCAGAAATAAATTATATGTCAAAATTAAATTTTTAATATACACACAGTCATTTATATTTCAAAATAATTGTATAATTATTAGAATATTGGAAAAAAGATGTCAAAAATATTAATATCAAATATTTAATTTTATTATTATGAAAATGTAGGTAGATTCTTACAGTCGCCTTGCTGTAAGCAGAATCCAAAGGAGTTGGATAGTCAGAGAAAACCCTGTCCCTCTAAATGAATTTGTGAGTTTTTTAGATCAATGAGCTTAAAAGTCTACTTGATAATAATAAATAATGAAACCCTGTCCAATTAACGCTTGTTAAGATGATTGAGCAGTTCTTCTGTGAAAAACAACTGAAATGCAACAATAAAGTTACACCAGAAACAATATTTTAAAAGAATGAAGTTTCAATGATTTTATATTTTAATAATTTTTTAAAACAGATACTATAAATGAGTCCCTGCAGTTAAGACCTTTCTAATGATACCCTATATGTTAATGTTTAAGAGTTGTTGAGTAAAATATTTAAAGTGTTATGTAGAATTGTTATTTTATAAGGGTATTATAAATAATTAAATATTTTGTTGACAAAAGAAAAATATGAATAATGATTGTTGTTATCCTCTATCTTTTTCTAGCTTCCTCCTTGAATAATTTTGAGTCTACAGCCTTATATGCATATTAATCAGTCATGGGCCCTTTTTCCCTCTGGAGCGCAGCTGCAGCTCTGTCACGCGCCATGTGACACTCGAGGCAAAAGCAGCTCATTAAATCAATAATATCGAGTTCTAAATCTATACTCGAAGCGCAGAAAGCAATTCTCCATAGCAACTGAGATTCCCCTTTGTGTACTTACTATTCAACTGCGCTAGCCTAAACTCTAAATCTAAATTAGTCAATCTCTCAATAGTGTGTCTTAGTCTTAATTTCAATAAGCGACGCACAGAGCTATGATCAACGTAATAGTACATTAGTAGTTTTCATTAAAAAGTTTGTCAATTAATTAAAAGGGGTAAATTGAACATGGACGGATATTAGCGAAGAGGGTCTAAGTGTATGTTATTAATGGTCTGTGGTATGGGAATGGTGCTATGAGAGGGAGGTCAATGCGAGGATGAATAAAGGATATAAAAGGGTTGGGTTTTTGGTTTGACATTCCTTAGAATTAAATTATAAAACGTATTTACATTTAATAGTGGTTAAATTACAAAATTAAATCATTGTTATTGTATTTTTCTTTAAACTTTCTCAGTAATCATTTCTAAAATCCTAAATCCTTGATTGTTGAGTTTCAAACCCATCGTGAGATCTTAAGAATTCCTATTACCTTTGAAACTATATTATAATTCTTCTCGAACATACCTGGAACCTGTAGCTCTTACTTCGAGTGACCTTCAAATCACTTCCTTGAATCATTCCTCTGTGCTTCGAAGAAGTTTCTAAATCCCTCATCTCACTTTCAGGAACATCCTCAACCTTGTGCGTAGGTCGTCCAGTGACAGTATAATTTAATTCTACGTAGTTCTCATTCTTTGCACTACTACGTCCTTTTAGGTGTTTTTAAAATTTTTAAATGGCAACAGTTCAACACACTCCTCCTATGGGCGCAACTACTAGAGCTCGTGCTAGAGGCAGGCCAACAGCCACAAGACCTGTTTCCCACACTCACTCTTTGGAACCACTCAACCTTAGGGAACGGCAACATTCAGTTCAATCTGTAGAAGACATCCCACAAGATTTTGAGGATTCTAGTGATGAAGAAGAAGGAGAGAATACAATGCACGAGACACCATCCGCCCCTTCCAATCACCCTTCTGGTCAATCCTCAGAACCTGGACCATCTAATTCTCTGGAAGATTTCATGAGACTTTTCATGAAAACCCTTTCAAATCCAACGTCTTCAGAGGGATCTAAGTTCAAAACTCCTTCTATGAAATCTCCTGACAAATTCGACGGAGATCACCCCGACAGATTGTGACCCTTCTTGCAAACCTGCAAGCTACTGTTCCATAATGACCCTCGAACCTTTAATAGCGACCAATCAAAGGTTGTTTACGCTTCTTCATTCCTAGACAGGAAAGCAGCAAGATGGTTTGAACCTCATCTGCTCATGCTTTCTTCGACAGAAACCCACTTACTTATCAATAATTGGGAAAAGTTCAAAGACCAACTCTTTACGTTGTTTGGGGACCCTAATGAAACTGACAACGCAGAAATTGAACTTGATTTTCTTCGCATGAGTGATAATGGTAAAGCCTCTGAATATATCTTGAACTTCAGAGCACTTCAAACTCGAGTAGGTTGAAATTATGCTGCCCTTAAGTATCATTTCAAGAAAGGACTTCCTTCGAGGATTATGGATCAATTAAATCTTCACGGTCAGAAGATGACTACTTTGACGGATTTAATGGATCAAACCCTTGAACTTGACGGCGTTTATCAAGGACCACTTCAACATTGTCAATACGCCAAAAAATCTCAAGGCCTAAATTTTAAATCGGGATCTTCTTCACACCCATGACCAAATCAATCCTCCTTGACTCAATCCAAACCCAATAAGGGGAAGGATAAACCTCGACCAAAAGGCTCGACTCCAGGCAATATCAGCAAAGTACTGGATCCTAAAGGGGAACTTAAAGAAGCTGAGAGGAAGAGACAAGCAGATAATGGGTTATGTATGTATTGTGGGGGTAAGCACAAGTTGGAAGACTGTGTAAAGTTGAAGGAAAGAGAAAGTACTAGTTCGAAGTCAAAAAACTAGTAGATAGTTTACTTGTGTGCAAAGTGAACTATCTAATCTCTCTCAGTGCACAGAACCTCCATGTTTTAAGGACTGGAGTTGCCTTAAACTGCTTGAGATTCATTCTTTTTAAGGAGGATATCCCCTTCAGTTGTCTTATAGACTCTGGAGCTTCAATTTCTTTTGTTAGTTTATCTTTTGCCGAGGAGCTTCAACTAAAATTTACAGATGTCGATCGAACTCCAATCTATTTGGTCGAATCAGAGGAACCCAAATATTGTGTAAGTAAGAAAGTTTTATGGGTTTTCAACTTTCCAAACTTTCCTCCTTCGAGTGGGAATTATCAGTCTTGGACGCCCCAAGGATGGACGATACCATTCTTGGCCATGACTTTTTAACGCATTGGAATCCCGAAATTGATTGGACTAGGGGATTGATCACCCCACGCTCTAAGTATATTTCTGATTCTTAAATGCAGGTCAATAGGGAGTTAAACAACCCGCCTGACAATGTCCTGCTAGAGGAGAAATCTCTGCCAGATGACTTGCAAGCATCTGATCTTTTTCTAAATGAGCAATTGGCTAACCCTTCTAGCTTGATGACTTCACTCGAAGAGGATTTAAATTGCCTCGACGAAGTAATCAAATTCTGCTCTCTCAATTCAGGTATCCCCTCGACAGATTCTCTCGAAGATGAAGAGGACGACCAAATCAATGTTGAAGCCATTAAATCAACTCTACCAGAAATCTAACACAATTTCCTCGATGTTTTCTCAATCCGCAAGGCCAATAAGTTACCACCTCATCGACCCTACGACCATCAAATAGAGTTAATAGGCCCAGTACCTCCAGCAGGTCCTGTCTATTCTTTGTCGAAGGACGAATCTCAAGTTCTTCGAGACTACATTGCAGAGAATGTAGCCAAAGGTTTCATCAGAGCCAGTAAATCTCCAAACGGCTCCCCTGTCCTCTTTGTAAAAAAGAAGGACAGTAGTCTTAGGTTGTGTGTTGACTATAGAAAGCTCAACACAGTCACTAAGAAGAATGCATATCCTGTTCCTCCTATGTCATTACTTCTTACCCTTTTCAATGGTGCTAATTTCTTTTCTAAAATTGATCTTAGAGGCGCTTAAAATCTGATTCACATTTCAGAAGGTCATGAACCACTGACTGCAATGCGCACTATATTTGGTAGTTTTGAATATTTAGTTATTCCTTTTGGATTGTGTAATGCACCTTCAACTTTTCAAACTTTTGTTAATGACATCTTTCAAGATGTTGTTGAACAATTTGTAGTCGTCTATTTAGATGATATTTTAATATTCTCAAAAACACTAGATGAACATATTCATCATGTTTGACAGGTCCTAAATCGACTTCGAGATCATGGTCTCTACGCCAAGCATAATAAATGCGAATTCCACCTCAAATCAATTGTTTTTTGGGTTTTACGTTGTCCACTGATGGTTTAGTCATGGATGACAAAAAAGTCCAGAAAATCATGGAATGGCCTGAGCCCAAAACCATTAAATCACTCCAAGGATTTTTGGGTTTTGCAAACTTCTATAGAAGATTTATTAAAGATTACTCTAAAACTATTTCCAATCTTACTTCTCTTCTTAGAAAAGACATTCCTTTTGTTTTTACTTCTACAGCATGAAAGGAATTCGAAGCACTAAAAATGGCGTTCACCACAGCCCCAATTCTTTGACATTTTGATCCTTCTGCTTTGACAATATTTGAGACAGATGCGAGCAATTATGCTATTTAAGGGGTCATCTCTCAATTAAATCCTGAAACAAATTTGTTTCATCCTGTTGCTTTTGAGTCACGCAAACTCATAGCTGCAGAATTAAATTGTGAAATTCATGACAAAGAGCTTTTAGCTATTATCCATTGTCTTAAAAAATGGCGTTCTTTTCTTCTCAGCCTAGATAGTCATTTTCAAATTTTAACAGATCATAATGCTTTAAAATACTTAATGTCTTCCAAAGTGTTAACCAGGCGTCAACCCAGGTGGGCTGAATTTTTGTCTGAATTTCCCTTCTCTATTTCCTATTTCCCAGGTAAGAAATGCATTTTCCCAGATATCTTGTCATGTTGGGACGACGTTCACCCACAGCGGGGGACGCATTTGCTGAAAAGAACCCAGCAAATGTGCAATCAATTTTCAACGAATCAATGTTAACGACTCATCAACTTAATTCGATGACAATTCAATCTATTCAAAATCCACTATCCAACATCCTCGAAGCTCAGTCGAAGGACAATTATTTTTTAGGGTTAAAAGACAAAATACTCACGAAGCAAGGGGCCAAAAGATTTAGTATTGAATCAGGTCTATTAGTCTTCGAAGGTAGAGTAGTCATACCTGACAACAATGAGATAAAATTATGGATTTTCAACAGTCAACATGATTCTCCATTAGCTGTTCATTTTGGTGTTGATAAAACCTACCAGTTAATAGCGAGGGATTTCTTCTGGCCAGGTATGACCAGAGAAATCAAGGCCTATATAAAAGCTTGTTACAAATGTAATAGGAATAAGGCTCCCCGTCACCGGAAGCATGGGTTGCTTCAACCACTTCCTATTCCCTCTAAACCTTGGGAATCTTTATCAATGGATTTCATTTCTCAACTTCCTTTTTCTAATGATTTTGATGGTATATTAGTAATAGTAGATAGATTTTCAAAAATGTCAATTTTCATTAAAACCACTACTACTGCTACAGCAGAAGATTTGTCAAAATTGTTTCTAGAATATGTATTTTCCAAACACGGCTTACCAAATGATATTATTTCAGATATAGGCTCATTGTTTGTATCCACATTCTGGACCTAACTGTGTCGACAACTCAATATCACGAGGAACCTCTCCACGGCCTATCGCCCTGAAACCGACGGTCAAACAGAAAGAGTTAACCAAATACTCATACAATATCTTCGAATGTATGTCAGTTACCAACAAGATGATTGGATCACATGGTTACCACTGGCCGAATTCGCTTATAATAACTGGACTCATTCTTTGACACGACAATCTCCCTTCGAAACCATTTATGGACAACATCCTCGATTCAACTCAATCGATGTAGGAACTAATCATCCTGCGGAACATTATCTTCGAACTATATCACGACTCCAAGAAGAACTTAAAAGAAATTTGGAATTAGCAATTCGAAGATACAATTCTTTTTCTTCCTTTGTTTAAATTTCTTCTTTCAAATTCTAAAGCAAAATTTTATTTAAAACTTTTTTTCTCTCTCTCCCAAATCTTATAAAAAATAATATTCACCTTAAATACAATAAAATAATACAAAAATAAAACTAAAGACAATTCTACTTTTCTACTTCTTTACATCTCTCCCTTTCATTTCAAATTTTCTCTTTTAATTTTTCTCGAACCAATCCTTTCATCTTCTCTAAAATTACCCTTATCTCCTTCCTGCATTTCTCAAATACCTCCTCCTCTCCTACCGGAACCACCTCTCCAATCTCCAACAGTTCCTCTGCCATGTCGAAGGTAGCAGCGTCAATAATTGTATCAACCTCCCCACACAACTCTTCTGCGAAGCTAACTCGTCGACCCTGACAAGGCTTCTTCGACCACACCTGGTCCAGCCTTTCCTCTGGTTCTTCGATTCCACCCATGACCGGAGGGTTTGCCTCAGTTGGCAAAAGCGACGCAGGTTCCCCAATTAATTCGTCAACAATGGCATTCAATGTCTAAACAAGAATTCATCAGTAACCTCATCCCTAAAAAAGCAACAGATAAAACTTACTTCGAAGATGGGGTCAGGTTCTAAGAACAACCTTGGAGCCACCTCTACCTCTGCTTCTTTCTCCTCCTCATCATCTTCAATGACCACCCGTCGTTTTTTGGGTGTCTGCCTTGGAACAGGGACTTCATCCTCATCTTCCTCCACCAATTCGTTGATCTCTTCTTCGACACCCCTTTTTGAACCTGTGGCCTGGGTTACCCAGGTTGTGATCTCATTATCTAGTTCCTTATCCTTCTCCCCCACCGATTGATCGTCTCCAACCAAGACATCCCAAATGTCTTCGACCACCTCTTTTGTTTTAGGGATCACCCAAAACTTAGTCTTGGTGAATCGTCGTCCAATCTCTGCGTTCTTTGTCAACACATCGCACACCACTCGTCGCCAACGGCAAAACTCGCACTTCTGGCGAGGGCCTCGAGTCGCCGTACTTTCAACACAAAAGTACTCTATTGCTTCACAAGCCGTGAAAGCCTGGGAAAACTGTCGCGTAACCATTCCCCCATCCGCTTTAGAGTGTGGAGGAGTAGGCGTTGGGGTAGGACAGTTCATAATATAATGAGGAAAGTAATAAACAAGAAAAGATATATATAGAGGAAAGGAAAACTAGTGTGAGAAGATGGCTCAAGCTCAACGGAGCTCGTGATTCTTATACCCGGGCATCTGTCACGCGCCACGTGACACTCGAGGCAAAAGCAGCTCATTAAATCAATAATATCGAGTTCTAAATCTATACTCGAAGCGCAGAAAGCAATTCTCCATAGCAACTGCGATTCCCCTTTGTGTACTTACTATTCAACTGCGCTAGCCTAAACTCTAAATCTAAATTAGTTAATCTCTCAATAGTGTGTCTTAGTCTTAATTTCAATAAGCTACACACAGCGCTATGATCAATGTAATAGTACATTAGTAGTTTTCATTAAATAGTTTGTTAATTATTTAAAAGGGGTAAATTGAACATGGACGGATATTAGCGAAGAGGGTCTAAGTGTATGTTATTAATGGTCTGTGGTATGGGAATGGTGCGATGAGAGGGAGGTCAATGCAAGGAGGAATAAAGGATATAAAAGGGTTTGGTTTTTGGTTCGACATTCCTTAGAATTAAATTATAAAACGTATTTACATTTAATAGTGGTAAAATTACAAAATTAAATCATTGTTATTGTATTTTTCTTTAAACTTTCTCAGTAATCATTTCTAAAATCCTAAATCCTTGATTGTTGAGTTTCAAACCCTTCGTGAGATCTTAAGAATTCCTATTACCTTTGAAACTATATTATAATTCTTCTCGAACATACCTCGAATCCGTAGCTCTTACTTCGAGTGAACTTCAAATCACTTCCTCAAATCATTCCTCTGTGCTTTGAAGAAGTTTCTAAATCCCTCATCTCACTTTCAGAAACATCCTCGAACTTGTGTGTAGGTCGTCCGATGACAAGCTCATCCAGAGCTTGTCCAGACCTCCAGACTCAATTAGAAACTTTAATCTATAATAAAAAATCTAGAAAAATTACACATGATAAACCTACTTCTTTTTAACATTCCTAACTAATTTCTGTAGTCTGCGCAGTTCTATT
Source organism: Hemileia vastatrix (assembly GCA_030280995.1). Taxonomy (NCBI): domain Eukaryota; kingdom Fungi; phylum Basidiomycota; class Pucciniomycetes; order Pucciniales; family Zaghouaniaceae; genus Hemileia; species Hemileia vastatrix. The sequence goes on along the minus strand of JASXTE010000017.1, from coordinate 8,335,722 downwards.
CACCCCGTGAATAATTATCAAAGTTTATTAATTTTTTAAAAAAAATATTTTAATAAATCTTTAAAAATTAATTAAAAACATAAGAAAAATAGTGAAAATTCAGGGAAAATTGGCAAAGGTTCTTGAGCATCTTAACTTTCATTAACTTTAATTTTGCAGCTGTGAAAAATCATATGACCTGTGAAATTAATAAATCTGACCAAACATTCATATCTTGACTTTTTCAACATCATTTTTTGTTTAATAATAAAATATTTTAAAACTAATCTGGATTCTCTGATCACTGTCCTATTCCCAAAAAGTATTATAAATAGACTTTTAGAGCTGTACTAAGATTTGGAATGCCACATCCTCCCTCCAATGAAGAATTTCCTCATTCTTTGAATTTTGCATGTTCAATAAATATATAATCCTACTTTTATCTTCTCCATATTCATCTCTTCATCATTTCTTCAACATCCCACTCCAACTACATAAACTCATTTCTACTTTTATAAGTACCATCATCAGTATGAAAGATCTTGCCGTACCATGCTACCTCTGCAAGAAATATGAAGTCCCTTGCTTGATTTCCTTTCTAAATCCTCCTGGAAGAACTGCTTGTGATCTCTGTTGCTCCAAAAAGGTTAAATGTGTCTGTCCAACTTCTGAACCATCTTTCAATCCTATTTCTGGCCCATCTACTGCTCCAGCTTTTAAATTATCTAAGAAAAGATTAGAAAAGGTACCCGTATTTTGAAAAATGATCAAGGCAAAAACTAAACCACTATCTCCAATGTCATCTCTAATCCCTCCTTCTCAAGATCCTTCACCCATACTTACAGTTTCTCCTTTTTCTTTTGCCCAGACTTTATTTCCTGGGTCCCAAAGTTAGCCTTTTAATAATTTTTTATCTATTCCATGCTAATCCCAACAATGCCTTTTCCATCTTTTAGCTATTAACATCACCAACTCTGATGGTGTAGGTCAAGTCCAAAAGGACTATATAAATGATTATCCTAAATTTCATAGATATCTTTTTCCTGACTTTACTGATGAGATAAAGAGAAATATTTTATCCTACTTCCAAGACACCCCCACCAATAATCATGAAGATTTGATGAAGAGAAGATTGTTGATGCAGAGTTTTGATGATGATGTAGAAAAATTTCAGCAAAATTATTTGTTTTAATCTGATAGTTTAGTGCTTTAGTAAACATGAATCCTGATCTTTTCCTCATATTAAATTGTTTTAAATCAATTTCTTCATAAATTTTCATTTTGAAATAAAATCTATTTTCCTCATGATGCTTTTGACTACTGAGAGCAAGTTTTGAATCCTCTCAGACTCCCCTATACCAGTCTCTACTTATATGCATTAAGAGAGCTGGCTCCACACCTACTGAGCTGAATACTTGACTCCATTCTCATCAAATGAGCCGAATACTCCTGATTCCATTCTCTTTTATTGAGCCAAATACTTGATCCAATTCTTTCCATAAGGTCCTCCAAGCTTGATACCATTTAGGCAATTCAAGGCATACTACTTTTCCAACTACCATATCCTCCTTCAAAAATTTCATCATCACAACATTCAAATAGAACACCTTTTAATAACTCATCTTTTAAATAATAATAATCACCATATTTTCACCATTTTTAGCACCATAATTATCATTCTTCATCCATAATATATCATCCATCACCTCCACAATATTAACCACTACATTTTCCAAATCAAAAATATGCCCTTTTTCAAAATTTGAGTAACAGTGATAAATTAAATAATTTGTTGATTGTTAATTGAATAGCCTTCATAAAAATATTTTGCATTACCAGTTTAAATGTCTTGGTGGAAAGTGATAAATTAAACTGAGTGCATAGAGTTGCATAGAATATTCCGGCTTAAGGTCATGGGGGACCCATCTTCTAAATCTCTTTCAAATTTTCCAAATAACAATTTAATTTCCAGTTTAATGTCATAGAGGACAAAGAATGAGTGATTTTCCAGTTTAGGGTCATATTGGACCAAACCTTTGATCTATTCCAACATCCTTTTCTATCCAGAGTCCATATCTTTCCACCAGTTCCTTTTCTCCCAATTTTCAGGCCATTATCCAGTGTTTCCATTCAATTTTGAATCCTATCAAGATGAATCCATCCAGCTATGTTGCTTCTCCTGATCAAGCTTTCAATTACTGCTTTTTCACCCATAAAGAATGTGTTTATACCTTCAAACCTAAGAAACACATCTATAACAGAGCTTGTTCTGCCTGCTTCATTAAGAAAAGAAAATGCTCCAGATTGAAATATGGTTCCCTGCCAATTCCTGCTACCTCTTTTGCCTCCTTCTGTAATCCCATTCCAAAACCATCAACTCCTCCTCCTATTCATTATACTTCCAACAATCCAACACCATTTACCCCCTGTGCCTATCTAAACTTCTCTCCTTACCAAAACACATTGGGTCCAGCTGCTCCTTTTCTTCAGTCTAGGCTTGCTTCTAATCCTCCCAGGAATCCAATCGCTCCAAGAGACATGAGAAAATTTTCTTCAATTAAACCATCCTTGAAAATTTCCTTTTAATCTCCTATCCATTCTCCTAGCCCCTTTAAAATAAACAAGCCCAAAAGATTTAGAACCAACAGCCTTTCTTCTTCTCCTATCTCCAAAAAATCCTCTAAAAGACACAGATCTAATACCAATCCTCCATCAAAAATTATCAACCCCTTCACATCTCTAAAAACACCAATTGCTATTCCCAGTAAGCCTTTTAGACTTGAACTTGACAGTGTTGATAGCAGTTAGTATCCCTTTTATCTTGATTAGTTCATAATTATAAAGTTGATTCTTGCTCCATAATTACATTGTCCAATGTTTCACCCATTCATTCATCAGCGTATGAGCTTCCTTTAACTGGTCCTAGTTATCCCCAGGTCCCTATTCATCTATTTGGACATCACCTTTCACCTAATTTCAATAATATTTTAACTTATTTTCACCATTATCCTCCTTCTGATCAAACTGAGGTATGGTTCAGAGAGCAAGTTTTGAGGGATCAACTAAAAATAGCCAACTGGCTTCAATTTTCCCTATACCAACAAATCAAATCAGCTATCCAGATAATCAACGATTCAGCTCCAAATTCATAAAAAAGAGCTTCTTCCAAAAATAATTCTTCTTAAATTCAAATTATTCCGGTTAACTAGCCATCCTGAATGGAATATAAAATGAAACATAAAAAGGAAATATACATTAAAAACTACTCTAATTATAATTTTTATTTCTTATAATTTTATATTATTTATATATATATATATATATATATATTTTTGAAATGATGAAAATAAAAAAAATAAAAAAGGTTATATAAGATTGTTATGAAATAAAACTTTTAATTTTTAATTTTTTTTTAAATGATAAACAAATTTTAAATATAAAATTTATGAAATGTAAAATAAAACTTAAAAAATGCCTCCCAGCCAATTGATGAGCCGTACCCTTGACATCATACCCACATCCAAGTGCAAATTGATGTGGTTACACAATTTTGAGAAATTGAAAATACCAAATTAATAAATGAAAGTTTAGAAAAAAAAATAAAATTTTATGATAATAATCACTGGGTGTGCTCCCTCCAATTTGTAAAAATGATTAGAGACCACCGGTGAGCATCACCCTTAATAATATTTTATAGTATTATAAAAATTAAAATGAACAAAAAACATATTTCATTATATAAAAATCTAACATAAAAAAATAATAAAAACAAAAATAAGTAAAAAACTTGTATCCGGCAGTGGGAGCATTGTCTCTTCATTTGTTCCAGTTTATAGTATTAGTGGAATTCCTATAGATCAAAATCAAAGCCAGGATTCAACTAGAAACATGAAAAAATTGGTAACGAACATTGTGGGGTAATTGTGTATAGAGCAGCCAGCCCATCAATTACCCCCAAACTTGCCAATATTTAATTCAAAAGGTTCCCCTGTAAACACTTCTACCAATAAAAAATTTATCATTCCAACATATATATTCTCAATAATTTTTGTCGCTTTTAAGATTTTTAAGAATTTTAAAACAAATGTCTTCATAAATATCTAAGATTTCATTAACGGTTTTGTCTCCCATACAATAGTAAAACAACAATAATATTTTTAATAAGAAAGTAGTTTATCCTCATTCTGGAGTTAACTTTCAAAAGGATTGTAGAAATGGTTTACCCTTATTTCAGAGTTTCACCTTCAAAAAATTGTAGAAATAGTTTAACCTCGTTTTGGAGTTAACTTTCAAATGATTGTAGAAATAGTTTACCCTCATTTTGGAGTTAACTTTCAAACAATTGTAGAAATAGTTTACCCTCATTTCCAAGTTAACTTTCAAAAAATTGTAGAAATAGTTTATTCTCATTTCAGAGTTAACATTAAGCACTCCTGGTGCCCCTAAGATAGAACTGTTTAACTTGATCAGCCGCTAACCTCTTCGTTAAAACTACTTCATCCAATTCTTCCAAAACATATGAACCTCCAGACACCTGTTCTCTGATTTTGTAAGGTCCATTTCACCTATCTGCAAACATATTCCCCTACTGGCATTCCAAGCTCCTATTATACACCAAAACCATATCTCCAGTCTTCAAAGGTTTCCTGAGCCTGTGTGCTAATCTTTCATCCCAGTACCTTACTGACTGATTTCTGATTTTAATCATTCTAGAATATGCCTTTTCTAAGAATTCTTCTTTCTTCTCCAGCTGAATCATTCTTGCACATAACAATTCTTCAGTAGTGTAAAAAGTATCCCAATCTACTCTAATATATGATTCAGCCTCTAAATCATCTGTTAAAACTGCTTTTTGTCCAAAAACTAGTTCATAGGGTGAATATCCAGTTGTCCTTTTGGAAGTGATTCTGCCAGCAAATAATACTAAGGGTAAATAGTGCCTCCATTTTTCAGCACTTGTTCCACACATTTTAACTAATGCATCCTTTATAGCTTGATGCCCTATTTCAACCATTCTTCAGCTTTAGGATAATAAGGGGTTGCTACCATAACATTTGATTCAACCTTTCATATAGCTTCCCTAAACTCTTCCCCAAATTCAGGTCCTCCATCAACCATTACCAATTTCATAAACCCATATCTATACACCCAATCATTCAACAAGAAATTTGCCACGTTTTTGGCATTTAAATTAATAAGAGGTTCTGCCTCTACCAAACCAGATAAATCATCTCTGGCTACAATTAAATAAGGGGTATCAATGTTGACCAATCCACAATTAAATTAATTGCGGAAAATAATCTGCATACCCCAATTATCTTCTGCAATTTTTTTTGCTAATGATTGATTTATTAGACACTTTATGTGTAAATGTTCACCTCTTATCCGACATTTTTTTACTCAATTTATTATAACCACATCTTGGAAAACTTTCTTTCATAACCACATCTTGACCTACTTTCTGCCATAACCACATCTTGGATTACTCTCTGGATATGGCTTCTACCTTGCTGTACACTCACATTCTCATCCCATCCTGTCCATTCTACCCGCTCAGAGCCCCTCACCATCTCATCTGCTTGTCTCTGCTCCTTTTCATCTTGCTATCTCATCTGCTTTTCTCTGCTCTTTTTCATCTTCATTTATATTTTAACATGCCTCGTCGTCCTAGATACTCTCAAAGGCAGCCATAACCCAGTTGTTCTTCAAATCCCACTACTCCCTCTTTCCCCTGCTCAGCCGAGAAATCTAAGACCGTTCAATTAAAAAAAGATGATCATTTCATTCTTATCAACTGGCTGAAAATCAAATCTAACTATGATTCTTGTTTTGGTACTGAGTATTCAACTAAAGTAGGACAGCCCCCAGCATCAAAAGTTAATGGCTATCTTTTAATGGCAAATGAATTATGGAATAAGACCAAGGGAAGGATTGATCTTTTGCCTAAACAGATGTCTGAACGCTTCAAGAATTACCGAGCCAAATACAGGAAGGCAAAGGCACTTTCATCTTCCACTGGTGTTGGGGTTACCAACATTGATATAACTAAGGGTATCAAATCCATAGACCATAAAATTGAATCTTTATGTCCTTACTTTAAAGAGATGGATGCAATTTTTGGAGAGTGAGCCGATGTTAATACTGTAAACATGTTGGATGGAGAAGATCCTATTTCCAAACATGATGCTGAAGCAAATCTTTTCCCATCCTTTTCCTCCACTCAAGCCTCCCCTCATTTGAATGAGACATATCTAGATAGCTTTTCTGTAGATCCTATAGGTGATTTAACCCAAAAAAATCCAACTCAGGTCTCTTTCTTTTTTCTTTTATCTTATCATTTCTATTTTTTATTTACTTATCTTTTTCTTATTTCTTAAAAGGCTTATGAACAAATCCAGGATCCTCAATCAACTGAGTCTGAAGGTAGTGACAATGATGAGGAGGAAAATATGACCTTGAACAAGAAGCGTAGGGCTTCATGTAGTCTAAATTTCCACTCACAAAGAAGACAAATAAGTGATACTTCATCACAAATCCCTTTTTTGTCTATGGAACAATTTTTAGAGAAACATGATGCTGGTAAGTGATACCATACCTCTTATTACTTTACTCTGCTTTTCTTCCACTTTATATTAATTTTTATTATCACTCTAGAAAAAGTAGAAATTGCTATAGAGACTCTAAGCTTTGAAAAGAAGAATTATGAGCTCTTTTTAAGGAGGGATGATAGGCTACAAGATTTGGAAAAGAGGAAGTATGAGCTCTCTTTACAGAAGGATTATCGGGCCCAAGATTTGGAGGAGAGGAAGTACCAGCTCTCTTTACCGAAGGATGATCGGGCCCAAGATTTGGAGGAGAGGAAGTACGAGCTCTCTTTACAGAAGGATGGTTGGGCCCAAGATTTGGAGTAGAAGAAGTTTGAGTTAACTCTAAGTATTGAAAAATCAAAAAAAGAGGTGAAAACACTCGAACATCAAAGCCTATTAGAGAAGATGAAATATAAGTTTGATCATGAAGAAATTCCAAAAAGAAAGATTTCTTGATAGAATGTGTTAAAGCTAATAAATATGTTGAGGAAATTGAACGTTTAAAGAAATTTTTGGATTACTAGTTTTTTTTACTTCTCTCAGACTTGAACTGTTCATATTTATTTGTACATAAAATTTACAGTAATTTCCAGTATTCCATTACTCTATCAATCATTACTTGAATTTTTGTATTTTAATTTTAAATATTCTTTTTTTAAATAAAGTATTCATGTCTCCTTTGAAAATCTGACAATCCCCTATACCTGGATTTTTTTGAAGTAAGGGGTGGGTATCACCAAAATTCATTCATGTCATGAATCTTGAAAGTGTTATATGAAAAATTGGCTTTACTACCCCCTGCATTTTCCCAGTATCCCAAAAATTCTTACATGTCAAGAATTTCACAAGTCGTATAGGAAATTTTGGCAAAACCCCCCATGGATTTTATTGAAGTAAGGGATGGGTATCACCAAAAAATTTTCACCAAAATATTTAAAAGTCAAAAAAATTCTATATCTGTTTTAAAAAATTTTCAATACTCTCGCCTGCATTTTATTGAAGCAAGGGGTGGGTATCACCAAAATTTTTCTAAGTCATCAATTTCACATGTCAGATTTGAAAATTTAACAATACCCCCCCCTGCATTTTATTGAAGTAAGGGGTGGAAGTCATCTAAATTTAATATAATTACATAAATTATTAAATAAATATCTAATATATATCAATTTCCCTAGTTTAAAGTAATGACAATTCCTCAAGCCAAAATGCAGATCAAATCTAGAAACAAAAGCTTGGGACTTTCCACAGGTATAGGCTAGAGGAACCCCATGAAACAAATAAATGTTATCATGATTACCTGTTATACAACCAAAGGTCGTTGGCTCATCACATTACTTGAGAAAATTGATATATAAAAAATATTTATTAAAAATTTATGAAAAAATATAAAATTTTCGATGACAACTCTAATCCCCATACTTTTTGGATCTAGATAAAGTTTTTTTAAATCGATTAACTTTACCTTCTTTCTTTACCTTGTAGATTCTTTGAATCAACTTATGACTGATTTGAAATGAGCAACCAAAATGTGTTAAATGTTGACAGGATTCTAAACCAGCAGGAGCTTTGGTCGTTTGATGATTATCCTTAGAAGAATTCCAAATAGTTTCAATGATACCATTTCCCAAACCAAAATCAATGATGCACCGGTGGTCTTGAAAATATATACCATTTCCTTTGATTTTAGCTGGAGATGGTACTAGTTGGCCAGTTATTGGATTGATATAAGAGAATATACCAAAAGTAAGAAAATTGGCATCATTCCTATCGATATGAATCCTAATGTGGAATCCAGAATGAGTGATAATAACATTAGAAAAAAAAAGATATTTGTGGCTGATATCTTCCCATTTGGAGTCACACCAAATTGTATTCCAACTTTGGTTGCAAGTTCATGATTTTTTTCAAATTCTTTATTACAGAGCTTTTTGAGTCGAAGAGCAAGAAAAGAGTTAAAGGAAGGTAGAGTGTCCCATAAGCGAAAATATTCATCTTTTTGAGCTTTAGTGATATTCTTGACCAATGAATATATGCCTATAAAAATGAAATAAGTGAAATGATATTAATAATGGTTAAAAAGTTATTAGACATACCAAGAGAATATCCTTTAACAAAAGCTGGTCTCCAACCAAATCCAATCATGATACCCCCTAACAAATTTTTATTCCTTATAGCTAATCAAACCAAAGCCATTTGATAAAAAGTTATGATAAGATCCAATAGTTGATTAAAAGTTTCATCTTTTACACCATCAAATGAATTAACTGCAAAAATGAATTGAGCCTTATAAGTATTACTGATAACTGCAACAACTCAATCATCACCAAATTCGGTTAGATATTTGATATCTTTTGGTAATTTTTTTGGATATTGATTTTCTTTATCTACTTAAGTTTTAAGAAAAAAAATGGTTGGGATATGACAAAAACAACTTTTTCAGAGAATTTTTTTTTTTCAGATATCTTTTCTTCTGATGAGACTGATTATCTTTAATTTTTTTGATGATTTAGATGATGAAATTCTTTTTTCAGATATCTTTTTTTCTGATTAGACTGATTATCTTTAAATTTTGTGGATGATTTAGAAGAATAAATTTTTTTTTCAGATATCTTTTATTCTGATGAGACTAATTATCATTAAATTTTTTTGATGATTTAGAAGATGATTGTATTGAAATTGATTTTGAAGAATATGATAGAGATGATAAAGATGAAGATGATAAAGAGGATAAAGATGAAGATTATAGAGAAGTAAGGGTTTAATATGAAGAAGAAGAAATTTATTTGATCTGAAAAAAATTTAAATGTCAAAAAAAAAATTCAACACATATTTAAAAAAAAAACTCATGTAATGATATCTTTTAAAATAAAATTTAAAGCAATATCCTTTTAAAAAAAAATTTAAAACAAAAAAAAATTTAAAAATTTTCAGTAAAAATTATTTAAAAAAAATTACAAAAGAAAACCTGAAGTTTGGTTATAAAAAACCTTCACAGAAAATCCTGTCAAAATAATAAAAAAATAAAAATAAAAAATAAAAAAAAATATTCTGTAAAAGAAAAATCAGAACAAATAAAATTAAAAAAAATTAATTCAGTAAAATGTAAAATTATTTGTAAGAAAAATTAAAAATTAATATCTTAACCTTTTTTGTTTTGTAATTTACAGGGAAAGACCTTAACAGAGTGTAAAAGTTTTTTTTTTCTAAAAATCAGCCAAAAAAAAAAGTTACAATTTAGTATGTTTTTTGAAAAATAGGTAACCCCTCTTTAACTCACATTACAGTACCCTTTCCCCCCCTTTCTTTCTCTCAAATCACCTCTAAATTTCCTCCCTCTTTGCCTCAAAACCTTTCTCAAATACCCTCCTTTCCTGTCTCAAAATCCCCCTGAAACCCCCCCCAAACTCCCCCCCCCTTAGTTACCTTAAAACCCCCCCTTTTACCCCTCTTTACATGTCTAAAACCCCCCCTTACACTCCCCTTAAACCATCTCTAGTGCCTCCTCATCCTTAAAAAACGATTGCTAACAATATTTTGTTAAGGAGGGGGGGTATAGGTGGCTAAATGGAAGTGGAAAGGGGGAAGGGGGGAATTGAAGCAGTTAAAGAGAGGAGAAGGGGGGAGTGATGAGGCATCTAAAGAGAGTGGAAGGGGGGGTGATGAGGTGGCAAAAGAGAAGGGAAGGGGGGGTCTTGAGGCACATTAAGAGGGTGGAAAGGGGGGATTTGGGACAGGCAAGGAGGGTGAAAGGCAGGTAAAAAGAGAGGAAAAGGGGTGAAATGAGGCAGCTAAAAAAGGGTGAAGGAGAGAAAAAAAAGAAAAAAAAAGATAAAAAAGAGAAAAAAAAAGTTAGTCTAACCTTGAAAATAAAAAAAAGGACTTAAAAAAAAAAAAATAAAAAAAAAAAAACAAAAAAAAGCAAAATAAAAAAAATCATGATTAGCAAATAAAAAACATGAAAAAAGAAAAAAAAAGACTTACATGGTGAGATGAGTTGAGAAAAAAAAAGTAACAAAAATATTTGAGTGATGTTTGAGGAGAGGATGAAAAGTATATGAGTGATGAAAGAAAAAAAAAATCACTGACAAAATATGCGATTTCATGTTGAGCTGGTGAAAGAAAACCAATGAGCCATCCAAAAAAAATATTTTCACCATAAATTACAAAAAAAAATGAATATGCAACAAACCAAAATACCAACGCAAGTGAATGAAGTACACAAAGAGGACATTCGGAGAGTACAAAAAATAATTTAAAAGGGTGGTGAAGAGATATTTTGGAGAGTAATAGGCATAATGACAGAGCATATGCCAGTTGAATGAATGTTTTGTGATTCAAGGGAGGGGAGAGCCGGTGCTGGTTCAGGATCCTCTTTTTCATAAAGATTATTCCACTCATCCTTAAAATCAGCTAGGATATTGTGGAGTATAATTCAAGTCATGATCCAATGATTTGCAGTTTTGATCTCCAATTTTTTTTTGAAATTGGATTTTGAGCTCCCAAAGACTAGAAAATCATCCCTTTAAAATACCTCTAGCATGTTCAATTTGTACTCTTGATTGGGCAAGGTGATAATTAAATTTAGAATTGGGGTCATCCTATAAGGTTAAACCATGATAGCAGGTATATTGTACTTCCCACTTGCATATGCAGAGTCTGCAAGGAGGCACTGAGATTTGTCAAAGTATGAGTCAGGAGTTTGAGAAATTCTCATTCTTTGGAGGACGGAAGAGTCATGACATGAGCCAGGGCAGCCACTATGAAAAGCAATAAATTTTTTATTGACATTGCATACAAGTTGTATGGCAATAGAGTATCTAGAAAGAAGATAAAAAGTTAGTTTATGAAGGATGAGAAATTGGAGAAGATTTTGAAGAAACCTTTTTTTGCGACCAAAATAATGGTTGACATCATGAGCAGGCTTTTGACTCAAAGGTATAGTTGTGCCATCAACAAATCCTACACAGCCAGGGAAACCTTCAGCTTGCATTACTTGAAAGGATTCAAGTAGTTGTTCTGGAGTTGGCCTAGAAAGTGTTTGAGACTTGAGGGAAAGGATAGAAATCATACAGCGCTTGCTGTATAATATCACCGTACCATATCCTATGTTAAATAGATTATTTAAACCTCTTACAGCAGAATTGTTTCCATTTGAGCCAAAGCAACATAGTGCAACAGCAAGTTGGATGGCAGGATTACGCTGTTTTTTATGGGAATTTTTATTAAAGATAGGATGATCAGATATGAGTTGATAAAGTTTAAAGAAAGAATCGGGAGAAGTTCTAACAAGTTGGGTGAAGTTTAAATGAGGAATGTTGAGAATGGAGGCCAGATCATATTGGGGATCATGATAAAGATTTGGCCCCCTGGTGATGATGTAACACTTTTTGGAAAAAAAACACATATAAGCTAAAGCATCATCCAAATCAGAGTCAGATTTATAGTAAAAAACTAAAAGAAAAGTAATAGCATTCATTGTTGAGTGAAGTAGCTTCCTAGTAGAGAGGTGTTTCATTGTTGCCAGTGGAAGGTCTATGTGATGAGGGAAGTGGAAATTCACCGCCAAATGTGCAGTTGGGGTGTGTAGATAGAAAAAAAACATAAGTTTTTTCCACCAAAATTAAGTAGCATAAAGTGAGGAAAGACTTAAGGATGGCATCAGAAATTATGAGTCATGTGACTTTCTTGCAAATCCATCATGGATGAGATGAGTTTGGGATCAGGAATTAGGAATGGTAATTGGGGTATAAGAGGCGGGATAATGCATTATCGTGGATTCCTTATCCACTAGCCCCAGGGCTAGTGGAAAAGAATCTTCCTCAATAAATAATGTCTGATCCCGGAAAAAAAATTCCTGATCCCTAATTGCGGATCCCTGAACATTGACACCCCCTAATATTTATATCTCCCCTCTTTTATATGAACAGCATCCAAACTAACCCTACCAAAAAGAGTGTTTTCACTGGTTGCATGTCCATGATCTTTTGTCCTTATATAACTCCTTCTTTGACATTCTTCACATGACTGAACCCTTTTCTTAACAGCCATCTTCAAACCAGGCCACCAAAATCTATCAGTAATTTGTCTATATGTCTCGCCTATTCCCCTATGACCAAGATCTTCATGCAGTGCTTTCAAAACCAACTCTTGCCCTTTCTTTTGAGAAACTACTACTTGAGGATTTGGATACCTCCTTTTCATCAATCTTTTTCCAGATATATAAAATGCTGGGGTATTTCTTTTGATAGCCATCCAGTCATCATCATCACATTCATCTGGCCTTTCCAGAGTCAATAAATATTTTACCAAAACATAATAAAACCCAGTCTGTCCCCAGACCTCATCTTTAAAATCCAATAAAAAAAAACTAAGGGCACTTTCCTATAACCTATATCACCTGCACTTGCATGAGACATAAGCTTCTTTGATTGATTTTGATCAATAAACAAAAAAAAATTTTCATCTTTCAATTTTTAAAACTTCGAATCTCTTTTGAACCAAAATTTTATCAACCTCTTTACCACCCTTTTTAGTATCTCCTTCTTCATCATCATTGTCCAACCTCTGCTTTACCAAATTTATATCTACACCCAACCTTTCTTTGACCAAATTTTTTAAACTTTGAGCATATACACCATTAACCAATCTACTACTATCCCATACTACCACATCATTCTAATCCACATATACACTTTCCACACTTTCATTATCCTCATATCCCACATATTCATCCCACTTTATACAACCAGCCAGTTTAACCTCATGGGGGAGGTATGAAAAGTCTTCAGCTCCTTTAGTCCTGGCTTTAAGTATAGGTATATCTTCATCAAAATCTTCTGAGTCTGAACCATCTTCAGTGCGTTGTCTTCATGAAAAACCATCTGGAATAGTAAAAGTTTTGCTGGGCTTATGAACTAATTCAAAAGAAAATGTTGAATAAATGCCACCCATCTAGTCATAGGTGCATTTGGTAAATTTGGGGAATTAATGATTTGAATTAATGATTTTGCATTCACTTTCAATTCAAATTGTTGGCCCCATAAAACATTTTAAAATTTCTTTAAAATTTTTAGCACTCCACCCAGTTCCAATTACGGCTGAGAATATCTTGATTCAACTTCAGTGAATACCACTGATTCATACCTAACTGGCCTAATGTAACCAGCTTTATCCATCTGAGACAAAACAGCCCCAGCAGCAACATGACTTGAGTCAACTGCTAAATAAATCTTACCAGCATTTTTTCCATAATCTAACTTAAGCAGGACAATATTTTTTACCACAACCTTCTTCAGCTTCTCAACAGCTTTCTCACATTCTTCATCCCACCACCAGTCTGCATCCTTTCTCGTCAATCTTCTCAACAAAGCTGCCAATAAAGAAAAGTCCTTGATAAACATTTGAACATAAACACATACACCTAAAAACCCCCTAACTTTGGTTGTATTCTTGGGTCTTGGCCAGGACTGAATTTTATTCACTTTCTTCTTGGACATAATCCTACCCTCTCTACATACCACATGACCTAAAATCTCTAAATCTGGCACACAAAATGAAAATTTTGAACCCAAAATAGTTAAACCAGCTTCTTCAATTGTAAAAAAGATCCTCTCTAAAGTGATTGCATACTCCCAGATGAATTTTTGTATCCCTGGGTTTTCCTCCAACACTTCATTATTGTAATCTGTTGAAGGTCCTTTAATTCCTCCATTGTCAATAAAGATTCCAGAATATTGAGGAATTTCATCTTAAAGAATCCAAGCCATCTGAGCTTGATAAACAGAAACTGAATTTTTTGCTCCTTGAGGTAATCTTGTCAATTTTAATCATCCTAGCGGTGTATCAAAATTAGTGAGCAGCCTAGAGTCTGGATGCAACTCTCTCTCATCATATCCCCCCATAATATCTCCTAAACCATAACACACTCTCCCAGAAAATGCTTCTACAAACTCCTCAGCACTAGGTGGTATACCAGCATCCTTTATTGTAACCCTATTTAATTCCCTGAGATCATGAACTACTCTAAGTTTGCCATTCAGTTTCTTGATACAAAATACCGGACTAGAATAACTTGATGATGATTGCTCATACAGTCCAGTGCAAATCCATTCTCTGAAAACTTCAATATAAGCTTCTTTTAATGCAGCCAGAATTGGGATTGGTTTTTTCTGCCATGGTTCATGACATACTACAGGGACCATGTAAGGCTACCCATAGGAATACTTCAAAACACCCCTCTCCTCTTCTACAAAAGCAATGGCCTTCTCTTGCTTGACCATCACATCCAACAACAACTTCTTCTCATCTCCAGACAACCAACCATCAATTCCAAAATTAACAACACCTAATCTATCAAAAGTGATTCTTGACCTTTCAGATAATTCAGGTGGATTCTTCACCAAGGAAAATTCATAAGGATCTCTTGATAGCCTTGGTATTCTCAAAGGTGTATTTAATTCAGCAGGTAGCAGTAAATTAATTGATCCAATTTTATTTTCTACCTTCTTATATTTTTCTGCCTACACATCAACATCAACTTGAGGTGAAATATTTGTTTTTGTATTGCCATTAAAAATTTTATTGATAGAGCTTTCTTCATTGTCAGAATCAGAATCAAAATAAGTAAAATAATACTTTATATTTTTATTAAATTTAACCTTTCTCTCTTTTCCTTGTCTAATTTATCAATAATTTTTCCACCACCTTTAATTCCCCTATCCATCATAAAATCGCCAGTAAAAAAATTTGGCAGTTTATACTCTTGCTGGAGGACCAGAATTGAATTATCACAAAAATTATTTTTTGTTTTTTAATTATACTAAGATTTTTTATAGAATTTTCATGAAATAATGAAAGTTTATCCTCTTTCTGAAGGTCAGAAAATAAATCCTTCCAGTTTTTATTCAACATATTATTTCACATCTTCCCTCTTGATCCATTCTTGAATGTGATCAAAAATCTTGACAGAGAAGTGAGACAAACTGAAGATTTGAAAACATAATAACAATTAAAAATATTATTAACAGAAAATAATTGAGAATCCACTTGAATTATCTCCAAGTGAGCTAACCTATTTCAATCTGGGATCTCATCCTGGGGAGAGATTGAAACATTAGAGTGATCAGCCCCTGCTACCCCAAAAAATGAGGGTCTCCAAAATTCCCCTCTAAACATAATTCACCAGAAGCCATCCTTTTAATACGCCTCTTCTTGGTGCATACACAAAATTGAAACACAGTGGTCACCCCAGGCCTAGTTTACCAACCTTCATCTTCTGGGGGTGCTAGAAGCATATGAAGCCTTCTCATATTGTCCCCTGTAATCTCCAAACTAATTCCCATACCAGCTTGATAACCAATCCGGGCCTCAAAATCCATTAAAAATAGACCACCAAGAACAGTTTTAACCACTCCTCCGGCCACATAGAAATGAACCTTTCCAATGGATCCACCAACACATAACTTAACATGCTCTGCTGTACCCATCAGCTCAGTAGAATGCCCTCCAATACCTCTAAGATTACCACCAGTTCCAGATTCAATAGGCAGACCAATACTAGTATCCAGCTAAAAATAAATAAGATTAATTTGAGACCCAGAATCTACCAGGGCCTTAAACTCTCTATCATTGAGAGTAACCATCAAATAACCTAAAAGTGCAGAAAAATGAGTTTCCACCTCCTCACCTAACTTCTCCACATTTTCACATATATATTCCACCTCTCCTGTGGACAATCTTCTCCTTTTCAGATGCTTATTCTGCTTTTCTGAAAGGGCTGGACTAATTGTGAATAATTCGCCTAAGGATAAATGAATTTGAAGTTGATTAAATCTTCCTAAAACTGTTTCCATTTCATTCTCTTGTCCAGAAACAATGGGCCTCTCTTATTGATCCCTAGATATTGTTACCTTGGCCCTGGGCACCTCTTGGGGACCCACATTGCCATCTTCACCCCCCATAATAACATCTTTACTACTTATAACCCTAGCTTCATCACCAGCTACTTTCACTAATTCAGATCCATCACTGGTCCTCCTTAGCCCTTCCATAGGAGTAGGACCACTAAAAATTGGTCTGGGGAGAGATGAAAAAGGTACATCCTCCTCAGAATCCTAATCTTTGTCCACAGGCATAGGCTCACCATTTAAATCCAACTTTCCAAAACTAGGAGGCCCCATATTAGCCATCTACTTCTGAATATTATAAATTTCTTACTTATAGTAAGGTTTCTTTTCCAATTTTTTAATTTCTGCCTTGCCTGGTTTAGCCCTTAATTGGCTCTGAATGCTACTCTTAGCTTTAGTAGCAGCTGCTCTTCTAGCAGCATTGAAATCATATTCACCCACCATACAACTTTCCTCTGCCCCAACTACAGAGGATAACTCTAAAACACCAAATGAAGTTGAGTAAATGGCCTTATTGACCTCTTTACCTTTTCCTATATCTAACTTTTCAACATCTTTACCATCATCAACTTTACAACCTTTAACCTTTACTTCATCATCACCAGGTAACTTTTTAAACCTGGTCCTTTTCCCCAAATACATATTCCTCCTAACCAAATCCAAGGGAGCTTGGCCTTCACAAGGCTTGATGAAAGATCCATCAGGGAATTTATAAACCTTTCCATCAAATTTTACTCTACCAGCATCCAAGTCCCTATCCAAAAAATAACATTTCCCAGCCTTATGTCCCCTCCTATTACAATAAGAGCACACCCTCAACTCGCTATATCCAACTCTAAAACGATTCCCACCATTACCATTACCATTGCCAGAGAACCGGTTACCATTGCCATTAAATCCATAATTCCTCCTCTCATAACCTCTAGATTGGTAAGAAGAAGAAGTTGTAGTCGAAACCACAGGTGCTCTATTGACTTTTGGAGTCTCTTGAACAAATATCTTTAATTTTTTAGTTAAATCGGCCAAGTGATCAACCATCTTGTTGTCATCATTTCCCTCAAATTTAGAAACAAGCAGTCCCATCTGAGCCTTCTTGGCTTCTTGAGCTTAAATCATGATATAGATATTTTCAGCCAATACTTCGCTATTCTTGCTAACATATTGAGTACAAGATTCTTGATATTTTTCCAGTGCCATGAGTTTTAAGTAGACTTGAATATTCTCCTTGATTATCTCCAAAGCCAGAAGTTTCTGTTCACCATTAGGCAGATCCTTCATCAAATTTTTCCTAGACAGTTCTTTTAACACATCCATCCTAATATCCCTACTAAAAGAAGACCAGAATAGATCCTTGTCCTGATTTTCATGGCCCAGTTCCTCCACCAAAATCAGATATTCCACCACTTCATCAAACTGTCCACTTAACTTTTTGAAGTCCACCATATTAGAAACACCACCTTTAGGTTTCCAATCACTGACAATCTTATTGAGATCCACCATAGTATACCTGACACCCCATCTATCAACCATCTCTTTTGACAACCTTATCCAATCAAACCTTTTATAACTCTCCATAGCAATGAACTTCTTTTCCACCTCTCTGTAAACAATAAAAAATTTGATCTGCTTTACCATATCCAGGTTAGTAGCTCCATCCACCAAAGCAGCAGCCTTATATCTGCTCAGAAACCATTTAACATCTTCCAAATTAAACTTGGGCCCATTCCAAGAAACAATCCTTACTGATGGCGTCATAGGAAGAGAAACACCATATCCAGCAGAAGAAGACATACTAATAGATTAGATCAAAGATAAAGTGTTCCAATAAGTGAGCCTCTTGCAGGCTAAGATAAATAATTTGATAAGAGTTTCAGAAAGCAAGCCTCTTGCAGGCTAAAATTTCAAGTATCTAGCAAGTTCTTTTAAAATCTAGACAAATTTTACCCCACGTTGGGTGCCAAATATGTAGGTAGACTCTTACTGTCGCCTTGCTGTAAGCAGAATCTGAAGGAGTTGGATAATCAGAGAAAACTCTGTCCCTCTAAATGAATTTGTGAGTTTTTTAGATCAATGAGCTTAAAAGTCTACTTGATTATAATAAAGAATAAAACACTTTCTCATTAACGCTTGTTAGTATGATTGATTGGTTCTTCTGTGCAAAACAACTGAAATGCAACAATAAAGTTACACCAGAAATAATATTTTAAAAGAAAAAAGTTTCAATGTTTTTAGATTTTAATAATTTTTCAAAAAGATACTATAAATGAGTCCCTGGAGTTGAGAGCTTTCTAATGATACCATATATGTTAATTTTTAAGAGGCGTTGAGTAAAATATTTAAAGTGTTATGTAAAATTGTTATTTTATAAGGGTATTATGAAAATAATTAATTATTTTGTTGACAAAAGAAAAATATGAATAATGATTGTTGTTATCCTCTATCTTCTCTAGCTTCCTCCTTGAATAATTTTGAGTCTAAAGCCTTATATGCATATCAATCAGTCACATGCCCTTTTTCGCTCTGGAGCGCGGCCGGAGCTCATCTGGAGCTCATCCGGAGCTCTTATGGAGCTCTTCCCAACCTCCGGACTCAATTAGAACCTTAAATCTATAATAAAAAATCTAGAAAAAACAAACATGATAGAGCTACTTCTTCTTAGCATTCCTAACTGTTTTTCATAGTCTGTGCAGCTCTATTCACACGTTGAAAAATTATCAAAGTTAAGTAATTTTTGAAAAACGTAAATAATTTAATAAATCTTTAAAAATCAAGTAAAAATACAATAAAAATAGTAAAAATTCAGGAGAAATTCCCAAAGGTTCTTGAGCATCTTGAATTTAATTACATTTAATTTTGAAGCCGTAAAAAATAATATGATCCATAAAATTAAAAAATCTGACCAAACATTCATATCTTGACTTTTTCAACTTCATTTTTCGTTTATTAATAAAATATTTTAAACTAATCCAGCTTCTCCAATCACTGTCCTATACCAAATAAATATTCTAAATATACTTTTAGAGCCTTACTTAGATTTGGAATGCCTTAAAAATAATTAAATATTTAAAAAAATTACTAATATACACAAAATATATTTTTATTATAAAATTATTGTATGATTATTCATAATATTGGAAAAAATGTCAACAATCACCATTCAATATTTGAGAAGGACTTGCCAGAAAGTCCTCAACTTGAAATTAGATGAAAAACAGATGGAAATAAGACTGAACGTATAATGAACTGAACCTGAACTTTACTTTGAACTCATATTGAGATTTTAACCAATAATGGATGAGTCTGTGCTGGAATAATAGTGAAAGTTTAATGAATAATTTATAGAAATAATGACAAGGGCAGATTAAGAATCTTATCCATTTACAGAATTTTTTTCATAAAACCAATATAATTTTCATTTTTAATTTCACTTGATCATTAAAAAGACTGAAAATTATACTATTTATGTTGAAGCATCACTTTTAACCTATCTAATGATTTTATTAGTTTTTTTTTTGAAAAAATATATAATAAGATCAGTGGTTCTTTTTATTTATAACTCCTTTTAAGCAAGAATTTGAAGATTTCATTTTCTAATTTAAACATATAACCTGATTTTTTTTGAATTTTTTTATTTCTGATTATGCAATATAAATATTTTCAGTTAAATAAATTTATTTAACAAGCATATTGAACCATAAAAACTCTTAATTATTTTATTGTATAATACTGTGAAAAGACTCATAATTAAAATAAATTAATGATAGCAATATTTTTTCCTAATTTCTGTTTCAATGAAGTCCTCTCATAGCTTCTTCACAGTAAGCACTAATAATTAATAAATTGTTTAATTATAAGTTTAAGAAGAAGTATAATTCTTATTTCAGTGGATTTGAATCAATTTTTTTCATTTTTATGTGCAAG
The DNA here is from genome assembly GCA_030280995.1 of Hemileia vastatrix. Taxonomy (NCBI): domain Eukaryota; kingdom Fungi; phylum Basidiomycota; class Pucciniomycetes; order Pucciniales; family Zaghouaniaceae; genus Hemileia; species Hemileia vastatrix. The sequence continues at coordinate 8,315,330 of JASXTE010000017.1, read as the reverse complement.
ATGATTAAAATTAAAACAAAAAATATTTTTGCTCTTTTATTTGTTCTATTTAATAGTCAACTACTAAGAATTTTTGCAATATACATTTATTCAATGTAAACATATATAATATTCTAGAACTTTTCATGATTTATTTCATCAAAATTGTATTTAAATATGGTTTTTATTAGAGTAATCTCATGAGTTGAAATAATAAATCACTAATCAGTAAATTTTTCATATGAAAAAATAAATTCAAGCTAGATTTGAAACTTTAAAGATAATAAGATCAAAGTATTATAAATTAATTTAAACTTTAATTTGAGTGCTTGATTTTACTTCAATGCTTTATTGTGAGATAATTTCAGTGTTAACTTGGGAATAAGCACCATAAATTACACAATATAGGGCGTGGACTAGCTAGCAAGTCCCCAACCTGAACTAGGACAGAACCCAGATGGAACTCAGACTGCACTCATACTGAACTCATACTGAACTCTACTTGAAGACCCACCTAAAACTGTTCTTATGAGTGGTTTTCATCCCTGATTGTATGGTTCCTTTGTCAATAGCTCAATGTGTGTTCAATCTGTAGTGAATTTGAGTCCAAGGTTTTGCGAATGCTAACAAGTCCGCCCCCTGTTGTGGTCTTCCAAGATTGGTGGAGCCCTTTGTTGGTTTATTTGGTGTTGTTTTTGTATTCCTTAAATGGCATGGTTTAAACAATTGGGTGTTTTTTGGAGTTAATCAGCAAATATTTGGACTACAGGGATTTGGATACCACCATTGGATAGCCCCAGATTTTCTCTATATTTTATGTCATGATGACATTTTTTTAGTCCAAGTATTTAGGGGATAATTTCTCATTTTTACATTTAAAAAGATTTCTGTTGAATTTTGTTTTCCATGTTTTACAGGCTAACAATAAGCCTTAGGTTTAAGTGCATAGTAACGTTGGAGTGAGCTGAATTTTCTCTACATTTCATGTCACCAGGTTGTTATAGCATAATTATGTGTTTTAAAGGTATTAGTAGTTGTAGTTGATTTTTCTAAGTATTTTGGGCAATTTTGGTGGTTTTTGGTGGTTTTCTGGCTTCAGGATGGTCAGGCAGGGCTCCTGACGTCAGGTGGACCGCCACCTCAGTGCTAGAAGGCTGAGAAGCATTTCTAGGGAGGTTTTATGCAATTCAGCAGCCAAGAATGCCAAATTCAATGGTGTGCATGGGTTCTTAGTTAGTAGTCTGTGTGTACATAGTAAATAAGACAGTTTCGGGTAAAATTTAATTATCATACAACCATCCGGAGGTGATATCCTTATTCCTCACTCAGTTTTCACTGTTTTCTGGCCACAATTGGCTGTGTTTGTTGAAAAGTGAGTTCTTCATTTCATTTAACTTGGAAACTGTTTTCTCTGGTATAGTCTTTCAAGCTATATCAAGTATTATTGCTGTCTCTCATGTGGATTTGAAACCTACATCAAGTATCATTGCTTTCTCTGGTGTGGACATTGGTCTACATTTCAGTTCTTTGGTTTGGTAGTCTGTCTGGAGACTACTTTCTTGACTGATCAGGCAGTCAAGTGTGTTGGAAAAGGGGCTTTTGGTAAACAGGAACCAATTTAATGTAGCAGGTAAATCTTACTTTATTTTTCTAAAGGGACAGGGGTTTTTCTCTTTTGTTTTACTCCAACTTCCTTGGTCAAGGCCTATAGCTAGCACAATAGGATTGTCTACACCGTATTGCGCGGTGTTATATTTTTCAAAGTGTTATCATTTCAAAAAATGTGCTTCAGATAAGTTCTTGATTGTATTATAGTTCAAGAACTGAATTAAGTAGGGAGAAGCGGTACTTCTTCATAATTCTATCAGTTTCAAATTAAAAAATATTATATGATATTTATTTTTTAAAAAAGACACAATAGGTACTTTAGATTATACCCATGTAGCAAAGCAGCTGTAAAGGCAATCATGTTTTGATAAAAAATAATATTATTCCATATTTAAAATGAATAGAAAAATATTTCAATTCTAAGGTGGTGAAAAATATATTAAGTGTCATTTTTCACGTACACTTTTTTAGTCTTTAGAATAAAAGTTTTGGTAGGAGTAATTCACAACTGAACAATTACACACAATTCTAAAATTAAATATATGGGTTCAGGATCCATCAATGATTTATTAAAATAATGATCTTCATGCTGATTGGTAGATCTTATATGATGTTTCTATTCAATTATTAAGTTTATGAAAAACAATTCCTTTGATATTTTATTTAAGCAGAAGAATTTATAAATCTTATTGAAATTTGGCTTATCACAAAACAATACTGGAATGAGTATATTTTTATAAAAATTAATTTAAATAACAATATTTAAAATCTTTGTTGAATATTTAAATAAGAAAATTAATATTAAAATTTGACTTTTTATATAAATATATATTGATTTAAAAGATATTTACTTATTTTTTTCACAAAACCACCAATTTTATCCCGTGAGGCTTCCCTTCAAATTACAAATATAAGGCCAAAAAAAAATGATACTCTGAAGACTCTATATGATGTGTACCTAAAGCATATTTTTTTAAAGTATTTCAAATCTAAGCAAAAGAGCTGATACCTTTTTTATATCATGTAAATGTATAAACTTAACTTTAAGTTATTTTCTTAATCTGAAATATGGGAAGAACTAATATCATAGTAATATATGATCAACTTTAAACTATTTTTATATCAAATTTTATCAAAATGATTCTTAATTTGTACTTATTTTAACAACTTTGAAGTAAACAATAAAAATATTTTAATATAAAGATAGAAGTATTTTTATACTTACAATACACAATATAGGGGGTGGACTTGCTAGCAAGTCCCCAACCTGAACTCAGACAGAACTCAGATGGAACTCAGACTGAAATGATACTGAACTCTACTTGAAGACCCACAAAAACTGTTCTTCTGAGTGGTGTTCATCCTTGACTTTATGGTTCCTTTTTCAATAGCTCAATGTGTGTTCAATCTGTGGTGAATTTGAGTCCAAGGTTGTGGACTTGCTAACAAGTCCACCCCCTGTATTGCGAAGTGTTAAAAATACTTTATAAGAATTCTAAAAAAGTATAAATTATTTCATGGATTAACTAATCTTGAACCACACTTGTTAACATGATTGCATTGAGAGTTCAATCTATGATTCACCAAAAACATGATAAATATTTTTTTTGAAAATGGTTATAGTCATTTCAATGAATAAAATTAGTAAAAGAGAGTACTCAGAAGTTTTTTTAAGTTACTGAATAGATTATTGTAAATATAATTATGTAGATAAATTATTGGAGTTTCTTAAATATGCAGTTATTAAAGTCAATTATCCAGCTATATATAATAATCACAAAAAAAGATATGAAGTTAAATGTTTTTATATGTAGATAAATCTTTTCTTCAAACTTTACTTAAATTATTTAATTTAATTACAATAATATTTTTAATCTAACAAACATATTTTACTATAACATTTAATAATAAATACATTAAACTCATAAAATACATAAGTTCACTTGTTTAAAATATCTTTCAATGTTTTGTTTTAGTTTTCAACATTTTGCTACAATTTTCCTATTATATTATTTATTTATATCATTTAAACTTATCAGAAGCATAGTGTCAATTCTTGTGTAAAAAAGCAAAATAGTATTTTTTTACCAATTATTTTAGTATATTACTTTCCTAGTCTTAAAGTGCATTTATAGTAAAAATTATTAAATAAATATGTATAAACTATAGGTTTAAGTTTGAAAATATCAATAAAAGATAATTATCAATCATTTTCATATTGGAATAATAGAGCTGTAGATTTAGGGGGTGGACTCTGATGTTTGCCCAAAGAATAGAGTACACTCTCCATTTTTTTCTACCTCAATTGATAACCTCTCAATCTCTCCACACAAATTTTTCTAACTTGTAATTTCTGTTAATTTTTTTACCACCTCCCACCCTTTTATTGCCCTCCTGAAACATTGGCTACACCCTCTAAGCTTCAAAATCAAAGTTTAAGCCCTCTTCACTATTCCTCTACACTCTATTTTCACTTTTAACACAACTCCACCCCTTTCTCTGCCATCCTCATCCCTCACCACTCCTTTCTTGCCTCTACCTACTCCAACCCACCCCTTTCAACCTTACCCTATCTTTTTTTGCCTAAACTCCACCCCACTCATTTTATAACTAATAAAAATGATTTTGCTTTCAACTCCAATTTTTTCACTCTTCACCCCTAACATTCCCCACCCCACCCTAATTCACCCTTCAATTTTCATCCAACCCCTATGGCTTTCCAAATAACCCCCTTTTCTGCCTATAGATTAATAGGGTTTAGAAGGGGAGCAAAAGAATTGATATCAAGAAAGTTGAGGTGGAAAGTGGTGAAGAAGAGAATAAATAGGGTGTTATGGGGATCAAAATAAGTGAGAAAGGGTTTAATGGGATGATTAGGGGTGGAGAAAGGTAAATAAGGGTTTGGGATGGGACAGTTCTTGGTAGACTTAAGTAAAATGCAAGAGGGAGAAAATTTAAGATGGGTGAAGAATGAGATATGAAGTTTGAGGGAGGAAAGTACTTGAAAGGAACATTTTGAAACAATGTAAGCAAAAAAATTCTATAATATCTTTTGAGACCTCAAAATCATATTGACATGGAACATCCCAAAAAGAACTCAAAAATATTTTTTAATATTTATTACCCATAGATTTTATTCTCATAATAATTGGATTTTTTATTCTTTTGATATAATGAAAATCATGATAACTTGTATTTTTAATAGAGTTGTGCCCATTACCTGTTTTAACTTATATAAATATGGGATGTAAATTAATCTTACGAATTTTTCTATTGACTAAATTTAATGTTGAATTTTTTTACAGAGTGTTTCAACTTCAACAAATATTTTGAAAATGGATAAATGAATAATAATATTGATATATATAATGGTAAAAGGCATTTATTTATTTATTTTCTAATGATAAAAATTAAATGAAATATAAAAACTCAATAAATATTTCTTAATGAATAACTTCTTAGAATATTGGACATTTTATCTATATATTCATAGGGTGAATACCCTATAAATATTTGTGAAATCTCATATAATTCAAAGCATCTGAGAGTTTCATTAGATTCAAAAAATGAAAAAAATTTATGATTTGTATAAATCTTATGAAGCCACAAGGCTAGGTTGATAGTGGTGCTTATTTATTTTTTTATCCCTTCAAAAAATCTTCTAATTCAAGTATAAATAATTTTTGAAGTATTAATTAAATGTGGTTCAATAAAGGTTCAAATTAGTTTCAAGGTTTTTTCAAATTAAATTCACTATTTCTTCATGATTGTTTCATCAGTTCCTCAACGTGTTCTTAATTAGATATAAATTAGGTTTCAAGGTTGCAGACTTGCTAGCAAGTCTACCCCCATATTGTGTGATGAATATTTATATTAATATTCTAATTATTTTAGTATGACTGTAAATTAATATTTCAAAATTAAATTTTAAATATACACACAATTTATTTTTATTACAAAATAATTGGATGATTAATTATCATAATGGAATAAATTTCAACAATTTAAATATTGAAAGTTTAATTATTTTATTATGACTATAAATAAATATTTCAAAAATAAAATACTTCTTTGACTAAGAGTGTGGGTGTATTATTTTCAACTATGAAAAAAAATTATGTAATATAAGAACTTCTTACACTCAGTTTTCAGCAATTAAGCTAAGACACTGCTATTGCAATAAAAATTCAATACAAGAATTGTTAGGTAAAAAGTTGAAAGACTATAGTGATCAAAAAATCCCTTAAAGATATACATAAATCAAAAATATAAAACTTGTTAAGTGAAAACCCCGGTTCAATTAAAGGTCACAGCAAAAAGTTAAATTTTCACATTAGGGTGGTCCCTTCATTAATTGTTTGTCCAATTTTCAAGATATTTTTGTCATTTTTTTGAAATGCCTCCAATTATTGGCCAGTTTTCTAAAAAAGGAGAACAAAGGAAGAAGAAAAAAGAAAAGAGTGAAAAGAAGAAGGAGAAGAGGAAGAAGAAATACTATAACAACAATAGTTTGACAAATTTGAATTTGAGAAGTTATAAAACTAATAACAAGCTATTTTAGTGAATGATATATGGAAAGTCATTTATTCTCTCTGCTTAAGTAACTACTACTATTATTAAATATTCTTGAAGTAAACTTTGTATTCATTTTTTTTTCTAGATTTTAAGGAAAAGAAAGCACCATGATAAAAATTATAGTAAATATAAAATTATATATTAATAAAACATTAATAACAAAAATAAAAATAAAGTAAGCACTAAGTGGTGAGGTTACTGAAGGTAACCCAAGGGTTTTATATAGGCATGGGGCCCTCTGAAATGCCATATTAGTGTATATACTAAGTAAGATAAAATAAACATAAAATGTGACTAATTTTTAGTAGGTGTAAGTGGAAACCCTATGATACAATTAACTAAGATACATGAGTAAGATCCCAAAATCAACCAATTGAATCCAAAAATAATTCAATAAATTTAGTGATTAATTAAATAAGTTTAAGACACATAAAAATAACTAATTTAATTTAAAACATGTCTTATACCTTTTTAATTAATAACTAATTTAAGTAAAAAATAAAAATAAACTATTTCAACACATAAGAATAGTAAAATTAAATAATTTAATATAAAAATGAAGAATTAATTAATTTAAAATATCTTTATTAGTGTAACAATTATTTTAAGTCAATAAAGTAAATATTTAATAAAAATACTAATTTTTAGAGTAAAACATTAATAATTTGTTTAATAATGTGTTTTAACTTGTTTAACAGTTTGGTGAAACAATTATAAGTCAAAATGTGCCCAATTTTTTTTTAATAAGATATTAAAGGTTTTATTTAATATATAAATTTAACTAACTAATTTAATTACATTATAAGTCAATTTAAAATTTATAATTTTAATACATGTTTCTAATTAATTAATTATTAATTTATAGCTACTAAATACATTAAAATGCGCCATAATTTATAGAATATAATATATATTATGCTTAATTTATATGTATAAATAATTTATATAATAATAAAATTAATATAACACTTATTTTACTTATATTTAATAAGATACTTATATAATTTTATTATAAAATATAATATTAATTTATGTACATAAAATTCATAATTTTATGCCCTCTTTTAGGTCGAATAAACTAAAATAACATTTAATAGGTTCCTGGTACAGCCTAACTGACAGTAACTGTATGTCAGGGGAATATACTGTGGATGCTGCTAGAAGGGAAGCTGCAACTAAAGCTAAGAGTAGCATTCAAAGACAAATAAGGGCTAAGACAGGAAAGGTGCAGAAGAAAAGTTCTTTTAAAATTAAACTTATAGGATGCAGAAGGTTATGGCTGATATAGGGCCTTCTAGCTTTGGTACTTTGGATTTAAATGTTAAACCTATGCCTGTTGATGATGAATTGTATTCTGAGGAGCATTCTACTTTAGAATCTCTTCCCAGATCAAGTTTTAGTGGTCCCACTCTAATGAAAAGAGTGAGGAGGACCAGTGATGGATATGTATTAGTGAAAGTAGTGGGTGATGGAGCTAGGGTTAATAATTCTGAGGATGTTGAAATGGTTTGTGAAGAATGAAATTTTTGTCCACAAGAGGTTCCCATGGGCCAGGTTATTAAATTTAAATTTCAGTATGAAAGTCCAGTATTGGCTGATCAATAAAATTATTTGGATATTTTTTTGGGGAGAGTGAATTAACTTCAGATTCCCTTATCATTAGGTGAATTTTTTATGATAAGTCCTGCCCTTTCAGAGAAGCAAAAGAAAAATCTGACAAGGAGACAGGTAGCAGGTGGAGAGGTGGAGTATATGTGTGAGATTTTGGTGAAGTTTAGTGTGGAGGTAGAAGCTCATTTTTCTGCTCCTAAGGTATATTTAATGGTGACTATTAATTTTAAAGAGGTAAAGGTCCTAATGGATTCTGGGTCTCAAATTAATTTGATTTCTTTAGAGTAAGATACATTAATAGGATTTCCAAAAAAGACTGGAACTGGTGGTAATCTTAGAGGTATTTGAGGTCATTCAACTGAGCTGATGGGTAAATCAGAGCAAGTTGATGTATGTCTAGTATGATCTTTTGGAAAAGTGAATTTTTATGTTTCCAGGAGAGCTGTAAAAATGGTTTTTGGTGGTAATTTTTTGATGGATTTTAAAGCTAAGGTTGGCTGTCAATATGGTTTGGGGATTAGTTTTAAATTACTTGTGAAGATGTGAGAAGACTTCATATGCAGTTAGCACCTCCAGGAGATGAATTTTGGGGAACTAGGCCTTGTATTACCACTATGTGTTAGTGTTGTGTTTTCACTGAGAAGAGACAAATAAAAAGGTCAGTTTCAGGTAAATTCATTAAGAAATAAGGTAATGAAGACCCCCTTTTTTGAGGAAGTAAGGGATGATCTCTTCGCAAGATGTGATCTCAGATTGAAATAGGTTTGCTCACATGCAGATAATTCTAGTGGATTCTCACTTATTTTCTATTGATATTTATTTGAAGTGAAATTATGTGATAGAATTTTCTATATGCTTGATGTAATTATCATATTTTTTCATAAATTTTAAAAATTTAAAGATGGGTTATATTGTGTTTGATAAAAATTGAAATGTTAATTTGGATAATACTGTGGATAATAGTGGTGCTGTTTCTGGGGGGTTATTTTATGGCCTCCAGAAGGAGGATAAACTGCAATAAACTCATCAAAATAAAATAAAATTCTTGTTATAATAAATTCACAAAAAAAAATTGTGTGATAATTTTATTTATGTCCTTCAGAAAGAGGTTAAACTACCAACTTTATTTACTGGGCATTATGAGGAGGAAAATAGAATTTATGATGATTAAAAATTAGATGTAAAATTAGATTAAGGAAAGGGGGTTACAAATTTTAAAAATAATAATAATAATTAAATTTCAACTTTTTTTGTTTCTGATTCTAATGATGATGAAATTTCAGAATACATATTTTTAATGGTGGATCGAGAAGAGATCTTATTCCTCAAGTCAAAGTGGATGTAAATACAACCAAATATAAGAAGGTAGGAAATAAATCAAGCCAATTAATGAACTTCTACCAGCTGAATTAAACCCACCTTTTAGAAGTCTGATTCTATCAAGTGATTCTTACAATTTTCCTTTAGTCAAGAATCTTCCTGAATGTTACTGAAACATCAAGAATTACTTTTTAAAGACAAGGTGATGTTAATTTTTGACCTGATGATTGTTTGTCAGGAGAAGTGAAGAATTTGTTGTTGGGTGTAATGATTAAAAGAGAGAAGGAAACTGCTTTTTTAAGAGAAGAGAGGTGTGTTTAATAATTCTTAAGGGGAGCATTAAAGAATTCCTGTAGTGTGTTATGAGCTGTGTCAGAAAAATTCAATTTCAAGTCCTTCCACTTTAAAAGAGGATTATATCAAGGTTGTTAATAAACAGATTTGTACTGGACTTTATGAGCAATGATAATCAAGTTATTCTATTCCAGTATTTTTTATTTAAACACCAAAAATAAATCTCAAAGTACTTCATGATTTTAGAGAATTAAACAGTGTTACAATAAAAGATACTGCTATACCACCTAGTTCTGAGGAGTTTTTGGAAGCATTTTCTTGAAGAGTCTTTTTTTATTTGGGTTATTTTATGTGGGGATATAATGAGTTAATATAAATCCTGATTCTAGGCCTCTCACTACTTTTGATAATCCAATTTGATGATTAAAATTAAAAAGATCACCTCAAGGTGTGAAATTCTTTTTTACAGTTTATCATGCTCAGATGGCCTGAATACTTCAATATTCTGTTATATTTATTTATGATGAAGGTATAAAAAGACCTTTCAGAGATTATGATAATGAAGGTTTTAAAGAGAATCAGGTGATATGAAAATTCATCTGGGAGTATGCTGTTGTTTTAAAGAAAATTTTGTGTAGGTTTTAAGTGGCAGGTTTAAATAGATCTGAATAAGAGTTTTCTTGTTGTGTACCAGATTTAGAAATTCTAGGTCATGTTGTATGTAGAGAGGGTAAGATTATGTCAAAGAAAAAGGTGAAAAAAATTCAGTCCTTGGAAAGACATAAGAATATGACTGAAGTTACAGGGATTTTAGGCATATGTGTTCATGTTAGAATGTTTATCAAGAACATTTATTCATTGGAATATCTTTGAGAAGTTTAAATAGAAAGGATGCAGATTGGGAATGGGATGAAGAGTGTGAGTGGGCATTTGCAAAGTTGAAAAATGTTGTTGGAGAAGATATTGTCCTGTATCAGTTTGACAATGAAAAAGATACAGGAAAGAATTACTTAGCAGCTGACTCAAGTCATAATGCTTCTAGAAAGGTCTTATCTCAGATGTATTTAGCTTTTCATATTAGACCAGTCAGGTATGAATATGTGGTTTTTACTTAGGTGGAATTAAGATATTATCAGATTAGATTAGAACTCTTTGGAGTGGAAATTTTTTTAAAGAAAATTCAAAATGTTTTATTGAGGAAACACTTCAAATTTCAATTAGATTCTAAATTTTAAATTGAAATGACTAATTCCCCAAGTTTACTGAATGCATCCATGACAAGATGGGTAGCTTATATTCAAAATTTCTCTTTTGGTTTAATCCATAAGCCTGGAAAGACATTCACTATTCCAGATGAGTTTTAAAGAAGACCACCTACTGAAGAGGATTCTGACTCAGAAGATTTCAATGAAGATATACCTCTCATCAAGGCTGGCACAAAAGTTGCTGAAGATTTTCCTCACTTATCCCATGAGGTAAAAATGGCTGGCTCAATATGTATAAATAATGATGATTACAACCTTCTCCATGAGGATAAACTGGCCTGCTGTACAAATGTGGAAAGTGATGTGCTTTGAGAGTTTGATATAGGTGTAGATAAATATTGTATAAAAGAGGTTGGAGGAGATGGGGTGTATTATGATGAGGATGATGACATTGGGTGGGATAGTATAAAATTATTGAATGGTTTGTATGTTTGATCATAAGATTATTCAGCTAAAGAGAGGTTGGGATATTGTGAAATTTTGGTTAAAAGGAGGTTGGATGAAAAAGAGGTTTTAAAAGGGTGGAAGAAAATTTGGGTTAAATAAGGATGGAAAGCTCAGAGGGGGAAAACTCAAATTCTATTATGATAACTAGGAAAGTTCAAAGTTTAAATTTATTGGCTCATTCATGTACAGGTGATTTTGGAGATAGGGTAGTGCCCATTGAAATGGTGTTGATGGTATTTCATGATGAAGTTTGGGGTAAGACTGGATTTTATTTAAAAAGGTTATATAATTATTAACTTTGGAAAGGCCAGATAAATGTGATAATTATGAATGGATGGCTATAAAAAGGAAGTTACCCGCATTTTGTACCTCTGGTTGAAGACTAATAAAAAATTTATCCAAATCCTCAAGTTGTTAATACTCCAAAGAAAGGGGAAGAGTTGTTTATGGAATCACTGCATGAAGATCTTGGGCATAGAGATGTTGGTGAAACTTATAGAAATTATTTTGATAGATTTTGGTAGCCTGGTATGAATATTGATGTTATAAAGTGGGTTCAGTCATGTGAAGAATTTCAGAGACAAGGTTATTAAAGGCCAAAAGAACCTGAAAATTAAACCAGTGAAAACACTATTTTTGGTAGGGTTATTATTGATACAGCTCATATAAAGGACAGACACCACACAATATGGGGGGCGGACTTGCTAGCAAGTCCGCAACCTTGGACCCAAACTCACCATAGATTGAACACACATTGAGCTATTGATAAAGGAACCATACAATCAGGGATGAACACCACTCAGCAGAACAGTTTTAGGTGGGTGTTCAAGTAGAGTTCAGTATGGGTTCAGTCTGAGTTCAGTCTGAGTTCCATCTGAGTTCCATCTGAGTTCAGGTTGAGGACTTGCTAGCAAGTCCACCCCCTATATTGCGTAGTGAGAGAGTATAAATATTTAATTGTATCCAGAGATTATTTATCTGGATGGGTTGAGACAGATCCTCTTATTTAATTGAATACCAAAAATGTGGCAGATTTCTTAATGAAGAATTTGGTATATAGATATGGTGCAATGAAATCAGTAACTGTGGATAGAGGTCCTGAATATGGGGCAGAATTTAGGGAATCTATATCAAGATTTAGATCAAACATTAAGGTAGAAACCCCATATTATCCTGAGGATGAAGTAATGGTAGAAAGTGGGCAACAAGTGATTAAGGATGCTTTGGTTAATATGTATGGAACAAGTGCTGAAAATGGTGGCACTATTTATCATTACTTTTATTTGCTAAAATAATCACTTCCAGAAGAATAACTGGATATTCACCATAAAAACTAGTTTTTGGAAAGAAAGCAGTTTTACCAGTTGATTTAGAGACTGAATCATATCTTGGAGTATATTGGGACACAGTCAAAACTACTGAAGAATTATTATGTGCAAGAATTATTCAGTTAGAAAAGAAAGAAGAAACTCTAGGAAAGGCATATTCAAAAATTATGAATATTAGGAATCAGTCAGTCAGATATTGGGATAAGTGGTTGGCTCAAAGGTTAAGGAATCCCTTGAAAACTGGAGATATGGTCTTGGTGTATAATATGAGTTTGTAAAGTCAGTGAGGAAGAATTTTTTCAGATAGGTTGAATGGACCATACAGATTTAGATAATAAGTATCTAGTTATTCATATGTGTTAGAAGAGCTGGATGGAGTAGTTTTAAAAAAGAGGGTTACTGCTGATTTGCAACATGTTCAAAACTACTGAAGAATTATTATGTGCAAGAATGATTCATCTAGAGAAGAAAGAGGAACACTTAGAGAAGGAATATTCTAGGATGATAAAAATCTAAAATCAGTCAGTTGGATATTCAGATAAGTGGTAAGCTTTTAGGCTCACAAACCTTTGAAAGCTGGAGATATGGTATTTATGCTTAATAGGAGTTTGGAATGTCATTGGGGGAAGATTTTTTCAGACAGATGGAATGGACCTTTTAAAGTTAGTGAACAGGTGTCTGGCAGTTCATATGTTTTGGATGAGCTGGATGAAATAGTATTAAAGAAGAAGGTATCTGCTGATTAATTTAAGCTGTTTTATCCTAGGAGCACCAGGAGTTCCAGAGTTCAACTCCAAAATGAGGGTAAATTACTATTTATTGATATGAAGATTAACTTAGAAATGAGGATAAACTAAAAAACTATTGTTGTGAAGATATACTTAGCAAAGAGTATAAAATAATAAACATCATTATAAAGAATCAATTTTTAAATTAAAAGTTTAAATCACTATGGTGATGATATGTGTAGGAAGGTAATTATTTTGGTTTCACTGTTCACAGGGGAAACTTCTAAATTAAATTTTTGTAAGTTTGTGGGTATTTGATGAGCCAGATGCTCTATACACAGCTATCCCACAATGTTTTTTATCAAATATCTCTGTCTCTAACTGAATCCTATAATTTTTTGTCACATAGGTAGTCATCTAAGACTATAAACTGTATTACTAAGATATTAAAACAACCACGCTCATTTGAAATTCAGATTCAAACTCATATTTTATAGGCATTTTTTACTTCTAGATTTTGATATTTTTACTTGAATTTTATGTTATGTTCATTTTAAATTTTATTAAATTAATATTTTCAGGGATAATTCCCACTGGCAGTCTCCAATCATTTTTACAAATTGGAGGAAGCTCATCCAGTGATTGTTACTCTATTTTGTTATTATTGTTTTTCAAATATTTATAAGAATTTTATGTTTTATTTAAAATTTCTTTCCTATGTATCCAACATCAAGGTGCACTTGGATGTGGGTATGATTTAAGCGGTACAGCTCATCAAATGACTGGGGGGAATCTATATATATATGATTTTAATTTTCAAATTTTAGGTCATCCTTTATTTTATAAGTTTTTAAATTTTTAAAAATTCACAAAATGCTTTTGATGAAAAATTTTATTTTAAATGTCAAATTTATTTTTAAATAATTAATTAAAAATAATTTTTAATTTTATTTTCTTACTTCAAAAAAAAATGAAAAAAAATGAAAAAATTATTCAAATCATTAACTTAAATTGATATTGCTAAAAATGTTCATAATATATAAAATTAAATTTTCTTATCTTATTTTTTTAAAAAATGTATCGTTTCATTTAATTATATTTTGAGGTAAAAAAACAGGTGTATTGATGTTTAAAAAATACTGGATTCTATGTAAAGATGTTTTTTTACTCCTCCAAGACTTTTAACTGGTTGGCTTCAAGAATTCTTCAATATTTTAATTCTTTATCCATCAAAACTTAAAACTGAATATTTAAGAAGAAAAAACCAAGCCATCAATCTTTGGTCCACATGAATTTAAACTATCAATTTCAAATAGTCACTCTTTGGTCCTCCCCCATGAAGTTAAACTGGCAAGTAATCAATCTTTGGTCCACTATGACCCTAAAATGGATATTACTTTCTCTTTAATTCACCAAGACTACAAACTTGAAATTTATAAAATGTTTGCCTCCCCATGGCTTTCAACTTGGAATTTTAATCTATTTAAAAAATAAATTGAATAATTTTTAATTAATCACTGGTTCCTCAGTACTCAAACTGAAAATCACTCATTTGGAAAATTCAATCATTGATGGTTATAGTCCAGAAAAATTAAGGAAATGAAGATGTCATAAAATGTTTTTATTTTAGTATGGTAAAAGAAAGGAAGAAATTTTAAATGTTTCTTGGCAGCATTAGCAAAGGTAGATATGACTAAACTACACTATAGAGAGGGTAAAGGTGTTGGATAAAAGGGTGCAGAAATGGGATGCACTTAAAGGCTGGAAATAATTGTGCTAAGAGATTCTAGAAAAATATGAAGAATTCTGAAAGTTTTTTTCAGGCTGAGGTGAAGTACAAAGAAGTGAACTAGCTTGAATGGTCAGTTGTCTAGAAGATTTTAATGGTCCGATATGAATACTGTAGTAAAAATCCAATAAGTACTAAAATAACTCAAAATGCGGGTCTCGGTTATTCTAATCTCACTAATTATATATGGCTTACAATCTTTATAGTTGGTAGAAAAATATATTTAATAATTCAGATACTATTCAAAGACTATATAAGTGCTATTGATATGTATTGTAAATTGATTGGTTATATGATTGAATTGTAATGATAAAGAATGTAGAAAATAAGACCCAAAACCTCCTCCTTTTATACACATTGAGCTCCCCAATGAATCTCTTGATTTACCAGATTTCTTCATCCTATCTTTAAGAATACCAATTCTACATCTCTAAAATGTTAATAGAAATTGATCAAATATTCATTTCAAATCAAGTAAAATTTAAGCTTAGATAATTTGAGCTCTATATTTTACTTAAAGGAACATTGTTTTCTTAGGTTTATCCAACTCTTTTGGACTCTTCTTACAAAAAGGTGACTGTAAAAATCTTTCTACAACATCAGCAAGTCTCAAAAATGGTAAATGTGCAAACACTTTCAATTAATTTCTAGCATAAAAAAAGAAATCACTCAATCTAAATTCATCAAAAGAATGATACTTAAGAATACAAAACAAAAATTTAATGGTTATCAGGAATTGATTTGTTTTGATTTTAAATGGCTTGCCTTCCATGTTTGAGACCCCTAATCAAATTCACTTTCCTGCCATAAGAATATAATGATTAAATTCATGTTTAGTCACTATGTGAATGTTTATTGGAACAGGGGTAGTTACCCTAAATTATGATTAATTTAAGTCTATATCTCCTTGAAAAATAAATAAATACCAGAGAAAATACCAATAAGAACTAACAGAAAACTTCTCAAAAAAAACTTAATCATGAAATAATCAAGATAAAAGATATACAAAATTACTAATGTGAACCATCAGAGCCAACAGTTCTGACAAATTAAATCATTTCAAGCTTAGTATTGATATTTATTTTAAGTCTTGACCACTTTTTCCCTCATACTATTATTTTGACATCTCTTTTTGAGATCACATTACTAATTAGAGTCTATACACACATATATATATATATATACTTTTAATTATACTTTCTAGCCTAACTTAATGAGATCACTTAGAGAATAAATGGATGAGAAAACCAATATGTGTTCCCCATCCATCTTCTTTTTCTTTTCTTAAGTCACTCCTATAAATAATAATTGATATTAACTGTTCATATTCTCCATTCTATTTTAAGTCATTTTTCCATTCTTTATTTTACTTGTGTCCTTGCTGTCCATTTCATCATAAATCTTAACTTACCTCGTGCTACATCCTATCAGGTAATAATGTATTTGTGCTCTACAACGGAAATAGCTATTTTCCTTACCTTATCAATCTACTTTGTCTTTTACTTAACCTTCCTCTATAAATAATAATTAATATTAACCTTTCATCTTCTCCATTGTATCTTAAGTTATTTTTCAATTCTTTATTGTCCCTTTCTCTTTTCCCTCCACTCAGTCCTAAATCTTAACTTACACTATGCTTATTCTTATCAGGTAATAATTCATTTTTCCATTCTTTACTGTCCTTGTGTCATTTTTCTCAACTGTGATATAAATCTCAACTAACCTTGTGCTAAATCTTATCAGGGTTATGGGCTCAGTGCCTTTGCATCTTTTAAAAAAGCTGGAAGTACCCAATACAAATTTTTCCTTGGAGAATCTTATTCCATCTGTACCACTAAGGTAAAATTTCTACTGCATCCTTCCCTAACTTTTCTTATCTTCAAGATTCATCTAATTTCTAAGAATTTAAAGGTATAAAGAAGTTAAAACACAAAAGACATAGCTCCTGGAAGACAAATCTGAGATATGCACTTACAATTCACAATCTGGAGCAATTTATCAATCAGTATTGTCTAGTGCCCAGAAATTCAGAGCTCATATCAATTTTCAAAATCTGTTGGAGCAGCATAAAAATTAGTATGGCACTAAGAATTATTCTAAGGATAGTTTTAACAGGATATTTTAACAATTGGATAGTCAAATCTAGTTATATATATAATTTTGATTTAAAATAATGTATTGTTTTATGTTGTAAAAAGGGTTAATTTTAAAATTCAAGAAAAAATAATTATTTAGTGATCAAAAAATGAAATTATAGGCTTAGTAGTGCATGTAAATGAAAGCCAGGAGTCTCAGGAGCTGTCTGATTCTTCTATGAATTTTTTCTTTTTCCCATCTTTTTTTAATAATTTTATAAAGTATTTTTGATTATATTTTGTTTTTCATAATTTAATTAATTTGAAAATTTTCAATTAGATGAATAGGTCTTTCACATTGTAGAAAGACTCTTACAGTCACCTTGCTGAAAGCAGAATTCAAAGGAGTTGGACAATCTGAAGAAAACCCTGTCCTTATAGGTAAATAAATAGTTCACAATTATCTAAGCTATAACCTCTACTTGATAAGAAATAAGTTTTAAAATTTTTGTTATTAATGGTGTCAAGATGTAGAATCTGTGTTCTTAATAAAAACCTTGAAAAACACAACAGTGAAGCTGTATTTAGAAAAGTGATATAAATGATTGAATATATATTTTTATGAAGCTTTAATTTTTATAAGATTCAGTTTTTAAAATCAGATCCCTGGTGATGAGACCTTTAAAATGGTACTCTAGAGGTTAATATTAATAAGTATGAGTTAATTTAATATATTGTTATGTAAAAGTGTTTTTTTATAAGGGTATCACAATTTTATAATTTTTTATGAAATAATAAAAGATTTTTATATATGTGTTGTTGGTTGTTTTTTGTATGATGAATTTTAAGATAAATTTTTTAGATAGATATCTAATTTCAATTCATTAGGCTTAATATGCATAGTATTTCATGTTCCCTACTTTCTCTAACTGGATAATTCCAGAGCTGTTACAGACTTCTGGACTAAATTTGAACCTTTGAAATATAAATAAAAAATCTATAAAAGTTTGAGATGATAAAGCTACTACTCTTTTATGATTTATTGTAATTTTAGTAGCCTGTTCAGCCCTATTCACCTAGTAAAAAATTATCAAAGTTATGCAAATTATGAAAAATTAAAAATAATCAAAAATACTTTATAAAATTTTAAAAAATAGTAGAAATAGAGTAAAACTTCCAGAAAAATTCCCAAAGGCTCTTTAAACTCCTGAATTTAATTTCCTTTCACTTTTAAAGCTAAACTTGCTTCTCTTGTCCAGAAATTATTTGTTAAATCTTGACCTGTAAAATTAACCACTTTTAATACTTAATTTATTAAATATAAGCATTTTAAAATTAGATTGGCCTTTCCAGTCTCAAAAATCTTTCTCCAAAAAATTCATTTTAAAAAAAGTTAAGTGCCATATCCTCCCTCCAATGAAACATTTCCCTATTTTTAAAATTTTCATAATTTATTGAACAAACATTCATCCTCTCTTCATTCTCTTCAACCGTTTGCCTTCACTAGTCAAGAAAAATTTCAAATTTTATTTAAAAATTAATATCATAATCAATATGTCATCAAAAGATCTCATTTTTGCATTTGAACTCTGCAACAAATACCAGGTTTCTTGTCTGATTTCTAACTCTGGTCTTCCTGGAAGAACTTCCTGTGATCATTTAAGGCTTAAGAAAATCAAGTGTAATTGTCCAATTATACCTTACAGAACAAATTTCTATACTGGAACAGCCACTCTTCCTGATCTTACTGTTCCTAAAAAAAGATTATCATAAATTCCCACCTTCTTTTGTAATATTGAGGCCAAAACAGCTTCTTCATCTAAAACTTCCAATCCTGAGCTTCCTCCTCCATCTCAAGATTCTAATCCTATTATGCCAGTTTCTTCTTTCGGCTTTGCTATAACATTTTTCCTAACTCAGTTAGTCTTTTACTTCATTTTTACTAAACCTACTTCTAATTCAAAATCAAACTACTATCTCTTCCAAATCCTAAGCTATTGAAATCACCAATTTAGATGACATTAGCCAGGTGTAGAATTATTACAAAAATTATTATCCTAAATTTCATAGATATCACTTTCTTGCCTTTTGTGATGGTATGAAGTGTATATTTTCAACTAATTTTCAGGAAACTCCTGCTAATAATACTGAAGATTTAATAAAGAGAAGAATTTTAATGCAAAGCTTTGATAATGATGCTGAAAATTACAAATAGATTTTACATTATTATTGTATTAATTCTAAAAAATTTTAATACTTTGATTGTTTCATTCTTTTAGTGCTGATGATCAATTTTGTCTGTTTGATTTTAATTCTTTGAATTATTCATATATTTTGAAATAAAAATTTAAAACAGTATATTCCTTATGATGATACCACTACTGAGAGAGAAGCTTGAATCCCTTTAGAATCTCCTCTACCAGTCTCCATTGTTCTTCACAGAATGAGAGAGAATGCCTCTCTAATGAGCCAAATACTTTTGATTCCATTCCCATTAGTCTTCCCCCTGAGCCAAATACTAAGATTTAATTCTTGCCATAAGGTTCTCCAAGATTCCATCAAATAGTCTACAAAAGAGACTCACTAAATCCAAATACTATCCTTCTTCTATGACTAAGCATCACAACATTCAAATAACTATCCAATCCTTCTAAAATCACTCCTACGTTTATCATAAACCATAATTTTTCAGAAATTCTTAGCGCCTATTTTTTTTAATTTTTAAAATCTCCATAAATAAAATTTAAAATCTCCATCTTTCTTTAATCCTAAATAACTCTATTTAATGACATCTTCATTGCCTAAATTTTGTTGCAATATTTTCATTAATAAATGAGTTGTTCAAATGAATGAGTATCAGTTTGACTACTGATGAACCAGTGATAAATTAAAAATTACTGAATGGAATATCCCAATGGATTAAAATTTCCTCCTAATATCCTTGAAATACAAGCTTCTAATTAATTGCCAATTTATAGTCTTAGTGGAAAAATTAAAAGTAATTTGCCAGTTTAAGTTCATAGGGGACCAATGATTGACCTTTTGTTGTTTGTTTCCAGTTTGAGGTCTTAGAGGACCAAATCCAATATTTTATTTCCAGTTTTAGGTCATAGTGGACCAATGATTGAATATATTGTATATAATTGAAATTTTCTTCTTCAATATTCAGTTTTAAGTCTTGATGGAATAACAGATCCTACAGGACTCAAAATTCTTCATAAGAATTCATTTTAAATTCTTGAAAGACTAACAGATCCAAAATAAATAAATTTGAGTCTCTAAATCCTCTTGAAAATAAGACAGTTTAAAGTTTTTGAGGACTAACAGAGTGTCTTGAGGTTAATTCTAGAATGCATTCAACATTGGTAGTCCATGTCTTTTACTTCAAGATATAATAAAGGAAGATAAACAATTAAATAAAATTTATCAGAAAAAGTAAATAATTAATTTTTTTTGAGATGTAATTGTAATATTTATGAAATTTTGAATTTGAAAATAAAAATTTATGTATATAAAAAATTGTCCTAAAATTTTAAAAATTAAAAATAAATATATTTAAAAGATGCACTCCAACAATTTGAAGAGCTGTACCTCTGAAATCATACCTACATCCAAGTGCACCTTGATTGTGGGATACACAGGAAAGAAATTTAAAAAAAAAACATAATTTGATTTTTGTAAGATTTGGAAATCATAATAACAAAAATAGAAATGATCACTGGGTGGGGTCCCTCCAATTTAAAAAAATTATTGAAGACCACCAGTTATCATTATCTCTGAAACGATTATGTTTAATAAATTTAAAATGAGACTCTAATAAAATTCTAACATAAAAAAATTCAAAAATAAAATTTCATAAATAAAAAATAAAACATATGAAAAATCCTTGAATCTGGCTTCAAATGAGTGTAATCATTTGAAGTCTTATTGACCCAGTTTATAGTCTTAGTGGAATTCCTATATAGCAAAATCAAAGCAAGGATTCAACTAGAAAAATGGAAACTATGGTAAAAAACATTGTGGGGTAATTGTATATAGAGCAGCCAGTCAATAAATTACCCCCAAACTTGCCAATATTAAATTTAGAAGGTTCCCCTGTGAACACTTCTACTAAAATAGTTATATTCACACTAAATTATTCACCATAAACTTTTAAATTTTGAATTTAATTATTGGAAGTATCAATAATAGTTTTAGTTAATACTCTCTTGCAAAGTAAATCTTCTTAACACAATGAAAATTAGTTTTTCCTCATTTTGGAGGAAATCTTCATAAAAAATTGTAGGTAGTTTATTCTCATTTTGGAGTTATCCTTGGTAAGAATAGTAGGTATTTTATCATCATTTTGAAGTTAGACTTTGGTACACCTGGTTCCCCTAAGAGAAAACTGCTTGACTAGATCAGCAGCTGCCCTCTTCTTTAAAACAACTCCATCTAGCTCTTCTAAAACATATGAAACACCAGATACTTATTCTCTAACTCTGTATGGTCCATTCAACCTATCTGAAAAAATTATTCCCCACTGACTTTCCAAACTCCTATTATACACAAAGACAATATATCCAGTTTTCAAGGGATTACTTAACCTATGAGCCAACCTCTTATCACAATATCTGACTGACTGAATCCTAATATTCATCATTTTTGAGTATTCATTATCTAGAGTTTCTTCTTTTTTTTCTAACTGAACCATTCTTGCACACAATAATTCTTCAGTAGTTTTGACTGTGTCTCAATATACTCTAAGATATGATTCAGTCTCTAAATCAACTAGTAAAACTTCTTTCTGTCCCAAAACTAGTCTGCATGGTGAATATCCAGTTGTCCTTTTGGAAGTGATGTCAGAAAAAAAAACTAATGGTAAATAGTGCCTCCACTTTTTAGAACATGATCCACACATATTAAATAAAGAATCCTTTATAAATTGATGCCCTCCTTCTATCACCCTTTCAGCTTCAGGATAATATGGGGTTTCTACGCTAACATTTGATCCAACTTTTGATATATCTTCTCTAAACTCTGTCCCAAATTCAGGACCTCCATTAACCATTACCAACTTCATCATTCCATACCTATATAACCAATTTTTCACCTGAAAATCTGTCTCATTCCTGGAATTCAAATTAATAAGAGGCTCTGCCTCTTCAAACCAGATAATTCATCTCTGGCTACAATCAATTATTTACATTTCCCCTGCTTAATATGAACAGCATCAAAATTAAGCCTACAAATAAAGTATTTTAACCAGTTGCATGTCCAGGTTCTTTTGGACTTAAATAACTTCTCCTCTGACATTCTTTGCATAAATGAACCCATTTTTAACAGTAAGCTTCATACCAGGCCACCAGAATCTATCAGCAAATCACCTATAAGTTTCACCAATTCCTCTATGCCCAAGATCTTCATGCAGTGATTTCATAACCAATTCTTGCCCTTTCTTTTGAGTAATAAATAATTGTGGATTTGGATACCTCCTCCTAATTAATCATCTTCTAGAGAAACAAAATTCTGGATACTTCCTTTTGATAGCCACCCATTCATCATTATCACTTTTGTACAGACATTCTAACTTTAATAAACATTTAACCATTTTATATTAAAATCCAGTCTGTCCCTAGACAATATTTTGAAAATCCATTAATATTATTTCAACAGGCACTTCTCTAACTCCTAATTCCCCTCTAAATGAATGAGCCAATAAATTTAAATCTTGAATTTGCCTTTTAATGTAAAAGATTTTTAATATTTCCATCTTTGAACCTTCCAACCTTTTTGCAACCACATTTTCTTCTTTCACTTTTTTATCCTTTTCAGCCTCATCATCATCATTATCATCCAACCTTTTATAACCCAATTATAAACACCCAACCTCTCTTTAACCAGATTTTATAAATTTTGACATATACACCATTCTCCAAATTTTTACTATCTTACACTATTTCTGTCAGCCAGGCTGTCCCAGGAGCCCAGTAAATAAACATACAATTTATTGGAGTTAAATAAAGACATAATAATTTCAGAGTATGAATTTAAAATTAATATTATATTACAAAATAAATTTATATTAATATTTTATTTATATAAATAAAGTAAATATTATTCTAATTTTATTATAAGATAATTTAAAAGCATTTAATTCCATAACAAAGAACACATTGTTTATTTAATAATTATAAATTAATTAATTAAAAACTTATAAGATAATTATATTCAAGTGTTTATCTTATATTGTAATTACTTTTATTAATTAAATTTAATTATTAAATTATACCTTTTTATATACTATTATCCATAATTATTGCCGCTGATTTTTGGACCCTTAATTGTGTCAATAAAAAAATTAAATAAATTATAATACTTATTTAATAAAATAATGTTATAATTCTTAACTTAATTTAGTAATAAATTAATTACTTCTTTCATTTAAATTAATTATTTAATTACATAGTTGGAACAATTAATTAATTTCTCTATACTAAATTAAAATTGATTACATATATTGTTGTGTCAAAATATTTTTTCTTGTTTCACTTAAAAACCCTTAAAGCAGACTGTACCATCTGTTTTGAATTATTTTTCTCATAGTTCCTATGTCACAGGCTTGCTTAGTTACTCACTATTTCTACTTACTGAGTTGGGAATTAATTGTGGGAAAATTTGGTTCTTATTTGGGGTTTTAATTATCTGTTTCATATTTTTCTCTAAATTGCTATGTTTCTCTTATTCTTTTATTTTTCTTTTTTCATCTTATTATGATTTTGGTATTTAAAAATGTAGTAGCGCTTCAGAGGGCCTATTGCCTATAAAAAGGCCTTGGATAATTCCCTGTAGCATCATCACTTACTGTACAAACCAACTCTGAATAAACTGTCACTATATTACTTTTATTATTATTTTTATTAGCATAAAAATTCTAATTAAAATTTTATATCACTATTTACAGGTTTCATTAAGTCTTATAGTAATCAAAGTGTTTTCCACGCAGAACCCTTACTTTAAATAATATTTTTATTAAATAAAACCTCATTTTGTGTCATCCCTCAAATAAGTCGTCGTTGTCTCACTTTAAATAAATTAAATCTTTATTTCTTTTACTCCCTATAAACCTTTATTGCCTTTTACCCTTTCCTAATCTGTTCCTTTTCCCTTTTTCTACCTTCTTCTAAACGACTGGACAACAAGTGGGGGCCTTTCCAAATGACGACGACTAACGACATAGCGCACGGACCACCAAGCAAAAAAGTAACTTTTGCCGCAACCGTGTTTCAAACTTGGGTTCAATCTATTAGGTTTATTTTAAACTAATTCATCTATTATTTTGAAGTGATTTTCCGATCACTATAGTAAGTTAACCTTTGAACCTCTCACTCATATTACTATATTTTTACTGAAATAACAGCGATTGTGGCTTAATTGCTGATTCACTGAGTGTAAGTGTTCATTTATTAAAATTTTTTTTTCCTAGTTGACCATTATAGAATGTTTAATTCCTCTTAATCCTAGAAGAAATTAAAATTATTATTAATAAAAATTGAGCTATTAAATTAATTTTTGTTTAATTTTGGTTGACTTAAATAGTACTTTGTACTTAGTCCCATATATATTGCCATATTTAATTTTGGTAATTTAATTTAATTGGTTGAAAATAAATTAATTGTTTATTCCCAATTTTACTTTGCAGTCCATTTTATTAATTATTTTTTATAAATATTACTTTATATTAAAAAAATTTTTTTATATAATTTAATTAATAAAAAAAATTTTATTTGGAACAATTTATTAACTGAATTTTATTAATTTTTTTTTAGAAATTAATTAATCTTCCCACTATTATGTCCAACAATTTGGCTGAGAAAATGGATAACATGCAAGTGGATGAAATTGAAATTGATTATGATACTGATACTGTGAGTTCTTCTAAAGTTGAACATAAAAAATCTTATGCTAACAAGAAAAATTCACATAATTCAGGATGTGAAAATGACAGGAGAAGCAAACAAATCAAACCCCCTTCCACCAGCACAACAGAAGGAAGTAAAACCTTCAGTACCTCAAGAAGGTCTTCCAAAAGGATTCAAAATAAAAAAGCTTCCTTTGCCCCAACAAATCAGCAATCTGTACAGTCACATCAAAGAACTGAAGACAGAAAACATGAAATACATTGGAAAAGTAGACACCTTGTGGGATCAAGTTCAGGAACTCAGGAACCAAAAACAGGCCCAGGCCCCTCCTCAGTTGACTCCCAATCAGCCTCAGTTTCAGGCTCAACCTTTGCAGCCCCCCAGCTCCTTCACCCAAAATCAAAGTACTCTGAAAGTAGAGCAATGGAAATGGGATTATCTAATGATTCACTACCAGCAGAATGTACAACATCCTCCTCATCATCACCCTGGCCCATCCAGAACACCCAATTTCCATCCTCCTCCTCATCCTTACCAACAAGGCAGGAGAAAGAAGGCCCAAGCCCAAACCCAAACTCAATCTCAGGGGAAGTTTACTCCTCTGCCATGGTAAATAATTTGTTTGATAGTCACTTGTGAATGTTTTCTAATAAGTCTTCTTCTGCAGGTAATATTATTGAGAATGGTGAAAGAACAGTAAAACCTATTAAAAGACAGATTCCTGTAACTAGTAGCCCTATTAATGTAATTAGAAAATTATCATTTGATGAACCTTTAAATTTGACTTCTACTTCTTTAATTAATCCCTCTCTTGCAATTAAGAATGATTCTGTTTCCCCTGAAGTATATACCTTAATTGAGAAAACTTCTGAAGAAATAATGAAAGATACCCTTGATTTTAATGTTGTGAAAGACAAACATTTGAGAGATGTTTTAATCCATGAGAACGATAGATTAAATAGTTTGCACTTGCAATGTAAAGTAAGCTCTTCTGTACAGGATACAGCATATTTTAAAATCAAACAAGCCTTGAATATTGTTCTTAGCCAACAAAAACAAATAAGGAGTGACTATAGAGCTATCTCAGATAAAAATATCAATCTTCATAAAGCCTTGAGTGAATTGAAACCCCTTATTGAAGAAAATTATTAATTAAAAATTGAAATAAAAATCTCTTCAAAATGAGTGTAAAAAGTTAAAGAATGATTTCCATTCACTAAGTGCCAAACACACCGTTTCTGAGGACATAAATGTTTTATCTCTTGCAAAAGTAAATGACCAGATGTCTGAAATTCCAAGGATAAGAAACTATGTGTCTGACCTGCAGGAAAAATTCTTAACCTTAACCATCAATAATGGTATGAATGAGAATGCTGTCCATAAGCTGCATAAAAATAAAAAAAAAGAACCTGAGCAGAGTTCCTCTTTTCTTCCTCATATTTCAACCATTAAACAAACTGACAATGAGTCTGTAAAATCTTTTGCTACTAGCAAAAAATCTTGTGATGGTCATGCACCAGCTGTTTCTGTAAATAATGGAATTTCTGAACACCTGGCTAAACTTCAGGAATTATTACTGAAGAATAATTCAAACCAAAAAATGGACCATCCCAGTAGTCAGAAAAATTGGCCTAAGTTAGACCAATATCCTACCTTTGATGGTGATTCTTCTTCTGATTGGCGACACTATATCCAAAAAATTGATAATTTAAAGAGATCTTATAAACTACCTGATAAGGAAATTTTTTCTAAGCTAATTTCTTTATTTTCCAATGTAGCCTTGATGTGGTATGAGTCTGTCCTTTTGGATAACAATCATTATACATGGAATGATTGGAAATCCTTGATTAAGAATCAGTTTGGTGGTTCAAAATTCAGGTTAGCTCAGCAAAGACTGTATGAGAATACTAGATATGTATCCTCCTCTGTTGAAAAGCCCATTTTTTTTCTTATGAAAGTAACAACAATCCTAAGAGAAATTGATCCAAAGTTGGATTATGATATTTGGAGAGATAAAACCTTGTATAAATTACCAAATTCTCTTAGAGATTTGATTGTGGCTAGAACTGAGCATGTAAGGGAAAATTCTTCTCAAATTAATATCTGTAATGAGGTACTACTCAACCATAGATATGAACCAAAGAATTACCTTGGTAAATCTTATAATGATCAGAATAAACCTTCTTCAAAGCACCCAGAAAAATCTGGTGAACCCTCTGCCCCAGTTGCACCTAAAAAATATGCAACAAATACTTGTTATAAATGTAACAAGCCATGGCAAAAGAGTCATGTTTGTGACAAGAAAATTCATCTTGTTGAACAAAATGAAGACACTGATGAAGCTGAAATTGATGTCAATAATTCTTCAAGTTATTGTGAAAGTAATATCTCCTATGGCAATGACTCTGTTAAGGATTTTTTAATGTTAGAAAAGGATGTCCATTATTTAGATAATATATCTGAAGAATGTGTATTGGATTTATCTTCAGTTGAAAATGCTGAGATAATTAAAGATATTACTAACAATTCTATAGCCATATCACCCTTGAAAGCACATGTTATCATTAATGGTAAAAATGTTGATGTAGTTCTTGACTCTGGTGCTGGAGGAAGTGTAGTCTCTGAAAAGGCTTTAGCTTCAGTAGATAAGGATTATTTGGGTAAATTATTACCTATAACTTCTGAAAAATGGAGAGGGTATGGTTCTACCTTAATTCCTGTTGGCAAATACAAAACCTCTGTATTCTTCAAATATAATGGTGGTTTTGTCAGAGCTATTTGTGAATTTGTTGTCATGCAAAATGATGATTTAAGCAATTAGTTTATTATGGGTAATGATATTTTAACCATGTTTGGTGTAAAATTGGACCCAGCAAATAATTTCTTCACCTTGGGATTGAATGGCAAAAGGAAATTCAAAATTTCCCCCTCTAAAAAATCTTCTGGGCATCTGTTAAGGTCTTTTAACTCACTAATCCAGTGTAAAGGCAGAACAACAATTGAAATGGATAGTTTTTTAAATGAAATAAATACTGCTTCTTTTGGTGATCAGTTGACTAGTGAACAAAAGGATTCTATTATTGCCTCAATTAACTCTTTCCCTATGGCTTTTTCTTATGGTTCTCATGTCTTAGGAATTGTTCAGGAAGAAATGAAAATTACTTTATCCTGTAACTTGAGTGATATCCCTCCTAGTCTTAAGAAAAAACCATATCCTGCTTCTCCAACAAAAAGAAAGGATATTGAAGATAATATTGCCAATTTATTAAAAATAAATATCATTGAGAAAGTGGATGTCACCCCAAAATATTGTGTCATCTCCCCAGTCTTGATTTCTTATGAAAAAGATAAGTCTAGATTATGTGGTGATTACAGAGCATCAAACACTTATACTGTTGATGATATTTATCCTTTACCCAGAATTAATTCAATACATTCTACCTTGCAAGGTGCAAATTTTATTAGTTTTCTGGATGGTAATAAAGGATATCATCAAGTTTTAGTTGAGAAAAATTCTCAAAGATTTTTGCTTATTGCTACTCATATGGGAATATATAAGTATGTTAGGATGCCATTTGGCCCTAAAAATGCTCCCTCAGTTTTTCAAAAAGTCATGGATAACACTTTCCATCAGGAAATAACTGAAGGATGGCTCATGGTTTATATTGATGACATTATAATTTTTTCTATAACTTTTGATGATCATATGATTCACTTGAATAGAGTTTTCCAGAAAATGGATGCAATCAATATGACCTTGTCCTTAAAAAAGTGTAAATTTGGTTTTCAATCCTTGAAAGTCCTTGGCCATGTTGTGTCAGGCTTACAAATTTGTGTAGACCAAAACAAAGTTGCTGCCATTCAAAATGTGAAAGCACCAACTTCTATAAGAGAAATCCAAATTTTTTTGGGTATGTATGGCTATTATAGACAATATATTAAAAATTATCAGGTCATAGCCTTGCCTCTTACAAAACTGACCAGAAAAGATGTTGCCTTTCTCTGGAATAATGACTGTCAAAAAGCTTTTGATACATTAAAAAGTTGCTTAATGACAGCCCCTATATTGGCTCTTCAAGATTTCAACAAACCTTTTGTCCTATACACAGATGATAGCTTTGTTGGTCTGGGTGCTGCCCTTCACCAGAAACAAATTATAAATGATAAATCCTCAGAGGTTGTAATTTGTTATATTTCAAGAACCTTGAGAAATAGTGAATTGAAATATGGTGCCACTCAATTAGATTTCTTAGCAGTTGTTTGGGCTCTTGAGAAGCTTCATTACTATCTAGATGACCAAAAATCTGAATTGGTAACTGACTGTAGTGCTGTGAAGTCCCTCTTAAACCTGAAAACACCTAACAGACATATGTTCAGGTGTCAACTTGCTGTTCAAGAATACAGAGGACGGATGACAATTATCCATAGGGCTGAAAATGTTCACTCCAATGTTGATATGCTGTCTAGATTGCCTCTGCCAAATAATGAACCAAATCCTGCTTATGTACCTGAAGATGATACTGCTCATATACATGGTATATTTATAGTTGATATGGAAGAGGAGTTGTTACAATTAATACTGGATTCATATGATAAAGATTCTGATTTAAATAAATTTGTTACTATCTTAAATGATCCTAAGAATTCTTCTTTTCAAGCATTGATAAAAACTCTTCCTGAAAAGTATCAAAATGCTTTGAGTAAAGGAAAGTTTTCTGTTGAAGATGGATATATTTATTATAGAAGAAAGCTTACTAATGTAATTGTAATTTCTCCTTCTATGAAAGAAATTATCCTCAAACTTTTTCATGATGACATATTAGCTGGTCATTTTGATCTTGAGAAGACACTGATTAGACTCAAAAACACTGCTTGGTGGGCTAATATGTCTGAAGATGCAAAATTATATGTTGAATTTTGTGATTCATGCCAGAAATCCAAAAGAATGACTGGTAAGAGAGCAGGGTTATTAAAGTAAATTGAAGCACCTGATGCTCCCTGGAAAATCATTAATATGGATTTTTTTATTGGTCTTACTATTGCAGGTAAAGAAAATTATAATTCTTGTTGGGTAATAGTGGATAGATTTACTAAAATGTGCAAATTTGTTCCCACCCATAAAGATGTCTCCACCAAAGACTTGGCTTTCTTATGGTGGTGTAATATGTTAAATATAGTTGGATTCCCTAGAGCCATTATATCTGACAGAGATTTAAAATTTACATCTGAATTCTGGATGTCTCTTATGGATATATGTGGTTGTGAATTAAAATTATCTACTGCTCACCATCCCCAAACTGATGGTCTAGCTGAAAGAATGATTCAAACTCTAGAGGATATAATTAGAAGGTATTGTGCCTTTGGATTGAAATATAGAGACAATGACAGATTTACTCATGACTGGGTCACCTTATTACCTGGTCATGAATTTGCTTATAATAGCACTGTTCACTCTGTTACTCAAAAGAAACCTTTTGAGCTTTGGCTCGGTTATGTCCCTCATACTCCTGCTCAAATACTCAATAGTAAATTGCCTAAATTAGAATTACACCCTGGTGTCAAATCTTTTGTTCAAATGCAACAAATGTGCAGAAAAAATGCTAAATCTTGTATTGATAAAGCATTTGAATATGAGAAGAAAAGATGGGATAAATCCCATAAAGAACACACATTTAAAGAGGGTTATGAAGTGTTGATATCTACTGTCCACTTCAGTTTACAGGGTAACAACATATTAAAAGATCCTTTTGTGGGTCCTTTTGTTGTGAAAAGAATGATTGGAGATAATGCAGTTGAAGTTGTGTTATACTCTCCATATGATAGAAAACATCCTGTTTTCCTCATTTACCTGCTAAAACCTTATACTTCCAACAGTGACTTATTTCCAAAAAGAAGAGGTAGACCTAAGAAAACTCTCAGGAAGTCACCGAAACTGCAGAAATTGATAAAATTCTCAATGAAAGAATTATCACTTCTGAAAGAGGTACTGAGTATTTATTGAGATTTAAAAATAAGACATCTGAATATGATGCATGGATACCTGGTAAATAAATTTCAAACCTTCCTACTCTATTAAAAAAGTATAAAAAGAAACAATCATAGCATTTTTTTATTGTTTTTTTTGGAGTGAGGGAGTGTCAGCCAGGCTGTCCCAGGAGCCTAGTAAATAAACATACAATTTATTGGAGTTAAATAAAGACATAATTATTTCAGAGTATGCATTCAAAATTAATATTATATTACATAATAAATTTATATTATAATTTTATTTATTTAAATAAAGTAAATATTATTCTAATTTTATTATAAGATAATTTAAAAGCATTTAATTCCATAACAAAGAACACATTGTTTATTTAATAATTATAAATTAATTAATTAAAAACTTATAAGATAATTATATTCAAGTGTTTATCTTATATTGTAATTACTTTTATTAATTAAATTTAATTATTAAAATATACCTTTTTATATACTATTATCCATAATTATTGCTGCTGTTTTTTGGACCCTTAATTGTGTCAATAAAAAATTAAATAAATTATAATACTTATTTTATAAAATAATATTATAATTCTCAACTTAATTTAGTAATAAATTAATTACTTTTTTCATTTAAATTAATTATTTAATTACATAGTTGGAACAATTAATTAATTTCTCTATACTAAATTAAAATTGATTACATATTTTGTTGCATCAAAATATTTTTTCTTGTTTCACTTAAAAAACCTTAAAGAAGACTGTACCATCTGTTTTAAATTATTTTTCTCATAGTTCCTATGTCACAGGCTTGTTTAGTTACTCACTATTTTTACTTACTGAGTTGGGAATTAATTGTGGGAAAATTTGGTTCTTATTTGGGGTTTTAATTATCTGTTCCATATTTTTCTCTAAATTGCTATGTTTCACTTATTCTTTTATTTTTCTTGTTTCATCTTATTATGATTTTGGTATTTACAAATGTAGTAGCACTTCAGAGGGCCCATTTCCTATTAAAAGGCCTTGGATAATTTCCTGTAGCATCATCACTTACTATAAAAACCAACTCTGAATAAACTGTCAATATAATATGTTTTATTTTTATTTTTTTTAGCATTAAAATTCTAATTTAAATTTTATATCACTATTTACAGGTTGCCTTAAGTCTGATAGTAATTACAGTGTTTGCCGTGCAGAACCCTTACTTTAAATAATGTTGTTATTAAATAAAACCTCATTTTGTGTCATCTCTCAAATAAGTTGTCATTGTCTCACTTTAAATAAATTAAATCTTTATTTATTTTACTCCCTATAAACCTTTATTGCCTTTTACCCTTTCCTCCTCTGTTACTTTTCCCTTCTTTTACCTTCTTCTAGACGACTGGCCGACAATTTCACCATCCTTATCCATATAAACAAAATCTCTAACCTCTTTTTTACCAATTTTATTTACACCATCATCAAAATCCCCAAGCTCATAATTTACCATATTTTTAATATTTTCCAGTTTATTATTTTGGTAGAGGTAATCATCATGTATATTCACAGATATTAATCCTGCCAGTTTAAAATACTGAGGGAGGAAAGAAAAGTCTTCAGCACCTTTTGTACTGGCTTTAATCACAGGTATTTATTCATCAAATTACTCTTAGTCAGAGTCCTCTTCAGTGGGAGGCCTTTTTATTAAGCCATCATGCATATTAAATGTCTTGCCAGTCTTGTGAACTAAATAAAAAGAAAGATGCTGAATAAAAGCTACCCATCTATTCATGAGAGAATTCGGTAAACTAGGAGAAATGATCATCTGAATCAATGATTTTGCATCAACTTGCAATTTGAATTGCTGTCCCCATAAAATATTTTGAAGATTCTTTAAGATTTTTGCAACACCACTAAGTTCTAACTTTGGTTGAGAATATCTTGATTCCACCTCAGTAAAACCCACATATTCATGCCTGAATGGTCTAATTTAACCAGCTTTATTCATTTGTGACAAAACTGCCCCTGCAGAAATTTGACTTGAATCCACTGCTAAATAAATCAGGCCTGCATCTTTCCCATAATCTAACATTTTCAGGATAATATCTTCCCCAAATACTTTCTTTAACCTAATAAATGACTTTTCACAGTCTTCATCCCACTCCCAATCAGCATTCTCCCTATTCAACTGTCTCAAAGGAGCAGCCAATGAAGATAATTCCTTGATTTACATTCTAACATAAATGCATACACCTAAAAACCCTCTGACTTTGGTTGTATTCTTGGGTCTTGGCCAGGACTGAATTTTATTTAATTTCTTCTTCAACATCATCCTACCCTCTCCACATACCACATGACCTAAGATTTCCAAAGCTGGCACATAACAAGAAAATTTGTAACCTGAAATTGTTAAACCAGAATCTTCTATCCTAAAAAAAATCCACTCTAGAACTACAGCATATTCTCAGATAAATTTTTGTATCCCTGAATTCTCCTTTAAAACTTTATTACCATAATCTGTTGAAAGTCCTTTTAGTCCATGATCATTAATATATATACCAGAATATTGTGGAAGTTTGTCCTGTAGAATCCATGCCATCTGAGCTGGATAATAAGCAACTGAATTTGTTGCTCTTTGAGGTAATCTTGTTAGCTGTAATCATCCAAGTGGTGTATCAAAAGTTGTAAGTGGTCTTGAGTCTCGATGCAACTCTCTTTCATCACATCCCCCCACTATATCTCTATCTCCTAAACCATAACACACTCTCCCTGCAAACATTTCTACAAACTCCTCTGCACTAGATGGTATTCCTGCATCTTTTATTGTAACCCTATATAAATCTCTTAAATAATGAAATACTATAAGCTTTTCATTATGTTTTTTAATACAGAATGCGGGACTTGAATAAATTGATGATGGATTTTTGTATAATCCAGTTCAAATTCTTTCTCTAATGAATTTTATATAATCTTCCTTTAAAGCAGGGGGTATAAAAATTGGTTTCTGTTTCCATGGTTCATGGCAAACAACTTGAATTTGGTAGGAATCCCCATAAGAATTCTTTAACACACCTCTCTTCTCTTCTAAAAATGCAATGGCTTTCTCCCTCTTAACCATTAGCTCCAACAGCAACCTTTTTTTTCACCTGACAGCTATTGTTCAGGTCTAAAATTAACAACCTCTAATCTTTCAATAGTAATCCTAGAAGATTCATAAAATTCATGAAGTTTCTTGACTGAAAGACAGTCATTTGGATCTCTTGATAGAATTGGTCTTCTCAAAGACAGATTTAATTTGGCTGGCAATGGTTTTTTTATCTGGCTAATTTTTTTTCTAAATTTTTATATTTTGTGGTTCCAACGTCCACTTTTACTTGAGATACTTGATCTATTATAGTTTTGACATTATTCAATTATTAATAATAATTATCTTCATCTTCAGAACCAGAATCAGAAATGGAATAAGTAGAAACAAAATTTTTGATTTTCAAACTTTCATTTTTACCATTACTACCCCCTTTTCCTTCATTGAATATATCATATAATTTTTCAACACATTTTTCCCTCTCTTCTTCCATTGTGAAATCTCCAGTAAATAAAGTTGGCAGTTTAACCTCTTTCTGGATGAAAGAAATAGAACCATCACAAATATTAATTATGTGAATTAATTATAATAATTTTTTTGCTGATTTTGTTTTGGTAATTGCAGTTTATACTCTTACTAGAGGCCCAAATTATGGAGTTTATCCTCATTCTGTAGGCCCAAAGTTTGCAGTTTATCCTCATGCTGGAGGCCATAAAATAATCCACCACAAATATCACCATAATTAACCAAATTCTCTTTCCAATTTTTAACCAACATAATATATCCCATCTTTCCCTTTGAACCATTTTTAAATTTTATAGAATAATTTGATAAGGATAATAAACATATAGAAAAATACAACACAGAATGACATTTCAATAAAATATCAACAGAAAATAATTGAGAATCCACTTAAATTATCTACAAGTGAGCTGACCTATTGCAATATGGGATATCTTCTCGAGGAGAGATTGCAAAATTAGACAAGCAACCCTTAATACCCCAATATTTGAGGGTAATAATAATTATCTTTTTCAACAAATTCACCAGAAGCTGAAATTTTAATTTGCCTCTTCTTGGTGCAATTATAACAATGACATATAGTAGTAAGACCAGGCCTTCTTTTCCAGGATGCATCTCATGGAGGTACTAAACATAAATGAAGCCTTCCCATATTCTCACCAGTTATCTCTAAACTATTTCCCATACCACTCTGGTTACCTATACTTGCTTCAAAATCCATCAAAAAGGGCCCACCAAAAACTTTTATTACTGATCCCCTGGCCACATAAAAGTGCAATCTTCAAGCACATACTCTAATAAATAGCTTGACATGATCTGCTGTACCCATAAGTCTAGTAGCATGACCACCTATGCCTCTCAAATTACCCCCAGTACCTGTTTTAATTTTAAAGCCTATAATAGTCGCTTGCTCTAATGAAATTAAATTAATTTTTGACCCAGAATACACAAAGGGCCTTCACTTCTTTAACATTTAACAACACCATTAAATACCCTAAAGGAGCATAAAAATGAGTTTCCACTTCCTCTAAAAACTTTTCAACATTTTCACATATATACTCCACTTCTCCAAATGATACCCTTCCTCTTTTCAGATGCCTCTTTTGCTTTTCTGAAAGGGACGGAATAATTGTAAATAATCCACCTAAAGATAAAGGAATCATGAGTTGATACAATCTACCCAAAACCAACTCCATAGCATTTTCTTGACCAAATAATACTGGCCTTTCATATTAAATATTTTTTTTAACAATCTTAGCCCTGGGAACTTCTTGAGGACCTACATTTCCATCTTAAACCCCCATTATAAAATCTTCATCTACCATAACCCTAGCTCCATCACCAGCTTTTATTACCAATCCAGATCCATCACTGGTTCTCCTTACCCCTTCCATAGTAGTAGGACAAGAAAAACTTGGTCTGGGAAGAGAGGCTATTGGTAAATCTTCCTCAGAATAATATTCTTCATCCAAAGTCATTTGATCACCATTTAAATAAAATTTTCCATATCTGGGAGGCCCCATATCAGCCATTCTCTTCTGCATTTTTTAAATTTGGTCCTTACTGTAAGGTCTCTTTTAATTTCAGCCTTTCCCAGTTTAACCCTAAGTTGTCTCTGAATGCTACTTTTAGCTTTAGTAGCAGCTGCTCTTATAGCAGCATCAAAATAATATTCAACAATCATCAATTTGCCTTCAACCTAAGCAACAATTCCCAACCCTAATCCACCATATGAAGTTTTAAATGTGGCCTTACTGACCTCCTTTTCTTTACCCTTATCTAATTTTCCACCATCAGTGCCACCATTCTATTTTCAACCTTTAGTATTATCATGATCATCACCAGTTAATTCTTCAAATATGGCTCTCCTTTAAGCCATTTCATTCCTCATAACTGAATTCAAAGGTTCTTTCTTCTCACTGGGTTTGATGAAAGATCAATCTTGAAATTTATAAACCCTTCCATAAAATTTTACTCTACCAGCCTGCAATTGCTTATCCAAAAGATTACAAGCTACTGCTTTGTGCCCTCCTATGACAATAGGAGCACACCTTAGGGTTGTCAATACCACCTCTATAACCATTTCCACCATTTTCATTACATTACTAACACCATTAACATTTCCATTAAAGACATAGAGCCTCATCTCATAACCCCTAGATTGATAATGAGAAAAAGAATTTGAAGTTGAAGCCTAAGGCACTCTGCTGGCCTTCTGACTTTCTTGAACAAATTATTTGAGCTGCTTAATTAAGTCAGCTAAAAGATTCACCTTTTTAATATCAACATCCCCCTCAACCTTAGTAACAGGCTGACCCAACTGGGCCTTCTTTGCCTCTTGAGCCTTTACCATCATATCATTATTTTTTTCCAAAACTTCACTAACCCTTTCTAACATATTGAACACAAGATTCTTGATACTTGTCCAAACCCATTAATTTAAAATACACCTAAATTCTTTCCTTAATGACCTCTAAAGCTAGTAGCTTCTGTTCTCCATTCAGCATTTCGTTCATCTTGTTTTTCAGAGACAGTTCCTTCAAAAACTCCATTTTAATCTCCCTACTAAATGCTGACCAAAACAAATCCTTTGCCTGATTTTTATTACAAATCTCTTCCATAAGAATCAGATAATCCACCAATTAAGTATAATTCTTACATAGCTTCTTACAGTCCACCATATTAGAAACA
Source organism: Hemileia vastatrix (assembly GCA_030280995.1). Lineage (NCBI taxonomy): Eukaryota > Fungi > Basidiomycota > Pucciniomycetes > Pucciniales > Zaghouaniaceae > Hemileia > Hemileia vastatrix. Next base: position 8,278,151 of record JASXTE010000017.1, on the reverse strand, counting down.
CAACCTTTAGCTTTCCATTCACTGAAAATTTTGTTGAGTTCAACCATAGTAAACCTGACTCCCTATCTATCAACCATCTCTTTTGAAAATTTTAACCAGTCCCACTTCTTATAAACTTTAACCTCAATAACCTCCAATTCCACCTCTCTATCAACAATAAAGAACCTAACCTGCTTCACCATGTCCAAATGTGAAGCCCCATCAACAGCAGAAGAAGCTTCATACGATTTTAAAATCATTTAAGTTCTTCCCAATTAAATTTGGGCCCATCCCAAGAAACAATCCTGAATGAAGCTTCAAAAGGAAGAGAAACACCAGGTCTAGCTGCAGAAGACATCCGAAAGACATATAATATAAAATGGTTAAAAAAAGATAAGTGTTTGTTAAATAGGCCTCTTTCAGGCTTAAATAGTCCAGATATCAAATAATATTGATTAAAAAAATAAAGTTTGAACCCCACGTGGTGTGACACCAATGTAGAAAGACTCTTAACTTTTCCTTGCTGTAAGCAGAATCCAAGGGAGTTGGATAAACTGAAGAAAAATCTGTCCTTATAGGTAAATAAAGGATTCAAAATTATCTAAGGTATAATCAACACTTAATAAGAAATAACTGATAAAATATTTTTATTGATTGTGTTGAGATGTAAAATCTGTGTTCTTTATAATGAGGACAAAAAACACAACAGTGAATCTGTATTTAGAAAATTTATATAAATGATTGAATATATATATTTATGAAGCTTTTATTTTTATAATATTTTTTTGTTAAAATAAGATCCCTTGTGATGAGACCTTTAGAATGGCACCCTATAGGTTAATATTAATAATGATTAGTGAAATTAATATATTGTTATGTCAAAGTGTAATTTTTTTAAGGGTATTAAAATTTTATAATTTGTTATGAAACACTAAAAGATTGTTATATATGTGTTTTTGGTTAGTTTTTGTATTATGAATGTTTAGATAAAAATTTCTAGATAGATATCTAATTTCAATTCATTGGGCTTTATATGCATAGTATGTCATGTTCCCTACTTTCTTTAACCAGATAATTCCAGAGCTGGTACAGACTTCCGGACTCAATTGGAATCTTTGAAATATCAATAAAAAATCTATAAAATTTTGAGATGATAGAGCTACTTCTCATTTATGATTGATTCTAATTTTAGTAGCCTGTTCAGCCCTATTCACCTAGTAAAAAATTATCAAAGTTAAGTAAATTATGAAGAATCAAAAATAATCAAAAATATTTAATAAATTATTAAAAATAGTAGAAAAATAGTAATTATTCCAGAAAATTTCCGAAAGGCTCTTGAGACTCCTGAATATTATTTCCATGCACTTTTAAACCTAAACTTAAATTTCCTGTCCAGTAATTATTTTTTAAATCTTTCTTTGTTGTGGTACACATCTCACAGGTATCTACTTTTTAGACCAATCAGATTGTGTGTTTCAAAGAATAAAGGTGAAATAATAGAGCAGAAGATAGTGCTATTATAACTATGTAATTGTGTGTTGGGAGAAAAAAGAAAAAAAATAGAAGCGGGGAAGAAGGTTTAGGGTCTGTGCACTCAGATTTTTCAGCAACATGTGCCGCACAAAGGGAATTGTGTGCTATCAACTTAGGAGTGCCAATGCTAAACATTAAGGATTTGGACTTTCCAATAATTGGGAATAAGGTGTTAAGGAAAGAATTATGGCTCAAAGAGAGCCTCAAGTACATAGTATACTGGACCGTGGCTAGTGTGGTAACTTACTGAAACAGGTACTGTAAAATGAAGAGGCTAACTAGTTAAGTGGATTGTAAAAACTATGGACTTAGCAATCAATAAAGAAGAATGGGGACTCAATCACAAAAAAACTCAAGAGTAGAAGAGCAAAGGGTAAGTGCTAAAAGGTATCAACGTGTGATGTAGCACTGAAACAATGCAAAGGTAAAGTTATAAGTGCACATGTGAAACATGAGTAAAACAAGTTAATACTAATATTAGTAGGCATAGGATATGTTTAGGCTCTGTAGTTGTTACAAACGGTGTATTTAGTTTACTAACAGATTGGTTATTGTTTTACTAATGTTGCACTAGAATCAGCGCTGGAGATCTACTAGGGAACCATGTCAGGAGCGCTGAAAAAGCTTAAGAAGGAAAGGGCTATTGAATAGAAAAAGAGAAATAAGCTAGGTAGATGAAAATTATTCCAATTCAGCCCTTAGATTAAAATATTAGAGCTTCATATTATATAATTTAAAAATTTATTGTGAAATATATAGTGATTTGTTCATTTTGTGATTATTCTGATAACAGTATGAGATTGAATTTTTCTGCCAAAAAGTATTTAAAAAGCTAATTAGAGATATTCTGAGTCTTTAGAGTTTGTGCGTCTGTGTGTGTATTTCATATAGTATAGTGAAAAAGCACAACATAGAGGGAATATAAATTCAGTAGGATAAAGTATTATTAGAGTTATTTTATTGCTATAATAAGGCATATTCAAAGAGAGCGCTTCAAGAGGAAGTAGCTGTGGATATTGGCACTTATTAAGAATAGAAATATCCAGATAGTAATATTTGTTTTTCCTTATCTCCCAACTCATTTCTCAACTTAAAAACTATCTAGTCAGATATTAGAGTTACACATGATTGCGCTGTCTTTAAAAATAAGAGTGGCAGGCGCTTATTTTTAGAAATTGAAAAGAAGAACCAACCCATCTCACATTGTGTCTACTTCTTAATATAGTATAAATCTCTGAAATTGGTGTCCCAACAGTGGCATAATTGTACCTATTATTTTGATTAGATTTTTTTGGTTTTCAGGTTTTGTCCTAAGGGCCTAATCATATTGGCACTTCACTGGAAGAGTTGTACAATCTACAATGAGCGGATAAATAGCCGTTATCAGAGGATAGCGTAGGACTGTATCAGAGATATAGTTGGGTTAAAATATCAAGTGTGTGTTTATTTTTTTGGATTCTGTTTCAATTTTTTAAAAAAAATTGAACCTACTGCAACTAAATCAAGGGGATGTCAGGAGAGAATTAAATTGCCAAATTTTTCAATTTTGATGCCACAGAAGGTAACTACAATGATTAGGTGTAAAGATGAAAGCTTGTGTTTCACAGGCATTAATACCAAGAATTTCTTTCAAAGGTTTTAACAGGCAGCTGAAGTTCATGGAGTGACCAAATATGATATGGTGCACCAAGTATTGTTCTTTGTATCAAATGAGTGCAAGGATGATCTGGAGGATCTAAAGGGTAACAAAGTGCCTGATTGCTCAGCACTAAAGGAACAGATGCTTAAGAGATGTCCAAAAATTACAAATGAAACTCGGACACAAATAAGGATCTAGATATCTTGGTAAACAAGCCCAAAGCTGGAGGGGGTGTTCAAGACCCTAAGGAATACAAAAGTTTCAGGGAAGAGTTTGATGAAATGGTTGAGTATTTGGTCAGTAACAAAGATTTGAGTGATAATTATGCATCTTTACCTTTTTTTTGTGAAGCATTAGCACCAGAAGTGGAAGACTGGGCAAAAAGGCGCTGTGGTCTTCCAACATTGGCAGGGGCCTTTCTTGTGTTGTTTTGCACTGTTTGTGCATGTCTTAATTGGCATCTGTTAAAGAATTGGTTTTTTTTCTGATTTTATTCCGTGAACATTGGGACTGTGGGTATGTGGGTACTATCATTGGATAGCCCTGGTTTTTCTATATATTTCATGTCTTGATAATATTTTTCATATTCTAAGTTTAAAGGGGTCATTTCCTCATTTTTCAGTTACAAAAAATAGCTGTTTAATTTTGTTTTTCATGTTTTACGGGCTAACCTTAAGCCTTAGGTTAAAGTGCTTAGTAGCATTAGATAGGGCTAATTTAGCTCTAAATTTTATGTCCCAATGTTTTTATAGCATAATTTGGTGTTTTAAGGGTTTTAGTAGTTGTAGTAAATTTTGAAAGTAGATTGGGTGTTTTTGTTGGTTTTCTGGCTTCAAGGAGGCTGGGCTGCTTCAGGCGGCACCTCCGACATCAGGCGGCCTGCCCGCCTCTGTTTTAGAAGGTTGGGGAGCGCTTCTGGAGGGTTTTTATTCAATTTGGCTGGTACAGGCGCCAAATTCTTTGGTGTGCATGGGCTCTTAGATAGTGGTCTGTGTGTACATAGTTAATAAGATAGTTTAGGGCAACTTTAATTATCATAAAACAATGTAGAGGTGATATCCTTGTTCCTCACTCAGTTTTCACTGTTTTTTGGCCACAATTGGCTGTGTTTGTTGCAAGGTTGGTTCTTCATTTTACTCAACTTTGGAAACAGGTTCTCTGGTATAGTCTTGCAAGCTATATCAAGTATTATTGCTGTCTCTGGTGTGGATTTTCAGCCTAAATCAAGTATCTTTGCTTTCTCTGGTGTGGAAATTGGTCTACATTTCACTTCTTTGGTCTGGTAGTCTGTCTGGGGACCACTTTCTTGGCTCATCAAGCAGTCAAGTGTGTTAAAAAAGGGACTTTAGCAAACAAGAACCAACTTACTTTAGCAAGTAAATCTCACTATATTTTTCTAATGGGACAGGGGATTTTCTCTCAAGTTTTTCTTCCACTCCCTTGGTCAAGGCCTATAGCTAGTATTATAGGATTGTGTACAGCGCTTGGAAAATGAAGGAAAGTTAGTCAAGAAGAGGGATGTTAATTATAATTACCCTGAATTAGAGAAAGTGGAGACAGCAGTGAAAGCTGAAATGAAGTTGTGTCAAATTGAGCCTTGCGCAGTTAAAATTGCTTTGGATAGTAAGGAAGTGGACCAGGATGCATCTGATATGTGATCATCTCCTCAGGTGTTGTCTCCTAAAATTAAAGCTTTTACTAAAGAGCCAGATTATGTTATGGCTAGGATTGACAAATTTGAGAAGAAAATAATTGAAGCGGGGAAAGCAAAGGAGGTGTTTAGGCCCAAGAGGCCTTCCCAAACATCGTTTTTTTCTACTATGGTATGTTATTATTGTAATAAAGAAGGTCATACTAGGATAAGGTGTATTGCGCCTCAAAACGATAAAGAAGACAGCATAGTTTACCAGGATGGAACTATGCTTATTTTGGAAGATAGGACTAAGCATGTTAAAGACAAGGATTGAGGGATGCGAGCCATGGTCATCAATAATATTAATAAGAAGTCTATGTAAGGTAAGTCAAGCAAGGCCAAGGAGCCTGAGGCTAAAGAGAAAGGAAACGGTGCAAAATTAGTCAAATTTTCAGTCACTTGCACAGTATTGGATTTTAAAGTGAAATAAGGAGCAGATACAGTGCCACCTACTGCAGCTAGTCTGGAGATGTTTAAAGGAAATCACAAGAAAATGGCCCCACAAACAATTAGCAGGCCAAGAAGAGATGGAGCTATGTATGCGAATCCAGAGGATATGGAGGAAGTAGGGTATACTACTAGAGAGAATACACCTGCACCTATGAAAGATGTTTAAATGGAAGGTATGGAACCTGGCAGGTATGGTGTGGTTGATTACGTAGAAGAGCAACCTGTGATTATGGAGGAGCAAGAGGTAGTAGAGCAAAGGGCAGTACAGCAAAGGACAGGATCAGCTGAAGGAATTCCAGGAGAAATGCATAATACTCCAAAAACTCAACTGGAAGAGCAAAAGCTGGTGCAAAGGGGACACAACCAAAATGGAAAGTGCAGCACCCAGTTCATGCCGATTTTCCTAAGGCAGCCAAGGATTTAGTTGTGCAGTGCTTAAAAACCACGGTTTTGGTTCCATTGGGGGTATTGACAGCAGTAGCACCTGATGTAGCAAATGGAATTGTGGATAAGTGCAGGTAGAAAAGGATTGCAAATTGTGCTGAATTTGATGTAGGAGAGCAGTCTTTCCAGCCATTAGTTGGATTGTCTAGGGCTCCACATTACGCAGGTCCCTTAGGGTATTTGAAAATTACTGTAAATGGTAAGCAGATTAGAGCGTTAGTGGATACAGGTTCACAAATCAATGTGGTTTCAGAGGATGATGCTGTGGAGTTAGGTCTTCCTGTGAAACATGGTTAAGGATCTATTGCAGGAGTTGGTGGAGGTGGGTTGCCTGTAATAGGTGTAGTAGAGTATGTATGCACTAGGGCTGCAGTAATAACAAGAGATATTCATTTTTATGTTCCAATGGGTGTAGTTAAACTAGTTTTATGAACACCAGTTTTATTGGAATATTCTGCAACTATTGATTATTGTTTGAATAAGACTATTTGAATAAGGATTAAGGGTGATGATGGTATTCCAGTGACAGCAGTCTAAGTAGCGCTTAAGGAAGGTGGCTGGGAAAGTAAGTACTCTGGAGCTGGGAGATTGGAGAAAGAAAGAGAGATTTATGAAGAGGTCTCAGAGGATAAGATGGGGAAACTGCTAGGAGGTAGTCAATGTTTTCATTAGGGACTGGATTTTTAGGTGTTACTATCACCACTGGAAATCAGGGGGTGAACTGCTAGCAGTTCCCTCTTTTTGGAACTTTCAGGAAGAAGTTGGGAAATTGTTGGGGAAATGTTTTGAAATAATTAGGAAACTGTTTTTAAATTATATGAAAAAATTTTGAAAAAAAAGTTGGCCCTAAATTGAGCCTCGATTTATCACTTCTTGAGCAGAGATTTGGATTTAAGTTGAGCATCAGTTGGAACAAATTTGAGCAATGGTTGAGCCACAACACTTAAATTATTATAATATTCAATTTTATATATAGATCCATTTAATGTTGGGAGGTCAGGTTTGATATTAGTAGAAATATCTTAAATGACACATAGTATACTAGGTCTGGAATATTATTTCAATTATCCATTTTATTTCCGCAAATATATAAAAAAGAATACTATTTAAGTCCTTTTTAAAAAATTTATCAATAAAAATATAACTCTGTAAAAATATTTGCACATAATTTTAAATTTTCTAGACACAAGTTGATATTGAGCCCTTATCAATAGAAATTTCTCATTGTTCCTTGGAATAAAAAAGTATAAGACAATGTTCAAAAAATTTAATGTAGGAGAAAAAATATATATTTTTTTTATAAGGGGAAAAAATAGTAATGTATTTTTTAAAAATTTTACACAATTAAAGAAACTAATTTCAATATATTGGCACAAAACTTAGGCTCTAAAATAATGCACTTTTTTTAATTATTTATCTGTATTTAGTTATTATTAAAATGTGAGTCAACATTAATTATTAACATACATGAAAAATTCAATTTTGAATATTCATCCAATATTATATATATTCTCTACTTTATTCTCTTTTAAAACTTTGCTCTCACCCTCTCTTTCTTTAAACTACCACCATCACCATAAAATTCATTTAATTAAAATGTCAAATTTAAGATGCATTAGACAATTCTCTTTAAATTTTAAACCTATTTTTACAAAAGAAAGATCTGTATTTGATGAATTATCCACTCCAGTTATTATGCAAGGAGGAAGATCTTTAGTTCATGTTTTTGGATTATTCAAAGAAGAAGAAGCAAAACCCATTGGTGATCTTTCTAACAAACAGAGCAGCCAAATTGGACAACTACTTGGAGAAATTGGATCTGGATCTCAAATTTTAACTGAGGAAAGGTCTTTAAATCCCCAAATACCTTATTATTTTTACTCTTACTTGGTTCTACTATTAAACAGGCAGTATAGAATTTGTGGCCTCCTTTTTTGTTTGACTGATTTTATTAGTCAGGCTAAAGAAGTATTTCTAAATGCTCAAATTGATTTGACACAAATTCCACACTACGATCCAACCTTCTTCTTCAATATTCCTCATTCTTGTATTCACACAACTTCTTAAATTTCTGGGACAAGGGATAATCAAATGGCAAATCTATCTATATGTGGTATGAAAACAACTCTGAAAACGCATCAGATTCAAGCTATCAATTTTATGATAGACAATGAAAATAACTTATCCAAAAAGTTAGAAAACCTGTGAAGGTATGCAGACAACAGCTGGCTGAGAGTGGGTTTTAATAATTATTATGAACAATTTCTTGAATAAAAGCTATCCTCTGCAGGAATTGGTTCAATTCTAGCTGATGATATGGGCTTGGGAAAGAACCTCTCAACTCTTGGCCTAATTACTGCAACTCAAAGTGAAGCCAGACGATTCCAACTCTTGGGTGGTGGACAAGAGAAAGATAGGACATCAGCAACTCTCATCATTTTCCCACTTGCAACATTATCAAACTGGGTCAATGAAATAAGAATTCACTTTGAAGATAATGCACTACCTTTCAAGGTTCTTTATGGGAAGAATTCAAAGAAAATTAATTTTGAGGAGCTTCAGAACCAACTAGTTGTTTTGACTACCTATGAGACAGCAAGTCCATCTTCTTCAAAGAAAACTCCTCAACCTATTCCACCAGTAACTCATAAACTCATTTGGTACAGAATAGTTTTAGATGATGCTCAGTAAGCATTCATTTGAATTACTAATATTTTTGAACATAATATTATAAAAGCTGATGAAATGTTTAACATAATTTAAAAGTTTAATCAAGAATCCCCAGTCGCACAAGAGTCAGAATATATTGGCCTTGGAGGCTTAGTATCGACTATGCTTGACAGGGACACCACTTCAGAACCAGACAACTGATCTTCAAAGTCTTATATCATTCCTCAGAATCGAATGATGGCAAGAAAACTGGTTGTGGATTAATTTTCTTATGAATGGCTTAAACAGAGGAAGCTCTAGCTCAATAAAATTGATAAACACTCTCATGAATGTCATATGCCTGAGGAGGACAAAAGAAGCAATCTTATCACTTCCTCAAAAAATTTAGCAAGGAATATCTGCAGATTTATCAGAACCTTGTCACTCAAAACTTACCAAGCTTCAAGAACATTTTTCTGAGTATTATGGGCCTTATCCAAACACCAACCTCCCTTGGGATTCATCTGAGTTTCTCCAAGAACTGTCAATTTTATGGCAATTTCATAACCACCCTGTCTACAAAAACCCAGATCAACCTCCAACATTTCCTTTCACATGGAAACATTCAGCAAAGATTATACATCTAATCATTCATTTAGAAATTTTCTTAAGGGGAGAAAGGGGGATAATTTGTCCCAAGGCTGTTATATTTTCAGAATATGCGGACTTTTTGGAAATGTAAAAAATTCTATTAATTATCTCAATAACTTATTTTTAGCTTAAGCAACATTTCAATATTCTATCCATTGAAACAGTATAAAAAAGGCTTTAGATGACCATGGAATTAGCTACAGAGAGCTTGTAGGAAAGTTGAGCTTGAAAAAAAGGGATGAAAATCTGGACAAATTCAAAAATGATGAAAGATGTCAATTTTTGCTTGGTACAATCAAGGCTGCAGGAGTTGGAATAGAATTGAGGTGTGCACAAAATGTATATATAATGGTAAGTCAAAGAGTCTTATATTGAAATACAAAAGGTTGAAAAGAGAATTTGTTTAAAATATTGAAACAGGAGCCTAATTGGAATCCAGCAGTTGAACAGCAAGCAGTTGATTGTCTTTATAGAATGGGCCAACAAAATGAAGTTCATGTACTCAATTATTTTGTAAGCAGAAGTATTGATTTCAGCATTTATAAGATACAAAGAAAAAAGATTGAGCTATCAATGTATGTGAAATTTTCTTTATATAAAGTTGCATCATAGCTAAAAATATTTATTTGTTCTAATTTTTTAAGGTTAAGTGTCCCAAACATTGGAAACGAGGAATATGAGTCTGCTAGATTGTTGATTAGGGAATTCATCAATAACTCACATTAGAATTTGAAATTTGTTCAAGTATGTAGGAAATTTTTATTGGGGCTTGACAATTAAGAAGTCTTAATTGTTGAGGATTAAGAGAAGCGAGATATAATGAAGAATAGAAGTCACTTGGCAAACCCCTGGGGACTGGAAAAGAATTAAAGTGAGTCTCGATTGAGGATACCAAATTTAATCTATCATATAATGCCAAGTTCTTAAGTATTTCTCCTGAATAAGATGAAGATTCTCGGATTTGAATGTGTTTCTGGTCGAGATTTCGTGCAAGTCTTGAGAATTCTTCAGATCTCCATGGCAATAAAATCCGCTTAAAAGAACCTTCATCATCAATTTCAGTGTCTGAGCAACATTTGACTTTTTTGAAAAGATTCTCATAGGTTTCACCACTTGGAAGTTGTTTAAGAAGGTGAGTTCGGTTAAAAGAATTCTGAAAAAGATTTTCAAATTTATATAAGCTTGTGTAAAAAAAAAAGATAAAAATATTAGTTCTTACTTTCTTTTTTATTTTATATTTATACTTTCTTATCTTAACTATTTCAGGGAAACTATCAGAATCTTTTTGGAGTCGTAATTTATCAGCATAACCAATAAACCAGCGGTGAAGAACACCCATTTGATTTAGGTAGGAAATATGAGTAGAGTCCATTGAATAAGAAAACAAATAATTATTTTCCAAAGCTTTATCCCAGTGCCTAATGATAATTTTTGCCAAAACTTGATTCCACTTGTGAAACCAATCAAGATTCCAAACAAACTTTTTTCCAGAAAAGTTGCATTGAAGAAGAAAGTGGATGAAAGCATTGTGGAATATAGCTGGGATTTGTTCAGAAACACGGTAATTTTGTTCAGGATATGGCAAATTAATATCAATGTTGAGAGAGCTTATATTGAACAATGAAAGCCTATTTAGTTGTTCTTTGGTGGGGTTCAGCTTCCATTCATTAGACTTAGGTGAAATATTCAAAAGCACACGACAGAAATTGTAAATAGACCTGAAAAAATGAGAAGTTGATTGAGGGAGTATCTCATTGAATCTTTTATTTATTACACAGGTATTAGTAGGTATTTTTCCCTGAAGAAAATAAGAACAACTAGAGCTCATCATATACGTTATGAAAAGCAAAATGAACAAAAATATAAAATTTTGAAAGGATATGGCAACAAAAACACTACTATAATAAATTTTTTATTTTGAAAATAGTTAATAATGAATAGTTGAGTGGACGGACAGATGAGCTTTCTCATGAATATCTTTCTCTATAAAATATGGATATCTATGTAAGTTCATAATTAATTCAAAAGGAAATAACTCAGCTGTAATAGAAAATTATTGCATGATAAACAGGTAAAAATATAATGCAGAATCATTTTGATTTTCCAACTTATTTTGATAATAATTTAATTCAAATAATGATCTTATTTAACCTTGTTGATTGTGCTGACAAACATATTTTAAAAATTTATATTAACACCTTATTAGTATGTATATATTTTATTTACCAAGATTACTCGGAAACCATACAAATTTTTCAGAGTTTGGAATAAGCAACTTAATGTAAAAATTCTGTTTTATGGATTCTGGAAGCTTAACTTTGATGACCTCTTAGATTTGAAAATTTTAAAATAATATATTTTGTTGAAAAAATATTTATTTTTCAGACTGTAATTCTATATTGTGAAAAATAAATATTATAATTTTTTTTATATCTTATAGTGATTATTAGTGAAAACCTTTCTGTTACTTGGTAGAATTTTATTAATTCAGGTGATTGCAGAAAAAAAAACGGCAACACTTAAATAAATTTATTATTATAAATTAAATGGTATTATTTTTATTCAAGTTATATCAAAGTTTCTCCTATATTTAAAAATGCAATTAATTTGTATTCTCTTATAGTATTATGCTTTGTGCAAAATAAGCTGTTTGATAAACATGTATGCAAAATTGTAAAATGTAGCGAGTCTGAAACATTTTGCTGATGCACAGTATGGATACCTACTTAATGCATGGTTGATCTGCATGAAACAAACATTCAAAGAAATCCATGGTAACTAACTTGTTGATAAACTTCTTGAGACGTAAAAATTAGCTTATTTTAGTAAGTGCTTCACAATAAATAAATAGTTTGTTCAATTGCCACCATCCAGTAACATATTTCTTATATCCAGAAGTCTTAAAATGCCACCATTTTTTTTGCGTTTGTATATGTGAAGAGCTTGGATGCTCATCAAGAAAGCATCAGACCTCATTGGGAAGCTTTGAAGTTGGTGTAGATTTCAAAACATCTCAGTCATACTTTAAACATGAAGAGGAAAGGAATCACAAAGCACAGATGGTTGGTACATCCAGTGCTTCACCTAACTTAGGATCCAACATCCAAGATCTTGTAAGACATCAATATTTGGTAAATAAAGAGAAATTATGTTTCAATTAATCTCTATTTTTTTTCTTTGCTTAGGGGCAGCCTGTTTTAGAAACAATTCAATCTCTACCACTGTCAAACAATTTGAATTTGGAAGAGCCTTATAGCCAAAAGATAATGTGGCAAGCAGCTAAACTTTCTCTTATCCATCATTTAAGAAAAGAAGATTGTGCTGAATTTTTTCATGATGAAGTCAAAAAACTCAAACTTCTTAGTGACATAGGCAAACTAGATTCTAGCAGAATCATCAGCCTGATTCCCCTTTCTATAGAGACAGTTTTTAGTTGATTGCACCTCAATCCATTATTTGTCACCAAGACATGCTGTGCTAAGTGCCTTGCTCTTTATGAGTATATCCCCAAACACCAACCATCTATCTTATCTTGTACTCAACCTTTTCAATCATCCTCAAAGCGCTATTTGAAAGATTTAGGACAGAAAGAAGAAACTTTCAATTGTGATGAAAATTTGTATTTGGCTAAGTACAAACAAGAAGAAGCAATCTACCATCCTTGTAAAACATTTCATCACAACAGTTTGGTTGAATGGCTTTCAGGAAAGTTTAAAATAATCAAATTCAAGACGCTGATTGAGAAAAAAAATGATTTTTTAGAAAACATGGAAATGGATGTCATAAAAGATGTATATGATGGTTTTGTATGGAAAAATTTTCCAGATATTTCTACGACTCAAAATAGAAGTGTCGATGGATATACAAAAACACAAGGTAATTTAATGTTTAGTTTATATGTTGACTGGTTTAGGCCGGGTGGCAATCGTATTGGAGGTCATCAGAAATCTGTGGGTAATATCTTGTTGGTGTGTATGAACTTGCCTACAGAAGATCGATACAAAACCGAAAATCTATTTTTGTATGCTATTATTCCCGGTCCAACTGAGCCAACGAGTGAACATATAAATTATCTTCTGAAGCCTCTTGTTGATGAACTAAAGACTCTATGGGATGGCATATTTATTGAAATAACACCTCACTATCCACAGGGCCGAAAAATAAGGGCTGCATTATTCTCTTTAATAGGAGACATTCCAGCGATGCCAAAGATTGCTGGTTTTGCAAGTAAATCAGCCACTAAGCTCTGCTCTGTCTGTCATATTTCAAAAGATGAAATTTTTGAGCATCAATTCAAAAAATTTTCCTTACATACTCATGAGGATCATATGCACTGGACAGAGAAGTGGAAAAAGTGCCAGTCACATTGGGAGCGGGTATCTATTGTTAGGAGTCATGAGGTTTGATGGAGAGAGCTAAATAACCTTGTATATTGGCAACCTACGGAATATTTCGCAATTGACTTGATGCATTCACACATGCTTGGAAATCTTAAATATCACAGTCTAACGTTTTATCTAATACAAAATGCCGCAATCGACCTAGAAAAAAAGCTGACAAAGGGAAAAAATTGGAATGTAAGAAGAGAAGATGATGATGCACATTCTGATATATTTCTAAATAAGCAATATAAAAAACATAGAAGCAGCTTAATCAGCACTGATGCCGATAATATTGAACCAGTGGGAAAGCAAAAAATACTACAATATACAAGTACAATGAGACGGTCACAAACATATCTTAGAATGGATAGTGGAGGAGCTGAATCGGAAGTATCAAACAGCCGGACAAAGCCATCAAGTTCTGAACATCACTTTCAAACCTTAGAGTTTGGCTCCAAACATGCTTCTAAAAGTGGAAGTCGTAAATCAACCTATAACTTAAGGTAAAAAAGTATCAGTATATCTGAAAGTGAAAGATCTAATTCATCCGTTGAGACTATTAGAAGTAAGGAAGATAAAAAGAAGGGCAAAGAGAAAGAAAGTGAAAGAACTAGGAATCCACGATTGTCAGCCACTGAGCTAGAGGCAGTGTGGACTGTGATAGAGCAAACAAAAAAACCTTCCTGGATTTCACAAGTGCCAAAACAAGTAGGATCTAAAAAGTCAGGTTCCCTCAAAGCTGCCGAGTGGCATGTACTTTATACTGTTTACTTTCCTTTGTCACTTATCCTCCTTTGGGTAGAAAAATTAAATCAAGCCGAGACATCCATGACGTCAGACCACAAACCTAGAGAATATTATCTTCTCAAATCACTCACCACTTTAAGTTCAATTACCAACATTTTGACTTTAAAAAATGTGTCTGCCAATGAAGTTGATGAATTAAAACAACTGCTATTGGAGTATTGTAAGTGCTTGGAAGAAGGTTGAAAAAATATCAGCTTTAAGCCAAATCCTCATTTCACTCAACATTTTCCAGAAATGATTAAATGTTTTGGTCCACCCGTAGGTATGGCTACTTGGGCTGCTGAAAGAGTTAATGTTATATTATCAGAAATTCCAAACAATCATCATCCAGGTATTTAGTTTGGTAATTGGGTGCTTAAAAATGCAAATGAGCTAATTTATTTTTATTGAACATAGAAGAAATACCACGGACCATGCTCAAGCACTGGCATCTGAAGTCTAGGGTATTAGAACTAGGTGAAGCTGAAGATGATGCTCAGTATGGATCTATTATTAAAAAAATTGAGTACGATACAAAAAAAAGACATTTCCATTTAACTGAGGCATTTCTTACAAAATTGGTAAGGGCACGCTTAAGAAAAGAGACATCTAAACGGGCTTTGTTACAATCAGAGAAGGTAGGAGACAGGGTAGTTGAAAATATAGAAAGCATATTGGTCCATGGAAAGCGTTATACAACTCATGACCAGAATCCTTTGAATTCTACCATTGAATTCTACTTGGGAAAAGATAGTCAGTTTGGGCATATTGATCAGCTTTTTAGTTCAAAGGACAATAATGAAAAAGTCTATCTATTTGTTAGTCCATTTAAAGAGCTTATACCAGAAGATACAAAAAATGATCCCTATGAGGCGTTTCCACAAGTGCATTGCCGTTTAGTAAGAGTAGAAAAAGCAACACAAATTGTGATAAATCAAGATTTAATTATTGGACATGCCGCCACTTTACAGCACCAAAGGGGAATGTCTGGAATAAAGTACGATGTTATCACTGCTGTTGGACTTCAGACACTAGTAAGTAAAAAATTAAACAACATGGACATTTTATTTTTGTTAATATGGTTGAAATTATTTAGGATTGGTAAGAATTTGGAGGATTTGGAAAGTTTGTAATAGATCTTTGGAACAGCTAGATGCAAGATTAATAAATAAAACTTTTTGAGATGTTGCCTAAATGTTTAAGAAAACAATAACAAGGGCATTCATTACGGTTTAGAAACCCTGCTATTAATGAGTGACATTTTATTGTAAATGTAATTCCAACTAAAAGGAATTCAATGTACTATACAAAGTCTACCTATACTTGAAAAATATTATAAATAGTTCAGAACCAGGGTTGAAAAATCTAAGGACCATATTTTTCAAGCCAATAAAACTGAGTTTTCCACTAATTTTTTTGCTTGAATATTTTATTCATTATACTCACAATTAAAATGTATAACTAATTTCTCTTTAATATAATCTTGTCTATATTCTGAAAGTTAATAATTTTTTTTTATATAAAGCACAGAATGTCTAATACTGGTGATGCCATGCAGGTTGATCCTCCATTAGAAAGTAATGTTGGAGTGCAAAATAATCCTCCCCCTCAAAATCCTAGAATGCCTTCATCGGGTCCTGCTCCCCCTGAAAGACCTAGTGGAAATCCAGGTAAACCCTAACCTCCTCCTCAGTCTTCATCAGATTTCCAAATTTGATCAACTGATTGCTCTTCTAATATCACAAATACAGATGGTCAATCCCACCTGGTAATTTTCAGCAGGAAGCAGAAAGTGTAGGTAGTTATTGGGCTAGTATGTTGTTGAATCAGTTTCTTGGAAGCGGTGGGGGATCCACTTCTACTAACCCAGCCGCCAGTACCAGTGGACCTGGTGAGTAAACTTTTTCAACATGCTTTTATGTTTTAAAATAGGTTTACCAATTTTTATTTTCAAAAATTTGCAGTTAATCCCTCTCTTATAATTTGAGCTACTGATCAGCGGAGAATACTTGATGCTGAGTCACTTCAAAATGACTGAAACTTGCGAATTGTTAGAAGCATAGTTACGTGGTGTGATGTACCAAGAAGCTCAGATTCTATTAACCAAAATATCTATCACTTTTTGAAGTTCTGTCTTGGTGGACCCATTGATGTATCTGAGTTTCCTATAGGTTCAACAAATGAAGAACTTAAAGATTGGAAAAATTGGCATGTATACAAGCTATTGACGATTGAAACAGCATCAAAACAGGTTCAAAACGCACCACAGGCAACATCAGCTGCTGATCATCAATTTATTTTAACAAATACTGCTATATTCTTACGTTCCAAAAATCATCTACCAACTTTTATTTCAACAGCTGAGCCCCAAGGACTAAAGGGAGGAGCTGCTGTACTGATCTCTGTAAAACAGCATTTGGAAGGAGAGCTTCAAGAGAAAGGATTTTGTCAACTCGCTTTTGATTGGAACTGTCAAAATTTTTCTGACTCACTATGCAATCAAGTAATGGGGAGTGTAGTATCAGACCGTTGTACTAAGTGGCTTTCAACATTGAAAAATATTGATTCAGCAAAACTCAGGTTTACACCAATCATTGTCGAGCAATGGGTGGTCAACAAGGGAAAGGAGATTCGAAAGGTGGCTGGTAAAAACTGTGAGGTGATTGAGGCAAGTAGAAAGGAAAAGAGATCAAGAGCACAGATAAAGGGTTATCAAACAAAGGTATCTATTCAAAGCATAATAACTAAAGAAAGTCTATCACTAATTTGATTTGATTTTAGATTTCAAAAAACGGCTACGACATTGCAAGAAAAAAGTGCTTTGATCAGCCAGTCTTTGTAGCACTTTTTCATAATACAAGTCTCATGTCTGATTTAGAAGAAGCCCCACCCAATACAGAAGAGAATTGTCCTAAACAAGTAGTTCCTGGATGGAGAAATCCAAAACTCGATGAAATTTTAGATAAAATGGACAACTTGACTAAAAAGACGGCCCATTCAAATGTTGAAAAGGCTTCAATGAAGAAACTTTATGGTCGCTCAACTAAAAAGACAGCTTCAACAGATGGTATCTTGAATGTGCCCAAATTTCTGCCAAAAAACTGCTAATCACCTGGATATTTAGCAAATTTGTCGGTTAATGAGAGGGAGTTACTTGACGTTCAAGAAGATATAGATTTAGCCAAAGTTAATGAAGCACTAGATTGAGCAGCAGCACCTTAAATTTTTTACCCCACTGGTAACCATGTATATAGAGTGATAGTAATCATTTTTTAAATAAAAAATTATTATACTTTCTTATAAAAAATTCCAATTGATGTATAAGATAAACGAGAGCAAAAGAATTAATGATTTTAAAATTATTGAGGATAGAAAAAGAGATATATATTTTTGTAAAACTTTAAGACATGATAAACATTTTGATTAAATAAATGTGAAATTATTTTATGCACAATAAATGAACTTAAAATAAATTAAATTGAATCTCTTCTCAGATACTTATGACAAGATCAAATTAAAGCCTAAAACAAGAATAGAATTAGACTCTAAATTTCAATTTAAAATACCTGTTTTTCAATAATTATAATTGCTTTTTTATTGGCTAAACTCCACCAATGATTAGTATAAAAATGCACATTTGAAAAAAAAGGAAAGTGAACACCATCCCTCACCAAAAAAGAAAGATCATTAAAGGCACTCAAAAATCCATTACCATAGTTAATAAACAAAATATATACAAAAAATTAAAGCATTCAAACAATGGGAATTTGTTTACACAAGGATCTTAAGAATTTTTTTTTTTAAACTTCACTTTTCGCAACAATAATTGAAAATTATTAATCATTAAAAACCAAAAAATCATCAATTTATATTTGGTTTTCATGCCTTAAAAAAATAAAAGAAGCCTTAATAACATGTAATTGATAAACATACTTCAGTAGAATTTAAGTATTGTGCTATGTGTCCAGTACAAGTTTGGCCGAAATTTTGCTGGACACCTTGGCCAATACCAGTGACTAAAAATTTCAAGGAAAACCAAAAATCAATAGGCTATAAAAGGACGTTAAATGATGGCATCAAATTGTTTTTTGGTAAAAGTGTCCAGCACAAGCTCGGCCGAACTTATGTTGAAAACTTTTCCAATTTGAAGTTGGTAAGGTTTATGTTTTTTTAAGAGAAGTGAGGTGTTCCTCATAAAGGTGTCCAGCACAACTTTGGCCAAACTTGTGATGGACACTTTTACCAAAAAAAAATATATATCACTACACAATATAGGGGGTGGACTTGCTAGCAAGTCCTCAACCTGAACTCAGATGGAACTCAGATGGAACTCAGACTGAACTCATACTGAACCCATACTGAACTCTACTTGAACACCCACCTAAAACTGTTCTTCTGAGTGGTGTTCATTCCTGATTGTATGGCTCCTTTATCAATAGCTCAATGTGTGTTCAATCTATGGTGAGTTTGGGTCCAAGGTTGCGGACTTGCTAGCAAGTCCGCCCCCCATATTGTGTGGTGTATGCCATCAAATATGTTCATGTTATAGCCTAATTTTTTTTAATTTCCTTGAAGTAATAAGTTACTGTCCATGACCAAAGTGTCCAGCACAAGTTCGGCCGAACTAATGCTGAACACTTTTATGAGGAACACCTCACTTCTCTTAAAAAAACATGCACCTTACCAAATTCAAATTGGAAAAGTGTCCAGCACATGTTCGGCTGAAAATATGTTGGACTCTTTGGCCAAGACCAGTGACTAAAAATTGCAAGGAAAACCAAAAATCAATAGGCTATAAAAGGAAGTTAATTGATGGCATCAATATTTTTTTTGGTAAAAGTGTCCAGCACAAGTTCGGCCAAACTTGTGATGGACACTTTTACCAAAAAAAAAAAAATGATGCTATCAAATATGTTTATGTTATACCCTAATTTTTTTAATTTCCTTGATGTAATAAGTTACTGTCCATGACCAAAGTGTCCAGCACAAGTTTGGCCAAACTTATGCAGGACACTTTTATAATTTGAAGTTGGTAAGGTGCATGTTTTTTTAAGAGAAGTGAGGTTTTCCTTATAGAAGTGTCCAGCACAAGTTCGGCCAAACTTGTGCTGGACACTTTTACCAAAGACATTAGATAGCATCAATTATCTTCATTATATGGGCTATTTTTATTGGTTTTCCTTGCAATTTTTAGTCACTGTTCTTGGCCAAAGTGTCCAGCACAAGTTTGGCGAAACTTATGCTGTACACTTTTATAATTTGAAGTTGGTGAGGTGTATGTTTTTTTAAGAGAAGTGAGGTGTTCCTCATAAAAGTGTCCAGCACAAGTTTGGCCGAACTTGTGCTGGACACTTTTACCAAAAAAAAAATAGATGCCATGAAATATGTTCATGTTATAGCCTAATTTTTATAATTTCCTTGAAGTAATAAGTTACTGTCCATGACCAAAGTGTCCAGCACAAGTTCGGCCGAACTTATGCTGGACACTTTTATAAGGAAAACCTCACTTCTCCTAAAAAATCATGCACCTTACCAACTTCAAATTATAAAAGTGTCCAGCATAAGTTCAGCCGAACTTGTGCTGGTCAATTTGGTCATGGACAGTAACTTATTACTTCAAGGAAATTTAAAAAAATTAGGCTATAACATGAACATATTTGATGGCATCTATTTTTTTTTTGGTAAAAGTGTCCAGCACAAGCTCAGCCAAACTTGTGCTGGACACTTTTTTGAGGAACATAAGATCAACCGAACTTGTGCTGGACACTTTGGTCATGGACAGTAACTTATTACTTCAAGGAAATTAAAAAAATTAGGCTATAACATGAACATATTTGAGAGCATCATTTTTTTTTTTTGGTAAAAGTGTCCATCACAAGTTCGGCCGAACTTGTGCTGGACACTTTTATGAGGAACACCTCACTTCTCTTAAAAAAACATACACCTCACCAACTTCAAATTGGAAAAGTGTCCAGCATAAGTTCGGTCAAACTTGTGCTGGACACTTTTACCAAAAAAAATATTGATGCCATCAATTAACTTCCTTTTATAGCCTATTGATTTTTGGTTTTCATTGCAATTTTTAGTCACTGGTCTTGGCCAAAGTGTCCAGCATAAGTTTGGCCGAACTTGTGCTGGACAATTTTTATATTTGAATTTGGTAAGGTGCATGTTTTTTTAAGAGAAGTGAGGTGTTCCTCATAAAAGTTTCCAGCACAAGTTCAGCCAAACTTGTGCTGGACACTTTTACCAAAAAACAATTTGATGCCATCAATTAACTTCCTTTTATAGCCTATTGATTTTTGGTTTTCCTTGTAATTTTTAGTCACTGGTCTTGGCCAAAGTGTCCAGCACAAGTTCGGCATAACTTGTGCTGGACCCTTTTCCAATTTGAAGTTGGTAAGGTGTATGTTTTTTTAATAGAAGTGTGGTTTTCCTCATAAAAGTGTCCAGCACAAGTTCAGCTAAACTTGTGCTGGACACTTTACTCAAAACATTTTGATGGATTCAATTGTCTACCTATTTCTTACCATGGTCTTTTGGTTAAGAGGGAAACCGTTAGCTATTGGTAATTGTTTTGAGTATATTATGAGTAGTTGATATTTCCATTTTAAGGTAAAAGAGTACAATATTTTTTCCGACTACCAGTAATTTTTTCTCTCAATATTTCTAAGATATTGGTTATAATTTTTATAACACCTATTTCTAATATTCCTCTTTGATTTGATTATTTTTTAGTCCTGATTTAAAGGTTTTTACTATTTTATCAACCAAGCTTTACATCAATGTAAAAAATACCCTGATTAATCCTGCTATATTTTTTTGACTTTTTGTATTCAATAATAGCTCAAGTTAGAATCATATATCCATTATCTATTTTCTTTTTCAACTTAGTTATCTCAGTGGAAAGTGTTCATCAATTACTATTGAATGATGTTTACAGTACGTAACCTTGTACAAATCTGTAAAATACTTTAAAAAAATTGTGACTTTGGTAGTTGGTTATTGGATATTATATGGCAATAATTTCAATTAATTTTTTACTTTATTCATATGCTAAGATTCTTAACTGTGTTTCTATTTCTGATTTATTATATCAATTTAACTTTAACTAAGTTTAGACCAGGTTTGTTCCATGGGGTGTCAGCGCAGCCCAAACGAGCTCCTATCATAGAATAAACTAATTTTTTTTAATAATTTTATATAATACTATTTAGTGTTATCTTCTTTTATCCCCTTTTTTTAAATTATCTTTTTCCTTTGTTTTTGTCCCCTATTTTTTGTAACACATAAAGATGCCAAAATTTCTAATAATAGATCCCTTTGTCATATTGCATGATGTCAATATTTAAAAATTAATTTAAATATTTAAATTAGTTAAACTTATATTCTCAACTATTTACCCTTTGCGATTATCAAATTGTAAATTGGACATTTTCTTTGTTTGTCATCCTTTTAAGCCCCCAATGTTTATGTCTAGTTACTTCCCTTTTACTATTAACCCCATTTTTATCATCAGAATATTTTACAATATGCTTGCTAGCTTGATGCCATTGTAAAAGAACCCCTATCAAAAACCTGCTTCTGGTAATATATAAACCCTCTTTTTTAGTACCACATTTCTGAATTCATTTATTTCTCTCAATTTTACTACTATTATCATTTGGTTATCACATTTATCTGTGTTATTACAGCTTGAAAATACAAATAGCAATATATATTTTTTATCTCTTTATTACCTTGATATAAGAATTTTTCATTTTTTTCAAGTAATAAGTCATTAAAATGCCTCGTGATAAACAGACACCTCCTTTATGTAAGATCTATTGCTTTATCTCTTATATCTTCTTAGACTAACTTTTCTTTTCCATTAAGATATTTGATATATTAGCACCAAGTAGTTATTTGACGAAATCTCATCTGCATCCTCAATTCGAATCCTTCAAACTCAAGAAACAACCACCTCTAGGCATGTCTCCAAACCCCCCTTCTCTTTCCAATGAAAGGACTGAAATTACCTGATCTCAATATGGCAAGATACTTGAGTTTGCTAAAGGCAAGACTGAATAACTACTGTCAACTCTTAGCGAGAAGCCTTTGCCATCTTATATTTCGAATGCCTACAACAATGTGCTTGAATACATTGATGACCTAGAAAAATGTAAGTAATTATTTTATATTAAATTCTTTAAACTAAGAATAATAAATTATCAACACTGTTTCTTTAAAACTTATTCAAATTCAGCTTATGAAAAAGGTATCATTCCTCCTGATGATGTCATTATCATCAAAGATGATGATGATAATGAAATACCTGACGCTGAAGGCTATGCATCAACATCTTGAGAGAGAGATAAGACTATTCTTCAACGTTCAAAAAGAATGAGACTTTCTAGGGGCTCTAGTTTTTTCAGTGCTACTAAAACTCCTCCTGCCAAGGATTCCTCTTACTCAGCATTTCAAAAATCTAAACAAACTAACCAAAATGTGTCGAAAGGGTATTTCATTTCTTTCATGAGTAATATAGCAATCAATTTTATATTAGTATTTAAAGCTATCTCCAAATTGTTTACTTTCTTATTTATTATTTCTTGTCTTTTTCTTATCTTTTAATCCAGCTCTAAAAATGACAATCACTCCAAAGCGTCAACTAATAGCGAATCTTGCTCTAATGAAGAAGAAGTAGAAGAAGAAGAAGAAGAAGAAGTTTCAAATTATGAAGTTTCTCTAATTCAAAAAGATGATGAAGCTACTTCTGCTGATGAGGTTGAGAAAACACCAAATGAAGAAATTGATTCACCTAGCCAGCCACAAAAAATACTTCAAGTTCAAAGAAACAGCTTATAGTTGCCGTATCTTCAAAATCTAAAATTGAAATTCCCCAAATCCTACGGTCTCTATTATCATCAATAAAAATTTCTAATAACTCCCTTCCTTATACTCCAACAATGATTGGAAACTAAAAATTACAGAAGCAAATAGCTGAAATTCATCGATTTTTTGAAGGTAGAATCAATGGTCAAAAGGTACTTAGGGCATGGCCAGAAATCGATCAGTTATTCGAAATCCGTTTGTCTGCTTCTCTTGAAAAGCCACACAAAATTTTGCACAAATTCAATTTTCTATGGATGAAATCTGCTCATGACAAAAGGCTTACAAAAATTAATGAACAATGCATGTATCACTTACTTGAAGTTGGATAATTTATTTTATGATAACTAATTGTTTTGTTATTTTTTTAGCTTTGGATTTTCTTAATGTTGAACTTTCGCAGATCTGGGTGGTCAATAATTTGAACTTTGAAAATTTGGAAAATTTTTGTAACTCTGAAGAACCAAACTCAAATAATCTTTCTCCATTTAAGAAGACTGATCACCCTGAATCATCGATGATACGCATGCTATCAAGACTAGTTAGCCCAAGTGCTCACCAGCATTCTTTTTGGGCATCCCTTGTTGCATCATCTCTTTATCTTGCTTCTCAAGAGTTTACCCTTCCTGCTGAAGAATCCAACTTCAATCCAGATTGTCCTATTGAACGTGCCCTACATATTCTAGCCCGCCTTACACATCTGAAAAGCAATGTTCCTGATACATTTGACAGCTCAACATCACAGTTATGTGCTGCAAATTTTTCAATCACTCCCCTATGCCAATTCTGAAACATAATAATCGACGTCATAATTTCAATAATTATTTTAAAATCTAGAGAGGCTGCTTCAAATATAACTCAAGCTGAAAGCAAGAAACGACAATGTTCGAGGAATAAAAAAAAACAGATATGCAGCAATTTTATGAGTCTCATAATGATTCTATTCAGAAGATGAATCAAGAATATGCACACCATAAATATCAATCATTTACTTTTTACTTGGTTGATGGTGTTTGTGGATTATTTCTTTCCTCACAGGACCACCGGCTTGTGACAGCTTCAGACTGCTTAGAATTCATAACACAACTTGGCCTCCTTAGAAAATACTGTGATAATAATAATCTGGGCGGTGAAAAAATCTGTAAAAACCCTAATTTTTATATCTTTAATATTATCAAACCCTTAATAGATAATTCTGGGCCTATGCCACTTAATTTTAATACTCCCACCATGAGCCATATTGCTAAAGAAATGGAAGCTGATTTTCTTGATTATTGGAATCTTATTAAGCCGAATTCTTCATTTTTCTCTATTTTTGACATAATTAAAATATAATCCTACTTCATGTAAATATATACTTTATCCTATTGCTGCATTTTTTTGTGTAACTCAAATTATTTATTTATGTGAGATTTATTACTTAATCTGAATAAAGATGCTTAAACTATCAATAAATATTATTGTATAAATTTCTTACAACTTTTTGCTATTCAGTAAATATTATTGCAAACATCATAACTCAAAATCATGATGGATCAAAAATTTGAATAAAAATTAAGAATAAATTATAAGTCATTTTTCTCATAACACTATATATTTCTTTAAGATGGCAATACATCTTAGCATTTGTCGCAAATTTTAAGATAATTATTACAAAAAATTGAAACAGTTTTCTATCAATTCTTTTCAGCATGTTAAAAAGTTAAAAAAATGAATTTTTTCTCACAATTCATCAAAGCTTTTTCTTAAGTAGACTTTTCTTAATCTAATTTCTATAATTTCTAGGTGCATAATTATCTTAATTATACTAAGTATTCTCTATGAAAAACTCCTGGAAATAATATTCAATTCATTTAATAATAGTAACATATATATGTACCATGATAAAATAATATCTAGACATTTAAATAATGAGAAGCCATCATATTGGTATGAAATCATATTAAAGTGTCTTTGAAAAACTAGTTAAATTAAAAAAAAATCTTTTTATCAGTGTCAATTATTTTGAAAAATAAAATTTAATCTAAATTTTGATGATCTATAATTTAGCTTGCTGTATTTTGATTCATATTTTATATTGATTATTTTTTACACTTACAGATTCATCTATAGATATCAAATTTTGTTCAATATTTTGGTAAAAAATGATATTTAATTCTTTCTATGAAAGCAAAAAAATAAAAGAAAGCAACTAGGGTACTCCTTATTAAGAACTTAAAAATATTATTTCTATAAATATCAAAACAAACCCTTTTTATATTTCCATCCTTCTTGTTCATCCTTAAATGTCAATAATAAGTTATTGAAATATTATTTTTCAAGTAGAATTTCATATGAATCAAATTCTACTTACATCTACCTGAATATATCAAGGTCAACAAAAATATATCTACAATCTTTTTCTAGGATTCTAAGATTCATTAAACTCCAAGAAAAAAGAAATATTCATCCCAAACTCTAAAAATTAATTCAATGGATAAATATTCAAACACTTCAAAATAAATTTCAATTTGATTGCGTTATATTTATCTTTAAATATATTGAGGTCCACTCTCTCACAAAAGTAAAAGCCCTTTCATAATTATTAATATTTTATTATAATATAATAAAATTTACTTAAAAAGGAAGTAGTACACTACGCAATATAGGGGGTGGACTTGCTAGCAAGTCCTCAACCTGAACTCAGATGGAACTCAGATGGAACTCAGACTGAACTCAGACTGAACCCATACTGAACTCTACTTGAACACCCACCTAAAACTGTTCTGCTGAGTGGTGTTCATCCCTGATTGTATGGTTCCTTTATCAATAGCTCAATGTGTGTTCAATCTATGGTGAGTTTGGGTCCAAGGTTGCGGACTTGCTAGCAAGTCCGCCCCCCATATTGTGTGGTGGTAGTTTCTATTTTAAATACCTGGTTTTATGAATTTTTAAAAAAAATTCAATTAGATATATAGAAATATCATCATATAATTCAGCTTTTGGAACTCTGCACCCTAATTAAAGATAGATGATAAAGGCTAAGTCAAGATCTACAAGGAAATTTAAATTCATATTAATTAAATATTCCTCTTCTACAAGGCAATTTTTAAAATTAGAATTAATTTTTATTGGAGATCTAAATTGATTGATAGATTAATTATTCTCAATATATCTCATTTCCTTTTATTGATTATTTCAATTCTACTTTTGCAGTTATATGCTTCAATAAAATATAATTATGTGATGAAAAATATTCAATTTATCAAAAAATAAAATCACAAGTCACACTAGTGTACAAATTTCAGTATTTTTAAGATTGAGTAATGCCACTAAATTAATTAAAGTTAGATATGAAATTAAATAATGAATGCTCAAAGAAAAAAATTAATATTTAATTTTCCTTTAATTTAATTTTTATTTTTTACCTTTACTTAAATAAAAATAAATTAATACATGGTTTTACTTTATTTATTAATAAGAAAAAACTTATTGCAAAAATTAGCAAATTTTAAATATTTTTAAAAATAATATTAATAGTACAGATCTATTTATGTTGATGCATATAATCTTTTGGGAAGGAATTGTAAGATATTGTTTATTTAGTTTCCATTTGCAATATATAAGCAAGTTACAAAGCTATACTTTGTTTCTTATATTATATTTTATTATATTTTATTTTACTTGTAGCAATGATAATTTTTTATTGTAATATGGTTTTTCAATTTTTACATCCATTTTTTTGATACATTTTTTGTTTTAAGTTTCTCACCAGATTATACATAATCATCAGCTTCATAAAAAGTTTTTATAGACATGTGTTTAAATATATCATTCTACCACTAAACTAAAACTATACCTGTACAATAAAATCACATTTTTACCTATCACTACTTAATGGTCTTTTACTTTTTTTATTAAAATGTATATCAGAATCATTTTCTGTATTTAATTTTTCAATATCTTTAGTAACATTAAATATATAGTGATTCACTAACTTACTTTTTTTTGTTAAATCAGTCTTTTCATTGCACTTAGAAAGTTTCATCATAAGAAAATTACATCTTTCTAACTCTTCATTTATATTTAAGTACTCAGAAATATCTATTTCAAACTCTTGGAGTTTTTTAAATGTATTGAAACTTCTTGTACTAACTTGAATAGAAGAGCCAAGGCGAGTGAATCCACCAATTTCATAACATCGTGAAGTGAAATGTTTAAGAAGGTTTGCTGGCCATAGAATTGCTGTGATGCCATTAGTGGCCTCCATGTCTACTTTAAAAGCTATTTAAGGAAAATGAAGCTCTCCACCTTTTTGACGTGGTTGATTTGAGTCATAAGATTGATGAAGAGAATTTTTCTCAGTGTCTTTAGGTATGAAAAGTCCAAATGTATACTCTCTATGGTCTGAGTCACAGTGAGAACTATTCGAAAACCCGTTTCCATTTGAGCCTGTTGTCCAAGTAACATTGCCAGAAAATGATTCAATTTCTTCATTGTTAAAATTTTCTCCAAACCCAGGAATTCCAAGCTTTTGACAGAGTTTTACTGCTTCTTGATAATTAACATTAGATATATTTTGATAAAAAAATTTAAAGAATAACTCTATTTGCTTCATGCAACAAACATACTCTGCCAAATCTAAGGGCTTAGAAGCATATTTACCTTAAAAAGTAATTAAAATAATAAAAGATTAAAACTATTCATAAATAAAACTATATAATACTTACAAACTAATAGAGACTTTTTCCTATCTAAACACTGACCACCAACAAACATATTACCAAATCCACCACAATTTTTATGAGCTTTATTTTGCAAAACTCGATGTTCACAATACGAAAAGTCTTTGATGCATTGAATTGTTGCTTCAAGCATGTTTAATCGAATGAGATCTTCAATAGAAAATGTTTTCACTATAACACTTGGAATTGAGGAGCGAATTGGATGGCAAATATAACAGCTAGAATTCGAAATCAAATACCGTTCTGGATTAACTAAATTTTTTACAAAACTCCTAGAAAAATATTTTGCCCTCTTTCAATCTGTCTCAACACCATAATTTTAAACCATAAGTAATGAATTCTCAATGTCTTTCACATGCTTGTTGTTTGATTTTTTTCCTCAGTGGTGATTTTTCTTTATAAACAAACTTTGTGAAGCCTGCATCTTGTAGTGTAGTAAATAAGAAATTAATTTAATTCAAAAATAAATAAAAAAAAGTGCAAAATAATGCAATTGTTAAAAATAAGGCCTCCAAAAATAATCTATATATTCTTAATAATGAATATAAAATCATATCCAACATGCATGTAGCAAACATGAGTATTAGCTGCATTTAAAATATTAATCAAGTATTTGGAATTAAAGCTTCATTTTATTGCTTACAAGTATAGTATTCTGCTGTATGCATTTGGCACACAAGATTCAACTATACCCATCCATAAACAATTAAATGTGAAGCTTAAATCCAATGCCCAATTATTATGATAAATACAGCAATAATACATAAGTATCTGTTGATGCTTTATTTAATTTTTCTCCATATATCAATAATATATCAAACCGCCAGATATCCATAATTTATAATGTTGAAAGGTATAGTTTCCTTAAACAAGAATCAACTATACCTCTACCATTAATAGAATTACAGGAGGCCAATACAATAAATTATTGATATGTAGAAAAAAATTGATCACATACACATGTGGATACTATGATATTTTATTTTATTTAATTATTCAATATATATTCATTGAGAATAATAAAAAGTTTAAAAATGAAATAGTGAAAAAAAGATATTCTTACTTGAAATTTAAAAAAAAGCCTTTGGTAGGAGTTGATTGATCGATAAATGGAAAACTAATCTGTTAATTATAATTTTTAGGAATAGATTATTGTCTAAAAATAAGTATCATTTTTATTGAAAAAAAAAATAAAAAGAGAAAGACAAACCAAAATAAAATTTGGATGCTAACCAAAAATTAGCTTTTTGATGATACTATGACAAGTTAGAGATCAAGCTGCCAAGAGATAAAAACAATCATCAGTTCTATTTTTTTATTTTTTAAAGAGATTAAAAAGGAGAGTAAAATACCAAAAATCCAAGTTAGTAATCTGTAAACAAGTTACATTGGTGGCAAACCTAATGATTGAGAAAAATGGATTCCCTAAAAGTTGAACTTATATTTAAAGTGAAATTAATATTTTTACTTAAGAAACAAGTATAAGGGACAAACCAAAATAAAAAACTCTTAAGTGAAACAGATGGAAAGCTAATTATTTTAATAACCTGTCTCTTCTAAGTTGAAGGAGAGAAGTAGAAAATTTGCCACCCGGATGAAAATTTGCTTACAGTTATGCATATAGAAACATGCAAGTTACTGAAGCTGGTTGCATGGCATGCAGTAACTTGCATAAGGCGTATATGAAACAGGTTTTTACACAGCAATATATTGTAAAAATGATGACTAAACATTTTCACATGCTTTTAATTAAAACTTACATATTGTTTTTACAGCTTATTTTTATAGGGTTTCACAAAGTATAATTCGAGGAACCAAAGCCTCAGATAGTTTCACACAGTGTAGACAATCCTATAGTACTTGCTATAGGCCTTGACCAAGGGAGTTGGAGAAAAACCAGAGAGAAAATCCCCTGTCCCTTTAGAAAAATAGAGTGAGATTTACTTGCTAAAGTAAGTTGGTTCCTGTTTTGCTAAAGCTCCTTTTCAACACACTTGACTGCTTGATGAGCCAAGAAAGTAGTCCCCAGATAGACTACCAGACCAAAGAACTGAACTGTAGAACATAGTCCACACCAGAGACAGCAAAGATACTTGATGTAGGCTGAAAATCCACACCAGAGACAGCAATAATACTTGCTATAGCTTGCAAGACTATAACAGAGAAAACAGTTGCCAAAGTTAAGTTAAATGAAGAACTTACTTGCAACAAACACAGCCAATTGTGGCCAGAAAACAATGAAAACTGAGTGAGGAACAATGAGATCACCTCCAGATGGTTGTATGATGATTAAGGTTGCCCCAAACTGTCTTATTCACTATGTACACACAGACCACTAATTAAGAGCCCATGCGCACCAAACAATCTGGCACCTGTACCCTCCAAATTGCATAAAAAACCCTCCTGGAGCGCTCCCCAACCTCCTAAAACAGAGGCGGGCAGGCCGCCTGAAGCGGCCCGGCCTCCCTGAAGCCAGAAAACCAATAAAAACCACTAATCTACTTAGAAAAATTAGCTACAACTACTAAAACCTTTAAAACACGGAATTTCACTATAACAACATTGAGACATGAAATATAGAGAAAAATTAGCTCTATCCAATGGTACTAAGCACTTAACCCTAAGACGTAAGGTTAGCCCGTAAAACAAGAAAACAAAATTAAACAGCAATCTTTTATAAATGAAAAATGAGGAAATGACCCCTTAAAACTCAGAATATGAAAAATGTCTATGCGACATAAAATATAGAGAAAAGCCAGGGCTATCCAATGATAGCACCCACATACTCGCAGACCCAATATCCACGGAATAAAACCAGAAAAATACCCAATTCTTTAACAGATGTCAATTAAGACACCACAAACCGCGCCAAATCACACAACAAAGGCCCCTGCCAATGTTGGAAGACCACATACTCCCTCCAATTGAGAATGTCCGCATTCTTTATTCATCCAACCACCATGTTTAACCTTCTTCCCAAATCTGCCTCTGAAATGGGCCCCTGCCAATACTGCATCGACAATAATTTAATCTGCGCCATGACACCACCTGTCCATCCATACAGAACATCCTGCAATGTCTGCCAATCCAGAAAGAAGACCTGCCACAGACCTGGTCCACTTTCTTCCACAACAGATTCACCTCCACCTCAACCTGGTCATTCTTCTGCCAGCACCAAAAGATCTAGGCCATCCATCCTGATACCCAGATTAATCAATAAGCTCCACCCTTCCTAGAAGAGTGCCACAACCCATAAAACAACTAGTTCCCCCATCCCTGGTCCGTCTGATGGTAAAGAACATTCATTTCTTCCTTCAACTTTAAAACTGATAACTTCTCAGTTCCTCCCTCTTCTGATAGTTATGATAACAATGTAGGATCCATTGCACCACCAACACCAACCCACTTGCCCACTATCAAGGCCAAGTTACAAAAACACACATCTCAACAGAAACAACTTCTGCTTCACTACTTCCAATCCACTCCTGCTAGAGATCCACAGGACATTGAGAACAGAAGACACCTCATTCACCAGTTCAAGGCTAATTCTGAACACTTCATTTCATCTCTTGATTCCCTCTGTAATTCCACTAGTACTTGAGTTTGATTCAGAAAAGAAAAATTGACCACACCCTCTATAGGATGTAACCACAAACAACCCTCAGTTTTAAGTCTTGGGGGACCATCCTCATTTTATAGTCTTGGGGGACTCAAAAACCCTCAGTGTAAAGTCTTGAGGGACTCAAAAACCTAAATCATAAACCCAGAACCAGAGATCAACCACATTAAGACACAGAGAAAAAACTAACATTCTGGGGTAATTGTGAATAGAGCTTCCAGCCCATCAATTACCCCCAAACTTGCCTTTGCTAAATTCGGAGGCTCCCCCTGTGGATACCCTCCACCAATATTTCAAAACCAACTCCACAACAAAAACTTTTTCCTCAGTTTATAGTCTTGGGGGACTTACAACCCTCAGTTTTAAGTCTTGGGGGACTAACACAGTGTTCAGTTTAAAGTCTTGACGGACTATTCTTGATAAAATCTTGAAACCAGCCAGTTTAAAGTCTTGGAGGACTAACAGAAACCAGATTTCAGTTTAAAGTCTTGATGGACTGATCTTGATACCATATCTTTTTCAGTTTAGAGTCTTGATGGACTGACTTGATAATATAGCTTTTTCAGTTTAGAGTCTTGATGGACTGATGGAATTTTGCTCAAAATGGATGCAGCCAATTTCATGCAGAACACCTCTACAGCCAACCTGCTGAACTTCCACCATCACTTCATCATCTACCCATCACTGACAAAAATCTCCTCCTATCCCTTTTCATCATCTTTTCTCACCAAAGATCATGGCTGGATCTCCTGATGTTAACCCTTCTACTCTCCCTTACTTCACTGCTCCCAAGTACTATGCCTGCAAACAGTGCCTCCACATGTGCAGACCTTGCACATTCACTCTTCCAAATCCTGAATCCAAATTCTACAACAGGGCTTGTGACTCTTGCTATTCCAAAAAGAAAAGATGTGACAGAGATGCCAACTACCCTATTCCTCTGCCTTCTCCTTCTCACAAATACATCTCCAGATCCCCTACCAGATCCCCAGAGCTTGGTTCTTCCTCTTCCTCTCTATCTTCTGCTCCTTTCAGAAGATCCAGAAGCTCAGCTTCCCGCACTCTTCCCAAAAGACCAGCCTTAGACTCACAAGAAACTGCTTTTATCTCCGCCAAATTAGCTCCAAAAGCTTCAAAATCAACTCCCAGGCTTCTAGACCACGTCCAGGCGACCCGGCCGATGTCGGGCAGCCCTCTTGCCTCACCAAGCAGTGAAAACCAGGGCCAAAACCTCCAAAAACGGCCAGAAAACAGCCAAATTCATCCAGACAACAACAACAACTCACCCCAACTACCTCCTACTGCTCCCAGAGCAATGCAATCCACCCATCCAAAGTCCAAAAGCATCAAAATTTACCATATTTCTAAGAGAACTGCCAGAGAACCCCAAGAAGAAACCAGAACACCACACACTGCTCCACAACAACAACTTCGTCCCCAACTAAGACAAAGAAACTACACCTCTCGTCTGTCAGCCAACTACTCTTCTGAAAGTTCCATCTCTTCAAATTCTCCATCCAGAAGAGAGCAGTCTGCTTCCAAATCCCCCTCTCCTGCTCCATCCTTTAACAACCCTGGTACACCATCACCAGTACCTCCTCCAGCTGAATCCAACAGAAATAACAACCACAACAACAACAATCTCACTGCTCCAACTAGGCCCCAGGAACATCAGCATCCCAGTTCACCTTCTCAGGATCCTTCAGAGGAAGACCATGAGAATCCATATCTTTCCCTAGTTGATCCACCCACTATGACCATTACAAAATCGTCAGAGATCCAAATTCCAGCTGCTTACAGATTTGATGAGCTTCCAATCTGTAAGTACCAAATTAATTATTCCATTTCTTCAACAAAAATAATTACTGATCCAATTCTTCTTGTCTAGTTGGCACCCCTCCTCCTGAATCTATTATTGGATTTGGCTAAACTCTTGAAACTTCTTTGACCCTGGATTATGGAGACATGAAGAAACACCTAAGCACCATGTGTTCCAATATGCTAAAAGCCTTTGCCCTCCATGGACCTTTTAATGACTTTGAAAAATCCCTGAGAAAGGGCCTACTGGACAACCACTGGAAAATGTCTAGGATCATTAAACACACCCTCCAGCACTCCATTCCTGCCTCTTCTTCTTCCTCCTCTGAACTTCCCTCTAATCCAATCCCTGACCATTACTGTCAGCCAGGCTATTCCAGGAGTCCAGTAAATGATATATAAATTATAAAACCTTAAAGAGTGGGTAAAACTTGTATTTAATGAATATAACTTAATATTTTATTACATAATGAAATTATATAAGAATTTTATTATATACAAATGTTACATTAAACTTATTGGTTATATATATTTTTATATACAATTAAATTGGGCATAATATAATATATTCTACAAATAATGGCGCATTTTTATATATTTAATAATTATCAATTTATATTTAATTAATTAAAAAACATATATTATAATTACAAGTGTAAATTTGATTTATAATATATTTAAATTAATTACTTAAATTTATATATTAACTAATACCTCTCATATGACACTAAACAATTATTAAGGACGCTTCTTTTGACCCTTAATTGTGTTAGAAAAAACAAATAATTTAATTTGAACTAAAATTGGGATTAATTGATTGTTTTGTTGCGTCAAATTATTTTTTTTGTTTCACTTAAAATGTTCTCTAATCAGGATGGACCATCTGTTGGGAATTATATTTCTCATAGTTCCTATGTTTCCACTCTTGTTTAGTTATTTACTATTGTCACTTACTGATTTGGGGATTAATGGCGGGGAAATTGGATTCTTAATTGGGCTTTTAATTAATTGTTTCATGTTTTTCTCTATATTGTTATGTTTCATTTACTCTTTTTGATATATTTGTTTTATTCCTTTCTAATCATTGTATTTACTGATATAGTAGCGCTTCAGAGGACCCATTGCCTATAAAAGGGCCTTGGATAATCCCCTGTAGCCTTATCACTTATTATACACTCAACAATTTAAATACAATTTTTATATTACGTTTATATTCTTTTTATTAGTAATAAAATTCTAATTAAAAATTTATATAACATTTTAAAGGTTGCTCTAAGTCTGATAGTAATTATTTTGGTTGCCGCGCAGAACTCCTATTTAAATAATATTAATATTAATAAAACCAAGTTGTTGTCACCTCCCAGCTCACTTATCGTTGTTTTTCTCTCAATAAATTAAATAATTTTATTAAATTTTATTTTTTTTATTATCCATACTCTTTTCCTCCTTCTCCTCCTCTCATTCCTTCTTCCATTTTCTCCTTCTTCTAGACGACCAGCCGACAACTGAGGACCTTTCCAAACGACGACGACGATCGAAGCCTGGCGACGAACGACAAAACGCACGGACCACCTAGCAAAACGAAACTTTTGCCGCGACTGTGTTTCGAACTTGGGTTCGACATATTAGGTTTATATAGTATTAATTTTTATATTATTTTGAAGTGATTTTTCGATCACTATAGTAAGTTCACCTTTGCGCCTCTCACTCATAATACTATATTTTTATTGCAATAACAGTGATTGTGGCTTAATTGCTGATTCACTGAGTGTAAGTGTTCAATTTTAAATTTTTTTTTTTTTTTCTCTAGTTGACCATTATAGAGTGTTAAATCCTCTTAGTCCTAGAAGAATTAACATTATTATTAATACAAATTGAATTATTAATTTAATTTTTTTTTTATTATTAATTATTGTTAATTTTTGGTTGACTTAAAAGTACATTGTGCTTAGTCCCAATATATTGCCATAATTAATATAGGTAATTAATTGGTTGAATTAACTTACTTGTTATTCCCAATT
Source organism: Hemileia vastatrix (assembly GCA_030280995.1). Taxonomy (NCBI): domain Eukaryota; kingdom Fungi; phylum Basidiomycota; class Pucciniomycetes; order Pucciniales; family Zaghouaniaceae; genus Hemileia; species Hemileia vastatrix. The sequence continues at coordinate 8,242,892 of JASXTE010000017.1, read as the reverse complement.
TAAACTTGCAATCCATTTTTTTTTAAAAATTAATTTTTTAAATTATTACTTTATATTGAAAGTTATTTTTTCTATAATTTAATTAATTAAAAAAATTTTTTTATATTATTTGGAGCAATTATTGACTAACTTTGATTATTTTTTTTATAAAGTACAAAGTAAAATATTATTCTTCCCACTAGTATGTCCAACAATTTGACAGAAAAAATGGATAACATGCAAGTGGATGAAATAGAAATTGACTATGATGCTGACACTGTAAGTTCTTCTAAAGTTGGTCATAAAAAATCTTATGCTAACACAAAGAATTCTCATACTGCAGGATGTGGAAATGACAGGAAATGCAAACAAACCAAACCCCCTTCCCCCAGTACCACAGAAGGAAGTAAAGCCTCTAGTGCCTCAAGAAGGTCTTCCAAAAGGCTTCAAAATAAAAAAGCTTCCTCTGCCACAACAAATCAGCAACCTCTCCAGTCATATAAAAGAGTTGAAGACAGAAAATATGACGTACAAAGCAAAGGTAGACACATTGTGGGATCAGTTCCAAGAACTCAGGAACCAGATTCAGGCCCAGGCCCCTCCTCAATTGCCTCCCAATCAGCTTCAACTTCAGGCTCAACCTTCACAGCCACCCAGCTCAACCATCCAAAATCCAAATACTATGGAAGTAGAGCAATGGAAATGGGATTATCTAATGAGTCACTACCAACAGAATGTGCAACACCCTCCTCATCATCAGCCTGGCCCATCCAGAACACCCAATTTCCATCCACCTCCTCATCCCTACCAACAAAGCAGGAGAAAGAAGGCCCAAGCACAATCCCAAACCCAGTCCCAGGGGAAGTTTCCTCCTCTGCCATGGTAAGTACTTTGGTTGATAGTCACTTGGGTATGTTTTCTAATAAATCTTCTTCTGCAGGTAATATTATTGAACATGGTGAAAGAACAGTTAAACCTGTTAAAAGACAGCTTCCTGTAACTAGTAGCCCTATTGATGTAATTAGCAAATTGTCATTTGATGAACCTTTACATTTAACTTCTACATCTTTAATTAATCCTTCTCTTGCAATTAAAAATGATTCTGTTCCCCCTGAAATCTATAACTTAATTGAAAAAACTTCTGAGGAAATTTTGAAAGATACCCTTGATTTTAATATTGTGAAAGACAAACATGTGAGAGACGTGTTAATCCATGAAAATGATAGATTAAATAATTTACACTTGCAATGTAGAGTGAGTTCTTCTGTACAAGATACAGCTTATTTAAAAATCAAAGAAACCTTGAATATTGTTCTTAGTCAACAAAAACAAATAAGAAGTGACCATAGAGCTATCTCAGATAGAAATATCAGTCTGCATAAAACATTAAGTGAATTGAAACCCCTTATTGAGGAAAATTATTCATTCAAAAATGAAATAAAATCTCTACAAAATGAGTTGAAGAAACTAAAAAATGACTTCCATGCACTAAGTACCAAACACTCAGTTTCTGAGGACAGAAATGTTCTATCTCTTGCAAAAGTGAATGACCAGATGTCTGAAATTCCAAGAATAAGAAACTATGTGTCTGACCTACAGGAAAAGTTCTCAACCTTAACCATCAATAATGAATTAAATGAGATTTCTTCCAGTAAGCTGCATAAAAATAAAGGGAAAAAACCTGAACAAAGTTCATCCTTTCTTCCTCATATTTCAACCATTAAACAAACTGACAATGAGTCTGTAAAATCTTTTGCCACTAGCAAAAAATCTTGTGATGGTCATGCACCAGCTGTTTCTGTAAATAATGAAATTTCTGAACACCTGGCTAAACTTCAGGAATTATTACTAATGAATAATTCAAATCAAAAAGTGGACCATCCCAGTAGTCAGAAAAATTGGCCTAAGTTAGACCAATATCCTACCTTTGATGGTGATTCTTCCTCTGATTGGCAACACTTTATCCAAAGAATTGATAATTTAAAAAGATCTTATAAACTACCTGATGAGGAAATTGTTTCTAAGCTAATTTCTTTATTTTCCAATGTAGCCTTGATGTGGTATGAATCTGTCCTCTTAGATAACAATCATTATACATGGAATGATTGGAAATCCTTGATTGAGAATCAGTTTGGTGGTTCAAAATTCAGGTTAGCTCAGCAAAGACTGTATGAGAATACTAGATATGTATCCTCCTCTGTTGAAAAGCCCATTGTTTTTCTGATGAAAATAACTAAAATCCTTAGAGCAATTGATCCAAAGATGGATTATGATATTTGGAGAGATAAAATCTTGTATAAATTACCAAATTCTCTTAGGGATTTGATTGTTGCTAGAACTGAGCATGTAAGGGAAAATTCTTCTTTCATTAATATCTGTAATGAAGTACTACTCAACCATAGATATGAACCAAAGAATTACCTTAGTAAATCTTATAATGATCAGAATAAACCTTCTATAAAGCTCCCAGAAAAATCTGGTAAACCCTCTGCCCCAGTTGCACCTAAAAAATATGCAACAAATACTTGTTATAAATGTAACAAACCGTGGCAGAAGGGTCATGTTTGTGACAAGAAAATTCATCTTGTTGAACAAAATGAAGACACTGATGAACTTGAACTTGATGTCAATAATTCTTCCAGTGACTGTGAAAGTAATATCTCCTATGACAATGAATCTGTTAAAGATGTTTTAATGTTGGAACATGATGTCCATTATTTAAATAATATATCTGAAGATTGTGTATTGAATTTATCTTCAGTAGAAAATGCTGAGATAATTAAAGATATTACTAACAATTCTATTCCTATATCCCCTTTAAAGGCACCTGTTATCATTAATGGTAAAAATGTTGATGTAGTTCTTGATTCTGGTGCTGGAGGAAGTGTAGTATCTGAAAAAGCTTTGGCTTCAGTGGATAAGGAATATTTAAGTAAATTATTGCCTATAACTTCTGAAAAATGGAGAGGGTATGGTTCTACCTTATTCCCTATTGGCAAATACAAAACCTCTGTATTCTTCAAATATAATGGTGGTTTTGTCAGAGCTATTTGTGAGTTTGTTGTCATGAAAAATGATAATTTGAGCAATTGGTTTATTATGGGAAATGATATTTTAACAATGTTTGGTGTGAAACTGGACCCAGCAAATAATTGCTTTACATTAGGAATGAATGGGAAAAGAAAATTCAAAATTTCTTCTCCTAAACCTTCTGGGCATTTGTTGAAATCTTGTAACTCACTCACCCAATGTAAAGGTAGAACAACAACTGAAATGGATGATTTATTACATGAAATAAATACCGCTTCTTTTGGTGATCATTTAACTAATGAACAAAAGGATTCTATTGTTGCCTCTATTACCTCTTTCCCTATGGCTTTTGCTCATGGTTCTCATGTCTTGGGAATTGTTCAGGAAGAGATGAAAATTACCTTATCCTGTAATTTGAGTGATATTCCTCCTTCCCTTAAGAAAAAACCATATCCTGCTTCTCCATCAAAAAGAAAAGATATTGAAGATAATATTGAAACATTATTGAAAATGAATATCATTGAGAAAGTGGATGTCACCCCCAAATATTGTGTCATCTCCCCAGTCTTAATTTCTTATGAAAAAGATAAGGCTAGATTATGTGGAGATTACAGAGCTTTAAATACTTATACTGTTGATGATATTTATCCTTTACCCAGAATTAATTCAATACATGCTACCTTGCAAGGTGCAAAATTTATTAGTTGTCTGGATGGTAATAAAGGTTATCATCAAGTTCCAGTTGAGAAAAATTCTCAAAATTTTTTGCTTATTGCTACTCATATGGGAATATATAAGTATGTTAGGATGCCATTTGGCCCTAAAAATGCTCCTTCAGTTTTCCAAAAAGTCATGGATAACACTTTCCATCAAGAAATTATTGAAGGTTGGCTCATGGTTTATATTGATGATATTATTGTTTTTTCTAAAACTTTTGATGAACATATGATTCATTTAAATAGAGTTTTCCAAAAAATGGATGAAATCAATATGACCTTATCTTTAAAAAAGTGTAAATTTGGTTTTCAATCTTTGAAAGTCCTTGGCCATGTTGTGTCAGGCTTACAAATTTGTGTAGACCATAATAAAGTTGCTGCCATTCAAAATGTGAAAGCACCAACTTCTGTAAAAGAAATACAAAGTTTTTTAGGTATGTGTGGCTATTATAGACAATATATTAAAAATTATCAGGTCATAGCCTTGCCTCTTACAAAACTAACCAGAAAAGATGTTGCTTTTCTCTGGAATGATGACTGTCAAAAAGCTTTTAATACATTGAAAAATTGCTTAATGTCAGCCCCTATATTGGCTCTTCCAGATTTTAACAAGCCATTTGTACTTTATACAGATGCTAGCTTTATTGGTCTGGGTGCTGCCCTTCACCAAAAGCAAATTATTAATGATAAATCCTCAGAGGTTGTAATTTGTTATATTTCAAGAACCTTAAGAAATAGTGAATTGAAATATGGTGCCACTCAATTGGAGTGCTTAGCAGTTGTTTGGGCTCTTGAGAAACTTCATTACTACTTGGATGACCAAAAATTTGAGTTGGTAACTGACTGTAGTGCTGTGAAATCTCTCTTAAACCTCAAAACACCTAACAGACATATGTTCAGGTGGCAACTTGCTGTTCAGGAATACAGAGGAAGGATGACTATTATCCACAGAGCTGGAAATGTTCACTCTAATGTTGATATGCTCTCCAGATTGCCTCTGCCAAATAATGACTCCAATCCTGCTTATGTACCTGAAGATGACACTGTTCATATACATGGTATATTTATAGTTGACATGGAAGAAGAGTTATTACAGTTAATACTGGATTCATATGATAAAGATTCTGACTTAAATAAATTAGTTACTATTTTGAATGATCCTAAGAATGCTTCAATTCAAGCATTAATAAAAACTCTTCCTGCAAAATACCAAAATGCTTTAAATAAAGGAAAGTTTTCTATTGAAGATGGTTATATTTATTATAGAAGGAAGCTTACCAATGTAATTGTTATTCCTCCTTCAATGAAAGAAACTATCCTCAAACTTTGTCATGATGACATATTAGCTGGTCATTTTGATCTTGAAAAAACATTGATTAGAATCAAAAACACTGCATGGTGGGCTAATATGTCTGAAGACACAAAATTATATGTTGAATCTTGTGATTCCTGCCAAAAATCTAAAAAGTTAACAGGCAAGAGAGCAGGGTTATTACAACATATTGAAGCACCTAGTGCTCCCTGGCAAATCATTAATATGGATTTTGTCACTGGTCTTCCTGTTGCAGGTAAAGACAGCTTTAACTCTTGTTGGGTAATAGTTGATAGATTCACAAAAATGTGCAAATTTATTCCAACCCACAAAGATGTATCCACCAAAGAATTAGCTTTCTTATGGTGGTCTTACATGTTTAATATTATTGGTTTTCCAAAAGCCATTATCTCTGATAGGGATCCAAAATTCACTTCTGAGTTTTGGACCTCTTTGATGGATATTTGTGGCTGTGAGTTAAAATTATCTACAGCTCACCATCCTCAGACTGATGGTCTAGCTGAAAGAATGATTCAAACTCTGGAAGATATGATTAGAAGGTATTGTGCCTTTGGTTTAGAATATAAGGATAATGACAGATTTACTCATGATTGGGTCACTCTTTTGCCTGGTCTTGAATTTGCATATAATAGCACTGTTCATTCTGTCACTGAGAAAAAGCCTTTTGAGCTTTGGTTAGGTTATGTCCCAAACACTCCTGCTCAGATTCTCAATAATAAATTACCTAAGTTGGAACTACATCCTGGTGTAAAATCTTTTATGCAAATGCAACAGCTATGCAGAAAACATGCTCAGAGTTGTATTGATAAAGCATTTGAATATGAAAAGAAAAGATGGGATAAATCCCATAAAGAATACACATTTAACAAGGGTGATGAAGTGTTGATCTCTACTGTCCATTTCAATTTACAAGGTAACCACAAATTAAAAGATCCTTTTGTAGGACCATTTGTTGTTAAAAGAATGGTTGGTGATAATGCAGTAGAAGTTGTATTGTATTCTCCATATGATAGGAAACATCCTGTCTTTCCCATTTCTTTGCTTAAACCTTATACTTCCAACAGTGACTTATTTCCAAAAAGAAGAGGAAGACCTAAGAAGAACCCTCAGGAAGTCACAGAAACAGCAGAAATTGATAAAATTCTCAATGATAGAATTATCACTTCTGAAAGAGGTACTGAATATTTATTGAGATATAAGAACAAATCATCTGAACATGATGCATGGATACCTGGCAAAGAAATTTCAAATCTGCCTGCTCTGTTGAAAAAATACAAAAAGAAAAAATCTTAGCATTTTTTTTATTGTTTTTTTTAGAGTGAGGGAGTGTCAGCCAGGCTATTCCAGGAGTCCAGTAAATGATATATAAATTATAAAACCTTAAAGAGTGGGTAAAACTTGTATTTAATGAATATAACTTAATATTTTATTACATAATGAAATTATATAAGAATTTTATTATATACAAATGTTACATTAAACTTATTGGTTATATATATTTTTATATACAATTAAATTGGGCATAATATAATATATTCTACAAATAATGGCGCATTTTTATATATTTAATAATTATAAATTTATATTTAATTAATTAAAAAACATATATTATAATTACAAGTGTAAATTTGATTTATAATATATTTAAATTAATTACTTAAATTTATATATTAACTAATACCTCTCATATGACACTAAACAATTATTAAGGACGCTTCTTTTGACCCTTAATTGTGTTAGAAAAAACAAATAATTTAATTTGAACTAAAATTGGGATTAATTGATTGTTTTGTTGCGTCAAATTATTTTTTTTGTTTCACTTAAAATGTTCTCTAATCAGGATGGACCATCTGTTGGGAATTATATTTCTCATAGTTCCTATGTTTCCACTCTTTTTTAGTTATTTACTATTGTCACTTACTGATTTGGGGATTAATGGCGGGGAAATTGGATTCTTAATTGGGCTTTTAATTAATTGTTTCATGTTTTTCTCTATATTGTTATGTTTCATTTACTCTTTTTGATATATTTGTTTTATTCCTTTCTAATCATTGTATTTACTGATATAGTAGCGCTTCAGAGGACCCATTGCCTATAAAAGGGCCTTGGATAATCCCCTGTAGCCTTATCACTTATTATACACTCAACAATTTAAATACAATTTTTATATTACGTTTATATTCTTTTTATTAGTAATAAAATTCTAATTAAAAATTTATATAACATTTTAAAGGTTGCTCTAAGTCTGATAGTAATTATTTTGGTTGCCACGCAGAACTCTTATTTAAATAATATTAATATTAATAAAACCAAGTTGTTGTCACCTCCCAGCTCACTTATCGTTGTTTTTCTCTCAATAAATTAAATAATTTTATTAAATTTTATTTTTTTTATTATCCATACTCTTTTCCTCCTTCTCCTCCTCTCATTCCTTCTTCCATTTTCTCCTTCTTCTAGACGACCAGCCGACAATTACAATCCCTATAATCTCTCCAGCAGGATGCACTTCAAAGAACACAGTGCTTCCCACAATCCCAACAAAAAACAAAAATGTCATCACAATCCAGACCAGCCTCCAGAAGCTTCATAATCCAGACAATGAGCTCCTGCAAAAGATTAGAAAAATAAAAAAAATATAAAACAAATAATAAAAAATAATTTCAGAATTTTTTTTTTTTTTTTTTACGGTCTACTGATATACTAAAATAAAAAATTAATAGTTAAAATGAAATGAAATAAAAATATAATATAAAAAATAATACAAATGGTATCCCCCAGCCAATTGATGAACTGATCCCCTGATACCTTACCCACATCCAAGTGCACCTTAATGTGGATACACAATTAATTCTTTTAAATGGTTAACAGAAAACAAAATTCAAAAAATTTTAGAAATTCAGAAAATAATAAAAATAATGAAACACAGAAACACATGAAATAAATAATAAATAATAAATAAAAATAAGAAAATAGCATTGCCCGGCCAATTGATGAGCCTTTCCCCACCAATGCTTGCCCACATCCAGGTGACCCTGATGTGGTAACACCCTTTATTTTTGATTTTATAATTTTTTATCAACCCCCCTAAAAAAATTAAAAGAAAAAAAGAGAAAAAAGAAAATAATCTAAAACTGGTATCTAGCAAAAACATAACTGAAAAATCAAAGAAAGTCCAGCTCCATAGATGGTCCAATAAGGGAAAGTCTGGTCCATAGAAATGATCACTGGGTGGGCTCCCTCCAATAAGTAAAAATTATGGGAGACCACCAGTGATCCACCACCAATATGAAAGAACCAAAGATAAAGAAGCCAGTCCCAAACCAGTTTAAAGTAATAGTGGACTTGAAACCTGAATAATAAACAACAGAACTAGAATTCAACTAGGAAAAATAAAAGACTTGAGACAGACATTCTGGGGTAACTGTTCTACAGAGCAGCCAGCTCATCAGTTACCCCCACACTTCCCAAAATAAAATCTAGAAGTCCCCCCTGGGTACCTTCTAACAAAAACACAACATCCAACACAAAAAAAACAAAAAAAAACCAAAACCAATAAAATTGAAGAGTCCAGCACTTGAAAACCAAAGGAATTACCAGTTTAAAGTCATAGAGGACTAAAACCTGTGAAAAGAAACCAATACTAGGGTTCAACCAAATTAAGAAAAAGGGTTGAAAACAGACAATCTGGGGTAACTGTTCATAGAGAAGCCAGCCCATCAGTCACCCCTACACTTGTCAAGATCAAATCTAGAAGCCCCACCCATGGGTACCCTCTAACAAAAGCTTCCAACAAACAGATGCATAGCATCACCACAGAAAACCAAAATTAAAGAATGGTCCGTAGTTTATCCTCATTACGGAGTCAATCTTCTTCATGCCTAGTGCCTCTGGGATAAAACCTCTTCACTTGGTCTGAAGCCACCCTCTTTTTCAAGACTGCATCATCCAACTCTTCCAAAACATAAGAACCTCCAGACGCCTGAGATCTGACTCTGTAAGGTCCATTCCATCTGTCAGCAAATATTTTCCCCCACTGACTCTCCAAACTTCTATTATACACCAAAACCAAACAACCAGGTTTCAAGGGATTCCTAAGTCTATGAGCCAACTTCTTGTTCCAATACATGACTGATTGATTCCTAATCTTCATCATTCTAGAGTATGCCTTCTCCTGACATTCCTCTCTACATTCCAACTGTTGCATCCTGGCACAGAGAAAATCTTCTGTTGAGTGCACGTTGTCCCAATCAATTCCAAGATAAGAGACAGCTTCCAAGTCCACTGGTAGAACGGCTCTCTGACCAAACATTAACTCATAAGGAGAATAGCCAGTTGTCCTCTTCACAGTGACCCTATCAGCAAATAACACCAAGGGTAAATAATGCCTCCACTTTTCAGCACTATCTCCACACATCTTCACCAAAGCATTCTTGATAACTTGATGGCCTCTTTCAACCATGCCTTCAGCTTCAGGATAATAAGGTGTAGCCACTCTAACTTTAGAACCAACACTAGCCACAGCTTCTTTAAATTCGGCACCAAACTCTAACCCACTATCAACAGTGACCAACTTCATCAACCCATTCCTATAAATCGACTCCTTCAAAAACTCTGCCACATTCTTTGAAGTCAAATTAACCAGAGGCACTGCCTCAACCCAACCAGAAAAATCATCCCTAGCAACAATCAAGTATTTATACCTGCCCTCTTTAATATAAACAGCATCCAGACTGACCCTTCCAAAAATAGTTGATTCACCAGTAGCACGGCCCACCTCTTTAGGTTTCAAGTGACTTCTTCTTTGACATTCTTCACAAGATTGAACCCAACCCTGCACAGCCAACTTCATACCCGGCCACCAAAATCTGTCTGCTACTCTTCTATAAGTCTCCCCGAAGCCTCTATGACCAAGGTCTTCATGCAAAGACTTCAAAACCAATTCTTGACCCTTCTTCTGAGTCACCACCACTTGAGGATTAGGATGTCTCCTTCTCATCAACCGCCTTCCTGACACATAAAATCCAGGACTCTTCTTCTTGATTGCCAACCAAGTATCATCATCACAACTATTTGGCCTCTCCAAGGTCAACAGATATTCCACCAAAATAAAATAAAACCTAGACTGACCCCAGGTCTCATCTTTAAAATCCAACAAAACAACATCCAAGGGTACAACTCTGTCATCAAAATCACCAGTGTGAACATGATCCAATTGAGCAGCCCAAGCAGGACACCAATCCTTAAATTTTGGCACGTCCTTCTCTTTCCATTGAACCTTGTGAGAATCCAGTTCACTAACAAAAACACCCTTTTCCAATTTTGAGCTGTCCCAAACAACAACTCTATCTTCATCAACAAAAATATCCTGATCACCAGAATCAAGATCAGATCCATCCAGTTTAGCCTCTTGGGGGAGGTCAGAGCAATCATCCAGTTTAGCCTCATGGGGGAGGAGAGAAAAATCCTCAGCACCCTTTGTGCTGGCCCTTACCACTGGAACATTTTCTTCAAATTCTTCAGAATCAGAATCCTCATCTGTAGGTGGCCTCCTTGATAATCCATCAGGCATAGTAAAATTTTTACCTGGTTTGTGTACCAGGTCAAAAGAAAAATGTTGAATAAATGCCACCCACCTACTCATTGGAGCATTTGGAAGACTAGGTGTATTGATCATCTGAACCAAAGATTTTGCATCCACCTGAAGCTCAAAATGCTGCCCCCACAAAACCGTCTGTAGTATCTTTAAAATTTTAGCTATGCCACACAATTCCAACTTAGGTTGAGAATACCTAGATTCCACCTCATTAAACACCACAGACTCATACCTTACTGGCCTGACCCTCCCAGTCTTATCCTCCTGAGACAAAACAGCACCAGCAGCAATATAACTTAAGTCCACTGCCAGATAAATTTTTCCAGCACCAACCCCATAATCCAACTTGTGAAGAACAATATCTTCACCAACAACCTTTTTCAACTTCTGAAAAGCCTCTTCACACTCTTCAGTCCATTCCCAATCTGCATCTTTTCTGGTCAACCTCCTTAAAGGTGAAGCCAACAAATAAAAATCCTTAATAAAAATCCTGACATATACACATACACCCAAAAATCCCCTGACTTCAGTAGTATTTTTAGGCCTTGGCCATGACTGAAATTTATTAATCTTCTTCTTTGCCATAATCCTTCCCTCTTTACATACCACATGACCCAAAATTTCCAAAGCAGGAACACAACAACAGAATTTTGACCCTGAAATGGTCAAACCAGCCTCTTCAATCCTGAACAACACTCTCTCTATAGTTATTGCATATTCCCACACAAACCTCCTTATACCAGGGTTCTCCGCTAACACCTCATTACCATAATCAGTGGATGGTCCTTTAATTTCACCATAATCAATAAAAATACCAGCATGAGTAGGAACCTCCTCCTGCAAAATCCAAGCCATCTGTGCTTGATAAACTGCCACTGAATTAGTTGCTCCTTGAGGCAACCTAGTGAGCTGAAATCTTCCCAAAGAAGTCTCAAAAGTTGTGAGAGGCCTTGAATCCGTATGTAGTTCCCTCACATCATAACCACCCATAGTATCACCCAAACCATAACACACCCTTCCAGCAAAAGCTTCAACAAAATCCTCTGCACTTGGCAGCATACCAGTGTCCTTGATAGTGACTCTATTCAAGGCTCTAAGATCATGAACCACCCGCAACTTTCCATTCTGCTTCTTTACACAAAACACCGGACTTGAGTAGCTGGATGTTGATTGTTCATATAACCCAGTCCTGACTCTTTCCCTAACAATCTCTACAAAATCCTCTTGAATAGCGGCTGGAATCGGAATAGGTTTGATTTTCCAAGGTTCATGACAAACAACAGAAATTAAGTAAGGTTCCCCATAAGAGTGCTTCAATACACCCCTTTCCTCCTCAACAAATGCCACCTCTTTTTCCCTTAGCACAATAACGTGCAACAACAACTTCTTTTCTTCCTCAGACAACCACCCATCAGGACCAAAATTAACAACTTTCAATCTTTCCACGGTCACCCTAGCTGTCTCTACAAATTCTGGAGGATTCTTCACCAAAGGAGAACAGTACAGATCTCTTGACACAGGAGGTCTCTTCAAAGGCGGATTCAAACCCACAGGCATAGGCTCATTGACAGGCCTAATCTTCTGCGCTACCTTCTTATACTTTGCCGCTCCACCTTCAACTTGAGGGATCTTCAGAAATTCTTCACCACCAGACCTGGAACAAAAACCAAGGGTTTCCCCATTGCTCACATGTGTGGCCAAGGTAATGTTTTTGAAAGGTGTAGAAGAAACCCTAGTGGTGCACAATTGGGAGGAATTTTTTTAGACCCCAATCTCACCACTCCAAAACTTTTCTGCATTTCCGCATCTTCATCCTCACTTCCAACTTCTAAATCTTCAAATCTTGATTCATCTTCTAAATCACATCTTCTAAAATTGTGCATTTTATCCTCATGCTGGAGGTCCAAAAATCAATCCTGATGATCTTCTATCTTCAAAATTTTCTGCAGTTTAACCTCATGCTGGAGGCCCCAAAATAGATCTTGACGATCTTCACAAAAATATTTTGTGTCTTCTTTATTCATTATCTTTAGATTTTTTTCTTGATTTTAATGAATTATCTTGAAATTTTTATCTTCTTTTCTTGAGTTAACTTCTGACCTACAAAAATAACCCAGGGTTTCCCAAATGCTCACAGGTGTGGCCCAGGTAATGTTTTGAAAGGTGTAGAAGAAACCCTAGTGGTGCACAATTGGGAGGACTTACTTTAAGACCCCAATCTCACCGCCCCAAAACTTTTCCGCATATCTTTCAATAAAGATGTATAACCAATCTTCTTACTTGAACTTGAATTAAAAAAATTAAAAATCTTGAGAGAGAACAGAGACTTGATAAAAAACTTGATGAATACTTGCAGAGAAGAGAAACATTAAAAAGAGAAAGTTGAAAATCCACTTGGTATATCTCCAAGGGAGCTGACCTACTACAACCTGGGATTTCCTCATCTTGGGGAGAGATTGTAGCACTAGGGTGATCAGCCCTCATTACTCTAAAAAAGACAGACTCTCAATAGAGCCTGAGCCGCACTCCAAAAAACCAGAGGCAGCACCCACTTCCTTCCTTCTCCTGCAGCATTCCATGCACTGGCACATCGAAGATAAACCAGGCCTAGTCTCCCAACCATCCTCTCCAGGGGATGATAACCTCATGTGAAGCCTCCTTTCATCTTCACCAGTTAACTCCAGACTGATTCCCAAATCAAATTGATAACCAATTCTTGCCTGAAAATCCATCAAGAATGGCCCACCTAAAACTGCTTTTACATTGCCTTTAGCAATGTAAAAATGAACCTTCCCTGAGGCTCCTCCAACATCTAACTTTACAAACTCTGAAGTTCCAACCAATTCAGTGACATGGCCGCCGATCCCTCTAAAATTCCCACCAATACCAGTTTTGATGGGGAGGCCCATATGAGTTGCCTCAAACAAAGAAATCAGGTTTATCTGAGAACCTGAATCCACCAATGCCCTTGCCTCCCTGCCATTCAGAGTGACATTGACATATCCCAGAGGAGCAGAAAAATGAGTTTCCAACCCCTCACCAAACTTTTCAGAAGAATCACAAATGTATTCTACCTCACCAGAAGAAACCCTTCTCCTGGTCAACAACTTTTTCTGCCTATCAGCCAACCCTGAACTGATAGCATGCAATTCCCCATAAGATAGGGAAACCTGACCCTGATTCATCCTTTACAGGACAGATTCCATAACATTAACTTGACCAGACACTACTGGCCTCTCAAAGTGAGCTTTTTGCTTCACCACCTTGGTCCTAGAAGCTTCTTGAGGACCAGCACCTCCAACAGATTTACCATTAACAGGAACCAACCAGATCCCTCACCAGAACCTCTCACTCCAACAGGCTTTTACAATGAAGCCAAAGGGACATCCTCCTCAGAGTCAGAATCCACCTCCATTGGCATTGGCTCACCATTCAGGTCCAATGAGCCAAAACTAGGGGGGCCCATATCAGCCATACCCTTCTGCATCTTGTACAGCTCCTCTTTGCTGTACCTCTTCCTAGCTGCACTCATCTTAGGATCACCCTTTGAAGCATTTGGCTTTGGTTGGGCCTGAGAACTGCTCTTGGCCTACCCACCTTTCCTGCTTCCACATCATATACACCAGCCAAGCATTCTCCACTTGACTGTCCACCACAAGAATACAACTCCAAACCACCAAAGGAAGTAGAAAAAGAGACCTTATTGACCTCCTTCCCCTTTCTCTTGACGTCCTCATCTACCTTAACAGAAGACTTCCCCTGATCAGGAATCTCCTCAAACCTTGACCTCCTTTGATTGAGACCTCCCCTTCTCCTGACCAAATCCACAGGAGCCTGCCCCTCACTGGGCTTCACAAAAGAACCGTCAGGGAACTTAAAAACCCTGCCATCAAACTCCATTTTTCCTTCGGACACATCTCTTTTCAGTGCCCAACAATCATTGGACCTGTTCCCCCTCCTACTGAAATAAGAGCAAACCCAAGGATCACTCCTACCAGCCCTCCTTTCAAAATCTCTTGGCTGAGAAGGTGCCTTATTAACCTTCTTGGCCTCCTGGACAAAAATGTGCAGCTGTTTTGTCAGATCAGCCAACTGCTCCACCATTGGGTCCCTCTCCTGTTTGGGAACCTGCACCAAATTTTTCTCCTCCATCTTCTCCCTAACTTCCTCTTCAGCCAAAGCCTCACTGACTTTGCTGACATACTTGGCACACCCCTCCTGATAGGTGTCCACAGCCAATAACTTTAAATGGGCCTCAACAGCCTCCTTCACCTTATCCAAGGCAGGAAACTTCTGATCCCCATTAGAAAGAGTCTTCATAAATTCCTTTCTTGACAACTCCTTCAACACATCCATCCTGACATCTCTAGCCAGGGCAGACCAAAAAACATCCTCAGCAGCATTTTCATGTGCCAGCTCCTCCACTTCCACCAAATATTCCAGCACAGGATCAAACTGTAGCAGAAACTTCCTGTAACTTTGTAAGTTACCAAAACCACCATAAGATTGCCATTCACTGACAAACTTGTTCAGATCCACCATAGTGAACCTGACACCCCATCTATCCACCATCTCCCTACACAACAATTTCCAATCCCTCTTCTTGTAGCCAGACATGGCAACAATCTCCTTCTCCACTGCCCTATCACCAATGAAGAAGATAATCTTCTTCACCATGTCCAGGTAGGAAGCACCATTCACTCCAGCAGCAGTTTCATACTTCTCTAGAAACCACTTGACATCCTCCCCATTAAACTTGGTACCATCCCAAGTTTTAATTCTCACACACTCCCTAACCATCACAGAAGGAGGACCATCCCCCCCACTGACAGTCACCACAGGAATAGCAGAACCAGAAGCCATTCTTCCAGTCCAAAACACCAAAAAGAGCCAACCAAAGAAAACAGAGATTCCAAAGAACTAGCAAGTTCCCCCCACTTTGGGCGCCAGAAATGTAGACAATCCTATAGTACTAGCTATATGCCTTGACCAAGGAAGTTGGAGAAAAACCAGAGAGAAAATCCCCTGTCTCTTTAGAAAAATAGAGTGAGATTTACTTGCTAAAGTAAGTTGGTTCCTGTTTTGCTAAAGCTCCTTTTCAACACACTTGACTGCTTGATGAGCCAAGAAAGTAGTCCCCAGATAGACTACCAGACCAAAGAACTGAAATGTAGAACAAAGTCCACACCAGAGACAGCGAAGATACTTGATGTAGGCTGCAAATCCACACCAGAGACAGCAATAATACTTGCTATAGCTTGCAAGACTATAACAGAGAAAACAGTTGCCAAAGTTAAGTTAAATGAAGAACTCACTTGCAACAAACACAGCCAATTGTGGCCAGAAAACAGTGAAAACTGAGTGAGGAACAAGGATATCACCTCCGGATGGTTGTATGATAATTAAAGTTGCCCCAAACTGTCTTATTCACTTTGTACACACAGACCACTAACTAAGAGCCCATGCGCACCCACCAATCTGGCGCCCGTACCCTCTAAATTGCATAAAAAACCCTCCTGAAGCGCACCCCAATCTCCTAAAACAGAGGCGGGCGGGCCGTTCGACGTCGGAGATGCAGCCTGAAGCGGCCCGGCCTCCCTGAAGCCAGAAAACCAATAAAAACCACTAATCTACTTAGAAAAATTAGCTACAACTACTAAAACCTTTAAAACACGGAATTTCACTATAACAACATTGAGACATGAAATATAGAGAAAAAATAGCTCTACCCAGTGGTACTAAGCACTTAACCCTAAGACTTAAGGTAAGCCCGTAAAACACGAAAAACAAAATTAAACAGCAATCTTTTATAAATGAAAAATGAGGAAATGACCCCTTAAAACTCAGAATATGAAAAATGTCTTCAAGACATAAAATATAGAGAAAAATCAGGGCTATCAAATGATAGCACCCACATACCCGCAGACCCAATATCCACGGAATAAAACCAGAAAAATACCCAATTCTTTAACAGATGTCAATTAAGACATGCACAAACCGTGCCAAATCACACAACAAAGGCCCCTGCCAATGTTGGAAGACCACAAAGGATGCAATTAATATTTACATTCACTTATTTTTCAAAATCAATCCACTTATCCATATTATTTGTTCACATAAGGTTGGAGAACTAACATTCAGATGTTATGGACCCATTTTTTATCACTTATTATTTTTTTTGCCACTCAGTTGACATTTGGCTACAAAAGAGTTAACAACCAAGTATGCATTTCTGAAAAACAATCTACACACAAAATCAGTATTCTGATATTTCAAACATTTTAAAACTGGGCATATAAGTTTTGGCATTTAAAAATATCCAATAGCTCTTTTTTTGGCTTTGATTATTTATTATGCACATATACCTTTCACACTGTCAAAAAACTAATGGCAAATGGCATGTAAAAGAGTAGCGCAAATTTAAATGTATATCAACTTTCATCTTATTTCTTATTAATTCAAACCAGCCAGGCTCGTTCTGACTGGTAGTTTACTTTTATAGTAGCCAATGTTCCTTTAAGCAACATTGGCTGCTCAAATCTCACCATCAAACCTCCCAGCCAGTGTTATCTGGCTGGGAGATGCAAAAAACAGTTTGCAACCAAATTTGCTGCAAGCAACTTTGGTTGCTTTATTAAATGACTTGCAGCCAGTTTATAACTGGCTGCAAGTCAATAATATAAAAAAAAAGCGAGCAAAGTTGCTGCATGCAACTTTGCTTGCTTTTAAACACAAAATCTTGCAGGCAGTTTTAAACTGCCTGCAAGATGTATTATAAAATTGGCCAAAGCCACTTTTAGTGGCTTTGGCCAATTTATTTATTATTTTTTATTAAACGCTGCCATCTTAAAGCTGGCAGCAAATTTTTTTTTTCACTCCCAAGCCACTTCCTGTGGCTCGGGTTCTTTTTTTTTTATGTAATTATAAATTACTACCAGCCAGGCTCCCCCTGGCTGGTAGTTTATGTTTTAAGCAGCCAATTTTCCTTAAGCAAATTGGCTGCTTAAACCTTACCTAAAACCTCCCAGCCTGTGTTATCTGGCTGGGGGGTGCAAAAATGAGCTTGCAACCAAAGTCGCTACAAGTGACTTTGGTTGCTTTATTTATGTACTTGCAGCCAGTTTATTCCTGGCTGCAAGTCAATAATGTAAAAAAAAAGGTGAGCGAAGTTGCTACATGCAACTTTGCTCACTTTTAAACACAACATCTTGCAGGCAGTTTAAAAATGCCTTCAAGATGTATTATTAAATTGACCAAAGCCACTTTTAGTGGCTTTGGTCAATTTTTTTTTATGTTACAATAAGCGCTCCCAGCTTACAAAGCTGGCAGCAAAATATTCTATTTTATTTTTGAACCTAAGTCACTTCCTGTGGCTTGGTTTAGTTTTTTTATGCATTTTCAAATTACTACAAGCTAGGCTCCATCTTTCTGGTAGTGTTATCTGACATTTGAAAGCTTGAAAAAAACATTATATGAAATAAAAAAAGCATATTCTTTGATATATTAAGAATTATGAGTGGTAAAGGATTGATGAAGGGATTAATGGCTCAAAAATAAAATTGGCCATTGCTGATAAGGAGAGTTCTAGAACAATAGAGATTATCTATGAAAATTAGATGGGATGGAGTACGTTAGGGCATCTCAAACTTGATCAAATACGCCATATAAACACACCACAAAAAAATTACCAAACACACCATCAGAAAATGAAATACACCTGCCCTGGACAGGTGTATTTTGATGGTGTGTTTCACCTCAAACACACCTTATTTTGGTAAAAAAATCCATAAAAACACTTTTCTCCTTCATCTTGATTAGTCAGCAATAGGTACAGACAAGCCATCTCTTTAGATTCTTTTCCGCCTAATTCTTAAGGGCTTATTATTTAACATGTGAAAAACATGACTTCCCACCACTTAAGCAGCCACTTCATCATACGCTCACCCTTAGTCTTCATAACCATTTACTAAAATTCCTCTTTCAGTACATTGTAAACTAGAAATAACTGCTACCACTATAGCCCTGGATCTATTGGTTAACTCAGATACCAACTCCAATGCTGAAATTGACTTGGCTTACATGTGTGACATGCTGAAGAATCACTACTTATTTTCCAGAACACTTTCCATACAACACCAACCACAATTTAACCTTGAGGTTCTTTAAAGCATTCATTAAATTAGCTTTAAACAGATATTTTGCACAACCTTGCCTGGATTTCTCAGTTACTTGAACTGATAAAATATCACTCAATTTTCAGAAATGATTCTTGTTGTTCATGAAGAGATCCTCCTATTCAAATCTGTGTTGCACTTTGTCATTTTAGTTCAAATTGAAATGGTGTCACATTTACCCATCTTGAAAACCTCTTCCAGATCAGAGATGGAAATAAATATTTTGATTGTAAAAAAATGCTTTGAATCTCTCTTATATACATTGCATGCTTCTACTCTTGCTATTTTTTAGGATTCCAGTTAATTAAATGTTTTGTATTTAAATTATAAGTAATGTTTTTCTCCATATCTACTTGACTAAAATTCATTCTGGATTTCTATTAATAATTTGGTTAAATATGGTTTTTTAACAGCTTCATTAACCAACCCTTATGCACAAGATACATAAATTAACAAATTTTATTTTTCTAAATCTAGAAATTTGGCAATACCCTCCCCTGCATTTCACTATATTAGGGGGTGGTGATTGCCATTTTTTTCATGTTAAAAAAATTTTTTATGTCTGAAAAAAAAAATGGCAATACCTCATACTGAATTTTACTGTGGGAGGGGGTGGAGATTGCCATATTTTTCATGTCAAAAAAATATTTATGTAAGAAAAAAAAATTTACAATACCTCCCCCTGCAACTTACTGTGGGAGGG
The DNA here is from genome assembly GCA_030280995.1 of Hemileia vastatrix. NCBI lineage: Eukaryota > Fungi > Basidiomycota > Pucciniomycetes > Pucciniales > Zaghouaniaceae > Hemileia > Hemileia vastatrix. The sequence continues at coordinate 8,223,364 of JASXTE010000017.1, read as the reverse complement.
GGTAAAGATTACCAAATTTTCATTTTAATTTCATAAATTCTTATATAAATCAATAAAAAAATATAATCAGCCAAGTAAAAGTAATGGGATTCACAATTCCACCTGCTAATGATTTCAGATGTGACAAAAGCCAAATAAATCATATGACAAGCAATGTATTGACAATTCATCCATTCAATACAAATAAATAATTAAATAAACAAATTTATACAGCAGCAAGGCTCAATTGCACAAACATTTTATTTGATTGATTATATTTAATAATTGATAATTTAAAAATTTATGAAATAAAAAAAAAGGAAAATCTTCTAATCACCCTATTTGGAACCCCTCCCTAAAGATTTACTATAAATAGGGCCCTTCCCCCTTGCTTTGCCCACCTGGTTTATCAGAATTTGGTTGATCTGGAATGAAAAACAAAAATGAGTAAGTGCTTCACAAGATTCCAAAAAAATGAGAAATTTTTTTACAAGATATCAAACCATGAGTTTCCTTGGTAGTTTGATGATTATCTCTTGGATTTTTGATTGATGATTATGCTGAAAAGAGTTCCAAATAGATTTGATGATACCATCTCCTGAAAAAAATCCAAAACATCAACAAATCAGGGAAAAAATGATTTATAAAGAAGAAAAATTGAGGAAACAAATGATAAAAAACAGTTGAGGAATTGACATACCTTGGGAGTGGTACAATGAAAAGTATCAGAAAAAACATGCATATTACAGAATATCAAAATTCAAAAATTTAAATTAGTTTACATAAAAAGACTCAACTTTAAAAGTAGATGTCTCAGAAATTTCTGAGCCAAAATTGATTATGCTTTCTCGAAATGAAATTCATGCCTATAGAGAACCTGTAATCAAAATAATGTGAGATTTGAATGAGCTAAAATTCATCAAATGTTAATATTCATCCTCATAAAGAAATTACAAAATAGGAAGGACTCATCCAAAACTGATATTTAGCTGATCGAATCAGAGCCAAAAGCCTGAAGTATTATTTGAAATAGATTGCATAAGCCCTATATGCATATTATGCAACATTGAACTTAAAAAATGTAAATTAGTCTATGAAACAAGATTCAACTCTGGAAGAAGTTATCTCAGCAACCACTAGACCAAATTCAACACCATTTGCTGGAAATAAAATAAATGATTCTTGAGATTTTTCCTAAAAAATTATATTTCATTTAAAAAACTTGAATCCTATTTCTGACCTTTTATTTTTGACTTAAAAGAAAATCAAAAAAGGGTTATAAAAATTAAAGTCAGGTATTATCAATGGTCTAAAAAGATCTATTTTAGCTACCTATGTTATTTATAAGTATTATATTTGTTCCAGAGTAAGACCTACTTGAGAAGGTTAAAATAAAGTTGATGGAAGTTTGAGCCAAGTAAATAATAAATATCTCATTAACCAGTGAGCCAAATTGGATGTTTCTTGGTGGATATGAGAGCTACGCTTCTGTAGAACCTTCTTAAAAGTTGAAATTTGATTTGAGAAAACAAAAAAAGAAATAGAAAAAAAACAAAAACAAATTCAGAAAAAGAACTTCAGTTAAAATTGAAAAAAAGATGGTGGGAGGATGACTTACCTGATGAGATGTCTTCAAAGATGTAAAAGGACCAGATAGAAGTTCAGGAAGTGATGGATAAAAAAAATAGAAGAAGAGTTAAGGAAGTGAGAGAAGATGAATAAAAGGATATGAGGGATCATTGAAAAACAGAAAGAATGAAAAATTATGCAATTTCTGAAATATCCAACTTCATGTTGAGATGATTAACCAAAATGAATCAGGAAGGGAAAAATTATGCTTTCAGTGAAAATTCAAAATAAAAGTTAATATGCAAAAATAAAACAAAACCAAGTGGAAAGTACATGCAACTTGATAATTTTGAGAGCATGAAACAAAGGATTTAAAAGGGTTGTGTTGAAAATTTTGTAGTGTTCTTGGCATGATGACTGAGTTTTGAGGATATAAATTTGTTCAGGAATTTTTGATAAAGAAAGTAATGAAAAGCTCAAAACTTACTGGGGCACCATGTGTAAAAATTTGTATCAAAAAAGTGGGAGGGGAAAGATGTGATGTGTGGTGAATTAAGAGGATTTTTAGATTGGTTGCCTGTGCTGTGGTTGGAAAATTTTCACTAAAGTAAGACATATTTGACCCCATGTTTATAATCTCATGTACCAAATCAGCCATTTTTCATGGTGTGTTTATGTGGTGGTTTTCAAATGAAATCCACCAGGCATATTTGTTCAAGTTTAAGACTCCCTATTAAAAAGTAGATGGGTAGAGGAGGAGGAAGAGATCCTTAAGAAGATGAATAAAATATTACTTTCAAAAATTTTTACAGATAAATATTAAATTGAAATTAATTTTGTAAATATTTTTGTCATTATATTGGTTTCCACTTTTAAATGCAGTTACTATTTCACATGTACTCATACCAAAACTTGGGAAAGTGATTTTTATAAGCATTAAATATTTAAAAAGGAAAACTTGCATATTAATTTCCATAAAAACCTTTCATGTTATACACTTTAAGGACTATTTTTATTTTTATTTAAATATAAATATTTCTTTTAGTTGAGTAACTGAAGATTTTATTTTCAATAGCCTGTAGGTCTTATATTTTTGGTAAAATTTAAAAAATTATACAAAATTTAGTTTTGCAAAGACTTAACAGATTAGAAGTGAGAAGTGACTATAATATTTTTAAATTTTGAAAATAGGAATGGCATTAGTTATTTCAATTCCTATAGTTATTAATATTTGTGATCAAAAAATTTGCTAAATTTATCTATTGTTAAAATTATGTAGTAAAAGATATTATTATTTTAAATTAAATTTACTTTCATAATTTTATGGTTTATCTTTTGAATGCAAAGTAATGATTAGGTATGTTAAAGAATAATTTTCTTCCTCTAAATTGATAAAAATATTGTATATTCAAAAGCTTATGTTGGATCAATGTGTGCTCAATGTGTGCTCAATGAAGGATAAAATCATTGTTATAGTTGATCAACTTATGCTTAACTTGAGATCAGTTGAGGTTCATTTTTGGACCAATCTGAGAATAAATGTAAATCTAACTCTAATTTACTTATGTTTATAAAGTATTCATAAACCTGGCATAATTAAGGGACACTCTAAATTTCAGGAGAGGGGATTGCTAGAAATTCACCCCTAGATTTCCCGTGGTGTATCTACCAGGTTGAGAGGAACCCAGATACTGACCAGTCAGTCCAACAAAAGGGGATATGCAAAGCAGTAATTCATAGTTGTCTTGGTAGTATTACAGTAGAATGTTTTATACCTAGGCTTTTTGATTTGTTTGATTATGGATTTTGTTATGCTTATATTAGTAAGAAAAGACAAAAACAGGATGTAGATACAACCCATAGTTATATGAGTAAGGGTTTGATTTTAAGTAATGAAGGAAGAAGAAAGTGATTTTTTGCATCAAAGTATAAAGCAGTAGCTTTCAAGGTTAAACCAGTAAATTTACCAATACCGGATTTGAATCCTCCTTTGCAGAGGCTGGCACTGTCTAGGAAACCTTATGATACTCCTTTAACAAAGTTTCCGCATAATTTCACACCTACTAGTAGAGTCACAATGAAGAGGCTTTAGATGGTTAATTTTCGACAAGAGGATTGGCTATCTCAGGAATAAATGAAGTTGTTGTTACATGTTATGGTTCTTAGGGAGAAGGCTATGACTAGGCTCTGAAAAAATTACTCTAGCAGTGGATTCTAGTGTGTCAGCAGTAGGCTCAGTTTTGATGCAGGAGGATGAGGAATGCATTTATAGACCTGTACTTTCTGAATCTAAAACCTTTACTAAAGTGGAGGCTAGGTACTCTCAGTCTAAGCTGTAGTTATGTGGTGTAGTAAAAGTTTTCAAGAAGCTACAATGGATACTTTGGGGGAAAATTTTTGAGTTGCAGATTGATGCGCTATTGTTGGTGCAGATGATTAGTAGCCCCAGTTTACCAGATGCACCCATAACTAGGTGGGTAGCACAGATTAATTAATTTTCCTTTGACTTAGTGCATAAGCCAGGAAAGTCTTTCACAATGCCAGATTTGTTATCCAGAAGGCCATTGTGTGAAGAAAACTTGGAAGCTGAGGAATATGAAGAGGATAAAAAATTGGTAAATGGGATAGACTATTTTTATCAAAAGTTTAGGACTAAGGACGTCCGTGAAGATGTAAAACTAATGGCAAGCATCAATAAAGACAATATACTAGTAACGTTACAAAGAGTCCACAAAGATAAAAAACTAGGTGATTACGACATGAAGGATGTTTGTAGCAAAGGTAGTCTGCAACTGGATTTCAGGAGCGCTGATGTCCATGTAACAACAAGGAGTGCGCTGGACAAGATAGAAAAAGAATCAAATGACAAAGGTGACTCAAGGGGAAGTCAAGATAGTAATACCCATCCAGAGAATAGGGAGTATTCTGAAGATGATGCACTTTCTGATGAGGAAGCTGAATTGTTAAGGTTATATCTGGAAGGTAGAAGTTGATCAGATTTTTTGTGGTGAAAAGGTTTTGTGCAATATTGAGAAGTGCGCTAATAATTATTCTATTTAAGATGGGAAGTTATGGAGGAATCAGTCTTTCTTTCCTCAGTTAGTCATTCAAACTAGGGAAAGGAAGGAAAAAATACTCTGTGAGTTGCATAAGAATTTAGTTCATAGGGGTCAAGATGAGATGTATCTCAGAGTCAGGGAAAGATTCTGGTGGCCCAATATGAAGAATGAGGTGAGGGATTGGGTTAAATCTTGTCCAGAATGTCAACATAGGAGTTACAGAAAGCCAAAAGAGAAAGGTAAAGCGATGGGCCAAGATACTGTTTTTGATAGGATCAGTTTAGACGCAGTTCATATAAAAGAAGGACACTTTAAATACTTGGTAGTAGCCAGGGATGATCTTTCAGGATGGGTCAAAGCAGTGCCATTGGTAAACCTTAAAGCAAGCAATGTAGCTGAATTCTTAAAAAGAGAATGGATTTATAGGTATGGTGTAATGAAAATGGTAACCATGGATGGAGGGGCTGAATTTTCTGAATAATTCCAGGATGTAGTCAAATATATAGGCGCTAAGATATGAATGGAAACACCATATTATCCTGAAGCGGGAGAGATGATCAAGAGAGGGCATCAAGTAACAAAAGATGCGCTGGTTAAGTTATGTGAAAATATTGGTGCGAAGTAAAAGAAGTACTTGCCATTTTTTTTTTGCAGACAGTAGTTCAGTTAAAGGGAAAACTGGGTTTTCACCATATGAACTGATGTTTGGTCAAAGGGCGGTACTACCTATTGATATATAGGCTGTATCTTTTCTAGGATGTGATTGGGATCAAGTGCGCTTGACTGAAAATTTAATTTTAGAAAGGGTAGAACAACTTGAAATGAAAGATGAGTTTGTGGAGAAGGAATATTATAGAGTGATTTAGATCCAGGAAAAATTAGTTAAATATTGGGATGAGTTCTTAGCGCATAGGTTAAGAAATTCATTGAACCCAGGAGATTTGGTTTTGGTTTACAATAGAAGTTTAGAGAGCCAATGGGGTAAAATTTTTACTGATAGATTGAATGGTCCTTATAGGATAAGGAAGCAAATAACTGGAGGGTCTTATTTACTGGAGGAATTTGATGGTACTGAATTGAAACAACGTGTAGCGGCAGATAAGATCAAAATATTCTACCCAAGGGGTGTTCCAGTAGTACAGGATAACCTCCGGAATGAGGGAAAACTATCAGAAAAGCCTTAGGGAAGAGGTTAAACTAAAAGGTTATGTTTAAGGTTTATTTTTCTAAGAGGGCTCACAGGAGGCTTTGACGCAGTTGTGACAGGCGGAGGGAGCTAACTGGAATTAAGAAGGAGTATGGCTGACAAGGCAACTGGCATAAGCACTCAGATGAGGGCATAGAGAAAAATGGAATCTTATATTTTTATTGTTCAAGGGGACATGACAAAAGAGGTAAATGGTTTGAAGGAGATGTGTACCATGTAAATGCAAAAGATGCTGGGAATTTAGCCAATGGGTTAATCAATCAGGAGTGGAATAACAATTTATGGATGGCATGCTCTACAGCTTAATACTTATTTACATCATGTTTTTTGTATTGCAGTAAAGGCGGTAAAAATATTGATTTTTAAAGCTTATTCTAAAATATTTTTAATGAGGTCTATAGTCTTTTAAAGAAAGTAGAGGGAGAAAAGTTGGGGCTCCAAATTTTAAAAGAAAACTAATATTGAATACAGGTGTAAAAGAATAACCCCTTTTCTAGGATGTTAATTTAAAAGTTGTGGTAAAAGATGGAGATTATGTACAGTAATATTGGAGAAAGAAGGCTTATAGGGAAAGTGCTAGTGGATTATTCAGTTTTTCTGTTAAGACTATTAGGATATCCTTTCCATTCTTCAGGAATGACAAAGCCACTAGTATCAGTGGGGAATCCAAGAATAGTTGAAGAACTGATTTCATTCATTAGCTGACCTATCATTTCTATATGGGTATAATGAGCTTTGATCTCACAATAAGAAAAGTCTGGTGCATGATTGAAGGATAGAGACATAGCATTGTATATAAGGCAAAGTTCAGAAAACATTGGCATGGAATAGGAACCCATCCCAAGGAGATGGATTCAGTGAAGCCTACAAGATAGACCAGAAGTTAGTACGGAATGAAAGTGTAAGTGTAATAAAAGGAACTTACTTGCTAATAAGTTATGGGGGCCTACTGATGGCAAGGAGACAACAACAGCATCAGGAGCAGCTGTAGAGGAGCTTGAATGCATAGAAGAATTGGAGCTAGGAGCAGAAGAAGGTGAAGCTCTGGGCTGAATGGATATTTTGCACCTGGAATAAGTGAGATGTGATGAAGATTTGTAAGGGATATCAGTAATGGGGGGAGAATTAGCAACAGTAGCACTAGTAGTGATTATTATAGGAGCGCTTCTGGTGGAACTTGGTGGGAAAAAAATGTAGCCATTAGGCTTAGGGCTATTTTTATTCAGGAAGGTATTACAAGTCTTTTGACATCTAAAACAATTATTTCAGGCAGTTCTAAAAGAGGCATAACTCTGAGGTTTAGAAAAGGTGAAATGGAAATTGCAACATTTGCAAAAAGAGCACACTTGATCCCTGGAAACAGTGCGATATTGAGTCATGATACTAAAATAATTGAAATTTTGATTATTAGATGGGCTATTTATAGGCTAGGAATGGCATTACAGAAAAGGCATCAGCTGCGCAATGTCTAACTTGAGCAATGAATGGTCTCTAATGAAGATGTGAAGGATTTTTTTCATAGAAAAAGGAACCCAAGAGAAGAATGGAATCTGTTGTGGCCAACAAAAATTCATATATTGTAAAGATCTAAAGATTTCAAGGGAACTCATGCGTATATGATGCAGAGGATATATTTGCTGCTATGAGGAATAGCGCTGATCTTAAAGTTTTATTATTGTTTCATCTTTTATAAGCACTAAGTGAAAGGGTATGCAGGAAGGTTTGGAAGAAGGAGGATTTTTTTTTGGCAACTCATCATGTAATTGAAGGGCTTTTACAAGGAACTTAAGATGAGAATATATGATACTTTATTACTTTTACAGACTATGTACAAGTTACAGGAAGTAGGATACAAGAATAAAATAAAACAAGAAGAAGATTTTTTTTAGTAATCCACGTCATTGTAGATTGGGACACAGAAAGCCCAGTCATTAACAGCCTCTTGCATGTGTAGTTGCAAGGTAGTAATAAGCTGTGTACCTTGATTATAATTGGCGTGAGTATAGAAAGGGACGGCCTCAAGAAATTCCTTGATGGCAGTGAACATGTCTTTCATTCAGCGCATGGTTGCGTTGTATGGAGTGCAGGTGATGTTCTCTGAAAATTCCCAGTTTCAAGCTATGGAGAGCTCTCCCTTCTTGTCAAGTGGAGAGGCATTGACAGACCAATAATCTGGGATGATGGAATCTTCAACCGTTTGCATAGTATTCCAGTCAGGAGTTGGCGTAAGAGGTATGTTCCCTGGAATAGTGGAGGCATCCAAGGTGGAATCTTCTTCCAGACCAGGAAGGAATAGAGGGGCTTTTAGAGGAGGAGGTGTCTGAGCGTAAGGAGTGGATGGAAAATCCTACAAAAGAAAAGAAGGATATTAGTGTTAGGTTAGAAGTGGAAAAATAAGAAAAAGGAACTTACAGTATCAATAATTTCTTTTGAGAAGAGTGATCTAGGGTTTGAAGGACACTACTGGGAGTAGGCCCTCAGAAACCAACCTTGACATGTTTGTTGTTAGGAGTAGTAGAAGGTGAAGTCACAAGAATTTTGAAGGACATCTGACTCATCATGTCAGAAGTTGAGGCTTTTAGATCTAAATTGGCAATGGTGGGAGGCCCATTGTAGCTACATTTCTTTTTGTGACTTTTGCGAACATTGCATGACTAGGAAGAAAGAGAAATGGAAGTTAGTGATGATAAGATGAAAGGAAAGGATGAAAAATGAAGGGAAACTTACATTAAAATAAGTGTTGCCACGGCAGGCTCTTGAAAATTGGCAGGGGGATATGCCATTTTCAATGCAGTGGCTGCATATTGTCCTACCCATCAGAGTAGTGACTTGCATCATGGGAGGAGTTACAGGGGTCTGTGTGCTCACAAACTGCCAAATGGTGTCCATGACATTGGCGGTATTCTTGGTATCAATGGTCTTAGATTTCATTTTAATTATTTAGAAGATAAAAGGGTATACAAGAATATTAGAAGGTATAGAAAGTAAGAGAAAAAGATTATGATAATTTATTAAAAATTAGAGATGAAGTTGGAATATAGAGGAAAGAAACTCTGCAAGGCGCAGGATATTTATAGGCTCCTGGGGATAGTTGCAAGTAGAGGGAGGATGTGGTACACGTCTCACAGGTAGTCTACTTTTTGGACCAATTGGATAGTGTATTTCAAAGAATAAAGGGGAAAATGTAGCGCAGAAGATAGCTCTATTATAACTATGTAATTATGTGTCAGGAAAAAAAAGAAAAAAAAAGAAGCACAGAAGAAGTTTTAGGGTCTGTGCGCTTTGATTTTTCAGAAAGATGTGTGGCACAAAGAAAATTTTGTGCTATCAACTTAGGAGTTCCAATGCTAAACATTAAGTATTTGGACTTTCCAATAATTAGGAATTAGGTGTTAAGGAAAGAATTACGGCTCAAGGAAAGCCTCAAGTACATAGTATACTACACATGGCTAGTGTGGTAACTTACAGAAACAGGTACTGTAAAATACAGGCTAACTAGTTAAGTGGATTTTCAAAAATATGGACTTAGCAATGAATCAAGGAGAATGGGGACTCAATCACAAAACTACCCAAGAGTAGAAGAGGAAAGGTTAAGCGCTAAAAGGTGACAACGTGTGATTTAGTGCTGAAACAATGCAAAGGTAAATTTATAAGTGCACATGTGAAACATGAGTAAAACAAGTTAATACTAATATTAGTAGGTTTTGGATATGTTCAGGCTCTGTAGTTGTTACAAACGGTGTATTTAGTTTACTAACAGATTGGTTATTGTTTTACTAATGTTGCACTAGAAATGTCAGCCTAAATATCCTTAGGACTGAGTATTTCTTATGCTTAAAATAAGATAACCTTAAGTAGATTAAGCTTATATCTTAAAAATAAGCTTAAAATAATAATATATATTATTTTATTATATATATATATAATTATTATTCTATTATATAACTTATAATAGTTTAAATAGCTTATCCATGGCCTAATAATATTTATTAAGGTGTTAATGGAGTCATAATATACTTATCTTAAGTGATATGAAGTAATTATTGACATACATAAGCATATATGTATACATAAATATCATATTCAGTGAAATATAAAGTATATTACATATATTTAGGTATATAAGTGGGTTTTAGCCCCTTAATAGCCTATAACCTTTGTTTTTCTGCTTATTTTAGGTCATATGGACGAAATCAGTGGACTCAAAACGCCTACAGAAGCATAGACATCTATATCAGGCGCATACACCCAGTTTGGACAACTAAAATAACTTCCTTGGATGGTTATTCACGGATTTATGGGTTGGAAGGATGTTTCTGGGTTAATGTGGATGCTTGGGGATGTTATTGGGAGCTTGGACATTTTATTTTTTTCCTTTATATGCTTTTAGTTTCATTAAATCTCTTTTTGATTGTTTATTTTACCTGTTTCTTTATGGTATCCGCTTTTATCTGGATTTTCTATTTATGGTATGGATCAGTGTTATTATTAATAGTGATGGAGGGTCCTTAATGGAGGTCTAGGTGTTGAAACTGCTTGAAGTGGACGCCATGGGGAGGTGATGGGCCCTCACAGTGCTGTAATTGCCGGGGATAGCAGTGACATCATCTGGATTGAAGGTCTGTGCACTCCAGTGGATTTGGGTATAAGTAAGGAGGGATTTTGACGGTTATTTATCATCATTAAATTACTACAACTCCAATAAACACTACTATACAATTATTAACCTTTAGAAATATATTATAAAGCCATTATAAAATGATTTTATCTTTATATAAAGCTATAACTATATTTTATTCATCTATTTTCCACCACTAGCACACATTTAAATCCAAGTATTGTGAGTTTTATTTGAGTATAACTATTTTATTAGTCTTCCCCTGATGTTTAATCACTAAATCATTTATCAATAAGTAGTAGGACCATAAATAAATACTATTATATCATACTTATATACTAGACTATACTGACAATTGGGGGTCTTTCCTTATATTTTACTTATTATTTAGTATAAGCCTTAGGACGTGATTTTTACCTTAGTACAGCTCAAATAAAACCAAATATTTGGGTCTGCTGCATATTAGTGGGTCATCATAACTCATTGATTGCGGAAAAGAACCCTTAATATAATTGTACTAATTTTTTATCATAAAAATTAGATATTTACAGTAGTAACTGTACCCAATATAAACCCAATTTCACTTGGTATTTGGACACCAATATAACACCCAATTAAATTGGTATTTGGTTAAAGCTTGTTAAGCTAATTATTCACCCTTATAGTGGTCTAGTTGAACTTATTTATTATATTTTTAACAGATTTTTTCGATTTTTTCTTACATTTTATTTAAATAAATAAAGATATAAATTCAGGGTAAGCTCCATTGCTTTTTTATTAGTAATATAATTGCTAATATCTTTTTTCTACTAATTCAATAGAGTTTTTTCCTTTTGTAGACGTAAAATATTGTCATTCTTAACAATATGAGTGCTCCCCAGGACAGTGTAAGTGAAAAGCCTGCTTATAATACCAGGTCTAAAGCCAACAAAAACTTTCCAGGACATCACCATGGAGGGCCAACAGTACCCCCAGCCAGAAAGCATGAGTATAGAGGAAAAGGACGCCCTCTTAAAAAAGATAACTATAAAAAAGACGTCTCCTCCTCTTCAGGATCAACTGTCCCACATGGCCAAACAAGTTCTGAAGTTGGAGGAATCAAAATCTCTCATGTTCAAAGAAGTAGAGCAGTTGCAAAACAATTGCAAGGTAGGGTTTCAGCAGATGAATCAGGCATTGGCAGAGTTAAAGGGAGGCCAGCCAAGTCAGTCAAATCAGCTACCCCCTTTCCAAGGAGGGTCAATTCACTCCCAGGAGAAAATCTTGGTAGACAAATGGAAATGGGACTGGTTTCACCAACAGTGGACAAGCCACAGTTGCAACAGGGATCCACCCCCTCATCTGACTTCCTCAGCTCACCCTTAGAAAGGAAAAAAGCACCAAAAATCAGGACTGGAAACCATCCCTTGGTAAGTAGATTACCCTCTCAGATTGAACTCAATACTGATAATTACAATATAGGTAATTCTATTGATGTTAAATCTGTGCAAAAAATAGAGGAGGATTTAAGAAATTTAGGTTTTAGAGTAGATACACCTGACTTGTCTTTTGTCCACAATAACAGTACTATTTACAATGATAATACAGTTAACCCTCAGTTGCAACCACCTACTAGTGAGATGAAAAGTTCACAGGAGAGTGAGAGAATTGAAAAGGAATACATGGAATATTTTAACAATAATCCAACTGTCCATAGAATTGTTTCAGCATTGTGGAATAGAATGACTGATTGTGAGGAACAGACACTTAAGCTCACTAGTGATACAATTTCATCCTTGACATTAAACATTTCTCAATTAGAAACACGTAACAAAGAATTAGAGAAAGAACATTTGTCTCTAACTCTTAAATATGATTCATTAAGTAATAAATATAATGACCTTTCAAACAAATTTTGTGAGTTAGAAAGATTATATGAAACACATTTATTAAAAACTGAATCAAGAACAAAGTTATCTTTTGCCCAGACAAATCAAAGTGTCTCTGAGTTGCTACAAAGATTAACCAAAGTTAAGATTGAAACTGCCAATCTACTAATGAACCAGGATAATCATAAGTATAATCAATATAATAATAATCCTTTCATTGGCAAAAGTGAATCTCATTCCTTCCCTGTACTACCACAATTAAAACCATCTGGTGGTAGTGTCAAATCTGAAAATGTAAGTCACAAATCCGTGCAGGAAAAAATACAAGACCATTTATCAAAAGTAAATGAGTTGTTGAATTTACCTAAGATTAGTGAGATAAAATCCAATCAGAAAAACTGGCCTAAGATAGATCAGTACCCAACTTATGATGGGGAAGCCAGCTCTGATTGGCAACATTTTATTCAAAGAATTGACAACTTGAAATTCTCATATAAGTTACCAGATGAAGAGATAACATCAAAATTAATTTCTTTATTTAAGGATGTTGCTTTATTATGGTTTGAAGCTGTCTTAAGTGAGGGTAGAGACTACTCTTGGGCTGAATGGAAACAACTTTTTGAAAAACAATTTGGAGGTTATAAATTCAGGCTTACTCAGCAGAGACTTTATGAGAAAACTAGGTATAATCTGTTGAATGGTGACAAACCTATGGTATTTTTAATGAATTTAAACAAAATATTAATAGCCATTGAGCCTCATATGGATTTTAACTTAGAAAAAGATAAGATAATATATAAATTACCTATATCTGTCAGAGACATTGTTGTAGCCAGAACATTAAATGTTACTGAATATTCTGACTTTATTAATATTTGCAATGAAATATTATTAAACCATAAGTATGAATCAAGGTATTCCACTTATAAACAAAATGTTGAACCTGTAAAAACTCAGAATTCAAAAACACTTCAGGAGAAGCAGAAAAAACCTACTTCACCTGTAGTACCTAAGAAGTATGAAACAAATACTTGTTATAAGTGTAACAAACCTTGGGTCAAAGGTCACAAATGTGAGAAAAACATAAATATTGTTGAAAATCAACGTGAATCTGAAACTGAAACTGAAAAAAGTAAAGAATCAAGTGATTATGACAGAAATATCTCATATAGTGATGAAAATGAAGTCTCTATGTTGGAAGATGATTTGTCCATCTTTGAAAATCCAATATTAAATATGGACTCAAGTGAATCTTTAATGAATTTTTTAGGATGCTGAAATCATTAAGTATAAACAAGCTGATAACTTTAGAATGACACCTAAAAGTAAAGAATCAAGTGATTATGACAGAAATATCTCATATAGTGATGAAAATGAAGTCTGTATGTTGGAAGATGATTTGTCCATCTTTGAAAATCCAATATTAAATATGGACTCAAGTGAATCTTTAATGAATTTTGAGGATGCTGAAATCATTAAGTATATACAAGCTGATAACTATAGAATGACACCTATCACGGTTCCTGCTATCATTTCTGGTGAAAATGTTAATATAGTACTGGACACAGGAGCTGCTGGTTCTGTTGTTTCCACTAATACATTACAGGAAATTGATAGTGAATATAAGTTTAAGCTTGAACCACTTCAGAATAAAAATTGGAGAGGTTTTGGATCAGTGCTACACCCCATTGGTAAATACAAAGCTGCTGTTTTCTTTAAACATCAACATGGTTATGTAAGAGTAACTTGTGACTTTGTAGTAATGGATAATACTAACTGTAGTAACTGTTTTATCATTGGAAATGATATTCTGAATAAATTTGGTGTAAAATTAAACCCTGCTAATAACAATTTTACAATTGGCATGAATGGTAAGAGGAAATTTAAAATAAATTCTTTTAACACAGTCTTACACATTGAGTCAGTAACAAATTCCCCGTCTAAAGGAAGAGAATCAAATGAGATGGAACTTCTGGAAACAGAAATTTCAAAAGCATCATTTGGCACTCAGATAAGTAAAACTGATAAAGACAATATTTTGGAATTAATTAAAGCTTTTCCAATGGCTTTTGCACATGGTACAAATAAACTTGGCCTTGTAAAAGATCATGAAATGAAGATTAGTTTAACCTGTGATATGGATAATATTCCTGCTAGTCTTAAAAAGAAACCATACCCTGCTTCACCAATGAAGAGGAAAGACAGAGGATAATATTAAGATGTTATTAAAAATGAACATTCTTGAGAAGGTTGAAACTACACCAAAATATTGTGTAATATCACCAGTGCTAATTTCTTATGAACAAGATAAAGCAAGACTGTGCAGTGATTATAGAGCATTAAATACATTTACAGTAGATGATATTTATCCCCTGCCAAGGATTGCCTCTATACATGCTACCCTTAAATATGCTAAATATATAAGTTGCCTAGATGGAAATAAAGGGTACCATAAAATTCCTGTTGAAAAGAATTCACAGAACTTTTTGTTGATAACAACACACATGGGAATTTATAAGTATGTCAGGATGCCATTTGGACCAAAAAATGCTCCATCAGTATTTCAGAAGTTAATGGATATAACATTCCATAATGAAATGATTGAAGGATGGTTAATGGTATACATTGATGACATCATAGTGTTCTCTAAAACTTTTGATGAACACCTAATCCATTTAAGGAAAGTATTACAGAAAATGGATAAAATAAAAATGACCCTTGCATTGAAAAAATGTAAATTTGGGTTTGAATCTTTAAAAGTGCTTGCTCATATTGTATCTGGCTTAAAAATATGTGTAGACCAAAATAAAGTGGCTGCAATAAATAATATTGGCATTCCTCAAAATGTAAAGGATGTAAAATCTTTTCTTGGAATGTGTGGTTATTATAGACAATATATAAAAAACTACTAATCAATTGCTGCACCACTGACCACACTGATAAAGAAATCAGAAGCTTTCATTTGGAATAATGAAAGACAACAAGCTTTTGATAAGTTGAAAGAATGTTTAATGACAGCTCCTATCTTGGGTTTACCAGATTTCAAATTACCTTTTGTATTATATACAGATGCAAGTTTTATTGGACTGGGTGCTGCTCTGCATCAAAAACAACTTATTGAAGGTAAAATGTCAGTACAGTCTAGTATATAAGTATGATATAATAGTGTTATTTTATGGTCCTACTACTTATTGATTAATGATTTAGTGATTAAACCTCAGGGGAAGACTAATAGAATAGTTATACTCAAATAAAACTCACAATACTTGGATTTAAATGCGTGCTAGTGGTGAAAAATAGAAGAATAAAATCTAGTTATAGCTTATATAAAGATAATATCAATTTATAAGGGCTTTATAATATATTTCTGAATGCTAATAATTGTATTGTAGTGTTTTTTTTAAGTGTAGTAATTGAATGATGATAATAAACCGTCAAAATCCCTCCTTACTTATACCCAAATCCACTGGAGTGCACAGACCTTCAATCCAGATGATGTCACTGCTATTCCCGGCAATTACAGCACTGTGAGGGCCCATCACCTCCCCATGGCGTCCACTTCAAGAAGTTTTAACACCCAGACCTCCAGTAAGGACCCTCCATCACTATTAATAATAACACAGAGTCATACCATAAATAGAAAACCCAGATAAAAGCGGATACCATAAAGAAACAGGTAAAATAAATGATCAAAAAGAGATTTAATGAAACTAAAAGCATATAAAGGAAACGAATAAAATGTCCAAGCCCCCAATAACATCCCCAAGCATCCACATTAACCCAGAAACATCCTTCCAACCCATAAATCCGTGAATAACCATCCAAGGAAGTAATTTTAGTTGTCCAAACTGGGTATATGCGCCTGATATAGGTGTCTATGCTTCTGTAGGCGTTGTGAGTCCACTTATTTCGTCCATATGACCTAAAATAAGCAGAAAAACAAAGGTTATAAGCTATTAAGGGGCTAAAACCCACTTATATACCTAAATATACATAATATACTGCATATTTCACTGAATATGAGATTTATGTATACATATATGCTTATGTATGTCAATAATTACTTCATATCACTTAAGATAAGTATATTCTTGACTCCATTAACACCTTAATAAATATTTTCAGGCCATGGATAAGCTAATTAAACTATTATAAGTTATATAATAGAATAATAATAATATATATATATAATAAAATAATATATATTATTATTTTAACCTTATTTTTAAGATATAAGCTTAATCTACTTAAGGTTATCTTATTTAAAGCATAAGAAATACTCAGTCCTAAGGAAATTTAGGCTGACACTCCCTCACCCCAAAAAAAACAATAAAAGAAATGTTAAGACATTTTAAATAAACTTAAGGAGTGAAATAATAAAATAAAAAAATAATTTTTATAATACATATACTGAATGAACAGTATTATTTAGATTTAAATTTTTTCAAGAGATTTTTAAGATCAGAGATTTCATTTTCTGGAATCCACTGGTCATATTCACTTGATTTATTTTTAAATCTTAATAGATACTCAACTCCCTTTTCTTTAGTAAGGTGTCTCTTTTTAAGTATCTTTTCAATTTCTGCCTTTTCAACTATTTCCTCAGGTTGCTGTTTATGCCTTCCTGATCTTCTTTGAAATAGAGCAGTATCATTAGAATGGTATGGTTTTATAAGAGAAATAGGAAATACTGGATGTTTTCTATCATATGGTGCGTATAGAATAACCTCAACAGCATTATTACCAACCATCTTTTTAACTACAAATGGTCCAATGAATGGATCCTTCAATTTAACATTACCATTTAAATTGAAATGTAGCGTTGAAATAAGGACTTCATCACCCTCTTTGAACATTTGTTCTTTATGGGCTTTATCCCATCTTTTCTTTTCATACTCAAAAGCCTTATTTATACATTCTTGAGCATGTTTTCTGCATAATTCCTGCATCTGAAGAAAAGATTTAGTACCTGGATTGATATCTAATCTAGGTAACTTATTAAGAGTTTTGGCAGTGGTATTAGGTACATAACCCAACCATAACTCAAATGGCTTGGTGCCAGTGACAGAATGTACTGTACTATTATAGGCAAATTCTAAACCTGGGATAAGGGTTACGCAATCATGCGTGAATTTTTCATTGTCTTTAAAATTAAGACCAAAAGCACAGTATCTTCTTATCATATCTTCTAAGGTTTGTATCATTCTTTCTGCTAGCCCATCAGTTAGTGGATGATGTGCTGTAGAAAGTTTTAATTGACACCCTGAAACATCCATAAGTGATGTCCAGAAATCAGAAGTAAATTTAGGATCTCTGTCAGAAACTATTGCTTTGGGGAAACCTGCTGTATTTAACATTTGTGTCCACCATAAAAAAGCTAAGTCCTTTGCAGAAACCTCTTTGTGGGTAGGAATAAATTTACACATCTTTGTAAATCTATCTACAGTTACCCAGCAGGAGTTATAACTCTTATGCCCTGCTATTGGCAAACCTGTTACAAAGTCCATGTTAATGATTTCCCATGGAGCTTTTGGTTGCTCAATTTTTTGTAATAAACCAGCTCTTTTTCCTGTTAATCTTTTAGATTTTTGACAAGAATCACACGTTTCAACATATTTCTGAACATCCTCAGACATGTTAATCCACCAAGCTGTGTTTTTTACCCTGGTTAATGTTTTATGGTAGTCAAAATGACCTGCTAATATTTCATCATGACATATACTTAACATTAACTCCTTCATTGAAGGGGGAATTACAATTACATTACTTAATTTTTTCCTGTAATATATAAAACCATCCTCAATGGAAAATTTTCCTTTTTCTAATGCCTCTTTATACTTAATTGGTAATGTTTTTTTTAAAACATTAATTGAAGCATTAGATGGATCATTTAATATTGTAGTTAATTTACTTAAGTCAGGATCTGAATTTTAATTATCAAGAATTGATTGCATAAATTCATCCTCAAGATCTACAATATAAATGCCATAAATGTTAATAATCTCTGACTCAGGAACATAAGCAGGATTATCATCATTATTAGGAAGAGGTACTCTAGATAACAGATCTACATTAGAGTGCAAGGTTCCTGCTCTATGTGTAATAGTCATCCGTCCTCTGTATTCTTGTACAGCTAATTGCCATTTAAACATGTGTCTATTAGGAGTTTTCATGTTTAAGAGTGACTTAACTGCACTACAGTCAGTGATTAACTCAAATTTTTGGTCCTCAAGGTAGTAATGTAGCTTTTCAAGAGCCCATACTACTGCCAAACATTCAAGTTGAGTAGCACCATATTTCAATTCACCACTTCTCAGAGTACGTGAAATATAGCAGATTACTACTTCTGACATTTTAACTTCAATAAGTTGTTTTTGATGTAAAGCAGCACCTAGTCCAATAAAACTTGCATCTGTATATAATACAAAAGGTAATTGGAAATCTGGTAATCCCAAGATAGGAGCTTTCATTAAACATTCTTTCAACTTATTCAAAGCTTGTTGTCTTTCATTATTCCAAATGAAAGCTTCTGATTTCTTTATCAGTGTGGTCAGTGGTGCAGCAATTGATTGGTAGTTTTTTATATATTGTCTATAATAACCACACATTCCAAGAAAAGACTGCACATCCTTCACATTTTGAGGAATGCCAATATTTATTATTGCAGCCACTTTTTTTTGGTCTACACATATTTGTAAGCCAGATACTATATGACCAAGCACTTTTAAAGATTCAAACCCAAATTTACATTTTTTCAATGCAAGGGTCATTTTTATTTTATCCATTTTCTGTAATACTTTCCTTAAATGGATTAAGTGTTCATCAAAAGTTTTAGAGAACACTATGATGTCATCAATGTTCACCATTAACCATCCTTCAATCATTTCATTATGGAATGTTATATCCATTAACTTCTGAAATACTGATGGAGAATTTTTTGGTCCAAATGGCATCCTGACATATAAATTCCCATGTGTGTTGTTATCAACAAAAAGTTCTGTGAATTCTTTTCAACAGGAATTTGATGGTATCCTTTATTTCCATCTAGGCAACTTATATATTTAGCACCTTTAAGGGTAGCATGTATAGAGGCAATCCTTGGCAAGGGATAAATATCATCTACTGTAAATGTATTTAATGCTCTATAATCACCGCACAGTCTTGCTTTATCTTGTTCATAAGAAATTAGCACTGGTGATATTACACAATATTTTGGTGTAGTTTCAACCTTCTCAAGAATGTTCATTCTTAATAACATCTTAATATTATCCTCTATGTCTTTCCTCTTCATTGGTGAAGCAGGGTATGGTTTCTTTTTAAGACTAGCAGGAATATTATCCATATCACAGGTTAAACTAATCTTCATTTCATGATCTTTTACAAGGCCAAGTTCATTTGTACCATGTGCAAAAGCCATTGGAAAAGCTTTAATTAATTCCAAAATATTATCTTTCTCAGTTTCACTTATCTGAGTGCCAAATGATGCTTTTGAAATTTCTGTTTCCAGAAGTTCCATCTCATTGGATTCTCTTCCTTTAGACGGGGAATTTGTTACTGACTCAATGTGTAAGACTGTGTTAAAAGAATTTATTTTAAATTTCCTTTTACCATTCATGCCAGTTGTAAAATTGTTATTAGCAGGGTCTAATTTTACACCAAATTTAGTCAGAATATCATTTCCAATGATAAAACAGTTACTACAATTAGTATTATCTATTACTACAAAGTCACAAGTTACCCTTACATAACCATGTTGGTGTTTAAAGAAAACAGCAGCTTTGTATTTACCAATGGGGTGTAGCACTGATCCAAAACCTCTCCAATTTTTATTCTGAAGTGGTTAAAGCTTAAACTTATATTCACTAACAATTTTCTGTAATGTATTAGTGGAAACAACTGAACCAGCAGCTCCTGTGTCCAATACTATATTAACATTTTCACCAGAAATGATAGCTGGAACCGTGATAGGTGTCATTCTAAAGTTATCAGCTTGTATATCCTTAATGATTTCAGCATCCTCAAAATTCATTAAAGATTCATTTGAGTCCATATTTAATATTGGATTTTCAAAGATGGACAAATCATCTTCCAACATAGAGACTTCATTTTCATCACTATATGAGATATTGCTGTCATAATCACTTGATTCTTTACTTTTTTCAGTTTCAGTTTCAGATTCACGTTGATTTTCAACAATATTTATGTTTTTCTAACATTTGTGACCTTTAACCCAAGGTTTGTTACACTTATAACAAGTATTTGTTTCATACTTTTTAGGTACTACAGGTGCAGTAGGTTTTTTCTGCTTCTCCTGAAGTGTTTTTTAATTCCGAGTTATTACAGGTTCAACATTTTGCTTATAAGTGGAATACCTTGATTCATACTTATGGTTTAATAATATTTCATTGCAAATATTAATAAAGTCAGAATATTCAGTAACATTTAATGTTCTAGCTACAACAATGTCTCTGCCAGATATAGGTAATTTGTATACTATCTTATCTTTCCATAAGTTAAAATTCATATGAGGCTCAATGGCTTTTAATATTTTGTTTAAATTCATTAAAAATACCATAGGTTTGTCACCATTCAACAGATTATACCTACTTTTCTCATAAAGTCTCTGCTGAGTAAGCCTGAATTTAGAACCTCCAAATTGTTTTTCAATAAGTTGTTTCCATTCAGCCCAAGAGTAGTCTCTACCCTCTCTTAAGACAGCTTAAAACCATAATAAAGCAACATCTTTAAATAAAGAAATTAATTTTGATGTTATCTCTTCATCTGGTAACTTATATGAGAATTTCAAGTTGTCAATTCTTTGAATAAAATGTTGCCAATCAGAGCTGGCTTCCCCATCATAAGTTGGGTACTGATCTATCTTAGGCCAGTTCTTCTGATGGGATTTTATCTCACTAATCTTAGGTAAATTCAACAACTCATTCACTTTTGATAAATGGTCTTGTATTTCTTCCTGCACAGACTTGTGACTTACATTTTCAGATTTGACACTACCACCAGATGGTTTTAATTGTGGTGGTACAAGGAAGGAATAAGATTCACTTTTGCCAATGAAAGGATTATCATTATATTGAGTATACTTATGATTATCCTGGTTAATCAGTAGATTGGCTGTTTCAATCTCAACTTTAGTTAATCTTTGTAGCAACTCAGAGACACTTTGATTTGTCTGGGCAAAAGATAACTTTGTTCTTGATTCAGTCTTTAATAAATGTGTTTCATATAATTTTTCTAACTCACAAAATTTGTTTGAAAGGTCATTATATTTATTACTCAATGAATCATATTTAAGAGTTAGAGACAAATGTTCTTTCTCTAATTCTTTATTACGTGTTGCTAATTGAGAAATTTTCAATGTCAAGGATGAAATTGTATCACTAGTGAGCTTAACTGTCTGTTCCTCACAATCAGTCATTCTATTCCACAATGCTGAAACAATTCTATGGACAGTTGGATTATTGTTAAATATTCCATGTCCTCCTTTTCAATTCTCTCACTCTCCTGTGAACTTCTCATCTCACTAGTAGGTGGTTGAAACTGAGGATTAACTGTATTATCATTGTAAATAGTACTGTTATTATGGACAAAAGACAAGTCAGGTGTATCTACTCTAAAACCTAAATTTCTTAAATCCTCCTCTATTTTTTGTACAGATTTAACATCAATAGAATTACCTATATTGTAATTATCAGTATTATGTCTAATCTGAGAGGGTAAGTTAATTACCAAGGGATGGTTTCCAGTCCTGATTTTTGGTGCTTTTTTCCCTTGTAAGGGTGAGCTGAGGAAGTCAGATGAGGGGGTGGATCCCTGTTGCAACTGTGGCTTGTCCACTGTTGGTGAAACCAGTCCCATTTCCATTTGTCTACCATGATTTTCTCCTGGGAGTGAGTGGGCCCTACTTGGGTAGGGGGTTGCTGATTTGATTGACTGGTCTGGCCTCCCTTTAATTCTGCCATCGCCTGATTCATCTGCTGAAACCCTACCTTGCAATTGTTTTGCAACTGCTCTACTTCTTTGAACATGAGAGATTTTGATTCCTCCAACTTCAGAACCTGTTTGGCCAGGTGGGACAGTTGATCCTGAAGAGGAGGAGACGTCTTTTTGATAGTTATCTTTTTTAAGAGGGCGTCCTTTTCCTCTATACTCATGCTTTTTGGATGGGGGTACTGTTTACGCTCCATGGTGATGTCCTGGAAATTTTTTGTTAGCTTTAGACCTGGTATGATAAGCAGGCTGTTCACTTACACTATGCTTGGGAGCACTCATATTGTTCAGAATGACAATATTTTACGTCTACAAAAGGAAAAATCTCTATGGAATTAGTAGACAAAAGATATTAGCAATTATATTACTAATAAAAAAGCAATGGAGCTTACCCTGAATTTATATCTTTATTTATTTAAATAAAATGTAAGAAAAATTCGAAAAAATCTGTTAAAAATATAATAATAAGTTTAACTAGACCTCTATAAGGGTGAATAATTAGCTTACCAAGCTTTAGCCAAATACCAATTTAATTGGGTGTTATATTGGTGTCCAAATACCAAGTGAAATTAGGTTTATATTGGGTACAGTTACTACTGTAAATATCTAATTTTTATGATAAAAAATTAGTACATTTATTATAAGGGTCCTTTTCCGCAATCAATGAGTTATGATGACCCACTAATATGCAGCAGACCCAAATATTTGGTTAATTTTGAGTTGTACTAAGGTAAAAATCACGTCCCAAGGCTTATACTAAATAATAAGTAAAATATAAGGAAAGACCCCCAATTGTCAGTACAGTCTAGTATATAAGTATGATATAATAGTGTTATTTTGTGGTCCTACTACTTATTGATTAATGATTTAGTGATTAAACCTCAGGGGAAGACTAATAGAATAGTTATACTCAAATAAAACTCAAAATACTTGGATTTAAATGCGTGCTAGTGGTGGAAAATAGAAGAATAAAATATAGTTATAGCTTATATAAAGATAATATCAATTTATAATGGCTTTATAATATATTTCTGAATGCTAATAATTGTATTGTAGTGTTTGTTTGAAGTGTAGTAATTGAATGATGATAATAAACCGTCAAAATCCCTCCTTACTTATACCCAAATCCACTGGAGTGCACAGACCTTCAATCCAGATGATGTCACTGCTATCCTTGGAAATTACAGCACTGTGAGGGGCCATCACCTCCCCATGGCGTCCACTTCAAGAAGTTTCAACACCCAGACCTCCAGTAAGGACCCTCCATCACTATTAATAATAACACAGAGTCATACCATAAATAGAAAACCCAGATAAAAGCGGATACCATAAAGAAACAGGTAAAATAAATGATCAAAAAGAGATTTAATGAAACTAAAAGCATATAAAGGAAACGAATAAAATTTCCAAGCCCCCAATAACATCCCCAAGCATCCACATTAACCCAGAAACATCCTTCTAACCCATAAATCCGTGAATAACCATCCAAGGAAGTAATTTTAGTTGTCCAAACTGGGTGTATGCGCCTGATATAGGTGTCTATGCTTCTGTAGGCGTTGTGAGTCCACTTATTTCGTCCATATGACCTAAAATAAGCAGAAAAACAAAGGTTATAGGCTATTAAGGGGCTAAAACCCACTTATATACCTAAATATACATAATATACTGCATATTTCATTGAATATGAGATTTATGTATACATATAAGCTTATGTATGTCAATAATTACTTCATATCACTTAAGATAAGTATATTATGACTCTATTAACACCTTAATAAGTATTATTAGGCCATGGATAAGCTATTTAAACTATTATAAATTATATAATAGAATAATAATTATATATATATATAATAAAATAATATATATTATTATTTTAACCTTATTTTTAAGATATAAGCTTAATCTAGTTAAGGTTATCTTATTTTAAGCATAAGAAATACTCAGTCCTAAGGATATTTAGGCTGACATAAAATGTCAGAAGTAGTAATCTGCTATATTTCACGTACTCTAAGAAGTGGTGAATTGAAATATGGTGCTACTCAACTTGAAGGTTTGGCAGTAGTATGGGCTCTTGAAAAGCTACATTATTACTTTGAAGACCAAAAATTTGAGTTAATAACTGACTGTAGTGCAGTTAAGTCACTCTTAAACATGAAAACTCCTAATAGACACATGTTTAGATGGCAATTAGCTGTACAAGAATACATAGGACGGATGACTATTACACATAGAGTAGGAACCTTGCACTCTAATGTAGATCTGTTATCTAGAGTACCTCTTCCTAATAATGATGATAATCCTGCTTATGTCCTTGAGTCAGAGATTATTAACATTTATGGCATTTATATTGTAGATCTTGAGGATGAATTTATGCAATCAATTCTTGATAATTATAATTCAGATCCTGAGTTGAGTAAATTAACTACAATATTAAATGATCCATCTAATGCTTCAATGAATGTTTTAATAAAAACATTACCAATTAAGTATAAAGAGGCATTAGAAAAAGGAAAATTTTCCATTGAGGATGTTTTTATATATTACAGGAAAAAATTAAGTAATGTAATTGTAATTCCCCCTTCAATGAAGGAGTTAATGTTAGGTATATGTCATGATGATATATTAGCAGGTCATTTTGACTACCATAAAACATTAACCAGAGTAAAAAACACAGCTTGGTGGATTAACATGTCTGAGGATGTTCAGAAATATGTTGAAACATGTTATTCTTGTCAAAAATCTAAGAGATTAACAGGAAAAAGAGCTGGTTTATTACAACAAATTGAGCAACCAAAAGCTCCATGGGAAATCATTAACATGGACTTTGTAACAGGTTTGCCAATAGCAGGGCATAAGAGTTATAACTCCTTCTGGGTAATTGTAAATAGATTAAAAAAGATGTGTAAGTTTATTGCTACCAACAAAGAGGTTTCTGCAAAGGACTTAGCTTTTTTACGGTGGACACAAATGTTAAATACAGCAGTTTTCCCCAAAGCAATAGTTTCTGACAGAGATCCTAAATTTACTTCTGATTTCTGGACATCACTTATGGATGTTTCAGGGTGTCAATTAAAACTTTCTACAGCACATCATCCACTAACTGATGGGCTAGCAGGAAGAATGATACAAACCTTAGAAGATATGATAAGAAGATACTGTGCTTTTGGTCTTAATTTTAAAGACAATGAAAAATTCACGCATGATTGCGTAACCCTTATCCCAGGTTTAGAATTTGCCTATAATAGTACAGTACATTCTGTCACTGGCACCAAGCCATTTGAGTTATGGTTGGGTTATGTACCTAATACCACTGCCAAAACTCTTAATAAGTTACCTAGATTAGATATCAATCCAGGTACTAAATCTTTTCTTCAGATGCAGGAATTATGCAGAAAACATGCTCAAGAATGTATAAATAAGGCTTTTGAGTATGAAAAGAAAAGATGGGATAAAGCCCATAAAGAACAAATGTTCAAAGAGGGTGATGAAGTCCTTATTTCAACGCTACATTTCAATTTAAATGGTAATGTTAAATTGAAGGATCCATTCATTGGACCATTTGTAGTTAAAAAGATGGTTGGTAATAATGCTGTTGAGGTTATTCTATACGCACCATATGATAGAAAACATCCAGTATTTCCTATTTCTCTTATAAAACCATACCATTCTAATGATACTGCTCTATTTCAAAGAAGATCAGGAAGGCATAAACAGCAACCTGAGGAAATAGTTGAAAAGGCAGAAATTGAAAAGATACTTAAAAAGAGACACCTTACTAAAGAAAAGGGAGTTGAGTATCTATTAAGATTTAAAAATAAATCAAGTGAATATGACCAGTGGATTCCAGAAAATGAAATCTCTGATCTTAAAAATCTCTTGAAAAAATTTAAATCTAAATAATACTGTTCATTCAGTATATGTATTATAAAAATTATTTTTTATTTTTATTATTTCACTCCTTAGTATAATTAAAATGTCTTAACATTTTTTTATTGTTTTTTTGGGGTGAGGGAGTGTCAGCCTAAATATTCTTAGGACTGAGTATTTCTTATGCTTAAAATAAGATAACCTTAAGTAGATTAAGCTTATATCTTAAAAATAAGGTTAAAATAATAATATATATTATTTTATTATATATATATATAATTATTATTCTATTATATAACTTATAATAGTTTAAATAGCTTATCCATGGCCTAAAAATATTTATTAAGGAGTTAATGGAGTCATAATATACTTATCTTAAGTGATATGAAGTAATTATTGACATACATAAGCATATATGTATACATAAATCTCATATTCAGTGAAATATGCAGTATATTATGTATATTTAGGTATATAAGTGGGTTTTAGCCCCTTAATAGCCTATAACCTTTGTTTTTCTACTTATTTTAGGTCATATGGACGAAATCAGTGGACTCACAACGCCTACAGAAGCATAGACACCTATATCAGGCGCATACACCCAGTTTGGACAACTAAAATTACTTCCTTGGATGGTTATTCACGGATTTATGGGTTGGAAGGATGTTTCTGGGTTAATGTGGATGCTTGGGGATGTTATTGGGGGCTTGGACATTTTATTTGTTTCCTTTATATGCTTTTAGTTTCATTAAATCTCTTTTTGATCATTTATTTTACCTGTTTCTTTATGGTATCCACTTTTATCTGGGTTTTATATTTATGGTATGACTCTGTGTTATTATTAATAGTGATAGAGGGTCCTTACTGGAGGTCTGGGTGTTGAAACTGCTTGAAGTGGACGCCATGGGGAGGTGATGGGCCCTCACAGTGCTGTAATTGCCGGGGATAGCAGTGACATCATCTGGATTGAAGGTCTGTGCACTCCAGTGGATTTGGGTATAAGTAAAGAGGGATTTTGATGGTTATTTATCATCATTCAATTACTAAAACTTTAATAAACACTACTATACAATTATTAACATTTAGAAATATATTATAAAGCCATTATAAATTGATTTTATCTTTATATAAAGCTATAACTATATTTTATTCATCTATTTTCCACCACTAGCACGCATTTAAATCCAAGTATTGTGAGTTTTATTTGAGTATAACCATTTTATTAGTCTTCCCCTGAGGTTTAATCACTAAATCATTTATCAATAAGTAGTAGGACCATAAATAAATACTATTATATCATACTTATATACTAGACTATACTGACAAGAAACAGCGCTGGATATTTACTAGGGAAGCATGTCAGGAGCACTGAAAAAGCATAAGAAGGAAAGAGCTATTGAATAGAAAAAGAGAAATAAGCTAGGTAGATGAAAATTATTCCAATTCAGCCCTTAGATTAAAATATTAGAGCTTCATATTATATAATTTAAAAATATATTGTGATATATATAGTGATTTGTTCCTTTTGTGATTATTCTGATAACAGTATGAGATTGAATTTTTCTGCAAAAAAGTATTTAAAAAGCTAATTAGAGATATTCTGAGTCTTTAGAGTTTGTGCGTCTGTGTGTGTATTTCATATAGTATAGTGAAAAAGCACAACATAGAGGGAATATAGATTCAGTAGGATAAAATATTATTAGAGTTATTTTGTTGCTATAATAAGGCATCTTCAAAGAGAGCGCTTCAAGAGGAAGTAGCTGTGGATATTGGAACTTATTAAGAATAGAAATATCCAGATAGTAATATTTGTTTTTCCTTATCTCCTAAGTCATCTTTCAACTTACAAACTATCTAGTCAGATATTAGGGTTACACATTATTGCGCAGTCTTTAAAAATAAGAGTGGAAGGCGCTTCTTTTTAGAAATAGAAAAGAAGAACCAACCCATCTCGCATTGTGTCTACTGCTCAGTATATAAGAATTCTCTAAACTGTAAAATTAACCCTTTGTTTAACCACTTTTAATACTTAATTTATTTAATATAACCATTTAAAAATTAGATTTGCCTTTCCAATTTAAACAATAATTCTCCAAAATATCCATATTTAATGAACTTAAGTGTCATACTAAACTTTTTACTGCCACAAGGGACTGCAAAAATTAATTGGTAGTGTGGAGGGGAAGTAGCTTTATCATCTGTAATTTTTCTAGATTTTTTATTTAAGTTTTAAGGTTCTTATTGTGTCTGAAAGTCTGTATGGGCTATGGAATACTTCAGAAAAGCACTTTACAAACTAAAAGATACTCCAGACAAGCTTCAGAATGATACACACCACAAAATATAGGGGGGGACTTGCTAGCAAGTCCGCAACCTTGAATTCTAATTCATATCTTTTTAAGCCCACATTGAATTAGTGATGAAACCACCAAGAAAAAATATTGACATTCTGGTGAACTCAATATGAATACAACTTGAAAGTATAATGAAGCATAGGTAATAATACTTTGAACAAATCTTGAGATATCAAGAATGAGATTTTTTTATAGAAATTTTAATACAGTCACCACACATTATGGGGGGCAGACTTGCTAGCAAGTCTGCAACCTTGGACCCAAACTCACCCCAGATTTAACAAACATTGAGCTATTGAAAAAGGAAACATACAATCAGGGATGAACAACACTCAGAAGAACAGTTTTAGGTGGGTGTTCAAGTGGAGTTCATTATGGGTTTAATATGAGTTCAGTCTGAGTTACATCTGAGTTCCATCTGAGTTCAGGTTGGCGACTTAATAGCAAGTCCACCCCCTATATTGCATAGTGAGTGCAGACCAAACCCAAATTATTCTGAAAAATACATATCTTTATCTATTTTAGCAGTTTATTTGCAATTTTAAAAAAAAAGAACACCAATGTATAGATCCAGAAAGATCCATATGACAAAATTATATAAGTTTCTTTGGCCAGAAATAAATGGAGAAACTATAATTTGAAATATTTCAATTTGTTCTTGAAAGATTATTTTGTGAATTTTTATTATTTATTTTATTATTTTTAAGAATTGAAAAAATTATATACTTATTTTATGACTAGATAATATTGAATATTATAAATCATTAAAATATCTAAAGAAGGTGCAAAAATCTTAAAAATGATGTTACAAAGATTGTACTTAGACATATAATTTTAAAATTCAATTGACATACTATATTTTACTAGTAAAGAAAGAAAAAATTATTCTAATATTTATTAAAAATTATTTCCCTTCATCTTCAAAATTTTTAAAATATTAAAATATAGATTTTTTTTGATTTAAGTAAAAAAAAGAAAATAACAGTCTAGGAGTTGTGAATTTTTAGGATTCAAGGAATTTCTGTGCCCACTCTTTGTAACATATTTTATATACTTTATATTTTTTGTATATTTATTTTGTATTATTAACTTCTTTTATTGTCTTTTTTTCTTTCTCTTTAAAATATTCCTTTTTCCTCACCTCATCTTTCTCCACACCCTTTTAACTCCCTTCTTCATCATTTTCAACCCCTATCCACATTTGCTTCTTCCTCTCCACCCCTCTCCACCCCTCTCCTTCCAGTTCACTTACCTCCCCATTCCTATCGGCCAGTCTTCTAGAAGAAGAGAAGAAAGAAGGAGAATACGGAGAGGAGGGAAAGAGGAAATGTAAATAGAATTAAATAAAGTAATAAAAGAGTATAATTATTTTAAAGGAGAGGTGACAAGTAAATTGTAGGGACTTTGTATGACGGTGAGGTTTTTAATAATTTGTAATATAATTATTTAAATAGTAGTTATTTTTAATTCGTGGCAGACACTATTAATTTTTATTAAACTTATTGCAACCTTGGTTATTTATATAGAATTTTGATTAGAATTTATAGTACTAACAAAAATAATAATAAATGTAATGTATTAAAAATGATTAAAATGATGAGTGTATAAGTGATGGGTTAAAGGGGATTACCAAAGGCCCTTTTATAGACCAAGGGACCTCTGAAGAGCCACGAATCAGTAAATACAAAATAGTAATAAGCTAAAACAAAAATATAAAAGAGTAGAAATGAAACATGGATATTAAGAGAAAAATATGAAAAAATTAACTAAAACCCATGAGTAATTAACCATTTTTCCACCATAACTTCCCAAAACACTTAATAAAAATAATTAGTGACCAAGTAAGTCTGAAACATGAGAAAAATGAGTAAAATAATCTAAAACAGACATTATAGTGACATGTAAAGATTTTAAGTAAAACAAATAAAATTATTTTCACACCAAAAATTCATATAATATATTCAATCCACTTTAAAGCAATTTTAAATAATTGTTTTAACTATGTAATTAATTCAATAATTAGTTTAAATGAAACATATAATTAATTTAATTATATTTGTAATTTAAAGTGGGGATTTTAATACTATGTTATTAAATAGGATTTACAATTTATTTAATAATTTTTCCTGACACAATTAAGGGTCAAAAGAAGCGCCTAATATTATTGTTTAATAATATATGAAGTTTTATTTAATATATAAATTTAATTAATTAATTTAATTTACATTATAAGTCAATTTTACATATATAATTATAATATATGTTTGTAATTAATTATTTAATTATTTATAATTATTAAATACATAAAAATTCGCCATTATTTGTAGAATATAAAATATATTATGCTTAATTTAAATGTATAAAAATTTATATAACAATAAAATTAATATAACACTTATAATTAATAAGATACTTATATAATTTTATTATGCAATAAAATATTAATTTATATACATAAAATACAATTCTTACGCCCTCTTTCAGGTCCAACAAATTAATATATCTTTTACTGGGCTCCTGGTATAGCCTGGCTGACAATTCCTGTCTAACACTTTATTTTTATATACAGAAATAAGGACACAGTTGAAAGGGAGGACATTGGGGTTCAAGGATTGTGGGGGAGAGGTAAAGGGGACAAATGGGGCTACAAGGGTTGGGGGGGCTCAAGAGAGGGGTGAGGAAGGGTATATGGGGGAGCAAAAAGGTCAGGAAAGAGTTTAAGGGGAAGAGTAAGGGTTCCCAAGGCATTTTGAATGAAGAAAAGGGTTGGGGAGAGGTTGGGAGGGGTGAAATGGTGATCAAAGAGGATGGAATACAATGGGGCTGGGAGGGTAGCTAAAGCGGTGGGGAGGGAAGACAAGCATGTGTTGATAGAATTGAAAGGGATGGGGATTGGGGCAAACAGAGTGTGAGAATAGGAGGATGGACTCTGTTCTTCAGGAGAAGAACAGAGTTCACTCCCATAAAATATTAGTTGAAACATGATATATATAAGGTGAAATAAAAAACTCCAAAGTAGTTTTAGTCATAAATTACCATTTTAAATTGGAAACCAAAGCTGTAAATTGACTTTATCATGCAACTTATTTTTGAATTATGGTGTATGGATTTGTATAATTATTCACTAAATCAAAATTCAGTTGTATTGATGATTATTTATATAAATTTTAGTATAAAGAAATAGAAGTAATATAATATAAAAAAAAACCATATAATATTAGTATAATTTTTATTTCAAATTTTTTATGTAATGTGGTTGATAATTATATATATGACAAAAAATAATAGGTATTTTAGAACATAATTTTAACCAAAAACGTTTGATTAAATTTTAAACCATTTTCATAGGCCTCATTAGGTGAGCTGTAGACAATCCTATAGTAATAGCTATAGGCCTTGACCAAGGGAGTTGGAGTAAAACCAGAAGAAAAACCCCTGTCCCTTTAGAAAAATAAAGTGAGATATACCTGTTACAGTAAATTGGTTCCTGTTACCAAAAGCCCCTTTCCAAACACACTTTACTGCTTGATCAGTCAAGAAAGTAGTCTCCAGATAGACTACTAAACCAAAGAACTGAAATGTAGACTAATGTCCAAACCAGAGAAAGCAATGATACTTGATGTTTGTTGCAAATACACACCAGAGACAGCAATAATACTTGCTATAGCTTGCAAGGCTATAACAGAGAAAACAATTGCTAAGTTAAGTTAAATGAAGAACTTACTTGCAACAAACACAGCCAAATTTGGCCAGAAAACAGTGAAAAATGAGTGAGGAACAAGGATATCACCGCCGGATGGTTGAATGATAATTTAGGTTGCTCCAAAACTCTCTTTTCCACTATATACACACAGACTACTAATCAAGGGCCCATGTACACCTGCAAATCTGGCGTTCCTGACAATCAAATTGAACAAAACCTCCCTAGAAGTGCTTCCCAGCCCTCTAGTACTGAGGCAGGAGGTCCTCCCGGCACCAGGAAGCCCGCCTGAAGCGGACTGACCACCCTGAAGTCAGAAATGCACCAAAAACAAAAACACTCAAACTACTTATAAAATTCACCTACAACTACTAAAACCCTTAAAACACATAATTATGCTATAACAACATTGAGACATGAAGTTTAGAGAAAATTCCGCTCTTTCCAATGGTACTTAGAACTTAACCCTAAGACTTAAGGTTAGTCCATAAAACACAAAAAACAAAATTCAACAGCAATCTTTTAAAATGAAAAGTGAGAATTTATCCCCCAAATACTTAAGCTATGAAAAATTTCCACAGGACATTAAATATAGAGAAACCCCAGAGCTATCCGATGGTAGTATTCAGATCCCTGTAGTCCCAATATTTTCTGCGTAATTCCAGAAAAATACCTAATTATTAAAACAATGCCATTGAAGGCATACCTAAACATCACCAAATAAACCAACTAAGGGCTGGGCCAATGTTGGAATGCCACATCCTCCCTCCAATAGAGAATTTCCACTTTCTCCTTTACCATAACCACCATGTTCAGCTTTCTTTCCAAATCTGCTACTGACAAGGGCCTCTGCCAATACTGCATTGAAAATAATCTCATCTGATCCATCTCACCACCGGCTCATCCGTACAGAACCTCTTGTGAGGCTGTGGTCATCCAACATTGGCGGAGCCCTTTGTTGGTCTGTTTGCCATTGTTTTGATATGTCTTAAATGGAATTGTTTAATAATTGGGTGTTTTTCTGGAATTATTCAACAAATATTGAGACTAAGGGTATGTGGGTATTACCATTGGATAGCCCAGGTTTTTCTATATATTTTATGTCTTGTGGACATTTTTCATATTCTAAGTATTTAGGGGATTATTTCTCATTTTTCATTTTAAAAGATAGCTGTTTAATTTTTTTTCCCATGTTTTATGGGCTAACCTTAAGTCTTAAGGTTAAGTGCTTAGTACCATTAGAATGGGCTAATTTTTCTCTACATTTCATGTCTCAATGTTGTTGTAGCTTAATTATGTATTTTAAAGGTTTTAGTAGTTGCAGTTTATTTTTCAAAGTATTTTGGGTGTTTTTGGAGGTTTTTGGTGGTTTTCTGGCTTCAGGGTGGTCCTGCACCTGAGGCGGGCCTCCCTACATTGGGCGGACTGCCCGCCTTAGTGCTAGAAGGCTGGGAAGCGTTTCTAGAGGGGTTTTATGCAATTTGGCGCTCAGAAACCCCAAATTTGTTGGTGTGCATGGGCTCTTAGATAGTGGTCTGTGTGTATATAGTGAAAAAGACAGTTGGGGCAACCTTAATTATCATAAAACCATCCAGAGGTGATATCATTGTACCTCACTCAGTTTTCACTGTTTTCTGGCCACAATTAGCTGTGTTTGTTACAAGTTTAGTTCTTCATTTAACTCAACTTTGGCAACTGTTTTCTCTGGTGTAGTCTTGAAAGCTATATCAAGAATTATTGCTTTCTCTGGTGTGGATTTGAAAACTACCTCAAGTATCATTGCTTTCTCTGGTGTGGACATTGGTCTACATTTCAGCTCTTTGGTTTGGTAGTCTGTCTGGAGACTACTTTCTTGGCTGATCAAGCAGTCAAGTGTTTCTGAAAAGGGGCTTTAAGCAACAGGAACCAATTTACTGTAGCAGGTAAATCTCACTTATATTTTTCTAAAGGGACTGGTGATTTTCTCTCTGGGTTTTCTCCAACTACCTTGGTCAAGGCCTATAGCTAGTACTATAGGATTGTCTACATTTCTGGCTCCCAACGTGGGGTTAGGACCTGCTAGTTCTTTGGAATCACTCTTGTCTTTTGTTGGTCTTTTTTTGTGATTTTGGTCTGGAAGAATGGCTTCTGCTTCATCTATTCCTGTGGTGAATGTCAGTGGGGGGGAAGGTCCTCCTGCTTTGATGGTTAGGGAGTGTGTTAGGATTAAAACTTAGGATGGTACCAAGTTTAATTTGAAAGATGTGAAGTGGTTTCAGGAGAAATATAAAACTGCTGCTGGTGTGGATGGTGCTTCTTACCTGGAATTGGTGAAGCAGATCATTTTCTTCATTGGTGATATGGCAGTGGAGAAGGAGGTTGTGGCCATGTCTGGCTACAAGAAGAGGAATTTGAAGTTGTTGTGTAGGGAAATGTTGGATAGATGGGGTGTCAGGTTCACTATGATGGATCTGAAAAAGGATGTCAGTGAATGGCAGTCTTATGGTGGTGTTGGTAACTTACTTAGTTACAGGAAGTTTCTGCTGAAATTTGATCCTGTGGTATAATATTTGGTGGAAGTGGAGGAGCTGGCACATGAAAATTCTGCCAAAGATGTTTTTTGGTCTGCCCTGGATATAGATGTCAGGATGGTTGTGTCAAAGGAGTTGTCAAGGAAGGACTTGATGAAGACTCTTTCAAATGGGGATCAGAATTTTCCTGCCTTGGACAAGTGAATGAGGCTGTGGAGGCCCATTTGAAGCTGTTGTCTGTGGAAAACCTATCAAGAGGGGTGTGCTAAGTATGTCAGAAAAGTCAGTGAGGCTTTGGCTGAAAAGGAGAGTAGGGTGAAGAAGGAAGAGAAGAATATGGTCAATGTTCCCAAGCAGGAGAGGGACACAGTGGTGAGGCAGTTGGCAGATCTGACAAAACAGCTACATATTTTTGTTCAGGAGGCTAAGAAGGTCAATAGGGCTTCTTCTCAGCCTAGAGAGTTTGACAGGAGGGCTGGTATGAGTGATACTTGGGTCTGTTTGTATTGCAGCAGGAGGGGGTACAAGTCCAATGATTTTTGGGCTCTGAACATAGATGTGTCAGAAGGAAAGGTGGAGTTTGAAAGCAGGGTGTTCAAATTCCCTGATGGTTCATTTGTGAAGCCCAGTGAGGGGCAGGCTCCTCTTGATTTGGTCAGGAGAAGAAATGGTCTCAATCAGAGGAGGCCAAGGTTTGAGGAGATCCCTGATCAGGGGAGGTCTTCTGCAAAGGCAGATGAAGATGTCAAGGGAAAAGGGAAGGAGGTTAATAAAGTCTCTTTTTCTACTTCTTTTGGTTGGTTGGAGTTGTATTCTTCTGGAGGAAAGTCAAGTGGTGAATGCTTGGCTGGTGTCTATTATGTTGAAGCTGGAAAGGTGGGAATGCCTAAGAGCAGTTCTCAGGCCCAACCAAAGCCTAAGGCTTCAAAGGTGGATCCTAAGCTGAGTTCAGCCAGGAGGAAGTACAGCAAAGAGGAGCTGTACAACATGAAGAAGGGGATTGCTGATATGGCCCCCCCCAGTTTTGGTGCATTGGACATGAATGGTGAGCTAATTCCAATGGATGTTTATTCTGACTCAGAGGAGGATGTCCCTTTGGCTTCATTTCCAAAGCCTGCTGGAGTTGGAGGTGCTGGTGAGGGATCTGGTTTGATTCCTTTTGATGGAAAATCTGTATGTGGTTCTGGTCCTCAGGATATTTCTAGGACAAGGTAGTGAAGCCAAGGGCTCACTTTGAGAGGCCAGTAGTTTCTGGCCAATCTAATTTTATGGAGTTGGTTCTGGAAAAAATGAATCAGGGTCATTTTTCCCTTTCTTATGGGGAATTGTACGCTATCAGTCCTGGGTTGGCTGATAGACAATAAAAATTGTTGTTGACCAGGAGAAGGGTTTCTTCTGGGGAGTTGGAATACATCTGTGATTCTGTTGAGAAGTTTTTTGAGGGGTTGGAAACTCATTTTTCTGCTCCTCTGGGTTATGTCAATTTCACTCTGAATGACAGGGAGGCAAGGGCATTGGTTGATTCAGGTTCTCAGATTAACATGATTACTTTGTTTGAGGCTACTCATCTGGGCCTTCCCATCAAGACAGGAATTGGTGGCCATGTCACTGAGTTGATTGGGACAGCTGAATTTGTAAAGCTGTATGTTGGTCGATCCTCTGGAAAGGTTCATTTTAACAATGCCAAAGGTAATGTAAAAACTGTTTTGGGTGGACCATTCTTGATGGTTATCCAGGCAAGAATTGGTTAACAGTTTGGAATTGACCGGTGAAGATGAGAGGAGGCTTCACATGAGGTTGTCATCTCCTAGAGATGATTTTTGGGAGACCAGGCCTGGTTGTCTTCAATGTGTCAGTGCATGGATTGTTGTAGGAGAAGAAAAGAAGTGGGTGCCGCCTCTGGTTTTTTGGAGTGTGACTCAGGCTCTAGTGAGAGTCTGTCTTTTTTAGAGTAATAAGGGCTGATTGCCCTAGTTCTACAACCTCTCCCGAAGATGAGAAAATCCCAGGTCGTAGTAGGTCAGCTCCCTTGGAGATATACCAAGTGGATTTTCAACTTTCTCTTTTTAATTTTTCTCTTCTCTGGAAGTATTCTTCATGTTTTTTATCAAGTATCTTCTCTCTCTCAAGATTTTCAATTATTTTTAATTCAAGTTCAAAAATGAAGATTGGTTATATATCTTTATTGAAAGATATGCAGAAAAGTCTTAGAGCAGTGATATTTAGGTCTAAAAGTAAGTCCTCCTAATTTTACACCGCTAGGTTTTCTTCTACGCCTTTCAAAAACATTACCATGGCCACATCTGTGAGCATTGGGGAAATTCCTGGTTATTTTTGTAGGACAGAAGAAAACTCAAGAAAAGAAGATAAAAATTTCAAGATAACTGAGGAAAAGCAAAAAAAAAATCTGAAGATAGTTAAAAAAGAAGAAAAGATCATCAAGATCAATTTTTGGGCCTCCAGCATGAGATTGAACTGCACAAATTTTTGAAGAAAGAAGACCGTCAAGATCAATTGTTAAACCTCTGGCATGAGGATAAACTGCATAATTTCAGAAGATGTGATTCAGAAGATGAATCAAGATTTGAAGATTTGGAAGATGGAAGTGAGGAAAAAGAAGTGGAATTGCGGAAAAGCTGTGGAGTGGTGAGATTGTGGTCTAAAAGTAAGTCCTCCCAATTGTGCACCGCTAGGGTTTCTTCTATGCCTTTCAAAGACATTACCTGGCCACACATGGAAGCAATGGGGAAACCCTTGGTTTTTGCTCCAGGTCTGGTGGTTAAGACATACTAAAGATCCCTCAAGTTGACATTGGAGCTACAAAGTAGAAGAAGGTAGCACAAAAGATTAGGCCTGTCAATGAGCCTATGCCTGTGGTTTTGAATCCTCCTTTGTAAAGACCTCGGTTATCAAGAGATCCTTACTGTACTCCTCTGGTGAAGAATCCTCCTGATTTTGTGGAAACCGCTTGGAAACTGTGGAAAGGTTGAAAGTTGTTAATTTTGGTCCTGATGGGTGGTTGTCTGATGAGAAAAAGAAGTTGTTGTTGCATGTTATTGTGCTCAGGCAGAAAGCGGTGGCATATGTTGAAGAGGAAAGGGGTGTGTTGAAACACTCTTATGGGGAACCTCAATTGATTCCTGTGGTTTGTCATGAACCTTGGAAAATCAAACCTATTCCAATCCCAGCTGCTATTAGGGATGATTTTGTGGAGATTAATAAAGAAGGTGTCAGGACAGGATTGTATGAACAATCAACATCTAGTTACTTAAGTCCAGTTTTCTGTGTTAAGAAAAAAGATGGGAAGTTGAGGGTGGTGCATGATCTTAGTGCATTCAATAGAGTCACTATCAAGGATGCAGAGATGCCACCAAGTGCTGAAGACTTTGTGGAAGCTTTTGCTGGAAGGGTATGTTATGGTTTGGGAGATATTATGGGCAGTTATGATGAAAGTGAACTTCATACTGATTCACGGCTACTCACAACATTTGAGACTCCTCTGGGAAGATTTCAGCTTACTAGGTTGCCTCAAGGAGCAACTAATTTAGTAGCAGTATACCAAGCTCAAATGTCTTGGATTTTACAGGATGGGGTTCCGACTCATGCTGTTATTTTAATTGATGACAGTGGAATTAAAGGACCCTCCACTGATTATGGAAATGAAGTGCTGAAGGAGAACCCAGGTATAAGAAGATTTTCTTGTAAATATGCAATTAATTTAGAGAGACTATTGTTTATGATTGAAGAGGCTGGTTTGAAAATTTCTGGGTCCAATTTATTGATGTTTTGTTCCTACTCTGAAAATTCTGGGTCATGTTGTATGTAAGAAGGGTAGGATTATGGCAAAGAAGAAAGTTAATAAAATTCAGTCATGGCCAAGGCTCAAAAATACTAATGAAGTTAGGGGAATTTTGGGAGTTTTTGTGTACGTCAGGATTTTTATTAAAGATTTTTCTTTGTAGGCTTCACCCTTGAGAAGGTTGACCAAGAAAGATGTGGAGTGGGTATGGACTGAAGAGTGTGAAGAGGCTTTTCAGAAATTGAAGAAGGTGGTAGGCAAAGATATCATTCTTAACAAGTTGGATTCTGGAAGGGAAGCTGGAAAAATTTATCTGGCGGTGGACTCAAGTTATGTTGCTGCTGGTGCAGTTTTGTCTCAGGAAGATAAAGCTGGGAAGGTCAGGCCAGTAAGGTATGAGTCTGTAGTTTTTAATGAGGTGGGATCTAGGTATTCTCAGCCAAAGTTGGAATTGTGTGGTGTAGCAAAAATTTTGAAGAAGCTACAAACCCTTTTTTGGGAGCAGCATTTTGAGCTTCAGGTGGATGCTAAATCTCTGGTTCAAATGATCAACACACCTTGTCTTCCAAATGCTCCAATGACTAGGTGGGTGGCATTTATTAAACATTTTTCTTTTGACCTGGTGCACAAGCCAGGTAAGACTTTTATGATGACAGATAGATTATCAAGAAGACCACCCACAGATTATGATTCTGATTCTGAAGAATTTGATGAAGATGCTCCAGTGGTTAGGGCCAGTGCAAAGGTTGCTGAAGATTTTTCTCTACTCCCCCAAGAGGCTAAACTGGATGATTGTTCTAGCCTCCACCAAGAAGGTAACTGGATGGTTCTGATCTTTATTCTGGTGATCAGGATGTTTTTGTTGATGAAGATGGGGCTGTTGTTTGGGATGGCTCAAAATTAGAGAATGGTGTTTTTGTTGGTGAACTGGATTCTCAAAAGATTCAGTGGAAGAAAAAGGAGGTGCCAAAGGGTATGTATTGGTGTCCTGGATGGGCCGGTTGTGTTGCTCATGTGTACACTGGAGATTTTGATGCCAGGTTTGTACCCTTGGATATTGTTTTGTTGGATTTTGAAGATGAGTCCTGGGGTCAGATTGGGTTTTATTTTATTATGGTTGAATATCTGTTAGCCTTAGAAAGGCCAGATACTTGTGATGATGATACTTGGGTGGCAATCAAGAAGAAGAGTCCTGGATTTTATGTGTCAGGAAGGAGGTTTTTGAGGAGGAGACATCCAAATCCTCAAGTGGTGGTGACTCAGAAGGATAGTCAAGAATTAGTTTTGAAGTCTTTGCATAAAGATCTTGGTCATAGAGGCTTTGGGGAGACTTATAGAAGAGTAGCAGATAGATTTTGGTAGCCAGGTATGAAGTTGGCTGTGCAGGGGATGGGTTCAATCTTGTGAAGAATGTCAAAGAAGAAGTCATTTGAAAGCTAAAGAGGTTGGCCATGCTACTGGTGAGACAAATATGTTTGGAAGAGTCAGTTTGTATGCTGTCCATATTAAAGAGGGCAGGCATAAATACTTGATTGTTTCCAGTGATAATTTGTCTGGTTGGGTTGTGGTAAATTTGACTGCCAAAAATGTGGCAAAATATTTTAAGAATGGGTGTTTAGGTATGGATTGATGAAGTTGGTAATTGTTGATGGCAGGCCAGATTTTGGAGCTGAATTTAAAGAAGCTGTGGAAAGTATTGGTTCTAAAGTCAGAGTGGCTACCCCATATTATCCTAAAGCCAAAGGAATGGTTGAAAGAGGCCATAAAGTTATCAAAAATGCTTTGGTGAAAATGTGTGGAGATGGTGCTGAAAAATGGAGGCATTATTTACCCTTGGTGTTATTTTCTGATAGGGTCACTGTGAAAAGGACAACTGGCTATTCCCCTAATAAATTAGTTTTTGGGCAGAAAGCTGTTCTACCGGTGGACTTGGAAGTGGTCTTTTATCTTGGAATTGAATGGGATTATATATGCTCAACAGAAGATTTGGTCTGTTCCAGGATGAAACAGTTGGAATGTAGAGAGGAATTTCAAGAGAAGGCATACTCTAGAATGATGAAGATAAGAAATCAATCAGTCAGATACTGGGAGAAGAAGTTGGCTCATAGACTCAGGAATCCCTTGAAACCTGGCTGTTTGGTTTTGGTGTATAATAGAAGTTTGAAGAGTCAGTGGGGAAAGATGTTTGCTGACAGATGGAATGGACCTTACAGAGTCAGATCTCAGGTGTCTGGAGGTTCTTATGTTTTGGAGGAGTTAGATGGTGCAGTCTTAAAGAAGAGAGTGGCTGAAGATCAGGTGAAGGAATTTTTTCCTAGGTGCACTAAAAGTGAAGAAGATTGACTCTGCAATGAGGGTAAACTATGGACCATTCTTTAATTTTGAATTTTTGTGATGCTATGCATCTGTTTTTTTGGAAACTTTTTGTTAGAAGGTACCCATGGGTGGGGCTTTCAGATTTTCTTTTGGAAAGTGTGGGGGTGACTGATGGGCTAGCTGCTCTATAAACAGTTACCCCAGATTGTCTATTTTCAAAATTTTCTCTTAATTTGGTTGAACCATATTATTGGTTTTTCTTCACAGGTTTTAGACTTCTATGACTTTAAACTGGAAACTCTTTTGGTATTCAAGTGCTAGACTCTTCAAACTTATTTGTTTTGGTTTAATTTGTTGGATTTTGTGTTTTGTTGGAAGTTACCCAGGGGGTGCTTCTAGATTTTATTTTGGCAAGTGTGGGGGTGACTGATGAGCTGGCTGCTCTTTAGAACAGTTACCCCATAATTTCGGTTTCAAGTATTCTGTTTGTCCTAGTTGAATCCTAGTTCTGGTTTTTGTTATTCAGGTTTCAAGTCCACTATGACTTTACACTAGCTTACTGGCTTGGGAAAGGCTTCTTTTGTCTATTTGGGTTAGTGGGGGATCACTGGTGGTCTCCCATTATTTTTACTTATTGGAGGGAGCCCACCAAGTGATCATTTCCTTGGACTGGACTTTCTATGGAGCTGGGTTTCTTTTCTTTTTCTTTTCTTTAATTTTGTGTCTATGTTTAGATAGTAGTTTTATCTTTTTTTCCTCTAATTTATTTATGGGAGTTATTAGGATATAAAAAGGGAAAAATCACAAAATCATATTATATGGTGTTACCACATCAGGGTCACCTGGATGTGGGAAAGCATTGGTTGGGAAAGGCTCATCAATTAACCGGGCAATGCTATTTTCTTACTTTCTTTTTCTTATTATTCTCTCAATTTCTATTTATCTCATCTTTATTTTTTATTTCAATTCATTTAAAAATTATTGAACATTGTATCCACATCAAGGTGCACTTGGATGTGGGTAACGTATCAGGGGATCAGCTCATCAATTAACTGGGGGATACCATTAGTAACTATAATTTTTCTCACGTTATTATTATTATTCATTTCATTTTATTTTTTCAACTCTCATATTTTTGGTTAATTTTGTTATTTATATTCAAGTTTTTTTTAGTATGTTAGTAGTTTAAAATAAAAATAAAAATAAATTAAATTAAATTAAATTAAATTAAATAAAAAATAAAAGAAAATAAATAAATAAATAAAATATAATAAATATAAAAAAATTATATATATATATTTCTGTTAATTATTATTGTTCTTTCTATTTAGCGACTTATTTATTTATTTCTTGTTTATTTTAATGTCTGGAAGAAGAAGCCTCTGGAGGTTGGTCCAGATTATGGTGGTGTTTTTGATTTTTGTTAGGATTGGAAGAAGAACTGTGTTCTTTGTGGTGTAGGTGGCTGGAAAGAGTATATAGATTGTAATGGTCAGGTACTGGAGTGGAAGGTAATTTTTGGGAAGAAGTGGAAGAAGCGGGGATCAAGTGTTTGAAGGTGTGCTTGATCATTCTAGGAATCTCCCAGTTGTCATCAAGGAGCTTTTTCCTCAGATTCTTTTCAAAGTCATTCAATGGACCATTAAGGGCAAGTTCTTAAGCATGTTTATACACATCATGCTTATGTGTTGTTTCATGTCGGCTTAAACCAGCGTTAAGGTAGTTTATAGAGGTTGTCCAATCCCAATTTTAGTTTCAGGAGGCAGGGTTCCAACTACACAGAATAATTAGATCAGTAATCTTTCTCTGTTAAAGAAATTGGATTTATTAATTTGGTACTTACAGATTGGAAGCTCATCAAATTTGTAAGTGGGAGGGATTTGAGCTGTTGAAGAAAGCTGAATGGGTGTTGAAGGAGGATCAACCAGATAGAGGTATGGATTCTCATGATCATTCTCTAAATGGTGTTGAGAAGATAAAGGAGAAGAAGGGCTTCCCTGTGGCCTGGTTGGAGCAGCAGGGCTGCTGCTGTTTTGTGGATATTATTATTGCTTGGCCCAGTTGGGTTTGACACTGGTGGTGGAGAACCAGGGTTGTTGAAGGAAGGATCAGGAGAAGGTGACCTGGAAGCTGATTGTGATTTTCTGGATGAAGATCTAGAAGAAAGGGAACCATCAGAGAAATAATTGGCGGCTAGAGGAGAGGTGTAGTTATTTCTTCTTAAAGTAACCAGAGATTTTTGTTTGGAAGCAGCATTTCAAACTCTGGTATTTTCAGAAGGTCCTCTGGCAGGTTTTATAGAATTTTTGGAATTTTTGGGTTTGTCTGGGGAAGAAATTTGGTGTGTACGCATTGCTCTGGGAGCACTAGGAGGTGTCTGCGTAGAGTTTTTGGTGTTTAATGGTGTATTTTGGCTGTTATCTGGCTGAATTTGGGAGTTTTGAGCCTGATTTTTTCTTTCTGGAAAGGCGGGCAGGCCGCCCTTGTTAGGAGGGCTTCCTGGACGTGGTCTAGCAGCCTGGGAGCTGGTTTTGAAGCTTATTTGTCCAAAGT
This sequence comes from Hemileia vastatrix, assembly GCA_030280995.1. Classification (NCBI taxonomy): domain Eukaryota; kingdom Fungi; phylum Basidiomycota; class Pucciniomycetes; order Pucciniales; family Zaghouaniaceae; genus Hemileia; species Hemileia vastatrix. The sequence continues at coordinate 8,179,957 of JASXTE010000017.1, read as the reverse complement.
TGCTGAGATAAAACCAGATTCTTGAGAAGATAAAGCAGGTCTTTTTGGGAGTGATTTGGGAATAGAACAGTGTTATCTTCTGGAACGAGGGGAAGATACTGAACACTGGCAGTCCATCAAGACCTTAAGCTGAGAAATGGTACAGTCCCCTAATACTATAAACTTAGTATGGTTGTTGGTTGAGTCCTTCAGGACTTTAAACTGATAATGTGGATTTGGTGTGATTCTGGCAGGGGGAATCCAAGGGGGAGTCTCTGAATGGTTTTAAGGCAAGTGTGGGTGTAACTGATGAGCTGGCTGCTCTGTAGAACAGTTACCCCAGAATGCTGGTTTTTTTCTTTGGTCTTTAATGTTTTAATCTCTGGTTCTGTATTTTTGATTCAAGTTTTGAGTCCCCCAAGACTATAAGGTGAGGGTTTTTGAGTCCCCCAAGACTATAAAATGAGGGCTGTTAGTCCCCCAAGACTTTAAACTGAGGATTAGTCCCCCAAAACTTTAAAATGAGGAGTTTTTTTATTTATTTTTATTTCTAAATCAAGTTTTTCAGGCAAGAAGTAATTACAGAAAAGAATTAAAAGATGTAAAAAAATGTTCAGCATTGGCTTTGAACTGGTGGATGAGGTTTTTTCTTTTTCAAGGTCCTGTGGGTTTCTGGCAGGAGTAGATTGGAAGTAATCTAGGATGAGATGCTTCTGTTGAGAAGAATGTTGTTGGTAGTAGTCTTTGATTGTTGGCAATGGATTAGGTGGGGGTTCTTCAAGGGTTCACACATAGTCATTATCACTGCCTGGATTGGAATGAACTGGAAATTGGTCAGATTGAATTTCAGTATGAAGAAGTATTGGGATTACCATTAGAAGGACCAGGGATGGAAGAGCAAGTGTATGTAGCGGAGTTGCCGCTCTTTTTTGAAGGGTTTAATTTTTTGACCAGTCTAGGGATCAGGATGGATGGTCTGGATCTTTTGGTGCTGGCGGAAGGTTGATCAAGTTGTGGAGGAGAAGAAGATGTTGAAGAGGACAATGGACCAGGTCTGAAACAAGTCTTCTTCCTAGAGTGACAGGCATCATAGGAGGTTCTGTAGGGATGAGCTGGAGGTGTTATGGTACAAATGAGATTTTTGTCAATGCAGTATTGGCAAGGACCTATGTCAGTAGCAGATTTGGAGAGGAAGCTGAACATGGTGGTTGTGATGAAGGAGAATGTGGACATTCTCTATTGGAGGGAGGATGTGGTCTTCCAACATTGGCGGAGCCCTTTGTAGGTCTGTTTGTTGTTGTTTTGATATGTCTTAAATGGAATTGTTTAATAATTGGGTGTTTTTCTGGAATTATTTAACAAATATTGAGACTGCAGGGATGTGGGTATTATCATTAGATAGCCCAGGTTTTTCTCTATATTTTATGTCTTGTGGACATTTTTCATATTCTAAGTATTTAGGGGATTATTTCTCATTTTACATTTTAAAAGATAGCTGTTTAATTTTGTTTTCCATGTTTTACAGGCTAACCTTAAGTCTTAGGGTTAAGTGCTTAGTACCATTAGAATGGGCTAATTTTTCTCTACATTTCATGTCCCAATGTTGTTGTGGCTTAATTATGTGTTTTAAAGGTTTTAGTATTCATAGTTTATTTTTCTAAGTATTTTGGGTGTTTTTGGAGGTTTTTGGTGGTTTTCTGGCTTCAGGGCTGTCCTGTCACCTCAGGCGGGCCTCCCGAAATCAGGAAGGCTGCCCGCCTCAGTGCTAGAAGGCTGGGAAGGGTTTCTAGAGGGTTTTTATGCAATTTGGCGCTCAGAAACCCCAAATTTGTTGGTGTGCATGGGCTCTTAGATAGTGAATAAGACAGTTCGGGGAAACCTTAATTATCATACAACCATCTGGAGGTGATATCCTTGTTACTCACTCAGTTTTCAATGTTTTCTGGCCACAATTGGCTGTGTTTGTTTCGAGGTTAGTTCTTCATTTAACTCAACTTTGGCAACTGTTTTCTCTGGTGAAGTCTTGCAAGCTATATCAAGAACTATTGCTGTCTCTGGTGTGAATTTGCAACGTACATCAAGTATCATTTCTTTCTCTGGTGTGGAATTTGGTCTACATTTCAGTTCTTTGGTTTGGTAGTCTGTCTGGAGACTACTTTCTTGGCTGATCAAGCAGTCAAGTATTTTGGAAAGGGGGCTTTAAGCAACAGGAACCAATTTACTGTAGCATGTAAATCTCACTTATATTTTTCTAAAGGGACAGGGGATTTTCTCTCTGGGGTTTCTCCAACTCCCTTAGTCAAGGCCTATAGCTATTACTATAGGATTGTCTACAAAACCTGCCACTCTAGAAAAAAGACTTGGTTCAGACCTGGTCCATTGTCCTCTGAAACTTTTTTGCCTTCTCCACAACCTGATCCACCTTCTACCAGTGCAAATGATCCAGGCCTTCCATCTTGATCCCCAGACTGGTCCACAATCTACACCCTCCAAAAAAAAGTGTCCACACTACTACTACCACTACCTCTACCATCCCTGGTCCATTTGATAGTAAACACAGAACTCTGTATACTGAACTCCAATCCGACAATTTTCCTGTTCATTTTCCTCTTGACAGTGATGATGACAATGTGGGAACCATTAAAACACCCCCATCTAACCCATTGAAAACCATTAAGGACCAATTTCTACAACATTCTTCTCAAAAGAAGCATCTCCTATTGAACTATTTCCAATCCACACCTGCTAGGAACACACAGGATCTTGAGAAAAGGAAGAACCTCATACATTAATTCAAGGCTAATGCTGAACATTTTGTCACATCTCTTGATTCTGTTATGCATCCTGACTCTTTAATAATCTCTTGACTTAGAAATAAAACAATATCTTGACTTCTCCAGACTTCCTGAATGTAGCCAATCATTATAAAAAAATTTCCTCAGTTTACAGTCTTGGGGGACTAATCCTCAGTTTTAAGTCTTGTGGGACTAACAGCCCTCATTTTATAGTCTTGGGGGACTCAAACACGCTCAGTTTATAGTCTTGGGGGACTCAAAAACGCTCAGTTTATAGTCTTGGGGGACTAAAAACATAAATCAAAAAGACAGAACCAGAGATCAAAACATTTAAGACCCAATGAAACAAACTAATATTCTGGGGTAACTGTCCTACAGAGCATCCAGCTCATCATTTACCCCCACACTTGCCTTAACAAAATTCAGAGACTCCCCCTTGGATGCCCTCTTCCATAATCACACCAACTCCCATTATCAGTTTATAGTCCTGAAAGACTCAACCATTAAACCATCCTCAGTTTGTAGTCTTGGGGGACTGTACCAGTGTTCAGTTTAAAGTCTTGATGGACTTTCCAGTGCTCAGTTTAAAGTCTTGATGGACTTATTGCAATTTTCAGTTTAAAGTCTTGATGGACTGTCCACAGTTTTCAGTTTAAAGTCTTGAAAGACTGGTTGAATATCAAAGGCGGCGCAGCCTCCATGCACAATGCACTACTTCCAACCTTCTGAAATTCCACTCTTTCTACACTATCTACTCATCACTGATAAATCTGTTAATTCATCCCTTTTCTTCCCACTATTGATTCTTCACAGGTTGTGGCTGGATCACCTAATTTTAACCCATTGGACCTTCCCTGCTTCACTGCTCCAAAAGACTATGCCTGCAAACAGTGCATCCATATGTGCAGACCTTGCACTTGCACCCTTCCTACTCCTCAGGTCAAACTCTATAACAGGGCCTGTGATTCTTGAAACTCCAAAAAGAAAAGGTGTGACAGAGATCCCAACTACCCAATACCTCCGCCTTCATCTTCACATAAATATATATCCAGATAACCTACCAGGTCACCAGAGTATGGACCTGCTTCTTCCTCTTTGTCTTCTTCTCCTTCCAGAAGATCACACCGCTCTAATCCCAAAACCAAGCCAAAAAGACCAGCTTTATCTTCTCAAGAATCTTCTTTCCTCTCAGAAACTTTAGCAAAAATGGTGCCAAAATCAGCTCCTAGGCTTCTAGACAGCGTCCAGGAGGCTATCCCATTGTCAGGTGGCCTGCCTGCCTCATCAGAAAACAAAAATCAGGCTCAGAACATCCAAATTCAGCCAGAAAACAACAAAATTCTTCCATCCAACACCAATAACTCATCATCACAACCTCCTTATGCTCCATGAGAAATACGTACCTCCTCCATTTCTTCTTCTATTAACTCCAGAACACCCAAAAATGTTTCTAAACATAGAACTCCTGTTGCTTCAGGAGAAAACAGCTTCACCTCTCCTCTTTCCACCAATTATTTTTCTGATACCTCTTTTTCTTCTGAATCTTCATCCAGCAGATCCTAATCAGCTACCAGATCATCATCTCCTGGTCCTTCCCTCAATTAACCTGGCACTCCTCCACCAGCATCTAATAAACCTGCACCAAGCAGTAATATAGACACTGACAGCAACAACAGTCCTGCTGCTGCAACCAGAGCCCAGGAATCACTCTCTTCTCCTTTATCTTCTCAACACCATTCAGAGGATTTCCCAGAAAATCCATACCTCCATCTGATGGACCCTCCTACAATACCTGTCCAACACTCTTCAGCCATCCAGATTCCAGCTGCATACAAATTTGAAGATCTCCCAATCTATAAATACCAAAATAAAATAACAAAATTAAATTTCTTCAACAGAGATAATTTATTGAACCAATTCTTCTGATTTTAGTTGGAACTCCACCTCCTGCAACTGCATTTAGAACTGGCCGACCCCTAGAAACTACCTTGATGCTGGATTACGCTGATATGAAGCAACACCTTAGCATGATGTGTTCAAACATGCTTAAAGCCTTTGCTCTTCATGGTCCATTGATTGATTTTGAGAAGAATCTAAGAAAAAAACTCCTTGATGACCAATGGAAGATGTCTTGAATTATCAAGCACACTTTCCAGCACTCCATTCCTGCTTCCTCTTCTTTCCAAAATTTACCTTCCAACCCAGTTCCAGACCCTTATAACTCCTATACTTTCTCTAGCCACCTGCATCACAAAGAACATAGTTCTTCCTCTAATCCAAACAAGAAAAAAAAACACCAAAACCATCTGGACCAATTGCCAGAGGCTTCTCCATCCCGTTATTAAATAAAATAATTTAAACAAAATTACTAAATAGAAAAAAAAACCACAGCTAACAGATATATATAAAAATTTGTTTTATTTTTATTTTTATTTTATTTTTATTTTATTTTTATTTTTATTTTTATTTTTATTTTTATTTTTATTTTTATTTTTATTTTTATTTTTATTTTTATTTTTATTTTTATTTTTATTTTTATTTTTATTTTTATTTTTATTTTTATTTTTATTTTTATTTTTATTTTTATTTTTATTTTTATTTTTATTTTTATTTTTATTTTTATTTTTATTTTTATTTTTATTTTTATTTTTATTTTTATTTTTATTTTTATTTTTATTTTTATTTTTATTTTTATTTTTATTTTTATTTTTATTTTTATTTTTATTTTTATTTTTATTTTTATTTTTATTTTTATTTTTATTTTTATTTTTATTTTTATTTTTATTTTTATTTTTATTTTTATTTTTATTTTTATTTTTATTTTTATTTTTATTTTTATTTTTATTTTTATTTTCATTTTTATTTTTATTTTTATTTTTATTTTTATTTTTATTTTTATTTTTATTTTTATTTTTATTTTTATTTTTATTTTTATTTTTATTTTTATTTTTATTTTTATTTTTATTTTTATTTTTATTTTTATTTTTATTTTTATTTTTATTTTTATTTTTATTTTTATTTTTATTTTTATTTTTATTTTTATTTTTATTTTTATTTTTATTTTTATTTTTATTTTTATTTTTATTTTTATTTTTATTTTTATTTTTATTTTTATTTTTATTTTTATTTTTATTTTTATTTTTATTTTTATTTTTATTTTTATTTTTATTTTTATTTTTATTTTTATTTTTATTTTTATTTTTATTTTTATTTTTATTTTTATTTTTATTTTTATTTTTATTTTTATTTTTATTTTTATTTTTATTTTTATTTTTATTTTTATTTTTATTTTTATTTTTATTTTTATTTTTATTTTTATTTTTATTTTTATTTTTATTTTTATTTTTATTTTTATTTTTATTTTTATTTTTATTTTTATTTTTATTTTTATTTTTATTTTTATTTTTATTTTTATTTTTATTTTTATTTTTATTTTTATTTTTATTTTTATTTTTAACTACTAAGCTACTAACATACTAAAAAAACTTGAAAATGAAATTAAGATGAAATAAACAAAATAATATGAACTAAATAATTATTACAAATGGTATCCCCCAGCCAATTGATGAGCTGATCCCTTGATACCTTACCCACATTTAAGTGAACCATGATGTGAATACACAATTAAATATTTTTAAATGATTAATGATAAAAAATTAGAAATTAAAGAAAATAATAAAAAAAAGTGAAGCACAGAAATAAATGAAATAAAATAAAAATGAATATAGCATTGCCCGGCCAATCGATGAGACTTTCCTTACCATTGCTTGCCCACATCCAGGTGACCCTGATGTGGTAACACCATAATTTTGTGCTTTTTCCCTCTTTACATCCTATTAACCTCCATAAAAATTAAAAAAAAAGAGAAAAAAGAAAATAATCTAAAACTACTATCTATTAAAACCATAAACACAAAAATCTGAAAAAGAAAAGAAAAAGTCCAATCCCAAAGAAATGATCACTGGGTGGACTCCCTTCAATAAGTAAAAATAATGGGAGACCACAAGTGATCCACTGCCACTCCAAGGAAACCAAGAACCGGTCCAAAGCCAAGTTAAAGTTATAGTGGAATAAAACCTGAATAACAAAACCAGAACTAGTATTCAACTAGGACAACCAAAATACTTGAAACAGACATTATGGGGTAACTGTTCTACAGAGCATCCAGCTCATCAGTTACCTCCACACTTAACAAAATAAAATCTAGAAGCCCCCCCTGGGTACCTTCTAACAAAAACACAACATCCAGCACCTAAAACCAAAACCAATAAACGTGAAGAGTACGGAACTTGAAGACCAAAAGAACTCCCAGTTTAAAGTAATAGAGGACTAAAAAACCTGTGAAGAGAAACAAATACTAGGGTTCAACCAAATTAAGAGAAGAGGATGGAAACAGACAATCTGGAGTAACTGTTGATAGAGAATTCAGCCCATCAGTCAGTCTTACACTTGCCAAGGAAAAATCTAGAGGCCCAACCCATGGGTACCCTCTAACAAAAGTTTCCAACACACAGATGCACAGCATCACCATCAAAAAATCCAAAATTAAAGAATTGGCCGTTGTTTATCCTCATCCCAGCCTCAGTCTTCTTCTCTTCTTGTGCCTCTAGGGTAAAACCTCTTCACCTGATCTTCAGCTACCCTCTTCTTTAAGACTGCACCATCCAACTCTTCCAAAAAATATGAACCTCTAGAAACTTGAGACCTGACTCTGTAAGGTCCATTCCATCTGTCAGAAAACATTTTTCCCCACTGACTCTCCAAACTTCTATTATACCACAAAAACAAGCAACCAGGTTTCAAGGGATTCCTGAGTCTATGAGCCATCTTCTTGTCCCAGTATCTGACTGATTGATTCCTTATCTCCATCATACTAGAGTATGCCTTCTCTTGACATTCCTCTATACATTTCAACTGTTGCATCCTGGCACAGACCAAATCTTCTGTTGAGAATATATCATCCCAATCAATTCCAAGATAAGAGAACGCTTCCAAGTCCACTGGTAGAACAGATTTCTGCCCAAAAATTAATTCATAAAGGGAATAGCCAGTTGTCCTTTTCACAGTGACCCTATCAGCAAATAACACCAAGGGTTAATAATGCCTCCATTTTTCAGTGCTATCTCCGTACATCTTGACTAGAGAATTCTTGATAACTTGATGGCCTCTTTCAACCATTCCTTCAGCTTCCGGATAATAAGGTGTAGCCACTCTAACTTAAGAACTAATACTTGCTCCAGCTTCTTTGAACTCAGCTCCAAACTCTGGCCCTCCGTCAACAGTCACCAACTTTATCAACCCATATCTAAATACCCATTCTTTCTTTAAAAACTCTGCGGCATTCTTGGAATTATATTAACCAGAGGCTCTGCCTCCACCCAGCCAGAAAAATCATCCCTGGAAGCAATCAAATATTTATACCTTCCCTCTATAATATGGACAGCATCTAAACTGACTCTTCCAAACATAGTTGATTCACCAGTAGCACAGCCAGACTCTTTAGGTTTCAAGTGACTTCTTCTTTGACATTCTTCACAAGATTGAACCCAACCCTGCACAGCCAACTTCTTACCTGGCCACCGAATTCTGTCAGCTACTCTTCTATAAGTCTCCCCATAGCCTCTATGACCAAGGTTTTCATGCAAAGACTTTAACACCAACTCTTGACCCTTCTTCTAAGTCACCAAAACTTGAGGATTTGGATGTCTCCTCCTCATCAACCTTTTTCATGACTCATAGAATCCAGGAATTTTATTCTTGATTGCCACCCAAGTATTATCATCAAAAAAATCTTGCCTCTCCAAGGTGAATATATATTAGACCAAAATAAAATAAAACCCAGTCTGACCCCAGGTCTCATCTTTAAAATCCAATAACACAATATCCAAGGGTACAATATTATCATCAAAATCCCCAGTGTGCACATGTGCCACACAACCAGCCCATCTGGGACACTAATCTCTAAACTTTGGTAATTCCCATCCCTTCTGCTGAATCCTATGAGAATCCAGTTCACTAACAAACATTCCATTCTTCAGATTTGAGCCATCCCAAACAACAGACCCATCTTCATCAACAAAAACATCCTGATCACCAGAATTAAGATCAAAAACATCCAGTTTATCCTCTTGGCGGAGGAGAGAACAATCATCCAGTTTATCCTCATGGGGGAGGAGAGAAAAATCTTTTGCACCCATTTTTCTTGCTCTAACAACTGGGACATCTTCATCAAACTCTTCAGGATCAGAATCTTCATCTGTGGGCGGTGTCCTTGACAATCCATCTGGAATTGTAAAAGTTTTACCTGGCTTTTGCACCAGGTCAAAAGAAAAATGTTGAATAAACGCAACCCCTGTGGTTATTGGAGCGTTTGAAAGACTAGGTGTGTTGATCATTTGAGCCAGAGATTTAGTGTCCACCTGCAGCTCAAAATGCTGCCCCCACAAAGTGGTTTGTAGCTTCTTCAAAATTTTTACTACACTGAACAATTCCAACTTTGGCTAAGAGTACCTAGATTCCACTTCATTAAAAAACACAGACTCATACCTTACTGGCCAGACCCTCCCAGATTTATCTTCCAGCAACAAAACAGCACTAGCAGAAATATAACTTGAGTCCACCACCTTATAAAGTTTTCCAGCTTCCCTTCCATAATCCAACTTGTGGAGAATAATATATTCACCCACCACCCTCTTCAACTTCTGAAAAGCCTCTTCACACTCTTCAGTCCATTCCCCCTCTGCATATTTCATGGTCAACCTCCTTAAAGGTGAATCCAACAAAGAAAAATCTTTAATGAAAATTCGGACATACACACAAACTCCCAAAAATCCTCTGACTTCAGTAGTATTTTTAGGCCTTGGCCATGACTGAAATTTATTAACCTTCTTCTTTGCCATAATCCTCCCTTCTTTACATAACACATGCCCAAGAATTTCCAGAGCCGGAACACAACAACAAAACTTTGGCCCAGAAATGGTCAAGCCAGCTTCTTCAATTCTAAACAATACTCTCTCCAGAGTAATTGCATATTCCTAAACAAACCTCCTTATACCTGGGTTTTCTTTCAACACTTCATTTCTGTAATCAGTGGAGGGTCCTTTCATTCCACAATCATCAATAAAAATACCAGCATGATTAGGTACCTCATCCTGAAAAATTTAAGCCATTTGTGCTTGAAAAACTGCTACTGAATTCGTTGCTCATTGAGGCAACTTAGTGAGCTGAAATCTCCCCAGAGGAGTCTCAAATATTGTGAGTGGTTGTGAATCAGTGTTAATTTCTCTTTAATCATAACTACCCATAATATCACCCAAACCATAACACACCCTTCCAGAAACGGCTTCCACAAAGTCTTCTGCACTTGGAGGCATCCCCGCATCTTTGATAGTAACTCTATTCAGGGCTCTAAGATCATGGACCATCCTGAGCCTTCAATTATGCTTTTTAACACAGAAAACCGGACTTGAGTAGCTAGAAGTTGATTTTTCATACAATCAGGTCCTTACTCTTTCCCGTACAATCTCTACAAAATCATCCCTGAAAGCAACAGGAATTGGAATATGTTTGATTTCCCAAGGTTCATGACAAACCACAGGAATCAAGTAAGGTTCCCCATAAGAGTGCTTCAACACACCCCTTTCCTCTTCCACAAATTCCACCATCTTCTCCCTTAACACAATAACGTGCAACAACTTTTTTTCCTTCTCAGATAACCAACCATCAGGACCAAAATTAACAACCATCAACCTTTCCATTTTCACTCTAGAAGTTTCCTCAAAATCAGGAGGATTCTTCACCGGAGGAGTACAGTAAGGATCTCTTGACAACAGAGGTCTCTGAAGCGGAGAATTCAAACCTACAGGCATATGCTCATTGACAGTCCTAATCTTCTTTTCCACCTTCTTATACCTTGCGGCCCTACTGTCAACTTGAGGGATCTTCAGGACGTCTTCTTCACCAGACCTGGAACATAAACCAAGGTTCTCCCCATTGCTCACATGTGTGGCAAAGGTAATGTTTTTGAAAGGTGTAGAAGAAACCCTAGCAGTGCAAAATTAAGAGGACTTACTTTTACTTCCCAATCTAACCACTCCAAAGCTTTTTCACAATCCCACATCTTCATCTTCACTTCCATCTACCAAATCATCAAATTTTTATTCATCTTCCAAATCAACTTTTCTAATACTGTGCAGTTTATCCTCATGGAGAAGGCCCAAAATTAGATCTTTCTGATCTTCATTCTTTCAAAATTTGTGCAGCTTAACCTCTTTCTGGAGGCCAAAAACTAGATCTTGCTGATCTTCACAAAAATGATTTTTTTCTTCTTTCTTCATTATTTTCAGATTTTTTTTCTTGTTTTTCTTTAATTATCTTGAAATTTTTATTTTTGTTTTTTGGGTTGTCTTCTTGCCTAAAAAATAACCAGTGGTTTCCCCAATGCTCACAGTTGTGGCCAAGGTAATGTTTTTGAAAGGTGTAGAAGAAACCCTAGCAGTGCACAATTGGGAGTACTTACTTTTAGACCCCAATCTCACCACTCCAAAGCTTTTCCGCATGTCTTTCAATAAAGATATATAACCCATTTTCATTTTTGAACTTGAATTAAAATTAATTGAAAATCTTGAAAAAGAACAAAGGTTTGATAAAAAACTTGAAGAATACTTGCAAATAAGAAAAACATTAAAAAGAGAAAGTTTCAAATCCACTTGGTATATCTCCAAGGGAGCTTAACTACTACAACCTGGGATTTCCTCACCTTGGGGAGAGGTTGTAGCACTTGGGTGAACAGCCCTCATTATTCTAAAAAAGGCAGACTCTCTCTAGAGCCTGCGCCACACTCCAAAAATCCTGAGGCGGCACCCACTTCTTTTCTCCTCCTACAAAAATCCATGCATTGACACATGGAAGACAAACCAGGCCTGGTTTCCCAACCATCATCTCCAGGAGACAACAACCTCATGTGAAGCCTTCTCTCATCTTCACCAGTTAACTCCAAACTAATCCCCATGTCAAATTGATAGTTAATTCTTGCCTGAAAATCCATCAAGAATGGCCCACCTAAAACTGCTTTTATATTACCTTTAGAAATGTAAAAATGGGCCTTTCCAGAGGCTCCACCAACATCCAACTTAAAAGATTCAGAGGTTCCCTTCAACTCTGTTACATTACCACCTATACCTCTTAAATTTCCACCAATACCAGTTTTTATGGGGAGGCCCAAATGAGTGGCCTCAAACAAAGAAATCAGGTTAATCTGAGAACCTGAATCCACTGATTCCCTAGCCTCCCTTCCATTCAGGGTGACATTGAAATATCCCAGAGGAGCAGAAAAATCAGTTTCTAACCCCTCACCAAACTTCTCAGCAGATTCACATATGTAATCTACTTCTCCAGAAGACACTTTTCTTCTGGTCAATAATTTCTTTTGTCTATCAGCCAGTCCAGGACTGATAGCATACAAATCCCTATAAGTGAGAGACACCTGACTCTGGTTCATCCTATCTAGAACAGAGTCCATAAAATTATATTGGCCAGAAACTAATGGTCTCTTAAAGTGAGCCCTTGGCTTCACTACCTTGGTCCTAGAATTTTCCTGAGGACCAGAACCACCAACAGATTTTCCATCAACAGGAATCAAATCAGATCCCTCACCAGAACCTCTAACTCCAGCAGGCTTCGGTAATGAAGCCAAAGGGACATCCTTCTCAGAGTCAGAATCAACATCCATAGGCATTGGCTCACCATTCATGTCCAATGCACTGAAACTTGGGGGGGCCATATCAGCAATCCCCTTCTACATGTTGTACAGCTCCTCTTTGCTGTAATACTTCCTAGCTGCACCCAGCTTAGGATCTATTTTAGAATCCTAATGCTTTGTTTGGGCCTTAGAGTTTCTATTTGGCCTTCCCACCTAGCCTGACTCTAAATTCTAAACACCAGCCAAGAACTCACCACTTGACTGTCCTCCACAAGAATATAATTCTAATCCACCATAGGAAGTAGAAAAAGAGACTTTATTAACCTCCTTCCCTTTCCCCTTGGCATAATCATCTTGCTTAGTAGAAGAATTCCCCTGATCTGGAATCTCCTCAAATCATGGCCTCCGCTTATTGAGACCAGCCCTTCTCCTGACCATATCAACAGGAGCCTGCCCCTCACTGGGCTTGACAAATTGACCATCAGGGAGCTTGAAAAACCTGCCATCAAACTCCAATTTTCCGGAATCAAACCAGATCCCTCACCAGAACCTCTGACTCCAGTGGGCCTTGGCAATGACACCAACAGAACCTCCTCCTTAGAGTCAGAATTAATTCTTCCTAGCTGCACCCAGCTTAGGATATACTTTAGAAGCATCAGGCTTTGGTTTGGCCTGAGAGATGCTCTTTGGCCTTCCTACCTTGCCTGACTCTACATTGTAAAAACCAGCCAAGCACTCACCACTTGACTGTCCTCCGCAAGAATATAATTCTAATCCACCAAAGGAAGTAGAAAAAGAGACTTTATTCACCTCCTTCCCTTTCCCCTTGGCATCATCATCTTGCTTAGTAGAAGAATTCCCCTGATCCGGAATCTCCTCAAATCATGGCCTCTTCTGATTGAGACCAGCCCTTATTCTGACCATATCAACAGGAGCCTGCCCCTCACTGGGCTTGACAAATTGACCATCAGGGAACTTGAACACCCTTCCATCAAACTCCACTTTGCCCTCTGAATCATCTCTGTTCAGGGCCCAAAAATCATTGGACTTGTGTCCTCTCCTTCCGCAATAAGAGCAAACCCAAGGATCACTCCAACCAGCCCACCTATCAAATTCTCTGGGCTGCAGAGGTGCCTTATCGGATTTCTTTGCCTCCTGCACAAAAATATGAAGCTGTTTTGTCAGATCAGCCAACTGCTCCACCACTGGGTCCCTCTCCTGTTTGGGAACCATCACCATTATCTTCTCTTCCTTCTCTACCTTACTCTCCTCTCCAGCCAAAGCCACACTGACTTTTCTGACATATTTTGAACACCCCTCTTGGTAGGTGTCCACCGCCAATAACTTTAAATGGGCCACCACCCCCTCCTTCACCTTGTTGAAGCAGGCAGCTTCTGATCCTCATTTGAAAGAGTCTTCATCAAGTCTTTCCTTGATAACTCTTTTAACACATCTATCCTGACATCTCTAGCCAGGGCGGACCAAAAAAATTTTTGGCGGCATTTTCATGCGCCAACTCCTCCACTTCCACCAAGTATTCCACCACAGGATCAAAATGTAGCAGAAACTTTCTGTAACTGGGTAAGTTACTAACACTGGCATAAGACTGCCATTAACTGACAACCTTATTCAGATTCACCATAGTGAAACTGAATCCCCATCTATCTACCATTTCTCTACACAATAACTTTAAATCCCTCTTCTTGTAGCCAGACATGGCCACAACCTCCTTCTCCACCGCTCTATCTCCAATAAAGAATATGATTAACTTCACCATTTCCAGGTAGGAAGCACCATCAACACCAGCAGAAGTTTCATACTTCTCTAGAAACCACTTAACATTTTCACCATTAAACTTGGTACTATCCCAAGTTTTGATCCTAACACACTCCCTAACCATCACTTCAGTTAGACCCCCCCACTGACAGTCACAACAGGAATAGAAGATCCAGAAGCCATTCTTCCAGACCAAAACACCAAAAAGAGCCAATCACAGGCAAAAGAGAATCCAAAAAACTAACAGATCCATAACCCCACGTTGGGCGCCAGAAATGTAGTCAATCCTATAGTACTAGCTATAGGCCTTTACCAAAGGAGTTTGAGTAAAACCAGAAGAAAAAAGCCTGTCCCTTTAGAAAAATAAAGTGATATTTACCTGTTACATTAAATTGGTTCCTGTTACCAAAAGCCCCTTTCCAAAAACACTTGACTGCTTGATCAGTCAAGAAAGTAGTCTCCAGATACACTACTAAACCAAAGAACTGAAATGTAGACTAATGTCCACACCAGAGAAAGCAATGATACTTGATGTAGGTTGCAAATACACACCAGAGACAGAAATAATACTTTCTTTAGCCTGCAAGACTATAACAGAGAAAAAAATTTTTAAGTTAAGTTAAATGAAGAACTTACTTGCAACTAACACAGCCAATTGTGGCCAGAAAACAGTGAAAACTGAGTGAGCAACAAGGATATCACCATCGGATGGTTGAATGATAATTAAGGCTCCCCCAAAACTCTCTTTTTTACTATATACACACAGACTTCTAATCAAGAGCCCATGCACACCTACAAATCTGGTGTTCCTGACCACCAAATTGCATAAAACCTCCCTAGAAGTGCTTCCCAGCCCTCTAGCACTGAGGCGGGCGGCCCCCCGGCACCGGGAAGCCCGCCTGAAGCAGCCTGACCACCCTGAAGCCAGAAAAACACCAAAAACAAAAACACTCAAACTACTTAGAAAACTCACCTACAACTACTAAAACCCTTAAAACACAAAATTACGCTATAACAACATTTAGACATGAAGTGTAGAGAAAATTCCGCTCTTTCCAATGGTATGAAGCACTTAACCCTATGACTTAATGTTAGCCCATAAAACACAAAAAAAAAATTCAACAGCTATCTTTTAAAATGAAAAATGAGAAATAATCCCCTAAATACTTAGAATATGAAAAATGTCCACAAGACATAAAATATAGAGAAAAACCAGGGCTTACCAATGGTAGCATCCAGATCCCCGTAGTCTCAATATTTGCTGCGTAATTCCAGAAAAATATATAATTATTTAAACAATGCCATTTAAGGCATACCTAAACATCACCAAATAAACCAACAAAGGGCTCTGTCAATGTTGGAAGACCACAATGTGAGTTTTGCTTGTGAGGTGAAAAAATAAATTTCTACATCAATTGTGGGCTTCAAATGAAGATTTACCACAAGATATAATGATAAAATTATTTTTTTCCTAATTTCTTAATTTCTGATTACTATATGTACCATAATAAATAAATGTAATTACTAAACACTCAGGGAAAGAAAAAGTATAAAATTTCTTAATATATGTATTATTATTTAATCAGTAAAAGAAACAACTCTCTGAGATCTCTTAATTTCTAAAAAACTTTTATTGCAATAAATACATAGAATTTTTTAAAATCAAATATCTTAGCTCTGGTATAACTTAGATTGAACTCACAATAATAACTTAAGCATGACTGTGGTTCAACCTTAGTTAAACTGTGAGAAGTTCTTTTAATTTCTTAAAATTAAAAAAAAATTATTACAATGTAAGTCCAAGTATATTTTTTTAACAAAAATACTTTTTCTACATGATATAAATTCATGGGAATATATAAAAATAAAATTTAAATTTTAAAAAAAAATTATGTCAAATAGCTGTCATTTTATCTTCAATTATTATAGAATGATTTTGCTTTCAATTGATAGACTGAAATAAATTTTAAAGATTTTTTATATTCCTATAATATCTATAAATACTTTCCAAAGCTCCTAATTATACTAAATATACTTTAACAAAGAAAAAAATCTCTTTTAAATAAAAATATTGCAGGTACTTCCAAGTAACACATTCATTAATATAGATCTATATGTTAAAGTTTAAATTAATTCCAATGAATAAATACAGAAGTTATTAAAGTATTAACATTAAATCTTTTTCAAAATTCATATTGCAATCAAAGTTAACTTATAAACTTGTTTTTCTGCTTTAATCTTTACTGGAAATTCATAATACTCTTATTTGAAGTTAATTTAAGTAAAACATTAATTATTCACGTATTGAATCTTGGTAATTTAAATATTTAAGAGTATTTATATAGTATTTTTTTCTAGAAAGTATCAAATATATTGAATTATTAAATGTATAAGATAATTTAATTTTATCTATAGGTTCTATTAGGGGGTATAAAAGTTAGAAATTTGTAATTATTTGAAAGGTATTTCACAACAAAAAAAGAAAGTTAAAACAGGTCATTTATACTCAGTAAAAATGTCGGTCAGTTGTCTAGAAGAGGGAAAGAAAAGGGGCAGAAAAGAAGAGAAAAAGGGAATAGGCACTAAAGGTATATAAAAAAAAATAAAAGTAATAAAAGAAATAATTTATTTAAAATGAAACAACGGCGATTGAGTTGAGAGATGACACAAATTGAGGTTTTATTTAATGATAATATTATTTCAAGTAAGAGTTCTGCGCGGCAAACACTATGATTACTATCAGACTTAAGGCAACCTTTTAATTGTTATTTAGAATTTTTAATTAGATTGTAATACTAATAAAAATAATAATAAACGTAATAAAATTATCTTTAAATTGTTGAGTGTATAGTAAGTGATGATGTCAGCCTGTATATCTCCAGGACTGAGTAAAAAGTGATTATAAGTTATGTTAAACACATGAACTATACATGGGAACAATAAATAAGAGTACACAAATAGTATACATAAGTAAAATTATGATAATACACAAAAAATGCCATTATAACACCTTATATACACGCATATATCCACCTTTTATAGGTCTTATGTACTTAATATTAAGTTGGAATATGTTAGGGTAATCTTAAGAACCTTAAGTATAAGGCTACATAATTTTTAAGTACACTAAAAGCTGTTATATTCATTGTTTTATGCAAAAAACAAGAAATGCGCTTTATTTCACTTAAAAGTTGACTATATGCGCTATAAAATTGAGAATATCAAAATTGCGCTTTGACAGATCAATTGGGCTCATTTAGAAATATTGATTTGGCTATTTAAATGCATAAAAATAACACTTTTCAAATTTGGTGTTTTTTATGCCAGAAATGGCTTCTGTGTACTGGCCACATACTGCTTGCTTTTTTCCCGTGTGAATAGCTTCATTTTTAGCAAAGTTAGCTTTTTCACACTATAATTACCCCACATTCTACGCCCACTGTGGGGAAACACACTAAAATAGGCGACAGGCGCTTATTTAGTGTCCTAGCTTAATTAATAATGCATTGACCTTGTTTATATGCACTAATTTCATTAACAACCTCACTCTTGGCACTTTATTTCATCACCACGCTTAAATTTGCCTAATTTTAATCAAGGATTTACCCGTGCAAGCGCCTGCCAAGAACTGCATGTAGTTACCCCACATCTCACGCTCTTTTTTAAGTTTTTGGGTGGTTTCTCAGTCAATTTTGGTTATTTTTGAATGGGAATTTCACGTAGTATAATGTCAGGATTAGCCCCATTATTTCTACAGTAAATCCCCCTTATTATTAAGCTATTATTAAACTTAAAAAGTCTCCTTTAGTCTTTTATATTATTGTTTTATATGCATATACTCTCTTTTTGTCTTTTTCTTTTATTTTGATGGATTTCCCTTATTATTACAGTATTTTGGCGGTTGTTATTTGTCTAATTATGTCATGGGTCACTAGGGATGTTGATGGGAAGGTCTATTAGTTGTTTTGAGGAGTAATTAACTGTGTATTGGATGGTATATCAAGGGATTTATTGGGGAACTCAGTGTGTATAAAAGGAGGAGGTTTTTGGGTCTTGTTTCTACATTCTTTATCATTACAATTTAACCAATATAACCAAATAAATTACAATACATATCAATTAGTACTTTTATAAGACTTTTGAATAGTATCTGAATTATATAATCTATTTTTCTACCAACTACAAAGATTGTAAGCCATATATAAAAATAGTGAGAATTATATTACTGAGACCTTTATCTTTGATTATATTTTACCACTTAGTGGATTAATACTACAGTATTCATATAGGACCATTAAAATCTTCTAGACCACTGACTATTCAAGCTAGTTCACGTCCTTGTACTTGACCTTAGCCTGACAATTGGGGGCCTTTCCTCAAGAATTCTGTTATAATCCAGTAAGTGAAATTTTCAAAGAAGGTACACGTAAATAATATCCCTATAGAAATATTTGGATAATTACAACAGGTTGGGGTCACTTATATAGTGATTTCAGAAAAAGAAGCCCTGTTATATAATAAAATTGTGATATTGAATCATCAATTTTACCACTAATTTAACATATAATTGCTCTTAGTGGGAGTCTGTCAATAGACCAATTAAATTTGTGATCTTTGCAGATGATAACCAATTAAACTGATTAATTGTTTTCTTTTTACAGGACTCTTAATCCCTTTTTTATTGGTTTGTAAAATTCATTTAATATTTGGAAAGAATCTTACTAAAAATTTTCTTTTTTAAATATAAAAACACGGCTACATATTGTAGACCAGTTAAATTAAGTGACCACATAAAAGCATATTTGACTTTTGGCACTTAAAGATTCACTTCATACCAATAAGTAAGCAATAAAATTGTCTTCAGTGGTATTAATAAATACTGATTAAACTCCTTTTTGAAGTTTTTCATATCTAAACTTTCAATTCTTTAAAATTCCACGTAAAAATGTGTGACAACAATGACATTGTAAGTAATAAGGCAAAACCTTATAACTTAAGAACTAGAGCTGAAAGACCTGTTACAGGACATCCAAATGGAGGGTCAAGAATCACCAGTAACAATAAACAACACCCCACCAATGTCCATGGAGGAAAAGGAAAAGCTCTTAAAACAAATGTCAATAAAGAAGTCCAAAAACACCTTACAAGAGCAAATTCACTCCCTCTCAACCCTATTGAATACACTAAAAATAAGAGTAAACAATATGTTAGACCAGATCAACAATCTGGAGAAAAGGGCGGCACAGGGCTTTATAGAAGTCAACCAGGCTCTTGTGGATATAAGGTCTCATCAACAACCAGTGGCACCAAATACCACAGCAACACCTCCAGTCCCAGAAGAGGACCAAAAGATAACTGTAAGCAAATGGAAGTGGGATTGGTATGCCCAAAATTACAACAGTCCTCCTCAACAGGGATCCAGCAGTCACCCTTACAGGGGAAAGCCAAGGAGAGGCAGGGGAAATTGAATAAGACCGTGGTAAGTCATCCATCTTCTCAGGATCAATTATATAATCCTAACAATCAATTACTTATAGGTAATGAAATTGATAGAGAGTTATTAGATATAATTGATAAGGATTTAAAAAATTATTTATTTGAAAATAACATGTTAGACTTGTCTTTAAATGAGGACAATGTACATAGTTTTATTGACCACCAGGAAAATACTATTAATATAAAAATGGAATCAAATGAATTAAAACTTGACCCTGATGATGAATCTTCTGAATTGGAAACAGACAAAATTGAATATTTTCTAAAAGAAAATCCAATGGAATCAAAAATAATTAGTAAATTATTATTAAGAATTGAAAAATTGGAAGAATTCTCTAGAGAGTCCAACAATAATACGGAAAGTGTATTATTGAACATCACACAATCATTGAGTACAACAGCCAATAAGTTAAAAGTTATTGAGAGTTCAAATAATGAATTGATCAATGAAAACAAAAGATTAAATTCTGAGATTAAAAATTTAGAAATAAAATTAGAACATTCTCAGAATATTATGGCCACCATAGAGGGACATGTAAAATTGTCTTTTTAAAATGTAAATGATACCTTAACTCATGTACCTGTGAAAAAAGATAGGTTACAAAGAGTAGAAATTGAAGTAGCTAACATTTTGAAAAATACTGAAACAATAAAGGATAATACCTCTTATGTAGGAAGAGTAACAGTTTTTATGAAACACTCTGATGATAAACCAATGATGGAACATGAACATAGTGTCATGGGCTCTGAGAGTATAAAATCAGTAAAAGATGAAATAAATGACCATCTTTCTAAAGTAAGTGAATTACTCAATATTCCTCAGGTTAGGGAAGCAAAAACCAGCCAAAAGAACTGGCCTAAGTTAGATCAGTACCCTTCTTTTGACGGGGATTCAAAATCTGATTGGCAACAATTCATACAAAGAATTGATAACTTAAAATTTTCATACAAACTACCTGATGAAGAAAATACTTCAAAGTTAATATCTTTATTTACAGATGTGGCCTTATTATGGTTTGAATCTGTATTGAGTGAGGGAATTAATTACTTCTGGAATGAATGGAAGGCACTAATTGAAAGGCAATTTGGTGGCCCAAAATTTAGAATCACTCAACAAAGATTGTATGAAAAGGCCAGATATAATCCAAATGCTGGAGATAAACCCATGGTCTTCTTAATGAATTTAATAAAAATCATGAAAGCTATGGATCCAAAAATGGATTATGAAGAGTGGAAAGAAAAAATAATATAAAAGTTGCCTATATCAGTTAGAAACATTATTGTAGCTAGAACTGAAACTATCAGAGATACCTCTGGATTCATTAATATATGCAATGAGATATTATTAAACCACAAGTATGAAACCAAGTATAGTAATTACAGACAAAGTGTTGACGTGGTAAAACCTACTACAAGTAAGTTACCAGTGGAAAAAAAAAAACCTTCAGCTCCCCTTGTCCCTAAGAGACAAGAAAATAACACTTGTTACAAATGTAATAAACCTTGGTTTAAGGGTCACACGTGTAAGAGGAGAATAAATGTTTTTGAAACCTCACAGAATTCTGAACCTAGTAATCATGAAGATGAGAGTGTGGAATCTAGTGAGGATTGCAAAAGTAACATATCTTACAGTGATGATGAAAATGAGATATTTGTATTATAACAGGATATAATGTTCCTGAATGATGCTATACCTCATACAGACACATCTTTAACTTCCATAGAGGAAGCTGAAATAATTAAAGATGTATCTCATGACACTTACAAAATAACACCTATCAGAGCACCTATTATCATATGTGGAAAAGAAATGAATGCCATTCTTGACACTGGGGCTGCAGGTAGTGTAGTTTCAATTAATACATTAATGAAACTTGATAGTAAGTACCAGGAAAAACTAGGACCTGTTCAGACAAAGAACTGGTGGGGTTTTGGTTCAGTATTAAATCCAATTGGCAAATACAAAACTGCTGTATTCTTTAAATATAATAATGGATATGTTAGAGCAGTTTGTGAATTTGTAGTAATGGATAATAATAATTGTAGTGATTGGTTTATTATTGGCAATGATTTATTGACAAAATTTGGCATTAAACTAGATCCTGCAAACAGTTATTTCATCATAGGCGTAAATGGTAAAAGAAAATTCAAAATATGTTCTGAAAATTCAGTATATGCCATTTCTCCTAGAAAAGAACAACTTCAAGGTGGAAGAACCACCAATGAAGTGGTTGAATTGGAAAATGAAATCCAAAAGGCCTCTTTCAGTCCTCAACTCTCAAAAATTGAAGAAGAAGATATTTTGAGATTGATTAAATCATATCCTATGGCATTTGCTCATGGTTCAAATGAACTAGGATTGGTCAAAGACCATGAGATAAAAATCTCTCTAAGCTTTGATTTGGATAATATTCCTGGCAGCTTAAAAAAGAAACCTTACCCAGCATCTCCTGCAAAAAGGAAAGATATTGAAGACAATATAAAATTGTTGTTGGAAATGGGTATTGTTGAAAAAGTGGACACAACACCCTAGTATTGTGTCATTTCACCAGTATTAATCTCTTATGAAAAAGATAAGGCAAGATTATGCGGTGATTATAGAGCTCTGAATACATACACAGTAGATGATATTTACCCTCTACCAAGGATAGCTTCTATCCATGCTACCTTACAAGGAGAAAAATATATTTCCTGTCTGGATGGGAACAAGGGTTACCACCAGATTCCTGTGGAAAGAAATTCTCAAAATTACTTATTAATAACCACACATATGGGTATATATAAGTATGTGAGAATGCCATTTGGCCCAAAGAATGCGCCTTCAGTCTCCCAAAAATTGATGGATAGTGTTTTTCATCAGGAAATGGTTGAAGGATGGCTATTGGTCTATATTTATGACATCATAGTGTTTTCAAAAACATATGATGAACATTTAAATCACCTGAAAAGAGTCTTTCAAAAAATGGATGAAATTAATATGACTATTGCATTAAAGAAATGTAAATTTGGATTTCAATCCTTGAAAGTACTTGGACATGTTGTATCTGGATTACAAATTTGTGTTGACCAGAATAAGGTGGCAGCAATTAAAAACATTGGGATACCTAAAAATGTAAAAGAGGTTCAAAGTTTTTTGGGTATGTGTGGATATTATAGACAATATATTAAAAATTACCAATCCATTGCAGCCCCTTTAACAACATTAATCAGGAAGAATGAGGCTTTCATTTGGAATAATGAAAGACAACATGCCTTTAATAAATTAAAGAAATGTTTAATGTCAGCTCCAATATTGGGACTGACAGATTTCACCCTACCTTTTATCTTGTACACTGATGCAAGTTTCATAGGTTTAGGTCCTGCTTTACAGCAGAAACAGATAATAAATGGAAAATTATCTGAAGTAGTTATCTGTTATATATCCAAAACCTTAAGAAAAACAGAATTAAGGTATGGTGCCACACAGCTAGAATGTTTAGCCGTGGTGTGGGCTTTGGAGAAACTTCATTACTATCTGGAAGACCAGAAGTTTTAACTTATAACAGATTGTAGTGCAGTAAAATCATTACTAAACATGAAAACACCTAATAGGCACATGTTTAGATGGCAACTAGCTGTACAAGAGCACAGAGGAAGAATGACAATCACTCACAGAGCAGGAAAATTGCATTCAAATGTGGATTTATTATCCAGAAGTCCTTTGCCAAATGATGCTGACAACCCAGCTTATGTATCTGAAAATGAGGTTATACATATATTTGGGATTTATATAGTGGATTTAGAAGATGAGTTTATGCAAACTATATTGGAAAATTATTCATCTGATAAAGATTTGTCTAAATTATCTACCATTCTTAATGATCCAACAAATGCCTCCATGAGTGCATTAATTAAAACCTTGCCTCCAAAGTATAAAAATGCGTTGGAAAAAGGTAAACTATCAATTGAAGATGGATATATATATTACAGGAAAAAGTTAAGCAATGTAATAGTAATACCACCTTCTATGAAAGAGTTAATGTTGAGTACTTGTCATGATGACATCTTAGCTGGTCATTTTGACTTTAACAAAACATTGACCACAGTTAAAAATACAGCCTGGTGGATAAAAATGAAAGAGGATGTACAAAAATACATTGAAACATGTGACTCTTGTCAGAAATCTAAAAGATTGACTGGGAAGAGAGCTGGGTTGTTACAACAAATAGAGCAGCCAAAAGCTCCATGGGAAATTATAAACATGGATTTTGTAACTGGCTTGCCATTAGCAGGAAAAGAAAGTTTCAATTCTTGCTGGGTAATAGTGGATAGATTAACAAAAATGTGTAAGTTTATCCCTACCCATAAAAAGGTATCTGCAAAAGACTTGGCATTACTATGGTGGACTCAGATGATGAATACTGCTGGGTTCCCAAAAGCCATAATCTCTGACAGAGATCCTAAATTTACTTCAGAGTTCTGGACATCTTTGATGGAAGTATCAGGTTGTCAATTAAAATTGTCTACAGCACACCATCCACAAACTGATGGGCTGGCTGAGAGGATGATACAAACTCTAGAAGACATGATCAGAAGATATTGTGCCTTTGGATTAGAATACAAAGACAATGAGAAATTCACACATGACTGGGTAACATTAATTCCTGGCCTTGAATTTGCTTATAACAGCACAACTCATTCTGTAACAGAGAAGAAACCATTTGAACTCTGGCTGGGATACATACCAAATACCCCAGTAAATCATTTAAATAAATTACCAAGGTTGGATATACACCCTGGCACTAAATCCTTTATTCATATGCAACAAATGTGTAGAAAGTATGCAGAAGAATGCATCCAAAAAGCATTTGAATATGAAAAGAAAAGGTGGGACAAATCTCATAAAGAATTTGAATTCAAAAAGGGAGATGAAGTCCTCATATCAACACTACATTTTAACTTACAAGGTAATGTTAAATTAAAGGATCCCTTTGTAGGACCTTTTGTGGTAAGTAAAATGGTTGGGAATAATGCAGTGGAAGTCATATTATATGCTCCATATGATAGGAAACATCCAGTTTTCCCTATCTCATTATTGAAACCTTACCATGCAAATGATCCTGACTTATTTCCAAAAAGAAGGGGAAGGCCTAAAAAGCAACCTGAAGAAATTGTGGAAAAAGCAGAGATTGAAAAAATACTCAAGAAAAGAATCCTTACTAAAGAAAAAGGAACTGAGTATTTACTAAGATTTAAAGGGAAATCAAATAAATTTGATAAATGGATACCTGAAAAAGATATTTCTAATTTATCCACCCTTCTTAAAAAATTTAAACAGAAATAAACTTCTGTTCAACCAGCTGAGGGGTTAAAAAACCAGTACTCATAATATTTTATTATGTTTTATTTCTTTAAAGTATAATCTTTAATGCTACAGAATTAATCTGAATACCTGAAAATTACAAATTAATAAATAAAATGTATAACTTATCATTTTTTTATTGTTTTTTTTGGGTTGGCGAGTGTCAGCCTGTATATCTCCAGGACTGAGTAAAAAGTGATTATAAGTTATGTTAAACACATGAACTATACATGGGAACAATAAATAAGAGTACACAAATAGTATACATAAGTAAAATTATGATAATACACAAAAAATGCCATTATAACACCTTATATACACGCATACATCCACCTTTTATAGTTCTTATGTACTTAATATTAAGTTGGAATATGTTAGGGTAATCTTAAGAACCTTAAGTATAAGGCTACATAATTTTTAAGTACACTAAAAGCTGTTATATTCATTGTTTTATGCAAAAAACAAGAAATGCGCTTTATTTCACTTAAAAGTTGACTATATGCGCTATAAAATTGAGAATATCAAAATTGCGCTTTGACAGATCAATTGGGCTCATTTAGAAATATTGATTTGGCTATTTAAATGCATAAAAATAACACTTTTCAAATTTGGTGTTTTTTATGCCAGAAATGGCTTCTGTGTACTGGCCACATACTGCCTGCTTTTTTCCCGTGTGAATAGCTTCATTTTTAGCAAAGTTAGCTTTTTCACACTATAATTACCCCACATTCTACGCCCACTGTGGGGAAACACACTAAAATAGGCGACAGGCGCTTATTTAGTGTCCTAGCTTAATTAATAATGCATTGACCTTGTTTATATGCACTAATTTCATTAACAACCTCACTCTTGGCACTTTGTTTCATCACCACGCTTAAATTTGCCTAATTTTAATCAAGGATTTACCCGTGCAAGCGCCTGCCAAGAACTGCATGTAGTTACCCCACATCTCACGCTCTTTTTTAAGTTTTTGGGTGGTTTCTCAGTCAATTTTGGTTATTTTTGAATGGGAATTTCACGTAGTATAATGTCAGGATTAGCCCCATTATTTCTACAGTAAATCCCCCTTATTATTAAGCTATTATTAAACTTAAAAAGTCTCCTTTAGTCTTTTATATTATTGTTTTATACGCATATACTCTCTTTTTGTCTTTTTCTTTTATTTTGATGGATTTCCCTTATTATTACAGTATTTTGGCGGTTGTTATTTGTCTAATTATGTCATGGGTCACTAGGGATGTTGATGGGAAGGTCTATTAGTTGTTTTTAGGCGTAATTAACTGTGTATTGGATGGTATATCAAGGGATTTATTGGGGAACTCAGTGTGTATAAAAGGAGGAGGTTTTTGGGTCTTGTTTCTACATTCTTTATCATTACAATTTAACCAATATAACCAAATAAATTACAATACATATCAATTAGTACTTTTATAAGACTTTTGAATAGTATCTGAATTATATAATCTATTTTTCTACCAACTACAAAGATTGTAAGCCATATATAAGAATAGTGAGAATTATATTACTGAGACCTTTATCTTTGATTATATTTTACCACTTAGTGGATTAATACTACAGTATTCATATAGGACCATTAAAATCTTCTAGACCACTGACCATTCAAGCTATTTCATGTCCTTGTACTTGACCTTAGCCTGACAGATGAGCTACAGGGGATTATCCAAGGCCCTTTTATAGGCAATGGGTCCTCTGAAGCGCTACTATATTTTTAAATACAAGAATTATAATAGAATGAAACAAGAATATAAAATAATAAGTGAAACATAACAATGTAGAGAAAAATATGAAACAAATAATTAAATACCCCAATTAAGAATCCAATTTTCCCACAATTAATTCCCAAATCAGTAAGTAAAAATAGTCAATAACTAAACAAGCCTGGGACATATGGACTATGAGAAAAATAATTCAAAACAGATTGTACAGTCTGATTTAAGGATTTTTAAGTGAAACAAAGGATATTTTTACGCAACAAAATATGTGATTAATCTCAATTCAGTATAAATTAATTAATTTTTTTTCCTGACACACTTAAGGGTCAAAAGAAGCGTCATTAATTATTTTTTAATATTATATGAAAGTGTGTTATTTAATATATAAATTTAAATAATTAATTTAATTATATTATAAGTCAATTTTACACTTATAATTATAATATATGTTTTTAATTAATTAAATATAAATTTATAATTATTAAATACATAAAAATGCGCCATTATTTGTAGAATATAAAATATATCATAATTTAAATGTATAAAAATTTATATAAACAATAAAATTAATATAACAATTATATGTAATAAGATACTTATATAATTTTATTATGCAATAAAATATTAATTTATATACATTAAATACAATTCTTACGCCCTATTTCAGGTCTTATAAGTTAACATATCATTTACTGGACTCCTGGAATAGCCTGGCTGACACTCCCTCACTCTAAAAAAAACAATAAAAAAAAATGCTAAGATTTTTTCTTTTTGTACTTTTTCAACAGAGTAGGCAGATTTGAAATCCCCTTTCCAGGTATCCATGCATCATGTTCAGATGATTTGTTCTTATATCTCAATAAATATTCAGTACCTCTCTCAGAAGTGATAATTCTATCATTAAGAATTTTATCAATTTCTGCTGTTTCTGTGACTTCCTGAGGGTTTTTCTTAGGTCTTCCCCTTCTTTTGGGAAATAAATCACTGTTGGAAGTATAAGGCTTAAGCAAAGAAATGGGAAAAATAGGATGTTTCCTATCATATGGAGAAAACAATACAACTTCTACTGCATTATCACCAACCATTCTTTTAACAACAAATGGTCCTACAAAAGGATCTTTTAATTTGTGGTTACCTTGTAAATTGAAATGGACAGTAGAGATCAACACCTCATCACCCTTGTTAAATGTGTATTCTTTATGGGATTTATCCCATCTTTTCTTTTCATATTCAAATGCTTTATCAATACAGCTCTGAGCATGTTTTCTGCATAGCTGTTGCATTTGCATGAAAGATTTTACACTAGGGTGTAGTTCCAACTTAGGTAATTTATTATTGAGAATCTGAGCAGGAGTGTTTGGGACATAACCCAACCAAAGCTCAAAAGGCTTTTTCTCAGTGACAGAATGAACAGTGTTATTATATGCAAATTAAAGACCAGGCAATAGAGTGACCCAATCATGAGTAAATCTGTCATTGTCTTTATATTCTAAACCAAAGGCACAAGACCTTCAAATCATATCTTCCAGAGTTTGAATCATTCTTTCAGCTAGACCATCAGTCTGAGGATGGTGAGCTGTAGACAATTTTAACTCACAGCCACAAATATCCATCAAAGAGGTCCAAAACACAGAAGTGAATTTTGGATCCCTATCAGAGATAATGGCTTTTGGAAAACCAATAATATTAAACATGTAAGACCACAATAAGAAAGCTAATTCTTTGGTGGATACATCTTTGTGGGTTGAAATAAATTTGCACATTTTTGTGAATCTATCCACTATTACCCAACAAGAGTTAAAGTTGTCTTTACCTGCAACAGGAAGACCAGTGACAAAATCCATATTAATGATTTTCCAAGGAGAATTAGGTGCTTCAATATGTTGTAATAACCCTGCTCTCTTACCTGTTAACCTCTTAGATTTTTGGCAGGAATCACAAGATTCAACATATAATTTTGTGTCTTCAGACATATTAGCCCACCATGCAGTGTTTTTGATTCTAATCAATGTTTTTTCAAGATCAAAATGACCAGCTAATATTTCATCATGACAAAGTTTGAGGATAGTTTCTTTCATAGAAGGAGGAATTACAATTACATTAGTAAGCTTCCTTCTATAATATATATAACCATCTTCAATAGAAAACTTTCCTTTATTCAAAGCATTTTGATACTTTGCAGGAAGAGTTTTTATTAATGCTTGAATTGAAGCATTCTTAGGATCATTTAAGATAGTAACCAATTTATTTAAATCAGAATCCTTATCAAATGAATCCAGTATTAATTGTAATAACTCCTCTTCCATATCAACTATAAATATACCATGGATATGAACAGTATCATCTTCAGGTACATAAGCAGGATTTGAGTCATTATTTGGCAGAGGCAATCTGGAGAGCATATAAACATTGGAGTGAACATTTCCAGCTCTATGGATAATTTTCATCTGTCCTCTGTATTCTTGAACAGCAAGTTGCCACCTGAACATATGTCTGTTAGGTGTCTTCAGGTTTAAGAGGGACTTCACAGCACTACAGTCAGTTACCAACTCAAATTTTTGGTCATCCAAAAAGTAATGAAGCTTCTCAAGAGCCCAAACAACTGCTAAGCACTCCAATTGAGTGGCACCATATTTCAATTCACTATTTCTTAAGGTTCTTGAAATATAACAAATTACAACTTCTGAGGATTTATCATTTATAATTTGTTTCTGGTGAAGGAAAGCACCCAGACCAATAAAGCTAGCATCTGTATATAGGACAAATGGCTTGTTAAAATCTGGAAGAGCCAATATAGGGGCTGTCATTAAGCAACTTTTTAATGTATTAAAAGCTTTTTGACAGTCATTATTCCAGAGAAAGGCAACATCTTTTCTGGTCAGTTTTGTAAGAGGTAAGGCAATGACCTGATAATTCTTAATATATTGTCTATAATAGCTGCACATCCTTAAAAAACTTTTGAATTCTCTTACAGAAGTTGGTGCTTTCACATTTTGGATGGCAGCAACTTTGTTGTGGTCTACACAAATTTGTAAGCCTGACACAACATGGCCAAGGACTTTCAAAGATTGAAAACCAAATTTACACTTTTTTAAGGATAAGGTCATATTGATTTCATCCATCTTTTGGAAAACTCTATTCAAGTGAATCATATGTTCATCAAAAGTTTTAGAAAGAACAATTATATCATCAATATAAACCATGAGCCAACCTTCAATAATTTCTTGATGGAAAGTGTTATCCATGACTTTCTGGAAAACTGAAGGAGCATTTTTAGGGCCAAATGGCATCCTAACATACTTATATATTTCCATATGAGTAGCAATAAGCAAAAAAATTTGAGAATTTTTCTCAACTGGAACTTGATGATAACCTATATTACCATCCAGACAACTAATAAATTTTGCACCTTGCAAGGTAGCATGTATTGAACTAATTCTGGGTAAAGGATAAATATCATCAACAGTATAAGTGTTTAAAGCTCTGTAATCTCCACATAATCTAGCTTTATCTTTTTCATAAGAAATCAAGACTGGGGAGATGACACAATATTTGGGGGTGATATCCACTTTCTCAATGATATTCATTTTTAATAATTTTTCAATATTATCTTTAATATCCTTTCTTTTTGTTGGAGAAGCAGGATATGGTTTTTTCTTAAGACTAGGAGGAATGTCGCTCAAGTTACAGGATAAGGTAATTTTCATCTCTTCCTGAACAATTCCCAAGACATGAGAACCATGAGCAAAAGCCATAGGGAAAGAGGTAATAGAGGCAACAATAGAATCTTTATGTTCACTAGTCAACTGATCACCAAAAGAAGAAGTATTTATTTCATTTAATAAATCATCCATTTCAGTTGTTGTTCTACCTTTACACTGGATCAGTGAGTTATAAGATTTCAACAAATGCCCAGAAGTTCTAGGAGAGGAAATTTTGAATTTCCTTTTCTTATTCATCCCTAAGGTAAAGCAATTATTTGCTGGGTCCAGATTCACACCAAACATGGTTAAAATATCATTTCCATATTAAACCAATTGCTCAAATTATCATTTTTCATGACAACAAACTCACAAATAGCTCTGACAAAACCACCATTATATTTGAAGAATACAGAGGTTTTGTATTTGCCAATAGGAAATAAGGTAGAACCATACTCTCTCCATTTTTCAGAAGTTATAGGTAATAATTTACTCAAATATTCCTTATCCACTGAAGCCAAAGCTTTTTCAGACACTACACTTCCTTCAGCACCAGAATCAAGAGCTACATCAACATTTTTACCATTAATGATAACAGGTGCCTTCAAAGGGGATATAGGTATAGAAATGTCAGTAATATCTTTAATTATCTCAGCATTTTCAACTGAAGATAAATCCAATACACATTCTTCAGATATATTATTTAAATAATGGACATCTAGTTTCAACATTAAAACATCTTTAAAAGAATCATTGTCATAGGAGATATTACTTTCACAGTCACTGGAAGAATTATTGACCTCAAGTTCAACTTCATCAGTGTCTTCATTTTGTTCAACAAGATGAATTTTCTTGTCACAAACATGACCCTTCTGCCACGGTTTGTTACATTTATAACAAGTATTTGTTGCATATTTTTTAGGTGCAACTGGGGAAGAGGGTTTACCAGATTTTTCTGGGAGCTTTGTAGACGGTTTATTCTGATCATTATAAGATTTACCAAGGTAAATCTTTTGTTCATATCTATGGTTGAGTATTACCTCATTACAGATATTAATGAAAGAAGAATTTTCCCTAACATGCTCAGTTCTAGCCACAATCAAATCTCTAAGAGAATTTGGTAATTTATACAAGATTTTATCTCTCCAAATATCATAATCCATCTTTGGATCAATTGCCCTTAGGATCTTTGTCACTTTCATAAGAAAAACAATGGGCTTTTCAACAGAGGAGGATACATATCTAGTATTCTCATACAGTCTTTGCTGAGCTAACCTGAATTTTGAACCACCAAACTGATTCTCAATCAAGGACTTCCAATCATTCCATGTATAATGATTGTTATCTAAAAGAACAGATTAATACCACATCAAGGCTACATTGGAAAATAAAGAAATTAGCTTAGAAACAATTTCCTCATCAGGTAGTCTATAAGATCTCTTTAAATTATCAATTCTTTGGATAAAGTGTTGCCAATCAGAGGAAGAATCACCATCAAAGGTAGGATATTGGTCTAACTTAGGCCAATTTTTCTGACTACTGGGATGGTCCACTTTTTGGTTTGAATTATTCATTTTTAATAATTCCTGAAGTTTATCCAGGTGTTCAGAAATTTCATTATTTACAGAAACAGCTGGTGCATGACCATCACAAGATTTTTTGCTAGTAGCAAAAGATTTTACAGACTCATTGTCAGTTTGTTTAATGGTTGAAATATGAGGAAGAACGGATGAACTTTGCTCAGGTTTTTTTCCTTTATTTTTATGCAGCTTATTGACAGCATTCTCATTTAATTCATTATTGATGGTTAAGGTTGAGAAATTTTTCTGTAGGTCAAACACATAGTTTCTTATTCTTGGAATTTCAGACATCTGGTCATTTACTTTTGCAAGAGATAGAACATTTCTGTCCTCAGAAACTGAGTGTTTGGCACTTAGTGCATGGAAATCATTTCTTAGCTTTTTAAACTCATTTTGCAGAGATTTTATTTCATTTTTGAATGAATAATTTTCTTCAATAAGGGGTTTTAATTCACTCAAGGTCTTATGTAGACTGATATTTCTATCTGAGATAGCTCTATGGTCACTTCTTATTTGTTTTTGTTGACTAAGAATAATATTCAAGGTTTCTTTGATTTTTAAATAAGCTTTATCTTGTACAGAAGAACTCACTTTACATTGCAAGTGTAAATTATTTAATCTATCATTTTCATGGATTAACACATCTCTCAAATTTTTTTCTTTCACAACATTAAAATCAAGGGTATCTTTCAATATTTCCTCAGAAGTTCTTTCAATTAAGGTATAGATTTCAGAGGAAACAGAATCATTTTTAATTGCAAGAGAAGGATTAATTAAAGAAGTAGAAGTTAAATGTAAAGGTTCATCAAATGACAATTAGCTAATTACATCAATAGGGCTACTAGCTACAGGAAGCTGTCTTTTAACAGGTTTAACTGTTCTTTCACCATGTTCAATAATATTACCTGCAGAAGAAGATTTATTAGAAAACATACCCAAGTGACTATCAACCAAATTACTTACCATGGCAGAGGAGGAAACTTCCCCTGAGACTGGGTTTGGGATTGTGCTTGGGCCTTCTTTCTCCTGCCTTGTTGGTAGGGATGAGGAGGTGGATGGAAATTGGGTGTTCTGGATGGGCCAGGCTGATGAGGAGGAGGGTGTTGCACATTCTATTGGTAGTGACTCATTAGATAATCCCATTTCCATTGCTCTACTTCCATAGTATATGGATTTTGGATGGTTGAGCTGGGTGGCTGTGAAGGTTGAGCCTGAAACTGAGGCTGATTGGGAGGCAACTGAGGAGGGGCCTGGGCCTGATTCTGGTTCCTGAGTTCTTGAACCTGATCCCACAAGGTGTCTACTTTTGCTTTGTATGTCATATTTTCTGTCTTCAACTCTTTTATATGACTGGATAGGTTGCTGATTTGTTGTGGCAGAGGAAGCTTTTTCATTTTGAATCCTTTTGGAAGACCTTCTTGAGGTACTAGAGGCTTTACTTCCTTCTTTTTTGCTGGGGTAAGGGGGTTTGGTTTGTTTACATTTCCTGTCATTTCCACATCCTGAATTATGTGAATTTTTTGTGTTAGCATAAGATTTTTTATGTCCAACTCTAGAAGAACTCACAGTATCAGCATCATAGTCAATTTCAATTTCATCCACTTGCATGTTATCCATTTTTTCAGCCAAATTGTTGGACATAATAGTGGGAAGATTAATTAACTTTTTAAAAAAATAATAAAAGTTAGTTAATAATTGCTCCAAAAATAAATAAAATTTTTTTAATTAAATTATAAAAAAAAATTTTTTTAATATAAAGTAATAATTATAAAAAATTAATTAATAAAATGGATTGCAAGGTTAAATTGGGAATAAACAATCAAGTTAATTCAACCAATTAATTACCAATATTAAATATGGCAATATATTTGGGACTAAGCACAATGTACTTTTAAGTCAACCAAAGTTAACAATAATTAATAATAAAAAAATTAAATTAATAATTCAATTTGTATTAATAAAAAATGTCAATTCTTCTAGGACTAAGAGGATTTAACACTCTATAATGGTCAACTAGGAAAAAAAAATTTTAAAAATTGAACACTTACACTCAGTGAATCAGCAATTAAGCCACAATCACTGTTATTGCAATAAAAATATAGTAATGTGAGTGAGAGGCGCAAAGGTGAACTTACTATAGTGATCGAAAAATCACTTCAAAATAATATATGAATTAATATAATATAAACCTAAGAAATTGAACCCAATTTTGAAACACGGTCGGGG
The DNA here is from genome assembly GCA_030280995.1 of Hemileia vastatrix. Lineage (NCBI taxonomy): Eukaryota > Fungi > Basidiomycota > Pucciniomycetes > Pucciniales > Zaghouaniaceae > Hemileia > Hemileia vastatrix. The sequence continues at coordinate 8,145,630 of JASXTE010000017.1, read as the reverse complement.
AAAAAGTTTTGTTTTTTCTAGGTGGTCCGTGCGTATGTCGTTCGTCGCCAGGCTCAATTGTCGTCGTTGTTTGGAAAGGCCCTCAGTTGTCGATCAGTTGTCTAGAAGAGGGAAAGAAAAGGGGCAGAAAAGAAGAGAAAAAGGGAATAGGCACTAAAGGTATATAAAAAAAATAAAAGTAATAAAAGAAATAATTTATTTAAAATGAAGCAACGACGATTGAGTTGAGAGATGACACAAATTGAGGCTTTATTTAATGATAATATTATTTCAAGTAAGAGTTCTGCGCGGCAAACACTATGATTACTATCAGACTTAAGGCAACCTTTTAATTGTTATTTAGAATTTTTAATTAGATTGTAATACTAATAAAAAATAATAATAAACGTAATAAAATTATCTTTAAATTGTTGAGTGTATAGTAAGTGATGAACTACAGGGGATTATCCAAGGCCCTTTTATAGGCAATGGGTCCTCTGAAGCGCTACTATATTTGTAAATACAAGAATTATAATAGAATGAAACAAGAATATAAAAGAATAAGTGAAACATAACAATGTAGAGAAAAATATGAAACAAATAATTAAATACCCCAATTAAGAATCCAATTTTCCCACAATTAATTCCCAAATCAGTAAGTAAAAATAGTCAATAACTAAAAAAGCCTGGGACATATGGAATATGAGAAAAATAATTCAAAACAGATTGTACAGTCTGATTTAATGATTTTTAAGTGAAACAAAGGATATTGTTACGCAACAAAATATGTAATTAATCTCAATTCAGTATAAATTAATTAATTTTTTTTCCTGACACACTTAAGGGTCAAAAGAAGTGTCATTAATTACTTTTTAATATTATATGAAAGGTGTTATTTAATATATAAATTTAAATAATTAATTTAATTATATTATAAGTCAATTTTACACTTATAATTATAATATATGTTTTTAATTAATTAAATATAAATTTATAATTATTAAATACATAAAAATGCGCCATTATTTGTAGAATATAAAATATATCATAATTTAAATGTATAAAAATTTATATAAACAATAAAATTAATATAACACTTATATGTAATAAGATACTTATATAATTTTATTATGCAATAAAATATTAATTTATATACATTAAATACAATTCTTACGCCCTCTTTCAGGTCTTATAAGCTAACATATCATTTACTGGACTCCTGGAATAGCCTGGCTGACAAAAAAGGTGTTTTGGGGGCACAATATGGCATATTTAAAAAAATCATCATGCTTTATTTGGTGGAAAAAAGAGGTGTTTTGAAATGGAATATTTCAAACTTTGATACCCCTTATTATCTTATTTAAAACAAAGAATTGAAAAACAATTAAACTATATTTCTAACATGAGGAAAAGGTGCAATTTTAGAGCTGTAAAACTATCTTGTAAATTTATTTATCTCACCAACCAAGAGTATGATTCTCTAAAATTTTAATTAAGAAAATTTGAATAAAAAATCTGAATTATTTTTATATATATTTTAAAGTATTTTAATAAATTTATATTAATCAGAACTTGATTTTTATAATGGTAGCAATTTATATTGTTATGATTCAAGTTATCAATTTTATCTTTCTTATAAAAAAATTTTTATATAGATGTCTTTTTACAAATAATATTATTGAATGATAAATAATATCAGTTCTACCTCTTTGGTAGAGTATTTGAATTTTGTAAAATCCTGAAATTTGATCTTGTGCACCTCTTCTTACATGGAAACACTGTAAAATTTGTGATGTGAGTCTCCAGATGAACAGTATTTTTATCTAGAATATCAGAATTATAGTACACTATAATATTCAACTAAACTTTTTAAAAAATATTCCTCTATTTATTTAAAAATTATTTTCATAAATTTAAGAACATTTTATCTGTAGTTTTTATTAAAGGAATTCACTGAATGGTATTTTTTTTCTGAGTTCTCTAGATAACTTCACCAACTGAAAGTATGCCAAAAAATATTTATGAAATCAATAAAAAAGATATTCTAAAATCTAGATAGATATATCATTTACCCATGATATAATATATATATTGTCTTACTAGCTGAGAAACTGGTAGAATTTGAAAAAGGGAAAATATTTTGGGATTTTTTTTTCTTTTTCCTGCATTTTATGTGCCCCCTAAATGCATTAAAGTCTAAAGCCTAAAGATATATGCTAATTCTAAGATAAAAAATCATCTTTTTTTCATTTAAAAGTAATTAGTGTAAATAAGTTGTGAAAGATCATCATTTAGTCAAAAATCTTCAAAAATAATAACCTTACTTTAAATTTTGGTTTTCCATGTTTTTAATTGTAATCTATAATAATTTATTTAAGTTTTCTGTTGATTCTATTTTTTTAAAGAAATTCAATATATTTAAATATATTATTTCTAAATCTTGACATTCAAAAAATACATCAAGGAGAAATTAAATTTATATTTTGTTAATAATAAAGTTACAGTTTTTCAATTCTGTAAAACAGTTTTAGGTAATAGAAAAAGTCCCTGATTATTTTCAAATTTAATCTGAAAGTTTTTAATAAAATTATTGTATTTAAGAATTGTGATATTGTCAATTGATTTTCATTGAAAAACTTTAATTAATAAAGTATTATTTAAATAAGTTGCTTTTAAAAATACTGTGCATTGAGTAGACTCATGGAATGATTTTTTCTCGATTCCATTCTGTTATCCTCACACTTTCACTATTTTTTCAATATAGATTAGTTATTTTTTGTGTGATACTTCAAATGAAAATTCTGTACTACTTCATTCTGAGTTCCATCTGATTTCCATCTGACTTCAAGTTGAGGACTTGCTAGCAAGTCTTCCCCAAATATTGCAAGCTGACAGGTTGTGAAAATAGGGCACATGACCAAGCTATGCATATAAAGCTGTAGACTCAAAATTAGATTGGATCTTATCATTGTACCATACTATAATAAAAACTATCTTATAATTAACCACAAAACTGAATAATAACAATAAATATTATTTGAAATTTCATATTTTGTAATGCCCTTGTAATATAACACTTGACATAACACTATTAAAATTTATATTACATCTCATAATTATATACTGATAGGGCATCATTTTAAAGGTCACAACTTTTGAGAATTGAGTTTAAAAACTTTTCAAAAAAATGTAAAATTCATTAAAATATAAATATTCAACTGTTTCAATATATTTTATGGTAAAACATTATTTTTGTATTTTCTTTACCAAAAATAAAAGAACACAAATTCTACCTATTTAAAAAGCTATTGTCTAATGATCAACTGTTCTTTTTTTATCAAGTAGACTTATTACCTTATAATTGAGCTTACTTGGTATATTGACACACTTAGCCTTCAAGAGGCTTATTTAAAAAACACTTATTTTATTTTAACAGTTTAATCTTATAATTTTGGTATGTTTTCTGTTGCTGGTGCTGCTGTTCCTCTTATGGAAATGGTTAGGATTACATCTTGGGATGAGCCCAATTTCAATGGTGAAGAAGTTAAATGATTCATAAGCAGGTATGAAGCTTCTTCTGCTATGAATGGGACTTCTAATTGAAATATGGTGAAGCAAATCCAATTTTTCATTGTTGACAGAGAGATGGAAAAA